>JAQPZY010001692.1:10700000-12017132 GCA_029931535.1 Margaritifera margaritifera
GAATAGCAAGAAGAATTCCTTATTCAAAGCACTCAGTCTTTATTTCATGATATCACTCCATGTACGAACTCTCTGGAAAATTTCTTACATTTCAGATACCGATCTCCTTATTTCAGATACCAACCAAAAGAAGATTAAAATTCTGAGCAAAATGCAGATTCTGCTTTGGAAAATGAGGTATTGTTTATCGATTTGGATAATGCTCCATTTTGTTTGAACTTTGGAGAAGGTGGCGAATAAAGTGAACAGCACAGCAGTATTAATAGCTAAATTTTGCAAACCCGACACCTTATCGGCATAATATCTAGGAACACATGACGTATGCTGTTTGCCAACAAGGGAGACAATTTTCATGGTATATTGTTTCTTTGTTTCCGCCATATATATTGCCCTGAAATCTTTTTTCTTTTTACTACTTCGTATTATAGTTTGCTACTAATTTTGTATGTTGTAATAGATAGAGAAGATTGATACATATCCTCACCACACGACGGACATCGTATTTATTCCTTTCTTGGTCATATCTCCTAGTTAACCTCACGTTAGATTGGAACAATGGTCACGTTGAGCTATTTTGAATTAAAAAATCCTCCGCTAGAAAGCTCATAGCTTACTGATTGTACCAAATAACAGGCACACTGTTTTGTCTTAAAGATGACACAAAGTAGCAAAAGGATGATTTAAATTAAGATCGTGACATCCATTGGTTGACGCAAAAGAAGTAATGACGCTTCCAATAAACTATTTCTTGAAATCTGGGAAGATGTATATGGTCATCACTGTGGAAATACAGTATTTAAAATCAGTGGAGGCTATGAGAAAAAAGGGTTAATTTATTCTAAAGTTCTTTTATATGACGTTCCGAATGCATCAGAGTAAGGTAGGGAAGAATAAATTGTGATGTAAAAAATATAACTTCGGCTTCAGGCTAGAGAATGGTGTTTTACAAATATGGCCTGAGAAGGTTATGACCTGAACGCATTAAGCCGGTGGAATTTCATGTTAAAGGAATCCAAATATTATTTTTTTTTATATATGACACACTATCCTTTGCCTTGATAATGAATAAAAAACCGTCTGCCGTTAGCTTCTTAGAAAAATTCGTTTACCTGAACCAAAGAAAAATGCCACACGCTGGAATCAAGAGCAGAAGACTTATGATACTACAGATGGCGCCAACATACACCACTCCTTGGTATCCCTGTATATAGAAAACAAATTTGTACAAATCTCCGAATTTTTCACGTAGTACAATGACCTACTTCTCTGGAAATTAAATCGGTTGACCTTTCATTGTTTTTCAAATCTTTCAGAAATATCATTGATTATTCACAAGAGATTTGTTGAGCTTGATATTGAAAAGAAAACGACATCTTGCTGGAAGGTAAATTTTCGAGTCGCTCAAAAAGAAATGTTACAACAAATGGAATTATCTTATCCTAAATGAAGGTTGTTGCATATGTACGTGTGTCAAGAACGATGAACATTTATTTATCATTTTAGTTATTACGTTTATATCGTTCATTTATTTATTTATTTACCTTGTTTTCTTTCACGAATAATTTTCCAAGATTGAACATATGGAATATCTCGAAAGCAGAGAAAAAAGGTAAATATTCACGTCATGTTTTTTTTTTCTTTCTGGTAACACATTTTCAGTGCTCCACAAACAGTATAGCTCTATGCCCAGTGCTGTCTAAATCTTTCTTTAGCCACTATTCCTCCGACAGCTACTTGCCCAAGGCGCGTGTTGCTTTTTTTTTTTTTTTTTTGTTTAAATAGTACCGAAACGCTTCAGCGCAAGTGAATTTTTACACGAGGTCAGTGCTTTAAGCTATTCCCCTTCAGCCTGTGCGTGTGAAAACATTTCTAGAACATGGATGTTGTCTTCAGTTCTTTGCAAAAATATATGTGTGTAAGCAAAAAACACAAAGGTTGAACAATAGAATGATATTCTAAAAATGTAGCTCTCGGAAAAAAAAATGTTTGGTGGAAAGAAATGAAATTAATGAAATCTGAGATTGCACTATAGTTCAAACGACCGATGGGCACTCATTATTTGGTTTTAATTTTACAGCGAGGCTAAGTGTATTGTAAAATGCGATAGCAATTTTGTACCGTATTTTCTTTCCCTTTCTTTCTTATATATGAATTAACATGTAGGTTCCTATAACATTATTACATACTATTAGATACCCATTCAATCTTGCATGACTGATCTTGCGTTCGATAAGGATGTTAAGTTCGCATTTCCGTATCGAACACCTAGAGTTGGATCTAGTGTTGAACTATTTGAGGTGTTGTCATCGATGTCCGCGCCTCAATATTCGTGGATGCACCAAATTGAACTTTTATTAATCCCACTTTTTTGGAGTTTCATTCACGTTGTATAGTTTGAAACATGTGGAAAATGTAAAAGATAGGGTCTGTAATAGATACAACACCGCATTCGTGTTTTCTTCCGATTCGAGCCTGTCAAGGGAAAGAACTCGTTAAATATGGAGTAAGAATACGTCTCGGGTCAAACTCACTCTTTCCGCTCGGAACAATAACGTATGTTGTTTTGTGCATTGACATAACAGTGAGGAGGAGCCTTGTACCTGTATATCCACACATTGTCTATAGTCTGTCCATTCTCTGCCACTCTCAGGATTGCGGGCCCATGTGCCATTCTCGGTACATTCCTTGTATGCATATCCTATACACAAAAAAAAATGTGGAATTAAAAATCAAGGTAAGTTGACAAAATCTCGCCTTGAGATATAAACAACATTGTTCGTCCACTTAGACATTTAAATAAGACTCGTTATGAACTGTGAAACTTCCGTATACCGGCTCCCTCTTTACGCTGGCTTCTTCTTCAGACTGACCGCATATTTTGGTCCCAATGCATTCAGGCACTGCTAATACCTCTTTGTACTGTCTACCTCGGTAAAAGTGATTAAATGCTTTGTCCCAGCAGTGTCCGGTTTAGAGAAGTTGCATCGCAATAAACATTTGCAAAATGAAAATTTCTGTGCTCAATTAACAGGGTTGGAAAGTACATATGTATACTTATTTAAAACTACAGTAATTACTGTTTTACATAACACTTTAGTACTTACATAAGACTGCAGTATTGATACTACGTATAATCACTTTATCAATATCAGTATCAATACCATGAAACAGTTACTATGACGGTATTAGCAATATCTCTGTCATAAACAATACAATATATTTCACCTTGTCTTGTACCCCATTTCTTCGGCATGATATAGCCAATGATGTGTTAAAAGTGCTGTTAAAAACCAAATCAACATCACTCCCCCCTCCCTCATCTTTGTCTTGGGAAGAGGAAGGTGTGTAAGGAGATACGAGGTATGGCTTCTGTTGCCGGAGTGTGAAGACACAGATGGAGATTGTCCGTGTGACGTGTGCCGGTTAATATTTGCAAAACATGAAATAGTAATATTACTTTGTATCAACACAAATGCAACTCTTAAAATACTAGCTCCCTGGCTCCTAACGACAACCGAGCCAATACAATCCCTGTTTATGTTGAACTCATCGCAAAATCTCAAATCGTAATAGGGATAAAGTAATTAAAATTGACTATTCAAGAATTCGGAATATACTTTACGGGTTATGTGTGACTTACAATTGATCTTTTATTTGATAATCCGACATTATTTACTTTGGAAGCATAATTTTCACTCTTTGTTGGAAGTGTGACATGAAATAATACGATATGTAATTGAAGCGGAGATGACAACCTTAATTTCGTTGAATAGACAAAAGACAACCTTGATCTCGTTGAATAGACAAACCTTAATCTCGTTGAACAGACAAATAATTAAGAATGCAATTTGGGCAGTTTATCGTAAGGATGTCAGAAAAATAGCTTTCCGTGGGTATATTGCAGTGGGGATTTTCTTTCAACTGCATGTACCTCTACAGAAAAATGTAAGTATCGTCCTCGCCCCGTGCACCGTCATATGCCATAAACGGTGTCTGCAAAAATATTGTGTCCAACAAAACCCGTAAAGTATATGCCGAATTCTTGAAAAAGTCAGTATATATATATATATATATATATATATAGGCGTCGTCTGTGGTGTGTGTATCTAAATTCTAACTGTTCTTGAATGATAGATTAAAACAAACTTCGTCCCGGTTTAGAGCTAAGTTTAACCTACTGGTGGGTATTTACGAGAAAATTTGTCTTTCACTGTCTCACCATTAGTCATTTGTCTTATTCACAATTCTAATAATGTGTTTAACGGTATTCTCCCTTAAGCTGCTGGATTGACAAAATTAAAGCGAAACTGCGAAGTTAAAAGGAAATAAATTACTATTCTCTTTCATGGCCTAATTCACTTACAATGTGAGACACGACAAATGTTAGAGAGTCGCATTAATCCCAATCAGTTCTCTTCGCTCGTATTTTGAAGTTTATGTCTTCGAGCGGTAAACGATTAGTAGCAGAAAAGTCGATCAAAAGCTCCAATAATGGCTGTGATACGAACGATGAACCACAGCGCTCTGTACATGGTACGTCGACAGGGTTACGACGTTTGAAAGCATCCTGCCTTCAGACGTCATTTTCTTTACTACTTTTTGACTGACGAGGATCTTTTATTCCTTAGCAGCTTCTTAAGCAAAAAGACTTGTTATATAATAATAATAATAATAATAATAATAATAATAATAATAATTTCTCTCTCTCTCTCTCTCTCTCTCTCTCTCTCTCTCTCTCTCTCTCTCTCTCTCTCTCTCTCTCTCTCTCCACACATATTTTCTCTGACTAAACAAAGACATCAGGTAAGTGGAAACCTAAACTTCCCACTACTAAAATAAAATACATGCTGTACTTATAAAAAGTTAAAAAAAAAGGTAAAATGTAATCATGCTCATTAAATTGATATGTGCTAACATTATTGACATAATATAGTTGTCAAATAGAAATGGAGGTGGAGATATTTATAAGAAATGGGGTTGTGGTGGTACAAGAGGTATGCTTTTCATCCAATTTATCAGAAAATGGTAACATGAATTTGTTGTTGCACTTCTCCCAGTTTTCTTTAGAATGCTATTCCAAATGGGTGAACCTGGGTAGTTACAACTTTCTTGAAAAGCCCTTAGTTTGTTTTTTGGGCCGAAATAGATCTGACATTTCTTGTCACATTTATCTCACACAGGAAATGTTATCTGCAGATACGCTGGAGCTGTGCTGTTTGAAAACTGCTATATAAACTTAGCCTTTTTTCAGAAATATTCTTTTATTAATTGTTAGAATTTGCCTATTTTTCACTGCATACTGAGTGTTGTCAGTATTATCATTTATATTTTTGCATGCTTATTTTGTGGACGCAAAAATTGTATATGTTCCTATCTAAATTCTTGCCCCTGGAATACGAATGTTGTTGAAAAATATGCGTCCATTGCTTGTAAATTTGAATGTCAGACTTTAATTGGATGATAATTTGGTTCATTTGTAATGAGATCAAAATGAATTTAAGTGATGAGGTGTCAGTAGTAGAGGATGGCACTTGAGGGCAAAAATTCCGGGATGGCACTTGAGGGCAATACGGGAATTTAACATGGGCCTCGATTGCCCTCAACAGGCCCTAAAATTTATAGGGCAAAAATTTTGGGATGGCACTTGGGGGCAGTAACGGGAATGGAACATGGGGCCTCTACAGGACAAAAAAATAAAAAAAAATAGAAGTATGGCAATCATGAAAAATTAATCTTTTCTTGAAAAATGGTTGGCCCTGAAAAGGGCCGTTGTTTTTTTTTTTTTTTTTTTTTGGTTTAACAGAGAAGACATCTCCTGGAGGGTCTTCTTTTTCTGAGACTGCGTCGGATTTCCGGACCGTAGATGAGCACCCGCTTCTAACATCCTTGTCTTTCGACATAAATTCGTCTCTTCCAGATAGCGGCCTCTGTCATTTTTGTAATAGCCCATGAAGCTTTCACGTACATGGGGAAGTCCGGGTCGAACAACATCCCCGATACGATAGTTGATGATTCTACGTTAGTCCACATCTTGTTTTATTTCTTCGGGAGTGGTCTTGGAGAAAACCGGTGAAGCTTTATGAGACAAGCGGTGGTATATATACCCTATGAGCGGATTGAAATGGATTGAAATGAACTACCAATCCAAGCGCGCGTTACAAGTGGGTAGGTTTTTCTTCCAATGGGAAGAGAGCAGGGGTGTGACGTCATCTTGAGTATAAAGACATCACAGCGTTCGTAGGGTTTTACCTTGAGCAGCTGAATGGAGACCGCAAAGACCACTATGTATTGGAGTGAGCCTGCAACGACGACGGTCAAAGCCGTAGTGAACTTCCAACCGGAACATTTTAATTTAGATTTGTAGATTTTGTTGTCTTCTCAAGAATTTGTACCTGAAACAACCACGACTGCTGCTGCTATACCATCGTCCTCTTTGCCTGTCATGGACACTTTTAAAAAGAGACAAAAAGAAGAACTGGAAAAATTTGTACAGCGACAGAGAGAAGCCGAAGAAGTTTTTCTTCAGCAAGAAGAGGAAAGGAGAAAGCGAGAAGAAGAACAAAGAAAGTTAGAAGAGGAGAAGAGTGAAGAACTGAAAGAAGAGAGCGATGAAGATAAAACGGTGAGTCTACTACAAGACATTTTAGCGGAGTTAAAGCATCTGAGAAACCTGTATCAGTATTCTTTAACTCAACCCAAGAGAAAGAGACCATCACGGGCCAAACATGCGAAACCCATCACGACTACTAGTGAGATGCTACCACCACCACCAACACCATTCACGACTACTACTACTATTACCACCAAAGCAGCAGCAGGAGGAGTAGGAATAGGAGTGGGTCGTGGAAAAGGATTGAGACAGTTGAAGTTGATCATTCCAGTCCATAAGTTTTGTTCAACAAACAAACAAACACCCCAACGGTCCTTTTCAGGGCCACCCAGATCTCTAGAAAAGATGATCATTCATTTTGCCAAAAAAATCAAGTAAAACTTTAAATCCCATTCCTTGGTTTTGTGTAAGAGTGAGTGAGTGCGTGCGTGCGTCCATACTCTAAAATAACAAAAAGACACTTACTTTTTTTCCATTCTGGTCTATTCTCATTTTTTTTTTACAAAATAAATCACCATGAACATAGCACCACACTCAAAAAAGTTCATTGTTCACTGTCTGTCTCTCTTGTTCTTCTTTAATTTCTTCACAGGGATCAAGGGTTCTTTTTCTTCCTCTCTGTCTTCCAGCCTTCTAGCTTTCTTGCTTTTCTTGACGACGGGGATAGGTTATTCTTCTTCTGGAGCTGAAGATCCCTCTGCTTCCTCCCACTCTGGTAGGTTCTCTTGTTTCTGAGGACACTCCGAAGACCAATGTCCTTTTTCTTGACAATGATAACAGGTATCTTTCGTTTTGTCTCTGTTTTCTTTACTTTGACGTTGTGGACATTCTGGAGCCCAATGTCCTTTCTCTTGGCAGATATAGCAAGTATCTTGACTTTTATCTCTCTTTTGTTTTCTTTGAGGACATAATGAAGCCCAATGTCCTATCTCTTGGCAGATATAGCAAGTATCTTGAGTTTTATCTCTCATTCCTTTTCTTTGAGGACATAAGGAAGCCGAATGTCCTTTCTTGTGGCAGATATAGCAAGTATCTTGACTTTTATCTCGAGCGCAGATGTTTTGATTTATCCTGTCGTCAATAGCCCGATAGTATTTGGTAGAATCATAAATTGGAAAACCTCTTCTTGACTTTTCCATCTTCACAGTTTGAAAGTGGAATCACAAATACTGATTCTGAGGGTAAGAAGGTCTCTCTATATATAGTCTCCCTGTGTGAAACTGAATCAGATTCAATCAGACTTTAAGATGAAAAGATCACGCCAAATCCATGAGAAAACAGAAGAAGAAACGAAGAGACGGCGACGAAGACTTTCCGTACCGCCTGAAACACCGCTCGCTGAACTGCTAGTTCAAGTCCATGCTACTGATTTCGAAGATGAGATGAGTGAGCCTGAAACCATACCACCTTCTAACCAATCCAAAGAATCCAAAACCCCTGACCAAGAAAGTCTCAGATTCGAGAGACTCAAAAAATGACCTCTAGAAAATTTAGAACTACAGCATACACTTACACAGTTCGCTTCAAAGACTTCAAGTCTGAAGTGCCTCCCGAGAAAGCTGTAGGGTTCATTACCCATTTATGGGATTCTGTGTTACAGAACTTGAAACGACAATGTGGAGCCAAAGAGGACGATCGATTGAGACTGTCCATCCATCACGACAGTTTGATGAGTCCTGTCTGGATCGAGTTCAGCACCCCGGCAGAATTAACACCAGCCAAAGTCATGAACAAAATTGAACACGTTCAACAATCCAACGAAGAGTTTGCCATCACAGATGGAAAGGCCACACTTCACGTGACTCACGTCTCCCCTCCTCGAGGGAGCGGACGAAGCAGGAAAGCGTTACTGGTGGACGACCTTCGCAGTACCAAACGCAGTGTCGTCCAAATCGACAATTCTCAAGACCAGATGTGCTTAGCCCGCGCCATCGTGGTGGGGCGAACGTATGCCGACAAGAACGAGACCGCAGAATGGAAAAGAGCCTTGGAAAGCATTCGAAAGTCGGACAGAGTCCAACAAAGAAAAGAAGCAGAACTCCTGTTACGACAAGCAGGCATCCCCAAAGACACTGTGTGTGGCATTTCTCAAATGCAACAACTTCAAGACGTCTTGGCTATTGGCTACACTTTGAAAGTACACCCTCAAGAAGTGCGCGGAGATTTGCTGTTTCGACACATTCACTGCGGAGAGAGATGTCGGGGCTGTTTAGCGGCAAGCCATGCCTTCCTGAACAACACGTCCATTGTGAGACGTGTTGACGAACCTTTGTCAGTCCCTCTTGTTACGAACAACATCGCAAGACACAAGGGTACCAGCAAAAATGTGCTTGCGACTTATTGAAATTATGCTCTACCTGTGGGCACCTGATTCAAACCATTGACCCCAAGAGGCACACTTGTACCGGTAAGAAAAGATGCCGCTTTTGCAAACAGATGGTGAATTATGATCATCAATGTTTCATGCAAAAGTACGACAATACACTGAAGAAAGAATTAAAGAGGGATCAGAACAAGAAGAAGAACCAAGTGGATTTCATCTTTTTTATTTTTAATGCATGCAAGAAACAGGCATTCACATTCCCAATTTCTGCGTCGCTCATCGGGCTTGTGAGAAGTGCATCCAAGAACCTATCCATTTTCACTGTCCTCATTGTAGTAGGATTCCAGGAGGACGTGAAAAAATCTTTCGCGGTCCTGACACTCTGTCCGAGTTTGCTCAATGGATTTTAGACCCCATCGACGATACTTGGAGCGAAGAGGACATTCAACGTTCCGGAGACTCATCGCTATGCGACCGTCATGGCTCACAATTTCTCGGGATACGATGGACAGTTTTTGTTAAAATATTATTCACAACAAGGTACCGAATGCCCCCAAGTCACCATGAACGGAGCCAAACTCATCTACATGAAAGTGGGACAAGTCAAATTCAAAGATTCCATGAGTTATTTGGCCATGCCTTTGAGTCGAATGCCTAAAACATTTGGTATGACAGAAATGGCCAAAGGATATTTTCCTCACTTCTTCAATACGGAAGTCAATCAACACGCCGTGCTACCGCATTTGCCTGACCTTCACTATTACGACCCCGACGGAATGCGCACCGAACACCGAGAAGCCTTTCACGCGTGGTACTACGCTCACCAGTCAGAACCGTTTGACTTCCAAGAAGAAATGTTAAAGTACTGTCGATCCGATGTGGACATTTTACGCCGTTGCTGTGGAAAGTTTCGACAGTTATTTCTAGATCACGGAGACATCGATCCTTTGAAAGAAGCGTGCACCCTACCTAAAGCCTGTGCCTTAGTGTACACCAAAAACTTCACGCCCGAGAACGAACTAGCCATCATAGACTCCAACACGTCTCTCTTTGCCAGTCGTCAATACTCAGCCAAAGCATTGCGTTGGCTCCATTACTTGTGCCAAAAGGAAGACAAATGGATACAACATGCCAGAAACGGAGGAGGAGAAAAGAAGATTGGATCTTATTCCGTGGATGGTTGGGATTTAGAAAACCCACACACGGTGTACGAATTTCAGGGCTGCTTGTTTCACGGATGCCCTACCTCTTTTCTCAACGAGGCCTGAAAAGTCCTTTTTCAGATTACACCATGGAAGAGTTATACGAACACACTTACCAACGGCGACTAAAGTTAGAAAGTCAAGGATACCAAGTGGTAGAAATGTGGGAGCACGAGTACGATCGACGTTAGAAAACCGATCCAGAATTGCCGAAAGTTACGACGTGGCCGACATCGAACCTTTTTATCCACGCCACAGTTTGTTTGGAAGACGAACCAATGCCACTCGCTTGCTGTACGACGTAGACGAATCAAAAGGAGAAGAAATCAAATACATCGACGTGTGTTCGTTGTATCATTGGGTGTGCAAATCCAAACGATTTCCGACCGGACACCCTGAAATCTTGACAGAACACATCGACGTGGAACACATTCGTCAATACGAAGGATTGATCAAATGCAAAGTCATACCCCCGACAAACTTATACCATCCTATCTTACCTCATCATTGCCAAGGAAAACTGATGTTTCCTTTATGTCGTACGTGTGCCGAAACATGCAACCAAGATCACCCCTGTCACCACACGGAGGAAGAACGCGCTTTGACAGGAACGTGGGTCAGCGCCGAATTGTTTCGGGCTCTGGATCGAGGATACCGTTTGTTGAAAGTGTACGAAATCTGGCACTCTCCAGCCACAGCACAATACCAAAAGGACGATGCCTCCCATCCAGACATTTTCTCGGGGTACGTCAACCAATTTTTTAAACTCAAACAAGAAATGTCACAGTTACAACAAGAATTACAATCGCTGATGGATCGAAGAGATTTGTCAGAAACAGAAAAATCGCAACGGTACGGTCAACTCTTACAACGTCTTCAACTCTTTCACCAGAAAGCTGTTGACGAAACAGCTCCACCCACTCTGAGAGATTTCAAAGCCCTGATGAAAAGCCAACATAAATCCACCACCACTAAAACAGACACCGCCACGGGGACAACAGAAGAAGACGACGAGCCTCGAGAAGTGTTTCAATCTCCGTCTGCTGGTATCTCTAGTAAGATTGCCGCAGCCTTGTTGACACCCTCACCTACCCCTCATCGAGAAAAAATGAAAGATTGGGTTCATAAGAGGATGTCCACTCCTTCTTCAGCAGAAGAAAAAAAGAAAGACAGCAAGACTGAAGTGAAAAAAGACACCACCACCATCAAGAAGAAACCTAACATCATTACCCCTTCTTCACTACCCACTCCTGTGACTCGTCGAACGCGTCAAGCCACTTCGTCCAAACCTCACGACACCCAAAGTAGTAGTAGCATCGAACAGTGGGTGACTTATTGAGAAGTCCAACCATGGAGAAACTTTTAACCACCATTTACTACAATCCTGGCCATGCTGCTGGTTACGGAGGAGTTCAAAAATTGTATCGATCTGCCAAAAGTAAATTGAAAAGTGTACGTTTGCCAGAAGTACGACGATGGTTACAAGAACAATCGACGTACACGTTACACAAACCCATTCGACGAAAATTTTCTAGAAGTTCAATTAAAGTGGAGGGCATCGATCATCAATGGCAAGCCGATTTAGCCGACGTCTCTCATTTGGCAGCCTACAATCGTGGTCACAAATATTTGTTTTGTGTCATCGACGTGTTTTCCAAATTCGCTTGGGTCGTGCCTTTGACTTCTAAAAGCAGTACCGAATTGGTACGTGCCTTAAAACTGGTCTTGAAACAAAGTGGTCGTCATCCTTTACGATGGCAAACCGACAAAGGCACCGAATTTATAAACCAAGCTTTTCAAAAAGATTTGAAACAAAGACACATTCATTTTTTTACCACCGAAAATCCTGAAACCAAAGCCAGTGTCGTGGAACGTTTTCAAAGAACTTTGAAAGAACGCATGTGGAAATATTTTACACATCAACACACTCTCAAGTACATCGACGTGTTACCACGTTTGGTCAAAGCGTACAATCAATTGTACCTTCGAAGCATCGGATGTGCCCCCGAAGAGGTGACCCCTGAAAACGAAGTGACAGTGTTTGATCGATTGTTTGGTACACCTAAATGGAGACCCCAGAAGAAGAAAACCCTGGGGTTGAAGACGGGAGATTGGGTTCGCATCGGAAAAACCAAACGCACTTTTGACAAAGGTTATTTATCCAACTGGACCACCGAATTGTTTCGTGTCACTACACCCGTGTGTGGACGCGATCCTCCCATGTATAAATTGGAAGACATGCACGGTGAAGTGCTCAAAGGAACATTTTACTTGCCTGAGTTACAACGAGTGACGAAAAAGAAGACGCCTTGTACGACATCGAAAGCATTCTTGAACAAAGAACACGTAATGTGGGCAAACGTCGAGTGGAAGAAGTCAAAGTACGTTGGAAAGGATATCCTCCTAGTTTTGATTCTTGGATTGCCGCTTCCCAAGTCGTCGACTATAAAAAGAAGAAGTAACCCAACATGACATTCAACACACCCACGACCTCGACTCCTTCGCAGAGTTCTTCTCTTCAAAAATTGCAAAAACAACCGCTCTGGGTGTGGTGTGGAGAACGTGTGCCTAAAAATCAAATCGTCTTTTTCTGCCAAATCTTTGTGGTGTATTGTGTCATCGGAGCAGCCATTGCCAATTTGAGTTTGTAACAAGGGGACAAACAATTGTGGACCATTTTACTTAGCAGTTGCATCGGTTATCTTCTACCCAGTCTCTCTTTGAAATTTACGACGGACAGTCACAACAACATCAGCCAACACAACGGTACAACCAACGCCAGTCCACCTTCTTCAAGTCACCATAATACCACTCCTCTTTTGGAACCGTTTGAACATCATTCTCCTGTACACTCGAGTGACTCCTCGGAGACCAGAAAAACCTTAGAACTATGAATAACCAATTTTATTTAACTTTACCGAGTGACAGTTCCATGGATGTGTTTCCCAACAACACCTTATGTTGTTTCACGACCAAATTACCTCAGGCTATCCAATTGGATCACGAAGCTCATTGGGAAGTGGCTTTGGTAGAAATCATTCATCCTACACAAATCCAAAACATCAACGCAGGTCAAAACACTTTCATCGTGGAAATCTTTAACCAAAGAATGCAAGACGAGTTGGATAAACATGATCCTGAAATTCGCCTATCCAAAAAGGTATACGATAAAAGTTCTCCCTCGGCGGCTAATTCTCCCTTGGCGCAGAATACCATGCAAATTCCTGTGGGGCATTATTTTAGTGCTCAACATTTGGTGGACGCCATTGCAGCCGTCTTCGAAGCCCAATTTGAAAAAGCCTTAATGAAAGCCAATAAAGGGTTAGAGATCACTTACCATCCTGTGGCACGCCGTCTCGTCTTGCGATTTTTGAAAGGGAGGACGGAACCAATCGACGACAAAGAAGACAAAAACTTATCCTTGCAGGAGAGAAAACCCTTATCCATCGAATTTTCTACTGGGTTGTATGCTATTTTGGGTGGAAATAAAGTGTCAACTAATCGAAAAGTCCAAACCAACACAGAATTCGGAGATGCTTTTAAAACCCCTATCGAATTGAACGTTGGACTGAATTTGATGTTTGTGTACTCCGATGTGGTAGAATACAACGTGGTGGGAAACACAGCCGCTCCGTTACTGAGAGTCATTCCTTTCAAAGTGGATTCTGCTGTTGCCGCGTACGAAGAAGGTGGTGGAAACACGTATCACGTTCACCGTGAATTTGTACATCCTCATTATCTTCCAGTCAGTAAATCGTATTTTGACAGTGTCAACATTAGTATAAAAGGAGATTTGGGACAAAGTGTGCCATTCATTGACAAAGGAAAAGTCACAGCGAAACTACATTTTCGAAAAAGGTTCTCCAGCGAATTGTAACTGACCCAAAAGAAATGTATCCGGTGTACCGAGGAGTGGCTCGACACCGAGGACATGGTTTAGGAGATATGTTAAGATCGGCTTTTCGGACGGTAGCCCCTATTTCGAAATCGATGGTGACTCGAGGATTGCATGCCTTAAAAGATGTTGCTTTGACGCAAGGAAAAGAATTTCTTCAAAACGTCCTCATCGACAAACAAAATCCAAAAGAAGCCTTTACGAGAGCAGAAAAAAATGTGTTGATGCATACTGGCAAAGATCTTTTGGGTCTCCGAGAGAGTCCTATAAATTCACTTCACGCTTCTGGCCCTGGCATTACGTCTTCCTCCACTTCACAGCAAGGACAAGGTAGAAAGAGACGATGTTGACACCCCTTCAGAGCTCATAAAACACACGGTGGTGTTCCAAAAAAGAATAAGAAAAGAAAAACAGACAGAGAATTAGACGTGTTTGATTACTAAAAGTTGAAAAAATGATGCACCGAGATTCTTGCGAATGTACCAAGTCAGAACTGGATCTGTTTACCATGCCTCCCACCATGATGACGATGCAAGAATCCCAATGGGTGGAATTTCATCCTGTATCGTCTTTGACGGATTCAGCTCCTATCGAATTTGAAATCAAAGGACAAACCGAAGATTACATCGATCTGAATAACAGTTACTTGTACCTGAAACTCAAAGCCATCAAAACGGTCGACAGTAGCCTTCCTGGGGACAATTCCCGAGTGGCTCCCGTCAATAATTTCATGCATTCCTTGTTCAGCGGAATAGATTTGTACTTGAATAACAAACTGGTCAGCAGCAGCATGGATACTTACCCTTACCGTGCTTACTTGGAAAATCTCTTGACGTACGGAAAAGAAGCCAAGAACACTCATCTGGATGCTTCGGTGGTCTGGAAACCTGACACCTCGGGAAAGTTCAACGAAACAGACTTGGGTGTAGCGGCGGTTGGTGATTATTCAGCACAACCCCCACAAAATGTGGGATTTCACGCCCGTCAAATGAAAATCAGAGGGCGCAGTTTAGAACTGATGGATCGTTTGCATTTCGACATGTGGTTGCAAGACAAGTATTTGTTAAACGGAGTGGATGTACGTCTGAGACAAAATCGCAGTAGTGCCGCCTTCCATTTGATGGCCAGTGCCGACGAGTGGAAAACCATCATCCAAGAAGCCAGACTTTACGTGCGCGTTTGGAAGTCTTACCTAAAGTAGCCAACGACATCAGTCAAACGTTGAGCAGAACCACCGCCAAGTATCCTGTGCGACGAGTGGAAGTGAAAACATTTACCATTGCCACTGGAGCCCAATCTAAAGTCGAAGATCACGTCTTCCAAGGACAGCTTCCCAAACGTTTGCTGATTGGCATCGTCAGAAATTCAGCCTTCAATGGAGTCCACGATCAGAATCCGTTCCACTTTCATCACTTCAAAGTCTCCAAGATAGAAGTCAGTCGAGATGGTCAAACGTTGTGTACCAGACCTTTCGAACCTAACTTTGAGCAGAAACATTACTTGCGATCTTACTTGAGCCTGTATGAAGCCACAGGACAGTTAGGCACCAACAGCAAGCCACGGCATTTCGTACAATGATTATGAAGGAGGATATGCGTTGTGGGGATTTGATTTCACTCCTGACCAAGGCAGCGACGAAGGACATTTCCACCCTATAAAATCAGGCCAACTTCGTGTGGAAATTCAGTTTAAAAAAACCTCTACCTGTAAACAACACTGTGAACGTCGTCTTGTAAGCAGAATTTGATAATACTCTAGAAATCAACAGTTTGAGAGAAGTGATTCTAGACTATTAGAAGAAAAAAAAGATGCAACACGAAGAAGAACCTATGGAGATAGATGATGAGGTATTTTGTGAAGCACAGCAGTCACAAACTACCACTGATGATGACGAAGTGATTCATTCAGAACCAAAAAAAGAAGAAGAAGAAGAGAAAAATAGTGTTACTAAGTTTACTGGGTTTATGCCTTGTCGATGGCGTGAACAAGAAAAACATTTAGTCTCCTGTTATGCTAAGGAATTGATTGAAAGAATTAACACCCTGACCCGAGAACATTGTCATGGATGTCAAATCGATCATCCCAGTCAGAAACAACACGACAAATGTATGATGATGACGGCCGAAGAAAAATTGGAAGAATATTTGGAGGAGGCCTGGTCTCAGATCTCGGAAGAAAAGGTGCTGAGACAATGGTATAAAGACTTGCAGGATTCTTCTTCACCTCCACTCACTCCTCTGGAGATCAAACGCATCGAAGCTCTCTTGCAACAGAGTACAGAGACTATCCGCCGTGAGTATTCGTGGAATTACTTGACAGATCAATTCAAGTTTACAGTCAAGTGTGAATTGATGACTTATTATTTCTTGTGGAGAAAAAAATGGATACCAGGGAACTTCATTACCTGTTGACTCGCAGTTCCTACACTTCTTCTTGGAATCCTGTGGTGTGTGCTAAAGATGAACTACCCCATCGCAAACCTAAAGACCTTTATGCCTATGTCATCAATACCGACGACAGTCATCGACCAGGAACCCATTGGGTAGCCGTGTACTTTCCCAACGATCACTGTGTGGAATATTTTGATTCTTATGGATTACCTCCTTTGGAAGACGACATCATCGACTTTATGAGAAGAAATGCCATCTCCACTCGATTTAATAATGCCCAATTACAAGGATCGGATTCTATGGTGTGTGGACAATATTGTGTACATTTTCTTCATCAACGCAGTCTCGGATATTTCTTAGAACATTTAGTGACTTGTTTTGATAGAGAGTATGCTCGAAACGATGCTAAAGTAGAACGATGGTTTTGTGAACATTATGGTTATCTCTTGTCTTTAGCTCAGAAACATAGTGTGCATCAGAATGATGTAGAACAGTGGAAGTTCAGTTTGCCTTCCCAACGTTGTCAACCCTGTAAATACGTTCCTGTTTAATCTTGTTGGTTGTTTGCATTTTTATATTTAGAGAAGCTTCTTGTTCATTAAAAAATGTTGATTTTTTGAAAAAATAGTGTTGTGTGGTTTATTGAATTTGCAAAAAGATGAAAAATGTATATACTCTATCTCTCTTTCTATCGATCTGAAGTCACCGACTCTGTCCATTTCTCACTATCGATCTGAACCATGTTTTCCATCGCGTCCGCGCTTAAAGCATATAAAGCGGTGCGTTGGCCAGTGTAGTCACTCTCGTTGACTCGTCAAGATCTCAACAACATGACCACTAAAATTAGTAAACTGAACGAAGCCATAGTGAACATGCAGAGGGTGAGGCATCATTTGCTTCAGAACAACCCGGAGAGAAAGACGATGATCTTTTTGCAAATGGCTCAAGATCTGGTGGAAGAAGTCCTGAGAGAAGAAATCATCAGGGACAGAACGGAATGGGAGGAGAGACAAAGACTGCAGCAGCAACAGCAGCAAAGACAACAACAGCAGCTACAACAACAACAACAACATCTCTTGCAGCAGCTGAAACTACCAGACGCAGAAGTCGCCTGTAAGATGGATGTGATGAGTTTGCCTTCTCTTTTACCAGAAAGAGAGCTTGTCCTACAGCCACGAGACCTGTGGCAAAACGTGGCCGTCTTGCTGCGGCTGCAACTGCTGCTGCTACTAGAAGTTTAAAAAAAAAACATAACTTCTTAATCTCAACGGTGCTTTTTAGGGCCACCCAGATCTCTAGAAAAGATAACCACTCTTACATTGCGATATGTGTTTGTATGTTTGTGTTTACCCACTTCAAAAAAAATTCCCTTTCTCAAAAAAATTATTGTATAGAGTGTGTTTGTGGTGTGTGTTTGATAAAAAAAATATTAAAAAAAATGGATGGTGTGGTGTGTGCTTGATAAAAAAGTTTTTAAAAAAATGGATTGTGTGGTGTGTGTTTGTTGTATAGAGTGTGATTGTGTTTGATAAAAAAAAAATTGAAAAGGTGTTTATTTTAGGTCCGCGTACTAGGGATGTGTTTTTTTTGGGTAGGGGTGATGGAGTGCAGAATCCGCGAAGCATAGAATGACGTCATAGGGATGACGTCAGACGCGGGTAGTGTGAGTGATGTTTTTTTTAGGTGTAAGGGATGTTTTCCTTAACGTCCGCGCTTCCAGCCTATAAAGTGACGCCTTCCCCTGGTTGAACTACCCCGTTTATCTATCAAGATGGAGAAAACAAAAATTATACTCCAGATTAGAGTGCATCTAGAGGTGGCCTGGCACCTCCTCCAAGAAGTGGAGAAGAGGGAGGAGGAGGAAAAAGAGAACAAAGAGCCAATCAGACCCCACCTGATGATGACGGAGGATTGGGAGCCTGAAGCGACCCATCCTCCGTCGGCCTTCACGGCTCCAAGAAAATGTAGCAAAGAAACATGGAGTGGGAGCTGTCCTGCTTGTCGGGCCAGACCAGGGAGGTGCCCACACCTCTAGATGCACCAAACAAAATCCAACGGCCCTTTTCAGGGACATCCATTAACCAAGAAAAGATCAATTTTCATGATTGCCATATGTGTTTGTATGTGTTTGTGTGTTTGTCTTTACCCACTTCAAACAAATTCCCATTTCCACCATGTATGTGCTGGTATAGAGTGTGTTTGTGGTGTGTGTTTGATAAAAAAAAAATAAAAAATAACAAAATGAATGGTGTGGTGTGTGTTTTTATAAAAAAAAAATACTTTCTTTTAGATCCGCGTACTGGGTCTGCGTTTTAAAGGTGTGATAAGACTATGTATGTTTTGGGAAAAAGGGATGTTTTCCTTCACGTCCGTGCTTCCAGCATATAAAGCGGCGACTTCCGCAGTCGCACCATTCACACTTCACTCAACAAGAAGAATGAATACCATAGAATTATTGCAGGAAGCCTGGGATGTGATGGTAGGTGTGGAGTCTTTGGTGGAAAGGATGGAGTGTTGGTGGAGATACCCTGCCACCAAGCCATACGTCACCAGCCAAATAGCAGCTCTAACCTCAGCGAGGAGGCTGTGAACGATGTATTGGTGGAGGAATCCCAAAAAACTTCCTTGGTTCCTTGTCGTGTGGGGTTCATCAAGACGGCCCTAGATTTACTGGATGGGGTTGAATACTTCCTAAACAAAGTTCAGGAAGATTGGTGGATCTATCCACTCCCCAGTAGCGTCAGGCTCGAACAGGTGAACCTCCACATCGTCAAGGTATTATTAAAGAACGTTTTGGAGAAGGAAGTGGCCCACATTAAGACCTTGAGGGCTCTAGAAAGAACTAAGAAGGAGCAGGCCAAGAAAGAAAAGGAATTCCAACGCCTAAACTTAAACTGGATGAAAATCCAGGATAAGTTCAGACGAATGGAACATCCCGACTGGCTGCCTGATTCTTCACCACCACTCCAGAAGAAAAAAAAGACCAACACCTTAATAGGCTTCCTAACCCAATGTTGGAGAAAGTAAAAACACTCCAATGGCTCTTTTCAGGGCCAACCATTTTTCAAGAAAAGATTAATTTTTCATGATTGCCATACTTCTATTTTTTTTTTTGGCCCTGTAGAGGCCCCATGTTCCATTCCCGTTACTGCCCCCAAGTGCCATCCCGAAATATTTGCCCTATAAATTTTAGGGCCTGTTGAGGGCAATCGAGGCCCATGTTAAATTCCCGTATTGCCCTCAAGTGCCATCCCGGAATTTTTGCCCTCAATACCCATCCTCTACTACTGGTATCCACCAAATTAATTCTTTGAAACCAAATTCAATAAAAGCTTTTTCTTAACTACCAGAACAAATTTAATTTTGCAATAAGTAATGTAAAAGTACCAAATTACAAATCTTTCAAAAGAGAAACTTCGCCAAAATAAAATAATCTTATTACGATCATGGATGCAAAGCATGTCTTTTACGTGTGGAGTGGGAATACTGGAAAATGTTTTTTTAAGGATATAATTCAAGATTACAAGATTGTCCATTCTATCACTACATTGTAAGTAGATTCTCTAGTTTTAATGACCCCCGTTACAGCAGGTCCATTGTTTTCTTAATTATAAATATGCGCTGAGATGAAGACTTTTCAAACACGGGAATATGTGTTTTGGTGGCAAAATGTAAAAATATTGACAACTTTACGAATGTTTCAAGTATATTATTCTTTCCTATGTACACTATTGCGTCATCGTTCTCTTCCTCAATTAAACAATCCGTATTTTTATACTTTTAGTATTATATATTTTTTGGTAATAACTACTTTAAATAACTCAAACCCTTGAGTGGCGAAGAGCTTTTAATTTCAATATGGGATATGGGGGGATAATTTCAGGTAAGTTTTGCTCTCTCTTTCTCTCTCTCTCTCTCTCTCTCTCTCTCTCTCTCTCTCTCTCTCTCTCTCTCTCTCTCTCTCTCTCTCTCTCACACACACACACACACACACACACACACACAAGAAAGCTGACATTTATGAAATATTTTAACATTTTGTCGACGGAATCTGTATAAAGATAAGGCCATAATGACAATGTACTTATAACATCGTACAAGGAATTATGGCAACGTCAAGAATTAATTGCTTTTCGATAAGCGAGTCTCAGTTTGAAAAGATGACAACGTATTTAATGTACGTCATTTAGGTTAAGAACGTGGCAGAGAAAATGGTAACTCGTTAAATAAGTGAATTGAGTTAATTAGAAGACAATTTCATTGATTTTGATGTTACTATTGATATGTTGGTGCGTTGGTGTGTCTGGGTTGCCTACCGGTAGCCATCTGTATGTCTGCCTTTCTTTTTCCCTCAGTCGTGCACATAATTAGGGTTTTGTATAGATTAATTTTCTGTATTCTTGAAAGAAAACAGTTTTGTAGAGTCATCGAGAAGTAAAATTTTTTATTATGTTCAAAATCTAATTAAATGTCGAATTCGTTTGAGTGGATGTAACGAATATTATTCTTTAGTGGTCTGTGCTGGAAGAACTAGGTTTGTAGCCTTAAGTAAAGCCAAATAGTGTCTGAGGAAAAGAAATTTTCAATTACACCTATCTCCATCTTCAAGGATAGCCAGATTCAAGAAACTATATTGATCTTTATTAATAATTTTCTCTCTGTCTAGAATCAAAGATGACGCAGATGTCCTCTGTGATCATTTGATTGCCGTAGGCAGTGTCAGTGCGATCTTACTACGCAATTATTTAAGGCAAAAAATTAAAATGCAGTGAAGATACTAATGGGTAGTTTCAAAATAAACGGTTAAGAGATAAAAGGTTGTTTTTTCGAAACCTGCCTATTTTCATTATTAGGGATGATACACATAATTATCCCAAAAAGTGTCTGGTCACAGGTACACCTGCACCTTTACCTCCTCTTGTTTCATTACAGACCTAACGTCATTACCCTTTAAATGGCATATTAATTTAAATTGAAACTAAATTGCCACCAGATAATGTTTATTAGACACAGACATTCTTGTCAACCATAAATGATGCATGTAAAATGACCTCATTGTTGTCTTGGTCAAGATACAAAGAGGTATGCTTAGACCTGCTGAAACAATATCTAAGCACGTCAGTGTCAACCCGGTGATTGCAGTTTTCACGCAAGCCCCTTCTGGGATACCAACAAAGAGAGGGATAGACCCAATTACCCCAATCCGAGATGCCCCAACGAACATGTCCTTCTGCTTCCCTGAACAAATGGACACACAACATCGGTAACGAAGTTTGAGTGGGTCCCTTCTGCATGAACGACCCATTTATCTATACCTGTCACGCGCTACTATAAAGTTGGCAGGAAATTGCACCTGGATCAAATAACCAGATAGGTCTTTGATTTTACCAGTCCCTAAGGAGGGTCCCGCTGTAAAAATTTAAATATATATATATATAATTTTTCCTTATGATTGACATAAAATTGCATAGTCCTAAATCCTACTGAACAGATTTAACACATTTTGCGGCCTTTATCTTTAGGCCTACAAGCATAAAACGATATAGATGCTAAAAAAATACTTTAAAAAACGTCAGTTCATGCATCCGTTATATATTAAGTATGTATGTATACATCTGGGTGTATATTTGTATGCATGCACATATACTATCCAATATATTACATATCTCGGTACAAATTGAAATTATGTATTTCCCTACAAAATCTGAATCATCGAAGACTATATCTTGAAAAGACGTATTATCAAACTTAGCTTAACAATTGCAAAAGAACCAGGGTATATGAATATAGTGTGTAAAAGTTGCTTAAAGCTTTCATGTTATCCGAAGACCAAGTATGTTGCTGATATTTTTTCAGATTTAGTTGTTTTCCTCGACATGTATATATTGATTAACGAATATATTTATATATCTTTTCAAAACATTTATTAACATTTCTTTTTATGTATTTGTATATTTTACACAAATTTGTATAATTTTAATATTATATATTATATATATACATATATATATATATATATATATATATATATATATATATATATATATATTATTTTAATAATTTATAATTAAAGTCAGCGATTTTTTCGTCTTTCTATCTATATTTTATTTTCATATTTTTCATATTTTCATCATCTATTTTAAATTCATTTTCCACTTGCTTTTTAAGTAATCCTTTTGTTTTCATATTTCATTATTATAAGAATATTATATAAAATATTTAGAAGTTTTCTCTAAATTAGAAATAGTTTTTCCTTTGTTCCAGATGCAAGTCTTCTTTATTCTAATGTTTATACTTTGAATTTATCGTGTTTTTTTTTATATTAATACCTTTGTAAATGAATGACTTGTGCTGTTTTACAATATAGAACTCGTGCATCCTATTTGGAGTATCTGAGAATTTGTAGTATCACCTTTTCTTCCATATAGACAACATTTGAGAAGAAAAATATCTTAGGCTTTTGGGTGCTTCATGTTGGATCAATCCATGACATATTGCATTGAACACCTTAAATTAGATTAAAATCTAATCTTGAAACCGTAATCTGCGATTCATTTTTATTTTTGTTTAATCAATTAAATTAGGGGAATCAAGCCTGCGTCATCGGAATGACATAGAGAAAATAATATAATCTTGGGGTTTTTTTTAAATTTCGATTTAATGTAGAAAACGCTAGATCTTGTAGAAAAAGCGTAAATAAGGAGTTTATAACTTAGATGATATTTTAACAATGTCTAGAATATCGGCGTGCTGTTTTACAATATAGAACTCTTTCATCCTATTTCGAGAATATAGGTTTTCCAGCATCACATTTTCTTCCATATAGAAAAATTTCAGAAAAATGGATCTTTCACATATCTAAATGGTTTAGACTTTGAATGCTTCTTGAAAAAACAATCCATGACATATTTCCTTAAAGAGACATGCCAGGCATTGTTTGATGACAGGGACAGGATTCTTATGATTGTATTGTTTTGCAATTTAAATGAACTCTTGTAACGAAAACAATGGAAAATATCGATCGATGTGTCTGTGGATTTTGATTTTCGTGATCGTAATTTTATGCGAAAATTACATCACACTTCATGATCATGCAAGGCGAATCGAGTGGAGAAAGTCACATGGTACAACTGACGTCATCTAACATGCTAGAAGGGCATCGAGCACAGAATGGTAACAACTCTATAAATATATATATAAAGATATTGAATGAGAAATATTGCAGTTGGTATGTCTCTTACATAACATTTCTAACAGTCAATCAGTTTAATTTCTCTAATTATCAATGTTTTCAACCAATGCACACTTAGTTCAGTGTACGTGTTTTATTCTGTGCGGTTCAGTAAGGGTAGAGGTAGATGGTGTGGAATTATTACAAAGGAGGCACATGGAAAAAAAATAGTACCACAAATACATTACAAGGATAAGAGCATTCTTAATCTGTATCAATATCAGCAATGATGAAACAAAAAAAAAAAAAAACCTTTATACTCGCTTATAAGTGGAGTCCAACTGGACCCAGATCTATCGTTGCATACTGTGCCGTCAGATTTTGGCCTATACAATTTGTAAGGAGTAATCAGTAGAACAAACAACGTAGACCCTGATCTGTCGGCACATTATGCGACGGCAGATCAGGGTCTATGTTATTTGCAGTTGTGCTCAACTTATAAGCGAGTATAGATGGTTCTTGGTAAGTTTATTCTCCTCGATTATTAGCTACAAAATACTTATTTAATCATGGTGTTCCACGGACTGTGATATGTTCAACCTAATACATTTTCGTAAGCTATTCGTACGTCCGTACGTGAACATAATATATAGATATACAGAGAGAAAGGTAGAAAGAAAGACTCATTAGAAATAACTTAATGCTCCCAACGTGAAAGTGTATCTTCAGTGACTGACAAGGGTAAAATATACATGCATTCAATGCCGTCATTTCACTGTGAATTAACCACAAAATGAAACGTGAAGACATGATTATTATTTTTTAAAATCTATTTTGTATCATTTCAGAGGTTTTTTCTTATGTCTAATTAAAATATTTAGATGTGTTAAAACTACAGTGTAGAAAGAAAGAATAACTTTCATACCGTCATATTCTAAATCTTTTGTTAGTGATCTTTATCGCCTTAAAAATGATTCTGATTAATCCCTTCTTCTTCTTTTTTTAGTACACGTACTCTCTCGAATTAAATTAAACTTGTTTTTCACTCAAAAAGATTTGATTTTTGCACATAAAATCACCATACAGCACTGACGAAAAATACTCACCTCATCAATTAACGGCAGTATTTAATGATTTCAGTGATTAAAATAAAAAGAGCAACACAAACAACGACAACAATAACAATAATAAAACAGCCTTAGCAGCATAACAGCAACAGTAATAACAACATGAGAAACACCATCATCATCATCGACAACAATAACACCAACACATACAATAATAATAATAATAATAATAATAATAAGAAGAAGAAGAAGAAGAAGAAGAAGAAGAAGAAGAAAAAAAAAGAAGAATGGGAAAGAAGGAGAAGAAGGAGGAGCCTAGCCATTCATGTTGATTTGAACCGCAAAGTGAAGAGAGTAAATTCTTATAACTATTTTTTTACATTCATGACTCTTTCCGTGGATGTAGATATTTTCCATGATTATTAAGCACTCAAAAATTAATAAGGACTTATTCACATTCAAGACGGTGACAAAGATATTATATTGCTCAAAATTAAAATAAAAATTGCACAAATCTCTTTCACTCTATTTGAGATCGAATTTTTCGATTTTTCCTCAACATTACGTGGCCCTTAAAATAATGACGATTAAAGCTTTAAATAACACTATTCATTTATTTCCTGATTTCTTTAACCATATTTTCATTGTTAATCATGTATCAGGAATTATTATTAAACCCTCACGGTACCCCTTTTGTGCAGATATGGAAATATTACGTATTGATACCGAGCGCAGATATGTTGACTGCAGGACAAAAGTGCATCGTGCTTGAAACGTGTAGTAAAGATTGCAACACGTGTACAACGTTGTTTATGTATGTAAAGTCATTCTGTGCCATTTTGATTTCGTTGAAACTGTTGCAAGGAATATGCAAACAAAAGCAAGTGTTCATGCAAGAAATGTAAACACAGGTCCAGCCGAATTTTTCACCTATTGACTTGTAAATTCGACCAAAAAATTCAGACTGAGCACATTTCATCAACCAATCTGTCCACCCAGGTATTTTTCCGACTTTTCTTTTTCTTTCTCTTTTGTTTCCGCTATTTCTCTCAGAGTTAAAATTGTAAGGTGGTACCATTGGAGATTTGGGGTGCAATATGGAAGCTTATTTCATCGGTCAACAACGTGTGTAGTCAGTCGAGACAAGTTGAGGGAAAATCAGGTATTTTGTTTCGGGGCAAGTAAAAATATATTTTAGCAAGGAAATTAATACCTTTTACTTCTCGACTTTCAATGATTCTAAAAGGACTAAGTTCGTAATATTTAGAGAGCAATTACATACTGCATACTGCAAATAAAACCTTTCGTTAGGCAGGTAGTACAACTCTAAGAAAACTTCCTTACTTACGAGCACCAACGATGAGTTTGTGTTCTTTCTTGATTTAAACTCTGTTTTTTGCATAAACGCATTGGTTTTTTACTTTCATTCGATTTGTATTAATTTATACTCATTTGCAATTACAAATATATTCGTCTACTGTCACACACATGCACTATAGGTATTAATGGTATGTCTTCAAATGGCAGTCATGTGAATTAAAGTAACGACACATATACAGCATTGTGTCTATTGTGCAATGTCGCGCAAGAATCAGTTGCAAAAAAGAAACACAAAGCAAAATAGAAATATAAACATTTGGTGAGGCTTATGATATCTATCCATTCGTTTTTGTTTTCAATAGAGACATCAAGATATTGGGGTATAGAGAATAGAGACATCAGTATATTGGTGTGTGCAGACATCAGTATATTGGGGTATAGAGACATCAAGATATTGGGGTATATAGACATCAAGATATTGGTTTATAGAGACATCAAGATATTGGTTTATAGAGACATCAAGATATTGGGGTATTTAGACATCAAGATATTGGGGTATAGAGACATCAAGATATTTTGGTATAGAGACATCAAGATATTGGGGTATTTAGACATCAAGATATTCATGGTATAGAGACATCAAGATATTGGGGTATTTAGACATCAATATATTGGGGTATAGAGACATCAAGATATTGGGGTATAGAGACATCGATATATTGGGGTATAGAGAATAGAGACATCATTATATTGGTGTGTGCAAACATCAATATATTGGGGTACAGAGACATCAAGATATTGGGGTATAGAAACATCAAGATATTGAAGTATAGAGACATCAGTATATAGTGGTATAGAAACATCAAGTTGTTGGGGTATATATAATATAGGCATCAAGATATTGGAGTAGAGAGAATAGAGACATTAAAATATTGGGATATAGAGAAAAGGGTCATCAATATACTGGGGTATAGTGGAATATAGACATCAAGATATTGGCATATAGAGAAAAGACAAATTAATATATTGGAGTACAGAGAATACAGACATTAGATATTGGGATATAGAGAACAGAGACATCAAGCTATTTGGATATAGCTAACAGAGACGTCCAGATAAAGGGGTATAGAGAATAGATACATCAAGATATTGAAAGTCACTCTAAAAATATATCCACTTAATTATCGAAGAATGTTCCCATGCTAGGGCTATATAATAAAGTTGATTACGATTTCCTTAACATATGCAAATTTATTCCTGATAAAGTTCATACCTCATGATTACAACTGAAAGTCACACTGAAAATTCATCAGTGTAATTCTCAAGGAATTTCTTAGAATCAGGGTTGTAGCATCAGTTCTCTGCCCTATGTAGACCTCGCAAAGATATGAACATCTCCCCATGACTTCTGATTTGGAGACTTTCTGTTATTTTTGATTTGTTGGACAATTAGACACAATTTTTCATTATCATTGTAGAATTGGTTGAGAATTACGCCATAAATTTCCAGGGGACACTTTTGGACTGGAGCGGGGGGGGGGAGGTGGAGGGGGATCTTTATCAAGGCCTGTAGCCTAATGTAGCCTTTAGAAGGATATTAACCTCACAGGTTTTTGACTCAGCGACTGTCTGACAACAATTTCAATGATGACATATTTACAAAACGTACAAATCTGTTATTGTAGGTTAACAACGTTGATAGTTATTGATATCTTAGACCGTTTGTTTGTTTTTCCACCTACAATCTGTTTCTCTCCTTCCAATGCAATACTTTATTAATGATTAAATAATTACCGATATACTTCCCAAATCAAATATTGCTTATATTTTAATTGTTCTCAAATATCGAGACCATATCTACATACTACGCATTTATTTATTTTTTTTTTTTTTTAATGAACCAGAAACTTTCGTTTTTCTCCAAGCTAAATCCACATCTTTTTCGAAAGATAATTATACGGGTTCTTTCATTTGAAAACAGAAAAGTTATTGAGAATATCTGATGCTCCTATCACGGTGTGAATGATAAAAAAAAGTTGTAAAGATCTAAATGGAAGGATAGTCTGTAATACTTTAGTGTAGTCGGATGTTTTAAAAATCTCTTCTCTTTTGCAAGTGATCTTTGCATTTGTTTTCCTATCAAGTTTAAACGTTTGTCAGCTGACTTATAAGAAGAAATTCTACTCAACAAACTGCCGCTTGTAGCAAAATGTTTTGTTTGTTTGTTTGTTTTTTAATGGGTTTTTTTAAAGATTTCTCAAAGAAATATTCTAGTATTCAGCTTTTAGAAAAATAGTTTTCCACCTAGGGACAACTGAATGGTACTATCTATACCGTGTACAAAGTTAACTACCATTATTATGGTCATCTCTCAACCCCTCCCCTTTAAAATTTTCGCCCATATCAACCTCAATCAGATTTCAGCCATAAGACAGGTAGATTTTCAATCAATATTCGTATTCACTCTGGAAGCAATAAATGTCGTAAATATTCGTTATGTCAAGCGGTATTCAGGAATAAAGTATAATTTACTAGAATTATATGCCTTAAAGAGCAGTATTTGTCTTATTTTTTCCATCGGTTCTCATAGATTTAGGAATGGTAAACTGTCGAGAGGATTAAGCCACATACATCATACTTACTATGATTGTTTCAAAGAAGACAGTTTAGGAAATGTTTGTTTATTGCATTCAACTTTGCAAACACCAAAGTTTATTGAACAATATTGAGAACAGTAGTAAAATGGTTTTATAAGCTTTATTTAAACTTTTTAAATCTTCATTTTTGCCGTAAATAGGAAAAAAGTTCAACTTTAGTTGACACTTAAGCTGATTGCATTAAGTTAAAGCCTGAGTTAAAGCGAAAGACATTCCTAAAACCTAGAGAAATAGCCCTATCCGATTGTAATCTGTCGGCTAAAACACGGTATTGGTGCTGATAAAGGAATTTTCATGTTATATGCATGAAATAGAAAAATTAAACAAGATATGAACCAATTTTAAAGATTGGTAAGCCTGGCATATACCTCTCTTACTTTCCTGAAAATTTCAAGAGGTTAGTGTAACCCATTGTTGAGATATGCATGGAAACAAGCTCTAAAAATGGCCATTTTTGAGCGTTATGTAGTCTCACTCGAAAAAAGCTTGAATATAAAATAGAGAATTCTCTAAATATCATACTGAAATTATGCATTTATTGGTCTGGTTTTATGCGGAATTCTATCCTGCAAATATTGCTTCTTGAATTAAAGAAATCGGTAAAATATTATGGATTTTATAAGCAAAATACCGTCAGTAGAAGTTTTGTTTCAACACTGAAATTCAAACACTAATCTGTTGTTATATGCCAACATTTTGTACAAAATAACATTCATTATAACTTTTATTGACATCTAGAACTCGACTTTATATTATAATAAGTAGTAAAACCATTTAAATCACATGGCTAGCCAAGATATTCGATTGAGAGCTTGTTCTTTGTCAAACTTTCCAGTTCTAAATTTTGTAGTGTCTGTAACCTTTACAAGTTTATATGGCAATAATTTTGTTGTTTCATTATGGAAAAGTATAAATCCTACAAAGGCTCATGTGTATCCATGTGATGTCCAAGTTGGCCAAAATTGGTGGTGCTGTATTGTACCATTAAAAAACAGCAACTCAATAAAAAAAGTTACAGACACTACACAAACAGGTATAAAAATGAAAGATAAAAGTATTGTTCTACTTGTCATTAAAACATTGTTTTTCTCAATAGAAAGTTCCATCTTATGTGATGTAATGTTGCATCATCTATTTACCTCTGCAGCCAAGAGCAAAAAAGTGATGCAATAACTCTCTTGATTGAATATTGCATCATTCTTGCAGCACTGTCTGTTTGAGTAATTTACTACAAGACAATGTAACCTGAATTTCTTATCCTAGAAGAAGCTGCCTAATTACTTTTTCTGTTCTTTACCATGGTACATCCCTAAGACATGGGAAGACGACAAAAGCAAACCTCTGGGAACAACTCTGGTAAGTTTGTATTGAATGGTAAACCACACTCTTAAATTGTAGTGTCTGTAACCAATATCCCCTTTTTATACTGTCTATGACTTTATCCCTGTTTTTTTTTTAAAAAATGAAGCCAAATTATGTTTCCTATTACAGTATTGATGTGTAAGGCTAAATTTTGACATATTGTCTGTCTGCAATTTGTAATATTTTGGTATATTTATAGTTTCTTTCATCTAGATTTCTGATAACAGGCAACATTTTCAGTGATTTCTTACAATATGCAATTGAAACTGAGTATTTTTGCATTCCATATCATTAGACTAGTAAATTCAAACAGAAATATTATGAGAATTCAATGAGCTCAGACTTAGTATTGGATACATTGCTGATATTGTCAAATGGTTACAGACACTACTAGACATGTGAATTGACCCGACTGTTGTTTACATTATTAAGGAAAGTGTGCAATCATTGTAAATGCTAGAACATTGAATAATCATCAGGTTTTATGCTATTTCTTTTTCAATCAGATACTTTTCTTTAAGAATCTACAGGTTATTCCAGTTTGCTTATGTATGAAAGCATATTGCGTACTCATTACAAGTATGTTTTGTAAAGTCTAAATTTCATCCGTATACATAGAGGAACAAAAATGAGAATGAAGTTGTTTGCTTTTAGGAAGCAAAGATAAGCCAGAAGAAGATGAACAGAAGATTAAAGCTAGAAGGGAGAAGACGAGGCTAAAGGTACAAGCCTGGAGAAAAAAACAGAGGGAAAATAAGGCGAAACATGAGGAGCTAAAAAGGGTTGATAGAGAAAGAAGAAAAGATGCAAGACTACTAAAAAAACAGCAATCACTTTCCGATTCAAATCTTCAACAAGAATTAAGAAGGAAAAAACGTGAAGAAATGAAAAGGTATCGCCAGAAAAAGAAAGAAAAAGCAGCCCTGGCAATATCGGTTAATAAGAGTGTTGATTTAAGAAGTCCGAAAACTGCTGAATTAAGTAGAAAGAAGAAAGAAGCTGTGAAAAGAACCCAAGCATGGAGAATGCGTATCAAACTGAATGAAAGTATACAGCAAGAGTGTATTCAGACTGATTGTGAAATAGGAAATACTGGGTCAGCCAGAGATTCACCAATGAATAAAGTGTTACCTAAAGCAACTCTGTACAGACAATTAAAAAAGGTAAAGGAAGTATTACCAAATACCCCAAAGAGAAAAGCAGTCATCATAAGTAAATTAATTGAATCTCCATCAACATCAAAGTTTCTAAATAGGAATATAATGATAATGACACCGGATTGCAGAAAAAAACTTGAATTGACAGATACTGTTATACAATCTGTGTCAGAGAGCATTTCAGAAGTGAAAACAAGGAAAGGGGGTGCAAAGAAACATGCATACAACATCATTTGTGACGCATTACTGAAGAAATATAAAAGACACAGACTAAAAAAGTATTTCAAAGTATCAGTGAAAGGGCAAAAACCTAGTTCCATTAAAGAAATCAGTAGGGAAGTGCCTAATAAACGTGAAACTGTGAAAGTAAGAAAAGGTGGTCAAAAAGAAATACTTCAAAAACATGTGATGACTATGACATTAGAAGAAGCCTACAAAGACTACAAGTTAAGGAACCATAGTCACAAAATAGGATTAACTTCATTTTCTAAATTGAAACCAGTGAATGTTAAAAAGGTGTCTGAAACAAGCAGAAGATCATGCTTATGCCAAAAGTGCTGTAACGTGGCCCTAAAAAGTGAGGCACTAACAAATGTAAAAAAAGCAGTGAAAGAAAATGGAGATTTGGATGAAATTTCAGTAGATAAGAAAAGCTTAAGTGATGCTACTTTTTGTAAATACGACACCAATCCAGCTAAAACAGTTTCGAGAAGGGAGTTCATCCTTGTTAAAGATGTTGAGAGAAATAGAGAAGAAACTGATGTGCAAACACTGCAAGGTACAAGAAAATTACATGCTGTAAAGTCAGGAAGCAATGATTATGAACTGAGCATAAGAAATCTGAGCTGTTATTGTGAGCAATGCATGAAGGTTGACGGGAGATGCAACTTCAGCGAAAATGTTAATGCCTGGGAAATGAGAAAGTTAGTACTCAATAAAGATAATTTAAGTCAGAAAGGAAAACAACTTAAAGACAAGAATCCATCAACAATAGAAAATAATGACAAGAAAAGAAAACAAGGAAGTAACCAGAAAGATCATAACTCAGCAACAAGCGAAAAGCCTAATAAGAAACGGAAGTCAACAGAAAGACAAAACATTGTGACAAAGAAGATCAAAGTTGACAAAAAAGCACCAACCAACACAGAGAAACCAATAGAGAAATACCACCCTGGAGAATTTGTTGCTGTAGGACTTAAGCCAAAGAAGGGACCTCTAGATGTATACTTAGCAGAAGTAATAGACATTCTTCATAACGAAGTTAGACTTAAATACATGAGAAAGTCTGGCAACATGTATGTTTGGCCTGAAAAAGATGATTATTCACAAGAGGCTCTAGATGCTATCTTGTACAGGGTAAAAGCTCCACAAATAGTCAATGAAAGGAGTCATTTCAAGTTTAATGCAGCTGAATTGTCTAAGCTCAAGTCAAATCTGGAAAAAAATCATAAGCACTTCTATTTGAAATGACAATATAAAGTCAAGGTTTAATGTGTAGTGTCTGTAACCTTAAGATCAATCACATATGGGTCTGTGTTTGAGTCAGCACCTTGGGTTGAACAATACTTTAGTGACTATGATTTATTGAACATTCATTATACTTCAATATTTTACTCTTACAAACACTATTTAGTATTAAACTTTCAAGTGCTATTTACCAGTTCATAATTTTAACACAAGTATTGGACATATACCTGTTACAATGTGGTTTTATCATTTTATTAACTAATCAACATTCATTTAATGAATAATTCTAGTCAATGTGTTCATGTTGAATTATTTTTGAAGTGAATTTTATGGAGATATGTATGGTTCTGCAGCTGTATTGAAATGCTATAGTTTTGTAGTGTCTGTAACCAATTTTATGGACAATGTACTTCTGACTCTTATGGAAGTTTGCAATACTTTTGGCCAGTATTAATGATTTTGTTTGTTTAAATATTCTTCTTGGTGTTAGATAAATGCCTAAATAAGATTATTCTATGTCTTTTATGTTTGTTATGCAAAAGTTTCATGGTTAGGTTTTTTTTCTTAGTGATACCTTTGTCATAGATGTTTTGATTTTGTTATTAAGTTGTTTACCACTTCCAGTTATGTTGTTTACTTTAAATGTTGATATCCTGTTACTGATGTTACTGTGAAAAAAAATAAAGTTTTAAAGTTTTCATGCTGTTTTTCTTGCATGTTATACACCAAGTGTAGTGTCTGTAACTGTTGTTATACCAATGAATTGAAATAATGGTTAAACAAAATCGCATGCATGTTCAAGCTAAATCTAACTTGATCTGACTAGGGGACACCCTAGGGTATATAATGAGCTTCATTGAAATGTTCTATCAAACATTTCAATTTTTTAAGTGAGTGAGACTACTCTCAGCACCAATACCGTGTTTTAGCCGTGTACAAACTGTGCGATGAAAATAAAATTTATAGCATCAATAACTTATGTTCAACTAAGATGAGGTTAAAAGATTTATGGAAAATAACCTCCCATCGTATTTATTTCCAAATCTAGGTAGACTTGTATGTTCAATTACTAGATTGAATAAAATAAGTTTTAACATTATAATAATGTGGAGTTTTAATTACATAGCATAAGGGTTTTAATTGTTAACATGAAGTATGCATCCATACATAGTAAAAGGGTAGTTTTAACATTAATGTGGAGTTTTAATTGTTAATATGAAACATGTATCCATACATAGCATATTGGTTTGAATTGTTAATATGAAGTATGTATCCAGATATAGCATAAGGATTTTCATTGTTAATATGAAGTATGTGTCCAGATATAGCATAAGAGTTCCATGGAGTGCGGTGTCGCGATTGTGGACGGCGTTAAATAATATTATTTTATAATGTCATTTATATCCCCACCTATTCAAAGAAAATCGGGAATATTGTGATACAGTCCGCCCGTCCGTATGGGTATGCAAAGGGATGTGATGTCAGTAGTGCACACATAGCTGATTCTGGACCAATTTGTACATTGCTAATTAATAATGTTAATTACAACCTGATTAGCGGAATAGCGGCGTTGCCCCATTTTGTCTTAAATAAATGTTAGTATATTGATTCACTTCAAAACCCAGCTAACAGAAACATCAATATATACACTACTTTAAATATTGATAGACCAGTTAGATTTGAGTATTTCATAAATTATAAAAATTACTAGACCACATTGTCCAAAGGCAGACATCTCTGTAGTGTGTTTACTATGCTATTACGAGTTAGTTCTCTTGACTACAGCTATTTATAACATAAGTACAATATATGCAAATTTTCTCGCGAATAGGAAAGAAGTTAAGGGATACGGACTACCTTCCGTTGTGGACAACACCACAATGGTCACAGGGAGTTGAAAAGGTCAGGGGTGACCCCGCCTCCGAAGGCTTTCATGCTGCTGACTGCGTGCAAAACTGATGGATGTGATACCGGTTATGTTCCTTGAATGTTAGGTAACTAAAATATTCAGCAATTATTACACCGGGTCGCGAGACTGGGTTTTTTTTCTATAATGTATGTTAAAGGTTTAATATATCAATCTTTGTCACGTATGTTAAAGAAAATGTAATTTATATACATCATAAGTAATAAAACATAACTGCGTTGTATTGAATTCAACTGTTTCCAGAGAGGTGATATAAATATTTCGCGAGTTTGACAGAAAAGAAACAAACGTGGGTATCTAGAGCTAATGCCTATTTGCTTACACGTTTAACTGGAATTCAAGTGTGCTCCAAGCTAGCTATGTTGGAGAACGGCATTCAAGAGAATAAATTAGTTACTTTCTTGATTTAAAACATAAAAAGATATACACCGATGTTTCAGTAAAGATGCAGATTTACAGCATCAGCTGAGCTAGCAAGATAGTTAAAACAATGCCGCACGAAGAAGGAATACAGATCTAGGTAAATAAACAAATTTCCAGTTCATCTCGAAGATCTCGTAAACTTTAAAAATCAATTTACAATAATTCAACAAAACAGAGAGAGAATTTATGCAAATATATTTGAATTAAAACAGCACATAGCGACTCAGTATATGAAGTAGCTGCTTTAAATCCATCATGGCAATTTATCTTAACTGTGATATTGACACTCCAGTTGATTAGGCAAAAATCCATCATGGCAATTTATCTTAACTGTGATATTGACACTCCAGGTGATTAGGCAAATATCAAAGAGAAATAAAATACTCTAAACTTGAGGAGTGGCTAACTGAATTAATCACCTATGCATTACACGTGCATATTACTAACACGGATGACCACTGGCAGGAAGACAATGTTGATATGCAAGCGTTGAAAAAATAAAACAATGGATACAACACATTTTGACAGTGACAGACGTCGTCTCAAAACAGGCGTGGGATCAAAAAGTGACAAGAAAACATGGATATGACAAGATGCTTTCTAAGAAATATTCATCGAGCGAAAATCTAAAAAGATACAGTTTTGATGAAGGAAAAGAGTTTTACAACAGGAAAGTTAAGATTTGCTGGAAAATTAAAACAGAATGAAAATATGTCAGAAGTTCACCCAAAAAGAAACCAGAAATGGGTTGAGGATACAAATAGACTCATCACAGAAATAATATACATAATACCGGTTACAATAAGCAAGGAAGAAAACAGATCAAAAGTACGGATAAACCTATTTGGTTACCTGAGCAACATACACATTGGGAGAGCTTAAATTTATAATAGATGAAACATAATTTCCAAATACAAATTAACGAAAGTTGAAAAGGTAACTTTACCGAGAAAATATTCAAAATCAGGAAAATAATTTCAGGTGATCCTGTCGTTTATAAACAGGAAGTCTTGCTGGAAATAATATGTATTGCATGGTTTAATAACAAGATTTATCTCTTTAAGACCAACAAAACAACTTAAAAAAAGTTGAAAACTTTTGAAGACTAAAAGATTGAACTGTAAAAAGTACATACTCGTGAAATTGAAAGGATATGATGAATCTTTAAACAACTGGGAACCAGCTGAAAACAATCTGCAATTAAAGGAATGATGGATCAAAGACACACATCTCTATTAGAGACGGCACCAACATAAGAGATGCACGAATCACAGTACATAGATAACAGTATTAATGACCATGAAAAAGTTGAGTCTTTTTAAAGATAATATGTTTCTACAATGTGACAGATGTGGAAAGAACGGTACAGTAGAAAGTGATGGAATTTAGACATGAATTATATGCGAAATAACAGAGAGTAGAAAGAAAGTACATCCATAAACATCACAGACAAGAAAACAAAATGGTGCACATGAAAAACGTAATAAGGTGACTACAACGTAGATAATCTCCTAGCAGGGTAATAAATGACATTACTGAAGAAATGAAAAGCGATACTATTCAAAGATATGAAACAGATACAATGTAAAGAACTACATCCTAGCCCATGATATTTTAAACAAGATAAGGGTAATAAAAATCGTATAAATGTCGATGCAATCATGGAGACATTTAAACGTATATAAATTGCAACATTACGCCATCAACTATATATTTTTTGTCACACAAATAACCATAATCAGTTGATACGGAAAGAGTTTTACGCCACATAGATGAAGAAAAATCAAGTACACCTTTCACAGTGTGTAGATTTACAGATTTTTAAGATACAATTTTCACAGAACTTTAATTTGATACTCAATAGTAATTGAAATTTAACTACAGAAATTAATGGTTCAATCAATATTTGAAAAACATTCAGTTGTAAAAATGTTACAAATGCAACAGAGAAAACCGATAGAAAAAATGAACAAAAAATAGAAATACAAAATAACAGAGATGTAAAGACTACGTACATTCAAAGAGATTACAATGGCATTGCAGTGGAGGAAATGTAAAGATTAGAGAGGTAAACCAAGAATAAAGTACGTGTGAAAGTGGAAAAGTTCATTAAACACACCTTCAATTTATCGCACAGGAAAACCCGATTTCACATAAATTTGTGAAATTTAAATAATGGATTTCATTTTTAAAAACTAACATACACAACGCTTTACCATTGTTCTGCGATCCAGTCTAACACAATAATTGTATTGACCGTCCTTAACCACGTTAACATAGCATTTAACAAGATGAAAATTTTGTATTTTAATCACAGCATTTCACAGACAAACAATGAAACGTTTTGATAACTACACATTACAATTTGACAATTATGAATCTGTGAACAGATACAGAGCACAGTGAATCATGGGATGTTGGAAAAATCACCTTAACTGGCCTGTGTGGATCGCGACATATAGTTCTGGGATTTTGTCATGGTTTTAACAGATAAAAGTCCTTCACAGATAGTTAAATCACTTTACAGGTTTCACGTTTACTGTTAAATACATAAACCGACACCTAAATACTCAGTATCTGACCTAGTGGACAACCTTTTAATCCATGCAATTTTTAATGCAAGCAGTAACAGCATACACCTGAAACAATTTAGAATTATCTGCAACAATTCTAACATTCCCCTCGACATGACTGGAGATACACCGTGGAAAAAGAGCAGTATTACATGATGCCAGGACTTACTGGACCACGATAACGCTAGAATTAGCTAGCGAGAAGAGATACCAAACTGGTGGTAAGAGTTTGAGTGGATTTACTTGGGAACTTCAGATCAAATATCACTTTACCTTATCAAAAAGTTGATTACTGCACACGATGAAAAATGATGGACATATGTTTTTGTTTTGCTTGCTTGCATTGTATTTTCATTAACTTTACATTGATTGTTTATTTCTTCATATTTAATTCATTTATTTACTTTGCCACTTTATTGATTATTCATTGATTTTAAACCATTATTCAGGTATTTATCTGTTTACTTTTTTAAATTCATTTCTCACTTTTTGTCATTTTATTTCTTCCTTCATGAACTCATTCATTCATCCAATCCTTAACTAATTTTGTACATTCTTTCATTAATTTGTCGATTGGTCATCTTCTGCATTATTTAAATTTATTATCTTTTTTTCTGTATTATTTCTCTCCTTAATTTATACAATCTTTCATCAGGTAATTAATTCATTCATATCTCTCATACATTCTTTCATTCACTAATTTGCAATTCATACTCAGTTTTTTGTGCTTTTAGGTCTACTAAACTAATTTTATTAACTCTGCGTAAGTCTTTTTCATAGTTATAGCAAATGACTCATTTTTCTTTCTGTGACAAGTCCATTTTTTCTGATTTGCAACATGTCAGTCACCTACTGTTATTTTGCTTATTAAAAATTCATAAATGTTGTCTTAATTGAATATTAAAAAATGTTATTTCACTAAACTAAGATAAGCAACATATTGTTTACTGTACTAAATGTTAAGTGCAGACAAACCTACAGGATACTGTAAATTGAATGTCCAACTATTGAGGAACATTGAATATATTGATTTGGTTAAAAGGTGTATGACTGATACGGTAGAAGAATATTACCTAGGGGATAAATAAAGAGGAATCCCATTTCCTTCTTGTAATATTCAAATTTTCTTTGCAATTTTGAAAATGAAAATAAGCTCAAACTATAGATTATTCTATAAGGAAAACAAAAGAGAAACAGGAACAACTAATGCAAACTGAAGGTGAAATTGTAAAAACTCAGAAAGGGTTGTCTGACATCAAAAATGGGGAAACTTTGGAAAATTGATAAAAAAAAATACAGCAGAAGTAGAAAATCTAAACACAATACATAGAACGTGCTATATTAAGACTCATGGCTAGATAGCACGAGTTTGGAGAAAAAGTATTAAATACTTGTTTGATCTTGACAAAAAGAAATTATGTCAATGAAAGAATTGATTTTAGATGGTATGACAAATATATCAGACCAAATAAATATTTCAGCAGCTCAAACAAAAGTTTTATATGTCAATTGTTTAAGCGCAGACTTGTTCAAATGTACATTGATATTATTATTCAAGAAGCTCAAAATATTTGTTTTTAATCAAATCAGTTGGCTTAGTCAGGAGAAAAGAGAATCTTACGAACAATCCACGAACGTGGTAAGTCTTCAAAACGGATCGAAAATGAAAAAAGTCCAGACTAGGATGGATTCACAACCAAGTTCTATAAATATAATAATTGAAGGATCGGGAAGAGGGGAGAGATCAACAATAAATTATGGATATATAATAGGAAAACTATCAGATTTTCTGATTCAAGGTCTCATTACATGCTTACCAAGGGAAGAAAAAGATACAACATACATTAAATATTGAATATATATATATCTCTTTAAAATTTTACTATAAGATTGCTTTGCAGCTATTGCAGTGAGGATTAAGGAGATTATTTGCATCCTTAATCAACGATACTCAAAAAGGATTTATGCAGGTAGATAAATTCGAGAAAATTGCAGGCTATTATATGATATTATGCACCAACCTGACGACGAAACTAGATCCGATTTATTGTTACTAATAGATTGTTTAAAAAAAAAACTTGGACTCAATTCAATGGTACTATTAGGAAAGTTTTACAGTCTTTTAACCTAGACGATTCTGTTTGAAAAGGGTTCAAATTACATTGTAATAATTCTAAAAGTTGTGTTATTAATAATGGGCATGTGTCATGTTTCCATTGTCCGTTTCCGCTTCATGTGCTTATCTTGGCTCTTGAGACTTTCATAGAAAAATGTGGATGTATTGGACTGATTGTTGACGTCAGTAAACATAAATTTGGTCACTATACTGATGATGCTTTTATTCTTCTTGATGGATCTCAATGTTATCTCAAAGTAACTATGACTACTTTGAAGAATTCTTTCCGAATATCTGGACTTAAATATAACATAGCAAAATCAAAGGCAATTAGGTTTGGCAATAAAGAATGTTCTATTTATAGAATCTTCCCCGAGATGGACCTAAATTGGTATATTTCTAACTATATACTCATTGGCAAGCCAGATTAAGAAATCCTTCAGTAGTTGGAAAGGTAATTGTTGTAAAACTCTCATTTCGCCCATAGGCATACATAATTATTTTCAAATTCAACTGCAAAAATATAGAAATATAACTGAATCGTATATTATTTCAATTTATTTGCGACTGTAAAGCTGTCAGAATTAAACGTGACATTCTAGTAGCTCCGGTAAATGTGGGAGGCCTAAATTATGACTCACATTTCTTTATGTATTAGATACATTAGGATAACATGGCTTAGACGATTGCTTGAAATTTTTTAGAAAACACACACACACACAAACCAATGGATTGTGGCAAAATTACAACTATATTTAAAAATAAAGAGATATTCGGAATTTATGGAGAAGGAAATTAGAAGATATGATGTCGTCTTTAGGCCCAAACATCAAACCTTGTATACTCAAAAACCAAATTCTAGATCACCAACTTAGTTATTAAACCACACCAAACAATCTTTTATATCTTTGCCAATTCAACAAATCCTCTAATTTTTTAAGAGTAAATTCCACGAAATCAGAGTTTCCTATCGTGGCAAACATCCCTGTATACAGACGATTCAAAGTATGGGGACAACATTTAACCTGCCTTTGAACCACCCGCGGGACCATCTTAAACAGGTTACTGCATACATCTGCTCTTTGAACTACATCAAAGCGTCTCAAAAACAAATGTCATCCTTTTGTATGATTCCATTTCCATATTGTAAGCCTTCCAAGACCTTAAATATGACAACCCGGTAATTTTCAAAATCTTACAGAAACCTTATTTGCTCATAAATTCTAGAAAAAGTATTATGTAATGTTGGCTGGCTAGTCGCATTGGTATTAAGGGCAATCAAATGTCAAATAAAGCAGACAAAGTTGCACTGCAATCACCCTTTTCTCAATAGAAGATTCCAGATAGTGACTTCAAATACTGAATAGCTTGGTCTGTTCTATGTACCAGATACAATATATGGAATAAAAACTCAACAAACAATCTTCGAACAACAAACGCATAATCGAAGCGTGGCATCCCTCACGTTTAAACAAATCGTAGAGATGCATTGGTATTGTGCCGCTCGCGAATGGAACACACATACCTGATATATGCATACCTCCTTGAGAATGAACTTTGACCACAGCGCATACCTTTTCATTTGTCCACTGACAGTCAAACGGCTTCTTTTCGAGTGTACTGACTTTTACCCTATGAGATTTTTATGTGAACTCAATTAAAATGCCTTATGACGATATACCACCAAAGAGACTCTTGGACTTTTAAAATGAATGCCGTTTATATAACAAATTTTGATCCTATATCTTAATTATTTTTATTTTGTTTTCCGTTATTTTTTATTTTATATACCTTTCAAAGAAATTTAACATTTTGCCTTTTAATTTTTATGTTTTAGGAATATATGTTCACGTTTATTTATAGGGTTTGTCTTTCTAAAGATTTATTGTGCTGACGTACCGTTAAACTCAATACATGCATACTTAAATTAGAAGAATTGGGAAAACTCATCAAAACAGATTTTGGAGGGATCTCATCTTGGCAGTATCTTATTGGAAAGAGAAACCACAAACTCCACATGAATAGTTACCACAGAGTATCTTTAATTTTTTCCCTCACAGACTATTGTTTTTCAATAATAGTCTTGCAAATAAGCTGGCATTAAAATTCTGTATTATTTCGTAGACGATCAGGAAAATTAAGTACCATTTGAAATGAGAAAACGAAAAACTAGATGTAACGAATTTTTAAATGCTTCACCTTCATATTCAAAATTCCAAAATAATGGAAAGATGATATTAAGAGTCAGTTCGTACATAATAATTTTCAACAGCACGAGGATAGAGTAATGATCTTGTGGAAACAAAAGTCACAGAAACATATTTACAAAGAGATTTGTTTATAAAGATGAATAAACATCAACATACTGCTAAGCGAGAAACTTGGTTGCAAGTATTAAATAATAATATAAGTAACCAAGAAAGGCCAAAGATCAATTTCTTGAAAAATCGACTTCAGTCATGATTTGATATCTTATGTAAAATACTTTATCATGTTATTGATTTTTATTTGGGTCTGATTTTATGGAAAATCGTGAACTAAATAGTCTAATATCACAAACGTCTATATAATATAGTATACAGACTTTGCATACTTGAGTTTGTATACGTAAATTGTGAACCTAAAGAGATTGTATGTTGTATGTGCGTTTGCGTGTGCTCGTTCTTTTCTTTTTTCTGCATATCATATTTATTGTCTCTAGATTGTCTGATATTTAAACATGTTTGAGTGTAAGTTGGCAGTGGGTTTGCGTTCTCCATTATTTAAAAAAAAGTATCAGGAGTTATGGATTCTGCACATGTTTAAAACAGAACAAGTATTACAGTTTGTACCGATAGTATCATGCAGTGCTCAAAAGGTAATTAAATTATTGATAAAGATATTCTGACAAAATTCCAAGACAACATATAACAAAACTATACGCAACCTTGGACTATGCTGTTGGTGGCGAAGGAATATTTTTGTTACAGAGTAATTGAAAATGAATAGTATTGTTGGATACAAACAAAAAACAATTAGCAGGAATCCAGTGACTCGCTTAAACTGGGATTAAATCTTAACCATCAATACAGACATTGAAAAGAAGACTATTGCAAAAACGGATAAACAATCTGTCACGGTACGATAAGAAATTGCAGAGAACAAAAAAAGAAGACAAAATTAGCAAAACAAATATGGTGAAAAGAAGGATTATGGTGATGATAGTTCTACTCTCAGGATGGCGGAGCCTGTGCATAATACATCTCCTAATGCGATGGCGCCGTCGGCATACGTGCAGAGCACAATCACATACTCTGACATTCAAATCGCACATGGCAATCTCGAAGTGTGTACAAACTTCAATATAGAAACAACAAGAACAATATTGAAAATGAAACAAACAAACAATCGTTTATATTGATACCACTGCTTGCAAGAGCTGCTTTAACTTACTTCTTGACATAGTTAAAACATTGTGCCTTCGGCACACGTGCAGAGCATGATTCACCTACAGTGATATTCTTTCAAACAAAGACATCAACTACGTTGACGAGCTTAGCTAAGTTTATCCTTTTTCATGTCTTGTCTATACCTCTGATAAAAAATGCAAATATCAAACCCACTAATTCCAGAACATGTATAATACTTTGTTCACCAAGGAAAGAAACAATCTGAACAGTTCTCCTAAGCCACGATCTTGTTACATTGTCAATAATTCGAGGTAATGCAGCTGCTTCCTTTCCAGTAATTCAAACAAATAGTTGGCAATAGTTGCTAAACCCTTTTAAAGTTTGTCGCCGAAGAAATCATATTTGTCTCCTAACGGAGCAGCACTTCCACCAGCACTAGTTACAGCGCCTCTCAATGAGTTAGCAATATAAAAAGTAACAGTATAGTCATTCCTATTGCAGAGGCTACATCAGCAATTGTAGCAACATTTACTCTAAACACTTGTTTGCCTTTTTTTACTCATGTTAACTTTTCCCTTGCTTTTGAACAGATTTAACACCATATTTTCTTAAAAAATGTATGTCCAACGGTGATATATGTCACCTTATTGCACTTTGTTTGCTTTGTTGGTTTTTTAAAACTTTTTTCAACTGTTCTTGCGATACAACTTTTTTATGGTATGTTTCTTTGATGATGTCTTTTCAAAAGTATCTGTCTGTTTTTCATACTTTCGAACATCGGATTCCATATTTGTTTTCGAATTTATAACTTCTACAGCATTTATGTAGCCCATTCATTGTCTTTCCTTATATGTAATTAATAAATTTCAGTCCAAGCCTATACTAAAGATAGCCTCAGCTCTTCTTATCTGTTGATCATATAGCTCATTTGTATCTACTGTTCGTATCTCCATTTCCTAGGGCACTTTTATTGATAGTCTATGTACAAGAGTGTGTTCTAGACGATATTTTGGTTGTATTTTCCTTTGCAGATTCTACCATTTCTCCAAATTTTGTAAGTGTACTTAATCTATCTTCATATTCATTAGTTATGGTAGAAGTATGTTCTAGATGTCAATTTGCTAAATCCTCCTCCTTAAATTAGTTCCTAAAATTGGATCCTCCAGCTTTTCGCTTTATTTAACTATATGCTAAAAGTTGTGTACAACCATTTTGGGTGATCTTTAATTCAAATGCACAACCGAACTTTCATCTGTATTTTATGCATATATCACCCTTATTATCTCTATACGTATGTTCTGTATATTTAGTTGCCAAGTCCAAGACTACTTTATTACCGAATATTTGAATAGTTCCTCCAATTTAATTTCTTTTATTTTATAGATTGTTGTCCAGTATCGAATTGTCCTAGACCTCGATCGTCAAAACCAATAGTAAAATTTAGAGTAACATCAACTTAAATTTGATCTTATGTTTGTGCTGTGCAATCATCTTCATATTAAGGATTTGTACATTCTTTCGTTTCAAACCCTTCAACAAATTCTGCCATTTTTCTGTTATTTAAATAACGAAGATTGTGTCTTCATTCCTGGAGGTGTATAGAAGGCACACAGCCATTTCGTATCCGTTTTTCAGAGAGACAACGTCACACACGCAAACAATAACTTTACTGTTAGATGAAGATGAAATTGAAAAATAATTGGAATTTGTTGAAGACAAAACTAGCAATAACCCCATTTTTTCAAAACTGGGAGAGTACAAATAGGAATGGAACATAGATATTGCAAACGCAAGATGCAATGGGATACCGGGTAAAAACTTGACATAAAAATACTTGGAAAAGCTGGACGAGAAACAAATCAAAAAGACATATGAAATCTTTGTCAATGCTAGAACTGCTAAAATTTACAAATTATTGTCATATGTTGTAATTTATAGTGTGGCGTCATTATTTAGCAAATTTGTTTCAATCGATAACTTATTCAGTTTACAAACTGAACTGAAATATGATAACATTACTTCACTGCTGGAATTTTGGCCTTTAAAATTTGTATTGCTGCTGTGTGCCTTCAGTGTTAGTTTGATTACATTCAGCCATATTAACTCCATAAAAGCAACAGAAAAAAGGAATCTGAAAATGTTTTCTCCAGAGACAATTCGAATAAGACTGGCGAAGACTGTGCAAAGCAGAACACAAAAGAAAATGCTTATTTATTCTGTTGTTGATGCATGTCTATCTCTGACAACCATTGCAATCACAACTCTAATTTTTTGAGCGTATGTCTATCATGTAATAAAGGTGATAATGAAAAAAATACTAGTCATTTTTTACTGTTAAAAATCAGGTCAGAGTCAATATGTGCTAGTACAATCTCGTCAACAATGATATTAGCCATTTTAAATGATTTAATTTGTTTTATTTGTTTCTGTATCTCTTTGTTTGGCCGGCATTCTATCATTTTTGGACTTATTTTGACTCGCAATCATATACCTAGAGTTTGACCAGTGAAAACATTTTTCGCTGGCACGAATCGGATAAATCAAACCAAGAACATGGAATAACGTAATAAATGTCAACTTCATCACTGACACCTTCGGGTTTTGTAAACCTTAGACAGTGGTAAAGCATCAATTAATAGGACACCTATTATTATCAGCGTGATATCTGATTTAATTTTTTGTTTTAGTGCTTGTAAAATTCTTACTCATGTTGCTTGAATTAATCAAAACTTTTCGTCATTATGATATCTTTGTCTCATGTACTCTTTATTGTACTCTTTGTTTTCTTGATACCAATTTTTCAATTTGTTTCTGCATTGTGCACTTTGGAATTTTTTGCAATAGCCGCTAGTCTTCTTTACATTTTTAACATGTGTTGAAATATCTTTTATTTACCTAATTAGATTTTAGATTATATTTTAATATTCAAAGTAAAGTTCAACATTATTCCTTCAGCACACGTATAGAGCAGATCGAGTTGTAAAGGATGTTGAAGTTAACGATAAACATTCAACCAAATCTTGCAGCAGAAAGTGTGTACAAGATGTCTGCCTTTGTCACACGGACACAAAATGTCTTAAAAAAAGATCACTGAAATGCTTTAGCTCTTTTTGGCTAATGATTAGCATATATATATATATATATATATATATATATATATATATATATATATATATATATATATATATATATATACTGTAAAATGACTACTGAAATAAAATGCAAACGAAAGAACATTATGAACATAATGTATCATGCAACAGTATACACTACTCATACGATAGCCTAGAGAAAGCTTTTGAAGAAGCTACTGAGGTTTACACTTGGTTCTCCGTCAAGTATGAATATTGATGAGGTTGTATAATGAATAATTCCAGTTTATTTTAGCCATTTTACAGCTGACTACCTAAAAGCTAGTTGGTTTTTACCCAATAATATTGTTACTCAATCAATGTTTGCACCATCGGCGCAACCTTTACTGTGCCCTTTTTATGCACATCAAATGAATACTTCTGGTCCAAGAGATAGCTACACTTATTTAAAAAGCAAGCCAAACTAAAATGTGAAAAACATACAACAGTGCAACTTAAACTGGGGAACCTGTGCAAAGGATCGCATCTACAGAGTCAATAACATCGTGTCATGTACAACGTGTTGAGCAGTGTAGACAGCATGATAAGAGAATATATCATTGACACTGAAATTAGCCATGAAGAGTTTATTTTAATCATCAGCGAGTATAGCATATACAAATAGATAAATATGCAATCAGGAAAAAAAACAATACATAGATCCAATACATAAAGGATTTTTTAAAAAAAGAAACAAAAATGTTTTGGAAGAAGGTTATAAATTGCGAGATATAAAGATTTTAGAAAGAAATTTAACAGAAGTACAATTGTTGCAAAAAAGGACCCAATCTAAACTGAATAACTTTACCGGTGGGAGCCTGTGCCTTTGGCACCACCCTTGACTGTTGCAATTTTTACATAGAAAAAGAGAACTATATTACAAATGACGGTCTTCCTGAAATATAAATATATTTTACCAATCTTATTTACAAAGAATAAATTTTGCTGTAAGGTATTAAAATGTTTCCGATGAAATTAGAAACAACATATAAAATGACATAAATGGCAAAGAAAAAAATAAGGATTGTTTTTAAACCTGACGTTTTTAAAAAAAATTTTATGGCAACCTTAAAATGTACACGAAATAGTCAGAGAAAATTACTGTCAATGTTGACGAGGAGCACAGTACATGGAATGTTTGAAACACAACTCAAAAGTTCAAGTCAGTCTGAGTAACAATTACTCACAGAATGTTTTCTATTGAGGTTAATTGTTAGGATTCACTCGCACAAATATTTTTATATATGTCATGAATTTGACATTGTCTGTAGATTTTTGAAACCCGCAAATTTATAAAGTTACCTTACTCAATCATTAACTCCAAAGACAATTTAATGGTAAGTATTCTACTTGCTAAAGTCTTTGCCTGTTAAAATGTTTTATCACGGTGACTTTTTTTTATCCTGTTTAGTGGTCATTGCAACCATTACAGATTGGTACAATTAACAAAGATGAAGATAGAAAGGTAATAGATTGCCACTATATAACATACATTGCAATATATTTAAGAGGTGCTAGTTCCTTTTGTTTTAATACCGTAGAAAAGACTTTGAAAAGGCACACAGAGGAGAAAACTGTAACGTCCGAGATTGGTAAAGGTCCAACACTAGGTCAATCAATTAACAATAACTTCAATCTGAATAACAACCGTGTCACAAATTTAGGCGATCCAGTTGAATCAACTGATGTAAATACTAGACAGTTTGCACAAAGACGCGTGGTTACTCAAATGCATAAGACTTCCGGGGATAATAGTTTGAAAGATATTAAAGCATGCAAAGAAAATGTATATTAACTGTCAATGAACAGAGCGGTAATGAAAGAGTAACAACATTCCAGAACGACAAAATAGATTATTAATGACTCACGGGATATGTTCAGCGACAGATTCAATACGTTAACTACTCCTATTCAAACCTTGCAATCAGTAAGGAAAAGAGCAAATTTAGGTTCGTTAACTAACATTCAACAATATTTACAGTCAATCGAACAGAGAATAACCAGTTATATAAGGCTTTTATATTGGTGGGATAGCTGTTTCGTTATACCTTTCAAAGCTGCGCATGTATTCGTATGGGTAAATATCTTGCCCCAGATATTTCGATTTCAGTTCTCTAAAATGTTGCAGTGTTTCTGTGAACTTTTCCTTACTAGAATTTAACGCCAATTGTTCTATAGGTCTTCCCATTAATCTAACGCGATTTACAAGTCTTATTCTGCTTTTAAATGTGTTTTATTTTCTTTTTTCATGAACCTATCAACTATGAAATACTTACTGAATGATGTGCATATTTTATTGGTATGATAGTTACCTCTTTATCTGGATCATTTCTAACCAATATCTTGATGAACAGATGACAGTCATAAGCGGACAAGTTACGAATGAACAATAGTCTGTATTTTGGATATTTGTAATTCAGATTGCATTTTTAAGGTACAAGATATCTATATTTGTCTGCTAAGTGATAGTGATCGCTAACTTTGTCTTTAAATATTGTCTTCTAGAGCATGGAACATAAATTTGTTGATTTGAAATGTTGCTCAGCTTCATAGACATCACCATTGTTTTTGCATTTTTCGGTTGTTTTAAATCTTCATTCACAAGTTTAGTGATTTTACTCAACGCCCATGATACGTCATATTGTAACTCCGGTTTACAATGCCTATGGCATGATTGTTGACTACAGGTTTATGCCTGTGGTACAAGAATACTTTCAAAGTCACAATAAATAACATACGGAACATTTACTTGGTTTTGATAGCATTTTTTTAATTTTAATTTTACAAATGAATTTTCTTCAGGCATTATATCTATCGAGTTCTCTACATTGCAAAATAGTGTTTTGTGTTCTGATTCTTTAACCTGTGTACTGAAAACATTCAAGCGTTTCTGTATCATTATTTTCTCTTTTCATGTCTGTTTATCTGTGATGACACCAATCTTGTATATTCGAAAGTAATGGTGTCAGCTGTACCTCCAGTGAAGGTTGCCTTCAACACAGCCCTGGTGTCTCCCCCTTTCAACAGTTCATACACATTTACGGATATATTAAATTCATTTCAAATTGTAAAATGTCTTCTATATTTACCTGACATCTATTAAACGAATGCCTGTATCTATCCTAATTGTATTTTGATGGTATATCTATATGATCACTTGGTGTGTTTTACACAGATTCCACAGCATAAAAGAAAAATATCTACAATCTGTATATTTCACATCTACTTATCTATGTTTAATGGTAAATATTCCAGTTTGTGATTTCACTTATTTCCTGTCTGGACTTAGCCACTTTATCATAAGATAGAAGCTACTGAGATCCCCAAATTGTGATCGTATAATATTGACCCTTGAGTCCACTCGTAGCCAAGGGAACTAACTCATGGGTAAAAACTATTTAGAGCTCTATACTACAACCACATATACACTTAATGGGTATGAAACAACAGAATTATACAGGCAACTGACACTGGGTCTATTCTTCCCTATCTATTTGATTAAGCCATTTGGTCATGGCTTGGAAGCTACTGAGATCACCACCCATCTCATCTATGGTTCGTCGTATTGATCTTGGCGATGAGGGATTTCTCTTATTTGTTTATGTTTTTGTTCGATTTTGCTTAATTTTCAAAACAATATTAGATAATGCTATTTTCTTTCGTTTGTTTCCAATTTTTGTACACATAAAATCTGACATTCGGTTATAGAAACGTGACAGAAGGTATACATTTAAATATACATCATAAAATTAGTATTAGGGAATGGTGTGAGATTTCGACTGGAAATACCGGCCATTTTGACGCTCGTTCATATGGAATAGATAAAGTATTATTGTCTCCTTCCATTTTACAAACGACAACACGTGCAGTGCAATTTTCTAACTTGCTGACAAAGTATTGTCTTTTTGTGCAAACCATTTCGAGGGTAATATCGCACATATAAATCACACTACCGAAAATAATGAAAATTGTGCTTCACATTCACGTTACATTCACAGATGACACGCTAGTTTACTGTTGCATGCTATTTTGATATTCATATATTTGAAAAATCATATCTCAAAGTTCAATCAGATTTAATTGACAATTAAACGAAACTTTTTGTGCTCTATCTTTGAACTGTGTGCAATAATAATTCATATTCATGGAAATAAAAACAAAACTATCAAGAAATAGAAAAAGAAATGAGTACCTGTCTCACGAATTCCAGTTATTTATATAATATTGTCAATGCCAAGCACTTTAGCTATTTACTACAACGTGAGTCAGGTGCAATTTTGAACATATGTTGAAGTACCAAAGAGCTGCCACTTTATTTCTGGGCCAATCTATGTTTTGTTTACATAAATATTTACGCTTTTGCGGAACCCGTATGTGCCATAAAATCTATGTAGACCTATATAATCTGTTAGAATAAAGTTCTTATACTGAAAGACGAGTCATTTAGGCATCGAGTATGTATCTTACTATTATGTATGTTAATTAAAACACAAGAATACCATTCAAGTTATGTGTGAGTGTGTGTGTGTGTTTGTATTTGGTGAAAATAGAGGACATTCATGAGATTACACACCAACGTACTGAGGACACACCTCCAACCGAGGACGTCATCTTGCTTCTACGAAGAAATTTGGCCCAGAACAATAAAATAAACCATGATTTATAGGAAGGTCCCCGTTTACACACTTAGTACTTGTTTCGTGATTTTGGAGTGTATCTTTCCTCCAAACATGGCGATACACATGCCCGAAACAATGTCCTCGATTGCCCGGTGGAAAACTTGTAAAGAGATCTGTACTATTAAATTAGAGGTTTCAAAAATTATTATCTCACTTTAGATACAAACATCAAATACCAATAACTTAGCTAAACTAGAAGAAGGAAAGCTGGTGCATATAAAGGTCCCTGTACTTTTATTAATATTTCACGCATGTGTGTCAGTAGGGATGGGAAACTAAAGATACGATTATGATGTACATGTCCAAAACAAACAAATACATCCACGACACGTCATACGAAAGACGTACTTTCAATTGTTATTGAAAATACGTACAAATTCATTGTAGAGTTGTACCAAAACTGCGTAATTATCATTCCTGAATGTAAGGTCAGAACATCCTGTTTGCAGTGAGGTTTTACACATGTAAAGTTATTGCAAAAAAAACTTCAAATGCAACATTTGTATTATTAAATGAACTATATCCTTTGCGTAACTCATCACGGATCCTGTTTTAGCGACATCGAATTACGACAAACTGAATTTGGAAGTTACGTGCATATAACTTCAATAGATAGATATAAGGGCAAGCGCTAGGGGTTGGCGACAAAAGCCACAGCACAGGGCGCAAAATGCAAAGTTTGGCTGGAGGCCGCGGTTACATGGAGGTGGGGACGCCGAATCCAAAGTTTGCACAGGGCGTCATTTCGCCTAGGGCCGGCCCTGGATATATAACATTTATCATCAAGATGATCAGTCCCAACAAGAAACATTTCCTTACAGCAATATATGTATTTCATCATTGCAATCGCAAGACTTGCGACAATATGTACAAGCAAATCATACACTGATGTATGCATTCAATGTACTTTTACACGTATATGACTGCTTCCATTAATGATTTGATGACTTTAATTTATAGATGATGCATTATTAGTTCTACTGTGAAGGAAGTCTAATTAAAACAATACATAAAATATAAACACACCAAACACCAATCTGTCTTCAAGTACAATGGTGTCAATGAGGTATTGTTGCACTTTCTTTTCTTTTCAAATTTTAAAAGGTTTTTAGCGATAGCCAAAACAAATAGATTGTTCTACGGGACTAGCCTATATACCGTAACTGTATTAGACATTCCTGCTCACATAGTCTTTTAAAGTAAGTTTTACACAGAATGCGACCTGGGGATCAGAACACTGTTTAAAAAGTTCTTCACGTTCCCGGTACACTAGCAATCAGCGATACAAAACACCTTTACAAGGTACTTTTAATTGTCAAATGTATAACTTAAGTGACCTAGAAAGTGAGCTAGAGTAGTGTAACATTAAAGTATGTCTTTCTCATTATTAGCGTCAAAACAATGCAAAAGATTAAACTGTTTATAAGTATGTATTAGAACACTACCCCCATCCACTATCTCTATACATACAAGACCGGATTAAGGTGGTAGGAGGCCCTGGAGCAATTTTAAAAAGCGCCCCCCCCCCCACCACCACCACCACCATTTCACAGCGTTGCGGAGCCATCTGCCTGACAGGGGCCCTGCAGCAACTGCTCCATTTGCTCCGCCTTTAATCTGGCCTTGTATACGTACATCTACTATCATAGATCAGTTTGACCCCTGTACTTTACTTCTGGAATTACAGAACGTCAAGGCTGTCAAACCAGTCGTCAGTACTATAGCTATAGCTGGGGACTTCAGTTCGGTTAAATTAAATTTGTTGTTTGTTTTTTTTAAATATTTTTTATGTTTTAGTACACTAGTATTCTTTTAGTAGATTGATATAAAACATTCTACAAAATACAATAGAAACAGTGTTGTATGCGTGATCGATTTCTTCAGCTAAACCGGCTTTAAAAAGACGAAGTCACCACGAAATACATAGTATGGTAAACATAATCATTCGCTCCTATTTGCAACATTTAATTTGCAAGAGAGAGAGAGAGAGGGGGAAGATTCATAAATGTATTATGCAACAAAGACATTACTCTTTTTTGTCAACAAAAATAATCATTGACGATCAGGCATTATGAAGGGTCAAACCCAGGTAACTAGTCTATAGCGGTGCACTATTGCAAAACTTGTTATGTCACACTAAAGTCTAATTTCAGGACAATCGGTCAATTAGTCAATCAAATAATCAATCACAATAACAATTACTGAAATAACAATGCATTGCTACATGTATAAAGAACTGAGGACAGTTGTAGATAAAACCATTGTGGAGGTTGCAGTTACTTAATACTAATATGTACTATGAAGCAGCCGTATCTAATACAGTATTTGAATTTTTTCGTTTCTTTGACAAAGTTTCAAAGTCATATAGTTAACGTACATGATGTTCCTCTCCAAATCAAACAGTTTAATAATACATGTCAAGCAAAACCTCAATTTTCTGTATCTTTCTCTGCATCTTTTGCATAGTTAAACTTTGTAAGCTTTAATTTATTTTTTATAAAACTTTTTCAATTTTCAAAATTATCAATAAATATGTATGGTACGTTTAAGATATCCATGCATAATGTTTGCGTTAGTTTGGGTTTCAGATCTTGTCAACTAGCCGACCCAGGCTGATCCGATGCCAGGATTCGAACCGGCAGACTTTCGTTCGCAAGTCCAGAACGCTAACCAGTGAGCAACTGCAGCTCATAAAATCCGACCCAGACATTCATTTATTTACCAAAAGTCACAATTATCTACGTTTAAGATATTCATGCACAATGTTAGCGTTAGTTTGGGTTTCAGATCTTATCAATTTTACAATGGGTAAAACATATTTCGGGCCTTCGTTAAAAAAGATGCAAATCGACCAACTGTATAAAACACACTGACAGCGAGACTATTCAGAACATGCATTACTACGACATTCCTACTTCAGGAGTTGATGTACACTGATATCGTTAACGCACTATATACCTGGCATTTATTCCACTCAAAGACATCATATGATTCTGAATGAAAATCTGGCCCAATTTGGTTCGGTTTGTAGTTTTACGGCAAAGCAACACAAGTAGGTTATTTAGTGCCGAACCAAGTGGGGTAAATTGCTTTACCCAGGGATGCACCAGTGTACCCGACCCAGGCTGATCCGATGCCAATATTCTGAACCGACAAGACTTTCGTTCGCAAGTCCAGAATGCTAACCAATGAACCACTGCGGCTCATAAAATCTGACCCAGACATTCATTTATTTACAAAACGTCACAATTATCTACAAAATGAAACACATATCACTTGTAACAGTATACAAAAGTCCATTTTAAAATGTACATGTAAAATGACATTTTAAATTCTTCGTTCACAATAGCTTTTTAAGTATCGATAATTAAAACACTACACCTACTAATAGTTCTGACCGTAAAACTTCGCCTAAATTTATAACAAGTGTGCTTAACCTGTGGAATTATATATATGTTTGTGCAGATAACAGTTTCCGTTTTAATTAGTTTCCCTTCCTTCTCGAAGGAAAAAAAAGTTTGATAAAAAGAAAAGGATCTGAATTAAGTTTTCTCAGAGATTATGATACATCCTAACGCTGATTGGCCAGTAGTGAATCGACAGAAAGAGTACATTGATTGTGTACACAGTGTCAAGACTCTTTGCATATTCAGGTTTCTTCCAATTTTTTTCATTCATTTATTTTCTTTTAAAACTAGAAGTTACTTCACCAAAACATAATACCATATGGGTGAAAGTTTTATATGCAATAAAAAACAGCTTTCCAAAATCGGTCTTGTGTAACATGGTGTGCTTATAAATTGGAGTTGGTTTTATGTAAGTCACCTGAAACGTGAAACTTCAACTTTATGCCTTTGAACGCCTCTCTGACACTGCACGACCTTATTTCTTGACTAACTTGGACATCAACAACAAAGTCTAGAAAATTAAATGTATCTTGAAATGCAAACGAACGTATTAGGCATTATTACATTTTATTTTTGCATTAATGTGTAGTTTTTTGCTTTGACTCTGTAAAGAAAAGTATTGTACAAAAATGTGTTTTAAAAAATAATAAGATTTCCTTCATGTTTTGTTAATTTATATATTTTTTGACATAATTTTCATATTAATCTGGAAAGTAAGCATAAAAAACATCATACTTTAAAAATGAAATACGGATCTTGATCTAAAAAATTTATGTATTCTTGGTTAGTAATTCATAAATTTTCAATCATTCATAAACAAGTGAAAGTGAAACTTTAGTTTGAAAATGTAAAAGTGTGAGTTTGCTCATTTTACAGAAGTGTTTGTTCTCTATTCTTATTTATAATACTCTCAGCTTTAAACTGGAGATAAATAGAACACAACAGTATATAAGACTGCAGTTCTAATCTAATAGCTCCATGCTGGTCATGAGGTCATTGAAATATAGCTTCCATATCTACGCACTGACGAGATGGAGCAGTATTCCTTGTGTAAAGTTCCCAAAAGGTGAAATAGAGGTCAAGTTAGCATGCCTGTCTGCATTCTATGAGGCCTACTAGTGTTATATAGATGAAATAAGTACTAAATTGGTACACGAATCTTAAGACAGGGCAGAATAAGTATTGAATTGGTACACGAATCTTAAGACAGGGCAAAATAAAGTTGTCTCTTTTGTAACCAAAGTGTATTTCACTGAAAGATTATAATTACATGTAAAATCATATGAACAACAATGGAGGATCTTACGCGAGTGCTTATTTCAATTGAAAAAAAATGCAACGAGTTAAAAGATTAAAGACTAGTAAAAGATTGAAACTATGCAACGTATTTCATTAATTTCATTTGAAATAATCTCAAATGTAAGATTATATTATATGTATCACATGACAATAGATATTAATGTTAATGAAGCAGAACCGCAAAAACAGTATAAAGAATTGACTTTAAATTACATCCGGGAGCCTTGCTTATTACGAATTCATGTTATATTTCGTCATGCCGTCATTAGATATGCCACTGGGTATTATGTAATATTGGAAAATATGATATGGGTATATAAATCTAAATAGGAGCCGCCTTGGCAAGTTATTAGCGTCTCAGACTCGATTATAGAAAGGGTGCGAGTTCGAGTGCTACCAGCGGATCACCCCAAGACACTTTACTCCAATTGACTCTGCACTTAATAACATACATGCATTCCAATGCCGTAAAATATCAAACCAAAATAAATCTAAATAACACAGTAGCCATGAGATACATTCGTATAATTAAAGCAGATTATACACATAAATGAAACAACGAAAGTAATTACATAGACTTCGTAATTATTCCTTTCGATGCTAGACGCTTTCTGTAAACGTCAAGATGTGACCTCGTGATGTCAGAAATGACGAAACAGATCACAGGTTCAAACTCAGGTCATGACATGACACGCACTTGTTCTTTTATTAATTTCTAATGCAAGTTTGATGTAAATGCCATTCATTGCAATAATTTTCCCTGGCATCATTATAACAGCTATTTATATCAAAATAACTTATATCTCGAAAATAAGACGCACCAATGTTTTTATCACTTTATATTTAACAGAAAACATTGATTGTTTATATCGCCATCTCTTGGGAGAAAAAGAAATAGCAACTCATTAAGCCTGATTTTTTAAAAATATCCTATTCGACTTTCCATTCATCACAATCTAAGGTTCGTTAAATAATAATAATAATAATAATAATAATAATAATAATAATAATAATAATATTAAATGACCTAATTAGCTAATCATCAGATATGTTTCAACTTTGCACCTCTACCACCATCACCCACCCCTTACACAAATCGATTGAAATATGTACCTTAAGAAAAGATAAGAATCTTATAAAAGAACCTTTATGTAAACCTCGGGCTAGCTCAAATTTATCAGTAACAATGCTTAGTCTCAATGCATTTCCGAAAACATATCTGCCAATAACGGTTTAAAGAATGTTGAATCTATCAAAAACTAATGTTTCCTAATTGGTGATCTTTGACATGAATTGTCGACTACTAGCAAAAACAACACTTGATTTTTTCATTCTTTTTTGTTTTTAAATCAAGATTTATAGAACTTCCTAATTTTCAAAAAATAGTGTTTCTTCCACTGTGATATCAAAGTTTAACAAATCTGTCTATCCATCCAAGAATGTTTTATTTCGAAATATCATAACAGTTCCGAAATTGTATCTCATTATATAGGATAAAATCTCCGGCAATCAGTTACAGTGCACAGTTATTGTTAAAATTGGTCTATACATCCGAACTCGGCGAACAATCATCGCCTCGATATTTGTAATAGTGTTTTTGTTAATATTTTTGGGGTTCGAAGTAAATTACCGTTATCGTTACTGTTACACCAGTCCACTTTAAAATATTGTATAGCTGCCCATAATAACGTGATTTCATAACTTTTCGTGGGTATCAAATTCTGTGCTTTTGCAAAGCATTACTTTTTTGTCAATGTATGAATTCGTGTATATGCTTCTTAGTGTATTGGGGTGCTGTTATATTGGGTCTTTATATTCGCAGTTTGTAGCAACTACAGAATGCACGAAAACTGGTACCTCACGAATAATGGTCAATTCAATACAAGTTTTCGCTGCAAGTTTTAGGTGAAAACTCTTAGAACTTGCTCATAACTTTGTAGTTCTACAAGAAATAACGTCTAGTCCCGTAATATTTTAAGAGAGAGTGAGAGAGACAATTTTCTGTGTAATTATATGGTTAGGCATGACGAATCCGAGGAAATGCGAGCAAATTCTTTGAGATGAACATAAATGACACTTCTTACTTTTCCCCCAATTCATTTTCAAAGGACCCTCATTATTAAGTAAATCATGACCGCGACTAGGTGAAAAGATGTCTGGTAAAACGGCAAATTACGCCCCGTACAATATATAAACAACACGTGGCAACTTCGAAAGGTAAGAGTTTTTGTTTTTATTTATTGATTTATCAGAACTGTTTGACAACCACAATGTAATTACCGATGTTTGACAACCACAATGTAATTACCGATGTTTGACAACCACAATGTAATTACCGATGTTTGACAACCACAATGTAATTACCGATGTTTGACAACCACAATGTAATTACCGATGTTTGACAACCACAATGTAATTACCGATTACATAGCTCTCCGTTACGAAGCTTTTCGTAGTCTCCATATGCCATGCAGAAAATAAGTTAATGTCAAAGTGATCGTAACCTAGAAATTGTTGGCCATTGTGTCAGGGCATAAAATACATAAAACAATCAAGAACATTCTTTTCTGTGATATCAAAGCAGAGAAACCATAAAGAGTTGATAAAAACCAAGAGATATTTTATTCTCGGTTTTTGTCTTCAAATCAATGTGAATAAATCAGCTTCAGAAACTATTATTGTTGTCCACCCTAGAAGCCAGACTTTACCGGGCGTAATCACAGACTGTCAGTACTTCTGGAGTGACAGCAGGTATAATTACTGTTACAGGCATAGTTCATGCATCAGTAATTATCTTGATTAGCCACTGTATCTGACAGCCAGTGTAATTACTGTTACAGGCATAGTTCATGCATCAGTAATTATCTTGATTAGCCACTGTATCTGAAATGCATGCAGTCCACTCTTGTAATACCTGCGCATTCACATGTACAAGACACATGTTCCCTACTGAGAGTAATCTATTACAGTATAAATATCTAGTCATATATATGGGATGTTTAACATTGAATAAACGTATTTTTATTCTTACTTTCAACTGCACTGTAATAAAGGTACTTATGTGAAGGCTAGTATGTATATAGCATGCAGAAAGCCATGTCGACATGAGCTAAATACAAATAAATAAATTATGTTTGTAAAGCATAAGATGTAGGTCACAGTGACCTTTGGTTGTAAGGTGTAGTAATAACAGAGATGAATCCAGTTATCAAGCTTCATAACTCTAACATGAACAGTAAACATGAAATTAACTTTAAACACAAAATCTCAACAAAGTCACAGAAGCATGAAATATAGGTCAAAGAGATCTATTTCTCCAGTAAGGGTGAATTATTTATCAAGATGCTTCCCATCATCAAGTTTCATGAGTATAGGAAGGAACGTTTGCATATAGCATGCCCAAACACATGTGGTCATAAGATAAACACAGCAACTTAACCAAAGGCAATAAAAGGTGAAATATAGGTCACAGGGACCTTCATTTATCTTAAGGGTGTAGTACAAACATGCAATGTATACTCGTACCCAGCTAACGCACGACATTTCTGCTCGGTTGCTGTAAGATTGTGATTTGGTTACATGTGGAAATAACGTAGAGGCAATGTTGATAAAACATTTCACATACAAACTCTTAATTGTCCTCCAAACTCAAAAGCATATACAAATTATAACACGTATATATGCAATGAACATACCAGTTTACACAACAAATTGTGTTATTTATACTTGGTTAATATGTTACGTTGTTACGACGTTGTGATAAAGATGCAAATATGAGGGGGAACCATCACTGTTTCGAACGTTTTTCAAAGTTAATTTTAAAAGAAATAACTGATTGAAGTTTGCAACTTGTGTCAGAAAATATTTTATTTGTCAGCTTGCATGTTTACAAACATGGGGTATGATATTTGCCGTCTCAAATTTTACGATGCTACCAACCGAAGTGTGTAGCTTTTCTGGAACCGGCAGGACCACACTGTGGCTGAAATATGCAGTTTTGAACCGTCAAGGTATGTACATTGATCAATTCATTTATAAATCGCATTTAGACTTAGAGAACATAACGTTTTCACTGTGATAGAGAGGTTAGTATTTGGCTGATTGCGCAATGGAAGCTATCGTGCACATGTAAACACCTTGCGAGGTGGCGTCATTTTTAAACAAAGAAGGTTATCTGCCAAAGAACTCTGGACAAAGAATAATATAAATTCTTGGTGTATTTATGTGACCTTTATCTGAATCGTATAGATATTTATATACATATGAATAAACTATATGTAAGCTTAAAAGGGTAATTTTAGCAAATAAAATCGGAAAAAGGGTGGCGTTTGGAAAAGGCCATGATTGAAATCGCTTTGAAATGTGCATGCTTTTAGATCACATAGCTGAGATTTATCGTTCTTGACCAGAATAAAAAAAATCAAGTACAATGAAATAAAATAAAAGAGAAATCGAAAGGAAAATAATGTATGTTTTATACACATGTAAACATGTTGATAATGTTTAAATGTAAACAAAGAAAATGTCCACTAAAATATAATTCAAATTTGTTGATTGCCAATATTAATAAGCCATCATAATGTCAAAATGAGAAATTAGCTTCAAACAATAATTATGATATGTTAAATCAATCATATTGGGCATAGATAATCAAAACTGAAAGAAAGTAAATTATAAGTCAATCTGTCTCAAATAAAATGAATAGGTTATTGTATGCGTGGTCTAGTTTAAAAAAAAGCTGAGGCGGTCAAGTGATAATAGTGGGAGCGATAAACTTAAAACGACCCGTTAAAAAACCTTATCAAGTAAAACGTTACAAAGAAATAAAATAATTATGTACTGGAACTTTCAGTTAGTGTATATAAATTAGCTGATGCTACAGTATTTACAGCTTCCTATATGTACTGCATCATTACTTAATTGTGCACGTGTCAGATTTTCCGGCATTATGCTATAAAACTCTAGCGCTTAAAGTTTATTTTAATTTTATTTGTTATATTTTAAATATAGAAATAATAGAAAGGTGTATGTTGCACATATTATTGTAAGTACAACGATATTTCTGATGGTCAATAACTTACTTCAGTATTTAGGATTAGGGATTATCAAATCACAAAAAGTGTAGTATGTATGATTAGATAACAATTCAGTATGTATCCAGTCACAGATCGTGAAGATAATATGCATGGGATTGCATTTATCCAAATTAGGATTGTTGGTGACATGTTTGATGATAAACGTTAGAGAAAATGACTACTACAATCATTTTTTCATTGTTAGCTCAATGTCTACGCTATAAGCCATTTTCTAAAACTGATAATTCATGGTATCCTATATCTTTTATAGCTTTCCGGATCTGCGTACTTATGAAACTGAAAAATGTTATGGAGAATTAATAGCCCTTCTAAAGAAAATCTTAGGAAATACCAAGGGCTCGGCAGGAGAGGATACGGAAGAAATACTTCCAAGGCCCAGCGACACAATACAAGAATTAGAGGATCTTTGCCGGAGGCTGGAAGAGACTCCAGAATTCTGAAAAAAAGATAGTCATTTAAGGTCTTTTTCAGATACAGAATAGTTCAACTGTTTTTGGAAACTCTATTTATGGTTTTAAACCAAAATATTCACCATGCATGTGTCTTACAATATATTCAATACTACATGTATTTTGCCACTCCAATTCGATATTAGAGTGAATGCCATTTGAAAGGTTCGATTATTGATTGTGGGTTTGTTTTTTAATTTTATACATTGTAGTTGCTATGCTGTGTAACATAGTCAGTGCATGTATGCAGGGTTTATTATAGGACGCGCGATTGCTGGAATCGAGCTTGTTTCTAAACAATAATCTCTCATCGAGACTGACGCTTTACTGTCGGAAAAGAATTTCCATGAACTGAAGATGAGTCCATTTCATCTTTTTAACTGCTGAGTGTTGAAACCATGTCTGATATTCTTCAGAGATAAGATTTTCAAATTAGCCTCTGTGGCGGCCATATTGGATGTAAGGTCGGCACCATTTTCATTTAGGACAAAGTAGATATCATTAGAAAGCTTTTGGCGAAAATCTCATGTAAATATGACCATTAACTCAAAAGGAGTAGAAACAACAAGATTTTAAAGGTGGTCGTCTGGCAGCCATATTTGATATAAGATTGGTCCCATTTGCACGTATGATCAACTGGATATCATAAGAAGTTTTGTAGTGAAACCCTATGTCAATATGACTATCATTTTTGGAGGAGTAGCGTTAACAAGATTTTCAAGCTAACAACCATGGTAGCCATATTGGATTTCAGATCGGTATAATTTTCTTGCTGGACCAACTAGACACCATGAAAAGTCTTCTGGTGAAAACCCCATTTGATATGACTTTCCAATGAAGAGTAGCGATAACAAAATTTTCAAGATGGCGGCCATATTCGATGTCAGAGCGGCACCATATACTCCTCTTGAACGGAAAGTCGTATCGGCATAGGGTTTTAACCAGAAGACTTCTTATGATATCTAGATGGTCCTAAATGAAATGGTGCCTTTATGACATCTAATATGACCTTCACATAAGCCTTCTTTAAACCTTATTATCAGTACCCCTCCTGAATGGATGATTATATCAGTATCGGGAGGTCACTAAAAGACTTATTATGAGATTTAGTTGGTCCTAAATGAAAATGGTACCGATATGACATTCAATATGGCCACTACAGCAGCCATCTTGAAAATCTTTTTTTTAATCCTCCTCCTGAACGGAAAGTCATATCCACGTGGGGTTTTCACCAGAAGACTTATTATGATGTCAGGTTAGTCTTATATAAAAATGCTGCCACTCGGACATCCAAAATATAACCGCCACTTGAAAAACTTCTTATTGCTACTTCTCCTGAATATATGGACATATCAACATGGGGTTATCAATAAAATGTTTCTAAATATGATGTTTAGTTATTTCTAAATGAAAATGGTGCTGGTCTTACATCCAATATGGCTGTCATGACAGCCATCTTGAAAATCTTATTATCGCCACTCCTACTGAACGGAAAGTCATATCGACATGGGGTTTTCACCAGAAAACTTCTTTTCGTGTCTAATTGGTCCTAAATGCAGGGGTTATAACTTTTGACTAGAGAGTTTCTTTGCGGTGCTAAAATTGTGCACTTTCGATCGTACGACTCATTACAGGTGTTTTAATTATGCGTTGATGAATTTTGGGCATTGTTATTCTTCTTCTTCTTTTTCTTCTTCTTCTTCTTCTTGTTATTATTATTATTATTATTATTATTATTATTATTATTGTAACTAATCACGGATGTTAATTTTCCCTAAATACTGATTGATCGCGAATAATTAAAAAGCCCCCTACCCCACCCCATGATATTTATTCACATATCTTTCAACCAGTCAATACCTCAGTGTAATACACCCTTATGGTTAGTTTGTTCTATACCATTTGGACTTCTTCCAAGAGATAAAGTGAAATCGATTGACAGTGACATCATGCTAGACTAACAAAAAGGTAATTTGTATATACCTCCACATTAGGAACACGATATAGTCGATCAAGATTAAATATTTGTTTTCAACATTTACATGCGAACGTTTCAACTACCTTGATAGATGACGTCAAAAAAGTTATAATGTGGTCTTATCTGTATTTCTGTGTTTGCCAGGTGCTAATCGGTGTGGCGCAAATAGCATTTTGTTCACACGGTGCTCAAAATGTTCAGCAACACTGATTACGCGTAATCTTTTATACCCATATTTGTTGTATAGTTGTCATTGCCCAATAGGCTATGTGAGTGTCGTGTAGATGCCGTTGAGATTAGACATTGTATAGCACTTATTGAACCACCAGTTGCAGTTTGCTCCAACATTTGTAGAACAACTCCCTGAATATGTATCATAGTCTCACTCGTGAGTTGAAAATTTCGTATTGTCCTCAGTATTGTTTATAAGCAGAAACCCAAAATATGCAATTGTCTTTTGTGAACCAGCCAGATATAATTATGAAAAACTATATTTCTAGAGAAAACATTTAGTCATTGCATTAAGTAATGTCAAAAAGTATAAGTAAAATGTTGCTACTCATATGACATTCAAAATAACTGAAACATATTTGCTTTGGCTCTAATTGTATCATGAGATTATTGTTTATTTGAATTTTATTTGCATGATCAACTTTAAATACATGTACTCTGTAAAGGCAAATGAGGTTAATTCATCTTTGATGAAAGCTGGTAGAGTAATACGTTACATCTTGATATGCTAGATTTAGGACATATACAGAATATCTTAACATGCTTCCAATGAAACAACGTTATAATATTTACTGGAAAGACAAGCCGATACCGCAATCTTTGTTACAAAATACTAAATCATTGTTACGTATATGCAGAGACGCAATAAATATTTGACAAATAAATGATAGAAACTTGATTTCAATAACCTTGTTCCCATCAGTATCGTATGATAAAGGTTAAAGTCAACTTTCATCAGTAAGTGTTTTATTTTATTTTCCTGTTTCAGATAAAACAAATCACATAACATTTAAATGTTGGATGCAACACCTGATCACAGGAAGTAAGTTGCAAAACTTTATCAGTGAAAAAGAAGTCAAATATCTCTGATAAGTCAAAACCTGCTCAACTAACATTTACTGAACTGAGAACCTGACACCACAGTCTGTGTTGCAAAATGCTAAATCATTGTTACGTACTATATAGAGGCACAAAAAGTACTTAAATGTTAGAAATTTCATTCGATAAATATATTTTGATAAACATTAGAGTCAAGTTCTATCAGTAAATCTGGTTATAAAAAACCACACATTAATCCTTGCTATTTTCCTGCTTGCAATACAAGCCATAGATCCACTCGTTCTGCCATATAAAATGTGAAAGTTTAGCCTTCAGACACCTGCAATAGTAACAGGCTTCACCTGTTAGCAGAATTACAGCAATTAAAAAATTAGTGACCGGTGTGATTTGTATCAATTAAAATCTATGGCCACACATTTCGCAGTCCGACAACTCATCAAAGCCAATACAGTGAAATAATTTACACAGTAATTCAGCATACAACCTAGGTTCAAAATTTAAAGGAGGAGCCTATGGTCATATGGTCATATGGCGGCCATATTGGATGTCCGATCGGCACCATTTTAATTTAGGACCAACTAAGCATCATAAAAAGTCTTTTAGTGAAAACCCCATGTTGATATGACCATCTATTCAGTAGTACAGATAATAAGATTTATACATGGCTGCTGTGGTGGCCATATTGGATCCCCAGCGGCTCCATTTTCATTTAGGACCAACAAGACATCATAATAAATCTTCTGGTGAAAACCCCATGCCGATATGACTTTCATTGCAGGAGGAGTAGCAATAACAAAATTTTCAAGATGGCCCTTGTGGCTGTCATTTTGGATCTTCAAATAGGACCATTTTCATTTTGGATTAATTACACCTTATGATGAATCTGCGTGTAAAGTTTCATGGAAATGACCCAAGTAGTTTAGGAGGAGCAGCGATAACAAACTTATGCTAAAGAACGTACGGACAACAGGTCATACTTCATGCCCTGCACAAACATATCAAATCAAAAGGATCTCAACGTCATGTAAATTTGCTCCATAAGTATGCAAATTCAACCTGATCAATAATCTGAATATGACGATCAACTTGTCTACAATGTCACTTTTATATTTATATTGATTGTTATTCCATAATGTATCTACATCTACACTGACAGCGTGGTTAATAAGTTACTTCATAATCAAACGTCTAACCTTTAGGTTGTTTACGCGTTACCCAATACACACATAATTTCACTTGTGTCAAACCAATAGCTAAGTGAACAAGTACATATTAATAAGCTAGAAAGCGAACAAGCATATACGTATGTGTTTATGTGTGTGTGGTATATATATATCCATAACAGAGCGGAATGTGCTTTACCTAGATCCTACAGAAGAATGCGTGATAATATAAAGTGAGATTATCCATGGAGAAAGAGTATTATCATACAAGTTAAAGACTTTTTAATCTCCTACCGACATTCCAAACCGGGTCTGCGGGTTACAGCACCAATACCCGAGGTTCCATACACGAGTCGTCGATATGCACCAAATGCAATAATGTGCGTGTGTGTGTGTGTGTGTGTGTGAGAGAGAGAGAGAGAGAGAGAGAGAGAGAGAGAGAGAGAGAAAGATCAAAACATACTGGTGATTATAATCCTTTATTTCCTTCTACAATACTCTGAAAACATTGCCAGAGTGTCAGTTCAAAGACATTTCCTCTGGTATCGATTTAGAAACGTTTCGCGTGGTGTACTGTTTTCTTGTATGTCAACTAATTGGATATCTTGTATTGTCCATTGAAATTTCATTCTTTTCTTCGTAATTATCTTTTGCTCTTGCCCGTAATTGTACACCACATCTCTTGGTCTACCTATACAATATAATTGGTGGGACAAATTGAATTACTTAAATATTTGACTTAAATTTCTTTTGTTTGATCATTATTTAGATTTCTTCTTAGAATCATTCAAGTTTAGTTAATGATCTCTTCACTAGGATTACATGCATGGATCATTTGAATGTATATAATGTGCTCATTATCGAAAAAAAAGGCTGAATTTTCAAATAACTTGGAACAGCGCCATACAATCGATGGAAAAGCCGTTTAGTTTATGAACTATTTTAAGCAATTTTACATTGAAAGAAGGGATTAAATTGTAACTTGTACAAACAAAGAGCGATTTATATCGATTTGTGATTTTGTTTTCTTGTACTTTATTTTGGACAAATAAGTTTCATTATATAATATTAAGATTAACACAACAAGGAGTCATACTAAGATTAAACGATAAATCTTATCGTAAAAATATCCATACTATTTCAGTGACTCCCGGGAAAATTAAACAAAATGACATTAAATATGATTTTTTTTTAAAAATTGAAAATGTTCGAATTCTTAAGTTTATAAAAATTTATTGTAACCTTAAATTGTGTTTTTTCTTTCTTATTTATTTAAAAGCTAATTTGCATATTGGAAAAAAATCAGAACCCTTGATGCCTAGAAACGCAATTACTTTTATAGGATTTGTGAAGATCATGGGAAGGTAACTTCACTATAAGTAGACTGTTCTGGATTTAATTGCTCATCTACATCTAGTTAGTATCACATAACAGCTTTTTTACATCATATGTATCTTATTTTTCATTTTGAGGATCAATATCAACATCTTGATGATATTTTTAATTTACAAAATTATAGGTCATCGTTATTTTCTGAAAAATAACTATGAAAATGAACCCTGTCGACAGATCCACTACAATCGTATATTGGACGAATAATTGGTTGAGAAATAATTCAATATAAAAGCCTTGCACACAGTGATTTCATTGAAAAAAAGATTTAAACTGAAAAATTTATTTTCTGCAACAGTTGAAATTAAATTTGACACTACATGCAATATTTGTAATATTGTGTCACACAAATGCGTGTAGTTTGGTAATTTAATTTTCACAAAATACTCAGTGCAGTAGATGATATAAACGATGTGAATTCTTAGCTGTCATGTTATGTTTGTCATGTAACATGGAAGCACTTGAAAATGTTATGTTTGTCATGTAACATGGAAGCACTTGAAAATGTAATGTTTGTCATGTAACATGAAAGCACTTGTAAGTGAGAATTAATACCATGGGTGTCATTTAGAAATGTTAGATCATCGCAGAGTTTAATAGTTTAGACAAGATCTGTGATCATTCTTCCAAATTTCAATCTGTTTCAAAACATATATCGCTCTCATTTTTTTCACAAAGTATAATACAGTATGTTCAAGGTTAAACGAATACGTTTAATCGCTTTCCGAAATTCCTTTCCTTAATTACAAGGAAAATTATTCAAAGTCATCCGTAAGATAGAAAAAAGATTATTATGAGACGATGTAAAATTACTTATTGCCACGCATTAATTTCACCCATGATCATAAAATCGATAACAATGTATCATCTAGACGTGAAACTAACGCTGCTGCTGTGTTCAACACATTGTCTTGATTCAAGTTTTCTTCGTCAATTGAGTCTGATCTATAGAAATCCCTTTAGAGACAGATATACCATAGATGTTTTACATGTATGATATCTGGAGTATTCCTTCACCAGATATGGCAAATGTCACAGTCTATTATTGAAAAGAAACAATATTTGTCCAAAACTCGGCCTCACTGTGGCTGCAGTTTATGATTCGATAAGAAAGTTTTAAAACCATAGTAGACTCTGAAGCATAGGGGAGAATGGCTACATCCCCCGCCATTGATTTAGCATTGTTCTAGCAATCTATGTTGCCATGGGTACATGTAGACAATGTAAACGTATACACTGAATACCTGTGTCTCTGTTTACCTGTTTAGAAATCTGCGTCATGTAGACTGGAATTATGCCAGTGTGTCTGCTACACGAATACTTATATCTACGACTAGGTGGGATCCTTTTTGGTGGGATGTGCACCTAGTTGAGAGGGTATCGAGGCTGGTCGGTGCAGGCAAGTCGATGGACGCCGTGACTCGCGGACCCCGGATTCAAATTTCAGTGGGGAAGAAATTAAAAATTCTCTAACCTGTATGATAATATTCTCTCTCTCGCTCTCTCGCAATAATTCTGGACCCCCCCCCCCTCCCCGCAGCTGTGGGTGTTGCCTGGGCGGCTGCTACGCAGTATCATGAAAACGTATTTGTCTGGGTGATAATGGAAACTGATCTTATACATTTCAGCGTAGAGTTTCCAAAATCACTTATGAGGCTCGTCATGAGTACGTCCGATCATTTCAGAACCTAATCTAGACAATAGTCAAATAGATAATTGAAAATTATTGAACATTTAATTAAAGAGGTCTACTATTTATTCTTTTTCTTTGTTCTTATTTCATGTATCTCTCTGTCGGTTGTAGGATATACTTTCCTTCGTTTGGATGAATTGAATAATGACTGTGTTTCTTAATTAATAATTTTAATTGAAAGATTGACCTCTGCATTTATTTTCAATTGCTTGACCCGGTAGATAACATTAATAGCGTAAACGCTTAGCGTAATTCAATTCTAGTTGAACTTGCAAAAATAAATACACATTTTCTTTCCATATCGTAATTAATAACAACTCTTTTGAATATCTTAATATCTTTGTACGTATTTTGGCAAATATTTCAACCAGTTGTAAGTTGATTTTCTATCTAAGAGCTTTTGCATATTCGATATTATAAAGTTTGTATATTTATAGCAGTGGCGTACTAAGGGTATATGGTGCCCAGAATACGTCTGCACCCCCTCCCCTTCCCCGTTAGTACGCAACAGTACGCGAGGTATCTGCGTGCCTGCATGCAGAAGTGTTTGTGTTATAGCACGTTTTGTGTCTTGTAACTAAAGTTTCACACATTTATAGTCGAGGGTGGCAATGTAAATCTAACTCTCTGGTAGATACTCCTACCTTCGGATACGTTGCTGATAGTTTAATTACGTGATGTTCAGCTATTAAAACCAAACATTAGTCCAAAGTTATATTCATTTTGTTTAATTAAAAGCAGTATAAAAATTTTACAGAAGACAAACTTTAATGCTTTGAGGAATTCAAATGGCACTATTGTCTTTGGGTGCATTTCTGAGGTTTGACACAACTTATTCCTGAATGAAAACAGGTTCCGTCTATTTTAAAGGGGGGGGGGGGGGGGATTATAATTTGTCCATGGAGAATCTCTCTTTATTTCCCCTATATTTATAACCACTTGCAAACTTAATTTGATCTGAATTCTGACTTCACTCTGATTTTACCAGGTCGCCTATCTAAAAAATTGTTAGCGACATTTTGGATAAAAATACTACAGCCGTTGCAAGACAAGGAGGTCTTCAATTAATGTTCACGCGCGGTCAAGTAAATAAAAGCATGGTAAATGTTTCAAGTGAAGATGTTATCCAGAAACTTGCACTCTAATCAGTTTTATTGTTATAAATATATGATTTTCAAACTTTCTGCGTTCTTTCATAGACATAGTACTGGGTAAGAAACTATTAAATTTGCAGGAAGCACACGTTCGAGTGTGTGCATATACTGTCTTTGGGCACTTTGAACACTAATTTGCACAAGAACAGTCTGCAATTCCAATCTCCACTCTAGATACACTAGGAAAGATTAGAAATTAAATGACTGCTAGTGTAAATTTGAATCGGTAACATAATGCTTGTTTATGGTCATCATACGTAAATTTTTTATCATACCCATTATAATTCAGAACTCGTCGGTGTTTGGTATAGGCCTGTGTTTGGTATAGGCCTGTGTTGAATATAGGCCTGTGTTTGGTATAGGCCTGTGTTTAATATAGGCCTGTCTTTGGTATATTCCTGTGTTTGATATAGGCCTGTGTTTCGTATATTCCTGTGTTTGATATAGGCCTGTGTTTGGTATTGGCTGTGTTTGGCATAGGCCTGTGTTTGATATATTCCTGTGTTTGATATAGGCCTGTCTTTGATATATTCCCTTTGTTTGATATAGGCCTGTCTTTGGTATATTCCTGTGTTTGATATAGGCCTGTCTTTGGTATATTCCTGTGTTTGATATAGGCCTGTGTTTTGTATTGGCTGTGTTTGGCATAGGCCTGTGTTAAATATAGGCCTGTGTTTGATATAGGCCTGTGTTTGGTATAGTTCTCTGTTTTATATAAGCCTGTGTTTAATATATGCCTGTGTTTGGTATAGTTCTCTGTTTTATATAAGCCTGTGTTTAATATAGGCATGTGTTTGGTATTGGCTGTGTTTGGCATAGGCCTGTGTTAAATATAGGCCTGTGTTTGATATAGGCCTGTGTTTGGTATAGTTCTCTGTTTTATATAAGCCTGTGTTTAATATATGCCTGTGTTTGGTATAGTTCTCTGTTTTATATAAGCCTGTGTTTAATATAGGCATGTGTTTGGTATTGGCTGGGTTTGGCATAGCCTGTGTTAAATATAGGCCTGTGTTTGGTATAGGCCTGTGTTTGGTATTGGCTGGGTTTGGCATAGGCCTGTGTTAAATATAGGCCTGTGTTTGGTATAGGCCTGTGTTTGGTATAAGTCTGTATTTGTTATGTTCCTGTGTTTGATATAGGCCTGTGTTAAATATAGGCCTGTGTTTGGTATATAGTCTGTATTTGTTATGTTCCTGTGTTTGATATAGTCCTATGTTTGACATAGACCTGTGTTTGATATAGGCCTGTGTTTGGTATAGGCCTAATATGTTTTAAAATTGTTATACAACAACCATATCATCATGAAATGGACCATGCCTAATTTTTTGCTTTTTGAGTAGCAGAATCAATCTAATAAATTAAACTCTTTTAATGGTGTAGTATACATATTCTTTCATTTTATTTCTATTACTCACAAATATGCGTAAAATTAGCTTGTAAATATTTGCTTGATTAGCTGTATTAAACATGTGCTTGGCGTGTATTTTACATATTCATAAAAACTAGGGATATAAGTATGATGACTTATATATTGATGTCAACAAGTTCGATAGTCAAGTGAACCATACGTTTAGTATAGCTATTTCTCTCATACTATGACTTAATTCTTCGAGTTTACAATCACATTATACATAGGGAAAATATGTTATTTTCCTTTTATAAAAATCTTGTATTTATCAATGCTACGAATTACTGTATGATGGGAAAGGAATATGATGAATAAGACCAAGCAATTGTTGCATCCAAAGTCAAAATCAGTTTTGTTACAGACGTAATTTGTAGTACGTTTTTGAGTTATATTGTTATATACAGTATTGCTGCATGTTTACTACGACACGGCATTGTTATAGACAGTATTGATGCCTGTTTACTCTGGCACAACATGGTTATAGATAGTATTGATGCCTATGTACTCCTGCACGGCATGATTATAGACAGTATCGATGACTGTGTACTCCGGCACGGCATTGTTATAAACAATATTGATGCATGTGTACTCGGGCACGGCATGGTTATAGACAGTATTGATGCCTGTGTACTCTGGCAAGGCATTGTTATAGACAGTATTGATGCATGTATACTCCCGCACGGCAAAGTTGTAGACCAGGCACGTGCAATCTACGGCCCGCGGGCCCGATCCTGGTTTTATCTGCTTATTTGCATCATAGGGTGTGGCTTTAAGAATCGCTTATCTGGCCTGCGACCTAGAGAAAGTTGCACAGGCCGGTTATAGATAGTATTGATGTCTGTGTACTCCGGCACGACATGGTTAAAGACAGTATTGATGCATGGGTACTCGGGCACGGCACTTTTAAGCATCACTTTTAGGGAGCAAAGCTTGTAGACGCTACAAGCCAACTTACCTTTACGCGGTTTGTGTCCTCTATCATGACCGTTTGTTGGTTTATTTAAATAAAGCATTCTAAAATATAATGACAGACTCAAGGTTTTTAGGATTTACTGAGATTGGGGGTTACAAATATTATTTTTTCATTAGTAACTAAAGAGTAAAGACCTGTTAATGAGCATCTTAGAAGACTCAACACTAGGAACAGTATCTTATTTGCTAAGATCTTACAATTACCCTTTAACAAGCAATGTACACAGGCAAGCAGGTTTATACATACATATATATATATATATATATATATATATATATATATATATATATATATATATATATATATATTACTTTCGGGAATATTACCACCATATAGACCGTTTTTAATAAGATCCTCATTAATATTCATGTATTACGGAAACGAGGCTAAGCAAACCAGTTCGGCAAATACACCATTGAACAACACAACATCATTCACTACAATGTAATCAAATTCAGACTGTCAATGTATCACCACTCACACTCACACTAACATAAAAAAGAGAGAAGAACGAAGAAACAATGTACATAGTTCAGGAGTAGCTTAAATAACTGCTAATAAAATCGATTTTCATCATATATTCATCTAATTTATATGCTTATTTGTCCTCTTACTCAAATCATTTATAAGATATGTTCTTATCTGTGAATGTACTGTATATGCAAGACACTATTCATGACACTGGTATTGTTTATATTCCGTAATGCATTAACTTCGTGTTTCGTAAATTTTCCGAGGAGTTCATACAAATCAACATGTGCTAAATATGTTACCTTCATTAACTGTGACATGACCACGTCGATGATGATGATGATGATGATGATTGTTATTATTATTATTATTATTATTATTATTATTACCAGGTAACCTGGTAAGGTATTGACAACAACGTCTATAAACAACCATTACAAAAAGGTACACGCTGATCAACATAAATTCGTAGACATTACTTTAAGTTTTCACTTTTCACAATAATATTGGTAATCGAGATGCTGTTTTCAAGGTGGGTGCGTGAATTATTAACTTCACCACGGTAAGAATATAAACAAGTTACGAGTTAGAATTAGAAAAGCAGACTGGCTGTTATTGGACTGATTGTTCGTTGTTACATGAATAAATTCGAACCATTATCCTTTATTTATCAGCACATCTTATTTGTTTATTTTCTTTTTGTTTGTTTGTTTTTTTTGTGTGTGTTTGTTTGTTTTTGTTCGGTTTTTTTTTCTACTGCTTGTCATGTTTGATTAATTTGTACCACTATATTTTTATGGGGAAGGGCTTATTTAATGTTGTGAGAACTTGTAGCCCGAACCTTTTGCATAATTTAGCAAATGAAATATGTTTAAACTAAACTAAACACGAAAAATAGTACAAATAAAGTTTAAAGTTTACATTTTTAAAGGAAATGGCTGCTTGATCAACCAAGAAAAATGCCCTTCCTTATCTTGATGAGCGGTCCCTCATTCATGACATATTGGAACAATCCCTTAATTTCATAGCTCGTTCTTCTTCAAAGATGGAATATATTGGAAGCTTAAGTCTTTATGGATTCTAGCATTTCTATTACACAAGGGAAAACAACAATATTCGTCACGGTTTTGTTCTTCAAAGTGTTCAGCAGTAACCATAGATGATGCAATTGTAATTACAAGCGCCTAGCTTAGTCTCGTTATCGACCTAATGACCTGGGGTCATATAATACATGATGAAATTTTAAGAAGGATCTATTGTGCTAAATTCCTCTAAGGAGTATTACCGCCATGTTGTGCTATATTCTTCTAAGGAATATTACCACAATATTGGGCTATATTGCTGTGAGAAAATGATTACCGTATTATGTTTTATTCATCTGAAGAATATTACCACCGTAGTGTGTTCTGTTCCTCTGAAGAATATTACCACCGTAGTGTGTTCTGTTCCTCTGAAGAATATTACCACCGTAGTGTGTTCTGTTCCTCTGAGGATGTGTATGCCATATTATGTTCTATTCCTTTAAGGGATGTTACCACCGTATGGTACTATATTCCTCAGAGGAATATTACCACCGTATTATGTTCTATTCTTCTGAGGAATATGTGCACAGTATTCAATTTGAGTAGTATTAATTCTACCTCAGATCCTCAGATTATTTTACTTGCTGTATGACGTTAAAATTATACGTCAAATATACTCTGCTTGATCAACACAAGCCATGACTTTAAACCTTATAAAGTCATGAACACCGGAATTATCATTTAAACTCGTATTTACATGTTGCTTTTCAGTAATCAGAATAAAGAAATTATCCTTGTAATCTTTGATACCAAATAACTCTTTTAATCGCATCATTATCATGTTTTTACACAGTAATAAATGCGAAAATATTTTCATTGCGTAATGAACCAGCTATCTTCTTTACGAATTTTTTTTTAAAAAAAAGAATGGTATCCAAATGGCATCATAATTCCACTTTTGTATCCCATGTGTATTTCCCACTCTATATGTATTGTATGTGAATGGGAGATCAAAATTGCAATGAATAATTATTTTGGTAATATTTTATGTCCCCCTACAGTGACATTTACCAATGTCATAAGTTTGATCTTGGTTGTATCAAAGAAATTTTCAATACACACCTTTGTTTAAAAGTCAGTACGATCAGTTTCTATCAAGATATACATATGTTTCAAAGTCAGTACGATCAGTTTCTATCAAGACGTACATTTGTTTGGAAGTCAATACGATCAGTTTCTATCAAGATGTACATTTGTTTGGAAGTCAGTACGATTAGTTTCTATCAACATGTGCATTTGTTTGGAAGTCAGTACGATCAGTTTCTATCAACATGTGCATTTGTTTGGAAGTCAGTACGTATGTATATTAAATCTAATGTGTGTTTAAATATTGTCCAGAAGGTAAGTTGTACTTTCTTTAAATTCTGGTCACTAGTAAATAGAACGTTTACTTTAATTTTAGTTCAAGGCCAGTCATGTTGATAGTTTTTTCCATTAGGAGGACTCATGTCCTGTTATTATGTGGGTCATTAGAAGATGTGTATATAATAGAGACTTGATACGCATTAAATTCATTCCTGTTTTTGATCAGTCTGTGGGAATCCATTTGTGATCAGATTGTATATTGTGGTGTTGAAATCATATATAATTCGAGAGGAATTTTTTATTATTTATATATTCATTGGAATTACTAAAGCGCTCACTGACTTATGAAATAATATATTACTTTGGACTTTTGTGAACTAATTAAAAGACATTTAGGATTGTATTATTGTGTTATATTAGGACATTCAAGACTATCGGACACATTCAGAATATTCTATATTTTTGGACTCGTGATTAGGACATTTAGGATTATTTGGAATTTGATTTATAGCACTGTATGATAGGTAAATAAATTTCTTGTTGATATTACTTACATTGTTGGTTTTGCTTTAATCTATGTTTATTTTTTTTAATTTTTTTTTTTTTACATAAATATTTACATTGGTGCGGAACCCGTATGTGCCATCAAATCGATGTAGACCTATATAATCTGTTAGAATAAAGTTCTATATTCTCACATTTACACTGCGCATGCCTAAAAGGCACTGAATCAAAGACGAGTCATTTAGGCATCGAGTATATATCTTACTATTCTGTGTGTTAATTAAAACACAAGAATATCATTCAAGTTATGTGTGTGTGTACGTGAGAGATAGAGAGATATCAAAACATACTGGTGATTACAATCCATTATTTCCTTCTACAATAATCTGAAAACATTTCCAGAGTGTCAGTTCAAAGACATTTCCTCTGGTATCGATTTAGAAACGTTTCGCGTGGTATACTGTTTTCTTGTATGTCAGCAAATTGGATATTTTATATTGCCCATTGATATTTTATTCTTTTCTTAGTAATTATCTTTTGCTCTTGCCCGTAATTGTACACCACATCTCTTGGTCTACCTATACAATATAATTGGTGGGACAAATTGAATTACTTAAATATTTGACTTAAATTTCTTTTGTTTGATCATTATTTAGATTTCTTCTTAGAATCATTCAAGTTTAGTTAATGATCTCTTCACTAGGATTACATGCATGGATTATTTGAATGTATATGATGTGCTCATTATCGAAAACAAAATGCTCAATTTTCAAATAAATTTGGAACAGCGCCATACAATCCATGGAAATGCCGTTGAGTTTTATTAACTGTTTTAAGCAATTTTACATTGAAAGAAGGGATTAAATTGTAACTTGTACTAACGAAGAGCGATTTATATTGATCTGTGGGGTTTTTTTCTTGCACTTTATTTCGGGCAAATAAGTTCCATAAAATAATATTAAGATTAACACAAAAAGGAACCACACTAAGATTAAACGATAAACCTTATCATAAAAAATATCCATACTATTTCAGTGACTCCCGGGAAAATTAAATAAAATGACATTAAATGTGATTTTTGTAAAAATTGTAAAATGTCCGAATGTTTCAGTTTATAAAAAAATTATTGTAACCTTAAATTGTGTTTTTTCCTTCTTTTTATTTAAAAGCTAATTTGCATATAACGTCCCTACTGGAAAAAATCAGAACCCTTGATGCCAAGAGCCGCAATTACTTTTATAGGATTTGTGAAGATCATGGGAAGGTAACTTCACTATAAGTAGACTGTTCTGGATTGAATTGTTCATCTACATCTAGTTAGTATCACATAACAGCTTTTTTTACAGCATATGTATTTTATTTTCCATTTTGAGGGTCAATATCAACATCATGATGATTTTTTAATTTACAAAATTATAGGTCATCGTTATTTTCTAAAGAATAACTCAAAAATGACTATGAAAATGAACCATGTCGACAGATCCATTACAATCGTATATTGGACGAATAATGGGTTGAGAAAGAATTCCATATAAAAGCCTTGCACATAATGATTTCATTTTTAAAAAAATTAAACTGGAAAATTGATTTTTTGCAACAGTCGAAACTAAACTTGACACTACATGCAATATTTGTAATATTGTGTCACACTTGCGTGTAGTTTGGTAATTTAATTTCACAAAATATTCAGTGCAGTAGTTGATATAAACGTTGTGAATTCTAAGCTGTCATGTTATGTTTGTGATGTCACACGTAAGCATTTGTGTTATGTTTGTCATGTAACATGAAAGCACTAGAAAATGTTGTTAGTCATGTAACATGCAAGCACTAGAAAATGTTATGTTTGTCATGTAACATGCAAGCACTAGAAAATGTTATGTTTGTCATATCACACGTAAGCATTTGTGTTATGTTTGTCATGTAACATGCAAGCAGTAGAAAATGTTATGTTTGTCATGTAACATGGAAGCACTTGAAAATGTTATGTTTGTCATGTAACATGGAAGCACTTGAAAATGTTATGTTTGTCATGTCACACGGAATCACTTGTAAGTGAGAATTAATACCATGGATGTCATTTAGAAATGTTAGATCATCGCAGCATTTAATAGTTTAGATATGTGCTCATTCTTCCAAATTTCAATCTATTTCAAAACATATATCGCTTTCATTTTTTTCACAAAGTATAATGCAGTTTGTTCAAGGTTAAACGAATATGTTTAATCGCTTTCCGAAATTCCTTTCCGTAATTACAAGGAAAATTATTCAAAGTCATCCGTAAGATAGAAAAAAGATTATTAGTAGACGATGTCAAATTACTTAATACCCCATCATTAATTTCACCCATGTTCATAAAATCGATAACAATGTATTATCTAGACGTGAAATTAACACTGCTCCTATGTCCAACACATTGTCTTGATTCCAGTTTCCTTCATCAATTGAGGCTGATATATAGAAATCCCTTTAGAGACAGATATATCAATGATACTGTAGATATATGATATCTGGAGTACTCCTTCACCAGCTATGACAAATGGCACAGTCTGTTATTGAAAAGAAACAGTATTTGTCCAAAGCTCGGCCTCACTATGGCTGCAGTTTATGATTCGATAAGAAAGTTTCAGAAAATAGTAGACTCTGAAGCATTGGGGAGAATGGCTACATCCCCCGCCATTGATTTAGCATTGGTCTAGCAATCTATGTTGCCATGGGTGCATGTAGGCAATATAAACGTATACACTGAATACCTGTGTCTCTGTTTACCTGCGTCATGTAGACTGTAATTATGCCAGTGTGTCTGCTACACGAATACCAATATCCACGACAAGGTGAGATCCTTTTTGGTGGAATGTACACTTAGTTGATATCGTATCGAGGCTGGTCGGTGCAGGCAAGTCGATGGGCGCCGTGACTCGCGGACCCCGATTCGCCCCTTCCAAATAAAAAAAAGTTCTTTGATGGAAATTTTCGGCCGCCGACCCCCCCCCCCCCCTCCCCCCTCTCCGCAGCTGTGGGGGTTGCTTGGGCGGCTGCTACGCAGTATCGTGAAAACGTATTTGTCTGGGTGATAATGGAAACTGATCTGATACATTTCAGCGTAGAGTTTCCAAAATCACTTATGAGGCTCGTCATGAGTAGGTCCGATCATTGACTCAATGGACTTAGTAACAGCGGTCATTGCCCATGCCCCTGAATTGGCACTATTACAGAACCTAATCTAGACAATAATCAAATAGATAATTGAAAATTTAATTAAAGAAGCCTACTATTTATTGTGTTTCTTTATTTTTTTATGTATCTGTCGGTTGTAGGAGAGACTTTCCTTCGTCGGGATGACTTGAGTCATGACTGTGTTTCTTAATTAATAATTTTAATTGAAAGATTGGCCTCTGCATTTATTTTCAAATGCTTGACCCCGTAGATAACATTAATAACGTATACGCTTAGTGTAATTCAATTCTAGTTGAACTTGCAAAAATGAATACACATTTTCTTTCCATATCGTAATTAATAACAACTCTTTGGAATATCTTAATATCTTTGTACGCAATCAAATAAAATGAATTTTGGCAAATATTTCAACCAGTTGTAAATCGATTTTCTATCTAAGAGCTTTTTCATATTCGATATTAAAAAGTTTGAATATTTAATTCCTTTCTGCGACATGATATGCGAGGTATCTGCGTGCCTGCCTGTGTAAGTGTTTGTCTTATAGCACTTTTTGCGTCTTGTAACTGAACTTTCACACATTTATAGTCGAAGGTAGCAATCTAACTTTAACGCGCTGGTAGATATGCCTATCTTCGGATACGCGGCTGATGGTTCATTTACGTGATGTTCAGCTATGAAAACACAACATTAGTCCAAAGTTATATTCAGTTTGTTAAAAGCAAAATTTATTTATTTTGTTATAAACAAAATTTGCTGATACGAAAGACAAACTTAAATGCTTAGACGAATTCAAATGGCACTATTGCCTTTGTGTGCATTTCTGAGGTCTGACACAACTTATTCATGAATGAAAACAGGTTCCATCTGCTTTAAAGGGGGAAAATAATTTGTTTAAGGAAAATCTCTGTACTCTGGCATGGCATGGTTATATACAGTATTGTTACATATGTGCTACGGCATGGTATGGTTACAGACAGTATCGATGCCTGTGTACTCTGGCACGGCATTGTTAAAGACAGTATTGATGTCTGTGTACTCTGGCACGGCATGGTTATATACAGTATTGATGCCTGTGTGCTACGGCACGGCACGATTATAGACAGTATGGATGCCTGTGTACGGAGGCACAGCATGGTTATAGACAGTATTGATGCCTGTGTACGCCTGCACGGCATGGTTATAGACAGTATTGATGCCTGTGTACTCGGCACGGCATTTTTATAGACAGTATTGATGCATGTGTACTCTGGCACGGCATGGTTATAGACAGTATTGATGCCTGTGTACTCGTAATGGCATGGTTATAGACAGTATTGATGCATGTGTACTCCGGCACGGCATGGTTATAGACCAGGCACGTGCAATCTACGGCCTGCAGGCCGGATCCAGGTTTTATCTGCTTATTTGCATCATAGGGTGTTGCTTTAAGAGTCGCTTACCCGGCCCGCGCCCTGGAGGAAGTTGCACATGCCTGCTATGGATAGTATTGATGCCTGTGTACTCCGGCATGGCATTTTTATAGACGGTATTGTTGCATGTGTACTCAGGCACGGCAACTTTATAGACAGTATTGATGCATGGTTACTCCGCCACGGCATTTTTTATAGACAGTATTGATGCATGGGTACTCGGGCACGGCACTTTTAAGCATCACTTTTAGGGAGCAAAGCTTGCAGACACTTCAAGCCAACTTACCTTTACGCTGTTTGTGTCCTCTACCATAACCGCTTGTTGGTTTATATAAATAAAGCATTCTAAAGTATAATGACAGACTCAAGGTTTTTAGGATTCACTGAGATTGGGGGTTACAAATATTATTTTTTCATTAGTAGCTAAAGACTAAAGACCTGTTAATGAGCATCTTAGAAGACTCTACACTAGAAACAATATCTCTTTTGCTAACATCTTACAATTACCCTTTAACAAGCAATGCACACACGCAAATAGGTAGGTGTATATATATATATATATATATATATATATATATATATATATATATATATATATATATACATATATATATATATATATATATATATATATATATATATATATATATATATATATATATATATATTACTTTCGGGAATATTACCACCATATAAACCGTTTTTAATAAGATCCTCATTAATATTCATGTTTTACGGAAACGAGGCTAAGCAAACCAGTTCGGCAAACACACCAGTGAACAACACAACATCATTCACTACAATGTAATCAAATTCAGACTGTCAATGTATCACCACTCACACTAACATAAAAAAGAGAGAAGAACGAAGAAACAATGTACATAGTTCAGAGTAGCTTAAATAACTCCTAATAAAACCGATTTTCATCATATATTCATCTAATTTATATGCTTATTTGTCCTCTTACTCAAAACATTTATAATATATGTTCTTATCTGTGAATGTACTGTATATGCAAGACACTATTCATGACACTGGTATTGTTTATATTCCGTAATGCATTAACTTCGTGTTTCGTAAATTTTCCAAGGAGTTCATACAAATCAACATGTGCTAAATATGTTACCTTCGGTAATTGTGACATGACGACGACAATGATGATGATGATGATTACTGTTATTATTATTATTATTATTATTATTATTATTATTACCAGGTAAACTGGTAAGGTATTGACAACAACGTCAATGAACAATCATTACGAAAAGGTACATGCTAATCAATATCATTTTTCACTTTTCATCATAATATTGGTAATCGAGATGTTGTTTTCAAGGTGGGTGCGTGAATTATTAACTTCACCATGACAAGAATATAAACAAGTTACGAGTTAGAATTATTAAAAAAACAGACTGGCTGTTATTGGACTGATTGTTCGTTGTTACATGAACAATTTCGAACCATTATCCTTTATTTATCATCACATCTTTTGTTTGTTTTTTTTTTCTTTCTACCGCTTGTCATGTTTGATTAATTTGTACCACTATATCTGTATGGGGAAGGGCTTATTTAATGTTGTGAGAACTTGTAGCCCGAACCTTTTGCATAATTTAGCAAATGAAATATGTTTAAACTAAACTAAACATAAAAAATAGCACAACTAAAGTTTAATGTTTACATTTTTAAGGGAAATGGCTGCTTGATTACCCAACGAAAATACCGTTCCTTATGTCGATGAGCCGTCTCTGGTCATGATGTATAGGAATAATTCATTGATTTCGTAGCTCGTTCTTCTTCAAAGATTGAATATTTTGGAATCTTAAGTCTTTATGGATTCTAGCATTTCCATTACACTAGGGAAAACAACAATATTCGTCACGGTTTTGCTCTTGAAAGTGTTCAGCAGTAACCATCGATGATGCAATTGTTATTGCATGCGCATAGCTTAGCCTCGTTATCAACCTAATGACGTGGGGTCATATAATACATGAATAAATGTTAAGAGGGATCTATTGTGCTAAATTCCTCTAAGGAGTATTACCACCGTATGGTACTTTATTCCTCTAAGGAGTATTACCACCGTATGGTACTTTATTCCTCTAAGGAGTATTACCACCGTATGGTACTTTATTCCTCTAAGGAGTAAGGAGTATTACCACCGTATGGTACTTTATTCCTCTAAGGAGTATTACCACCGTATGGTACTTTATTCCTCTGAGGAGTATTACCACCGTATGGTACTTTATTCCTCTAAGGGGTATTACCACCGTATGGTACTTTATTCCTCTAAGGAGTATTACCACCGTATGGTACTTTATTCCTCTAAGGAGCATTACCACCGTATGGTACTTTATTCCTCTAAGGAGCATTACCACCGTATGGTACTTTATTCCTCTAAGGAGCATTACCACCGTATGGTACTTTATTCCTCTAAGGAGCATTACCACCGTATGGTACTTTATTCCTCCGAGGAGTATTACCACCGTATGGTACTTTATTCCTCTAAGGAGTATTACCACCGTATGGTACTTTATTCCTCTGAGGAGTATTACCACCGTATGGTACTTTATTCCTCTGAGGAGTATTACCACCGTATGGTACTTTATTCCTCTAAGGAGCATTACCACCGTATGGTACTTTATTCCTCTAAGGAGTATTACCACCGTATGGTACTTTATTCCTCTGAGGAGTATTACCACCGTATGGTACTTTATTCCTCTAAGGAGCATTATCACCGTATGGTACTTTATTCCTCTAAGGAGCATTACCACCGTATGGTACTTTATTCCTCCGAGGAATATTACCACCGTATGGTACTTTATTCCTCTAAGGAGTATTACCACCGTATGGTACTTTATTCCTCTAAGTAATATTACCACCGTATGGTACTTTATTCCTCTAAGGAGTATTACCATCGTATGGTACTTTATTCCTCTGAGGAACATTACCACCGTATGGTACTTTATTCCTCTAAGGAGTATTATCACCGTATGGTACTTTATTCCTCTAAGGAGTATTACCACCGTATGGTACTTTATTCCTCTGAGGAATATTACCACCGTATGGTACTTTATTCCTCTAAGGAGTATTACCACCGTATGGTACTTTATTCCTCTGAGGAATATTACCACCGTATGGTACTTTATTCCTCTGAGGAATATTACCACCGTATTATGTTTTATTCCTCTGAGGAGTATTACCACCGTATGGTACTTTATTCCTCTAAGGAGTATTACCACCGTATGGTACTTTATTCCTCTGAGGAATATTACCACCGTATGGTACTTTATTCCTCTGAGGAGTATTACCACCGTATGGTACTTTATTCCTCTGAGGAGTATTACCACCGTATGGTACTTTATTCCTCTAAGGAGTATTACCACCGTATGGTACTTTATTCCTCTAAGGAGCATTACCACCGTATGGTACTTTATTCCTCTGAGGAGTATTAACACCGTATGGTACTTTATTCCTCCGAGGAATATTACCACCGTATGGTACTTTATTCCTCTAAGGAGTATTACCACCGTATGGTACTTTATTCCTCTAAGTAATATTACCACCGTATGGTACTTTATTCCTCTAAGGAGTATTACCATCGTATGGTACTTTATTCCTCTGAGGAACATTACCACCGTATGGTACTTTATTCCTCTAAGGAGTATTACCACCGTATGGTACTTTATTCCTCTAAGGAGTATTACCACCGTATGGTACTTTATTCCTCTGAGGAATATTACCACCGTATGGTACTTCATTCCTCTAAGGAGTATTACCACCGTATGGTACTTTATTCCTCTGAGGAATATTACCACCGTATGGTACTTTATTCCTCTGAGGAATATTACCACCGTATTATGTTTTATTCCTCTGAGGAGTATTACCACCGTATGGTACTTTATTCCTCTAAGGAGTATTACCACCGTATGGTACTTTATTCCTCTGAGGAATATTACCACCGTATGGTACTTTATTCCTCTGAGGAGTATTACCACCGTATGGTACTTTATTCCTCTAAGGAGTATTACCACCGTATGGTACTTTATTCCTCTAAGGAGTATTACCACCGTATGGTACTTTATTCCTCTGAGGAGTATTACCACCGTATGGTACTTTATTCCTCTGAGGAATATTACCACCGTATTATGTTTTATTCCTCTGAGGAATATGTCCATCGTACTCAATTTGAGAACAAATGTAGTATTAATTCCACCTCAGATCCTCAGACTTTTTTTTCTTGCTGAATGACGTCAAAATTATACGTCAAATATACCCTCCTTGATCAACACAAGCCATGACTTTAAACCTTATAAAGTCATGAACACCGGAATTATCATTTAAACTCGTATTTACATGTTGCTTTTCAGTAATCAGAATAAAGAAATTATCCTTGTAATCTTTGATACCAAATAACTCTCTTTTAATCGCATCATTATCATGTTTTTGCACAGTAATAAATGCGAAAATATTTTCATTGCATAATGAACCAGCTATATTCTATACAAACAATTTTAAACAAAAAGAATGACTTCCAAATGGCATCATAATTCCACTTTTATATCCTATGTGTAACAACCCCCCAATATGTAGTATATGTGACTGGGAGATCAAAATTGCTATGAATAATTAGTTTGATAGTATTGTGTGTCGCCTACAGTGACATTTACCAATGTCATAATTATAACCTTGGTCGTATCAAAGAAACTTTCAAGATATACATGTGTTTGGAAGCCAGTACGATCAGTTTCTATCAAGACGTGCATTTGTTTGGAAGTCAATACGATCAGTTTCTATGAAAATATACATTTGTTTGGAGGTCAGTACGATTAGTTTCTATCATAATAGATTTGTTTGGAGATATGTACGATCCGTTTCTATCAAGATATACACTTGTTTGGAAGTCAGGACCATTAGTTTGTATTTCATTAAGAGAGAAAAATTTCCCTTGCATGACAATAGTATGCAATAAACATGTCGACTTTCAAGAAAAGTAATTATTAGGAAATTTAAGAATATTTCGAAAACGGCTCTGACAGCAGTGAATTCTTTTGGTTATCCCTCAACTAATCTTTACAATCCGATGAAAGGACTACATGAAATTGTAACTCAATCACATAATATTGTGCAGACCTTGAACTAGGTCAAACAATCAAATATTTGAATCCATATTATGTTAATCGATGCGCATAATCTTGACTATTTTTAAAAAATATCTTTTATATTATGCAGTATGAAATCAAAATTATGTAGCTGTCGTCTCAATTATCATTTAAAATTCTCTTGTGCCAGTATCATTAAATTCACGGAAACCATTGTAATTATGATTTGATATTGCTTAACAAAATCTGATTGCAACGGAAATTTACATAAAAACCCTGAGGATATATCTCCAGTGAAATTTTACGGATTTTCATTTTTAAAAAATCGATGCTGCATTATAAGATAAAAATCTAATCTGCAGCAGTAATTTTTCTCGATCATGTCATCAAATGGTCTGATGCTGGTTCACCATTGACAAATCAACGTGCAAAACGTATTTCATGAAAGGCTTAAAACATATTACGTCTTTTTTTTTTTTTTTTTTTTTTTTAGGATTGGGTTTTGCTGCAACAAACCAAGATTCATCTAAAAATATAAATCCTATGTTTAACTGTAACTCACAAATATTATATCTGAAAAGCTAAAGAGTATATAAATGCAACAAAAAAGTTAAACAATCGAATATTTCGATTCGTGGGACGAGCTAAATACGAAATTTGTTTTAAGCAAATAGTATTCCTATCATTTTTCTTTAAAAGTCTGCTCTCTCGTGCAAATAGATGGTTATGGGCGTTATGGCGCATAAATTCATTTAAAATAGTGAAGAAAAACCACTCTCATTGCTGGTGCACTTTCCTTACTACTGCATAAAACAACACGAATATACCATCATAGCTGCCGCACAGTCCTTACTACTGCAAAAAAGCAACAAAACAAATAAACATCATCAGTGTTGGCGCAATGTCCCTACAACATCATTGCTGCCGCAGTGCCCTTACTACTGAAAAAAAGAAAAAGAAAACACTATCACAGATGGCGCAATGTCCTTACAACTGCATAAAACACACCATGTTCCTAGACCTTACTGCTGGGTTTTCAAAAGTGTGGTCCAAAATACCCTGATACCTTACTACTGAAACAGAGAGCACAGGCCACGTAGTTTTCTAGAACGTTGACAGGAATATAAAAAAGACTGTGAATTTTTGCATAACAAGGAGGAGACGGAGGGAAGGGGTGGGGGGTATATATACACAGATTAAACAGACATACAGACGGTATTTGTAACATAGCAAACATTGATATCTGATAAATTCAGCTGCAGGGAGATATTGAAGCACAAACATGACTACCATCAAAAACATTGAAAGCTGAGAAAATTAACTAGTTTGCAGAGAGATACTGAAGCTCAAGGAAACAGACCGACATTATTTTTTACTATCGTCACAAATACTGACAGCTGAAAATGTAAATCAGAACTGCACATGCAGGCATTGAAAACCAATCTTTGCATAGGCTTGTAGTTTCAGTATTATTTTCTTACTAATTGCTAACTTGGTTTGAAGTGTTGGATTTAAGAACCAAAGGTTGATGGATCAAATCTTACGTCCGCCACAATCTTTTGAATATAAAATTGAGTACTAGCTTAATACCTAAAGCTACCAACATTAAAAATCAGACAAAGAAAAACACTACTCAGCAAGTTTCAACACAAAATACAAGCAAAAATAAACTTTAAGCTGCTACGTAAGTGGTATAAACAGCCCCTGTCAGCCAGAAACGGGCTGGAAAGAAGCTGGTTTTGTGTAAAGTATATGCATTGGGAGCCTCCGGACATAGTCGTTTGCAAACAAACAAACGGCTAAATGAGCCACCATGTGTGTACGAATGAAGTAGCTAAAGTCAATCAGAAAAGCTCTGTGAAGGTGCTGGTACCATGTGCTGGTACCATGTGTGACTTTCATAAAGTGCCGCATGCTTAGCATGACTAGCAAGAAAAGAAGTCTGAACTGATGACACATTACTATAGCGAAGGAATAACAAAGATTTTCAGTCCCTTATGTAGGTGGTGTTTTCTTTCGTACGTACTACCCCCAGGGCAGAAACTTTATGTACTGAGGTGAGCATTTTGCCTACATTTATGACAAAGTTCAAATATATCTATATGTTTTCACAGACACAGAAACACACACACACATGTAAAAAAAAAAAAAAAAAAAAGATTCGCATTCTAGACATTTGATAGACTTTAACAATAGGGCATCATATTAGCTTTAAGATAATGTAATTCAACCAGCCAAATTGTACCTGATATTGAAAGATTTCTATTTCCCCAAGGTTTATATTTTATTCCTGTCTGTACGCATTGATCCTACATAATTATGGCAGGGATGCAAGAATGGGTAATGATTTTCAACGACATACATTTCAGCGTATTCATGCAGTGGGAGAATGGATTTATGGTGCATTTAACCACCCATAAACTTTGATCTGGCATAAGTAAATAGTATTTTGCATGAAGAGCACAGACTTAACGCTCATAAGATACAACTTGATACTAAATACTTCATGTGGAGACCCCATATCTCAGATGAAACACTTCAACTGCTTACAACCCTCAGATTGTATGTAATTTTTGCTCTACGACAATTCCTCAAGTTAGGTGTCTGAAATGAATGTACCACAACAATACGACTCTGCTTTTAAAGGCTTTGTTTGTACACCGGCATGGGCTGTAACGAGATAAGGAATGGCGCATCAACCTTATACATGAGCTGTGATTAAGAAAATAGGTATACTTTTTGGTTGTTTTGTCACTTTCTTATGAAGGTTAAGAAATAGTCCACCATAATTGTTTAAATTACATACAATTAATAGGTGTAATCAACACAAACCACACAAGACACTGTACGTTCTGTGAGTAGTATCGATTAGAATTTCATTATGTTCTGAAAGCAATCAAAATACGATCTCTAAGTCTGTTGTATTTCAGACAAATTTAAGTCTTTAAAAGCCATATACCTTCCTTATACCTTCCCTTTAATTATAATGTCGTTTAATTCTTTTTTCAGAGATTGTGTTAAGATTATGGAGACGACAAGAAAGTGAAAAATCTAAATGTATCTTACAAATAAATTTAAAAAAATTTAAACTGAAAGAAATAACAATCAATTTAGAATAACTCCGGGCACTACACGCCATCTCAGCTCTTGTCTACAATAGTCGCCTCTTAGGAGATAAGGAATGGCGCATCAACCTTATACTACGTCCCCGAGCCCGCAAGGGGAGGGTGATGGACAAAGATGAAATCGCGTGCTTTCAATAAAGTTGAAGCGTAATTTAAGCGTATTCTGTGGGTAGTAAATGTGTCATCAACATTATGGTTATAGTCAATTGTAGGGAAATGAAACACGTCACAATCGCCATCCCAAAAATAACATTGTTGGTCTATCCCCCCCCCACCCCCACCCCCGGCCAGCTAAATAAAATAAAATGTATCTCCAAATAAAGAAATTACTTACTTTTAAAATCTAAGTCTCGAAAAGGATATTTTTTGAATAAAAAAAAAATCACTTACCGTCTTCATTTCCGTATTTTATGAATGATGGACACCGAATGGACACAGTTTGGGACGGTGAAGTATCGTCAAAGCACCCCCATCCGTCCCATGTCCGGGGACACAATATATCCCCATTTTGAAGTTTCGACTGCATCTTTAGTTGCCGCACACAACACTGGATAGCAGATCGGCAACAGGACTTCCATCTTTGACAATCTTTGCCATCAAGAGAGTTACATACCATCTTTACTGACATCTCACGGTTTATATCAGGGTAGACAGTATTATATGATGTGAGATTTTCGCCAGGATTACTAAATGGTATCAGACTTGGTTTGTCTGGGTTCATGCTTGGTTTAAAATGTCCATTTGGAAATAGGTACGAGTAACATAACGAGCATGTCCATAACGCAAACACAGACTCATTGAAACTTCCAAGGGTATCACGACATATGCCATCCATGACCGTCATATCCATATTATACTTTTCAATACATATCAAATATAAGATAGTACAAAATTAAACGGTCATATTTTTTAAAAAAAGAAAAAAAATATTTAGTACTTTCGGATCTATTGGATAAAGAACCTTAATTATATCGAATTTGCATAGGGTACAAGCTCGCATTGTAGAAACACCGAACTCCGCTCCATTTTACTTTTTAAATACATTTGTTACTTTGGAGAAGAAAACAAAAAAGTCCTGTACGGTTCAAGTTCTATTGCATGCCTGATCTTTGTAGGCTAAATTTAGGCTATATACTATATGTAAATCCCGCGATCTTCTTAATGTGATGTAAGACTGCACAGTATTCATTTGACGACTACGCTATGGAATAAAAGCTTTCTGTATCAAACTATATATCATAGCCTCTCAATGCAGAAAACTGATAAATGAATACCACTGAACTTAATTTGAAACTTAAACAGATTTTGTTTTCTTATCTTTCAAAAAATGACTCCGATGTTGAATGACCAATATTAGCTTTAAGTAATTCAATTTAGATTGTCGTGGATCAAATGTTCGTTCACATTGGCGATCATAATTAATGATTAGAATATAAAAAAGGATATCAGTATTTGTGCCAATTATATTTTATACCCCTTGGTTTCAGTTAAATGAATAGTCTCCATGTCTGAGTAACTGCCTATAAATATTTGATACAAATGAAAAGTTGCACTTATAATTATTTCTTTCCATGTAATAAAAAGGAATGACGTCGAATGAATTTAAAAATCATTAAATGATCTCGGTACAAAATATCCTATGTACTTGAACACTCAATCCATCTTTGCGAAAGGACCGCACATTATTCTGAATTTATGTCTCAAATACAGTATACATCCACGAACCAGGCTAAATAGAATTGTTGATTATCTAAAATAAAATCAAATAAAGTTCTACAGTATGTTCATTGGCAAATTTTATATTAACGCGTCTACAGACTTGTTTTAAAACATTTCTTCTTCAATCTCTTGAAAAATAATGAGAAAAAAATGTTCGCCTTGAAAATCATCATTTATATCCCAAATGACAGATTCACAAGCAACAACACGCTTGCGCAGCAGTGAGCCATATAAAACATGCAAGCGCTATGCGAGAAAGTTTGCTCTACTTTGCTCTCTGAACTACCGTTTCCAGGCAATGGAACTAGCTATGTTGTTCTCTGACTTATGTACTAGATGTAAATGCCAGCGTATTGGCTTTGAGATAAAATTGACCGGATTCCCCTGTTGGTATTTTAGACGCAAGCAGAGATACTTTAACATAATTTCAATCTGCACTGGAAGTAAATACAGTTCAGTTACAACGTTTTACGTAAAGCCACAACTTGAATTAAATAAGACATTATTGTGTTCATTGTACATTTGGTGATGGTAATTAACCTGGTATACTTTGCATGCTTTATGGAATTGTTTGAGTTTTTAGCCACAAACAAATAATTACATTCAGTAGACACTATCTGGGGCCTGTGTAATGATCTATTAATAGAGAGTTTATGTATTAAGAAAATTGTGTATGAGATATTAAAACAATATTAATACATACAAAAGGAAATTAATACTAATAAGTAACAATAAGAGCGATTTTAATAATTTTCGGCGGAACAATTTTATGGTTCCGCAATATATATATATATATATATATATATATATATATATATATATATATATATATATATATATATATATATATAGTTAGTTAGTTAGTTAGTTAGTTAGGGAGAAAGAATATTATCATACAGGTTGGATCAGTATATTATATTAGTATATTATAATTCGTCCTTATTGAGATTCGAATCCGGGTCAGCCGGTTACGGTACCCATCGCCTTGCCTACATGCACCAACCCAATATCTTCTCGCTAAGCGCACATCTCCCAACTCAAAATAAAGACTGAAACCTAGTCGTGGATATGGGCATTCGTGCGTAGCACACATACTCGCATGGCGACACATTAATTAACTCTCATTTGAATAGAAACATATTTTTAAAAGATGTATAACCTGTATGCCTATATGATAATAATCTTTCCTCATTTTACTTATAATTTCACTTTCTTTCTTTTATCACGCATCCTCTTGTATGATCCAGGTACAGCACTTACCACTCTATGTCGGGTGTGTGTGTGTGTGTGTATATATATATATATATATATATATATATATATATATATATATATATATATATAAGAGGTGAATTTAAAATGTTCTGAATATGAGTGTGCTATACTAGTACGCATATATTTGCAGGTGTCTGGTGTGCTGCACGTGAAGCTGCAGATCATTTTATAGAACGTTATTTTGTCTATCGATCGGCATTGAATTTATTGACAAGTTTACGGAAAGAAAAAAGTTATAACAAAATATTCAGAATTTTGCAAATATGTTTCGTATATATATATATATATATATATATATATATATATATATATATATATATATATATATATATATATATATCGGGGTCCTTTGTTCTAACCATTTCCGCCGTACGAGTACTAAAAAGCAACAACGTTCAACCTCATTAGGCCATGCTCGTCTTATTTATTATTCCATTGTAATCGTTTTTGTGGATGTGTGCCCTTGAAAAAGAATTCGGTAGATTCCGAAAGCGCTTTGCCTGGTCTCACATCAGTTTTGTCAATTTTTATTTCATATATATATATATATATATATATATATATATATATATATATATATATATATATATATATCCTGCTTTACGTCGTCGTTAGTTACATTATTGGATATGGCTCTACGGAGGGCTCTTCACAGATGGATCCAATATGTTGATTTTTTTTAATTCGTGGTGGGTAGCTACAACGAAACTCGGTACCCGCAAATAAAAGGGAATTTACTGTTTCAAAACATGTTCTCACACAAAATACGTTTGCCAGGTTGAGCTGTAAACGATGATTGCAACGGAAACATAAGACACACAGGTTTTATTCCTTGCAGAATGAAGTCTTACTTCTGGACTATATTTTTGCTAGGGATATACGTTAGCGGGGCTCAGAAAAAAAATAAAAATTCCGAAACACTCGTTTCTGGGCCGGCGTGAGTTTCAAGAGTTACTCGTCCCTGTCCTCTTTATTCTCAACGCAGTACAGGTCTCTACAACACTGATTGATCTTTTACTAAAGAACCACAATCACCTTTTGCAACCATAATACTAGAATGGATCAAAATCATGAAAATAGGATGTTCTAATACACGGCTCCTTAGATAAACATATAATAAGAGACAAAGTTTGTAACTCGAGAAATTGCAGTTGCAAATATAGCCCTTGATTTCTTAATGGTATTCGCGTGTACAGTGAAACCTTTCAGTATTCTAGGTGTCATAAGTTTCCTTTTCAACGAGATATCACGCATCTTTATGAGTTAGATACGGGAGAAGTAAAGAGACAGAGAAAGTCAAAATTTTATGATTTTTGTCTGGTCAGACATTGTTACGCTTGTCCCAGATCATCAGTAGTTTCAAAACTGTGCAGCTTTATTCATGCATTGTTACACCAAAGTTAAGACGACGGCAGATATTTATATAAGTATGTAATTATTTTTCACAAGAAAAATAAATGTTAAAAACTTCCATTTAAAAGGAGAATTCCAACCGTCTCAATTTCCACCAACTTTAGTACTAAATGATCTATTTTGGTCAAACGTCCATTCTAGACAGCTACACAAGGCGACATAAAAAGGAAGATTGCTGATTGTCCAAAACAATCGGAACATTTCTAGGTCATTACCTCCAACTAGATTTCGACCAATCAGCTATTGTCTATATACTATTTTCGAATGTAATTTGGCAGTATTTGTCCTGTGAAAAGTAATTACATGCTTATATAAATATCTGCTTGCATCTTTTTTTTTTTTTGGCATCTTTTTTTTTTTGGCATGACAGTGCATCAATAAAGCTTCAGTCTTGAAAATACCGGTGACCTGGGGCAACTGTAACATCGCCTGACCATATGAAAAAGCAGAAAATGTTTGGCATTCTCTATCTCTTATCTTCTCAGATATCTGACTCATAAAGATATGTGATAGCTCGTTGAAAGGGACACTTTTTTTTCCACATCAAAATGACGCTTAAATTACTGAAAAGTGTCACTGTAAATGCTAACACCATTAAGAAATATAGGGATATGTGTGAAACTGCAACATGATATGTTCATAATATTTAGCCATCTCAGTATCTAGCTTACATCTGTAGTCTGTGTGAAAAAAATGAAGTCATTTCCTTCCTTTGCGACATGTTCTGGACTTAAAACAAGTATGTAAATTTGGCAAAGGTTATTTATAATTGACACACTCCAAATGTTAAGCGATATTGAACTTCGGTGCTTTTTAAGGATATAGTATGCATTCAGATTAATCTCGATGTGTGAATCTGCATCTACTCGGCCCAGGGACCAGTACGTAGTAAAGCTTTACTCGGCCCAGCCAATTTTTGCCCGGACAGGACGAGCGGACGGGTGGTTTTCCGGAGCCCTGCATTAGATATGGTATATAATGGCAGATTTATAACCAATAATTCCACATAAACATCTGTAAGGACCGAAGCTTTACCAATTCTGGTTAGATGGAATAGCCATCAATTTGATTTATTTTAAAGAATTTGATAATAATTGCATTTTAGCCATGACAGAATCATCCATGGTATTCAACACAATATGGACAAATCTGTACTGTACTTGTCAGTATAACCTAATGATGTTAGTGTGAGGTGCATCCAGTGCGGTTGCCATTTAGTTTCTTTTTATCTCTGAACAGTACTAAATAAGCCAAATTGACAAGCAATTACTCTGCCGGAAGATTTATTCAAAATACGCGATAAGCAATTTCCGTACAATCATTCTTTCCCCAAGTGTTGCGGACAGACTTGGAAGACTTAATTTATCTAAAGTTACTGAAAAATCAAAGTTGATCCGATCAACTTGAAACTAATGTTACATCTTGAGGAAAGCAGGTACTTCATTTATTGTTATTGACATGTATTCATGTCGATTCAACACGAGAGTCTTTCAATCTTAGGATTGTACAGTATCATGTTGAATACGAAGAAAACTCGCATAATAAGTAACTTAAGTTTAGTGGCCGTTGACTCAAATACATAAGGTGAGAAAAAAAAAATCAAATGACAGTGTAACATGTTGCAAAAATTAAAAACAGTGAGAAAAGAAAACAAAATTTTAAAAAAATTCTTTAATTGCATCGAATCTCCAGTATGACAAATTAGGAGGAAAAATTAGCATTTTCTTCCTAAAAGGACCGTAATTTTTCAATTGTTTCTAATTACTCGTATATAATCGCTTTTAAGTCGGGTGCAACTGCAAAAATATAGACCCTGATCTGCCGTTGCATAATGCGCTGACAAATCATAGTCTATGTTGTTTGTTTTACTGATTACTCTTAACAAAACTGCATAGACCCAGATTTCCCTGTGCATTATGCGACGTCAGATCTGAATCTATATAGTTTGCAGTTGGACCCGACTTATAAGCAAGTATGTAATATATCTCTACACGATGACACCGTTTTTCTTTCTATAATAATTGCATGTAAAAGAAAAAAAAAATTTCTTTTCTATTTATAATTCTGTACCGATGTCAACAGTGCAAGAAAAATTATTTTTCAAATAATATTAAAATGTGTATTTTTTTCAATCGTTATTATATACCAAATCGAAAAGAACTATATATATATATATATATATATATATATATATATATATATATATATATATATATATATATATATATATATATATATATATATATATATATATATATTCCCACTGGAACCATTTGTAATTTTAACCTCTATCGGCAGTAAGGCCAAATAATCTTATGGTATGGCCTTTTGTCTTGCGTTGAACGTCGTCCGTTGTCTGTCGCCAGTATTGCGTTGAGCGTCGTCCGTTGTCTGTCGCCCGTCTTGCGTTGAGCGTCGTCTGTTGTCTGTCGCCCGTCTTTGTAGAGCGTCGTCCGTTGTCTGTCGCCCGTCTTGCGTTAAGCGTCGTCCGTTGTCTGTCTCCCTTCTTGCGTTGAGCGTCGTCCTTTGTCTGTCGCCCGTCTTGCGTTGAGCGTCGTCTATCGATATTTGCTATTTTAAACTTCTTCTCAAAAACCACTGAATCAGTTTCAATCAAACTTGGCAGAGAGCATCATTGTATAAAAGACGTTACAATTTTGTGCAAAGAATGTCGATCCATCAAATATATCTTCCATTACTAAAAATAGAAACACCATCAAGCAACTTTTCAAAACCTGCTGAACCTAATTTTAGAAAATTTGATAGAATGCATCTTTGCATAAAGACATTTCAAGTTTGTACAAATGATGCAGATCCGTCATAAAACAATGGCCGCCATTACTAAAAATATAAAACTTTCAAAAAGATTATCAGCAATGTAGCAGTTAAAGAAACAAATGCAAAAATATTTATACTTATCATCTTATGTAGTGGGTGATTTAGGCTGGTTGAGAAAGTGTACGTTTTATTAAATATTGAATGCATTCATTGAAAGATTATTGGGCAGACTTCAATATTTTACAGTAAAGTTTAAAAGATATACATATAAAACTGCTTAACTTTCGTATAATCCTCTAATGGATCAACACATTTGATTATATCTAAACGCCTCCAATAATATTTAGGTATATACTTTCCTCTATATTCCATGTAACACTGATATTCTAACACAAAATAAAATTCAACTTCTATCGCATTACAAAAACGACATGTTCTATTTTCATATGATACCGCTTGCGGCTTAGCCCATCTACCTGTTACAACCTGGAGTCCATGAGATGATGTTCACACCTTAGTGCTATTCTAAAATGTTTAATTATAATAAACAAAAGATATTCTTTATATGAAAAACTCAGGGTATGAAGAGTGTTCTTTATATGAAAAGCTCAGTTATGAAGAGTATTCTTTGTATGAAAAGCTCATAGTATTCTTAGTTTTTTAAGTGATCGTGACAACCTTTCAGTAAAAGAAAACATTCAATATATGTTTTGCGTTTACTTCATCTTCCTCCAAGCTCTGCCTTATTTCTCCAAGCAGATGGTAAAACAAACTGAACGATTCCTCTTCGCACAGATATTATACAATTATATCTAATAATTTTCTCATAAATTATTCCACTGTATTTATCGATGTCGCTACTGGAGACGACAAGGAGACAAATAATGCAGTAGCAATTTGTCTATCCTTTATGTCCATTCATTACAATGTCCAATTACTTGTTGTTGATTGAATCGGGATCGCAGGACGTGAGAAAGCAATTGTGATTATTTCTGTGCAAGATATCTATTACTGTTAGTGAGCGAAATCACTACGTACAACCTGCAATGCTCGGAATACGGAGTTTACATCGGTTGGTTGGTTTAACGGCACTTTTAACACATTATTGGCTATATCATACAGAAGAACTCTGAGCTAAGTGCCTTTCCCAATGACACACAGATGACAAACCATCAACCCTTAGATTTCGAGTTTCGCGAACAAAACTGTATCGTAACGCCGGAAAACAAGTTTTATCAGTGCAGTTTCCAATGTGAAGTTACCACTAGGTTAGAACTTTAAGAACTTTGCATTATTTCTTAGATAGATTTTTTGTTTTCCCCAATAAAACCACAGTGGGCATTCTGTGAAATTGACACTGAACTTTTCTTGTAGCTAATCATTATAATCCTCATTTGTGAGAAAGATCACCACTGAAAGCATTCGCAACTTCGAGGTCAATCTTACGGATCATACCTCGAATGTATGTCGATAAAATCCCATTCGGACCACCTTGGCTATTTACCAAACAAGGATTGAACGAGAAGCTACGAATGATAGAACTATTTTTTTCATTCGTAACATCTCGGTCAACCCTACAGTCAATCCAATCGCAGAAATAGCCAAGGTAGTCCTAAAATATTAGGGTTTCTTTGTTGCGGAGGAATTTCCGGCAAACAAAATGTACAATTTTTTTTGTAAATTACTGCGCTGACATACATCCGAGGGATATTTTAGTCTTGCAGAAATAGCTGAGGTAGATCCGAATGCACTGTTAGAGATTTCTGGAGTGACTGCGGTATGGAAACACTGATTTTTTAAAAACTAACTTGTTCGTTGGCATTTTTCCAAGTGCAATTTCATAGACAATAATATCATCTAAATATTTGGCTCTTCTATCCAATGCATCAAGTAAAATAACCCAAAATTACATTAAAGTAAAACTGTGGAAAACAATCTATCTGGAGAGGCAAAAATGGGGAAAACGGAATACGGGTCCGTACGAGGGGAGTTTAAAAATACACATTGTTTTAAATGATTTGATGTGAAAAATGTGATGAAACAAATCGCCAAATACATGCACGATCGGTTTAGTTGCCACGACCGCTATTTAGAAAAACAATCCATTTCCGCGGTACCAAAGAGTAAAACCAAACATGAGTTGTATGTGTTTTCCAAAATGATTTTAAATAATAAGACGTGGATTATATGACGACAAATATTCGCAAAGTACATGTACGAGAGGTTTCGTTGCCACTTTTTTGTGTAGGTAAGAATGCTTTAACAAAAAACAGCCAATATATGAGAGATAGATTCTTTTAGGAATCATGCCTTCTTTAGACTGTTAGAGAGAATCAAATTTAGCTCACAGTCCATCAGAACTTGTCCTTTTAGCAATTCTGTAAGCTAGAGGAATAGAAGAAACGAATTTAAGATACGAGGGGTATTTGAATAGTTCTGAATATTAGTGCGCTGTACAATAAAGTTCTTTATTAGTGAGCAGTATGTTAGTGCATCCCCTCAAAATACTCCCCATGCACCTGTACATGCTTTCTTAGTCTAATTATAAGTTCCATTTTGTATTTACTTTTTGGCATACTGTTCTTACACTGGTAAACTGCACTCCCAACCGCATGGTGGCTTCCAAATCGTCTGCCCCTCAACGAATCTTCGACAACGGGATTCAGACAAAAATCACTTGGAACTAAATCAGGGCTGTATGGGGTATGTTGCAAAGTTTGGATACTGTGTTCTATAAATAAGTCTGTTATTCGCCGATGCGCTAACATGGAGTACAGGGATGTCGCTGGTACGGGTGCGCGGACGGGTGGTTCAATAGTGTTTCACAACTTTTGACAGCACTTTTGAGGCATACAAATATCCAGTGACACTAGCAAATACCTGGAAGACCGGGCTTTCGCGTGAAACAATAATACGTATAAAACTCAATTGACAGTCTGACTATATCAAGCGATTTATGGTCTTTGCCTGTTTCCTCTGATCCAAACCTTATTATTTCTCTTGAGTCGGGTTCAGAAAAGTAAATCCATATTTCTTCACCTGTGACAATTGCATTCGAACGCCTCTGGTCACTCTTTTCATATTTGTCGAGTAGATATCTGGCTATTTCAACCCGAATTTGTTTTTGATGAAACGTCAACAAATGCGTGACCCAGTGGCGGATTCGGGGGGGGGGGGGGGAGGGGGGCGTGTCTGGCGCCCTTTTCTCCCACCACACACACGCAAAAGTTAGCGCGAAATAATCGGAACGTTTCGTAGAGTAAGTTTTCTTTAAAGTTAGATGGTTCAAATTATGCCTTGAAAAAGCTTAAAAATGCAGGAGCTTCCGTGGGCTTTGCCTACTGCGCCCTCATTGGGGGCTCCGTGCCACATACCCCTCGTCGGCCTACTAGCTTACCCACTTCCACCCCCACCTCCACCCCCTATCCCAAAACGATATTTCTGGATATGCCCCTGGGACCCACATTGCACAAACCATTCTGAGCTTCAAATTATTCTTCAATATATTAAAAACAGCTGAAGAATTGAATGCCCATGATAATAGAAATATCATGCACTGTGTATCGAGCATCTTCTTCAATATCCCTCTTCACAGCGGCCACTTCCCGCTCACGCATCGCAGACAATGGTCTTCCAGAACGTGGGTGATCTTCCATGGATTCTTGACCATCTTTAAAACGATGTAACCACCTCAACATTGTAGGGTATGAGAAAGAATTATATCTATAAACATTATCCAAGTCGGCCTTGATATCAGCCAGAGAGTGCCCTAATAGCGACCGGATTTTACAGTATGCTCTTTGCATCCGAAGTATGGCAACTATCTTTCCTTGAAAAAAGATATTTATGAAAGATACATTTTTGATTGAGTTCTTATGTATCTTGCAACATACTAAAAATTACTACTTAGTTTGACTAGAATTAGAAAACGTCACGGAAGAAAACATTTACGTAAGTCATTTCTAAGGGACATTAGCAATCACAAAAAATGATGTAGAAGGAGGAATTTGCTGCGAAGCAGTACTTACCCGCCCTTATCATGATATTCAAACCCTCCGCGATACCAGACCGGCAAACTTATATAGGACTCAGGAATGTATAGACCCCGGTGATATGTTTTGTGATCGCGTTATATATATATATATATATATATATATATATATATATATATATATATATATATATATATATTGTTACGTATATTGAATTTATAATATGTGTCCATAATGTAAGTTGTACTTTAGTCAGAATATGGTAAACAATGTGTTTACTTAGAATTTGAGTTCAAGGTTAGTCTCGTTTACATAGCATTTAGTACTTAGTTTGGAACTTTCAATGTCTTGATGTGAGAAAAGTCACGTACGCACAGCAATTTTCCATCAGAGTTACTCATATTCTAGAATATTCTGTCAGGTGACTTGTATTTGTATTTATGGAGTATTTGGTAAAAAAAGATTCCATTCCTATACTAAACTTCATGTGATAAAGGTCAGTCTATTAAGGAATTTATTTTAGTAAACAGGTGTTACAGTTGTGAAAATCAGAGCAAATTCAGAGAGAGAGAGAGGAATTATTTATTTTGAAATATTCACTGGAATTACTGAAAGTGCTAATTCTCATTTTGGATTAATACTTGTCTGAATTACCTCATCTTTGTTCATCATTTAGCTAGGCCTATTCCTTACCCGGTTAGTCTTACTCGCCGGCAATCGATCCACTCGCCTTTCTTTCTCTGTCTGGAACGCTACAGTAAATGTGTAATGTTTGGACTTTCTTTATTAAAAAAAAAATAAAATTTCACGTTTCAATCTCAAGCGTCTCTTTGTTTATTTAATTAATGTGACTGAAAATAGACTCTAATAAAAAGAAACAAATTAACAATTGCCAACCAGATTGGGAATGGATGCAGACTACATTTCATAGCCGACTAAAATTCCGAAACTGTCATGGACTTTAGTGTAGATTGAACAAAATCTTGAATATTAGATTAAAATGGTCGAGACTAAAAGTAGTACCAAAATTCCGAAACTGTCACGGACTTTAGAGGAAAATATGTCTCTCTCTGTCTCTTTGTTTTTCTCTCTCTCTCTCTCTCTCTCTCCTTGAACCATACTCTATATTTAAGTGCAGTGACTTTGACCTTGAAGCTACAGACACCAGAATGAATCAGCTTTATTCTGGAACTAGAAAGAACCTAATCCAACACTTCTGTAAAGTTTATTCACTAGAATTTACATTGTTGAGTGGAAATGAAAAGTAAAGGTAATTTTGTAGTTACAGTGACCTTGACTTTCAAAGTTACTGACCGCCAATGTGTATACTTTTTTCTTAAGCTTAGGAAAACACATACCACATTTAATTGATATTTGAGCAACAGACCTTTTGCTGCGGTGCAGCAATAACATGCAGAATCAAAATCTCTTTACCTCATACTGACATTGACCTTCTACTGATCCTTTATGTAAACGCTCCTTTCTTTGAGTAAGGGGAACTCTCTTTCCAAAATTCATTATACTATGTTAACTAGAACTTATGATTTTAGTGTTGAAACGTAATTCGAAAACAAAATTTATTTTAAGAGTTGTGACCTTGACGTTGAAGCTGCAGGCCCCAACACGATTGGCCACATTCCTTCTTTGCAAAAAATGTAAACAGAAACTATAATTTCAATTTAATCTTTCGACCATAACTTGAGTTATTTGGATGGAAATGAAATGCAAAAGTAAAATATGCTTTAGGAACAATTACTATGACTTTGCAGCCACTGCCTCACCCCACCCCCACTCCCGCAAAAAAAATAAAAAAGAAATTGAATTATTTTCTAATCTAAAGGAGATGTTCTCAGTTGCATTGACATATGCGCACTATAATAAAGGTTAGTGTACTACAATGAAATGCAATTGAAAAATCTGTTTTACTATTTGTAATCATGGTCTTCGCGCACACGACCGCATATTCAATCGGCTTGTTGATTGGTTCAAAGAAAACACAAATGGCAAATTTCATTTAAACATATCCTCTCCAGCCTAAAGGTAAAATATGAAGGTTTTTGTTGAAACTTAATTTTGAATCTTCATAATTTATAAACCCCGTATCAGTTGTTCCTGTGTGATTCTGTTGCGTAATTCCGAAACTATTTGGTGTACGCGTGTTCACATCGTTAAAGTGTGAACAGCCATTACCTACTCCTGACACGTATGTGGAAGTGACACAGCTGTGGAACGATGAGCCCGTTGAAGCAGAGATAAACCACAATATCAGGAGTGATTTTGTTGAGATTGAAGAAAAGTAAATGACTAACGCTACCGCATATAGCAATCCTACACGTTATTTAGCTGTTGATGGCTAACAATTGGAGATGAAAATAAAAAATAAACAAATTGAATGGTATGCATTGCTAAAGAATTGCTTTGCAGTGCATATGCTCAATCTCAGCGTTTATACAGTGCATTTTTCTAACTTTTTTATGTTAGTCAAAAAGAGAAATTATGTGCATAAAAAGAAACCTAATTTATAAAAAGTTTCAATGATAAAATCTTGTGAGCGGAGATAATAAACGGGAAAACCTCTTTAATATCGGTCCAATTTAAGACTTTATTTCAATAATCATTTGGCATGTTCTAATAATATCAGTCCAATTTAAGACTTTATTTCAATAATCATTTGGCATGTTCTAATAATATCAGTCCAATTTAAGACTTTATTTCAATAATCATTTGGCATATTCTAATAATATCAGTCCAATTTAAGACTTTATTTCAATAATCATTTGGCATGTTCTAATAATATCAGTCCAATTTAAGACTTTATTTCAATAATCATTCGGCATGTTCTAAATGCTTGCCACTAGTACATCTGTTTTTAGTTATTAGGTAAGGCAAGAGTCAAAAGTAAAGAAATGTGCTTTTTTATTTTAATGTCTTTACCCCTATGGATGAGCAAGACTTCATTTTCTTTCGTTTATCTTATTTGCTTTATTTTATGCTTTTTTGTTTTCCCCCAATATCATCTCAGAGTAAGTCGGGGTTCAGTTGGTTGCTTGAATTTATGTCTTAATCCCTATCCAACACTAAGAAGGATTCGGATACTCTAATCGCCTGTAAAAAGCTTGGAATACAATTGACAATGTGCAAGCACTAGTTGTAAACCTCTTGATGATATTTTACGGTCGACCCTAATTTGCTCGGTCGATCCATACTTGATGCATTTTTACTTCCCAAGGAGTTTTTAAACAAGAGAATTGTGTCCGTCCTTGTTTGCAAGTTTTGACCGCATGTGGTATATTAGAACCGTTATTGTTATATCCATTAAAATAACCATTCCAACAACACACTTCTATAGTAATGGATGGTGGAATAACAAATTAAACTTACATTTCGTAAAGGGAGGTAAGGCAGTCAGTAACTTTGATATGGTCACTGTACGTTAACTTTAGCGCTTAATTTCAGCTATACGGTGTGAATAAATTGTACCAGAAGAACGGATTCTTAATAACACATACTGGCTCACTAAATGCATGAAAAAGTTGCATATTTAAAATTTTGTCCATATTTGACCTTTAAGTTATTTTGTAGAAATGAAATGTTATAGCAAAATCTATTTTCGTAACAGCGACTTTGACCTTCAAGCTTCTGACCCACAAATCAAAAGCTTTTGTCTCTGATTGAAAGGAACACATACCAAACCAATGAAATTGGTTCACAAGAATTGAAGTTGCATGGAAACCAATATGGACTGAAGCTACCCGTCCGGACAGACGGACAGCAGTAACCATAATACCTAGCAACTTTTGTTGGCGGTATGTAATAAGGAAATCGGTCTGCAAATGCAGTAACTCCATTACTTTTACAAGTGTCGGAGAAGCTTACAAAATTACATAATGACATTGAAATCTCATGTTGTTGTTCGTGTGTATTGCGATACGTTGGTGGCGATACAATATCGTCCAACAATACATGTATCGATGTTCCCGATAAATAACGTTGTATTGTTGCAGCTGTAATGTTGCCTCGGTTCTGTTACATAGCACGGGTTTATCTAACAGGACGTAATTCGTAAAACATTTGTTTACCAAAGTTTTTCTTGTAATTTAATTGCAAGATTAGAATGTGAGTAGTTGTTTTATTCATGGTACACAGTTCAGGATGAAACGTGTTTCTTCGGCGCATATTCCAATTTTCAAAGACTTCATTTCACCTACAGTTGCACCCAAATTAAACCTTATTCTCTTGTGCACTACGAAATCACTATTAGAGCACTGCTTGTGCACTAATTTTGCACAATGCAGTGAACTCCAGTGAACATATCTGTGAACTATAGTGAACAATATAGTGTACTATTGTAAACAACGTTGTTTACTTTCATAATTAAGTCACTGTTCTATGATGTGTAATTAATGGATTCATTGTACTGCAGTAGTATAAGTTAATCATCGTGTTTATGGATATGAAGGTGAGAGTATATTAAATAAAATAATCTGTCAACATGTACATAATATAAGTAATGATGATGATGATTATTGAATACAAAATTACATATCTATCTATATATGCTTTCTATCATATATTAATATCACGCCGTATTAAAAATATAAAAAAATAATTGATATTTTAAAGATGGATCGGTGGATTAATATATATATATATAGATATATATATATATATATATATATATATATATATATATATATATATATATATATATATATATGGCTTGTCTGTTTGCTGGTGTTTGACGGCATATCAACATGAAAGGTTATATCGTGCCGATACAATTGGAAAAAAGTGTCTTCCCCAGGTACTAGAATTCGCACCCTTCTGATCGCGATTCTGGCACCCTAACCACTAAGACATCGCGATTCTGGCACGCTAGCCACTAAGACATCGCGATTCTGTCACGCTATCGCGATTCTGGCACCCTAACCACTAAGACATTGCGATTCTGGCACGCTAACCACTAAGACATCTCGATTCTGGCACGCTAACCACTAAGACATCGCGATTCTGGCACGCTATCGCGATTCTGGCACCCTAACCACTAAGACATCTCGATTCTGGCACGCTAACCACTTAGACATCGCGATTCTGGCACACTAGCCACTAATACATCGCTATTCTGGCACGCTAACCACTTAGACATCGCGATTCTGGCACGCTAACCACTAAGACATCGCGATTCTGGCACGCTAGCCACTAAGATGTCGCGATTCTGGCACGCTAACCACAAAGACAACTTTGCTCCTTATGACTTCTTGTGACGGATACAATCAAAGAGCAATTTTTTTACTATGTAAAACAACAGTAGCTTCAATCCCACAAGATTTCTACACCCCCTCCTTCTCTAACTCTCAGTATACCAATACTTTTTGAACTTGCTAAAATTTACTTATCAGAGAGGATACAGAGTGCATATTAAGATATGCTCACAAAAATATCTAAGGTTTCCCCTGTCACTGTCTTTAATTGGAAACACTATTACTAACTACTCAGTATTAGTGTAATACAAGCATAAATCCAATATTGGAAGCATATGATTGTACACCAGCATAAATCCACTATTGGAAATATATGATTGCAGACCAGCATAAATCCACTATTGGAAGTATATGATTGTACACCAGCATAAATCCGCTTTTGGAAGTATATGATTGTACATCAGCAAAAATCCACTTATGGAAGCATATGATTGTACATCAGCAAAAATCCACTATTGGAAGCATATGATTGTACACCAGCATAAATCCACTATTGGAAGTATATGATTGTACAAGGGCATAAATCCACTATTGGAAGTATATGATTGTACACCAGCATAAATCCAACAATGCAAGTTTATGATTGTATACCAGCATAAATCCACTGTTGGAAGCATATGATTGTTCTTTTCTATCGGTTAAAGAGAAAAGGGATGCCAAAAAAATTACATAAATTTCAAGAAGCAGTTAAATTAATATCACTGATATTTAACAATATATGAATTTTGAAGGCTGCAATTCGTCTCAAGATAGATCTCTGCGGAGCCAGTAGTAATAATTGTCGCTAAGTCTTGCACACCTGAAAATGACAGTATAAACTGTCTAGATTGTTTCTACAAATAAGGACAACTGTCAAATAGTCTTATTTGCACTTTGAAAGACTGACCATCCACTCGATATGTCTAACAGTAACCAACGATGTTGGTGTACACAAAAAAAACACGAATGATACGCGATAAGGGGAACTGTTATATGGCACCCTTTTACCACCAGACAGGAACTTGGCCAATATGGCTGTTAATAATACCATAGGGACATGATAATATGTGAGATTTACATACTTACATTTGATTTGTTCCATGGAGCAAGAGTGAAGGGGGTGGAAGAGAATGTGTAAGAAATAAATATCGTTATGAAGCTGAAGTTGGATTATGTTACATTTTAAGATTGTCCAAATGGCGAATAGAATCATCGGAAATTGATATAAGCTAGCAAGAGTACAATAAAATTTGTGAAATATACCTCTGACCTCTGACCCTTCTCCATTGGAATCATTTTCATTTTGTCTCTTACAGCATGAACAATTGACACAAACACGTATAGTTTAGCCCCATGCAAATCAATAAGCAATCAGCCAGTGAAGTTATAATTTTTAAAGTCACACAGTAAATCTGTTGATTTGTGATGCGGAGTCATACTGGCTAACTGACTTTATGTTAATAATGTCAAGAGTCACGAAGAAAGGTTGTTTATAAATTAGTCTTATGCTCATTCTCAGAAATTGTAAATTACCATGCCAGAGGCACATCCAAAAGTTGATCATCTCACGTCCCTTTCCATCCACCTCAGTGACAGGGTACTGCATCCCGACAGGCCTTTAAAACAAATATGGCAACCAGTGGCGTACTAAGGGTAAATGGCGCCCGGGGCGACGATGATGGCCCAAAGGGCCAGAATACAAGGCCCGAACTTTTATCAGCTGTTTTGGCGCCCCAAGACCTCTGGCGACCGGGGCAACCTCCCCGTCCGCTCCCCTCCCCTCGTTACTACGCTACAGATTGCAACACAAATGAAATCTTTAGGTTTATCAAATATAGTTTTTATTCGTTAATTAAATACAGATGCTCTACACTGCAGAGACAATCGATCCATGTTGGGATGCATTAATATCTCAGAAGGCTAAATCATTAACTTTTCGGATGGCTAAGTCGCCTTAAATTTGTCCAAAGGCACTGTCGAGGCTTGAACATGTAAACATGGGTGAGAAAAAGCAAATTATGAAGACCTGAATATGAGAAGTTATTTGAATGGAAGTCTTGGTTTGATTCTCATGTTGTTTAGATTCGCAGAATTCAATATGGCAGACAGTTGTGATGATGACACTTGCATGATTAGGACACCTCCGCCGTCGCTTCAAGTTAGACGTGAGGTAAAGAAATCAATTTAATCTCTGCTAACATTAACTCTTTATTGTATGGTTGTGCTCCAAGTATCAGAAAAGCATATGTTCACATACAAATACTTATAGATAATTCACCAATGATCCGCTGCATCTTGTACAACATGTATGTACAATTTATCTTCTTAGTGACTAGACGCAATGACCTCTTCTTGAAAATTCAACAAGTTGTCCATATATGGACAAGAATCAACAAGACTAATTTGAAGGGGAAAAACAAACACCAAATAAAATTAATACAATCTATGTCAGTCTTTGATATCCACGTATGGATCATTTTTATTAGATTCACGTGATAAAGCTTTTAAAATACCCAAATTTCTGAATTGTAGAGAATATGTATCAAACTTTTATTGAATTTGTAAACCAGATTATCACCTTAAAAAATAAGCAAATTTCCTAAATAAAATAATTCGCCTGTTTGCTAGTTTGATTGTCCTTTTTTGAAAACCATATCGTCGTCGCATGATTCCATTTGAGAACCATTCAACCAAACCACTCTGACTCAGATTATAGACATTCCACCCTTTCACTTCAGTTACGAAAAAACAAAATGTAAAAAAAAAAAATGGCGATGAAAGAAGAATTTAATATTTTAGTTCACCAACAATAAATTCTGTTAATAGCATAATAAATATGGAGTATTATCTACGTTAGAGAGTCAATCTGGAATATTCGTGTTTGGACTGGCTTGTCTATATCACTAAATATAAAGGGTCAGTGTGATTTTGTTGAAAAAGGGCTTATATCAGGTTTCAACAGACCCTGGAGTTGCCCTCCTAGACAAAAGCAGTATCATTTACTCTTTAGGAATTTAGTTTTTTGGGTTTTTTTTTTTTTTTTGTTCAATTACCTAGATAATTTTGGTGTCAGCGATACCCCTGACAAAGCTCCAGAAACTTTTCAGGCATATGTCGAACTTTAGAAGCATGTTCTCTACCCCCCCCCCCACCCCCACCCCCACTCTCTCTCTCTCTCTCATAGTGGAAGTCTGGTTACGTAAGGTGACAGCCTTTTTACACATCTTCTCAGATACCGAACCTCAGACTTGTTAATTTCTATGTAGCCCGATAAACAGTTCGTATAACTTTCTTCCAGAAGAAAACTGTATAAGGGACATGCAAGTCAACATATTAAGGAGGAAATCAACCAACACAAGTGATTTGCCTAACTTGTTTCATTCATTTCAAAATCACGATGACCCATCCTTAGTTTAACACGATATTATAGCGTTAGGGACTAAGATAATATTTTAAGAGTTAAAAACTATTGAGATTTCGGACAGCATTGATTAATAAAATCAATTTAATATTATTTGTCTTAGGAAACAGGTCAAAGTTTCACTAAACATATCATTATTTCTTCCTCAAAAGTCTTCCTTGAGACTTTTTAATATCTTTTCTATTGCTTGGTTAGTAACAATCATGTTTTTTTTCACAGGTGGTTCGGTATGCATAAAGGGTTTAAACACAATAATAAAATCTTGAATTTTCCACAAAGAAATCTTGCCTTATCGCTGAGAAAATTGAGGATTTACGCAACTTTTTTTGTTCAAGATAAAAAAGTTTTCCCTGTGTTAAGGTTCAAAACTACAAAGTGGTTTTACATCCTTTCTACTATCTCTCCCTCTTACAAAAATATTGATATTGTCTGAAGTATAAGCAAGATAATGTAAAATTGAAATCTGAGGAGAAATGTTGAGAATTTTAGTGAAACCAGGGCCAGATCTTGTGGTTAGGAACCTTTTTTTCTATTATATTTCCTTTTGCCGCGGATTTGAATACTAGAAAGTGATTGCATTGCTTTTGAATTTATATAAAAGCACACAGCCTGATATTATTCTGATCCACAGTATGACGTCTTCCTTTATGGTCTTTAGTAGAACATAAACGATAAATTCTGAATTCTTAATTAATGTCGATTTTCATTGTAGCAGTTATGGACACTGATTAAATTAAGATTGCATGGTGTACCAATTATACAATTTTGTAGACCAGTCTTAGACCTGAACACGCTAACAACGAATTTTAATATGGCAGAGTTAATACAGCAGATTCTTAGATCTTATTGCCAGACCAATTCCATATCAGGACAAAGGAATTTCTTAACAAAATAAACGTAATCACAAACGAAAATCCAATATTTAGAATGAGGTCTTGTTTTCTTACAATCAGGTCTAACTAAGGGAAATGCAATCGAATTGGCGGTTTTTAGTAGGTGCAATGTTCTAAAAAAAATGTATATAGATTGATAAAAATTGTCTCATATAGAAATGTGCTTTAATCAAGCTGACATTTTCTGTGGTCTCGAGTTCGATTGAAAGTCAAATAGGGATAAGAGGTTGTTAAGTGTTCCTTACCTACATATGTGTCACAGACTATTTATTTGTATCAAGACTGAGCTTCGAGCAAGCGGATGTTTTCTATGAGATAGGGTTCAACCGAAAGTCCAGTATGGATCTAAGGTTGTTAAGTCTACCTTACCTACATATATATATATATATATATATATATATATATATATATATATATATATATATATATATATATATATATATATATATATATATTGTTAAGTCTTCCTTACCTACGTGTATGTCACACACTATTTATTTTTTATCTAGACTTTCATACAGGTTGTGTAAAGTTTAACGCAAGACGAAAGCTAACACCCAAAACAGCTCACACTCAAAACAGCTAACACCCAAAACAGCTAGCACGCAAAACAGCTAACACCCAACACAGTTATCACCCAAAACAGCTATCGCCCAAAACAGGTAATATTCTTAAGCTGTGTACTCAATACATGTAGTCAGAATAGTCAGCCTTGCCTAAATTGTAGGCCTTTGTTTAATGAGTAAAATTATAATCTAATTTCATTAAATATACTTTAAGGGATATGATTTGTAAATCTCAACGGTGATTGTGCAATATTTTACATATCGACCCTCGCTCGTAACTCTAGAGTCAGGATTACATATTTGTACTTAAAATACTTTCCTTTTAACAGCCAACTAAGTTAGAAATTAGACATTAGAATTAGAAATTGGATGACGTCGCACACACACACACACAAATCTTCATAATCGCTGTCGAAATAATAGGTCTATATTTCCGACATGATCGGCCATTATGAAAGGTGCCTCCCATGAAAAACTTTATGTTTGCTACTACTTTCTCTACTATTTTAATTTTAAAAAAGCAACAGCTTGAGTTTTACATTGTCATTTGGAGTTTCTTCTTCCGTTTAAGTTTCAATCTCATATATCTTTTCCTAATCTTTAATATTTTTGAGACATCATTTTTCGTGTGTTTCATGTGTGTTCATAATATTGGTTTTTATGTAAGAAGTACACAAAGTCTTAACAATTCATACAGTTATCATTGCTGCTTATACTAATATTTCATATGAGTGGTTCGCGGTAGGCAGACTTGGATCACTGTTTCCTTGCAGTTTTTTCTTCGTAAATTCTTTCTTTCCTTTATATTTTTCAATCTCGTATCCTTCTCATTATATCATTTTTTTACAAAAAGAAAAAACTGGACACTCTCAAATATATTTGATTGACCTATGAAAATGTAGATGGCCATAATAGTCAATTATGCAGTAGACCCATAATATAATAAAAAAGAGCAATTTTCCACAGTAGATTATGCAAATAGCTCGAACAGAATTCAGCAGAAATCTATTATGGCCTGTAATTTGGTCTCCAAATTGGGCCCTGGGGAGAAGATCATCAGCTGTTGGAGACCGCCAGCGATATAGCCTACCATTGGGGGAATAGATCAAATCAGATCATACGTAAGGTCGTTAATGAATGGATGCACAAGGCTCATTAGAAACTTACTAACACCGTAGAGGAATCCCAAACAAGGAAATAGGACTGACCCATGAGAATTATCTTGTTTTTAATAGGTTTTAGATTTTCAACAACCTGTCTACAGTGTATTTTTTTTTATTCGAGACTATTCGGTTAATACGAGAAATTTATAGGTGAAGTAAAATCGATTTTGACTATTGTTCAATGCTGAATTAGAGCAAATGTGAAATGTCTTGAAGAAATTTGCAAATTTAAACAATTTAGTGAGAAAATTATACAAGTTGTCCTGAAGTTGTTGTTTACTTATTTATATTATGCCTTTTCGGACCACTAGAATGTTTCCTATGGGTTCTAATACATACTTAACGCTTCACGTGGGATAACGAGTAAATAAAAGTCTTAAGCAATAATTCTGGTTGTCATTTGCCACAAAAGCGAAACCAAATTTGGTGTGACCTAATGTATCTTATCACCTATGAGGCTTGTGAATATCAAACTTTCTGAGAAATATTAGAAAAGTATTATATACAGAATTTCTTTGCATTAAAACTTCGATTTATTGTAACATTGCTGCTGTAATATTATTTTATCAGTCAATTCATCTCCAAATCTTATAAGTTTTTATACGTCCGCCTTTTGGCGCAGTGTATGATGCTATCACTCTGTCCGTCTGTCTGTTAACTTTTTCTTTAACACCTGATAACTACAGTTCTTCATGATCTAGATTTACCAGGCTGTGTGCATGGCTTGCGCTTTGGGAACGGAAGAAGCCTATCGATTTCTGCGTTAAATGGTCAAACGTCAAGGTCACTGTGACTGAAAGAAGAAAAATGGTTTCCGCACAATAACATTAGTATACATCACATATCTGGACCAAACTTTGTGGATAGCTTGCACTTAAAATAAGAAGTAGTCATTTAATTTCAGGCTTAAATCTTCAAAGGTCAAGGTCACTGTGCCTGAAAGAAGGGAAATGGTATCCGCGCAATAACATTAATTTCGCACCACATACATTTACCAAACTCTGGAGATAGCTTGCACATAAAGTAAGGAAAAGTTCTGTCTATCTTGGTATCAAAAAAATCAAAGGACTAAGGTCAATGTGACTGAAATATGACAAATTTTCCGCATAATAACATTAGTTTTACATCACATACCTGGAACATACTTTGTGGATAGTTTGCACCTGCGAAAGAAAAAGTCTGTCGATTTTGTGGTCCAATGTTCAAAGGTCATGGTCACTGTGACTAAAAGAAGAACAATTATTTTCGCATGATAACATTAGTTTTATATCACCTATCAGGACCAAACATTTAGTTATACCTCTCCGTTTTGGAGTCAAACGGTCAAAGTTCAAGGTCACTGTGACTGAATGAAGAAACATTGCTTCCGCACAATAGTCTACATCACAGACCTGGACCTGTACCAATCGTTGTGGATGGCTTAAACTTGGTGTAAAAATAAAGCTTGTCAATTTGAGGATCAAAAGGTCAAAGGTCAAGGTCACTTTGACTGAAAGAAGAAAATGGTTTCTGCAGAATAATTTCAGTTTTCGACCATGTACTTTGACCAAAGTTTGTGAATTACTTGCACGTGCACTTAGGGTAAGAAAGAAGCCTATCGACGTGAGAGTCATAGGTCAAAGGTCAATGTCACTTTGACTGAAAGAAGAAAATGGTTTCTACAGAAAAAAAATCAGTTCTCGACCATGTACCTTCACCAAAGTTTGTGGATGACTTGCACGTTGAGCAAAAAAGAAGCCTGTTGATTTTGGGGTAAAATGGTAAATGGTGAAGGCTACTTTGGCTAGAACAAGAAAAATGTTTTTTGCATAATAACTTTAGTTCTAGACCACGTATATTGACCAATGTTTTTGGAGGGCCTGTACTTAATGTATGGAAGAGCCTATTGATTTGGGGGGGGGGGGGGCCAAACGGTCAAAGGTCAAGGCTTAAAAAATGGCTTTTACAGAATAACTTTTGTTTCCGGGGTCTAGTGCTCAGAGGTCACGGTCACTGTAAGTTTAATACGAAAATAATGGTTTCAAAAGATTGAGTTTAGTTCAAGACCGCATACGTTTACCAAACGTCCTAATCACTGAGACCCATTTGTTAAAAATCTCCAGAGTCAAATATGCCCTGCAATTGAGAACATTGAGAACTATTAAACACAGGGCGAACGTATAATGTGCCTTTCACGGTATTCTTGTTATTTGATATAACACAAGAAAGGGCTTTTCATAAGCGTATCTGCAATTATACAATTACTTCCGATATGGTTCATTTTCAACATGACTTTATCTTTATACTATAAAGTCTTAACGCGACTATTTATCTATTATGTGATATAGAGCGACTATTTATATACTACGTGATTAGAACGACTATCTTCTATTTCGTGATATTGATCTAATGCGTGATACTGATCTATTACGTGATATAGCGCGATTATATTTGCATTACGTGATTAGAGCGACTATTTATCTATTACGTGATTAGAGCTACTAGTTATCTATTACGTGATATTGATCTATTACGTGATATTGATCTATTATGTGATATTAATCTATTGCGTGATATTAATCTATTACGTGATATTGATCTATTACATGATATAGCACGATTATTTATTTATTACGTGAATATGCGGGACTATTTATCTATTACTTGATATAGCGTGACTATTTATCTATTACGTGATATAAAGCGACCATGTATGTATTACGTAATTAGAGCTACTATTGATCTATTACGTGATATTGATCTATTATGTGATATTAATCTATTACGTGATATTGATCTATTTCGAATATTATGTATTACGTTGATCGAGCGACTATTTATATATTACGTGATATATCGGGACTATTTATCTATCTACAATATCTGGGTTTGTTACTGATTCCTATTGTTTGCAGTCACTTTTTTTGTGGACCAATCAAATTAATATAATATGCTGTAAAATCTGAGAGGTAAGCTTATGTATTGAAATTTTACAAATACTTGTATTGGGATACATATTGCTGTCTATAATCACATATCAAAAATAAGCGAACACATTTATGATCCAGATTTTGCAGAATGTTTTATAATGTTCGTGTTGTTGACAATACCACTATGCTTGTAATTTACTGGTCTACTTTTTTTGCATATAAATGGCGTCAGATTCTATTTTTGATGGTCCGTCCCATTGGATTATTAACGGCAAAATATGGTCGATTCTATTTTTGATGGTCCGTCCCATTGGATTATTAACAGCAAAATATGGTCGAAAGCAATTACAGAACTCTATCAGATTCGTCCCTTGGCAATCTGGTTGTTAACAGGTTTCAATTTTAAAAGCTGATGAATACAGAAACGAAATGACAAATGGGTCCTACTTGGTGATAAAATGAGATTTATCGGCAACAGAAATACGGTGCCGAAAAACCACTCCATGATTCAAGTACATAACTGTTGAAAAGATTCATTTCAAAATGATGTGTTTTAGCAAAATATAGTCACACATGTGGCCAGAGTCCCTCGCCCACGCGACAAATAATCATGCACGTTGGAAAAAGGTGAGAGGTCTGCTACGTCTGTCAGAGGAGGACAGTCTGAAAGATCTTTTTGTGGCGGTAAAAAGCCTATCATACATGACAACAATTCTTCAAAAACCAAGACACAAGTTGCGCACCTTGATCCAATACCGCTGTTCGTCAAAGAGAGGCAATAATTCTCGTAAAATTAGTAAATGTCTCAATATGGAATGCTCAGTGTGGAATTATATGCACATCTTCATGTAATGTTCAAAAGCCTATCAAATTTCAAAACAGTCTGTCAAAAAGTTACAGACTACTTGTGCAAACAAGACATACTCTGTTCATGAATGATTCAGGTCTATAGCAATTACTCTCACTAAAGAATCACTAGGGCCTCAAAGAGGAGCGATATGGATATCGACATCTGATGGTTATTTAACCTACCAAATATCACACCAATCTATCAAAAACTAATCAACTAGTTGAGCACACAAGATATACAAGTCTCTAAAGGACATCAACTCTCACAAAATCATCCGAACCTTACAGTACAACGGTGTATGCTCATCTACATGTAGTGTTTATATAACCTGCCAATCAAATCCATCCATCAAAGAACTGTAAGAATAGCCTTAGACACAATATTATCCAACTGACCATTACTGCTCCACGTCAAAAAGGGCCAAACCTCTCACCAATATCAACAGAGCCTCAATGTGGAACGATATACGCATCTTCACTGGATGGTTACTTCTCGATTTTTGAAGCTGCTGGTAGTACCTAAATGCAGACATCAGTGCAGTGTAGGTTACATTGACTATACTCGGACGTGTAGCAGATTTATATTTTTTCAAGAAACGGAAAGAAGACGCTGCAAATATTGCTTTGGATTGTATAGATAAAGCAGTATCTGCATTTTAGAAGTTTGTAGAAGATGTTTTGATAGGAGAGGCACACATTGCTTCAACGACGACACAGATGCAAGTTTTTTCATGTAAGCCAATAAAACAAACCGGCAGAGACATATTTCTCAGACTCGAGAAACGGGCCTTCTGCAATAGGTATGTTAGAACTATACCAACTCTTCGAGGCCGTTTTCGCCTTGTTGAAACGCATCGGTCTGCCAAGACAAAGATGGTCGACTTGGTGTATTTTCATCTTGTTCTCTGCGGAATATAATTTCTCCTGTAATATTTAACAGACAAGGGACGGTATGCCTTACACATCAGTCCTTTAATCTCTAAAAAAATATCCACCGAACATTTCTACTGAGGCAAGGTTTGTATTGTAAGTAGTCAGATGTCGTCCGTGACACAACATCCTTAAATTGACAGTATACATCCATACAGACTATAATTCTCTCTCTCTCTCTCTCTCTCTCTCTCTCTCTCTCTCTCTCTCTCTCTCTCTCTCTCTCTCTCTCATATTTCCTGTGTCTGCATTGTTTGGGTTTATTATTTATCTATTTAATATTTTTTGGTAATTTATTATTGCATGAATACGGCACATAATCAAACGAAGGTCTACTATTTGGCCAGAACATAGTTCTCTCCCATCCAGCATACTGTCAATACATCCTGGGTATCTGTGTATGTGTGTGTAATACATATCCGTGCATTTTCAATATGAAGTGGCAATATAAATGATAAATAAATTGTTTTCCCAAAGAAATAAACAAGAACAGGCCTGGGGGACCTCCTAATATTTACAAACAAAAATCAGCATATTTTAAGAAATATAAATTTCTATAAATCATAAATTAAAAAAGCCGTCCCTTAAAATCAGAACCAACATAGCTCTGAAAAGGCTTTTATTCACCGTAATTAAAACTTTAATGCGATTATCTAAGAACGACCGATAGAGTTTTCCCTTTTAGTATAAACACTTAAGTCACACAATACAGTCTTACGCATAACTTAAAAACAAAACAAGAAAAAAATATGTTTGAATTTCGCGGACGGCTTATACATATTTCAAATATCCTATCTGAAAGATTATTTCCCGTTGGGAGCTTTGCTTGTCGTTTGATGTATTTCTCTGATTCATCAACGGAGTCAAGTTGTCTACCATTGTACATAATTTGGAGACACTTAGAATGGCCAGTTATAAGGTTACCAATCATCAGTCCCTTGAGTCAATAACGAATTTTAAATATCAATTTTCTGCACACAAAGAAACCAAAAAACCAAAACAACACATTTCTTTGGAAAGCGCAAGAAACAAACGAAAAAAAAATTGTCACACTACGAGGAAGTAGATTTACAAAAAGATCGAGTCTCACAAAATTTGAATTGCTCTGAATAATTTACGAATAAAAAAAGCAAGCAATTGCGAGACTGATAAGTGTTTGGGGGAAAATGCGTTTTTAAATTTCCGACTAAGTACGATTTTTTTTAAAGGATAACATTGCAGACTTTTTCCTGTATATGCCTGTATATAAATGTATAGCCTTACCAATTGACATCTCCCTCTCTCTCCGAAATGTATGTATGTAGGTAGGTCTGTAGTTAGGTAGGTAGGTTGGTACGTACGTACGTACGTATTTACGTATGTATGTATGTACGTACGTACATATGTATGTATGTATGTATGTATGTATGTTTGTATGTATGTACGTACGTATTTACGTATGTATGTATGTATGTACGTACGTATGTATGTATGTATGTGGCAAAATATTCAGGCCTCATTGAATGTTTTTGGTGACGTGAATTTGACGTATTCCATAAAATCCACAAGGTGCCGGTAATGCGGAGTAGGTTAATTTATTTAGTTTTTTATTTTCTTACTTTTATTTCGTGGCTCAATTAAATATTTTGACGAGTTAGAATTGTTTGTCAGATTAAGAGCCTTTGGACTACGGGAGTGCTGAAAGACTTATTTTTGATGAACTTTGTCTGAACGTTACTCAAATATACTTAAGCAAAAATAAATGTTTTAGTACTTGTAAACTTTGTTCTATTCATATGAGGCCTAGGTATTTGGGGGGGGGGGGCCGGATGGCCGAGTGGTCTAAGGCGCTCGCCTATACCGATCACTGCCATCTCACCTCTGTCCGCGTGGTTTCGAGTCTTGGGCTCGGCCAATGTGGTTATGTGAGAAAGCTTGCCAGTAGCTTCCCGTGGGTCGGTGGGTCTTCCAGGGATTTTTCCCGGGTTCTTCCTCCATCAGATATATTGGCCGCCATGTATAGCATATCATGTGCTGAAAAATGGCGTTAAACCCATAAAACCAACCAAACTAAGGTATTTGATGTATGTGTAATTTTCAGGCAGCTATTTCTGGAAAGCTCTAGAAAACATCTGATATCATCGGGTCGATGTATGTGTAATTTTCTGACAGCTATCTCTGGAAAGTTCTAGAAAACATCTGATCTCATCGGGTCGATGTATGTGTAATTTTATGGCGGCTATTTCTGGAAAGCTCTAGAAAACATCTGATCTCATCGGGTGGATGTATGTGTAATTTTCTGGCAGCTATTTCTGGAAAGCTCTAGAAAACATCTGATCTCATCGGGTTGATGTATGTGTAATTTTCTGGCAGCTGTTTCTGGAAAGCTCTAGAAAACATCTCATCGGGTTGATGTATGTGCAATTTTCTGACAGCCGTTTCTGGAAAGCTCTAGAAAACATCTGATCTCATCGGGTTCATTTGAGTTAGTTTTAGTTTTTCATATCACGGCAACCTGAATTTCTCACAAATACGATTTGCTAAAAACATATTTTGTCTTGCCACTATATAATAGTAAAACTTCTAAGGACTGTAACCTCAGTAAACCGAAATCCTCTTGAAACATATCATGTTCTCGTCCCAAATCGTTCCTTCTTCAATTTCACTAAGCTTCCACTCAGTTAACTTGATTCCTCGATTCTGATAACCGAAATAAAGTTTCGGTCCCAAATCTCAGTTTTATACTATAATGATTCCCATAAAATCGAAATGTGCTGAGAGCATATGGTCGTTAAACAGCCCACACCACGCAGAGAAAAACAAACTCCAACTTAGAAACATATACAGATGCTATAAAATCAATATTATCACAAATGTAAATTGTTATTAAAAATTTATTGACAATCGATATTTATTTAAAATGTATCAATATATACCTGTATAAGAAAGGACACATTATCACATATCGCTCTTTGGTCAATACATAGAACCTTAGTAAACCCAAAAACCTACAAAATCGAAATTGTAACTTGGTCGGGAGAGTATTGACTTCTCTCTCTCTCTCTCTCTCTCTCTCTCTCTCTCTCTCTCTATATATATATATATATATATATATATATATATATATATATATATATATATATATATATATATATATATATATATATATATATGATGAAATTGTAATAGATCCTGAATTAGAGAAATTGTTTGAATAGCATATTAGTGTATACCAGGGAAGTAATACTGTGTTTCTGATTGACGATTGTGCCAACATTGAAGACGCAAAAAAGAAAGCAAACCAACCTAACTAAGTTAGCATTCAGCGGTAGGCAATATCTGTGTTGGTGATATTTCAAAAATATAACTCTGTCATAATAGATCTTTGTGAAAATGTCAGATTTATAATGGTCTTTTACTTATAATATAAAAGTAAATGTAAAATGTATTTGTGGAAAATAATGTGATACCTGTGGTAATGAGAGAAGAGATTAAATTAAAATAAAATAAATCAACTTTTAATGAGATTGGGGCATCAGTTTAATTACAAAGTCGTACAGTAACTATATTGAAGAGTATTTATCTTATCCATTAAATGTCTTTTATCATCATATGAACTTAATGCAACTTTATTTTACGTAGTACTGGATATCACATAATGGTAGGATCTAATTACATTCATCTCTGATAATTTATAGTTTGGTTAAATAGTCAGTCTTGTACATTCTAATTTTAGATTCTTTTTAATTACAGATTTGTTTGATATCCTCGCATTCTTTCGTTTCATCTTTGACAGTTCTACAAGCAAATAGCTTACTCTAAAACCTCAAAATTCTTGTATTATTACAACATCCAATTCATCTTTGACAGTTCTAAAAGCAAATAGATTACTCCTAAAACCACACAATTCTTGTATTATTACAACATCTGATTCATCTTTGTAAAGTCCTGATACCTTCTTATTTATCTGGGGAACACCAAAAATATATATTTGTTTTGTAGTCTCTAGTGTCGTAAAACTGAATATCATCTTTCATATCATTGTAAAAGTTTATGTGTTTCTAAATAACATAAAAAAAACTCTCTCTTTCATTAAAATTTCCATTGTATCTCCATATGTGTGTTTTTGAACTTGTTATCGTAGAAGTCAGACATAAGCGACTTACTTAAATCTAGCACTCTAACGACACCATAAATTGGTTTAGTTAATTTTATTTGTATTCTTTAAACTGATTAACACCGTATCTCCTTATATGATTGTTTTCCTTGCAAATGATATATTCGTTTGAAGTTACCAATATTTCTCTTCGTTAGAACATATTTTACATCCATTCTCTTTATTAAACTTTCCATCTGTTTATCAAACACTGCATTATTCATCAGTTTAAAGAAATCCTCTTCAAAGTCATTGGTTCCTTTTTGTTCCAGAGATGCATTCAATTCAATATAAGATTTTTGGCCTGGCTCTTGATCCAATAAAACTGCTATATCTATGCATTTTAGTTGTATTCTTAACTTACCATACATCTTTAAATTAAAATAGTGAATAACATACCATTCATTGTGTTTTAACGTGGATAATAATTTAGGTACTGAAGGTTTGCTACATTTTTTATCGTCAATGAATTTATTCGGTAATAAAGATGAATTAGATTCTGTAGGAATTTGTTTTTCTTGTGCTAAAGGATAATTCTTAAAATAGATTTGGTGCTTCTAAAGCCGCTTCTAAACTTACACCAAAAGAATTTTTCATCATTCCGAGGCATCACATTTCCTTTGATTGTTTTCATTAGTTGTTTGCTTTCCCATTTAAAATTTTTGACCGGCATGTGTTTGCACATGACCCAACCATATAAATAGGTGATGTTTAGGTGCTTAATGAATTACCTTGACCTTGACTTATCCTATTCTCCATCTTCGTTGTTAAAATACTAATGATTTGCTTTGGTATATCTATTTGGTATCATGCTGATTCCTCCTCTACATCCAGATTCAATCTTCAGGAAAATATCATAATCTATTAGCAGATATAATTCCACCTTTCTTATTTTCAAACTAGCATAATCATCTTGTCTAGGTGCAATACAACATGTGTTGGAGCTACTTTATAATTATTCATACATACATTCTTTAAATCCTTCGAAAATGTCGCATGCCATTAAAGTATCTTTGTTTACGTAGTAGTCATGAAAATCACCAAGAGAATTAAATTTGAAATGTTTCATGACATTACTAATATACTGATAATCCGCTTAACTAATTTCTGATCAATTGAGGTTTTAATAAAAGATTTTATTGGTGGTAATTTGGTTTCATTAAATCTTTCAAAAGCATCCATGTATTCGTACATATAATATCTTTCTATTTTTGAAAAAAAATATTTTGGTTTCCACGCTATTGAAATTTGTAATTGTTTCCGTGAATTTATCATTGTTGAAATTTTAGCAGGTGTGTCCTAGTGATTTGTTTATGAATCGATATCTATATATAAATCTGACTATTCTTGTTACTAAAACTTATTTTTCTTCTTTTTTTTCAAATCTATTGACTACAAAATCCTTACCAACAAAAATGTATTTTTCATCATTATTTCGTTTTATTTCTACTTATTGATCAGGATCGTTTTTTCTTTTACTAAGATCTTAAAAATTAGATGAGAATTGTATCTGAATAAGTTATTAATAATTAGTGGTATATATTTATGATATTTGTAATTTAAATTACACTCTGTATGTGCAGGACCTCTGTATTTTCCAGTTAAGTTTTCATGATCTTTTATTTTGTAGTTGGCGATGGCAACTTGGTCTTTTTCTTCTTCTTCTTTTCATAAATATGACATGCTCGTAGAATTATAATGATTCTTATTACCATTAGTGGATATAATTTTACAAACGTTTCTTGGGTTAAGTTCTTTTTTTTTTTTTTTTGAGCGAGGCTTGCTTACTTGAGATGTTGAGATGACATAATTTTTAGACAAATCATTTATTCCACAATAATGATAATTGTTCCCATCAAATACAATTAGCATAGATATGTGAGTATCTCTTTCTCTCTCTCTCTCTCTCTCTCTCTCTCTCTCTCTCTCTCTCTCTCTCTCTCTCTCTCTCTCTCTGTTATTCTAACTAGCTTTATAAGTTCTCCTCGTCTGATTCGTAAACATTAACAGATACTAGTATACAGAATTCTTTCTCAATTTATTTATGTCTTGTATATTTCTTAGACATTTATTAGACCAATATTTTTATTTGTCAAGGTAGTATTTGTGCTGTCTATATGGATTATCTTTCGGTGAGTGTATAATAGACTCTATGGCATACAAAAATATTGTCCTTATTTTGAGCATTAAGACTGGCGTGTTTAATCCATTCTGGTAAACCTACGTGTGAATCTCTTCTTATTGGTCGATATCTTTCTAAAATGTATAGCATTAAATAATTTATGTGGGCAACAAACAAAAAAACAAAAACAAGAAAAAAACAACAATGTGTACCATGACTTACTTCCTAACAAAATGTGTATCTATTATTTCAAACGTATTTTGAGCTTTACTTTCCATTTCATTTTTGTTCATTATGTTTATATGCAATACTCTGTTATACCAATCTGTATCATGTAATATGTCATGTTCTGTAGTTCACAGTGCAATCAATAAATCTAGCTGCACTTTTACTGAACCCAACATTTTAAATTTGCTACTTGCTATTTACCTTAAGCCTTGTTCAACGTCTTCAAAAAAATATAACAAATCCTGGTCAATTTCATTCTCACCAGCTTCAAATATTCATTAAATGGGTCCTGGAGCATTCTTCTCCAAATTTTAATTTTAGTTCGAGTCAGAATTCTGTTGATTTCTTTTTTCGTTGGAAAACGAATTAGACGAGGCTTTAATCGTCTTCTTTCAGATTTGGTATTATAGTATCAAGTAAATATTTCACCATATATTAGAAAACTATTTGTTTCAATTAAAAACTCAGCATGAAATTTACTTTTTATAATTGAATAATGAGCCCATTTTTACAGGTTCTAAAGATTCGCCAGTAATTATATTCTGGTTGTATTTTCTGATTTTGTCTTTTCCTCCATATATAACACAAGTTTGATTTAGTAATATTGGCACAATTTTTTTAATCCGTTTGTCTTGAGTATAGCAATATTCCATTTGGTCAATAGGTTTATTTTCACCACAATTATAACACGTAATATTCTCATTCATTTATACTAGTTATATTTTTTACATATGAATCTGACGTAATTTTTCACTAAAATCATTGTATCATACTCACCATTTAAGGTTTTCAGTCTCATTAAAATAAAAAGCTGATAATATCAGGAGTGTACTGGGTAAGCAACTCGGCCCTGGACTTATCTTCCGGGACAGGCCCGGGGTTTTGCTCAAACCAGTAAAACACCGGTAAAAACGGATTTTTTTGCGGCGGCCCACCGGGATTTGTCCCAGTATGCCCAATGGCCAATACACCACTGGATAATATACTGAACCTATTTTCCTCGTCAATATTTATAATGTTCTTTCCAAAGTTTATCATTATCTGCTAGCAAATTTCTGAGTAGAAACATTCGATATGATTGGTTGAGATAATGTACATTTTATTATTGTCCAAAATTCTGCTACCATACCGACATACGTCTTACGATTTTTTATACTGAATAATTTAATCATTTAAATGTAAGATGTCACAATATCTGGCTTTCAGAATAATTTATAATTTATTTGATTTTATTCTAAGATGGTTCTTTGAATCTTGAAGCAACTAATTTTATATGTTCCATTTTTTTTTTTTAGCGACATAATATTTTCATCGGGTTCCAGCTGTTAAATGAATCATGATATATTTTCCATTTTGCTAACACATATTTTTGACCGTTCATTGTTTTTGTCCTTATATTTTTCAACCTTATAGTGAACTCCTCTTCGTAAAATGTTCACTCAATATTCTCTCGCTTTAAGTCTTCCAATCTATATGCAGTAAGGTCACCTAAAATTACTTACCTGATTTTGAACATTTCTTCCGTAAAATTAAGAAGGTAGACTTTTGAAAAAATATATTTATATTTTGAGCTCCTAATTTTCTTACCTTTTTATATTTAGGCGTTCCGATATATCAGTTGTCAAATAACCACATAAGTTAATCCATACTTTGGACCTGTTTTTAGGGTCACTGGCATTAATTGGTAGCATATATATATATATATATATATATATATATATATATATATATATATATATATATATATATATATATATATTTATCGGTGATATGTATTATAGTATCCATCAATAAGTTAGGCAATACATCTATCCATTTTCTGGTTTTATTATGAGTACAATATTTCGAGTTATATTAAATCTTTCTACAACAGACTCTGATTTGTCTGAGTACGTGGAATATTATGTTATCTTTCTCCAATAATTCCTTGACATTTCGGCTGTAAACTTCTTTCCCTCCATTGAACTGTATCTTTTATGGTTTTCTCTCATTAACAATATTCTCTCATTAACTCATTAAATACTGAATTTTTAAATTAAAGAGGGACGTGAAAAGGCTCGATTCGCTTCGCTCGCTTATAAAGAGTAAGAGTTAATTATTCCTAATGTTTACAAAAGAAGTTATAACCTCAGAGCTGGTGGCAAATGCTTTGTTATTTATTTGATCTAGCTGATGGATCAAAACCTTAGAAGTATCTGAATTAAAGAGCGATGGGCGGGGATCCTCCTCACTCGCTTCGTTCGTGGCGGGGTATAGCGGTAGGGTTTAACAATTTATGTACAAAGGGTTATAACTTCTTGTATTAATATTTATTTATTAAAGTGTAATGTGGTGACCTGAATAAGGATGCAAAAAGGCAATTTTGTTCCTGTGGTTCTTGTTTTTTGAAAATTTTTTACAAAAGACTTGGTAGTGGTCTAAGATTCATCGTTGTTATTAATTGATTTTTGTATTGTGGTGTTGGATGGTAATGTGTTGGTTTTTAAAAAACAAAAATAAGGTTATTTGTGGAGTTGTTATTCTTAATGAGGACATACAGAAGCTATACTACTCAGGTATTTACTAGTGATCCTCATTTTATACGTTTGAATCATTAGGTGATGAGTAAAACATTTCTACTGGTGATATAGCTGTTTCATTTATCGCTTCAAATCTATACATTTGCTCGTATGGGTAAATGTCTTTCCGCTAATATTTGGACTGCATATTTGTAAACTGTTTCCGTGCCTCTGTAAATTTTTCAGTACTATAATTTTTAGCCAACTGTTCTATAGATTGTCCCATGAATGTCAACTTATCTATAAACTTAACAGTCCTGTTATTCCTTTTCCTTCTTTCATGAACCGATCAACCATAAAATCCCTGCTGAAGGATAGGTATTTCTTGTCATTTTTCGGTATGCTTTTGAAATCTTGATCTGGATCATTTTAATCAATGTTTTGATGAACAGATGACTATCATAATCGAACAAATTATGAATGAAGAATAGTTTGTATTTTAAGATTACAAAATATAAATAGCATTCTTTATAACCAGGGCCGCTGTACTTTTCTGTTCAATTGTAAAGGTTACAAACTTTATCTTTAATTATTTTTTCTCACAGTTGTAACATATATTTGTTGAACTCAAATGTTTTTCATCTTCATCTGTGAACGCCATAGGTTTTGCATTTTTCGGTTTTAATTCTTCGTACACTAGTTGGCAATCATCCCCAACACAACGTAAAAATTCCTTAATACAACCGGTACCTCTGTAAACCATTGATTTATATTTCCTGTGGATTGCTTTAACATAGAAACAGAACCCTGATGGAATACGTCTGGATGTTTTTATTGTACAGATTGTATGAGCTCCCACTGAGCGCTTGATTTCTATCTGAAACGTTAAATAGTCAATCCTGTCAAACACCCATTTTGTAATTTATCTAATATTCTGCCCAAATTTGGTTTGCAAAATGCTAAATTAATGTTCCGTGACAGTATCCATTCCACCTTTGTTCAGTATGTTTATAAACCTTGTCCTATAGTAAACATATCCATTCTCAACTCGCTGTGCCACCTGGGTGGTCGTTTTGTAAGTCTGATAGTTAATGGTAGTTAAGTCAAATTGAGCTTTTACAGAACCAAATTTTTGAAATTTTCTAATGATGATCTTCAAATATGGCTTAAATTTCATTGATAAATTCATAGAAATCAACGAATTTCAAAGTCTTTTAGTGATATAACTGTTTAAGTTTTGCGTACTCATACGTTTCAGTTCTTTTCTAGTTTGAAGACGTATTCAAGTTGGTATTTTTTATTTCTTCGAACTTTTTTTGGTATTGTTTCTTCAATTGTAGAAATTGTCATTTTGATTTGTTTAAGTAGTATTTAGCTTGTGTATTTAAAATATTCAACCTTTGACCTTTCATAAATTTTAGCAAAATGCCCGCCTCACCGTCTGGATTTCTTCCCCTGGGAGTAATTATACTGAAACTGCACCATTTACTACTCCATGCGGAGGCTACATTTTCTAAAACAGATACTTATCTTCAGCCTGTGATCGTTACTTTGTACTCCGCGTATTGTGTACTACACATAGTCACTGTGTCACGCCGCTTTTTGCGTTATCCCCACAATGAAATTTGCTTCATGTGTTTGCATGCCTCTTTTAGTTTACATATGACGTACTAGTGAGATTGTGTCAAGCGCCCCTTCTGCTGCAGCCGCACAATGCAAATTTACCGGTTTTTTTGGGGTGGGGGTGGGGGGGGGTGGCATTTTTTGTTTTAAACCTTTCTTATTGTGTGCAGTAATTTCCGTCGCGGAGTACATTTGACCCTTTTTATGTAGTGGTCGTCTGTAGACAGTGAGGTGGTTCTCAATGTCTCAGTTATAAAGAAAAATGTTGTCACCCTTAGAAAGAATCAAAACGCAGAAATCTGGCTTTGAAATACAACGCTTCTTCGTTTGCACTTTGAACCTTACTTACCAATACTAAATATTACATGCATACTATCAAATTACAAGGCTTGCCGTGAATGGACAACAACAGTCTCCTGTACACATTCGCCTTATCGATACTAGATAATCCTTTTAAAGTAATCAGGGATGCTGATTTTCGAAACAACAATTGTATCATATATTTTATTAAGATTTCAAATCAGCTACCGAAAGATCTTTCTCTTATTTTTGTTACTCTGCACAGTATATTAGAATCTGCAACAATTTTAGAGTCTTGGTTAAAACCAGACTCTGAGTGAAATATTTATTTAACAAAATCTGCAACTACATTAGACTCCAAAGCAATCGTGCAGTATTGTTTATTGTTCATACCAGAGCCTATAGTAAAATATTTATGAGGTGAAGTAATGCTTGTGGCAGCCCTAAGCAATTAATATGTCATTTATTCCGCTTATGAAAGAAATTCTTCGCTATCAAGTCTGGACAAAGAGATAAAACCTAAAGGTATTCAATATACCTGGAGAACTGTGGCAGACAACACTGTTTTACTTTGGTCTATTGATTTTTACTTTTCAATGTGCATGTTCTTGTATTACCCCCGCCCCCGGGTTGCGAGTCGAATAACTTCGAATCTCAGAAAGTAACTCAGAAGTAATTGTAGTGGTACTTCTCGAATTGATCCTCATGATGAAATAGAAACATTGAAAATAACATTCACGATCATTCAACGTCAACGAAATATCTATACTTTTAATTTTGTATATAATTTCTGGAACTTTTGAATGCAAACAATATAGAAATTATTTATGACGTCAGTGAGATTATTATGACATAAAAACAACAACAGGTCTGGGGATTGTTAAAAATGGCCACTATTTACATCATTTTTGTTGTTGTTGTTGTTGTTGTTGTTGTTTTATTTTTTTCTAGTATTCTAGTGTGCGATGGAAAACTCCAAAGACGTTCTGAGTTTGCCGATAGCTGCCATTCTAACCATCTCGGTTATTTAAGAAACAATGATTGGCCGAGAAGCTGATGATGCATCGAACTAATTTTCATTGGCAACTTCTTCAAAATGTTGAAACAAGTAATAATGGCCTGAAAGGAAAAAAATCTTACCAAGTTACAAAAGTTCCTCACATTACTGCTATGATCCGTTCTCACACTCATATTACTGCTATGATCCGTTCTGACACTCACATTACTGCTATGATCCGTTCTGACACTCATATTACTGCTATGATCCGTTCTCACACTCATATTACTGCTATGATCCGTTCTGACACTTACATTACTGCTATGATCCGTTCTGACACTCACATTACTGCTATGATCAATTCTGGCACTCATATTACTGCTATGATCCGTTCTGACACTTACATTACTGCTGTGATCCGTTCTGACACTCACATTACTGCTATGATCAATTCTGACACTCACATTACTGCTATGATCAATTCTGACACTCATATTACTGCTATGATCCGTTCTGACACTCATATTACTGCTATGATCCGTTCTGACACTCATATTACTGCTATGATCCATTTTCACACTCACATTACAGTACTGCTATGATCCGTTCTCACACTCACATTACTGCTATTACCCGTTTTTACACTGGACCCATTCGGGACATCCTGATCTCTTTCAGATGCGAGTCGAATAAGTTCTATATTCTAAAACAGACTCGGAGGTCATAGTTGTTATAATCATCAAATTGGTAAGTTTTTGGCAGACGAACATCCGGCTAGATGTGCAAGAACCGATTTTTATAATAAAAGGTGTTGAAAATAACACACTACGATGTTTCAATAACACTGGTCTACAATTTTTCCGAAGTCGTCTGCTTCAGAGATAAAATGTGTTATTTATTAGGGATTTTGATGTGCTGAATTCAAATATGACAATTAAAACAACTGATTGGCTACTGTTTCCAAGATGTTTAAGTTTTTATATTTTACGTCTATATATATTGTGTACATAGTAGAGTTTTAATCATAAATTGTAAACCTAGGTCTTATAAACCTGTGTTTATAGTTGCTTTACATGATAATATTTCACCTGTCCTGTTTATCTAACACTTTAAAAAACAGCAAAAGGGTTACATAAATAAAAAAAATATATTGAAACAAAAGTAAAAAAACTATTATGTATATATAAGTACATAGTTTAGTCCTTATTCAGTGTCTACTCGGCGCTTCTTGGCTTGTCTTTTGTATTCATTAAATGGAGCATCTCTTGTCACTGTCCAGCAATAATCTGAAAGCATTGATGGGATCCATTTGCCTTGATAGTGTTTCTCCATTGTTGCAATGTCCTGGTGAAATCGCTCGCCGTGCTCGTCGCTCACTGCTCCGCAGTTCGGTGGAAAAAAATCTAGATGAGAGTGCAAATAATGTATCTTTAGTGACATGTTGCAACCAAGGCTTTTGTATGCCTTGAGGCGGTTTTCCACCAACTCCCTGTTGTTGCATGCATTGTTGTTTCCGAGAAAATTTGTTGCCACCAACTGGAAGGCTTTCCATGCCTTCTTTTCCTTGCCACGCAGTGTACGGTGAAATGAATCATCTCGAAGAAGTTCACGAATCTGAGGACCAACAAAGACACCTTCCTTTATCTTAGCTTCACTTAACCTTGGAAATTTTCCACGGAGGTACTTGATAGCTGCTTGTGTTTTGTCCATGGCTTTGACAAAGTTCTTCATCAGACCCAGCTTGATGTGCAAAGGTGGTAATACAATCTTCCTTGATTCAACAAGTGATGGATGCTGAACACTTTTCATCCCAGGCTCCAATGACTGTCGGAGTGGCCAATCTCTCTTGATGTAGTGGGAATCTCTCGCACGACTATCCCATTCGCAGAGAAAAGAGTAGTACTTTGTGTATCCAGTCTGCAGACCAAGCAAGAGAGCAAGAACCTTGAAATCGCCACAAAGCTGCCACTGATGTTGGTCATAGTTTATGCACTTCAAAAGTTGTTTCATGTTTTCATAGGTTTCCTTCATATGGACTGCATAACCATCTGGAATTGATGGCAAAACACTGCCATTGTGCAGCAAAACAGCTTTAATACTCGTCTTCGATGAATAAATGAACAGTCTCCACTCATCTGGATCATGAACGATGTTGAGGGCTGCCATCACACCATCGATGTTGTTGCAGGCTACAAGATCACCTTCCATGAAGAAGAATGGGACAAGATCCTTTTGACGGTCACGGAACATGGAAACCCTAACATCACCTGCCAGGAGATTCCACTGCTGTAGTCTGGAGCCCAACAGCTCTGCCTTACTCTTGGGTAGTTCCAAATCCCTGACAAGATCATTTAATTCACCTTGTATTATGAGGTGTGGTTCAGAGGAGGAGGATGGGAGAAAATATGGGTCATGTGACATTGATGGTTCAGGACTAGACGTTTCATCCTCTTCCTCTTCCTCGTATGACTCAAGTGAGAATGATTCTGGTGCACCAGAAACCGGCAGTCCTTCTCCGTGGGGTACTGGGCGTATAGCTGATGGAATGTTTGGATAAGGCACAGTCCACTTTTTCTTCTTTGACACATCTTTCCCAACTGGAGGCACCATGCAGAAGTAACAATTGCTGATATGATTTGTTGGCTCTCTCCAAATCATTGGCACTGCAAAAGGCATAGATTTCCTTTTCCTGTTCAACCACTGGCGAAAATTTGTTGCACAAGTGTTGCAGCATATGCGTGGGGCCCACATCTTGTCCTGATCTCAATTTTGCAGTCAAAATAAAGGTGATAGGTTTTCTTAACCATAGTGATTATACTGTGCTTTTGCGATGCAAAAGTCACTTCACCACAAACATAGCAGAAGTTATCTGCATTGTTCACACAAGTACGTGGCATCTCTGCTCACTTTGGCTAAACAGAAATGTGTCCCTTTAAATCAAACACTGACAAATAAGGCAGCACGACACTGATTTGTAGAGCTGATATAGGGCAATTTTTTCAGCAGAGTGATGTAAGCTTAGTTATGATTGCATCATCCATGACTTCTATGAATAACATGATGCAATTCATATCATGTATGACGCAGTACCAGCTTCAGATTGCATCATTCATTGTTTTGTCTAAAAATCAAGTACTGTCCAAACCCAGTCATAGATTTATTCATAGATCCAGTCAAAGATGTATTTTAGTCATTTCTGGTTTAACTTGAGATCCCTTCCCTTTATAACTCACTTATCGTCCGCCATTCCCAAGTCAAGGGTCGTATATACTGACCCAGTATAATATCATTAAAACTAGAGCCAATCAACAATATAAAGCATCATATTCGCTCTCAGTGACCCAGAATTAGTAAAGTTTGACAACATTTATTGCGGAAGCATTTTGGCTGTAGACCAGTGTAATCAATCAAATACATGCACTTTCAATTTTTAATATTTTTCAAGCAACTTTGTAATGAAAAAAAGATGAAGAAATCATTCGTTTTCAGCAGCCTGAAAATGGTGTTTACGTTGCTGTTAGTGATGACACGTCATCTAGTCATTATGACGTCTTTGAAGTTGTTATGACGTAACACCAACGGTGGGCTTGAGGCGGTTCAAAATGACCATTATTTGCATCCGAGGTTTTTTCTAACATGCGATGGAAAAGGCCAAGAACGTTCCGATTTACACTGGATTCTGTATATCATACTATCGTCGATATTCCTAACTTAATGGTATCCTTGAATCGTTCACCATGTTTCTCGCGACCTCACGCGCTTGTTTTGATATCCTGACGTCATAAACTGGGTCACTAGCGTTCGTTGACAATGATAGTAGGTGCTGATTAAGAAATATTGCATGAAATGAAATTTAAATACGAACTACAAGTCAAATTGAAAAAACACAACGAAAATGGCCAATTTTACTAATGCTATATTTGCCTCAAATTTGTGGCCCTGGCGTTGGCTGTTAGCTGTTCAAACCAGGACCGCTGTTCACATGTTGGTTTTCTTTACCTTTTTATTAGTGGGAAATCCACTACAGAGATTTCTCAGACGACAAAGGGAATATACGTTGATATATAACATGCACTTCTTATATCAGGTTAGAAAAAAATAAATGAAATGTAAGAGTATGCAGTATGAAATTCTTCACTGGATTATTGTAATGTTGGGGGAAAAAACTTTGTTGTGGCATAGCCTGAAGAAAACAAATCTTTTAAAAGTTCAGCGTATGTTTAAATACGATAATTATATCGAAATAGCTTTAGAAAAACAAAATAATTAAAAAACGCATCCTATTTTTAATTTTTAAAAAAAAAAAAATTTGGCAACATTTTTATGTGTTTTATTGCAGTCAGTATCCATTCGAAAGGAAAGAAATATATTACAAATCCAATTGATTAAAACACAGAGACATTATAAACGATCTGCTTCCACACTTTGGCCTATTTATCTCATTCCAATCTTACGTCGCGTGGCCTTTATTTCAGGGGCACGAACCATAGATGAACTTCCGGAAATAGAACAATTTTGACACGCTCAGAGAAACGGTAGCTTGCAAAGGATTTAGAGAGTTTATACACATTTTTTTCAACGATGAATAAATTAAGTAGATATAGTTGAACACTTTCTATTGTTATCTGAATAGATTCTCACAATATTATACGAACGCGTTAAAATTCACGTTAAGGGCACGAAATATGGCTATCGTGGATTTAAAAGAGACATTAAGATAGACAGGGTCCGATGTCAGAACGGGTCATAGCAGTAATCTGAGGAACTTTTGTCGCTCGGTATGATTTTTTTCCTTCAGGCTGTTGCTCATTTTTTAACATAAAGCTTGCGCTAACCAACTGCGTATACTCCTCGTTTTCTTCCACTTCAATATGAGATGATTTGGGATGTGTTCTCATTATATAAAACTTTACCCCTGCACCTAAGTTTAAGGAGTTACCACCCTTTCAATAGGCTTGTTTATGGCATCACGGTACCAATTGTTTTTCCATAGACCTTAATGTAAATGTTTGGTGAAATAAATATACCTTCTCTTCTACTTTAGCATGGGTGTCACACACTGTCATAGAGAGCAATATTAGATTGTCAATTTGACAGTGACAGAACCAGGTACTCCATTGCATTTAAGAGAGATAACTCTGCTGGAACTAGACAGGGGTAAGAGTTATCCAGTCACAACAGACACATTTTCAGTGATGTGTATCACATTTGTAACAAAATCATAAAAAATACAAAACATTATCTACATATGAATTAACATAATCTCGCATGTTGCTAAGAGACTCAACTTTTTTTTAAGCCAGACAGAAACTACAACTCTTACATAATACACCAATCATAGCTAGTTTTGTTGTTTATTTCTGAATACAATGTTCCTACACCTTAAGCTCCACCCCCTGGGCTTGCGCAATTGGTACCGTGATACCTAAAGCCAACCTTAATTTTTTCAATAATCTGTGATATAGCTCGGGACTGTACAAGTAACAAGTGTACTTAGTCTCGCTTGTCAAAAACAATTGTATGAGGTACCAAGCTATGTTTTATATTGATGTTTTTGGAAATGTCATGGAGCTGTTTCAACTGCTGTTTTCATACTTGTGCTCGACTACCAAAACTATTTTTTGGGAATAAAATGAATTGTTTTAACTAGGAGTTGTGTTTTATTCATATCAGCACTTATTGAACTTTACATGGGTGATATGGGATAAATCACATTATGTCATATTATGTAATAACTAGGTCAAAGGTCAATGTACTAATTAGTATGTAAACTCCTACTTCAAAATGGAGAATTCATCTAAAATAAAGGACTTTATATTTGTTTAGTAGACAAAGAACTTGACATCAGAGACAGGTGGACATGACTCAATCTTATTATAAAGTATAAGCTTTCAACACTTTACACCAACTGCAGATACATGAGGTCACTAACCCCTAGTCCTTGCACAAAGGTCAGCCTACCCATCATCTCTGTAACACAAATAGAAAGTTCTCCTCCTTTTTGTAGTGAATAAAATTCATGCAATAAGCCAATCTGTCACCAAATGTAGCAGATCCCAGCTTCTAAGCACTTATTTTTGATTTGTGGTGAAATTTGGGGAATTAAAATACAGAAAAATGCCAAGGAAAAACAATAAGTACAGCAAGTCAAATGGTGTTTTAAACAGGAGGAAAGTGTACATATAAAAGGGACATGTAGCTTATAATAAAGGAATCAAAAGAGACAACCACAACATAGAAAAAAATGAGAAGGAAAAGTTAGATTGCCTTACCTTAGCGAAATATATGAAGGCAATGCCACATTGGTCCAAGGACAGTCCCGAGGCATCAGTACTATTACATCCCTCATAAGCACAAAAACTTCAGGTGAAGCAGTGTGCGTTCTCATCTGAAATAAAAGGGTAAATAATTTTAATCATATAGATGCCTATAATTTATATTGGTCCTACACATACAATTAAAAAAAATTGGCTTAAATTAGGCACAAGCCAAAAAAAAAAAAAAAAAATCTGTCTGTTTTTCAACCTTTTAAATTTTGCTGTAAGAAATTATTAAATCAGTTGTACTTTCACTTGCATACAGATTGAGGGCTAATATAATATTTCACACTAAATCTTTCCTTTATTTTCATAAACAAGTACTGAAAATGTGAGTTTTTATTTCTTCAAATGTCATGTATGGTGTAAGGGAGATAATTGAATGAAATACATAAGTTGTGGTATTTTTATTTCCGCCAATATATTATCCATGTAATATAAATTAGTTCATGAAAACCTGTATTAACATGCATGCAATTATATTATCCAAAAATAAATTATTGATAACGTGTAGAGCCTAACATTGAGGCTTAAGTATGTAGTGGAGACCTTGAAAGTGATTTAATTTTGTTCTCAGAGATGAGGAGGCTGCCTCATATCGAATAGTTTATGTTCTCTAGAATGCCGGTATATGGATTGCAACCTTGCGTAAACATGCCAATATGATCCCATGCTATTCTGGATTCTTGTGATGCGACCCAAAGTTTGAAGAACAGTGTGGACTTGAATGGAAGGAATGGGCAATATGTGACTAATGTGGTTACCACTCAGAAAAATTTGGCCATATATGAGGAAATTCCAAAAGAAACAGTTGGACAGAAATAAATATGATGAATTGAAAGTCAATAAAGGATTATAAATGGGCACATGCAAGTGTCAATGGGAAATGCTAACTTAAAGAAATGGCTCTTGTCTGATGATATTCCTGCTACTTCTACAAAAGGAAATGGAACAGAACTTATCTTTATATATTGCATGAAGAATTTCAAGACAAGAAAGTGTACAAAAAGGGACAATTATTGCATGACAATAAAAAGAAAGTGGGAAGGAAGACCATATCTATAATAAGTTACCTAAAATTACTCATACCAGCATATCCTATATGATACAAAGTGATCTACAACAACTGAAGCACCTTCTTTGAACCCTATCTCTATCCTATTTTATGGCATGCTTTTCAAGAAGTAGATATTTACTGTTTATACATGATTTATCATGATATGCAGGTAAAAATGTTAATATTTGGCCAAAAATCATCCACATTGTGTTTACATAACTTATTTTGTTGCATGTATGACAATCTCTGAGCTGACTCCACTGATATAAAGCCATCTCAGGCCATACAAATCTCTATTTGCCATAGCCATCTTTATCAAATGCCTTCTCCGATGCCAACATGTGTTATTTTCTGAAGATTTTATACATTTTCTAGTTCAAAGTCTGTAAATATTTGACCCAAACTTCTCAATATCCATTGTTTTTGCCAAATGACACTATGATAGTTTATAAATGGTTTATAAATGGCACGTACATGTACATGTTACTATGGATACACTGCGATGCTGGTATTCCCTTTAGGTATCACGGTACCAATTGTTTTTCCATAGACCTTAATGTTAATGTTTGGTGAAATAAATATACCTTCTCTCCTATTTTAGCATGCATGTCACACACTGTCATAGAGAGCAATGTTAGATTGTCAATTTGACAGTGATAGAACCAGGTACTCCATTGCATTTAAGAGAGATAACTCTGCTGGAACTAGACAGGGGTAAGAGTTGTCCAGTCACAACAGACACATTTTCAGTGATGTGCATCACAGTTTTAAAAAATCATAAAAAATGCAAAACATGATCTACATATTAATTAACATAATCTCGCATGTTGCTAAGAGACTCAACTTTTTTTTAAGCCAGACAGAAACTACAACTCTTACATAATACACTAATCACAGCTAGTTTTGTTGTTTATTTCTGAATACAATGTTCCTACACCTTAAGCTCCGCCCCCCTGGGCTTGCGCAATTGGTACCGTGATACCTTATGCGTTGCGCTGCACGGAGATGGACCGTGAGAAAAAAGTAAATTGTATTTTCGTATTTCTTTATAACAGTTAGTTCTAACTAATAAATGTATAAGTATGTGATTAGTTATAACTTGTCAAAAACTTTGGTCACGAACTATTGCAGAATGCACGACGTCAACAGAAGTAGCTTTGGCCATTATCCTCCAACAGCCATATTTCATGGACTTGAATTTTAACGCGTTCGTTATAATATTGTGAGAATCTATTCAAATAACCATAGAAATTGTTAAACTATATCTACCTCATTTAATCATCTTTGTAAAATTTTGGCATTCATGTACATAAGTTCAGAATTGCCGTTTTTCCGAGTGTGTGTAAGTTTACTTATTTCCGGAAGAGCATCCATGGTTGAGTGTCACGAAACACCCAAATCCACACCAAATCCACCCAAATCCAAATGTTTAGTAACAATTTTCGGCATATATAGTTGTCACAACGCGAAATATAGGGACACAACAAAGGGTGAGTCCGTTATATTAGCACATATAATGATGCATTGAGTTGGAGGACATAGTGAAACCCGACTTTGAATGAGAATCATAACGGACACGCGCAATATATTGTGCAAAGTAATACATGTAAGTTATAAAGTAACAAGTTATAACAGAACAATTTACGCGGGAAAAAATATAAATTTATTTAATGACTAAATGTACACATATGCAAGTATATTAACTACAATTTGTCATTTCATTTGTAATATTTTTTAGTCCTTTCTGCTGCTGGACGTTTCCGCTGGCCTGGTTTTTTTCAACATTTTCTGTAGCCTTTGGACACTTGAAACATATGTTGCTTGCACTTACATACTTTGATTTTGTAGCTGGTGGCGGTTTTGCACGCATAAATTTTTGTAAATGTCTATCTTTGTCCATTTGCGGCATACCATGCCATACTAATTGTGGAATGGCGTGCTGCTCCATTGATGGCGCTAGATGCCAATCCCCTTTGCTGTAAATAGCACATTGGACGTGCAAAATCTGGTTCTTCGTTATATTTCCAACCTCTTCAATAAGTTCTGGGAACTTGTTTCTGTCCCAATTAACAGCCGCCTTTAACTTGTGATTCATTGACTCGCTGTTGTTGTTTGTCCACGGTGCACTTATTAATCTGTCCCATAATGAACGGTAAACGTAATTGCTAATTTTCTCCAACACGAACATCTTCCAGTATGCTTGAAATTTTGGAAATTGTTGGAAAAAATGTTCTAAATTCTGACATCTGGAATCGAATTCTGTGTCATCTGTGGCATATAATATTCCATCATTTTTTCAAAAATGATTTCAAGTATTCTCTTACGGGTCTATACACATGCACCATCACGACATGGTAAATTAATTATCATCTTTAATGGACACAATTGTCGCAATTAAAATAAAAGAGGTGTAAGTTTCTCGTCATCGAACAATTCATTATTTGTTCTTGTTTTCACAGTATCTTTTTAGGCGGCATGATTACTGAAATACCATCAAAGCAATATTTGTCGGTACATACTAATATCAAACAATTCATTATTTGTCATTGTTTTCTCTGTATCTTTTTAGGCGGCATGATTACTGAAAGACCATCAAAGCAATATTTGTCGGTACATACTAATTATAGGATTAAGATAATTAACATTTACCAGTTTGTCACGATCATTGCCATATGGTGAATTTCGGGTAATTGTCGGCCTTTAATTTAAAATTTCTTTATCAGTCCTGTTTACTAGGTGTTTGTTATGCATTTTCATGCTGTAATTATTCATTTAAAATAAGTGAAACGTTTATTAATCTTTGTCTGTTTATTTATTAATGGCGTGGAGATTACAGTCTAAAGATATATGACTCGTAAATTACATTTGTATTTATATATCAACCAAACACAGGAACGTCGACTTTTAATGAAAAATGGGAGTGCGTTGCAATTGAGAGACGAGACGGTAGACTCAATAAGATTTTGTATATTTGGTTTGGATTTGAGTGGATTTGGTTTGGATTTGGTGTGGATTTGGGTGTTTCGTAACACCGTCCATGGTTCGTGCCACTGACCAAAAAGTCACGTGGCATATGACCGGAACGTGCAAGTTATACCAAGGTATGGATATTATTAGTTTATAGCATCTCCGTGTTTTTAAAATTAAAATAAAATTAAATTTAAAAATGAATATTTTGTTTCCGTTAATTCTATATGCAGTTTGTGCACTTACATTACTGCTTGCTTGTTCTTTACCATATATCGTCCCACACCCTATTTTGATGCTCCCCTATTTTGAAGCAGTGTCATAAACTCCCAGTTCTCGAGAGAACGCATCTTTCAAAGACGTCACAACCACAACATTAATTTACACTGATCAACATCGAGTCACACAGACCAAAAAGTTTGTCGAAAATCCTATCCTTATCGGTTGTGAAATGAAACAAAGATACATACCTTGAAAAAAACGCCATTTCACAAATTCTCTTTTTTTCAATCAGTAAGTCTTCATAAAAATCCTTACTAACTATTCAGATGGGTCAAATAAACTTCCCGCCATAATAGGCATCCAGTCTGCTACTCAACATGTATTAGCAACGTGACTCAAAGCTGATAACTACAACAGTATCACTGATTAGAAATGTGTACTGTGTTATAGAATTTGATGTAGATCTGTCATAATTGATTTTGAGAGGTGGTTCTTTGTTATTATAATTTGTGGAAATTTACAAGAAACATATACTTTTGCGATATATTTCATAATTAAATTAGTATCCTTTACTTTTTTGCTTATTTAAATCAAAGCATTAGGATTTTTTATCTGATAATTAAGCAACTTTACTTTAGCAGTAAATTTTCAATAATCTTTTAAGATATTCTTGATATTTAACTTATTTTGACCAATTTATTTTTTTAAGATTTGTTTGATAATGGCACGAATGATAACAAATGAAAATAAAACGTTCTCGTGTAACTTTATGTCTTATGTCTGTGATTATTTGCATTCTGGATAAAAAAAAGTTGTGAAGGATGCAAAACAGTTTTGATGTTCCAAAAACTGTACATTCAATTATTGAGGTTGTGCATGTTCACAATGCCAATTAAGTATTGGGAAAAAAGACACATGCTAAATCTAATATATTTTTAATAAAAAGTACACGATTTTATAATAATACCATCATGATATTGTCCAAATTTGATTATTTTTGCTTTCGAGACAAAATCTGTACCAAAATCAAATTAATTATAAATGTAAGAAAAGCTTTAGGAATGCCAAGTTAAATTTCTTTCTGTAATTTTTCGTATAAACTTAAGTTTTCTATGTCCTATTGATGTTCCACTGCAATATAGTTGTCTTCCTTGAGCATATGTACAATGGTGTCAGTAAAAGAAATAGACTTCTTTGAAGTGCATCATAATGGGTGACGTAATACACAAACTTTCCGACAAGGGGTCGTCTGGTTGAAAGCATGCAAAGAAGAGTATTAGGGAATATATCAGTTATTTTTTATGCATACTTTGCTAAAAATAACTAATGTTTCTAAAGTAATGAGAGGTATCACTATGAAAGGAGTATATTTCTGACAAGGTGAAATTAAGGAATTATGTGCGTCAAAATAGGGGAGTCCAGGATAACACATCACTCAATACTGAGAGAGAGACATGGAGAGAGAAATTTAAAAATAGATACTGGTGAATACATACACATTTGATTATAATAGATTCGATGTCTTTTGATAATACTGAAACGAAAAGTCCATAGTGAATATACATTTCAGGTGTACATTTTTCTTACGTTGGATAAGAACCCCACATGATTAAAACCAAATAGTTACATTGGCTATCCCGTCGTATAAATTCCCAAAGTGGGTTTTCCTGTTCAAGATATATAAACAAAGCCATCATGTGATCGGTGGACCTATCTTTAGCATATAATAGAAAATTCAAGGTCAAAATATCTGACACAAATAAGACATTAGTGAAAATATAGATTTTCATTATGATATTTTTAAATTACATGAAATTACCTGTTTGAATCTCATTTTTTCTGATTTTACTTATTAAATACTTCTTGTCATTCTTCAAGAATGCTGGTGACACAGTTGATGTCCTTATCTCGAAACAAGCACGTTATGTCGGGAGAAACATGGTGCATGATTGAAGGACTCCCACCTCTTCAGTAGGTTAGACAATACTGGTCCAGAGTCCAACCACAGGGGCATAGGTTAGATCCTAGCAGACAAAGAGGTTAATACACCTATTAATTGATTGTCAGTTCTTGATCATTTTGATCAAAAGACTAATTACATACACGTATGATTTGACACCTCTCCTTGATAAACATTACTTGGCAGTTTTAATCCATCATATTATAAATCCTTACATGATGTTTGGAACACTTTCATTTTATCATGCACCATATTAAAAAAGTAATGCTAAGATTTGGAACTTATTTTCTTTGTTGGACGAATATGAACTTGCATGTTAATCGTCATAAATCATTATAAAATCAGCTGTTTTTCGGTGTCATATACAGATATACTTTAGTTTTTGAGCGATTATCATATGTGTACTTTTAGGAAAATAGGAAATCCAAAGAAATCTATTGAACTTGCCGGCTACAAGCACTCAAACCCAGTGGCTTAAATCAAGAAGAATCCAAATGGGCATTTTACCATGCGTAGGTAGCAACGAATTTCTAAGTTACCATAATCACATTCTCTTGACATTAATTTGCTTTTGCAAACCCATTGTCTTAACTACCATTCTTCTGTAATAAAAAATGTCGCATGTAAAAACCACATCAATTTATTATTTTTTTATTTAAGCTGTTACTTAGTAAAAACTCAGTTACAGTCCTACCCACTTATATCGACATCACTTATGTCGACAAGCCGCCTGTGTCGACAAAAAAGCAAAGTCGTGGTCCCTTGGTCTACTATTACTACCAAATTTGTCATGCTTATGTCGACGTCGAGATAAAAAATAAACGTACATGTCGACAGAAGCCCTTGGTCCCAGCTTGAACAAATCCTTTGTTTTCTAATCATTTATGTCGACAAGCTGCCAGTTCCGACCCATACTTTGTTCAACAATTAGTTGATCTTGCCCCCAAGCTTTAATTTTGCTGCCTTATCATTTATGTCGACAAGCGGCCAGTTCCGACCTGTACTTTGTTCAAAAATTAGTTGATCTTGCGGCCAGTAATTAATGTCTCGGTGGATTAAAAATAAAAAACAGGCTTTTGTTTGGTCCTATAAAGTTGGCCTCTCGCGGCGACTTAAATAACACATGTACCCTTCATCAAAGCAAGCCGGTTACAATGTTCAATAAAAACAATACACTCTTCATTAAAAAAAAAATCATCGCCAAACTTGAATAAAAGCAATGAAATCTGATCGATTGTTCCATTTTCCAAAGTGATCGGTGATTAAAAAAAGTTTATTGTGCTGTAAAAGTTTCCTTTTTAACTTTATTTATGTTTACGATGGCTACCAACGGCAGTGTAAAATGCAGATTAAATTTACAGTCTCTGGAAACGAAATAACTGGCTGTTAAGGAAGTTGAAGGTGGGGCATCTCGCAAAGATGTCTGTGAAAACTTTTCACTTAAACATAACACCCTGTCAGGATGGATGATAAACCAACAAGTTGTTCTCCACCTTATTTTTTTTAATTTTTTTTTTTACTGGTGGCGGACCAGTAAAAAAAAAAAAAAGGAGGAGAACAATTTGTTGGTCTAGATGGATGAAAGCTGCTGAGTCTATAAAGAAAGGCTACGTTGAAGGTAAATTGATCATATCAGCCGCATATCTCTTGTTCAATTTTATGTACTTTTTACGATGACTTCCGTAAATAAATACATGTTTTCATTTCCCTGTGAATAGCCCCATCCCCTTGGTAGCCTCAGTAAGATGAGAACATTGTTTCAGGCTGACCAAAATCTAGGCCAATTTAAGTACATGTACATGTACTTTGTAGCATGTAAATAACAACTATGCAACCATGTGCTACTGGCGACAACGATTGTCGTAGTGAATTGTGTAGATGTGTTAGATCAGATGAGGACAACCATTTTTTATTCATGTGTTTCCTATCAGGATGTGACCGATGCATACATTTTCTAACATGAGACCCGTACACGAATTCATGGATTTTTCATATACATGCACTTAACGCATTGTGGATTTTATTACACAAAGGTAACCAAAATGTAATTTGTCAATATAGACGTGTATTTCACACTGGTTTTGTCGTCATGTACTTAAAATTTCCATTGTTTGTTTTCTCAAAGTGTAAATCCTGCTCACTGACGACATGTCCCCCCGCGACCCCCCCCCCTCAAACACTTATCTCGACATCCGCTTATGTCGACAATATTTCCTCGGGCCCGAGGATGTCGACATAAACGGGTAGGACTGTATATAATACTACTTTAAAACATAACTTCTACAAGTTTTAAGAAACTCCCAGTTCAATAAAATACTAGATCTGGGATGAAAATTATAATTGGACAAATGTAGATGGCACAAAGATTTTGTTGCTGACCTACTTGCTTACATCATCAGTTAGAGTCCTTTGTTCTAGCCATTTCCGCCATACAAGCTTTTTATCAGGATGCATCTTAAAAGGTAGCAATGTTCAACCCCATTCAACCATGCTAATTTGATTTATTATCTCATCGTATCATTTATGTAAATATCTACAGCAAACATGCAGATTCTGTGTAGTAATTACTTTTTTGTGTTTTGCTTTTGTTTCATTTGTGTAATCATCTTTTGTGGCTTTGTGTCATTGAAAAAGGAATCAGTAGATTCCAAAAGTGTTTGGAGTTGGTTTTACACCAGTTTGGTACTGTTGTATGACAGTTTTTCTTTCTTATATATATATATATATATATATACCTGGTATAACAGGACTTTACAAATCCACTTGCTTGATGCCCGAGACAAGCTCAGATGTGGTGAGGCCAAAAATTGAGAGAGGTCATGTTCAGTTTGTCGTGTTTTATGTTCTGCAAGTTTTATACTGTGATCTCACCACAGTACATACAGTATATCAGCACCTTTATTTTGTGTTTATATGTACTGCATTCCTCAATTACATAACTGCCAGCAGTTTTTTTCATTATCGATCCTTTATTTCACATGATATACTGTCAAAGTCTGTTATTTCCATATTGTAGTCAAAATCAAGGTCAGCTTCGCATTTTCTCATGCAGAAATGATAATATGAATATTTACTATTTAAAGGAATGTAAGTAGATGGGATTCGCAGACTTTCAAGTCCTAACCTAGCCGTGGACAGTTTGTGAGCTCCAAATATGCCAAGATTGCCAACTGTAAAGATTGTTTTGATGCATGTCGCCGATGTCAAGGTGACTAGGTGATAATTGTTAATAATATAACTCGTGAGATTTCTTTGACAGGTGTGTTTGGAAATAACTAGCACTCGTCTCTAATGATTAGCCACCTGGAAATCAAGCACCCACAATCGGTGTTTATCATCTATTGTTTTCGGGATTATCACTGGAGACCAGTTGATACATACTGTTTGGAAAATAATTAATTGGATAAAAAAATTGTGTTTCTAAATCATTCTCAAAAGTCAGCTTGTCAGAGATTGTTTATATGTATGTCACTGATTTCAAGGTGAAGATTGGATGACGTGGAAGCGGAAGTAGACATGTCAATGGACACACCACTCCCCAGAAAAAAAGCAAAGGGTGAATTCATTGATATTGGAATATTTCAGTGAGGGACTCTGTTTTACCTTGTTTTCTTACTGGATGGATACTTAAATCTGCATAATTAATTGAATTTGAAGTGGAAATGTAGATACAGAAAATGTTATAATATATTAAAACATGATTAAAATTAAGTTGACACAGTTCTCTTTTTGGCTGTTTAATTTTTCAGTTTAAGGTCTTTCACCTAAACATCTCTCTCTCTCTCTCTCTCTCTCTCTCTCTCTCTCTCTCTCTCTCTCTTTCAAAAATCTAGCTTTTTCCAAAACCTCTTATCTACCTATCCATTTTTCTGTCTATTTTCATGCATATATATGTCTGTTATAGCTCTTCTAACTATATCTGCATTCTAAACTTTCCTTTTTTCCACATCTACATACATGTATCTATCTACATATACTTTAATTATCTACATATGGTTTTAAGGTGCAAACAAAGATAAAAAGAAAACAAAAGTTCTATACTGTAAAATAAATGTGTGATTTCCTTAAAATATCCTTATTTTAATATACCATATATTTTTACTTTAGTTGTGATATTTTGTTGTCATATTTTGTGGCAAGCTTGGATTCCCCAATGGCAAGTTCATTTGCCCTTGCCCTGGGCAAGCTGACTTTTATCAAATTTGTAAAGCCCATTTGATCCATACATTGAAACTCCTCAAAACCAAAACCTCAGTTTAACAGAATCTCCTCAAGACCAAACATTGTTTGGAGTCCCGATGTTTTCCTACTTTAATATGATCATTTGTTTCCCAGTAAACTAAAACCCCTCAACTCAGAATACCAAAACAAATTTTGATCCCAAATTTCAATTTTACACTAAGAAAAACACAAACCATAAAACTGAAACTTGCTTAAAACTTCAAAATATATTTTAGCTGCTAAATTCCTGACACACGCTGGAACAGATTAATTATGGTTATCAAGTACTGTAGTAGGCTAATCTGTGAGACAAAGACCTGGAAAATGTCCCAAGGGCATATGAGGTTAATGCAATACTTGACACTCATGCCGGCATCTGCGGTTAAAGCAATACTTGACATGTGCACCAATATAGATTCGGGCTGACAATAGGCTAATCTGAAATCTCTGCACCATAAAAAAGGAACCAGCTTTTAAGGCAGAGTTTCCACAACTAAATGCTTGTAGGTATACCATTTAAGAAAGATTATGTTTATCTGCCTATTATCTAATTGTGATTGATGCTATTCATTTGTATACATGAACAATAGAACTTTTTTTTTTTTTTTTAAATTTAATATCAAGGCTTCCTTAACCACGCATGTGGCCTCACTTTTGATGCCTTGCCGACAGAGACTGACAAAACAGTATTCTGAAAGCCAGATTCACTCAACTGATTTTCAATGGTGAAAAATCATTACGTACATGTTTTTAAGTAGTCAAGACTGACATTTATCTTCACCACATATGTCAAGATGTCAGAATGACTGGCTAAGTGTCAGAGTATTGAACTATCCTTACAGGATAAAATTAGTCTGATCAGTGAGTATGTATCTGTGCCAAAATGTACATTGAAGAAACTAGTGGGAAAATGTGGCATAGGAACATCATATATATATATATATATATATATATATATATATATATATATATATATATAATCAATCAGAGGTTCTGAAGAAACTTTTTTTGCTGTCAGACATTTGATTTTTGACAGTATGGGTGGGCTGTGGCGTAACCATATGAAAGTTTCTACCAGCTATTTAATCGTATTTACTTACAATAATTTCAGTACATAATGAAACTAAAACAAAACTGAAATAAATCCATAAACAATAATGTAATTGCAGTATCCTTATCATTATATTTCAATTCAAAAAGCGGGAAGTTGAGATCACTGAATATGTGTGAATTACTTTCTCTCTAGAATGTTGAATATACCAATGCACGATACTAAAAGTGGTTTAGAATTAGTGCAGTCAACACAAGTAAGGAACACGTACAGATACAGAAAAAGATGCATTGCTCACAATTAGATTTTGTAATATTTGAGTAATGTCATTTTCAGGTGATATTTGGCTCTACTGGTCATAGATCAGAAGACCTTATGGGATATTTTGTCCGTTGTCCATTGTCCATCCATCTGTTAGCAGAAGTTTATTATCACTACTCCTCCTAAACTACTTGGAGGCTTGCTATGAAAATTTACACACACATTCATCCCATGGTCTAGTTGATCCTAAATGAAAATGATGCCGCTCAGACATCCAATATGGCTGCCACAGTTGCCATGTTGAAATTTTTTTTATCACTACTACTGCTGAATGGATGGTCTTATCACCATGGGGTTTTCACTGAAAGACTTCTTATGATGTCCAGTTGGTCCTAAATGAAAATTGTGCTGATTTGATGTCCAATATGGACACCACAGTGGCCATCTTGAAAATCTTGTTATCGCTACTCCTCCTAAATGTAAAGTAATATTGCCCTGGGGGTTTTACCAGAAGACTTTTTATGGTAAATAGTTCGTCCAGAGTAATAATGGTGTCGATCTGATGTCCAATATGGCCACAACAGCAACCATTTTGAAATTTGTGTTATCGCTGCTTCTCCTGAATGGAAGGTCGTATCAACATGGGGCTTGTACTAAATGAAAATGGTGCCAGTCTTATGTCGAATATGGCCACAACAGAAGCCATCTTGAAAATCTTATTATTGCTAATCCTCCTGAATGACTTTTTATGATGTCAAGCTGGTCATAAATGAAAATGGTACTGCTCTGAATGGCCAAAAATGCCTGCCACAGTGGCCAGCCTGAAAATCTTGTTATTGCTACTTCTCCTGAATGGATGGTCATATCAGCATGGGGTTTTCAAATAAAGACTTTGTGTGATGTCAAGTTGGTCCTAAATGAAAATGGTGTCAAACTGATGTCCAATATGGCTGCCATATCAGCCATCTTGAAAATTTTGTTTTTGCTAATCCTTCTGAATGAAAAGTAATATTGCCATGGGGTTTTCACCAGAAGACTTTTTATGATGTATGGTTGGTCCAAAATCAAAATGGTGTCAATATCTGATGTCCAATATGGCTACCACAGTGGTCATCTTGAAAATATTTTTATAACTACTCCTCCTGAATTGATAGTTGTATCAACATGGGGCGTTTACTAAACAACTTCTTTTGATGTCTGGTTGGTCCTAATGGTGCAATTCAGACATTAAGTATACCTGCCACAGAGGCCATCTTGAAAATATTGTTATCACTATTTGTCCTGAATGAATGGTTATATGAGCATGGGGTTTTCACTAAACGACTTCTTATGGTGTCTAGTTGGTCATAGATGAAAATGGTACTGATCTGACTTCTAATATGACTGCCACAATGGCCATCTTGAAAATCTTGTTATGACTACTACTCCTAGATTGCTGGTCATATTGACATTGTGCTTTCACCAAAAGACTTCTTATGATGTCTAGTTGGTACTAAATAGAAATGGTTCCAATCTGATATTGAATATGGCCACCAAGGCATCCATCTTGCAAATCTTGGTATCATTGCTCCTCCAAAACAGAAAGTGATGTCAACATGGGGTTTCCACCAGAAGACTTCTTATGATGCCTTGTTGGTCCTAAATAAAAATGGTGCCAAGTTGACATCCAGTATGTCCACCACAGCAGCTAATTTGACAATCTTGTTATTGCTGAAGAATATCAAAGATGGTTTCAACACTCCACAGTTAAAAGGAAGAAATGGTCTTATCTTGAATTCCTGGAAATTATTTTCAGCCAGTAGAGCATCAGTCCCTTCGAGAGACTCTTGGGGTTTTTTGTTTGTTTTTAACAACAACCATTTAAACCCCTCGTTGGTCTCATTAGTTGGCGTTAGAAGATCTACAAGTAAGATCCATGGAAGCCTTTATATCTTCTCTATAACAATTTCAAAACATTTACCATAAATTTCAAATGCATTAATCTGACGGAGTTCATTCAGGGACTGGTACATGTTTTATAAAGAGTATGCATTTTGAAATAGTGTTGTTGTAACTTAATATGACAAAGTCTTTGTCAAACATAATGACAAGAGTATTGCTTTTTTATACAATTTTAACTTCACATGTATGTGTTTGCTAATTTCTTGCATGGTTGACAAGGACTGATTTTTTCAAAAATTTTAAGCACCAGGACTGAGAAAATTGTTCTTCTGTTTGGACATAACTTGCAAAACATCAGATTCATTGTTTTCTTCAATCTCAGCCACAGCAACTGTCTGAACCATTTGTTGTTGAAACGTGTTGCCTTCTTTAGATTTAATTTGTATAAATATTATCTCTCATTCTCTTATTCATGATGGCTATTGCTTGTTGTGTGTGTTTAAGATCAATGACAACTCAAGGGAAAATGATAGTGCTGTCTTTCCTTTGATCTTATTAATTATTAGGTACTTAATTGGTGTGGATTTACCCTAATAAACTTATTTACCCTAACAAACTCTTCTGATTGGCTGTTGTTACTATGAAGAATCAATTAGCAAAACTTGGACATGTGCTTGATATTCAGACCCCTGCTGTGGGGCTTGATCTGTAGGTCCTACCACCTTGTGAAGATCATCTGCTTAATTGTATCAAAAGCTATCAACTTTGTGTACATAATGAAGCACATGACCAATGAATGGGGAACATTTCTATTTCTATTCTTCGTATGCATTGGCTATCTATAATTAGTGCTCACTTGTCCTGCATGAATAATAATGAGCTATCCTTTGCTCACACTGACTTGGTAATTCATCATGTGGTTTAATATATCAGGCGGTATTTATAAGATTGTTTTGCAATTAAGCTAAGCTAGGGGATTAGCGAGTTATAAAAGGCTCCAATACAATGGTTTTCACCCTAAAGCAACTGAGATAGTTAAATTGTATTTTAATCCACTTACTTAAAGAGTTGGTAGCCACTGGTTCTGTTGATATAGGGAGTGAATGTTTTCTGTTATTGTGACACATCCACAGTACTATGACATGAACTAATTACAAAACTTGAAGCTACTGTTTTTACTAATTGATATAAAAAAAAAGACCAATGCTTCTCTGATTTCATTTCTGTTTTCAACTTTGATCGAGAAAAGTGGAGATTTTTTTGCAGCATTTTGATAACAAAACCACCGAGTAGTGGTTTACATCAGGGCCTGGAAAAAACTGCTTTTAATGAAATCAAATCAAATCAGAATTTTAGTAGACAAGGTCACAGTTATTTTCAGAAGTACATGTACACTTTTATGAAAAGCAAATACACACAGAAAATGAGTCAATTTAAAGCATTTGTATATTTTTTGTATTTTTATTTACAGTATAGCAGTTTTAGCATTGTGTCAAAATAATATTAGAAAAATATGGCTCTGTTGGGCAAGTGGAATTTGAATCAAGGCATATGATTTTTTTAAAGCCACTTGCCTGGGCCTGTGTCTGAAAAAAAATTATTTAAGCACTGAAGGAGTTAGAAATTACATGTATTAGATTTTATAGTTGTGGAGTTAAATAAAAGAGAAAGAATAAAGATTTACCTTCATAACTGCAAATGTCCAACAGGAGTATTTTACAGTTGAGTCAAAATATCATTACCATCAGACATGTCTGGCACATAAAAGAGATTCTGGAGACCTGTTATAAAACAAATATATTTTGTGGCAAGGTGTGTGATGTAACATAGAACTTTTGTATCCTTTACATATTTTTTTTGCAGTGGAACAATCAAAGATTTTCTCTTTTCTTGTATTTGTATTGTATGCAAGTGTATGTGTCGATGTATATGTCTGTGTACCCATGTACATGTGCGTGCGTTTGCACAACTCTTTGTCAGAACCTAATGTAAAAATCTCCACAGAAATAATTCATATTTATTTCATCACGGCAGTGTGATTTGTGATTGAGATTTCATGGAATAAAACAAGTAATACATCTATAAACTCATCTATGGTCTTGGTAATAAAAAATCTGACACAAGTCTTTACATTAATTATTTGAGACCTGAAATTGTAACAAAGAAACACACAAAAATCCACCGGAATAACACAAGTTCATCTTATACAAACCAGTATTACTTAAAATATTATCATCAATCCTTCTAACAGAAAATGTGTTACAAGTCTACATATAATTCATTTGAGATCTTCGGTGTAATGATAATTAACAGGAATGAGACAGGCTTGTCTAACTGTTCACAATACATGTAACTCAAGAGCACTACCGATGGAAAGTGTCACAGAAGTCTACACACGTATGTTATCTATATGAGATCAGCAATAGATAATCTAATAATTTCCATTTTTGATGGTGTCTTGTTGTTTGTCAGCTTTCTAATAGCTGGGTCACCCCAGACCAGAACTTATTTTATATTTATCTGAGTTTATGCAATTATGGTTCACAATATCATTTAATCTGATACTATTAATCCAGTGTCTAGACTGTCAGGTTCTATAAACTTACCATGTGGGATTTTTGTTATACAGTAGCCATTTCCCAGCAAACCAATATAGTATGCAAACAACAATTGTGATTGGTTCGATTGTTTAAACTTGCCATGATATTGCTTTAGTTAAAGTCAGCCATCAGAAACAACTGTCACATGCTCTACAGCAAAATGCAGACCAATGAGAAAGTGTAACACTTACATCATAAGCATTCAGTGTTATCAAGCTGAAGATGAAAGAAACTGCTACCGTATATTGATGTGTTGACAAAAGACAAACATTTGCAAGTCTTGTTTCTTTATGGATATATCCTGACTGTGATTATTAATCAGATAATGAGTAGCTGACACTTAATGGATTAGTGTGGCCTCTTGCCAATAACAATCGCCCAAATACTCAACTAATGGCAAGCCTAACAATCAAATGTTTGTAGCGAGAAAATATATAAAATTTAATTATAACATTTAACATTATCATTTTTAGCTCACCTGGCCATGAGGCCAAGTGAGCTAATGGTACAGCCCTGTGTCTTTACATCCATTGTGCGTCGTGGATCTGGCCGTCAACAATTACTTCTTACCACTCAAGAGCCCATATTTGTGATCTGATTTCAATCAAACTTGGAATATGGATTTATATCATGAAAATTTCAGATGAGTTCAATTATGAGTGAGTTCCATGCATATGAAAGAGGTAATCTTGCATGTGATTGGTTAACCTTGTTACTGTTCTGATCAAACTTTAAAATGTATGCTTCTATCATTAAGGCCTCAAACAAGTTTGATAAAGAGAGACATCCACACATACTAACGAGGTGATCATGAATCTGTTTATCTGCACTTGTTACCACTCTGGAGACTACATTTCTAATCCAATTTTTATAGGACTAAAATATTTGCTTATATTTGCAACAAAGGAGATCCACATATATTAATGAAGTAATCTTGAATCTGATTGGATGGCCTTGCTTTCACTGTGGAGGCCAAAATAGCAGCTTGTGTTTCAAAATAAATCAACATGATGAAATCAGATGGTATCAAAATAATCCCCAAATCTGGGTTGTTCTTTTAAAAACTGAAAAAAAAGGATAAGGTGGAAAATTATTCAAATAAAAGTTACATCATTACATTCTTTAATGCCTGTAAAATACATCAGTAGCCACGGTGGCTCGGTGGTTAGTGTGCCAGACTCACAACCAAAAGGTTGCAGGTTCAAATCCTACCCAATGGATCAGCCTGGGTCGGCTACCATGATTTGTCCTTTGGTAAGGCACTTGGTGTGGCACTAAATAGCCTACTTGTGTTGGTGTGCTGTAAAACACCAAACCAAACATAGAATATATTGGTACAAGTTTCATTCCTTTATTACAGATACAAAAGTAGCAAAGTGTTTCCAAAAGGTATACCATATATAGTCACTTATATGTCAGGTCCAACTGCAAACTGCATAGACCCAAATATGCTGTTGCATAATACACTGGCAGATCTGGGTCTACGCAGTTTGTTACAAGTAATCAGTAGAACAAACAACACAGACCCTGATCTGCTGGTATATTATGCAATGGCAGATCAGGGTCTATGTTTGCAGTCATACCCAACTTATAATCGAGTATAGATGGTATTCGTTGATGAGCAAAATTTTCAACTCAAAGGTTTCACTTTTATCAAAAGTTTTCATTATAATACAGGGCTGACCAAATTTTTTTTTTAACCACTAGTCCAGGACAAGTGGTTTCAGAAAATTCACTAGTCCCACCTTACTCTTCACTAGTCCCACCGTACTCTTCACTAGTCCCACCTTACTTTTCACTGGTACCAAAATGGTAATCACTTGCCGAGATTTGATGAGATGTATGTACTTAATCCATAGAATAAACAAACGAAATAATATACAACATAATTATTTCTTAAAAGAATTTAATTTTTAAAAACATTGGTTGTTATACATTTGGCTTCTTCAGATTCATGTATTTATGTTTTAGCTGATGGATTTGAAAAAATGTCCATTATATGTCTGCCACCTGCACCAGCACTAAGCCAACAGTTGATATCTGTGTCTGGGTTGAAGTCCTCAAGCTCTGGTCCATTTGCAGAAATGTTCATTAGCATTTGTAAACTATTTTGGTTTAAGGAATTCCTTAAAGAAGTCAATGAACTTAAACTAAATCCTCGTTCACACTCAGCAGTGGATGGGCTTATAACAAATATGATTTCTAATAGTTTGCATAATTGACTGAGACTAGGTGGAGTATTCACTAAGAGTGTTCCAAGAATTCTCTGTCTTTTAGTAGTGTCATATTTGATATTTTTTGCCATCACAGATTGTTGCTTATGTCTCTTTGGAGAAATAGCTACCGCACACTCAGTATCAGTCTTACGTTTTATCCCTCCACTTTCAAACAAATTTTCCTTCTCCGAATCGCCGTTATTACCTTCCTTGCGAAAATAATTTAGCAATCTCATTTTATCCATAGAGTAACTATCATCTTGCTTGACAACTACTTCTAAAGTGATCATAACATACATTTTCTCATTTAAATACGAACAGAGACAGCTCATTAATTAGCATAATTGTTTCGCTTCAAACACAATATTGCACGTGAAAGTTAATCATCTGTATAATCAATTCAAAATTAAAGAATCATTACTGTCATTTAATCAGTTCATAAAAGAAACCATCACTGATGTCGGTAAAGTACCTTTCATTAATTTAATTACACTGACTCGCTGGATTAAAATCAGTGAGCCGCTCGTGATAATCTGGCTTGAGTAAACTCAGTGCAACAAAGCCGCTTAAAACACTACTAATTGATCATACTGGCTTTCTTTTGTTTGACGTGTTTTGATTTGCCGATAATTTGGTCGCTTAGCCCAATATGCAGTCAAGTGGTAACAGGATGTAAATGTATACACGAAGAGGGGTAGAATCAAGTATTCAGTACGCCCGGAGGGCATGATTGGCCAAATAAAGGTAGATATAGTGAATAAAGCACGAAAATAAGGACTAGCCCGACTTTTTTAAAAAGCACTTGTCCCGGACTAGCGACTTGGAAAATTTTACTTGCCCGACTTCAAAAATGACTAGTCCGGGACGTCGGGCTATGGGATTTGCTCAGCCCTGTAATAACTAGCACCCAAAGATAAAGTACATCAGTACATTTTCATATATTTTACAAATGTAAAGATGCGTGTATAATCTTTGTAAATACATGTAAATAAATAAAGACAATACATGTTGTAAAAATAGGGTACTGTAAGGTAATATGTGAAGTGAATGGAAGCCCCAATGGTATGGCAGAGATATTTCTCGAGGCAAGATAAGGAGAGGTATAGTTATTTCTGTGTAATTCTTGTCCCAGTCCCAAATAACCCCATGGTTTGCCACTCAGTATGGAGAAATAGAAAAAAATGGGCACACTTGGTAGCATAATAATCAGTAATACATGAAACCTAGTGATATTCTGGTACTGATTGATGATTTATTGTCATGTATAAATGTTTATGAATTATTATCATTTCTCATCTCTTTTCAGATTAATGAACAGAAAGTATTGGAAAATGAGTTGAAGAACTTGAAAAAAGGAGCGGTAAGATAAACTCATTTAACACCATAGATCAAGTATTTGTTGAAAATGCAAACAAACAAAAAAGAACAGCCATATTAAAACATCGAAAGCTGAATTATAAAGAATACACTTCCAGATAAACCAAGGATACTTACTGTATATACTCACTTGTATGATGAGTCCAACTGCAAGCACCTTAGACCATGATCTGTCATCACATAATGCGCCGACAGATAGGGTCTGTGTTTCTAATGATTACTCCTAACAAACTGCATAGACCCAGATCTGCTGGTGCATTATGCAATGGCAGATCAGGGTCTGTGCAGTTTGCATTTGGACTCAACTTATAAGCAAGTATATACGATAAGAATTTCTCACCAGGTCTATCATAAAGACAATGCAGTTTTATGGCATTTATCTTGTTAATGATGTACAGTCAAACCTGTCACTAGTGGACACTCATGGGAAAAGTTACATTGGCAATTGCACACACGTGACCGGTGTACATAGGTTCTCCTTTTAAAATTGGTTTTTGAACAAATACCATGCACCAAATATTGTTATTGTTATTATTATTATTTTTATTATTATTATTATTATTATTATTACAATATCAAGATTGTTTTATGCGAGATAAGAAATGTTTGCACATCGATTCACATGATATTCCTTTATATAAACAATGCCTTCCTCATGAAGCAAAAATTCAGTTTGCATAGACTGAATGGTCAATATAGATACGTTCTAGTGACAGAAGACAGAAGAACATATTCTTGCATGTAGTAATAGGTTGATTGATCCCATCATTTCAGAAGAGTCTATAACCAGGCAACCATACTTTTGAAATTTCCAAACTGTAAAAAAAATTAAGATTGTGAAGTGAGCTTAGAAGGCAATACACATATGATTTGTAAAAGGATAAACATTTAATACCAAAATTATGTGTTTTTTCCAGAGTGTCTACAAAAAACAGCAGAACAGTAATGTTTTTTTCGTAGCCAACAGAGAGAAAGTTTTCCAGGAGGCAAAAAGTATGTACATTGCAAAAAAGTTTCTTTGAAATAAAAGTCTTTTGCCTAAATGCAAATATATGTATTTAAAGATGCTAAGAATTATATACCACGTTTACATGGAAATTAATGGAAATTCTTCCCAGATTTGGCCTAAGTGAATGGTTGCTGAAGGTTGTTTCATCAAAACTTAAACTTTCAAGGCAGGAAAAAAAAACTACTTGCCCAGCAACCAATGATGAGTAAAAATGCATTGGACTGGGCAAGTGATATTCCCCATTACTTGTTTGAAATTTAATATAGAATATGAATGAAAAATTTGAATTATTGTTTAAAAATCCTCTATTACAGGCAAGTAGCATATCTTCAGGTTTTAACAGGCCAACTTAGTAATGAAACAACAAACTTTTCTTTCAGCTCACACCTATAACACTATGAGGATTTTTTCCTATCCATTGTGTTAACTCTCTTCTACCAGTGTATGATAAACCCTGTAAGAATCAGCCACCTTTTTTTACTATGAATATATTAAATTGCTACATGAATTTAACTGTGTTTTAGAGTTAAAGCGATTTTTTTTTTTTAAATATGAGTACAAGAAATTTAATTAGAAAGTAAACTTGTCCATTTAAAAAATGACAATTTTAAAATACATAAAACATAGTTTTGTAAAAAAAAAATATATCTTATGGCAGAAGTTTAAGATCCATAAAACATTTGAAAATCAACTAGCAGTTGAGACCCCTCTATAGTTTATGTATAAAATTGCCATTTTTCATGTCACAATTTTAAGTGCACAAAAAAGTTACAAATAAAGAATTGCAAAGTAATGGAGCCAGATCAATTTCTGAATGGTCTGCTTGCCAGGATTGAATATTTTCGTAAAACTACACAGACGTTTTATTTTTCCGTCGTATTTTATATAAAATTCTGGTCAAGTAATGGGAAAGTATGCTTGCCCAGCAAATTTATACTTTTCCCAGGCTGCTGAACAAAGGATTTTCTCAGCACATTGTCATTTTCATAGTATTGTAATATTCATGTTAGTTGCATTATAGTCTTGTTAATTGGTTTTCCAGTTATATTTCACACCATGATTGAGAAAGATTTGTTGATTCGGTTCTAGACATCAAAATTTGTGATCCATTTATGTGGCAGTTTAGGTCAGCCTGTGGTTTACAATTACAGTACAATTACATTACAATTACAGCCTGTGGGAATTACTTGCATTAGATAAATTTTAGTAGACAATTCAGTAACATATTGCCATCTAACTATAATGTCTCTCTTTTCATGTAGAAAATTTAGAAGACCTGATCAAAGAATACAAGCATATAGAGGCCACAGCTGAAGAGATTCAGGGGGAGACAACTCCATTGGAGACACCCAACCCTGTGGAACATGATGGCTGACTCTAAAAGATGATAATCTTCTTGCCCAGCTACTTGGAGATCCTTGTTAGAGTCTAGTCACATCCAGAGGAAAGAACCAATTGAAACAGCAAGCAAGTGTGCTACTGATCACGCGAAATAAATCATTACATCAGTTGAAATAACAAATCACATCTGCAGCTTGGAGGACATCATAAGAATGTATGCCTTTTAACATGCATACACACACTCAAAAATAGAATATGTATATTTTGTCATACACATCCTAGAAATCCTTGTCAGAAAGTATCAGATGAGTGGAGTAAGTAATAATATATATTACATTGTCAAGAGATGTATCTGTGAAGTGTATACACATTGTATAGAATATAGTAGAAGTATACATGAAAATATGCACAAGATATCTGTCTATCTAATACAGACACAGTCAAGCCTGCCTTAGTGAATACCTGCATATAAAGACCACTTAAGTATAAACTTAGACCATGATTAATGGGTACCATATATACATCAATGAGTGCATTTATCTGCATGCAAAAAACCACCTGTTCATAAAGACTGCTTTTTGTTTGTCCAATGTTTTTTATACACAGGTGTGTGTGTGTGTGTGTCCTTGCCTCAAACACAGTTGACTGGAGTATCCAATATGGTTGCCATAGCAGCCAATTTGAAAATCTTAGTGCTCAAGAATATCAGAAAGGTTTCAAAACCCAGCAGTTAAAAAGAAGAAATGGTCTTATCTTGTATTCCTGGAAATTCTTTTTGGACAATAGAGTGTCAGTACCTTTGAGGGATACACCCACTTTTGTATCTGCAAAAGTTCCTTTGTTTAAGGCCCTTCAGAGCAAATTGTAGCAAGCAGGATCCTTTGCAATAAACCCAGCACTTATACAGTAAAGCCCCGCTATAGCATGCTTCGTTATAGCACGAATTCGGATATAACACGATCGTGGCATGGCTCCCGAAATTTCATATATTTTTTTGTACATGAAAAAATAAATATTTTTTTCAAAGTACAAAAAATAATGTGTAAAAAATTAATTATCATTTTGAGGTAGAGATCGTGTATGAATTTGGATATAAACACAATCGGGGCATGGCTCCCAAAATTTTACAATAATTTCACAAATTTCTTGAAGTACTGCAAAAGTGTTAATCTTATTATTTTTGAATCATGAACAATAAAGCCAGTAAGTCTTTTTTGTGTTTTATTCAATGCATTCTATGTGCAATTATTGTTCAAAAGAAAGAAGATTCTCATCGGAATTTATGAATCAATTAATTTAAGTAATTGCTAATCATCAAAGTCAGTCTCTCTGCTAAAGGTTATTCAAATTATGGGGCAATGAATTAAAAAAACATTTTTAAAAAAAAAAAAACGCCAACACGCGCATAAGGCTTTGCAGTGTTATCAGACAATTGTCACACAATCAACTGACCAGTGAATAATATCATGCATTCCCTATACAAATGACCACGTTGTTCCATAACAATTATTTTTGCTGTAGTCGTTCAAAGAAATAGCTGTTAGAGTGTTAACTAGTGGGTATTTACAACGGATAACGGGATACAGAAATGTAAAGCTATTACTGTTAAGGAGAAGCTTGAAACCCTGGGCAGGATTAAGTCCGGTGTTAAACAAATGCAATTAGCTTCGAGATTTAGGTCTTCACAAGTCAAGCAAAGAATGTGGTGGAGTGAAAAAGTTTCTTACTCAAATTTATAAATTAATTAATTTACCTACCTTTTTAAGGGAAGACAATAGGCTATCAATGCCTGCTCAATCAACCATCATACACACCCACTGAAACAAGTTTATGGTCCGAATTGTCAGGAGCAGTTTTGGTAATTGCCACACAAATGAAACCCCTGCCCCCCCCCCCTTAACCCTTTTTATTCTCTAGCTTCAGATCATTCACATGTACACAGAAAACTGTCCTGCCAGTGATTGGAACAGAACCATTTAAGTTGTAGGGGTGGTGCGATTGGCAAATATAAAAAAACATTATACTCCCCGCTTGCTCTGCAGTGAAGCAAAGTCATAGTTATAAACAAAAATTTCAATGAATATTGGGATTATTTTATTTATTTTTTCCTCTGAACGTTAAAGAATGACTCGACTGTTTTTATGGAACTCACTGTGTACCCATACAATCGAATGGTTTACTCTTAATCTGGGTTCAGGCAGTTTTACATGTATACACATTCCTGCAGAATTCTCATCGCAAGTACATTATGAGGTCAATACAGTACATTTGACCTCCTGTATGAATTTTCAGCTCAAGTAAAATGTACTTTTCAAGCCTATGGTTTCTTTTTAGAAACTCCCAATGTCTGAATCATGCAGTTTATTGTCGGTCAGAAATCAGACCCTTTGGACATGTCCAGCAAATATGAATGTTGCGGGGGGGAAAAAAAACTTTGTCATAAGTTTGCGTGAATGTATTAGCAAAAAATTAAATATTATGATTTGACTGGATCTTTCAAACATTTTTTAAAATATAAATTATGCTTCTTTGTGCACATTTTTGATGGAATTTTTATTATGGATACAAGCAGATTTGACCAGTGAGTACATGTACTCTTAACTATTTACGCTTAAGTTGCCGATTTCGTATTCATAAAACTAAATATTAAATATGTAATGACCATTTTAAGTAATTCTTGTTTAATATGGAACAAGTTTATAACTGCGTCAATGAAGTCTGTAGTATTGCCCCGCCACCCTGATTTAAGATGGTAACTGTACCAATGAAGCACTTAGTTTTGCGCCCGCTATTATACCCCCCACCCCTTTTTTTTTAAAAAAAATATTTCAATGCATGGAGGTCAATGATATGTTTTGTTATAGCACGGTTCGGGACATAGCACGATCTCATTTTGTGGACCCCGACCATCGTGCTATAGTGGGGCTTTACTGTATCTCGATGTTTTGGCAGAGCTTGTCTAACATTGCTGTTTTTAACTTTAGTTAGGTGAAGTTTTGTAAGAACTATTTATATATTTGTAATATTGTAATCACTATCTTTTAATAATAAGCTTTATATTGTTCCTCTGGTGTAGATTTAATTGATTTTCCATTTGACTTTGGAGTATTGTTTTGTACTAAATTCTTCTCAATTTTAATAGGTTATTTTACATCGAATACACAATATGGTTTTCTAATGTACAAGTAAATGTGATGTGGAAAACCTGTATTGGATGAGACACCTGCGTTCTTGCCCAATACATGTTTTCTACGCAATATTAATGAGTACAGTAGAACCTATGTTATACTATTCAGTGTAAAATGGCATGTATACTATTCAGTGTAAAATGGCATGTATACTATTCAGTGTAAAATTACTTTGTTATTTTACATCTTACATTTTTTGTGATAATCTGTAAATGTGACTTTTATGTAAATCAGTACACAGCAACGTAAGAAAAAGCAAGATATAATTTTGTTAATATGTTTGGTAAAATCACCACTTAACCCAATTTTCAACTGAATCAGGTAATAATAACAAAGGACAAGACGATTATGAATATGAAGATAACTATTTAGCCAATATGAATAAAATATCAACACTATAGGAAAAAACATGGAACAAAATCATGTTTTATGAAACTCATTACTGGAATAAATTCCAAATATTATATCCCTAAGAAGAGGAATTTGCCAAGGAAAAATTATACTCTTGTAATGGTTTCTTAACTGAAGAACACTGTTCATGTATATTGCCAATATTTGTGATAAAAATTAATAATTTTATTACAGCATAGTTTAAATAATCATGTTAATCAATGGATATATTAAGAATATAACAATTAACATTAAAATAAAAATGCCTAATTACCAACAATTATCAACACATAATTGGAAAAAAACTTTTCCTGAACAACATAAAAAGACATCACAGATCTTAGCTGATAAAATTTTTCACATCATATACATTTTTGAACCAAAATCAAATCAATCCATTTGAGTTTGATGTCATTGGTATCAACTGCTATTTCTTGTTTACTTTGAAGAAAATAATAACACTTATACAATGTGCGATCTTGTGTTAATTATGGCAAACTAGCTCTGCATGGCTTCTTCCCTTTTGATCTTAAAAATTAAACATGTACCATAATCATCTAAATATCTGTTCTAAGCAACAAAACTTTTTGAGTGTATGATCTTGTCAGATCTTACAAAGGTCAAACACTTTATAGGTACTGCTGTATATACTCACTTATAAGTCCAGCCCGAATGCAAACTGCACAGACCCAGATCTGCCATCACATAATGCACCAGCAGATTTGGGTCTATGTAGTTTGTTAGGAGTAATCAGTAAAACAAACAAATGTAGACCAGGTGTGTCAAACATAGGCCCGCGGGCCGGATATACGGCCTGCCAGACTCATTATTTATTATTATTATTTATATAAAATCTGGCCCGTCATAACAAATGAGTTTGACACAGCTGATGTGGACCCTGATATGCTGGCGCATTATGCAACAGCAGATCAGGGTCTATGTTGTTTGCAGTTGTCCAACGTATATAAAAATTTTAAAAGTATCCCCCTGATATGTTTGCTCCATAGAACAATGCGTTAGCCACTCATTGTTTCATCATCAATCCCAGTTTTCCTTTCTCATGTGATTCAAAGTTCTCAGTCTGTTTAAGGACACCTTTTACATCTTCAATATCAGGGTCATCATCAACACAAAGTTCAAGTTCATTTTAGTCTCTGACAGATGTAGGTGCTTGAGCAGTTGGGCATTGTATGTGTACTACCAGGTTGTACCAGTGAATTTGAAGTTGAAGCTTCAGAGATGTTCACATATGTAGAAGGACAAACAAGTATATTAGACATTTGTCTTTGATTTTTTTCCCCTGTTACACTACTATAATAATTCAAACTTTGAATGTTTCTGTGTCCTGTTGATTGAATAATGTCAATGCTGTCCACAGATGCCTCTCTCAATCTCTTAATGGTGGTTTTGCTGACTGAATGATTTGTTTTTCTCCCTGGGATATTACATTATGTAGCCCTGTTCTTCATTATGTGCCCAAGTGAATGGATGCCACGAGATTGTCACTTGAACCAGTTCTGCTGTTTTTCACATGATGGCCTGGGTGTTAAGTAGAAAGATAAGTCTTCTTTACACATAGCTCGTGGTCTCCTACAAAAATAATTGCAAAAAAATATAAATTCTCCCATTTCTGCTATGTAAAAAAAAATCATTACATTTTTTAAAAGAATGTTTCAATAATAAATGTTTCTTGAAAAATGCTAATTTTGAAAGATTACAATTCTGCAATGGCTATTACAAATCTTATTGTACATATAGTTCTAATTTCATGCAATTTGTGTATTAACATCTGGTAAAATTAACAAAAACTGAAATTCATGTTAACATTTTCACATATATAGCAATTAAAAGTAAGAAATAAATATATAAAAGTATGTACTTATGGGTATTCTGTAGCAAAAGGTTAATTGGGCATCTTTCTGGCATGTCGGGAGTTTTAAAACATTTTGAATTTAATATCCTCTCCTCTGCCTCCTTTTTAGTCTTATTATCTCTCTAAAATATGTAGCATATGTTTCATTTATCATATAAGTAATAAACATAAAGAACAAACTTTCAACATTGTCCAGTTACTGTTCATATCAAATGTCATTGATCAATTATCTACATGACATTTAATTTTTTTTTTAAATCTGGTGTAGTTTAGCATTTAGGTTTTAATACACATAATTAATTTTAATATTAGTTGTATGGCTATTTATTTTGCAAATCTATATCTATAATAACTTATTTCAAATAGATTGTATGTAACTATTAATACCTTTGTACTGTATGTATATCCTTTGTTTCCCACTGGCCACAACTTTAGGTCTTGATTGTCCAATTCCCACCCCTGTAGTCTGTGATGCTCATCCTTGCCCCGGTATCTAAAGAAGTTCCTCCACCACACAGCAGTGCTTGAGGTTTTTTACTTTCCATAACTCCAGCTTGCCATAGCACCCAATGAAAATGTGCACAGAATTAGCAACCTTATATTGGAAGTTTCTTTTTTGGCCAACTTGGCACATTGATTTTAATGTCTACAAATAATTACAATATTTGGCACATGCATTTTCTTAAAGCTTCAAGGATCCAGTTTACAATATATAAAATATGACAAGTATGAATAATATATTGGGGATACTTGATTAAAGAGCATAAATTGGCCTGAAACAGGGGCTGTATGTTACAAAGGCTAAATAATATATATCTGACTACTACAACACTGAGGCCAGAGATGTTAGATTCCTGTCAATAAATCAATGGAAAACAAAATTGTCAAACATTACCATGTTAGGTATATCAGTAGTTAAATTTTCTATATACCTTTTCTTCGTCTTCTGTTAGAGGTTCTGCCCTGTTTGGTTTTCTCCCCATTCCCTTCTTCCTCAAATACTTTTGATTCATCCCCATTCCCTCCTTCCCCAAATACTTTTGATTTGTCTTCAGGACCCCTCTGCTGGACTTGAATATATCACTCCTATCGAGGCTTACCGTGTATACTCACGTATAAGCTGGGTCCAAATGCAAACAACATAGACTCTGATCTGCTGTCACATAATGGACCAGCAGATCAGGATCTATGTTTGTTTAACTGATTAGTCCTTACAAACTGCATAGACCCAGATCTGCCAGCGCATTATGCGACTGCAGATCTGAGTATGCAGTTAGCAGTTGGTATCGGATTATATGCAAGTATATATGGTACTTCATGGTGCTTTTCAGCTGGATGATAGTCAATTACTTTCAATGTATTCCTTTCAATGAATCTGGTTCATATTCTCCCCCGCCCCCTCTGGCCCCATCCTTCTTTCACACAGAAACTGTTCAATGTTCAACTGCTGTCATGGGATAAGATGATTTCTCATATTTCATCTGGAACAGAACTACTAAACCAACTGATAAATATTAGTAGATACTTTTGTTTTTTTTATTCACTGAGAGTTGGTCCTGTACAAAATTCTTAATTTCTTCATCAGCCAACATTGCTATCACCGTCATAGCATTCTTGATTTAAACAAAGGTAGCACTTAGTTAACCTTCTACTTAATTCTCAGACCGGGCAACTGTCCCCAATTTGACAAAACTCCTCAACCTGAGTGCACACTACAACTCAAAATTGTCTTTGTCGTAAGTCTCATATTTGTGAAAATTAAATTGAATGGTAATTTGAAAAATGCTGTGTTTCATTTAGTTTATGTAGACTAGTACAATTTGAGTGCACTGAAGTTGAGGAGTTTTGTGAAACTAGGTCCTGTTCTTCATCAGATCTTAAGAAGCCAATAAACGCAAAAATTGCATTATTTTATCATGCTTTAACATTTTTCCCAAATAAATTAGTTTCTTGGTTTTGAAACAGTGATGGCAAGCATGACCTGTCTGAATAATTTTCATATAAAATCATGAATCTAGCAGAAATTTTTGGCCGCCATGTTGAATTTGCTTGAGTCCAATACAGGTTTCAGAGCATGGGCTCTGCAATGGACCAATTTCTCTTATATGGTCACAAGGTGTCAATCTGAGAATTTTAATGGATTAAAATTTTAGCTCTATAATATTGAGCATTATCCTTCTCCCTTCCTTCCACTTGTCACTACTCAATTTTTATGACTACATCAGTATCATGGATACTTTGATTTTATATTACATGTACATGTGCATATAGAAAAATCTGTCAAATTGTTCATATAAAATCGTGTACCCAATTCATCCTGGATTCAGAAAATATGAATTTTTGAATTTATATTGTGGAAATCATATTTCTTGGCTGACTAACGGGAGCATGAGCACAAAAACATTGACAAAGATTTAAAATTTTATATTATAGGACAAATATCCATCTTGATAAAACGGTATTGCAGTTTTATACAGATGTTGTAAAGGAAAGGTATTATTATCATGGCTATCAATCTGTCATGCATTGTGTCATGCAGTCAGTAAAATTAGGAGAGGAACTTCAGGGTTATGCAGAAGAGGATCATGAAGGCAGATGAAACATTGCAATATCCATTGAAAAAGGACATCTGTCAAATTTTTTTTTTACTTGTCAAGATTTTAAACTCTAAGAATGTGATTTTACTTTTTCATCATTTTGTTATCTCTGAAAATAATTGCTAAAGATTTGACACAGCTTTTTCTTGTGATGTTATATCTGATAGGATATTTATGGAGTTAGGTTCTCCTCCCATAACAATGTCAAATCTTTATACATGTATTTAACAAAGAAGAAATCCCAACAGAATTGGTAGGACCTATATGTAGAGCAATAGTTAAATCTTCTAATGAAACTTAGGGTTTATTTGTTTTTAGCTCTACTGGTCATGGACCAGAGAGCTTATAGGATGGCCTGTTTTCCATCATCCATCAGCCGATGTCCATCCATCCATTAGCACAAGGTTGTTATCGCTACTCCTCCTAAACTATTTGGAGGATTGCCATGAAATTGTACATACGCATTCATCCCAAGGTCTAGTTTATCTTAAATGAAAATGGTGCTGCTCAGACATCCAGTATGGCCACCACAACAGCCATCTTGAAAAAATTTTGTATCGCTTCTCCTTCTGAATGGATGGTTATATCAACATAGGATTTTCACTGCAAGATTTCTTATGCTGTCTAGTTGGTCCTAAATGAAATGGTGCTGATCTAATGTCCAATATGACTGCCATGGCAGCCATCTTGAAAATCTTGTTATTTATGTTCCTCCAAAACAGAAAGACTTCTTATGATGTATAGTTGGTCCTGAATGAAAATGGATCTGTTCAGACATCCAAAATGGCTGCCACAGTGCCCATCTTGAAATTCTTATTACTACTCCTCCCAAAAAGATGGTCACATCAACATGGGTTTTTTACTAAAATACTTCTTATGATGTCTGGTTGGTCATAAATGAAAATGGTACGGATATTACACCCAATATAGATGCAGTGGCAGCCATCTTGAAAATCATTATCACTACTCCTCCTGAATGGAAGGTTATATTGGCATGGGGTTTTCACCAGAAGACTTCTTGTGATGTCTCGTTTGTCATAAATGAAAATGGTGCCAACCGAACATCCAGTATGGCCACCACATGAGCAATCATGAAATTCTTGTTATCGCTACTGAATGAATGGTCATATCAGCATTGGGTTTTCACTGAAAGACTTCCTAAGATGTCTTCTTGGTTATAAATGAAAATCATGCAATATGGATTCCATGGCAGCCATCTTGTTATGGCTACTCCTCATAAATGGAAAGTCATATTAAGATTGGGTTTTCACCAGAGGACTTCTTATGATGTCGAGCTGGTCCTGAATGAAAATGGTGCCACCCGGACATCCAATATGGCCACCTCAGCAGTCGTCTACAAAATCTTGTTATTGCTTTTCCTCCTGAACAGAAAGTCATATCAGTGTGGGGTTTTCACCTGAAGACTTCTTCTGGTGTCTAGTTGGTCTTAAATACAAATTGTGCCAATGTAATAACCAATACGGCCACCTTGAAAATCTTATGGCTACTCCTCCTAGATGGAAAGTCATATTGACATTGGGTTTTCACCAGAAGACTTCTTATGATATCTAGTTAGTACTAAATGAAAATGGTGCCAATCTGATATCCAGTATGGCCATCATGGCAGCCATCTTGAAAATCTTGTTAGTGCTACTCCTAAATGGAAAGTCATATTGACATGAGGTTTCCACCGGAAGACTAATTATAATATCTAGTTGGTCCTGAATAAAAACGGTGCCAATCTGACCTCAAACATGTCTGCCATACCAGCCATCTTGAAAATCTTTTTGTTGCTAGTCCTCCTAAATGTAAAGTCATATTGACATGGGGTTTTCACATGAAGACTCTTATGGTGTCTGGTTGGTCCTAAATAAAAATCATGCTGATCTGACATCCAGTATGGCCACCATGACAGCCATCTTGAATATCTTGTTATTGCTACTCTGGAGGAATTCATCGTTATATTGACATAGGGTTTCCATCAAAAGACTTCTAATGGTATCTACTTCATCCAAAATGAAAATAGTGCCCTGCAGACATCCAATATGGCTGCCACAATTAACATATTGAAAATCATAACACTAATTCTCCTGAATGGATGGTCATATTGGCATGGGGTTTTCACAAAAAGTTTTTAAATGGTGTCTGGTTTGTCCTAAATGAAAATGGTGCCTATCTTACATTCTGTATGGCTGCAACAGTGACTAATTTGAAAATCTTGTAGCTCAAGAATATCAGAGATGGTTTCAACACTCAGCAGTTAAAAAGAAGAAATGGTCTAATCTTGAATTCCTGGAAGTTCTTTTTGGATGGTAGAGTGTCAGTTCCTTTGTGGGGCTTTTGTTTAATAAAGCTGGCACAGGTTCACTTTGACTTTTGCAAGACCTGACCATCTTTTACTTATTAGTTTCTTTGTATTGTTAAACTTGTTTCCACATTTAATTCAAACAGTTATTTCATTACTCAAATGATTGCACAATAATAATTTAAGTGAGAAACTGAAAAAAATAAAAATTAATATCTTTGAAACGTGTTTGTACTTTTTTTTTAAAAAATATTTGTACCATTTAAGGAAAAGTTGAAGTAAATAGTTTAACCGTACATATGTTTTGTCCTGTTATTTTATATTTAGCTCACCTGGCCATAAGGTCAAGTGAGCTTATCATTTGGCCCTGTGTCCATTGTGTGTTGTTTGTTGTGCGTCATGTGTTGTGCATTGTCCATCCATCAACAATTGCTTGTTACCACTCTGGAGACCATATTTTTGATCCAGTTTCAATCAAACTTGGAATATGGACTTATATTATCAAAATCTTGAACGAGTTAGATAATGAGCATTATTGATGCATATTAATGAGGTGATCTTGCATTGCATTGTCCAAGACCTTTATGCTTATATCACTAAAGTCTTGGACAAGTTTTATAATGAGTGAGACACATTCATAATAACGAGGTTATCTTGTATTTAATCTGTTGAGCTTGTTACCACTCTGAAAGCTGCATTTCTGATCCAATTTTGATCAAACTTGGAATGTATGCTTATATTATTAAGATCTCAGATGAGTTCAGTAATGGGCAAGATCCATTCATAATAATGAGGTGATCTTTTATCTGATAGCCTGAACTTGTTACCCTCTGGAAGTCATATTTCTGATTTTATTTTGATCAGATTTGAAATATGGGCTTATAACATCCAAATCTTGGATGGGTTTGATAATGAGTGAGATCCACACATACTGATGAGGCAATCTTGCATCTGATTGGCTGACCTTCTTATCACTCTGGAGACCGATTTTGATCAAACTTTTAATATATGCTTATATCATCAAGATCTTAGACAAGTTCAGTAATGAGCAAGATCCACATATACTAATAATGAAATCTCATCTGATAGGCTGAGCTTGTTACCACTCTGGAAGCCATATTTCTAATCCAGTTTTGATCGAACTTTGAATAAATACTTATATTGGCACGATCTTGGACAATTTCGATAAGTGATATGCATGCATATTAATAAGGTAATCTTGAATCAGATTATTTGATCTTGTTGCCAACCTGGAAGCCATATTTCTGACCCAATTTTGATTAAACTTAAAAATATAAGCCTATCATCAAAATCTTGAATAGGTTCGATAATGAGTGATATCCACATATATTAATGATGTAATCTTGCATCTGATTGGCTGAGCTTGTTACCACTCTGGAAGCCATATTTCTAATCCTATTTTGAATAAACTTGGAATATTTGCTGATATCATCAAGATCTTGTACAGTTTTGATAATGAGCAAGATCCATGTATAATAATGAGGTGATCTTACATCTGATCGACAGAGCTTATTACCACTCTAGATATCATAATTCTGATCCGAGTTTGGCTTATATCATCGAGAGATATCATGTTTTTTTATTATGAGCAAGATTGACACATATTAAGGAGTTGATCCTGCATATAATTGGCTGAGCTTCTTACCACTTGATAGACTGTATTTATGACCGGAGTTTGATCAGATTTGGTAAATAGGCTAATACCGTCAAGATGTTGGATGCTTTTTATCATGACCAATACTTATGCATATATTTATGACGTCTTGCATCTGATGTAGAGATTGTTTTACGACTCTACAGACTGTATTTTTGATAGGATTTTCGTCAAACTTGGCAAACAGGCCTATGTCTTCAAGATCTTGGTTGAGTATGATTATGAGTGAAATTCATGCATATTATTTGTTGTGACCTTGCATCTGATTGGCTGAGCTTGTCAACAATCTAGCAACAGTATTTCTGATCAAATTTTGGTCAATCTTGTTAAATCAGTGGCGTAGCAACCCCCCAAGCAACCCGGATAGGGGGGGGGGTGGCCAAGGCAGGCCAGTGGGGGTCCAAAATTCCCATCAAACAACTTTTTTTTATTGGGAGGAGGCAGCAGAATTTAGTTTTGCAGGGGCCCAGAATTTCTTGCTAAGCCACTTTGTTAAATACTTTTATATTATCAAGATGTCATACATATTATTTGTTGTGATCTTGCATCTGATTGGTTGAGCTTGTCAATAATCTAGCAACAATATTTCTGATCAGATATTGATCAAACTTGTTAAATAGTTCTATATTATCCAGATGTTGGATTTGTTTTATAAGGAGCAAGATCTACGTATATTAATGAGGTAACCTTGCATCTGATTGGCTAAGCATCTTGCCACTCTAGAGACTGAATTCCAATCGGAGTTTGTTCCACCTTAAATAACTGCGAACAGTGCATATTAACGAGATGTATTGCATCGATTTGCTGAGCTTGTTACCTCTCTAGATTTTGAGATTATATTTCTCGTCCAATTTCTGTAGAACTCGGTAAATGGGTTTATATAACCAAGTTTTTGGATGACTTCGATTATGAGCAAGGGACTGTGCATATTAATTATACCATTATCTTTAGAACAAATTTGTATCAGGATATAATGCAATAGGTAAAATCAAAATGAAATAAAGTTTAGGAGCTAGTTTACATGGGTTGTCTTTTCACAGTACTAGATAAGTCTGCTTAGTGAAATGGTAACCTGTTAAGTTGTGTAAAAAAGTGAGTGATATCAGGCCCACTTGGGCCTTTTATTTCTGTATGTGCCCTATTCTCAACTCTCTCTCTCTCTCTCTCTCTCTCTCTCTCTCTCACACACACACACACACACACACACACACACTCATCTATGCAATTTCACAGAAAAAATGTTTTGTAGACTTTTCATTTCTGCAAACAAGTGATGAATAAGTCTTGAAAGGAAATGAACTCATTCACAAAAATGTATATAAGAGGACACGGGATGCTCTCCCTTTATATCAAGACTGCATCTATGAATCTGTCGATCAGAACTCTTCTACATTAGTTACAAGATAAAGGGAATTGAAAAATTAGAGAAATTAAATTGGAATATACACATTTTTATTTGCAAAGATAACAAGTTTCAATTGTTGTACTTCCATCGAGTATTAAAAACATCGCCAAAGCATATTGCAGCCCAAATGTGTCATACTTATAGCAGACTGTGTGAATTGGAATTGGATTATACTAAGGGCTGGTAATACCCACGGTCGTCTAGTGAATAATTTGGAACTAGCTGAAGTCCCTTTTCCATCACTATTTTTATTGTGAGCTACTGAATTCGGAAATTTTAAATTCCTGTTGTTTTTGTGGCTGTTGGTGGTGGTGATGGTGGCAATAGTAATAGTTGTTGTTGTTGTTGTCATTGTTATTATTAAGCAGTTCTGTAATACTTTTAATAATTAATAAGTACGCCACCACCCCCACCACCCGATGATTCAAAGGTCGTTTGAATATATCGTGCATTAATGTACTTCAATTTTGAAAGAAAAAATATTGAATATGTTTCAGATTTTTTTTGCGCGAATAAATGGAAATATTTATTGGATTTTTTCAAATCGTACAAGTATATGTCCACATTTTAAAGTAATGTTAGATAAACTCGCATTGAAAATGATAGAAAAAGGTAATTGAAAAGTGTGCGTATTACTTGTGATCGTGGATTGGTACTTGGTTGAAGACTGAGAAACGATATATAAGTGAGAAGCCATGGCTCTGGCCAGGTTACTGGTTCTCGCGAATGCACACCACCTTTGTGAGAACATACTATACAGTTGTACAAATAAATTAACTTCAATTATCGATGGAATTGTGATGAATTTTGATTATTCAATTATCGATGGAATTGTGATGAATTTTGATTATTCAATTATCGATGGAATTGTGATGAATTTTGATTATTCAATTATCGATGGAATTGTGATGAATTTTGATTATTCAATTATCGATGAAATTGTGATTAATTTTGATTATTCAATTATGGATGGAATTGTGATGAATTTTGATTATTCAATTATCGATGGAATTGTGATGAATTTTGATTATTATACTTTAAAAATTGGAAAAATTCTTTCATTATTGTCACATTTCTCACAAACTTAAAGGAACTTATCATATTAGAATAAAAAGATAATCACAAAAAGTTGAAGTTCTGATGAAAATATGTTTTGTAATTGTGGCACTTATTGATGGTTGTATGACATAGGTATACTTGAACTTGGTACAACCAAAGGGGCAAAACCCAGGGTTTATTTTCTGTCTCAGTTGATTTATTATGGTGAGTGTAAGCCTTAGTACTCGTTTTGCAATACAGATGGCCCAGTTTCGATGAACAAATATCTAACTACCATTTTTGTATATAAGGTTAAATACTTTACAGAAAATTAAAGAAACTTGACTGCGTTATCATTGTGCAAGATTAATCCGTATTTCAACCTACCAGTAGAACTAGGTGAACTGATAAGATCCTGTTGACAACGACCCGAGATCAACTCCACCAACGTTCGACCTTGTTGAAATCTAATTTCTCATAATAACCTCTTGAAAAAAATTAATTATGTATCAAACATTTCACTTGAAAGAAATTTACAATAATTGTACTATAAAGGCGGAGATTATTTGATTTTAAGGACGTACTTGAAAAACAAAAATACCTTTGAGCAAAATTTATGGATACGTCTAGCTTTGATAGCCATGTGAAGTATGTGTCATTTTAAGTCCGGTGTAAGTCTCAAACTGTTGAATGTAGTCTTTCACCTTAAAATGTTTGATGTTTTAGGGGTCGACCATTTCATTTTGTTGGGGCGGTGGGTGGTTTTTTAAACAAAATTTCCGGCTCTGAGATAGCTTAAAAAATACTCTTGCTCATTTATAACAAACAAAACCCTTCTATGTCCATTATATTAGTTGAAAAAAATAAATTACCTCGAGATAAAGAAGAAAAAAATTGGCTCAATAGAAATTCCCAGCCCCCCCCCCCCCCCCCCCCCCCCCGCCGTTTCGAAAAATAAATGATCGGTCTCTTCGCATTTTAATTGGCAATGAATAATTGCATGAATTTTACATTTTAAGAAAAAAACTTCATATTAAACCACCATCTCTCTCTCTCTCTCTCTCTCTCTCTCTCTCTCTCTCTCTCTCTCTCTGTTTGGCCAGTAGTTTCGATTCGCAAAAGACATAAAAGAACAGGTTTGTACAGTGGCGGCGCGAGGGTTTGAGGTGCCCGGGGGCAATGTTCTTTAATGGGGCCCGCAGCTTTTAGCTTCCTCAGTTTTAAGTAGACAAATAAAAAAACATTTCGGATTCAAATCAAGGAGAATATTATTAAAAAGGTAAATTCAAGAAAGGTGTAACATTATATGGGGGGGGGGGATATTTCGTAATACTTGGCCCATTTGGCCATGTGAAAAAGACGCTAGATTTTGCAGAGGCGTTCAAAGCCAAAGCCACAAAAAGTTGGGTTAAATTACTGAATACTCGGTAACCTAGATAATCTTTACGTGATATATTTTACAAAATAAAATAGTAAATATTGTTTTTTTTGATAATATGAAGAACAAATTTGCAAAAAGTACCTGTTGTACAAATATCTTTTTATGAAAGAAATTTTGGCACAATATGCATTATAAATATACAAATTTACCATGGTATCAATGTGTGCTGGTGTACCGAGATGGTCAGTGTACTTAATAGTCCAAATAGGACGTCATACCTATTTTAATTAATGGCTCTTTTTAACGTCAATGGCAAGGAAAACTAATTGGAATGCTGATAAACAGATGGCAAAAATTTTAATTTGGGGTTAAAATGGGGTGAAGATCGAATGCACGTTCATTTTAAACAACTATATTTTTAGCGAACCGCCACGATGTTGGTTAGTTGACGTAAGTGGTTTCCCGATTGTGAGCACGTATTTACCGTGGAAGGAAGTGGTAAATTACGAAAAAAAACTACGGTCTATTCGGCTACTTATAACATACTTTAGAACGATTACATTTGTATCGAGCCCACGTGGAAAGCGAGACACAGCAGTCACTTTTCCAACGGCAGCTGAAAAGGCAGCGACGGCGGCATGAATGACCTCTTTGTACGAGTCTCAACATACTTGGCATCAGTCATTATGAAGCTAAGATAATTCATTACACGACATGCTCGCTTGATCCTTTTACCTTAGGGTGAAGGTCCCAGTCATATAAAATGTGCGTTACGGTTTTGGTTAAAATTTGCTTATATTTCCTTTTCGATTTGATTGACTTTTTTCATACTTGGGATGAACCATTATGAAGCTAAGACGATTTATTCACTGACATGCACACTTGCCCCTTTGAAATTGTGGTCAAGGTTATAAAATTTGTGTTAAGGTTTTGGTGAACAAATTTTCATTTGCTCTTTTTCTTAAAACCATTGATGGATTTTTGTGGTTCATGAGATGAATCATTATGAAGCTAAGACAACTCATTCTGCGACATGCACGCGCAACCTTTTGACGTTGGGGGTCAAGGTTACACGTTTTACAGCAATGCTTTGCTCGTGGGCTAGTCATGCAGATCTTTGCCTTCTTGTTTTAACGTTGTTGCTAACATGCAATATCTTGCTATATTGTCTGTAGTTATGTTTTTATTCACCATTAAGATATACTGCGCATGGTTAACACATGCCCATTTATCGATAACGACTTAATTTCAAGTCAAAATCAACATTGTGCAGATGTTATAATTAGCGATACACTTACAGGCATTATGATTGTAGAAAAACACTGTAAAATACGCTATAAAATAAAAACTCAAATTTTAAACTTGCTCTACAATAAATAATACAAAGTTTATTGTGCCCTCTAAAATATATAATTCAAAGTTTATTGTGCCCTGGGACTGTGCCCTCTAAAATATATAATACAAAATTTATTGTGCCCTCTAAAATATATAATACAAAATTTATTGTGCCCTCGTTTAAGTGGCGTTGAATAAGCAAGCTCGATCATTCTATATACACGTTTCCTGGATCACACCCTAGACTACTTTCATACCCTGGTATTGCTTTATTGTCTCGTAGGCAGAGAATGTAATACCCCGCAGTGATCTCCATGACCTTGACTTCATGGCTGATAAACCGGAGTTTCGTGCATCGTTAAATCAAATAGGTGATATAGACATTTTAAAATGTTAACGACATGAACGAACAGACGGATGTTACGTTGCGTTTTATTACCATTCCACTACATACCGTTTACGTTGTGTTCATGTTAACTTTGCGAATTTAACACTTACAAATCTAGAAACCTTAGCATAAAGCACTAATATTAAAAACTCTTTTCTTAGCTACTGATTAACACCGGCAAGTTTCTTTTCATATTTTATAGACATATACATATTTTTATAGACATATTTCTATAGACATAGACATGTTTGTGTGCGATTACGGACGCGCACTCTTGCAGCTACGGCTCAAACTTGGCGACATTTTATGCAGGATATGCAAAAACATGTCTTCGATAGTCTTTGTTAACCATGTCCTTGATTTATTACATCAAACAACTTACAATAAGGGGACACTTTGTGTTTATTACCTGTGTAAACTAGGGCATGGACAACCGGGACTGCAAAGGTATCATACATGCAAAAAGTGCATTTGGTAACATCTCTTGTTTTATAATGAACCATAAACAGTACGATCGCAAATCAAAATTGTGCGTTTATCCTTGTGTCTAAAAATCTGACAATATAATGGATACTTCCGTTTCGAAATTATATCAAAGAAAATCTGATGATCATGGTTGTTAATACTTTATAGATATTTTGAATCTGTACAAATATAATTTCATTTAGTGGATGAATCGAACTGATAAAAACCAAGAAGGAAGTACTTCATTAATGTTGTAATAACATGAGAGAAATAGGAATGAAATAGTTTAAAGCTCAGATTTATTACTCTAAGTCTACATCACCCAGCAAAGCTGAGTTTGGAAAAATATTTACTGCATTAACCAAAATTAAAATTAATAAAATTAAAAAAAAACAAAATTTTCATAACGGGAAACGTATTTGGCAATATGACAAAGAAGAAATATCTAAAGAAGCTGTTTACTCCTTGATACATGTACGAAAGTGCCAAAAGACTAAATTCCCACAGCATGTCATAAAGGTTTAAGGGAAAAAAATTATTCTTCTGCCGTCTTGTGCCCCCCCCCCCCCAAAAAAAAAAAAAAAAAAAATTCGCCTTTTATGAACAATGTTTGGTTTATGGCAATTTTAATAGAAAATTATTATTAAATAACAAGCATTGCAAGTTCAAATAACGTGAGACTATGGAAGGAGACAAAATAATGAGAAGCGGCCTCTGCAACATGAAGATCGATGTTCTGAATTAATATTTGTTTGCGGAGAGAAACATATAAAAAAGAAGATATTTTGAATTAACTAGAAATGTGTTAATAGAACACATATGCCCCACCACAGTGCATGTAAACGGACCTTAATGCAAATCCTAACTGAGATGTCGCGGACGGACTGACTAAGGTTACACTATATGTCCTATTACTGTCGTGGTGGGGCATGCAAATATGTGAATTTTTGTAACACTTCAGTCACTCGTCATTTGTTGTGTAATTTACTGCTCACCAAACTTATGTATAGCTTTCTTAATTTAAAACTATTCAGGGAAACGTTTTAGTTGTCGTCAACCGTTGTAATACAACCGTTACAGCCGTTAAGGAACGTACAGAACTATGGTTATAACTGTTATGAATCGTCAGAATTCTTCTCTGTAATTGAGGCTCTAACTCTAACTCATTACGTAACTGTTGCGTTGCGTTGTGTTACCATTGCCCTGCGTTGCGTAACCGTTACCGTTGCGTATGTAACACTTGCCAATCCAAGCACCGTATTGTAAGCACTGATATTAAAAAGTCTATTCTTAGCTACTGATTAATACCGACCAGTATATTCTCATATATGTTTCCAAACTTCATATCGTATTCATTAAACTTTTTTTTTCACGAAATTGTTGATGGGAAGGACTGTGACGGAGAAAATCTTAAATGTAGAGAAAAACAGTTCCAACAGTAAAAGTGTACCGGTGGTTCTGCTACGCCAGGCAACAATTTACCTATCGTCAGAGCAGAGATATCCACGCCCTACTCATTATCATAGCACATCATATGAAATCAAAGTATTTTAAGTTGACATTTACCCCATGTGAATTAGTGTTCATATTTAGGGCATACTGAAAATTTTATGAAAAATGGTTAAAAAATGTTGAAGTTATGAATGTCCGAAAAGCTGCAAGTACGCCTGTAAATCACGTAATGCTCACATGTTTTCCAGCGATAGTATTGGTTGGCGATCGTGGTACTGGCACGTGTGACATACGGCGATACGTTAATTATATAGTTATTGCAACTGTCGTTATGTAGCGATGCGCAACAACGGTTGTACCTCATCGCATCAATTTTAATGCATGGCAGTGGTTATACTGCAACAGTAACGCAACGCAATTAAACATCACGCAGCGCAACACAATGGAACTAAAACGTAGCGGTATAGCAACTCGTCGACACGTTAATACAACACAAGGACTACGCAAGTGCTCTATAATATAGATCAAATAAGCACAAAAGAAAAAAAGAGAGAAAAAACAACAATTGCGCAGAAATTATATTATTTAAATATTCCAAAATATTGAATTTTGATACGCTATTTACTCTGTGAAAGTAAATACTTCCAGCAATATTTGTAAAATAAAAATGTAATCATTGCTAGTATTTGTATTTTAAACCAACTGTATTTATCGTCAAGTATGACAATGTGAACTTAGTGTAATAGTCTTATTCTGTTATGAACAAGGTGCGCGAACTCCCGCAGTCGGGTCTTATAGTTACGAAACAGAATAAGCGCAAAATTGAAGTCAGATTTAAAACTCCAAAATGAAAAGTAATTTTTTAGTCTCTCTATATCGTTAAAATTTGACAGCATGCAGAGATACAAACGACACCGAAGGTCCGAACTTTTAGTGATTCCAGCTTCACTAAGTTATTTTTAAAAATTTACAAATATTTTAAATGTTAGCATGAGTGATACCATCTTTTCATTCTGATAAATAGATCTCGTTCTCTATTTTGCATATGAGAGTAATATAATTAATTTTTAAAAAAATTTAGTGGGTATCAGACATCACGTATTTATTTTCTATCATTAAGCGAGACATGCTGCTAGCTTCTGTTTTTTGTACTATGAGTCTAAGATAAAATAAAGCTAGGTTCAATAATCGGACCAGTCTATCCGACGCTCATAAGTTCGGTGGTCAGACCAGTCATCGCGAAGCTGGTAGGCTCGGTTGTCTGACCAGGTTACCCGAAGCTCGTAGGTTCGGTTGTCGGACCAGTCTACCCGAAGCTCGTATGCTCGGAAGTCTGACAAGGCAACCCAAAGCTCGTAGGTACGTTTGTCGGACCATACAATCCGGATCTCATAGCTACGGTTGTCGGATCAGGCTACCCGAAGCTCATAGATTCGGTTGTCGGACCAAGCTACCCGAAGCTCGTTTACGAAGTCTAAGAACAAAATACGATATGAACTAATTTATGTTAGACAGGTCTGCCACCCTGGCAGACGTGTTTATTGTACAAGCATTCTTCGATATGTTCAAAATACATGTAGACAGATAGTATGCATTACTGTATATGCATTAGAGTAAGTACCTAGGTCCTGGTATAAATCCATTTTTAACACAGACAAAAATCTCCAGTCGTAAAGCAAACATTCAGTACTCTATAAACATTTATAAATTTACGTTATTAATCAAATATTGAGGTTTGATAGTGGTCTTTCATAAATAAGCAAGACTGGGCCACGTTTTTTCAATAATTTTCCAGCAAGAAACTCAAGTAAACTCAAAAGTCGAATTTTTTCAGCATTCTGTGATCATGCTTTGTGTAGAACTGTCATGCTTTCCTAAAGTTTGGTTGTACCGTTTTTATGTTACATCTAAATTCTGTGTGTGTGTGTGTGTGTGTGTGTGTGTGTGTGTGTGTGTGTGTGTGTCGGTGCACTACATATTTTTGGGGGATTTTAAAACTGAGCTTTGTTCTTGAAAAGATGGAACCGGAGTTTTCAGGTCAAACCTCGTTTAAGCCTAGGTGTGATATAACATATATCGCTCTCGGTAAACTTGAATCAAGATGAAGTCTGGACTGTTTATGAAAGAGAAAATAAATCCACAATATTGAACGCAGTTTAAATATGCTATAAAAAAAAACCCCACATATGCTACATTCATAGACCGTACATATTAAACTGATCATTGAGTAGAATTTTGTCATATGGCTAGATAAGCTTAAAATCAATGCAGCCAACGTCTTCCTACAATAAAAATAATCACTGGTATAATAACCGCTGGTATTTACAACTAAACTTAATCTAATAAAAGAGAATTTGAAATCAAAGAGGAAAGGGTCGACAATTAATCGTACAAAGCAAATATCAAAATGTCTAGAGCAATGTCGATAAGAGATTTTATGGGCTGAATTCATTTCCTTTTTGACCCCGAGGTATGTCATTATTTGGATACGCATCTTTGAAATTAGTACAGATTTTATTTTTTAAATCTTTACCTTTGATCTCTTATCTTGTTCTACTTCATGTATAGGTTTATTTGGAAGGGGTTTACTTACTAATTTTGTTTGTTTGTTTTGTTGTTGGTTTTTTTTGCAATTCTTTATCATTAAATTTTTTAACTTACCCTTTTCTATTTGTGTGTGTGGGTGTGTGTGTGACCTGAATACAATGTGATCGTCATAGACAATATTTCTATTCTGTACAATGTTTTTATCTAAATGTTTTAATACAAATGCTTCAATATTTGTTCTCATATAAAATGTGACAGAAAAATCATCGATGACAACCTTTTCTTTTCTGAATTTAATTACCTAAACAGAAGAAGAGCAACAACTTCAGCAACATTTTTTAAAAATCATGGTAAATAATTATTTTATCAAGCTGGATTAAATTACAGAGGTTTTAAACAAATTATCATACATGCAAATTAAAACATTCTTGCTCACGTACACAACAAAAACAAATTCTCACGCACAATTAAAATTTAGAAATAAAAATAAATAAATAAAAAACAAAACGTGGCTCATGTGTAATTTTTCAACCACTGTCTACATTTCTGATGCGCCTGTTTAGTAATTTCCACAGGAGGCAATTCTAAACTTCGGTAATCGAGCGGCGTTTCGTACCTGGAGTCAAATCCAATTGGTGTGATCACAAATGTCTTTTCCATTGATGGCAATTGTTCGAAGAGATCACTATGAGGGAGAACACAATTATCCACGGGAGCAACTAGCAATTTTCTTGGAGTCTTTTGATCTTCCTCTCCGATAAGTGGCAACTTCGGAACGTTTGTATGACCATTAGTGACACAATGCATTTCCGTTTCCCAAAATTGTGCAGGGTCCGACATTTCACTTGTACAGACATCCGTGATATTTTGCGATCCAGTTTTTGACACGGAAGACGCGAAAACACTGTAACTTCCGCCGGGATGACTATCCCTTCTGAGATGTCCACCTGTATCCGCACTACCATTAAACGCCTTCCGAATATGACCTTCTGGAATAGAATGTATCGAACCTCCATATTCGTCCCTTGACGCCATATCCATTGAGTTTTTGTCTGTCTTCATTTCCTCTAATAATTGTTTTAAAACACATTTAGCTTCCTCTGACATCGATGGCAAAGGATCTGAATGGACGTTATATGTCTGTTTCTTATGGCGACGTTTTCGCTTCCTTGATTTTGATTGGTATTGAAGGGTAAAAGAATCACCGTGAACAAACTGGTCTGTGTCCTCCAGTACGAATAAACCTCTTTCCTGTGTTTCGTGCATTCTTGGCTATACCAGTTAATATTTGCTCTAACTTTGTCTACGACTTTCAGAACTTAAAACGATAAGTTTCCAATAAATTAACTCATCTTAACTTTACACGTAAATATATTTGCTATTACTTATTTATTCTGCACATAACTTGTAGAAATAAATACATCCTACTTTTCAGTAAATGATTTATCTTGCCTTGTTCACTCTAAATATTTTCCAACCAGCAGATACATGAGTGGGGAGAATCCATGTAAATCAATTATTGTTTTTAATATTACATGTGAGGGCAAAAGTTATCAGCACTTTATGTTGATACATTCCTCCATTTATTCAATATTTCATTCGGCATAAAATAGCAATATTTATATTAAATCCTCACAGATTACTCTCTAGTTACAGTTTGTTTTCAAATTGTATTTATCCAACTCAAATGTCTAATCCTCCAGGAATGTGGATGATACAAGGAAACATGGAATATTTCTCACCAATTTATCAAGAACATGGAGCTTTTTTCCATTCCTGTGAATCTTACACAAGATCCATGAATGTGGATGATACAAGGAAACATGGAATATTTCTCACCAATTTATCAAGAACATGGAGCTCTTTTCCAGTCATGTGACTCTTACACAAGATCCAGGAATGTGGATGATACAAGAAAACATGGAATTTTTCTCACCAATTTATCAAGAACATGAAGCTCTTTTCCAGTCCTGTGACTCTTACACAAGATTCATGATTGATTAAAGGAACTCATTACAATATTAATTGTTCTAAATATAGAGGAACTAACAAAGATAACTCGAAATCATTCAAAAAGCTCTTGTGAAATTACAGACTGTTCTGCTCACCATGAATTGATAAAAATGAAACTAACTGTTGTTTCAAGTTCATGTGACAGAAATTAAATCCATGACGATATGATTAGACATTCCGTTTTGTACATCAGAAAAGAGTAACATTTTTAACAATTGAAGATATGTCACACAGTTCTCGGAGCTTTCAAACTTGAAGCCACACTAATGTTCTCCAGTGTCAGGTAATGTGAAAATCACACGTTAAAGTAAACGTTTCCTGCCGAGTCTCCAACAGTGATTAGCGCATCACAATACACCCGATCGACTAACGTCAATAGATACAGTGGGGTAAATTTATACTGCATAATAGCAGCACATTTTTATACTCACTTTCTCTGTGCGTTTGAAAGCCCGTACTATGTTTGGGTGCCCGCTGTGTACACATTTACAAACGGCATATGGGCTTAAGCTTTTGTGTAGAATGTCAGACTTCTTTATGTCAATGTCTCCATTACTCCGATCTTAAATGAACAACGAAAGACGGGAAGAAGGTATAATAAACTCACCGAAACTCAATTGAACAGTCTTAATGCATCTAATAAAGTTGGCATATACTTTGTGAACTGCCCTTCACTTTAGTCAGTATCAAAAAGACCACCTGTACATTATCGGAGAAATATTTAGATTAAATCCTTGATTTCAATGGAATATTATATAGTTGAAGAAGAAATCCTCGCCGGTAAATAAATCGTGTTTAGTCTCAGGTTTCATGTTACCGATTAAACCAAGTAGATATTGAGTCTATAGCCTTCATCAGTTAGTTTTACGTAATTATACACAAAAAATCTCTACTGTATATTCAAATAAACATATCAGATAGGTTTCGAATTTTGGACCCAGGTTTCATACGTATTTTCAATAAAAGCGTTGTGAGTTAATAAAGATACACCTCAATGAACTAAAATCTGTAGGTGAGAAAGAGTACGGGGGTGTCATGGGCGTGCCTTTTTCCTTGACATAAATCGAGACGAGACGGCTACTCTCTTACATAATATCACACCGTTCAGTCAGTCTATTTAAAAAATTTCCAGATGCATAAGAATAGGCAAAGTATATTTAAGATACCTTCATTCATCCGTGTATATCTTTATATTTTGCATGAACAGGTAATATATATTATTTGCACATCTCTCTGGATAAGAGCATTATTTGTTTTTCATCGTCTAGACGAAATACGCTAACTGCTCGTATTTGTTGTCAGTCATTTGATCATTTCATTTATTTAAAACTATTTCTTTTATAAAAACTTGCGGTAAATTTTTCTTTGAAACTAACAATTTACATAAATATGTACTTTTAGGAAAAACCAGGTACGTTTGGTATTTTATAAAAACATGTTGTCCTCTAATGCCTGAAATAAAGTGTTGTCAAATAATGATTTTAGGACTTAAAAAGACTATCAAAACATTTGAGAAATTATTCTGTGAGACGGTTTAAACTGGCAAAATATATTGCAAGGATCTAGTAACTTAAAAGTGTTATTTTTTTCTAATCTCTAGGCAGCTTTGTAAAATACACAAAGGATATATACATACAATTTATCACTTTTTCTTACATGTTACTGTGTCACACCAATTTCATCGCATGCATTTAGGTTTGACAGAGTCCTTCGCAACTGCCGACCGTTGATTGCGGCTCGTGGCACCAATCTGAACAAAAAATATTTGCCTTATCTATTAAATTGAATCTATTTTAACTTTTCTGCCGTAGAAGTAAGTAAATACGAATTCTAACACGTTGTCCTCAAAAAGAACATAACCGATTCAGTCAAAAATGTAGATAGTCAAAAATAAATTTTCATTTATAAATGTACTGTACGTTTTGCAATTTTAAATGCGCTTCATCTTCATTACGTGTGATATAGACAAATATTTTCAAGTTAATTCAATTAATATTGATATTCATAAAAAAGTTTTCGAGTGTTAAATATCATACTTCATGTTTAGTTTATCCTACACAGCACCTTCATATATACTCTACTTGCACTTATGTTACCTTCGATGGGCGGTTATTTATTATACTCATAAAACGTACTGTAAGAGATTATTAAGTAAAATTCTATCACACAGTTAGATAAGCCGAAAAATTACCTGCTGACTCAATATTACTTAAGTCAGTATGGAATAATAATGAACCAATCTTAGATATTTACATTAAAACGCGATAAGATGATATGCCATTTGATGGTCGCGACTGTACGGTTAAACGGACCACAATTAATTTTACGAAGCAAACACTAAATGTCTGCCGCTTTATTGATCATTGTCTTATTAGTTAAATATATTTACTTTTAAATCACTAAATGCCAAATTTGAAAACCCGATCTTCAGTCCTAATCGTTTACGTTCTGTTGGCTTAAAAATGAATTTATCTTATGTCAGAGATGAACTTAAATACTTATCAAGGTCAACTGCGTAAATTGCGGAAATTATACTTAATTGATTTTTGTTATAAATCGCTTAACACAGTTGTGATAAATCTGAAACTTCGCAATATATTTGCATTTGATGACTCACAACACAAGGAAAATTTCAGGCCGTATTCCACAAAACAGAATCCACTGTGTATTCCGCTAAAGAGGTTCCACGTCGCATTCCACGGAATATATTCCACATTTGATTTCCACGAAGACTGGATTTAACATTATTAGGTCCATTAGTGTGGTTGTCATGTGCTGAGTCACCATTCGAGTGTCTTAAAGATGGATTACTATTACACAAGCTGAATTTTATTGATACTGCTGGCATATACACTTTCATTCAAAGTACGGTAGAAATTCAGTAACTCAAACATAAAACACTCGAATATTCGGCATTACTCGATTAATATGGTCATGCCAAGCTCGAAGCATTACCTAGCCTGCAATCCTAAAAAGTTGTAACAGTCGAACACTCGAAGAAAAAAGCCTATGATCCGCAGCACTTTGAATTTTTGAAGTTCTGCAGTATATAAAAGACGTGCAGCAATGTAATGAAAAGAACCATAGGAAACTTTTGTGTGTTTCTCTGCCACTTTAAGTATGCATCCTCTGACTGTACAAATAAATCTTTTTAATTCCTATACTAAATATTTGAATAGAACTAGAAATTATTCAAGGCACATGGCGTAGTATAAGATTTATAATTGTTTCTAATTGTTATATATATTCTCAAACCGAAGTTATAGAGGAAAAGGTGTGCCTTATGATAGCCATAATGTGAAAGAATACGCCGGGTCATGCCGTGAAAGAAACAGTTCCTAGGGAACACAAATTGCTTGCATATCCATTTCAAGGCATATTAATTTATCATAGGAAACAAAAACGGACTGTAATATAGTTCTGTCTTCATGGATAACAATAATCTCGTCTATTTAGAAACATAATTCCAAGTACACTTTTTGAAAGTAAACTGACTCTGCTAAGAATACATAGATGAGATTCTGGTATGACACGGTGAAATTCTGGTATGACACGGTGAAATTCTGGTATGATACGGTGAAATTCTCGTATGACACAGAACAGTTATGACTGCACTGGGAAATCCAAATTCGCCAGTATCACCATGGTGATATGTCTATTTCTTAAGTTAAAAGAACGACATCAGAGAAGAAAATCATCGCTGAAAATGATTCCGCCTTTTCGTACTGTAAAATATGTCCGTAACTATTTACGTTTGATGTGATGTTATCATAAATGAATTCAATCGTGTCTTTAATTTTAAAAAGGGACAAGCACGTGTGTCATGTCGTCAAAAGTAAAAGCACATCTCCTTCTCGAGCCATCTACACCATGACCACTATCGACATATAATGTCTGGTCCTTCATTCATATACTTGAATGGCCACACTTTGTACCGCCTTTTATTGTTGTCTCTAACAACACGACATGTCAGACGTAAATATCGGCGAAATCTCATAAAAGAAACCATAAACATTGTCATAACACAGATTTTGCTCAAGAGTTTAAATACTGGGACGGGTAACAAAAATGAGGCTATGCGCCCACTTTTCAATAAATCTTACAACGGCCACACTTAATATTCTTGTTAAGGCTTTTGCTAGCATGCTGTGATTCTTTTGTCTTTGGATCACGACTTTACGGTGCGATATCTATTGAACATAGAAATTCAGTGACCGCGATATAATTTGACACTGTATTCATTATCTGTATTTTCTTTTACAATATTGCCAACGAAGCGATTACGCTATGTTATGATAATAATATAAATTTCGACAATGAATTGGATAAACCAGGTCGAAAGTGCCATGATATATATTATCATACAGGTTAGAGAATTTTTAATTCGATTTCTACGGAGATTCGAACCCGAATCCGCGGGTTACGGCACCCATCGCCTTGCCTGTAAAAAATTAAATATTCTCTAATCTGTATGATAATATTATTTATTCTTTTTTAAAAAGTTCTGTTAATGATATCAAGCATTCTCCTGTAGAATCCAGGGATAGCACCTTCCGCTCTGTTTGGTTATATTTCTCTCTCTCTCTCTCTCTCTCTCTCTCTCTCTCTCTCTCTATATATATATATATATATATATATATATATATATATATATATATATATATATATATATATATATATATATCATGCCAAAGCATTTGTCTACTCTTGTTTAATCGCCAACATTTGCATGGAAAATCAGGAGAAAGAATGTTTAAACTTTATTAGTAATGCTATACATGATACAGTGTATATTCATCCTGTGGTTATGTTATGTGTAAATTTATAAATATTTCACTCACACGTAAACATTTATATGCCTTGTGAATTTGTATTAATATTATTTGCATTAATGTTTACTCTATTTCATTTTAAATCTGTACTACAAAATAATAATCAAGCGGTGATTTCAAAATTGCTACAAACAGAGACATCATAGACAGAGTTGTGCCTCTGGATTAAAAGGCTGCAATGTAGCAGAGAATATTTGTAATCTAATCAGTTTGTTTAGTTGATGATTATTCATTTTATTTCATTCATTCATTCATTTATTCATATTCTGTACTATTTTTAACCTTCGACGCGGACATCTGTTGGCATAGAGAGAACACGCCTGATTTCAATAGGGCTAGATACCAGCGCCGTGCAGACCTAGTGTTACGACTATAGGTCTTAAAATAATGTAACAGAAAGAAAGTGAAACCAACAATGTAAGTAAAATCAACAAGCAATTTATTTCTAGACAATTAAAGAGAAAATTCAAAAGACACTTACAGTAACGTGAATAAAAGTCCAAATAATCCAATAACCCCAAGTGTCCTAATCACAAGTCCTAAATATAGAATATTCCGAATGAATTCCAGTAGCCTATAATATCCTGATGTGCTAGTAGTCTTGAATGTTCTGATATGCCTGAATGATGTAATCCAGAATATCTTCGAATGAACTCACATAAATCTCAAAGTCCAGTATTAATCCAAAATGAGAAAGAGCACACTTAGTAATTCCAATGAGTATTTCAAATAAAAAATTTCTCTCTCTCTCTGAATTTTGCTCTGATTTTCAAAACGTAACATCTGATTACTAAAATAAATTCCTTAATGGACTGATCTTAATAACATGAAGTTTAGTATAGGAATGAAATCTTGTTTACCAAACCTGTATAAATATAAGGATAAGTCACCTGACAGAATATTCTAGAATATGAGTAACTCTAATAGAAATTTCCGGTGCGTACGTGACTTTTCTCATATCAAGACATGGAAAATTCCAATCTAATTGTTAAATGCTATGTAAACAAGACTGATCTTGAACTCAAATGCTGTAAATATGTTGTTTACAAAATGACTCAAGTACAACTTACCTCATGGACACATATTATAAATTCAATATAAATAACATTAGAAATTTCTGTAATATTTTCACACGTGGATATTCTATATTGAGTGAAAACGGTTATTTTTATTTGTATCAATAAAACTGAGTTAGAAACGCCAATTTAGACATACCATTTGATTCTTGCCGTAATGTTTTTGAAAAGAAATTGTTCAAAGTCGTCTGCCTTGTGGCCATTTACTCTGTTCCGTGTATTATGTGGTAAATACGTATTAGCTTGACACTTGGTCGTTTATCCGTTCCATACAAAGAAGCGGTTGTCGTTCTGATCATCAGCATTATCTCCGAGTTTCAGAATCAGAATTCTTCCTCGGTCAAGATTTTCAATCACTCGATATTACTGAACGATTGGCAAGAGTATGCACTCTGTGTAGAAGTGTTCAATAGTGAATATCCTAGTAGTGGTCACATAGACGTTTGTTGCGATACGTGTCGGACGCAAGACAAACCGTAACTAGGTGACCAAGACTAGGGAAATCCGTGATGTAATTTCCTTAGTACAAACGTTTACGATCTTTTGGCCGAACCCTTAATTTGCTAGAAATAGATGAAACTGTTAATAGTGCTGAGTATTTTTTCACAACAGTCACTGACTCTACAACTTAATATTTCGAAAATCCAAGTTGCGCCAGTAAGGCCCTGACCATACACACCGGTGCGCCAAACGCAAAAATAATGCGGTAATGGCGCGGGCGTAACGTCAATCTGAGGAATTGATTCTGTGCAAATTGTTGACGATAAGAGTGATATATATATATATATATATATATATATATATATATATATATATATATATATATATATATATATATATATATATATACACACACACACGAGGTGTATTGGAAAAGTTCTTAATATTTTTGTTATTACTTTTGTGTTTCTTTGAACCTCTCAATAAATTTAATGCCGATCGATAAACCAAATAACATTCTATAAAATGGTCTGTAGCTTCACGTGCAGCACACCGGACACCTGCACATATATACCTGTGACGTAACATAGGTAAATGACAGTAACGTAAAAAAAAATCGGAGAAGGAGAGCAATTTGCTACTGTTAAAGAGCATACTGTAAAATCCTGTCGCTCTTATGATACTATCTGACTGATATCTAGGTTGACTTGGATCAAGTTTACCGATGTACTTCTCTGTCATATCCTACCATTTTGAGGTGCTTTCATTGTTTTAAAGATGGTCGCGAATCATGGAAGATCGCCCACGTTATGGAAGACGGTTGTCAGAGCTTGATGAGCGGGATGTGGCTGCTGTGAAGGGAGCAACTGATGAAGATGCTCTATACACAGTGGAAGATATTTCAGTTGTCACGGACATTAATTCATCAGCTGTTTTTAATATATTGAAGAATCATTTGAAGTTCAGAAGGGTTTGTGCAAGATGGGTCGGCTGGTCGAAAACATACTCGGGTTGAAATCGCCAAACAGCCTCTCAACAAATCTGAAAAGAGTGACCAGAGACGTTTGAATGAGATTGTCTCAGGAGATGTAACATGGATTTACTTTTTTGAACCCGACTCAAGAGAAATTAACAACGTCTCGATCAGAGGAAACGAGCAGAGACCACAAATCGCTTGACGTAGTCGGACTGTCTAGAGAGTTTTAGACGCATTATTTTTTGACGCAAAAGGCCCGGTCGACCAGGTACCTTTGCCTGATTCTGCTAGTGTGACTGGACATTTTTATGTTTCCACAGTGTGGCCAAAAGTTGCGGAACGCTACCGAATCACTCGTTTGCACACCGGTACTCGAGGTATCTGTCTACTCCATAACAACGCACCGACGCATAAATCCTCCGTCGTGATAGACTTCCTGAAGTAACACAGAATCCAGACTTTGCCATATCCTCCATACAGCCCTGATTTAGCTCCAAGTGATTTTTGACTGAAGTCCTTTATCAAAGGGGCAGACGATTTGAAAGCTGCCACGTGCTTGGAAGTGCAGTTTTCCAGTGTATGAACAGCATGCCAAACAGTTAATACAAAATGACATTTAATAATGGGATGATCAGACTGAGAAAGTGTGTAGAGGTGCATGAGGTGTATTTTGAGGGGTGCACTAAACTACTGTTCACTAATAACGAACTTTATTACAATGCACTAATATTCAGAACTTTTTAAAAAGCCCTCGTATATACGGTTAGAAGGGTGATGTTTCTTGTCAACTATAAACGATCGTTTTACCTTAAATGTCAATCATTATATACAAGACTAGTTGTTGCTATTCTTGCATATTTCATGCGAATAATGGACAAGGGATTGTTAATCACGTTTGTTTCAAAAGACCGGCGAACGAATATATCGTTTTGTATTGGGGCATTGAATAGAATAGAAACTGATATGTCCCGAGGCAATTACAACTTCGTATATAAACTTTACATGAAAAAGAATTGCTTAAGACTTAATCTGACTCAAAGCACATTTGAAAGTTCTAACACATACATGCTTCTCGTCATCAAAATTTGAAAAGTGTGGCAAATAGGTTTATACTATACATTTTCCGATATAAAACTATAAAGTATTTTTTTTTAACAGCAGTATAATGTCCTATCAAAATTTCCAATCCTATAGCAAAGGTTTAATTTATAAAAGAAACTTGTGTACAAAATAAATTATTTTACTTCTAAAGAGGAGATTTATTGAATTTGTCAGAACAAAAAATGTAAGATGATATCACTCACTTTGAATGTTTAGTGTAAACTATGAACTAATGTCGGTATATATGGGGGGGGGGGGGCGGGTAGAAGGATTGATTCATGGATGCAGTTATTCGTATGTCATCCTTTAACATCAGTCATTTATTTCATTATTTCATAAATATGATTGATTCTGCTTAAATCGTTCTTGAAACCAGTGAATGTTCTTGACAAACAGTATTGGTGATGTGGTTAAGATGACGAGTTGATTGACAGGTTCTTTGAAATATTTTGTATGCGTAAGTCGCTCGGGCCCGATTATGCAAATATTTCCGGTTCCGCTCCACTGAAGTTACCTCTTGCCTTGGAATCTACAGTTGACACGTGGAATGAGTAGATTATAGTTACGTGCACAACGAGTCTTGAATTGAAAACATCTGTGATCAGGAATATTGAACTGTAATAAGTTTGCTTCAGGCCGTGATCTAACTCTTAACCGTCGTTTACCTGAATGATTTTACCTTCAAAACCCATTTATGGGAGTAACTTTGCATTCCCGATTCGACGTTTGCGTGTAATTTTAAATGGATCTTGTTCTGTATGAGCTATCTAGATGTAAAAAAATACTTTGATGATAATTTACTCTATTTTGAAAGTTGTAGAGTAATAAACGAGTATAAACTGTACGAAGGATTTTTGAAAAGTGCTAAATATTTTGTTATAACTTTTTTGTTTCTTTGAACCTCTCAATATATATAACGCCGATCGATAGACAAAATAATATTCTATAAAATAATCTGCAACTGCACGTGCAGCACGCCGGACACCTGCACATTTATGCGGGTGTGAAGTATCTAGGTAAATGATAGTGACGGAAAAACGTTGGAGATGGGGAACAATTTTCTTACTGAGCAAAGAGCATCCTGTAAAATCCCAGTGCTCTTAGAGTACTATCTGACTGATATCTAGATTGACTTGGATAAAGTTTACCAATGTACTTCTCTGTCATATCCTACAATTTTGAGGTGGTTTCATCGTTTCAGAGATGGTTGCAAATCCATGGCAGATTACCCACGTTCTGGAAGACCGATGACTGCGCTTGGTGAATATGGAGTATGAAAACACTATTGATATTTTCCATGGTCTCGTACTCGCTATCGCTCGTCCTCGACCTGGTAAAACGCCATTAGTGTTTCAAATACCCCTCGCCCCATATAAGCAAACTACTCTGTTATAATTAGTTTTTTCTTTGCCAGCTTGGTGAAAATATGGCGCACACAAGTTACCTCTCTCGAGTGTTGAAATATTTAGCGCACACGAGTTACTTCCCCTGACTTCAACCTATTTTTAGTAACACAAAATATGCAAATTATGCTAACGACCATAAACTTATCAACTGTAGTATAGTATTATATACATATATATATATATATATATATATATATATATATATATATATATATATATATATATATATATATATATATATATATATATAGTGATAGCACCCGGTCCGAGGTATGGCTTTTGTTTCCGCGCTCACTACCCTTTTATATATTGATTGTACACAAAAAGGATGCTTGAAGATTTTAGATGATATTATTACACTGCCATTATATAATGATTTTACACAAAAATGATGACTGTCTAATTAGAGAGGTAAATTTACTTATATATAATGGCTTGTCGAGATCATTCCGTCCATAATCTGTACGAAGCTAATGAGAATGGCGACGTCAGACATGTTTTGTGTCTAAAGATTCTTTAAAAAAATAAAAAATAATAATGGCTATATTCTCATCGCAGTATCAAGCAAGGATAAATGTCAGAAAGTATTAAGCACCTACAGATTTATGTTCGAATGCTTTTACGGCATTATACTAAAGGAACTTGTGGTTGATCATGTCAAAGGCGATAAATCTGATAACAGAATAGCTAATCTAGAAGCTGTGACACGCCAGGTAAATAACTTGAAAGGTGATGTTTGTAAGCACGAAAAGACACATTAAGCAGTAAGAGCAACCACTATTGAAACAGAAGAAGAGGAAATATTTAGTTCTTGTTTAAGGCACATACTACCCTTGGTACCAACAGACGTTCTTATTTTGTTGCAGTGGGACAAGAAAGAAATCGTACTCTCCTATCTGTGATGGTTGGTATTCTTTTAGCTTCGTCTAAGCGGTGCCGTGTTTATTTGTCGTTCTAGACCTAGTTCATGAAAAATATATAACGCAGGAACATCAGGGACATCTTCCACCTGCTTATGTCTAAAGTGGCCATGTGCTTGTGTGCAAATGACGTCATTATAGCCAGATAACCCAATCTTGTTTAGCACCATGTATGCATGATGTGGATTTCTGACCTGGCCGTGCTCATAGTTGCATACTGGTTTTCACAAGCTAGAGCCGCAAAATAGTTATCACGTGTTATAACGTTTTTAACAACGCACTTTTTCACGCCTTTCTGTTTCGTTTAGCAGATCTAGCACGTACATTTTTCCTCGCAGCACAACGGGCTCCTTAATCACAACAACATGCTCTTCCTTGAACTTGCCAACAACATTTATATTCGTCTTATAATAAAACTTGCTGATTTTGCTATCTTTTTCAGGATAATCAGAAAAATAAACATGTATTTTCATAGCAAACATGTCCTTGTACACATCATCTGTCCTAATTTTATAGCATAGCGAGTCAATGTCGGTAAGAAGCAGCTTGGCTTGGTTGCCATATTTCATTTTGATTACGCCGTAGTGAAAATTATACATGTGATATTTTGACAGCTCAAGTACAGCAAAACCGACGTAAATTGGTTTATTAAGTTTTATGTGCGTTTTCTTTCGATAAATCGCTACCAGTTTTCATCAAATATCTTCATGCTGACAAAGGCTGGGTCAGCTACTAACTTGTCGCGCCGTTTGACATCATTGACAATTCCGATGTTTACTCTTTGCCTGACGTTTTCTATACACTTACCGAAAACCTGGTTGTTCATGAGCTTTAAACAATCTTTTTCAAACTCTTTTTTGTTGCTATTGCTGCGATTCACTTTGCCGTATTAAAATTGATATACGGTTTCAGCCAGGCCTCTTGTTTGAAATTTAGAGCGCGGTGTACTTGAATCAGATTTTATCATATGTCAAGGCACTGCTGCAGGTTCTTGTAATGGATCGCGTAGCGATATTTGTCATGAAGATTTGGAATCAGCTTTGGTACTTTGAAATTGCCAAAACCAAGTTTTTCATTAAAATCCGCAGAATAATTACTCAGCATTTGGTCTTCAACTGTCATGCTCTCTGGCGCCAAAGGATAATCATTATGATCATCCTGAATTTTAGGAAGGTACTCGAGATCAACTTCAAGAACGTAGCCGGTGTCGTCATTGCTGCGTAATAATTTATCTGTAAAATTTTCTGGAGTCATCCACTTGAAATCGCCAACAAGCAGCTTCTGTCCTTACATAAAGACTGTTACGATCCAGATAGGTAATATACTTTATTTCTTTCTCTGGATCGTATTCTGGCTCATAGTTGTTATTGGCCACAGAATGTCTGTTCGTAATTACTGAGATACCCCCTCTGATTCCCTTTTCAAAGAAATTATGCATATCAATATATGTAAATAATTCCAGAGTATTTCTTGAGAGCAGCATCCCAAGAAAAACCAGGACAAGAATAATAAAAGTCAGGATCTAGTTTGTAATATGACAAACAGAGATCTCTAAAGTTCTCAAATACATCAGCAAGCAATAGCACGTCGGTTTTAAGATAAAGATCATGATAGTCACTCATATTCTTCAAGTTAAACTTTAGTCCAAACATGCTTCTCATGCTCATAATCAGCATGATAAACATTAGTGCCACTTCGACGGCTAAAGAAATATTCTTGTTGTGGCAGATAGATCTCATAAAAAGTTTCCTAACATGATATATACTCCTAAGGATAAATTCCTTTGCATTTGACTAGATAAAGTTCGCAATCAAACTCTTCTGCGGTATATCAAAACACTTTTGTATTTTTAACAAGTTCATCTAGCGACTCGTTCATAAACTGGAGGCTGTCGATGAAGCGCAAGTCATCAAAAGAAAATGACAGATACTTTTCCATGTTATTTGGAATGCAAGTAATCCTTTTCCTTAACTTGCCAAAGTGCTTTACAATTAGATGTGAATCATAACCTCGCAGATTATGAAATAATACTGGAATGAACTCAGGTTGTCTTAATTTCAGATTGCACTTGTTATGAGCAGCGCCACGATAATTACTAGTAAAATGACAATGATCTCGAACTCTGTCGTCGCCAAGTTGCTGATTACATATCCAGCATAACTTCGCCTGAGAAAAGTTGTCTTGGTCCTGCCCACTAAATATCATTCTTGCTGAGCTAATTTTCTGAATCTAATTAACTTCATCTAGCAGATTATGTATGAAATTCTCGCTACAGTTTTCTCCGCGATATAGTTTTATAGGTTTGCTTAACGCATTGTCAACGCAAACAACTTTGTACGCATACTTGCGCGGAACGTTCTCCTGGTATCTTCTGGTAAAAGATTTTTCAGGATCGTTGTCTGCACCCTCGACAGGAATCAATAGAGATTCGAAATCGGCGTGAATTATGAAAGGAATTCGGGCCATATTACAGAAGTTGTTAAATGATACCATACTATATTTCTTGTCTGGCATGATAGTTTTTGCAACGTCAACACAATCTAGTTCGTGAGCAGCTAGTAATTCTTCCGTGGTGTATCCGTGAAGGCATTTCATACAGTAATATAATTTGCATTTGTGTTTGCTGTACTGGACATACATTATTGCAGAAACACTTTTGATCCATCAGTAGAGACCATCGTTGGTGTCGCCATGAATATAAAGCAAATCAATATTAGCAACATCGCTTGCAAACCAATACACATACAAACGATAGATGCTTGATTTGTCATCTGCACCAAAGATGTTGACAGGTTAATTATTTTGTCTCTCAAATTTTGAAACGTCATTGATCTGAACAGGAAACTTGGTGCCAGCAAAATTTAACGTATCTTCATATGGCGCATAATTGCTAACTCGATTTGGATTTGTTTTTGCTGGGTACAGTACAGATAACACGGCCCACATAAACATATGTTATCATTATCTGTGACATTGACAAAGATTGGCTTTTTTATTTTGGCTGGTAATCCCAAATTTGATATGCCATGTAACGGATTGTACTTAGCAGTATTGACAACAGAGTTTGAAACACATATTTATAACTTTTCAAACCGCAGTACGAGATGCTGTCCACGAGACAAGCAGTCAGGTATTTGACAACTTGGGATTAACTCGCATTGCTGTCAGCTATTCTCCAGTTCGCAGATAATTGCGCTGGTAAATACGTAACACTTGTATAGACGCGCATTTGCTAAAAATAAAGCTTCTTGCTGAATCTATACAAAAGATTATCCAATTCTAGCGCGTGATAACTAGAAGGCTTTATCTTTGGCACCCAAAGAGATAGTTTTGTAAACATACATTGTCCGTCATCAACACCAGCTGGACTATCAATATTGCAGCAAAATTCAAAAATGGAACTTAGTGACAACACCATAGACACTTCATTGTGGCCGTCTGTAAGAGCGCGCCTCATTGCAAAGCCAACATTATAATTTCCGTTTTGTGGATCAATAAAAGCATTACGAATGGCAGTACTAATTTGAGCTTCAGTTGGTCCGGCCAACAGCATCAGGACGAACTTCAACACCTTGTTTGTACTTTATGCTAATTGCTTCATTGCTCGTATCCTTGTACCAGAACATGTTTGTCGCTGAGCTTCTGCTGTGGTCATCGCCCATCGAAATTAAATTCATGGTGGTGCTGGCAGCTGGCAGATAGTTGCTAATGTCCTCAACTGTCTAATTATTTAGTTGATATCGCGCCGTCTTAAACAAGCTACCATTGTTGAAAAGTGCCAAGTTTGTGTTAGGTGGAAAATTATCAGGTGGAGCAGCAGTTGTCTGCAAATAATGTCTGACTTCAAGTAAACGTCTTCATCTCGCGTGTCAATAATTCTTGTTCCATGTTTGTTCACTTGATGTGAGTTCTTGTCCAAGTATTCGACATATTCATACACAGTTGTTGGCTCATCAATTGGCGCCTCATCAAAGAGTTTAAAATACTCTGGGGTAAATCTAGACAGCATGTTTATACACCCTTGTTACACACAAATTCTCTTTAGACCAGCGCCCGCTGTAATATTTGACAAGTTAGGCAGTGATGTTGGCGCCAATCGCATATCGAGTTCATTCGTCATCACACGCTCAGCTTCTTTTGTTGGCGCAATTTCTTTGATAGCTTCTTTGACCTACGCTGGCTTTGGCGAAATTTTGTCTTCTTCTTTCCTGCTGCGCTTCCAGCTGCTGACGCAGCGCCCTTTGCAAAACTAGAGACAACAGAAGAAATTTTTTGTCTATGCATGGTGCTGCTTGACGAAACTTAGAGAACAGCGTTGATAAAAATCCTCTTATGATCTTTCTGCGCTTAATTCGTCTTGGCTTCATTTATACAACACGGTTACATAGTTTTAGTTTTGCGCTCACAGATGCAAATAAAATGTTACTCGCTCGTTGTTAAGGTCAACGTTCTTTCCAGATTGGTCCGTGGTTGACATTCCGATTTCTAGTATGCTGTAGACATTGATGATGAGATAGTAAATTATCGGCGAAGGCTTTACTGTCATCAAAGATCCGGGCGGTGCATTAGGACTGAGGCCTCCTAGCTCGTCAAATGATCCTTCAGCTATTGAACAATTTATGAGTAAGCTGTTTACGACGCTAATGTTTACGGGAAAGTCTCCATCGTAAACACAATTTTCTAGTAGAATTTGCGAACTCAAACCAAATAGGTTTCTTAAGCTGTTGTCAATTGTAAAGTCAACTCTGTAACCGCCCTTAAGAGTCAATCCTGTTTTAAGCGTAGAATAATTTGGCTTCTTGATTATGTTATCGCCAATATGACCTTTCTCGCCAATCATTCTTTTCATTTCATCAGCGATGTCAACAATGGTTGTACGCACCTGGAATGATGGTGAGCAATGTTTCTGTATCAGTAGCAGAAGTAAGATATCTGAATGTGTTGTTGCTTGCTGTAACATTATGAAATGAGTTCCATATTTCTGCAGAAATTAGCGCGATCTCATAGCGAGAATCCTGCGATAACTCTACTGGCGTGCTATGTCAGTCAGTAAAATTAGTGCTGCTTCCTTGAACCAACTTGGAATAAAAGAGGAAAGTTTGCGACATGTCTATATCAAATCATTGTACAAAACTTTATAATTGGCATTACTAAGTAAACTTTGCTGAAGCAGATGGTCTAGTATTTCAGTGATCTCGTTGTCATTTCTTTTTGCCAGCGTTGCCAGCTTGTTTACTTGCCAACCAGAAACTTCGGTCGAGTCACGAGCTAAAATGGTTCCTTGTAATATTTAATTCCTTTACATACTCGCTTCTTACCATGCTCCTCTTCAGCTGGCTCTCTTGTTATTGCAAGCTGTTGGCACCGGGCAGATGGTTGTAGTTTAAATTCTAGACTAGGGTCTTTTTCTGCAGGTTGTTCTCGTGTTACTAGATACGGATGATGGGTATACCGTGGTGGTGCTTCTAGTCCATGCTCTTTTTCATAATGTGCGATATCTCTTGCCATTTTTCCCTCAATTGTACGCCCATCGCAATCATATCTTTCAGTCAGGAAGGTTTTGAACGATCCTGTTTTTTGGCGTATAACGCATTCAGATTTGCAAGTACATCGTAATCGCTTTTAAAGCCTCGTAATCTTCAGAGGACCAATGTTTCTTTTTTTCCAGCTCATTATATCTCTTGTACAATTCATCAAGCTGTTACTGATATTCCATATCATGTACTGTTTTCGTTATATTTCCGTGAAATAAATTTCTTTCTTCACTTAGAATCAACTTGGTATTTGCCATTTCTGACAGATGTTTTTCAATCCAATCTTTTCTATACTGCCTAACAGGTGTCTCATAGTCTTCTTCTGGTAACCATGCTCGGGCCACTGCACTTTTTTCGGTTTCATACAGTGTTCCCAGACCTGCCACCTTTTTGCACCCTCATCTTCCGGCGCTTTATCCTCAGGCAATTCGGCTGCTAAAGGTTCATTGCGTTTGATAAATTCTTTTAGCGCGCCAAGCTGCTGTTGAGAAAGCCGCTCTTGTTTCTACTGCTTGACATTAAGCTGCAGCAATTTGCCAGGAACCTATCTGTCTCTTTTGTGTGTTTTGTCTGCTTGTCCTGTTGTTTATTGCGTTCAGATGCTACCTTAGTTATTGCAGTTGTTACAGGTTGAAATAATTTTTGTGCAACGTCGGGCTGAAATTCTTGCTCGCCTATATTTTCTGCAATGACACGACTACGTAGCTACTGTTGCTGTTCTACGTAATTGCGCAAAACCTCCACCTGGACCGTCTGATCATCTATTTTTACAAACGGCATTGTATACATTATATTTGCATAAAATACTACACTGGACAGCATGATCTGACATGTCATATAACAATGAATCTGGCAAATTAAATTTGTCAAATCCGCGGCGGTACATTTCAGGAACCTCTTCTGCATCTCTATCAAAAGTCATAAAATTATGTTTGCTGCTGTCTATAGCTTCGTGATACCACTGCTTAAATTTTGCAGCGTCTGTTCCACGACAATGATCTCGCGCAATTGAATCTATATCGCGATTTTCCAGACCTGAAAACAAAACAAAGCAGGCAGTGTTGCGACGAATATACTTTGGTACGTCGTAGTAAAGATTGCGCCAAGTATATTGAATTGCAGCCCTTGTTTCGTGACAGTGAAGTATTCTTTGATCTTGTTCATGTTGTCGCGATCTATCTTGATGTCATCAAATACTATTACAAAATCTTTGTCGCAATCAATCTGTTCTACGGGCGTTTTTCATTTGGCTCTAATATTGTACAAGTTTTTTGTGCGGCATCAGAACTGCTAATGGCTTCATTAAAGTCGCTAAGTGTTTGTGCTTATCTTGCCCAGGGATTAAGCCTATAGAGTATTACCTTGTCGTAGTTAATTCCTTTATTTAGCAGTTTGTTTAAAGAAAGTTTGCTTTGCCACGGCTCGCTGGACCGACAATCATATAGTGGGAATCTCGAAACAAGAAATTATGTTTGGATTTCTTGACATCTTCTTAATCAAAGTTAATGATACGCATTTATATAAGCAGAGTATATATAATGAGTCATTACACAGCTTTTGGCACAGTTATTGGCGGTGCTGAATCATGAACAACAGCAACTGTTTCTAATGCAGAACTCAACAAACCCCTCCTAAAAACTGGTGATACTATGTCTGGACCGCTAAACATGTCTTCGCAAAAGATTACAAATGTGGCTACACCGGCAGATAACGAAGATGCCGCTAATAAACAGTATGGTGATAAGTATGCAAATGCCAAAGTGTTGTTAACAGATGTCAATACAAATTTTCCTCTGTAGGACAAAACTTAGCATCATTAATCCTTGGCAATGAAATGTTACTGTCAGAGTCATTTGTTTTGTCGCTAACTGGTGGTACTATGACTGGCGACATTGACACGAATTCTACCAAAAATTACAAACTGAGCCGTACCAGAAACTGAAGATGCAGCTACAAAGTCATATGCGGATACAAAACTCGGCGCAGATGACAACATTTTGGTTAGCTCGCCAGCTACAGTAAACACATATATTGGAATGACTGCGGATCTGCCAGTAGGTAAAATCCCTGTGTTTTGTTTTGGTTCGCCAACAAGGCGGATTTTTGTTTAAAGAGCATCTGAGATATCGTATAATCCAGTCATTATTCAAGCACCAGAAGGTTTTAGAATTACCAACAATATCAACTCAGTTATGTTTGAAGTTACTGGCGCTGGAATCAATGTAACTTCAGCACAAATTAAAAATCTAGGTGTTCCTACAGATAATGCAGATACGACAACTAAACTGTATGTTGGTTCCAAGCGAATAAAAAAATATCATAGGACATATTCCATCACTGTCGTCCAATTCTGATAATCGCACGGATTTGTAGCCTCTGCATCATCGGAATATTCAGCAGCCTTTAGAGCTCATCTGGCTTGAGCTGACCACATATCTACTGGCGAATGGGCTACAGCAGACATTTATAATAATTTTTGGATCACAATAGATTGTCCTGTGGTGGTTACTGTTTGGCGCTTTCAACTTAGAGGCAGAACAGCTACAACTGAATGCATCAACAATTAGCGTTTAGAAGCGTCAAATGACAGCGCTAATTGGACCACGCTTCACACATGTACGGATACAGTAGGGTCAGCTCTGGCTACGTTTGATATTGCAAGCCTTGGTACGACAAAAGATTCCCTCTACAGATTCTATTGCATTTCTGCGATGCCAATCAATCCCTGTCTGACTTTTTTTTCAGATTTTTACGCTAGATGATCTTATGTAAACAGCATATATAAGATGTCAGAATTCGTAAGAATTGTACGCGAATTTAACACGCTGTTGTTTGAAGAAAAACATGACCAGGTTTTTGATGACGTGAGAACTAAGACGTATTATGCTGAAATTGGTGAAAGCAAACAACTGTATGACAAGTTTTTGGCTGATCCAGAAGGCGGAAAAATTGATGATATCATACTTAATCTTTTTTCGGTAACTCATATGAGAGCGCCATAGTTGTGGGACAACCTAAACAAATATGACAAGCGAAAAAGTTCTGCAATGACAAGGAATCGGCAAGAGCTGCTAAAAACATAGTGGCGCTCTTGAAAAACATGCTAAACAAGTTGAGTGTTGGTAACTTACAGCTAGTTAACGTAACCAAAAAAATAAAACCCAAAAGATTTAAGGAAAAAAAAAAAGAAAAAAAAAAGACAAGATTTAGATGCTGACTACGCATGCATGTACAATCAAGGCTGACACAAAAACTTTAAAAACCAAGAAGGCTTGTCAAAAACGGTATTTTTACAGAGAGTTTGGTTTCGATTATGACGACATAGAAACGATTCTGGGAGTGATGGCAATACCTGATATAAAAGATCTTCCTAATGATCCGCAGTCACAACCTGAAGCAGGAAAGTCGCAGCCACAACCCTGAAGCCTGAAAGTCGCAGCCACACCCTGAGGAAGAAAAGGAAGAAGAAATTCCAAATCGCGAGCCTGAGCCTGATCTCGATAAAAAAAAAAGGTTAGTCGATGGGCTCTGTAGAGTTTTTAAAAACTCGAAAAGACCAAACAGATTACCTTTTCCTTACAGAGAGCTGTACTTTATTTTAAAAAAGCGCGTAGAACATTTAGTATGAGCTCTACTTAAAGCGGCTACTTTGATACTGAGCCAGAGCTTACAAAAGAATGGATACAAACGTTTGATCCTGATTCAAGATATTGGGTTAATCGTTATATCAGTGAGGTTACAAATGAGAAAAGCAGCTTTACGAAGCTATGGAACACAAATATTTATCGGAGATTGTTATTCAATGAGATGAACCTCCTGTTCCAGAAGATGAGATATAACCTAACGAAGAAGAAATAGTTGTCTAGCGCTATCATAGAAGATAAAAAAAATATCATGGATTTCAATCACAATAGCAACCATCTTGACAAGGAGACGTACAATGAACTTATTGCATATTATCGCAGCTATCACAAACGAGCGTACTGTTTTAAAAAGTAATACAGGCATTACAGGCGCCTGTTATTTTTCTTGTCTGCTGTTCCGTTGGCGATCACTGCAATTGGCGTTGTTAGTATTGGCGCTTTCTTAAATCCATTTCTTCTGATTATATCTGTCGTTGGGATTGCAACTCAAGATTGTTGTAGAAAACTAGAACCAAACATTCAAAATAAGATGGCTATGTGCAAATACGCTTATATCACGTACACAAAATTTTTTTATCAGGTCAAAGCTTGCCCGCGTGGTGCCGCGTTTAAGATGGCTGATTTGGTCAAATAATTTCGGATCATAGATAATATTGTTGCTGAGTTGCGTCCTATGTTCGTTGCCAAATACGAAAAATATATCCATATATATATATATATATATATATATATATATATATATATATATATATATATATATATATATATATATATATATATATATATATATATATTTACATATATCAGCACCATATCTTTCGAAATAAAAGCGTTGGTACTGAAGCAGAGAACAATGGCGCTAATGAAGCAGAGGACAATTGTGGTTTCAAAAACTAACAGACTTTGTGACAGGCAGGTGATTTACCGCTATGATTCTTTTTGTGATACTATCTGTGGCATCAGAAATGCAATCAGGTTGGTCGTGGACGCTTGTGATAATATACTCGTATTCTCTATGCAGATTTTTCTTTACGAAATCTGATAATTTAGCTTCAGTAGATTCACCAAGGTCAACATATTTACTGTCAGTGATGTCATTTTTATGTCAGTGATGTCAGCGTCAGCGCCAGAAAATCCTATGATGCCTATCGCAAGCGGATCCTTAGCATATCTGCCGTGGTCTCTGTTGTAAAATTTTTGTTGTATTCAGGGTAAAATCCAAATTGATCTAGCGAGCACTTACGAAAAATTGTGTCAACTAGAAGACCGTATGAAGCTACAACTGACACTTCTAGACCTGAAAATACTTGCAGCAAATAGTAATCAGGCAACTTGCTGACATCTCTGACAAAAGGACACTTGAATTCGAAAAGCAACATTGTATTGCCATCTACAATGTAGCCATTTGGACTGTATCTGAAGCCGTCTATGGTTCTAATGAAGATATCGTTGCCAATAACTTTCTCGCCCATGATGATCTCAGTGTACCTTCTGATGACTGGCTCAAATAATGTTCCCCAAAGACAAGGCGAAGTTATACTTGCTTGCCGCATGCCAAGCTTTTTTCTAGCTAAATCTTTTGGTGTCGCAAACGGACAGATCCCAAGAACCGAGGCCAGCTCGGAATCACCAACTGTGGCCGACATAATCGAATACAATTCTGGCGACTTCTGTTTCATCTGATATGATTTCACAAATGTCTCTAAGATAGCATTCAGATCCATTGTTTATACAGTAAGGTTATATTTAATTAGACGTTTTGTGAAATCCTGATATATAATGGGAGACTGGTTAGCTGACGTTTTGTGTAATCCTGATGTATGATGGGAGGATGGCTAGCTATCATAAGCTGATGGGGTTTTTTTTTTTTTTTTGGTTGCAAAAGCGATGTCTCGGACCGGGTGCTAGCCCTGCTGAATGTTTTAGTTCCACAGCAGATTAAGGAAATTATCGTAATCGCATTACAACTGCACCCGGTCGCTTGTGTGAACGGCTTCGAGGACTCATAACCTAACTTCCTGCCAACCTGGTTTAGTTGTGTTCACATCGTAAGTTTGAGATACCAACCTTTCTACAGCTAACAACAATACAGAGAATTGACATTATATATATATATATATATATATATATATATATATATATATATATATATATATATATATATATATATATACACACACACACACACACACTACGGTTGATAAGTTTATGGATAGCCAAATTTGCATATTTTGTGTTATTAAAAATAGGTTGCAGTCAAGGGAAGTAACTCGTGTGCACCAAATATTTCCGCAAGGGATGTAACTCATGTACGCAAATGTTTCAGCAATCAAGTGAGGTAACTTGTGTGCGGTATATTTTCACTAAGCTGGATAAAAGCTAATTATAACAGAGTAGTATGCTTAAATGGGGGGGGGGGGATTTGGAATTGGAAACACTATTGGCATTTTACCAGGTCGAGGACGAGCGATAACGTTTACGAGACCATGGAAAATGCGAAGTGTTTTCATACTCCCATATAAGCATACTACTAGTGTGAAGTGGCTCCTGTGAAGGGGGCAATTGATGAAGATGCTCGATACACAGTGGAAAATATTTTTATCATCACGGTCATTGATTAATTCGTCAGCTCTTTTTTCATTTTAAACTGAGAAATTTTTGTGCAAGATGAGTCTCTCATTTGTTTATTGCTGATTAAGACACCGCGAGTTGAAATCAGGTATGACAGGAGTGACCAGAGACGTTTGAATGATATTGCCCCATTTATGAAACATGGATTTAACGTTTTTAACCTGACGCAAGAGAAAATAATAAAATTTGGATTGGAGAAAACGAGCAGAGACCACAAATCGCTCGACGTAGTCGAACTATCCAGAGATTTTGTTGTTGCAAGCTTTATTTTTTAATGCCAAAGACCCGGCCGTCCATGTACCTATGACTGACTCTGCTAGTGTCACTGGACATTTTATGTCTCCTTAGTGTTGTCAAAAGTTGTGAAACACTACTGAACCACCCGTCCGCGCAGTGGTCCACGACAACGCACAGACCCATAAAATCCGCTAGCTTAAGAGACTTCCTGAAGGAGCACAACATCCAAACTTTGCCACATCCATCATACAGCCCTGATTTAGTTACAAGTGATTTTGGGCTGAATTCCGTTATCAAAGATTCGCTGAGGGGTAGACGATTTGAAAGCCGCTGTGCGGTTGGAAGTGCCGCTATCCAGTCAACGAACAACATACCAAAAGTGAATACGAAATGGCATTTGATCACTCGATAATCGGATTTAAAAAGTGAGTAGAGGCGCATGGGGAGTACTTTGAGGGCATGCGCTGATATTCTTTTCACTAATAAACAACTTTATTGTAGAGCGCTCTAATATTCATAACGTTTTAAATACACCTCGTATATGCTGTGCAAGAGGCTAAAATTGAGTTAGCAGATATGACTACCGAGAGAAGGCGAGAGAATTTGGGTATCCTAGCACGTCAGTACAACATCAAAATTTTTTTTACAAAAATGCATTAAACTCTGTCGAAATAAGTGTTTGCACATGTTTTTCGCCGATAACTTTTTTCAAATTTGATAAATAAGTACCAGTGACAGGAGTTGTTCAGGACTGCTACATCCAATTTCTCAAAAGGTTCCATCTTATTAGAACGTAAATTAATGTCGCTGATCAGATATCTGTTTGCATTCCTCTAGTCTCCGCTTATTGGAGTGGAGATGGGTATGGAGCCAGAGTTAGGTCGATGTTTCAGTACTGTCTACCTTAACATTTAATTTCAGTGATACAATTTGAAGACAGCGGTTTTATCTCGATGATAAAATTAAATTGAGAAAACTTTTTATTAACAAACTTTTGAAAGAGATATACGACAAATATAATAAAGTTTCGAACATGCAATCATTGTTTACCTATCAAAAAGGGCCCATGGGAAAATTTTCCTAGACATGAAAAATTGTGCGAGCAAAAGTGTGTGGGTGATGAATTCCATTATCTTCTTGAATGCAGTTATATCCAGGAACAAAGAAAGCAACTGCTACCCAAACATTTCTATATCAGACCAAATGTACGAAACTTTACAGATTTACTGAATTATATCAGACCAAATGTACTAAACTTGAAAGATTTACTGAATTATCAGAAAATTGGCACTGAAGAAAACTGTCTAAAGTGATCGATATTATTTTATACAAATATTCCATAGATATCTAATAATCTTTGTTTGACGTATATGCATTATCATTTTTTTTTTTCATGGAGAGAAACATATTACAATAAACTCGTCATTCACTGAGATACGTCAGTTGATTTGTTTTTCAATATAAAGGTATTTACTTTAAACTTACAATCTCTCTCTCTCTCTCAGATATTATATATTATTTTGCTTGGATCTAACGGGCCTTGCTTAGTACAGCCACACTTACCCGATTCCGGACGGCCATAAAGCCTCGTAGTGGTCGCCGAGATGGCATTTAGACTATCTAAGGAATACATACTTATATATATATCGTCCAACGGCCAGTTGTCGTGAGACTCCTGCAATCGTGCGCCATGTTTCTCGCGATATAACGCGCTTTTTTTTAGATAATGACGTCATCAGCTGTGTCACATGCGTTCTTCAGAAGCGAAAGAATATAATTTTATAGATAAAGCAATCAAAATGCAATTCGAAAAGGTAATTTCATGTAATTTTAAAAAATCATAATAAAAATCTATGTATTCACTAATGCCTTTTTTTTGTCCAACTTTTTTACCTTGAATTTTCTATTATATGCTACCGACAGCGCCGCCGATCACATGTTGACTTTGTTTACATATTTTGAACAGGATAATCCACTTTGTGAATTTCTACAACTGGTTGGCCAATGTAAATATTTGGTTTTAATCATGTGGGGTTCTTATACAACGTAAGAAAAATTTACACTCGAAATGTATATTCACTACGGACTTTTTCGTTTCAGTATTATTTCATAATAAACATATATTCTACTTCAAAAGACATTGAGTCTATTATAATCAAATGTGTATCCATTCACCAGTGTCTATTTTTAAATTTCTCTCTCCCTCTGTCACTCTGTATGTCTGTCTGTCTCTCTCAGTCTATTGAGTCATGAAACCGAACATGTATTTTTTTTATTTTAAAAAAAATGCCGTAATATAAATAATAAAATAGCCTTTGCTGGCATCGACCTCAGGCTAAATTAACTGAAGATTTATCCTCGGACCAACTAAAAAAATTTTTTGTTTGTATTTTGAGCCGCGGTGAAGGCGTTGGACTTGTGATCAGACGGATACGAGTTCGATTCCCGCCATCGGATCAGCCCGGATCGGTTCCCGTGATGTGTCCTTGGGCAAGTCACTTTACTTTCATCAGCAGGATTGTAACATTAAGCCCTATTGGTAATCAACAATTCAGTACAGGTGGGTGGGGGATAGCATTCTGCTTATGAAGAAATGGCTATACATGTTGGTAATAATGATATACTATTTCTTTCAATAAAGTATCCTATAACACGTAACAGTGAGTTTGTGAAAGAATAGCTTACAATTAAAAAAATTCGTACCTTTTTGTCGACAAGCTTTGAAGCAATGTACAACAATATGGAGTTTGTATGCACTGAAACAAAAATGTCACTGACAATTATCAACAATCCATTGAGTGGCAAGGAGAAGTTGATTTTGTTTAAAACGTTGAGAAATTTAACATAAGCTGTTTTTTCTCCACACACTGATTGCAAATAAGACATTTTAGTCAGTCGTGAAAACCTGGAAAATAGATCCTAATAAAAGGTATGGAGGCCTGTACTGACCATCAGCATTTTATGAGACACACGATCATACAACTGTACATGTCTGTTGGTAATAATAATAATAATAATAATAATAATAATAATAATAATACTAATAATAATAATAATAATGAGAATAATGTCAGTGGCAAGCATTATGATGATCCCCAAGCTGAACAGTTTGGAATATTTTAATAATTTCTGTTCAGATATCTTTCTGTTTATCTGCCTGGCTGTATTCAATTGAAATTTTGTACCACAACTATGGCAAATACAACATAAAATTCTCGCTACTCCCCATTTAGGACTTTCAGTATACAAGGTTACAGGACTGCCAATATACTCTACTATCTTCTGGGCTCCTTCACATTAAGCAGAGTGAGCTTAGATGTCAATGACAGGCTCTTTCAAACACTCTAGGTTTATCATTTTGTAACCATCCAAAATGTCTACAGACCGTTTTATTTGAAGCGTAGCAATTTTACTATCGTGATGAAACACACGTAGCTTCCTATTATGCCAAATTTTAATGCGGCACAAAACAATGTTGGTACCTTTCTCTTCAGTGGATATCCCTTTCATCTTTATCAGCTGATATGGCGGACACCTAATCTTGGCACCATGATACTGTTCCTTCTTCTAATCTCTTGATGCACACAATTCCCTTATGGCTTGCCTATATTTGCGATTATATCGACTACTAGTGGCATTAAATCGCCTCCTTAAATTCTTCTTTCTAAAGCACGCCATGTCTTTGCAAATGACTACGCTGTAGCAGTGTAGCATGATACAAACTGACTGGCCCAAAGTCTTCAAATGTCACACACAAAACAAAACCAATCACAAGAGTTTTTGATACTGACTTTCAGATTTCCACCAATAAAAAAAGCTACCAGTCAGGGGAAAAAATCATTTGTGATTGGTTTAAGGATCTTTTATTTTAAATGATGATATTTAGGCCAGATATCTCGAACTTAAACCAATTACTCCATTGTCCCCTAGACTTTGGCATTAAATGTATAAACTAAAATTGTACATGTCTTAAAGGTTTATTTTCAGTATAACAAGACGATTATGTATTTAGTCACATACATACTTATAAATGTCATATATAGACTAAAGTTCCAGTTGATTACTTACTCTTTTGAATAAATATAGGATAAGTAAAAGAGAATAAATCAAGAACAATTCATTAGCGGAGTAGGATTTTTTAAACTGTTTAATGTTTAATGTTTAATTTAATGTTGGATTAAAATCAAGGATTTGTTCAAAATATTTATTTTCTTCAAGACTGTATAGTCGTTGTGCTGCATGCACTTGTAGGAGTGGCTGCATCTTATTAACTTTTCATCAACTCTAAGAGGTGCATTACATAAGTTTGGATGCGTTTTTAATATTTCAATAGGCTTTTGATGTTTTCTAACGCGTTTTTTAAAAGACAAGATTGCAACTGAAGTTAATTTATATATTGCACGATATATATATATATATATATATATATATATATATATATATATATATATATATATATATATATATATATATATATATATAACATTTTATCTGAAGTAGAGTTACAATTATTTTAGAATAGTAGTAGTTAACTTGATTTAGAATTTTCAATAGCAAATGCTGAATGCATTTGAATTGTGGTGACAGTTTTTTCCATTCGTATAGATCGAATTTCGGGATATATAAAATGTACAGACAAATTTATACCTTTATAAAAACTCTAAACATTTAAAAACGACTCGAAATAAATTCAAAGTTGTGTATCACAGGCGACATGTACGGAAGCCCTAAATAGTCACACTTCACATTTTTCTTCACATTTTGTTTCTAATTCGATATTTCGAAATCGTGCATCCAGTGATAACTGATTTCCCTACGATTAAAGACAGACAACTCTTCATTTTGAAATGATTTAAACATTTTGATTTTAAGAATATTTTAATATACTTTTCAGCTTGAAATCCCTGGAAACCCTTCAGTCAAATTTTGGAAATATTGTTTGCTTTGTTGCTATATTCATAAAACAAGCGCAACATTGGTTATGGACGTTGACATCATACACAAAAAGTAAAACTCGAAAGCAGTCCAAATTTTATAGCAAATCAAATATTAGATGGAATTTTAAACGTATTCTGTGCGGTTCGTTACGTTTGTTACGATTGTGTGGATACCAGTCTGTGGAGAAAGTAATACATATTAGTTGGCTGGATAAGAAAGATAAGTAAGGAGATGAAACAGACTGAATGATTACAATAAACATCATTTAGATGAGTTTATCTACTTTTTGAATAGTATCTCTATGGAAAGAAAAATCTCCAAAATCTGTTTTCGTTAACTTTGCATGCTAAATGCACTGTTTCTTTGTTATGACACCTCCTAACCTGTGTCACAATCAATGCATTTGCTAATGTTTTAATTCCACAGTGTAACTTTCTACATCTGTATCGCAATCACTGAACTTGGTACTGTTTTCATTCGACAGAATAACTTTCTACATCTGTTTCACAATCACTGAACTGGACATTATTTTCGTTCGACAGTGTAACTTTCTACAATAATTATCTTGAACTTTTTATTACTTGTAAATGGCTTCATCTTTGATTTACACATTTTTCCCTGTAGACATGTATTATAGGCCAAAATGAATTCCAAAACTGCGCCGTGGGGGGGGGGGGAGAATATTTTTGTTTAACATATTTTTGTTAAGATTTTTGTTTAACATGTTGAAAACATGTTTTTGTTTGTGTTTTCTGTCATATTGTTGATGTTTTCAAATGGGTTTTTAAAAAAATTTATATAAAACATAGGATCTGCACAGTGATGCAGAGCAAGATTCTATTCACTTTATGTTGAAATTTACATACAAGGCGGAGTTTTATAAATATGGGGTTTAAACTAATTGAAACTTTTTTCTTGCATGCATATATAGATATTCAAGTACTTCTAGTAGAGCAAATACATCAAACACTTATCCATATATGTGCACAAGGTTAAGTTATCAAAAACGTACCAGCAATCCTCATTTTTCAATTGTCTGTGATATGATTTAAAAACAATGAATATACAACACTTAGCAACTTCAAAAAGACAACAGCATAAATGTTCAGTATGCTTGTAATTATAATTTTAATTTTCATTATAATAAATATTTACGCCTGCGTAAGAAAATATATGGGAGGTGAGATACGGTTGCCTTTTTCCCTGCTAGCTTTTAGTGCGCCCCCGCTTCTGTCCTAAATATTTTCAAGATTTCAGGTCATGTGATCGGAAGGATTCACTCAGAACGGGGGTTTTATCGTCAGGGGAGCTAATTTCGTCCAAGTGACGAGACGTTTGACAACTGAGACACTAGCAAACAAACTTCTTGCATTAAGTGCTTTTGTAGACGGTCATGGCTTAGTTCATATATGCAACAACCTAAATGTATCCCCGTATTTAAAGTCACTTGATTTAATGAATCCTCAACCACAACATCCATTTTAGTTTGATAGAGAACTATCGAATACACTGGTTTGCATCTCGCCTGAAATAAAAATGTCGCTAAACTCCACGTGGCTGTCCATATATATATATATATATATATATATATATATATATATATATATATATATATATATATATATATATATATATATATATATATCCGTCCATCGAACACCTCACACGTTCTTTTGTTTTAATAACTAACTACATCACCCGTTTGTCCTTCGTATCAGTCAATTGTCATTGTGCACTAAGGTTTGTTGGCATACATTAAAAATCATAGGTGATATTTCGCCAGATTTGAGGGTCATGGGAATTATGGTGGGGAATGAGCGTTGTCGCAAGCAAGACCATCAATGTTGACATAGGTATGAGATAATTATTTGTATAAGCTTTACATACATGGATTTATTAATGCACGTGTCAACATTAATTGTTTTATGGTTTATTTAGTACCTGGTGTAAAAGTACTATACTCTCAACGCAAGATTGTTAATTCATGTTACATATATATATATATATATATATATATATATATATATATATATATATATATATATATATATATATAAATATATATATAATAGTACATATATATATAGAATAGAATATATATATATATATATATATATATATATATATATATATATATATATATATATATATATATATATATATATATATATATATATAACCATCATAAAGTTTGCTAGAAGGGGAGTGAGGAAGGACAAGGCAAAGTGCAAGACCAGCAAGGTCTTATGTTCAACATTGTATACATTTTTTAATAGTAAAAACACTCTATGATAACCAGATTATAAAAGGCGACATGATTTAACATTCTAATGTACTGACATAGTAACTCAAAATTGTGTAAAATAGAATGTTGACCCTCTAGTTTTCTTCCAATAAATACGACTGTGTTAATATATATGGAGCAATAATTGAAACGACAACACACGCAAAAGGAATTTGACTCCATGAGAAGTCATTGTCACATAGGTAAATCAAAATATATTTGAAAAACATTATAAAAAACATTAAGAATTGCAATTCATTGTATCTTTGCAGATACTAGCTGCGATATATATATATATATATATATATATATATATATATATATATATATATATATATATATATATATATATATATATATATATATATATATATATATATATATATAAACGCGAAATATTTCCAGAGGCATATATGTAACACTCCAGCTGTACGGAATAAATACTGAGACTGACAATATATAAATCAAAAGACTCCCTTTTTATCGTGCCACCACCCCCACCCACATTTCTATTGAGCAAAAATAAAAAAAAATAAAAAATACGAAACTCTTGCTTTGAGCGTGATCGAAAAATCTTGAACATTGACTTTAATCTAAGGTGTTCTAGGGTGTTGACACAGGGACTGACGGACGTGCGACGCAATACACAGACTCCAAAGTGATCGTAATGTCAAGTTTCCGCCATTACAATTCTGATTAAAACTTCCTATATTTTTTAATATTTTTTAATTCTATATACTCTATATATATCTATATGAATAACTTAACCTTGTCTATATTATAATTTTCTTATAAAATTCTATTTATTATAACTTTATCGTTTTTCACTTGATTTTTAAATCATAAATTTACCTTCAAATGAAATTCAGGTATTAACAATTAAACCGAAATATGCTCAAATTCTTACATACACTTAAACAAGTCGGTCAGTTACGTCGATTTCGCCAACGATAATGCTCACGGCTTGAAAAAAAAAAATTGTGACGATCTATCTCAATTATGGCTTCCGTTTTTCAAAACTCTTTCCAATTGTTTCACATCCTGTGTTTTTCCTGGATTTTCACTTTCTGAATGAATTCCTTTTAGATGGAAGTATATTATATTTATTTGAGTAGCGTAGCTATTTAACGGTTTAAGGATGTTTGCTTTATCCAGTTATAATGTATATAACGAGCGATATTCTCTCTCTTTCTCTCTCTCTCTCTCTCTGTGAATTTGATAGATTTTGATCGGCAATGCGCTCATGTATCTTAATTTTGACAACAAGACAAGAAAAACAGAATTATCAGTGGATTTTTGATCAGATAGGGGTTAATGGCCACTTAAGAATCAGCTTTAAGGAAAATGTGGCAAGCTATTGTTTTCAATAACACAAGCAGACCTTGATCTGTGTTCTAAATCCCATTCATTTTACGACTTAAATCATGCTCACGGGTAAAAAAAAAACATTCTTTTTATTAATTTTTCAAGGTTTCTTATGTGGACAAATATTTCTTGCACATGGTGCTTTTAATATTCCACCTGTATTGTTTTGGAACCTAAAGTTGGTGTTCGTTACAATAAGATCGTACATAAACGAACTAATCGAAATAGTCTTCAGCTGCACCATATTTCCGTGCGAACGCGTGAGCGTGAGCAATATTTTCTTGAGAACTGTGTCCTTTTTGAAGCAGGGTATTTAGGCGATAAGTGCGATAAAATAAAAAATGTGTACAAAACGATATTTTGGGACGAGTTTTCGCGTGCAACAAAATAGGTTTCGACCTATCGTAACTGGCAAACATTTTCAAGGGCAGGTATAATTTATGAAAGGGTTTTACTTGGAGGAATAGGTCAGAATTAATCACAACCCAATCATATATCTCTTGTAATCAAATAATATATTCAGATACATGGACAATACGTTGAAAAACCAAGGCCCCGATATCAGACCTCTGAAATAATGTCACGCAAATATAATTTGCACATTCCTGAATCACAACTGATAAGATAACTCTGTACACCGCCGCAGATAATGGCATTTCATTCCTTTAGCTCTACGGTATTCAAATTTTACCTCTTGATTGCCAAGTCAATATTGTTATTGTCCCGTGATGGGTTTCACAATTGAGCAATTTCCGTTTCGCCGCGCAAATTCATAACTCCGGATACGGACATTTTATTGTTTTCTATATTTGTTAACAAAAGAAGTGAAGTGTTATATAGGTCGAGTGAGATGAATCTACAATGTGTTCATGTAGATATTATTGTATGCACAAGAGTGTATGATCCAAGTCAAGAGTTTTCGGGTTTTATTATTTTATTCTAAGTCACAAATAAGGAAGAACTTATTAGGTACTGTGGATAAGTGACTCCAGACACCTCAGTTATTCCTGTCGGTAACTCTTCTACTTTGAGTTCTTTTAAATTATCTGAAATTCATTCAATTTGTTTATCTATAATCAACATGTTCCCTGTTTAAATATCAGATGGACTCGGCCAGTTGTATTTGTTATGGCAGATTTATCTCCCGTGAGCTATAATAATGTTGAGAACAGCGTGAATATGATCATCGGATCAAGACGAGTCGCCTACCTTATCCTCGGTATCTATGACCCAACAAGTCACAATATTAAATATACATTCCTTGCTCATATTATTCGATACCACTTCTGAAGTCATTATCTAAGTTACTTGGATTGATAAGTCGCAATATAGATCGGGATTCGATAAAAATCAAATTAGTTGTGAAACAATAAGGTCCTTGTATGTCTTTTTTAAAACGGTTAAAATGTAACGATTTCTTTAGTGGTAATAAACTAACCTGTGTGGAGTACAGGGTAGCAACTTGTAAGAAAATTAAAATAATATATTTTCAACAAGTTATACTACGACAAAATCAACACGTTACAAAAGAAGAGACTGACAGAAAACTTGATTTCTGCTCATTCTAGTGATACAAGCTTAATAAGCTTTCTTAAGATTCAAACCATTTGGAAGTATTTCAATCTTCAACTGCCCTTATATAATAAAGGGTCATATATATCAGATATAATTCAATATGGTCGCCATTGACGTTGTAGTGAAGACTAATTTATTCATAGATAATCTGAAACATAGTTTGATCTTTACTGCAGATCAATCTGTCAAATTTTACAGCAAACACTTGTTTCAAAGGAACGGAAACTGTTATCACAACACATATCCTATAATCTTTAATACAGAAACGTACTACATTCCCCTTGGACACGTTATAGCAAAACTGCCCTAATATCAAACATGCCCTAACATCTTTAATACTGTAAAATTCTCTTGTCTCAACAGAAAGGATTATAACAACACGTGCGCTCATACCTATATTACTAAAAAGCATTCTTATTACATCAGAAGCCGTTTTAACTAGTTACACCGGCTGTAATGTAACAGAGGCTTTTGTAACTACGACAGCTGTGAAGTAACATAGGCTGTTGTAACTACACTGGCTGTGATATAGCAGATGCTGTTGTAACTACACCGGCTGTCACGTAGCATAGGCTGTTGTAACTGCACCGGCTGTGATGTAGCAGAGGCTGTTGTAACTACACCGCCTGTCACGTAGCATAGGCTGTTGTAACTACACTGGCTGGCATGTAACAGAGGATGTTGTATATACACCGGCTGTTATGTATAGAAGAATTTAAAGTACTATTGCCCCAACATAACTGTTTATTACATCATATGCCATCATATCTTTAATATCATAATGTACTCCTATCACAACAGTAAGTGTTATTACAACACCATCCCTTATACCTCTAATAATGAATAGTAATCTTATCCAAAGAGAAACTCTTTTAAAAAAATCGCCTTATATCTTTAACATAGAAACCGAATCTGTGACCTCCTATCTTTAATATCGAAAAGTACCCTTGTCCCGACAGAGAGAGAGTTATGACAACACCTGCTCTCATGTCTAGAAAACTGAAACAATATTCATGCCCAACAGAAATTGTTAAAACATGTCCTGATATCTTTGATACTATAAAGTATTCCTGTCCCAATATCAATTGTTATAACAGCACATGTTCTCTGTTATAAGAACACCTGCCCTTATACCTTTCATACAGAAAAGTTGTTCTTTCCAAAAATAACCGTTACAAAAACACATGCTTGCCAAATATTCAATACTGAACAGTACCCTAGTCCAAACAGACACTGTAATAATAAGACCTGCCCTCATATATTTAACACTGTAATAATAAGACCTGCACTCATATATTTAACACTGTAATAATAAGACCTGCACTCATATATTTAGCACTGTAATAATAAGACCTGCACTCATATATTTAACACTGTAATAATAAGACCTGCACTCATGTATTTAACAATGTAATAATAAGACCTGCCCTCGTGTATTTAACACTATAATAATAAGACCTGCCTTCATATATTTAACACTGTAATAATAAGACCTGCCCTCATGTATTTAATACTGTAATAATAAGACCTGCCCTCATATATTTAACATTAAAATAATAAGACCTGCACTCATATATTGAACACTGTACTAATAAGACCTGCCCTCATGTATTTAACACTGTAATAATAAGACCTGCACTCATGTATTTAACACTGAAATGTAGTCTTGCCCTCTTGAATGATTCTTTCATTAAATGAAATGCGGAAGAACAAACCAATGCAGCAGCTTTCCGTTCTGAAAAAACAAAAACAAGTTCAGTGAGTCATTACAAAGGCTTGACTAATGTGCTTTTCACTCCATGCCCCCCCCCCCCCCCATCCCCACCCTCAGGACCTGTGGGTTTTTTGCTCAAATTGTGAAATTGGATTAGCTTTCAGGACAGTGTGGCAAGAGGGGTCTTTTTAACGGATTCCTCGCGTAATACGGAGTCAACTGTCAAATCTTACTCGCTGCTTTCAGGTGTAAACCAATCTCTTTCATGTTGTCAACATAAATATTTTTCACGCTTGTTTCACCGCTAAACAAAACATTCTTCGCTTCAGACTCAAAAGAGGAAATAATACAAAGTTCCATTTTGACCACAGCTGAAATGATTACACAGAGGTGGTTCATTCCAGGGTTTAACAAGAAAAAGATCCAGTTGGCTCTGGTTAAATTAGAAGGATTTCTTAAACAAACCATGATCAAATCATCCAGGCACTTGCAAGTTCTTTGTCAATCCTCTGGATTATAGTTCGAATGTATGCTGATAACTGCCATAAGCTGCCATTAGGACCACCTCGGCTACTTACGAAACTAGGATTGACTGAAAAGTTGCGAATGTATCGAACTATTTTTCATTCGCAAGTTCTCAGTCAATCCAATCGTAGAGATAGTCGAGGTGGTCCTAATAGATTGCGGGGGGGGGGGGGGGGGGTTGTTCCTTCGAAGAAATTTCTGGCGACTGGCGAACAAAATGTGTGAATTTTCTGCAAATTGCTCCGCTGACATCCACCTGATACTACCGAGGAGGTCCGAATGATCATCGAGGCTTTCGTGGTTCTTCTTGTTCCAATATGGCGTATGCATGGCAAGGTACCATTATTCAAGGCAAGTAACTGTAGAAAACGATACAGTCTGATCACATGTAAGTAAAATATCTTCTGAAACTAAACTTCGGTGGATGATGAAACTACATTGAGGTCTCAAAATTTTCGTTCACGGTGCTGGCCTCTTATATTTTGATGGCGAATATTTTCAGAATCTAGCGTAATGACTTCAAGCCCACCTCTTTACTTTCGTTCAGTTTTGTAAAAAAAAATTCTTTCAATATGTTTACTAGAAAATGAATAAACAGTGAAACGTTTTTTTATTACACTGGAAATGTTTGAACAAGCTTTAATATTTTAGTACTGTCAGTGTAAATGCTAACATGCTAATGAATTTTGCTCTGTGAAACACAAATAAATTGTCCAAAATTGTCATGCAGATTGGTCATTTTTCCACAGCCTTGAAAAAAATGGGAAGAAAATTCGAAAACAAAATTGGATTATATTTCCTTATAATGGTGTTATGATACCACAATGAACGGTTTTGTAAAACCTGTCCTTTTTGCTTTTTGCCACAGTAGTCCATGAAAATGAGCACGAGTTTCAGAAGAAGAAAAAAATTATGACAGCATTTTTATATACACTATGGTTACAACATCACGTTTTTATTTAACTATTCTTTCATTATTTAAAAAAAAAGTGTATTGAAGTCACAAGAAAGTAGCTACGTAAAGCCATATTATTTGAATAAACTTCTAACGCAGCCATTCTTGTTTTACTGTGCAGCATCATATGCTATAGTACTTTGTCAACTCTGGAGGTAATTGTCTAAACACTCGTGCATACTTTTACCTTCGTCACATTGACGTAAGCTTGATCAGAATACTTACTTGTATGTGCTTCACTCCATATTTTATACGTATAATTATTCTCCATCTTAACCTAGATTCATCTACCAGTTTGCCATGCTGCCGAACAAGCATGTGTATACCTACAACAGCAAGTGAAATTCTGATATCCGAAATTGTCTCACGGCACAAAATTACAAACTTTTATCCATGACCAGACTCCTGTGGTATTTAGAACTGGACATTATTTGGGGAACGTAGTTCTGGTGATATACGTGAATTAATCACCCGAAACGTTTTCGTAACGTATCGGAATATACCGATCAAAGGTAATCTTGAAATAAATTCTTACAATACTGAATTAGAAATAAGCTATTCAAATGAATACGTTATTTACTAACATCCGTCTTAGTGGTTGCACTAATGAGACTGAATTATTCATCACCTCAAAATGAATTACCCTTGCAACCTACAACATCAAATTAAACGGACCAGCAAACTGAGCCAATTCGATTAATTTTTAATTACACGCTGGGATTCATTTACATTGTGTGTTCTGGATCAAAATTAGTACATTATGGTCCTAACGTTCTAATCAAATCTTTGGACGACCTACACATGGGTCAAGGTCACTCATACTTGATAAGATTGTCAAGCAAAACAAGATTGTATGATGAGAGCAAGAAAGTCAAAGGGTTTATCGGTCTAATCAATAAAATGGTTTATCGGTCTAATCAATAAAACGGTTTATCGGTCTAATCAATAAAACGGTTTATAAGTCTAATCAATAAAACGGTTTATTGGTCTAATCAATAAAACGGTTTATAGGTCTAATCAATAAAACGGTTTATCGGTCTAATCAATAAAACGGTTTATAGATCTAATCAATAAAACGGTTTATCGGTCTAATCAATAAAACGGTTTATCGGATATAATTTTAATGCATCATCTCCATTTTAATTCTCAATTATGATATTTCAAACTACTTGTATTATAACGTGGTCGGTTTAGTGACTATTTCTGTTTCTTATGATTAAGAAGATAAATTACCATCTAAAAGGACAATATTAAAGGAACCATCTAAACTGTGTCTAGATACAGGCGTCAAGTTAGATAATATCTTTGTCACGATTATATTGGTTGGTTATTGATTTTTAGCGGCACTTTCAACACATTATTGGCTATATCGTGCCGATGAAGTGGAAGCTAAATACCTTTCCTAAGGACACACCGAGGCAGCCGATCTGACCGACCTGGGCGGATATTGAACCGGCGACCGTTGGATCATGAGTCTAGTGTACTAGCAAGTGATCTGCCGCGGCTTCCTAAGTACGATTATGACAACTGATTCTACAGGATTATTTTAGAAATACAATTTACTCATAAATTCTACGTTATGAACACATGCAGAAATATTATTTGTTTCAAGATCGTCCATGCCATTAACTTCCACTAGATGAAACAACTGCATAAGACAGCAGCAAAAAAAAAAAAAAAAAAAAAATCTAAAGATTTCAATGTACACGTGCTGTTTATGAATGTCCGCGTAGATGTCCACCTTAAAAAAAAACAACGTATGTTATTTTCCTCTTATGGAGCATTTTTAATTGATTCATAATATTATAAGAGAAACAAAAGTTGTATGCGCTATATCTAAAAAGTACCTTCCAGTGATGTAAAATATTTGCAATTATTGGATTCTGAGCTTTCAAATAGAAAGTCATAAATGCATTTTATGTATCTACGTCGAATCTTAATTGCAACCTTTAGTGTTTTAAAAAGGAATTAACTGTTAAAAGTTTAATTTTAAGTTCCTTTAATTGGAATAAATTGATGTAGTAGTAAATATTATAACTGTGCCGTCTTTGTTACGTAGAGTTGTTAAGTCAGTCGTAAAAACTATTACATATTGTACAATAAGAGAGACAACTCATTGTTGAGAAGGATTAATTGGCAAATATGAAATCTGAAAGTCACACACACATACACACACACACACACACACATATATATATATATATATATGTGTGTATATATATATATATATATATAATTGTATATATATATATATGTGTGTGTGTATATATATATATATATATATATATATATATATATATATATATATATATATATATATATATGTGTGTATATATATATATATATATATAATTGTATATATATATATATGTGTGTGTGTATATATATATATATATATATATATTCAAATGCACTGGATCTTTGAGGAAATCGTTTTTATCAAGAAAAAAAATGCAGAGGAAGCAAATATGACAAAGCACGGTGCAGAAGTCAGAAAAACTGAACAAGCTGTTACAAAATCTACGGACCCCTTTTTCAAGGCAGACGACACAAACAAATAACAACAAAAGGCACGTACATGTATTATTTTATTATTGTGAAACCAGAATCAAAGAATCTAACGCTAATATATTTGAAAAAAGGCAGAAAACATTATGCTTTAAACTATTTACATTGTGGCAAATCAGATATTCAACTTTGGCACGAGGGCTACTTTGTGCTTAACTTTCCCGCAGGTGGTAAATTTAACGGGAATACAAATCACAATTATTAATTTTGGATCAGTACCCTATCAATTTTTAGAACATTTTCTCCTCATCGTTTTGGTGGTGGTCGTTGGCTTGGATGTAGGGATTCTTGGTACCGATTTAAAGGAAATTGTTTATTATTTAGGATATGATAATTATGGTGCGATTGTCTGAGCGTATTTCGGCTACAGATGTGAAATCTGTGATCCATGGTACCTTGCATTTTTGTATAGTTCAGCATCTCCAAAATATACAGGATACCATATGATGAGAACTTAACTTAAGCTGGTCTAGGAAGTCACTTTTGTTTTTGGACACACTGAAAAAGTTTAGTACTGAATTGCAAATGTAGTGAATTTGTAGGGAAAATAATGTGTACTGAGTCCTGTCAGCGATAGTTACAAGTGTGTGTGTGTGTGTGTGTGTGTGTGTGTGTGTGTGTGTGTGTGTGTGTGAAATACATGGCCCTTTGAATCTCATACTCTGAACACACTACTGAAGCCACCAACCTCAAAATTCCCACACTTCATGCACATTTCATTACAAAATGATTTTTGTGTACTTTTTACTTAGATATGTGTAGAAGAATTAAATTTAAATATAAATATTTTAAGTGAAAAAATTAATTTTGTTTAAAACTTTAAAATATATACAGGTTTTCATAATTTAAGTTGTATCAGTATGAAGTAGTGACTTCTTTCTTTGTTTACTACTTTTTCAGCACATGATAGGCTATACATGGCGGCCAGTATATTTGGTGGAGGAAGAACCCGAGAAAACCCCGGAAAGAACCACCGACCCAGGGCAAGCTTTCTCACATACCCACGTTGGCCGTGCCCGAGACGAACCCACGAGGACAGAGGTGAGATGTCTGTGATCTGTAAAGGCGAGCGTCTTAGACCACTATTTATTATGGATCCAAGTAGTTAGTTTATTGTGTGATACATTAGTAACACATATCTACTTATATAGCTTACAATAATTATTTATAAACATAGTTACATGGTACTTAATGAGAGGCTGGAGACGAAGACGTTAGTACAGCTCACTCAGTCTGTCTATTAAGCCATTTTAAACTGTCAGAGAATAAGAAATGTGAAAAGAAATACATTTCAAAATGATAAAATATACTTTCCCCTGGTCTTATTAACTTGGATGTAGGAAAACAACAAAATAAAGTAAGTCCAACAAAAAATGCATTCCTTTATATTGGTAATTTTGGTTGAGACGTTGAACGACAGAGTGCGACGTTGTAGCATAAGCTGGTATCATATTTTAATGAACCATTCTACTTAATAATTGTTAACTGAAACACCAGAAATATTCAAACAGATCATTTGAATTAACTTTGTCCAGTTGATCTTAATAAGTACATGGTAACGTGTCCCACATAAAAAATGTCCTTCCTTGTTTAGAATTTTGGGGGATCAGAATTTCATATTTAGTAGATGATATAGGATCTAATTGTACATATAGTTGATCTGTCAGGCACAGAATAGGCTGTAGGCACTTGAGGTATCCAAAAACGTTTTTTCCATATTGAATTAGCTTACTTATAGTAATATCTTTTAACTTAGTACTTTGTAACTCAACTTTCCTGTATACTGTTAGGTACTAATTGTTGCGCAAATGATCAAACCTCCCATCCCCACATTGCCTTAAACTTTATGATAGCTGGTGTTCATCATTAGTAATTTATATAGCTGGTGTTCATCATTAGTAATTTTATATAGCTGGTGTTCATCATTAGTAATTTTATATAGCTGGTGTTCATCATTAGTAATTTATATAGCTGGTGTTCATCATTAGTAATTTATATAGCTGGTGTTCATCATTAGTAATTTATATAGCTGGTGTTCATCATTTATATAGCTGGTGTTCATCATTAGTAATTTATATAGCTGGTGTTCATCATTAGTAATTTATATAGCTGGTGTTCATCATTAGTAATTTATATAGCTGGTGTTCATCATTAGTAATTTAACATGTACATGGCTAAACATACTATGATAAAAATACTTCTGGAAACCTCATATATTTTGTCCATGAACAGTCACTTTAATACATGTCACTATGTAAAGTTTAGTGTTTTTCCTGTGCTTGTACACTTAATGTCAGTTTGAAATCATATCTAGAACATTTTCACTTCATTTACCTACGAGGGTATTTAAAAAGCTCTGAATATTATTGCGCTGTACGAGAAGTTCTTTTTTTTTAAAGTAAACAGTACGTCAGTGCATCTCCTCAAAGAACTCTGCACGCGCCACTAACACACTTTCTTAGTCTGATTATCCAATTAATAAATGCCAATTTTTATATCCACTTTTTGGTATGTTGTTCATACAGTGGAGAACTGCACTTCCAACCGCACTGCGGCTTTCAAATCGTCTGCCCCTCAGCGAATCTTTGATTACGGAATTCAGCCAAAAATCACTTTGAGCTAAATCAGGGCTGTATGGACGATGTGGCAAAGTTTGGATGCTGTACTTCAGGAAGTCTGTCACGACGGCGGATTTATGCGTCACTGCGTTGTCAAGGAGTAAATGGACACCTCGGGTACCTGTGCGCAGTTGGGTGGTTCGGTAGTGTTCCACAACTTTTGGCCGCACTATGGAGACACGAAAATTTCCAGTGACACTAGCAGAGTCAGGTGCCTGGACAACCGGGCCTTTTGTATCAAAAATTAATGCGTACAAAACTCTCTTGACAGTCCGACTACGTCGAGTGATTTGTGGTCTCTGCTCGTTTTCTCCGATCCAAACTTTATTATTTTCTCTTGAGTCGAGTTCAAAACAGTAAGTCCATGTTTCTTCACCTGTGACAATCTCAGTCAAACGTCTCTGGTCACTCTTTTCATATTTGGCGAGTAGCTGTTTGGCAATTTCAACCCGAGTATGTTTTTCATCAGCCATCAACAAATGCGGGACTCATCTTGCACAAACCTTTCTAAGCGTCAAATCATTCTTCAGTATATTAAAAACAGCTGACGAATTAATGTCTGTGATAATATAAATATCTTCCACTGTGAGCATCTTCATCAATTGCCCCCTTTACAGCAGCCACTTGCTGCTCACCAATCGCAAACAACGATCTTCCAGAACGTGGGCCATCTTCCATTGATTCTCGACTATTTTTAAAACGACTAAATCACCTCAAAATGGTATGATATGACAGAGAATTACATTGCTAAACTGTAACCAGATCGGCCTTGATATCAGTCGGAGAGTACTCTAAGATCGCCCGGATTTTACAGTATGATGTGTCCTCAGTTGTAGAATTGTTCTCCTTCTCCGACATTTTTAGGTCACTGTTATTTGCCTATGTTACGTCACACTCATATATCTGCATGTGTCCGACGTGATGCTCGTACAGCTTAAGATCATTTTATAAAAGGTTGTTGTTTTGTTTTGGTCTATCTACCGGCGTTACATTTATTCACAGGTTCAAATAAACAAAAAAGTGAGAACAAAATAACCCTCGTTTCATAGGACGAACAGGATTAGACGAGCTGGAGTATTCGAGAATGAGTTCAAGAGGTGAAGAAAAAAACAAACAAAAAACAAAAAAAAAAGCAACAACATGGAAACGGAAATTGAAGAGGAGTAACTTCTTTGGTGATTTAAAAATCAAGCAAGCGCACGAAACGAAATAAAGTAGAAAACAAAAAGCACTAAGATTAAGGAAAAAGCAATATTACAATAAATTCTAATAACTGCATAGCTTTAAAGTTGGTTAAGACAGTTAGCCAATAAGTCCAAATTCAGTATATTGCCTATTTTATCTGACTGGATTTTAGAGGACAGCAATCTGCTATGCACAAACATTTTCAATCAGAGAAGAGGATTAAATAAGCAGATTCTCCGCTTTCCCCAAGCTTAAAAGATCTTACCTGTCGAGATACGAATTTGTGTAGAGTCTTTTGTGCATTACACGTAAACTGAATAATGTTAACGTATTAAATTAAATTAAATAAATTAAAATAAATTAAAAAGTGAATGAGTACTGTCCGAAACATACTAGTATGCGATGTGTCAATTTTCTCCAAATGTTTATATATCATTGTGTTCGTACGTTAGTTTTTACATTTTGTAAATTTCTGCTCAGCAATTCAAAATGACAGAAACCAATCAGATCTTCCTAATTTGACAAATATTGGTAATGCTGCCGTTTTGTTTTGTTTTCATTTGCGCACATTTAACTATTATTTGTATAATTTTTCCTCCATTGGCGCATTTAAGGCGTTTTTTGCGTATTTAGGTTCTTTTGCCATTTGCGTATATACAAATTTACAAAATTTGTTAGAAGATTGAGTGCAAAAATTGCAAATTTCTTATGTTCTGGGGGATTATAACGTCTGAAACTGATCATTTTCCAATGACCCGCAGTTTACATTTTTTTTTTTTTGTTTGTTTGTTGGGGGGGGGGATGGGTCAATTCCTAACAGTGGCCAGACTGGACATGTACAGTAAAATCTGTCCTGTCCCTCGTGTTGCATTCTTACTGATGCACCCCCAGGCGTGGTATCTATATTATGAAAGAAAAACAGATTAAATAAGGTTTTAATGGTCTGATGCATATTTGCATTTGATAAGCCTATGATTCGAGTGGTTTCAGAAAAATATGCACAAATTAAAAATACACCTTATTAGTAGGAAAAATAAGATGATTTGGAGTTTCAATTTCGTCTGACAATTTAATTTGACAGGTCCATTGCGCTTGTTCAGCTGAACGTTATGTATTGAAGGATCCAGTTTGGGTATTATTCCCGACAGAAGATTGGCATTTGTAGAACACGTTTGCTCCCACAGCAGACAAAACAGTCTAGGTCCAGAGATAAAACCCGCAAAAATCATTTAAAAGGCACACCTATCTAATCAGATCATCTTAATGTCCATAAACGCTCGTATCAAACACGATTGCCCTCGTGCAAGCGGTTTCTGCACAATCGTGCAAGAAAGGTTTCATTTTTTAAAAATAATTAGAAGAAAAAAAATATGAATAGAACACGCCTTCTTGAATGTCATATACCTAGGCAAGACTTTTTTTTACAAACAAGGTTTTTCTTAAAATGTCTGAGTATCAAAGGATGATAAAATAAACCTACTTATAAATCCCCCACCTCCACCCCCACTCACACGACACACACATGCACACAAACACACACAGTCAATCAAATAGTGTGAAAATCTTACCTGGTCATCGACGTATCAAGTATCTTTGTCAAGTGTTTTTGTATAATCATTCAAACAAAGCTTCCTTGGACAGACTACGGACGAACAGACGGAATGGATCAAATCAAGATGACGCTGCTGCAAGCAGTGGGACATACATACAATTTTCACTCAAACAATAACTACCGTATATATTCAGATTAATACGCAAATTTGCATTCTATGTATAATAATAATTTGGATTAAAGTGGATTATCAACATTTTATCAGAGAGATTGAACATAAAATTATAGCCATATTTGATTTTGACATGTGTACAGAAGGATTGTCCATTTTTTATGTATGGCTACTAATATGCATTGGCAAAAGATGGGGTAAGGGTGTTTTATTTTCTTTGTTCCCAACGTTATGTCCTTTTTTACTCACTAATGTGGTGATCGCTACATACATTATGCGTAAAACTGAGACAAGTGAAGCTCTCGATATGTGGTAAATTCTGTTTTTGTAGGTGTTTTATCGGCATGCCCCTATAGTCCTATTGTAAATAAGCGCGTAACAAAATAGGACCATTAACCAACTATATATATCTGTATATTTATATATATATATATATATATATATATATATATATATATATATATATATATATATATATATAGAGAGAGAGAGAGAGAGAGAGAGAGAGAGAGAGAGAGAGAGAGAATTACAAATATACACCAAACAGAGCGGAAAGTGCTTTCCATGGATCCTACAGGTTAATGCTTGATAACATTAACAGAATTTTGAAATATGAATGAATAATATGATCATACAGGTTAGATAAAATTAACTCGTACTCTACGGAGATTCGAACCCACAGGTATAGGCATTCGTGCGTAGCAGCTATACCCGCATGTCGTCCCAGTAATTAATTCTCATCTTCATCTAGATTCCTACTACAGAAATAAAAGTATATATAAGTTATTATAGAGAATTACAAATATACACTAAACAAAGCGGAAAGTGCTATCCCTGGATTCTGCAGGAGAATACTGGATAACATTAACAGAATGTTTAAGTCAAATAAATAATATTATCATACAGGTTAGAGAATTCTAATTCGTACTCTGTATAATGCAATTGAACATAGGAACTACTTTCATCCAAAAAGAAATACAGTTAACAATAAGAAAACTGAGAAATCGTGTAACTGCCCTAGGGAGAAAATACAGACAGGAATATTTCACAAATGCCATAGAAAACAGTAAGAATACTTTAGATTCAAGGAAACATATCAGGAACTTAAATCTTCCTAATACATGTAAAACAACAAAACTGCTTGTTAATAATGAAGAGTTTACTGATTTAGATGGCATTACAGATGCTTTGAGTGATAATTTTTCGTCGGTTGCTGGTAAGCTTCAGGATGACGACTCTCCTAATTTGGATTTTACCGATAAAATGAGATCTGATTTTGTTGAAAACAAACTGCATGGTGGTTATTCTTGATTTAGTTTCCATTACATAACTGTGAACGAAATCTTGGATGATCTGGTTGGATTGATTATATTATAATCTACTGGTCCTGATGGTGTAAGTCTGAATCCTATCATCGTCCCATCTATTACGCATACAATAAACTACATAGCTTAACCACTAGTCTATTTCCTGGTGTTCTGAAAGTAGCCAGTGTTCCACCCACCCCCTCCACAAAGTAAGTCATTTTTCTGACCCTAACAACTAGATACCAATATATGCACTCTCCACGACGTAAAAACTCTTTGAAAACAAGTTTACAGGCAGGTATGTAATTATTTAACAGCCTTTAACCGTATAATTGGTTCACAATCGGTTTTTATGCCTCAACACTCCTGAATTATTGCTGACTAAATTAACTGACAAATGGTTGAAAGATTTGGAAAGATGAACGAATAGATGTCGTATGTGTTGACCTCATGAAAGCTTTTAATGTCGAGAATCATAAGATACTCCTACACAAGCTTAGACTGTACAAATGTGATGATGTTACTCTTCACTGGTTCGCGTCATATCTAAAAGATAGAACTCAACAAGATAGGAATGGTTCCAATTTTTCAACACTAAAGACGGTTTTTCACGGTGTACCACATGGGTCTATACTTGGACCTTTTTTGTTTTTGTTGTATATCAATGATCTACCTTTAGAAATTGAATGTAGTGACTTGGTTATGTATGCAGATGACGCAACATTGCACTATTTCTCAAGCTACCTTGAAAACATTTAATCTGATCTAATTGCTGACTTGAGGAATATGAATGAATGGTGTTTGACTTATTATATGAGAATCAACCTGCAGAAAATCACAAGTAGTGTTAATTGTTACAAATAGGTTGTTTTTTTTTTTTAAATTATTTCGCAAAACTGAATGGAGTTAATCTAGATTATATGGACAACAACAAGCTTTTAGGACTTTATTTGGATGAAACATTATCTTGGTCCATTCATATACAAAATCTGTGTTCTAGTATTTCATCCAGCCTTGCCCTGTTAGATATTAAGATATACCTTCCTCTAAAGACAGGATAATTATTCTAGAATGGCTATATCATATATCTGATTGACTATGCTTTTACCATTCGGGGCAATGCGTGCACAATGGAAATTGATAAAGTTTTCAAACTGCAAAAGAGAGCAGCACGTTGATTCTAGATGATGATGCCCGTGTACCATACCAGCAGTTGTTCAAAGAAATAAACTGGCTAAATGTCAAAATTAGCGTAACATACCGCATGCCAATTTATGTGTTCAAGTCTTTTTATAACTTGTGGCTTGAACACTCGAAAGAAAACTTTATATTGATGACTGACTCCACTTCATATCATTTAAGATCACCGGAAATTAACAATATTTTTCTCCCAACACCAAAATCTGACGGTTGCAAGAAAAGTTTTCAGTTTTCGGGAATGTTATTATAGAATTCTCAACGTGCTAATTTGAAAGTTGCAAGCAAAATTTGGTAAGTGTTAAGAACGGTTGCCACGTGTACCTTCTTAAACAGCAATTTATTTACAGGTCCACTAAGTGTGTGTGTGTGTGTGTGTGTGTGTGTGTGTGTGTGTGTGTGTGTGTGTGTGTGTGTGTGTGTGTGTGTGTGAGAGAGAGAGAGAGAGAGAGAGAGAGAGAGAGAGAGTAAAATCAACTGGCAAAACGTGAAGTGTGCATGAGTTTAGGGAAGGAATAGGATATATGTTTTCTTGCCTTTTTTTTCATTTCCTAATTTTAGTTTCTTGTTTTTGTCTTATTTCGGGGATATCAAGGTTTGTACTGCTGTGTTATCCTTTTTAAATAAAGTACTCGTACGGGGGAAACATGGGAAGGGGGTATAATGTTTTTTAGACTAAAACAATATGTAAGGTACAATTCTTATATAAAAATACAGTTGGAATACAAATATAAATCTTACGTTAGGGTATAATATTCTTTGTAACGTTGTTAACGGAATTGTCGAATTTCTCTATTCCGTATGATGTACAATAACATACCCCCCACTCCCAGACCTTAATTTGAACAGAACAGGCAACGAAAGGCTGGCAAACACTGATGCACGTACAAACAAAATAGTTGTTTTCGAATCAAATCAGGTAAAAAGAAAGCTAATATATTAATTTGAACTTCATAGAAAACTGTCTTAGCTATCAAGTTACCTAATGTCGTTTTCAACAGTTAAATAGTGGGTTCCCTCTCCCACCCCATTTTCGCTTATTTCTATTTTTGATTTTATTTCGTTTAGAGACATGGTAGCTTACTTGGTGGCGCATCAGACTCCAAGTGTCTCTGATTCGATACCCGCCCGGGCCAGCCCGGGTTGGCTCCCTCTGTGTATCTTTTGGAAAGCCACTAAGCTCCCATTTCCTCGGCATAATATATTGCCAATAATGTGTCAAAAGTGCCGTTAAAAACTAAACGACCAGCAGGAATCGTTCGTTTATTTGACTTTTAAATCACTGATAGACTTTCCTCCAATTCAATTCCCGTTTCCATATCTTTCTCATCTTCTCTTACTCGCGGATTACTCCAGCTAGTCACCTCCCATTCGTCCTCTAGCTCGTTCTCTCCTGCTCGCCCAATGATGTCTCCAGCTCGCTCTCTCTAGTTCACCATATGATCTCTTCAGCTTAACATTTTATCTCTCCAGCTCGCCCCATGATCTTTCCAGCTCACCCTATAATCTTTCCAGCTCGCCCTTGCATCTCTCCAGCTCGATCTCGACTACTCCAGCTTATTTCCTTTTATTTACTATTCTCTCTCTTTCTTTCCTAAGCCTTTTTCGTTCACCTTAAGCCAATAATTGTCTATAACTGACTACTTTTCTTATCTTATGGAAAACTGGTTCCAATACTGTCCCAACGTCTAATGTATTACATGTATGCTTCATTGATCTTTATGTCAATATTTTTTTTTATATTAAAAACACACTCTTAGAAAAGAAGCAAGATCTTCTTCCTAAGATATTTCGTATGAACAACTTCTTTCCTAAGATCTGTTCTTGAAACTGGGCCCTGGCCCAAATAGATAAATAGGTGTTGCAGTGCATGTATCATGAGTGCATACTGCATAGTATGGAAGAATCATCTCGCTCACATAAACCATGCATAATACATGCACGCGGCTATACCTGTTTATCTGTTCGACAAGGCCCTAATTGTTGCAGTGAAAAGTCAATTCTGTGATGTTTCTGAGCCAGTTCTTGCGTTGGCGTCCTCTTTTCCTGTTGATACATACTGTGCCTTTTAGGATGGGATCATATTGATAGAAACGACAGACTATACCCACTGTGTGCTTCAGATGAAATTGGAGCTTAATGAGATTTCTTTTTATATGTATTTTCATCAATTACCAAACGTAAGTTATGTCTTGAACATATTTTGTTGTAAACCAAAACACACTGAAAATGAAACAGCTGTTCAATGCTGCGAGTATGTGCATCTCCCAAAACTGTGTACGTTAATTGGCCACGTCATGGAACAATTATAGTTCCTGTAAATATGCAACTGTTAAATGTCCTCAGATGTCATCGTCTGAACAAGGGTGGATACATGTTTTGCCCTGTTCTGCTCTGCTCCTTGGGAGAGATGTTTTTACAAGGATGTTACAGGGCATTTTTCCATTCTTTAAAGCGGGAATAATCTTTGAAAATTTGTATCACTTAATGCAACATGTCAGCAAATATTCGTCTCAATCCTGTCAGTAACCACAACTACCCCTTCTGAGTACTAATGCCAGTTTCAAAACTTTAGAAATAAAATGATGAGTTTTAATCTCCACTCTTCGAAAATTTATTATTATTTGATGCATTGCAGTTTTCTCAAGAACAAATATTCTTAGACGGAATCTCATTTAAATTTAATGATTTATATAACTTCCTCGGTTGCGAAGATGTAATCTTCTGTCGTAAGCACAAGAAAATGTGTCTAATGGCAAATACTCTGTGGATATATTTTGTCAGCGAAGGAATCGTCTTTCACGTTATGGAATTAACAAATGAATTGACTTCTAAGTATTAACTATGTACAAGTCAACAATAACGGTTTATAACTAGTCAAAGCAAACGGTACAAATAGTAATAATCATAAATAAAATTGTCGTCTCTACACACACACACGCGTGCGCGCACACACACACAGCGTCTACGTTAATAACTCATTTCGTCTATGTTAAAAATCACCATCTTTGATTTTTAATTTGAGATCCTGATAGGTAAAACAAAGCTTTAAAGCATTCTGTCTTACCTCTTTAACTATAATTGGTGTATACACAATCTCGATACTCTTCATAAAATTATACTGGAAGCTAGAAAATATATTATAAGAAGATTACAGCTATATTGTGATAAAATCGCTTTTTGCAGGTAAGTATGATACATGTCTGTGGTCAAAGCTGTTTGAACATGCCATAAAGATAACAGTGAATTTAAAAACGGTTATTCATATTCTTCTTTCCTTTTAAATAACCACGCTTACATTGCTGACTGCATATAATCCCCGTCATACGGTAAGTCGCGGAAAAAAAAAATAGAATACAAACCTAAAACGTTAAAAGTTATTTCACGGCACGCACACTGTCGACATTGTTACTGCTAATTAACTATTTGACCTATATCCGTGGTATTGTCCTTCACGGTTTCATTTCAGAACATGTAATGTTATCATTATCATGGTTATATTACTGAGATAACTGCCTAAATTTGTCTTCAAATTAAACTTGCCTAATTATCACTTCATGACAATTTGTAAACGTATTTCATAAAGAGATCCGATTTTACGGAGATTGTAGAATTTGTTTCGTCATGAAAGTAAATGTTATCCTATTTTGCCATGCATAGATACCTTGTCATTGACTTTCGTCCCATCTATGCTCGTTATAATTCTCTTAGTCTCTTTAAAAAGTGTCAAGTAAACTGTAATCATATATACTACTTCCAGCGAGTTCTTTAATAAATTTTACGGTAAATATGAAACGTCTTCAGAATCATAAGAACCTTTACTCACAAGTTTCTAAAGATGGATGACCCACCGAAAACTTGAAAATGTCAATGAATAAAACATTTTCTTCACTTGCAAATAAGTCATTGTATTATTTTGAATGATGATAGCATTGCTTCGATTCCCAGGGGGCAAAGATGAAATTCACCACCTGCAAAAAGCAACTAAAAAAAAACAAACAAACAAGAAACACAACAAAAAACACAACCAACAATCAAAGTAACTACAAAAAGCTGTTTTCAACTTTTCTGACAAAATGTAAAGTATTATACACAATGAATATAATTCAAAACAGTGATGAGCATTTAGTTCCGTTGATTGAGCTGGTGCTTTGAAATGAAATTTTACGAACCATAAAATACACTGCTGTAATTATTTACGTGTACTTCTTTGTCCTTTTCATCCAAATGATATATGAAGCCCTATTATGTATTATTCACCATAGTTTGATGATAAATATTTGTACATCTGTCCTCGTATTAACCCATTCATGATTTTTGGCAATGTTTATTTAAAAGTCAGGTATTAGGGAGTATTGTATGAACAATATGCATTCACGCCGCAGATTGTATACAATATCTTGATGGGTGATTAAATAGCAAAATCACGTGACTAGATGAATAACTATTTCACATTTTGCTGACATAACAACCCAGAAGAGTGCCTGATCAATCTATCTATCTGTCTATATGTTTGTCTGACTATCAGTCTGTTTAACTATCTATTTAATAATATGTCAATGTGTTATCTTTTTGCCTATATTGTCGAGGACCACCCAATTGTCTATAGCTGCCTTACATAATATAAAGCAAATCAAAATTCCGCTACCAGAATACAAAATAAGCTCCGCTATAACAAAAGGATTTCAAATGTGTACACAAAGATACAAGGCATGTCAACAAAGAATAAATATCCCATGTATGCTAAAACATGTGATGTTTTCAAGTTTTGCAGCTTACTCACATGGGCCGCTTGAAACAGTCACATGTAAACAAAAAGTCTTCCTAATTGCGGAGCACAAAGTCTGATTGTGCAGTGTAGTTAGAGATCTTCTGTAAAATAGTTGCCTTCCATTGGGGGTGGTAAGTGGTGTATTTCAGATATAATTACCCATATGAACAGAATATATAGTTAGTGAGGTGTGCATTTTACAGAACGTTAAATAGGTTGAATATCAAAGATAAAGAAATTAAAAAAATACAGCTCCCTTTAATATGCGTAGCCAGAATTAAGCTGTATGAATATGCAGACTTTAAATAGAATCATAACGAAAGACTTAGCGATTGGCAATAATCGAGATTTATTTGATTTTTTCAATACTATTAGGCAGTATTTTAGGAAGATAAAAATAATGCGAAAAATTCACTATTTCATTCTGTGAAAGCTCAAGTTGATTTAACAATCAATCGATAACACGACCGACTCAGGGGTGGAACAAGCTGAGTATATACATTTTTATCACAGAACTAGAATTATTAACATAATGTCATGGAATGTTTATTCAACAGTTTACACACCATACATGGGAAGGAAATAGCGAAAGTACAAGATAAATGTTTGACACGATAATATATTTAATATTTCACCTGCATAGGTATCAACTGCTTAGAGGAAGCTCATACATAGATTGGCACGAATAAGTTAAGAACACCACCCCCCCCCACTCCAAAAAAAACTTGTATCACAGTAACAAATATATTTCTTTTATGCCGTGGATTCAATTTTAATACTCGCAAATAGTATGTCCTGAGACCGTACAAATACAATTTGTATAGATACAGTCATTGATTTGGTAAATATCTGGTAGAAAAAGAGGATGTTAAAAAACTTGAAAATTAATTTTACATATCTGCCAATGTCTATTAAATACTGGAAGGAGGGGACATCAGACCTGTGTCAAAGGAAACAGTGCCAGAAGCAACTTGCAGCGCAGATGCAGCTGAAAGAAGCTATATTTAACCTATTAGAATAACTCAATATAAAAACAAAGACACGTTGACATACTAATTATGTTTCAATATGGTAGTCTTAATGACTATTACGATGGAATGTACACTTACGTTGAAATCAAGGAATTCGCAAGATTAGAGTCATCACAGATACGCAGTGATGAAAAGAGAAATAGTTTTGTAATGCTTGATTTTTTCAATACACCAGAAAAATTGTCAGAACACAAAGGACGTTGTAACAACTTAAATTATTCGATATATATAATGCTTGAAGAAGATCCCGTTATAAAATTAAACACCTAGTGACATCAATATAGATTGTAATTTTGAATCCATCGTTGTACCACACACACAATCTTGTAATCAACATATGAAATATCCTGGTTGATCAAAACAGCCAAACACATTCCATCGTGGTTGTGTTTGTATATTAAATTAATATATATTGTATCTCAAAAACCAAATGTTTACGGCAGAACAGACTATATTAAAACATTTTAAGATGCGTTGGATAAAATTATAAATAATGTATATGAAGAATTAAGGACCAAAAAATATTATAACTCAACTATGCTATATCTGCGAGAGAGAAAATCGTGCAAAAGGCAGCTTGTACCGGAGGTACAATAATTAGAAACAAAGGTAGCAACGGCAAAGCGTTCATTTAACAGGCAAGCATAGTGGTCCATAACATACAGAATATAATTTGAATTACAAATATCAAACATTCTACTATTATGACAACATTCTACTATTATGACAACATTCTACTCTACTATTATGACAACATTCTACCATTATGACAACATTCTACTATTATGACAACATTCTACCATTATGACAACATTCTACTATTATGACAACATTCTACTATTATGACAACATTCTACCATTATGACAGTCATCTGTTCATCATAACATTGATAACAAAAATTACACTGATGTAGAGCTAAAAATCATGGCTAACATCGACGAGAAATTTATTCTATATTTCATAATGGGATTTTGAAATTTATCAGTGTAAAATAATTGATTTTGCCACATAGGCGATAAAAGTGGCATGCCATTGTGGCGATAACACCTATGGAACTACATTATTTTCCTATTTAGGAGATACGTCTTCCCTTTGATAAAACATATGTTCCATATTTAATTAATTTATCTCTCTCCCCACATTACTTGAAAAGATCTGAATATTTTGTAGTAACTTTTTTGTTTCTTTGATCCCCTCAATAAATTTAATGCCGATCGATAGATAAAATAATGTTTAATAAAATGATCTTAAGCTGCACACACAGTACGCCGGACGCGTGCAGATATAGGCATGTGACGTAACATTGGTAAATGACAGTGACTTAAAAATGTTGGAGAAGGAGAAACAATTCTGATACTGAGCAAAGAGAATACTGTAAAATCCGATAGCTCTTAGGGTACTCTCTGACCGATACCAAGGCCGACTAAAGTTTATGAATGTATATCTCTGTCATATCCTACAAATTCTGAGGTGGTTTCATCGTTTTAAAGATGGTCGCGAATCCATGGAAGATGGACCACCTTCTGGAAGACCGCTGTCTGTGAACGAAAAATTACTGCTGTAACGGGGAAAATTGATGAAGATGTTCGAAGCACAGTAGAAGGTATTTCTACTATCATAGGCATTAATTCCTCAGCTGATTTTGATATATTAAAGAATCATTTGAAACTCAGAAACGTTTGTGCAAGATGGGTCCCGCACTTGTTGACGACTGAACAAAAACACAGGTTGAAGTCGCCAAACAGCTCCTCGCCAAATTTGAAAAGAGTTACCAGAGACGTTGGAATGAGATTGTCACAGGTGGTGCAACATGTAGTTACTTCTTTGAACCCAAATCAAGAGAAAATAATAATGTCTGGATCGGGGGGAAAAAAGAGCAGAGACCACAAATTGCTCGACGTAGTCGGACTGTCAAAAGAGTTTTTATAAGCATTACTTTTCGTCCACGTATCTGTGCCTGACTCAGCTATTGTCACTGGATACTTGTAGGCCTCCAAAGTGTTGTCAACAGTTGTGTAATACAACCAAACCACCCGTCCGAGCAATGGTACCCGATGTATTCCACGACAGCCTACCGACGCATAAATTCGCCGTCGTGACAAACTTCCTGAAGGAGCACAAAATCCAAACTTTGCCACACCCTCCATACAGCCCTGATTTAGCTCCAAGTGAATTTTGGCTGAATCTCGTTATATAAGATTCGCTGAGGAGCAGACGATTTAAAAGCCGCCATGCGGTTGGAAATTCAGTTTTTCAGTGTATGAACAAAATATACCAAACGTGAATACAAAATGGCGTTTATAATTGGATAAGCATACTAAAAAGTGTGTAGAGGTGCAGGGTTAGTACTTTGAGCGGATGCACTTACGTACGATAAAGAACTGTGTTATACCTCGCACTAATATTCAGAACTTTTTAAATACCCCTCGTATGAACACATCATACATGAAATATGCATACACTGTACATTTATGAGTGTTTCCTGAAGCATTGACGATGGTCCGGTCAAACAATGCAGAAAACAAACCTCAAAATGATAAAAAGTAGATTACTTATTTTGAATGTCAGTGTTGTTTGTTTTGCAAAACCCAATAAAGATCCATATTACATTTTGATTTCACTTGCTGCTTTTATTTGCAAAAATTTCACCTTTTAACGCCTTCAGTTTCCATTTATGTCACCTTGATGACAAGATTATGGGCCCGAGTATCATGGATTCAAGAACCAAGATTTCATTAACGATGGGCAAGCCCTAATGGATGACATTACTCCACTGTTGATCCAACGTTATATAGAGTGTAGGCATATTGGACCAGCTATAGGCCAATCAGCAGGTGACATTGTTTTTATTTTAGCCCAAGGTCATTATTGGACACAGATAATACTTCCCTTGTAGGTGCCTCTATTCAAATCCGCCTGGTGAGATCTCCCCGTTTACATCCGGGATTACTTGTTTGTCGACAGTGATAAAATGAATATTGGTTTAAGGTTCAGACCTACTGTTATGTACAATTTACCCATACGTAGGCTTCTTCTAAAAAATAATGAAAAAACCTTAATATTTTACTGGTAATTTGTTTCAGCCAATCAGCGACCTTCCTTCTTTTAAATACGATATTTAATATTCCACCACACACAGGCTGATTCCGTAGCTCGTAAAATATAATCTCTTGTCTGTGACTTAAGATCAAATTTTATTTTCATAGCAATTATTCATACGCAACAGTATTTTCCCATTAAACCTCCTAAAATGCATAGCTGTATCGTAATTAGCATTTTGAAGTTATTGAGAAATTTGTTTCTATTTGAGAACCCGCTAAAACGATAAATTTATAAAACTTTCAACAAAAGAATACAATTTCCCGCCTGAAAATCACTTAATATAGACGTAGTTTGGCTCCTATCTGGATGTATAATATATATCCTAAACTAAATGAATAATGGCATACATCGCAACGAGACTCTAACGAGGGGAAGTAATTTGGGATTGTTACACATAATAAAGCATCCTCCCCTTCCACACACACACACACACACACACACACACACACACCTTCCTCTCCACTAGCAGTTGCTCTTGTTATGGCCCAAATCCCCCTTAACCAGACAGGGCATCATTTCTATACCTTTGTCCAGACAGGCATTATTTCTAGACCTTTGTTCAGACAAAGCATCATTTCTAGACCTTTGTTAAGTCTGGAATAGTTGGTGCTCTATGTGACGAAGAGAACACATCGTACACGATGACACCTACCTCCAAAATGTTTCAGACATAATTTGGATTAATACTGCATTAATACTGGATTAATACTGCATCAGTATTCGTTAGTATCTAGGCTCTTAACGCAACTGTCTGGATTACCATTTGGATCGGTAACCTGCTATCTAAATCCGTGATCACTAGGACACTCTATTGCCGGTCTAGATCATCACACAGTCTCTTACCAGGGTAATTTGGTTAAGGTCACCTCCTGCAATCGTGATCACTAAAATATCCACCCCGTGTAGACATACTTCTTTTAGCCAGTATATTCTTGCTACATCACATGAGGGTCCCAAGGTGTATAACAATTTTGAATTAATCTCTGAGTTGCTGTTGTTCATTGTGGGAATCAGCATTTATTTAATATATGAAAACTATTCATTTTTAAAAATTAATTTGTGTTTTGTAGTCATCAAATCACAAATAAAAAGTGGTAGAGTCTCATTGATTCAAACTACTAATTTATTAATGCGCGTCATCAGGTAAATATCTTCTACCCCTCTCAGTCTGTCTGCGTATCTGGCTGTCTTCTTGCCTGTTTGTCTGTATGTCTTTCTATCTATCTATCCACATATCTACCTACCTACCAACCTATCTATCTATCTATCCACATACCTATCTATCTATCTACATACCTATCTATCTATATATCTGCATTAGATGCAATTCACAATGGAGTAGGCATCATATTATACGAAATATAAAATCAATGATATATGTAGAAACACGGACATATGTATGTGCATCCAACCATCCTACCTATCTACCTATATATACCTATGTATTTCTGCTGACCATCACATTTTTTCGCCAGCACATATATACATATATACATTGAACGCCTACATACATGTGCATGTTTTTGCATGCTCTCTCTCTCTCTCTCTCTCTCTCTCTCTATATATATATATATATATATATATATATATATATATATATATATATGTATATATATATATATATATATATATATATATATATATATATATATATATATATATATATATATATATATATATATAAGTAATGTTGCTGTTGGTTTTAGACAAAAGAGTTTTTCTTTCGTACATCACTGCATTTACACAAATCGAAGATAATTTTTCATTTTGTGCTATAAACAAATTCATTTTATTTCTGATGTTCCTCAGTTTAAAACGTTCTGAACTCGTTGAAGCTCTAATTATTAAAGTTCTTTTGCAATACAATGAGGTTTCACTTAAAGTTCATTGTAATGTAATGAGGCTTCACTTAAAGTTCTTTGCAATATGATGAGGTTTCACTTACAGTTGTTTGCAATATAATGAGGTTTCAGTTAAAGTTCTTTGCAATTTAATGAGGTTTCACTTGAAGTTCTTTTTAATATAATGAGGTTTTACTTAAAGTTCTTTGTAGTAGAATGAGGTTTCTTTGTATTTTTTGTTTTATTTTGTTTTGAACTGCAGTATATTTTTTATGTCACGTTTTAATTTTTCAGTTGATTCATCCATCCATCCATCCTTCCATCCACCGATCCGTCCATCCTCCCATTAATGCATGCAGTTCTTTATCGTATATGAAGTTACTGTATAGTCAGACAATAGTTAGGTTCCATAAATGCATGCTTCTCTTTTATATAATTTGCGTTGGCTAAAAGAAATCTGAAACAGTATATGTACTTTTGTAATATACTCTTGACCCTTCTTTTGATGTTATAATATGTAATCTATAGGTATGTAAATGCTTATGATAATAAACTACTGAATTTAATTGAATTTAATTTAATTGATGTTATACAAACGTTAGCTTGAATAATACGTTACATCTTATATTCAATTACTGAGTTCAGTCCTCAAATACTGATTCACATTGTGTAATGGAAATGACCATGACGATTTACACAATTCTATCTGATTGATAATTATTACTAATCTTAAATAGTAATCAACATAGTATTTAACATCAATGGTATGCTATACCGTATATATTTTATAGTGTGCTGAATACTTATATCTAAATTGTCGATTTTCTATAATAAAAAAAGCTTTTTTTAAAGACGAGACATATACTCTTGCATTGCCTTGCTGCACATATTGGATATCATAGGATTATTAAATTGAGACTGAGAAATATATTGTTAGTTCTAAATGTAGAGGTCTAATAGCAATTATTGCATTGACATAATTAGTAAGCTGTATATTAATTAATGTCACCTTAAGTTTTCATTCTCTATTATGTAAATTGAAAATAACTGAATGTATTTTGTTTTAAAGAGGAAATAATGAAAGTCATACATACGTACATACATACATACATACATACATACATACATACATACATACATACATACATATATACGTACGTACGTACGTACGTACGTACATACATACATACATACATACATACATACATACATACATACATACATACATACATACATACATGCATGCACGCACGCACGCACGCACGCACACACACACATACATACATACATGCATGCATGCATGCATACATACATACATACATACATACATACATACATACATACATACATACATACATACATACATATCAAATCCTCTGAGAAAAATGACATTTGTTGTAAGGTACAAAAGTTACGTTTCAAACTAAAACTATTAAAAAAAAGGAAGATTTATCAGACACTCTACAAAACGCAGGCACAGTATTTTCATTTGGCGGGGATTTAAAACAACTCTCAGCGATGAGTTCGTAAGAATCAACGGGGATGATTCGATGTTCACAGAGCTGAAAAAATAAATATTTGGATATTGTTTATGTCTCGTGTTGTCAAAGCAAATAATTATAAACCGTAATTTGTCGGTCATGTTTATGTTGTTATGTTTTGCTTTTCTCACAAAAACTAGTGTCCCCAATTGCTGCAAACATATTGATATTGACACAGCAATACGAACATCGCCATTGTGGTTAGCGCCAGACATTCAATGCTGCATCCAGAACCTGAACAATGAACAATGGCCTTAAATTGATTATCTGTATTTTCAATAGCAATTTACGTCATCAAATAAAAAAGGGGAACACTCAAATATTAGGATAGCATTGTGATTTATTCAGAATATATATTAGGAAACTTGACAATAGACAAAGCTCTATTACATCAGGTATGTCCAAAATGGAAACACAAACTGGAATTTATGTCATCAGATCCTACAACACATCAAGCTGAATCGACACAATTTCTTTGATAAGTGAGATAAGAATATTATAACAGTTCTCTGGGTTTCCTAGTCTCATAAAGTTGATTATGAATATTTGAAATAGGGGCTGCTAAAAGAAAGAAAAAAAGTTGTACACGAGTATCATTGATCAATCGAAATGTACTTTCTTGTCCTGTTTAGTTAAAACAAAGAAAAATCGTTAGAGCAAAGACGCCAACTCAGTTCTTTGTAAAAACTAAGTTTTTTTATTTTTATTTTTATTATATTATTATTATTATTATTATTATTATTATTATTATTATTATTTTGCTTTCTTGTTTTCATATCATAACGACATGATGACTACATGTCTTTCCTCCACTGATGTTCTAGGTTTGGCAGTTGCGAATTTGTAAGAAAAGTATCGCAGACATAATTAAAAAACTGAATTTATTGTTAAATGGCTTCCCTGCGTGACCAGTCAAATACGGTAAATGTAGTGCCTGTGCATAAAAAGGGTCCCAAAACCACTGTGCCAAACTATAGTCCTATATCTTTACTTCGTACTTTATCTAAAGTATTTTTAGAAGTGTGTATATACATATGTAAATACTGAACAACATGGTATAATTTCATGTAATCAGTCAGTCAGGTTTTCACTAGGGGATTTGACAATACATCAGTTGGCAGACATTTACAATACAAGGCAAGTAGGTTAGGACCGTATACTTTGATATTAGCAAGATTTTTGATTGAGTTTGACATAAGGGTTGCTCACACAACTAAATAGCATTGGTACTCAGAGAAATTCGTTATCATATTTTGAAAGTTACTTATCGTCAAGGTTTGGTTTTGTGGGTTTGACGTCATTTTTCAGCACAGGCTATACAAGGCTAGTATATTTGGTGGAGGAAGAACCGCGGAAAACGCCGAGAAGATCCACCGACCCATGGGAAGCTATTAGCAAGCTTTCTCACATACCCGCGTTGACCAATCTGAGACTCGAACCTACGCGGACAGAGGTGAGATGTCAGTATCTGTAAAGGCAAGTGCCTTTGACCACTTGGCAACCCAGAGCCTTTATACTTTATCGTCATGAAAACAACGAGTTGTTATAAATTCTAAATCAGTAAATCTCCGACGCATTAATGCAGGTGTCTCCCAGGGATCCATTTTTGCACCGTTAATAGTTTTAATTTTCATCAATGATATTCGATTAGACTATTTTCTAATAATACAACATCATATATGATAGCTGATAATCAAATTTTATCTGGTGAAATCTTAAACTCAGACATTGAAAAGAGACATGAATAGTCCAGGTGTTGGCTGGTTACATTTTATCCGGATAAGACTGGCTCTATGCTAATAACACGAAAACAAAACCATAACCACCATCCTATAATATACATGGCCGAAACAAAAATACAAGTGGTTACCGGCACAGACATTTGGGCATTAACTTCGCCAGTGATGCCACTTGGCACGTGCATACTAAATATTTTTCTGATAAGGCCTGAGAGAAATAAACTGCTTTTAAAAATGTTTTAAATTCAAACATAAGTTTACCAATTTTTGATTACGCTGACGACAATTGTTCAATGGAGGAGAAAGAAATCCAAGAAAAATATATCGAGGCGATGAGAATAATAACAGGTGCAACCAAAAGTGCATCCTCTGCACAACTGTACTTTGAAACTAAAAGGGAAAGCCTAAACTCTCGCCATTACAAACATAAATGGATTCAGTTATTTAAGATTTATCACTGATTTATCACTGATTAACTCCGTTCGATCAACAAACGTCATTCGACCTCCAATGCGTAGAATAACATTATTCAATTGTTCGTTTTTACCCTCTACGATTCGAACATAGAAATCATTACCCTTAGAAGTACGAAATAATCATTCAATACATAATTTTAAAGCCTACCTGAATCGAGAAAGAGAAATCATTCTTTGTTACTTATATTTTGGTGATCCAATGTCACAGGTCACGCATGCTAGGTTGAGAAGAAAGTGTAGTAGTTGAAATTATGATTTTTATTCGAATCACGTATCTAATAATAATGTATTGTTCCTGTGGTGAAATAGAGAAGGTAAAATACTTTCTTTTAGACTGTGTCCAAAATTTTCTAATTTGAGGAATCACAACTTATAGACACTCCATTTTGCTCTCACAATTGAACTTTATTATTTGGCAACCTAAGTACCTTACAGAAAATAACACGTAACCATTCTTCTCTGTGCCAAATTTCATTAGGGATGACTAACAAAAATTAAGTAGTCTGTAAAAATCACAACCTTATGCACAATCTTTGTTTCGTTTGTTTGTTATACTTGCACTTGTATATATATCTTGTTGGCACTTTTTCTTTGTAAACACTTGTACCAGAATCCGTATTTAATCTGTTCTATATTTTTTTTCTGTTGGCGGAGACACTGCTCTAATAAGCTAATGCTTGCTACTGAATTCCTATGTTTGAACTTGTATTTGACAAAGTTTCCGTAGCATTCGTTTTATCCTAAGGGCAGCAGTTAAAGTTGTTTGACCAATCAAGCTTTCTTGTTGGAATCATAATGTATCCTGATTTTATTTTTGCATTGCTAAATACGGGCAAGTGGTTAATTGGTCCATCAAGAGGTTCCATTAAGTTTTCTGGTCAATCTAGTGTTGCACGTTATACTGCTTGATCAATAATCTCTAGAGTGCCTGGACTCTTTACCTTCTTTTGTTGTCTTTGTGGCAATCAGCAGTATACCCTATATTTTCCCTTCTTTGGCTTATGTACAGTTTGGGGCAATCAGCAGTATACCCTATATTTTCCCTTCTTAGGCTTCTGTACAGTTTGGGGCAATCAGCAGTATACCTATATTTTTCCTTCTTAGGCTTCTTTACTGTTTGGGGCAATCAGCAGTATACCCTATATTTTCCCTTCTTAGGTTTCTGTGCAGTTTGGGGTGATCAGCAGTATACCCTATATTTTCCCGTCTTAGGCTTCTGTACTGTTTGGGGTAATCAGCAGTATACCCTATATTTTCCCTTTTTAGGGTTCTGTACTGTTTGGGGTAATCAGCAGTATACCCTATATTTTCCCTTTTTAGGCTTCTGTACTGTTTGGGGTAATCAGCAGTATACCCTATAGTTTCCCTTTTTATGTTCGTCAGTATTTGACCTAAGGAACTAATCTGAGTAAGCACCAAGAGGTCCTTCCATTAATCTATCAGTAACTGCGTTGTTCCACAAGCTAAACACAAAGCTGAAGAAACCCAAAGTTTGGTGAATGATTGGCCAATATAATGCTGTGAAACAGTAAACATCTCAGGTAAGACCGCATATAGTTTCGGGTAATCAAGAAGTTAAATGACCATTGAATTAGTATCACAAAACAAGACATAAATATACCATCTACACTACGCTTGTTTTGCTAAGTTGCGACAAAACTACGTTTGCGTATCACAAGTCAGTCGCACTGGAATGTTTTCTTGGAACAATAGACCGAGTTTCCTCTACTTTTTAAATCGCTTGTTATATTACTGTTCATTTCTAAGACAGAGCGTGATATTTGATGCACAAAATGCATACCTCTATCACAGTAGTACAAACTAGTGTTAGTCACAAATACATTTGCATCTGATGTTAGACAAATGTTTTTGAGCTTTTTACTCCTTTTTTATTTTAAAGCCAGACTTATTTATATTTGACAAATCAGTTAACTGGAAGACGCGGCACACTGAGAAAAACAGTCTAAAGTCATAGAGCCGCTCATGTTTTGTAACAGAAAGACAAACCGTTTCGTGAACTACACTGTACAAGGTCGCCATAATGTCATAGGCAGTGACATACTGCCATCTAACGGTATATTATTTTCACGTAAAATATTCAAGATGTTTGTCTGTCAGTAAGACATAACGCAATGCAGATGGTGACCGTCCCACATAACTTGAGTTTGGCCTTTACCAGCTAAAGTCTCTGTTCACAATTTTTGCATTTTCCGATAACTTCTCCGAAATGCAGAGTAACCGTTTAAGAGAAAGTGTACGTTTACTTGATTGGTCTGAATGAGGTACTACCACAAGAAAGGTGAAATATCATTCTTTGATTTACACGATTAATCAAAGTGTATAGAACACATCCAAGTGCTCTAGCAAAATGAAATTATTTAACGTGCTGATCTACCAACAAAAAAAAAAACAATTCTAAACTTATACATATTAGATGAATGAAAGATGTAAGATCCATCAGCTTATTATTGATGAGATGTCAACTATTCTTACTTTCCGACTTTGTTTGAAATGAATCAAAATTAATTCAAAAGACGGTAGATAATGGAAGTGAAAAATAAAATTGGACTTAATTCAAAAGATAAAAGTAAAATGACGTGAAAAGCACAGTTTATGTAAAATACATGAGTCGTTTTAAACCGCACATCTGCTTAGGACTGGCCTGACACATTGCTCCATTTTCTCTCCTGTCAAAATGTATGTCTTAATTCTTGACATGTCCTTTCAGCAATTTAATCAGATAAGAGATAGCATTATGTCTTAGACGTGTGAGACTATTTCACACCAAAGATTTTACGACTTAATTTTCCTCGCTATGAGCGTAAAGTATAATACCTGGATTCAAATTTCGCCTTGGTTGTTGTGGTCTGTTGATTGTAGACAAAATATTTTAAATCGGGGATCAGTATCAGCGAGTACATGTAGAACCTCACCGGTTGGTACTCAATGTGGGTACTAAATTATCAAATCTGACTTGTTGTTTGCGTTTTATTTCGCTTGGTATTTTTAAAGACAGACTTTAACAAAAGGGACCCTTCAGTTTCTTGATTCTTTATCACAGATAACTAAATTTCTTTCTATCATACATTAGCTATACATGGGCGAAGATCATATAGCACTGTGATAATACCGTCTAATTTATGTGCCTTGCAATACAAATTATTGAATCGTCCATGCTTTATATAGTTAAAGTACACATTACAAGATATCAAGTATTAACATAACTGCAGCTCCATCGCCGTACGATGTAGATATTTTGCTGCAAAATTTATTAGTCCTAGAATTGACTTGAAAAAAATAGTTAGGAAATGAAGGAAAACATAAAAAATAGGGCACAATCGTCAGTAACTTTGATCAAAATCTCTGTTTTGAACCAATATGCAAATGTTTTCTCTATTGAGAAATCCCGATTCATGTAAAATTTCTTCCTTACACCTACAACTGCACAAAAATATTGAATTCTGACATTAACTAAGCCATACTGTCTTTGAGAAACTGCATATTGGCGTCTTGATCTTTATTTTGATAATGGATGCCGCAGAAGTCGTTTGATCAGACAATAGATTTAAGAAATTGTCACGTTTGCACGAGAATTCTTTATAATAAAGGCAAAACGCTTTTGATGAAAACATATCGACAGATTTAGTGGATTAGTGAATACGTTAATCGAACTGCTTCTTGTGTTCATTCTCACACATTATTTTAATAATTTCATTCGCTGCTGAGATCCTAAGAACCAGTGGTAAGCTATAACCTTGTGAGAAAATTTCATTTATTACCAGTTTATCTTTGTGTGTCGAACATAAATTTAATAAGAAGATTATATCTTAGCCAAACGTATGAAGATTGATTAAACAAAAATTCCATCAGAGAGCTCAAATTCTCATACCATAATAGAAATTTCTTATCCATACAATTAAACTAAAGGATATACGTTTGACACTACATTAACTTCAAGAGCTGACAACGCAGAGTAAAAATGGCATGAAGGACGTCAGTAGTTATGGGGGACACGATATCTCATTTTAACAACTATACTAATAGCCAACGGTTTGTCGGTCACGTTAAAGTGTAGAAAATAAACTAAACGACGTCTTTCCCCCCCCCCCACCAATCACATGGCTACAATTCTTGATTAGTTAAAAATGGCTTTTAAATTGTTATGCTGAGCACTAATTCTTCTGGAAACCTCTTAATCCTTACTGCACCTTGCCTTGTTTCTACAGAGAGACACTTTTTTTATGGTATTTGTATAGATAATTATGTATCTAACTTGTTTATTAAAAAGGGAAACGATCGCTGTAAGCTATTTTACATTTTACAACATTATGAATACCCTATATGGACTCTTCAACGATATATACTTAAATGTAATCGTTTCTTGCACAGGCAATATTTACCTTTATCAGAAGACTGGTGTACCTTTTAGTCACACGCAATATTCACCTTTATCAGAAGACTGGTGTACCTTTTAGTCACACGCAATATTCACTTTTATCAGACGACTGGTGTACCTTTTAGTCACACGCAATATTTGCTTTTATCAGAAGAAGCTTAAAATAAAAGCAACATTTGCTTGTTCCGAGTGAATTACGGATATATTTCATCTCGTGGGTGAAAAACTAAAGTATTTCACCCACTCGATGAAATAGATCCGTTATTCCCTCGATACAGCAAATATCTTCTATGTATTACCTGGAAGAGGCTTTATTTCCATGGATACTGACGTTCAGGTGTACAAAATATATGCACCATGTACATTCCACTGCCTAGCAGAGAAGATCACATTCACTACGTCGGTATATACGCAAACCATATTTTTTTCAAGGCTGTACATGCTTTCATATAGGTCCGGTTCATCTTTTTACCGAGTGCTCCAGGAGCTAATGCGCACGAATCAACATTTACATTCGTTTAGAGTCGGGTAAAATGTAGGTAATATGGCAAAGCTAGACCAATTATTTTGTTTTAAGGTTAAAAGCTTTCTTATAGGGTAACAAGAACATTAAGAAACTAAGAGTCAGGAAAAGAAAATATGACGTCAAGGTACTTGTAATAGGAGGTTGCTTTTAATTTACAACTGCTAAAATAACCATTTTTTGTATATCTCCTTAAGTACCCACTGTCTCTAGAAACCATTATCCTTGTTTTTCCTAGATTTACATTATTACAAATCTATTCAAAAGGTGGCATCCCGTTTCTTCCAGCGCAAACTTTCGACGGCCCTGATTACAGAATTGTACTGTTGTACAATGATACATACTAATATTTTTAAATAATCGACCATTTTAAGCTAGTTTTGTTAGGTTAGTTGCTTTCTTATTTCCTATCTTAATATTACTACAGTCATCAATAATAAAGAAGTACTCGTACCTTGATAGATATCAACTAGTAGCTCTAACCACTTAGCTAATTAACCTCACCAGGTGGTAATACATTAGATTTGAATGGTCTAATGATTTTTCAATTTTTATTTTTATTGCTCTCGTATCCCTAATCGAGAACCTCAAAAAGGAAAAGAATGATTGATCCAGCTGTCCCATATCTACTTTACTTAGTTTGCTTTGTCTGTCCGAACGAGTACGTTTTTTAATGTTCTCATTTCACGATCTATGCTATGATACATTTCGCACTTATGTAATTAACAGAAGTTCTTAAATTATCGTTTTTCGTCGAACTTTCTTTGTCAAAGTTCATTAAAAATACGTAAGGAGTGTCTTTAAGTATCTTTTGTAGAATATAGGATCCAACCCATGTAATCTCAAGTATCATGAACTTTGATTGCTTTCTATTACTGCTGCTTTGTTTATCAGACACAAGCTTCATGTCTCAGGTTGGACATACAAAATACTTGGTCGAAGTTCATAATGGAAGCCATTATCCGCTATCCATTTTAAACATTTCTTCCTCCTTCCCTTTATTTAATCTAGTCCAGATTTTCCCACGTGTAAAAAAGTTAGTTCTCATTCAGTAAATAAATTTTATCAGGACTCTATCGATCATACAGGGTTTTATCAATCAAAAACGTCTGCCAGAGGAATGATTTTCAAAGGTTTAGATTCATTGTCGAGTGACCCGGATATCATTTGCACTTAGCACACCGTGTAACAATCTTTATTATGACCTAATTGACTACCTAACAAATAGACGGATTATTTACGAATCATTCGCAAGCAACAAATTTTTCTCGACACTTACAATAAATGTGTGCTCAGTCAGTACCAAAAATAATCCAATATTTTAAGCCGAATGAAGCAGCAAAAAATATATAATCAAATTAAAAAAATATTTTAAAAAATTTTAAAAAATAAAAACAATTACGCTGTCCAAATCAGCTGGAACCGCATTGATTATGTAAGAATATTTATAACAGATTCCTGTTACGACATCATGTTTTCCTTCTGTGTGCTTTTTTCTTCTCTATGGCCGACTGCACTACCTTGCAATCGTTGAAGACGTGTTGCTCTGTAAGGTTAAAAAAATCTTGGGGTGAAATGAGCATAACTGTTTAAGAGAAGCAGTACAGACCATGAACAAATATATATATATACTTGAAACGGCAATCATCACCTCTGACAGTGTCATTTGGATGCTCCAAAATATTTTTTTTTTTCTTTTTCTTTTTTTTTTTTTTTTTTTGTTTTTTTTTTACATATTTTCTTATTTGTAAACTAAATTAAGTCATCTTGAAAATAAACTGTTGTAACAAGAAGAAAATAATTAATCTGAATGTATAAGACAGAATATTATAGAGAGTAATAAATAATGTAGAACATATGTAGTAGTCTACAAATTCTGCAAAAGGTAAGCCATTTTTTAAAAAAATATTTCTTGATTTCCAGTAAAACTTGCTTGCCTTCTGTCTTTTATTCTGAATTTCGCCTTGCGTTTTGAATTAGTTCTTATTTTCTTTTTTTTTTTATTTTTCTTTTCTTTTTTTGTTGTTGTTGTTTGTTTGTTTTTTTTTTTTTTCTTTTTTTTATATTCACTTGTTATACGTTTTGTGTACCGACTCACAACACTGCAGACATGAATGGGGCCTACATAATATGTTGGAATATTAAATATTTTAAGCTATTATTTCTGATGGAAGCTAATAATTTGACTCATTGCCAAATCTTGTTAAACTACAGGTGCGTGTTCAATTGGCCGTACTTCGGGTCATTGCTCTCCGCAGGAAAATATTCAATTAATGTATGTCGCTAACAGGGTGAAAACTAATATTCTCAACGCCTCTATAGTATGCTACCGTATTTAAGTGTATAAGTTTATGATACAGGTGAACTAGATCTAACTGTTTAATTTCTGGTTCTAAGCATTTCTAAATATCTCTTTTCAACGTGAAAATTTGAAATATAAAACTTTGAAACGAGAGGTTAAACGTCATTTCAAAGAGTATAATTTTAGATTTAGCTATGTTTCTATTTTACAAGATTTGATATTCTGAATTAGATTGATATTTTCAACCTATTTGTATGCCAAACTAATAACAGGTGTAAATTAATGAGCTAATTACGTCGATTACCTTTCAATGTGATTGTGCATTTCACGTGTCAAGGATGCGCCAACTCTGTGTTTAGCTTCAAGTATTTGGTTGACTCCTCCATATAACTTTTGACCTTGCCATGATTTTGTGGTAAGAACTGTGTATCTGTCTGTCTGTCTGTCTATATATCTATCTTTTAAACTTATAGTGATGGAAAAATTACCATCGCCTAGAGTGTTGAAGTGAAATTTCGATAAATGTGGCACGCATTGTGGCAGTAAATTCGAACCTACCATGAGGTATATTTGGCAAGGACTGTATCAATTATATTTACAATAGGTAATAAAGACATATTTAGAGACATTTAGAATAAATCATAGAGACAAAATATGCTATAATTCAACACCCAGATACTTATGAAATGCACTTAATATAGACAAGTAAAAAATCAATTTTCTCAATATATATCTTTTTATACCCGAGCTAATATCGCCCTTTCAATTGACGTATACCAATATTCCACAGTGAATGTGCACGATCCGGGATAAACATAAGTATAAAAAGTATGTGACCGGTCCAAAGTTTGGTAGAGTTGAATAGCTTTTGAAATGCATTTATTCTGTATCAGATGACACTTGTCATTACCTTATTGGGCTATTAGAATCATATCTACCCAATCTACATGTATTAGCTTACTGATTCTCTCTCCTTGAAATAATTACTACCAAACTGTCTATATACCTATCTTTCTATATGTATGTTTTGGTATGCATGTCTAAATATCTCTTTATATGACTTTATTTGCATGCCCTCGATGGATTTTAATGAAGAGGCATACGGCGATGCTCATGTTCCTACCAGCATCAAGAAATTTGTTTCTGCTCGATAGCTTCTAAAAGACTTCATAGATTGCAACCAAGCGTGCTGTGGAGCCTAATATTTTGTTTAAATCACTGTTAATTAAGATCCCATAATTGACTTTATGTTTACCCTTACATCTTAAATCAAGCTTTCCTCAAAGCACATATTTTCTTTATTATTATTTCTCGTTCAGTCTTTATATTGCAGTTAGTCTTGATAATTTACTCCTCACTACTTCTTTGTGCTTAGGAGAGTCATTTCGCAAAATGACAACAACCATCTTCGAAAAGATTTATGGAAATAAATTAACAAGTGAAGAGTAACAAAGGTATATTCGGTTGAGAAAAGAAAAGAAAAATTATAAGGAAATGAAAAACTGTAGAGTAGTGACTAAGTACAAACAAATAAGCAAGAACAAATCTTTTATTATTCCTTGAATAGTTGTATTGGGTCTACATGTAATATTATCACAGTCGATGGTGAGACTTTCCATGAAAACGGCAATGAAGACTTCAGAACACCATAAAATGTGTGCTTACTAGCACGTTCTATACATTGTATTTCTTCTTATCATAATAAATAGAATGTGTTTCAAGCGAACAATGAATTAAAACGAGTTCTCAGAGATGAAGGTATAATACTCCAGTTATAGATATATTGCATTAAACAAACAAAGTACGAAAAAAAAAAGAAAAAGAAAAGAAAACAACAAGTAATTGTTTTGAACACCATATTTATGATACCGACTATATACCATATATACTCGCTTATAAATCGAATCCAACTGCAAACAACACAGACCCTGATCGCCGTTGCATAATGCGCCGGCAGATCAGAGTCTGTGTTGTTTGTTCTACTGATTACACCTAAAAACTGGGTGTGTGAAGTTTGCAGTTGGACTCGCGTTATAAACTAGTATATGTAGTAGTCCTAGTTTCTGTTTGATGTCTCAATTATTTGAAGGTACCTTTTAATATTCACTCTTTGCCTTCAATTCTGCTTTATCAATTTACTTAAATTTTCCTAAACGAAATCTGATGATGCATCATCGATTAAACGAGATAAAAATTTGCAGCTAAAATAAGTTTAGATGCAGAGTAAAATAGGGGTCTTTTTTTTTGGGGGGGGGGGGGGAATTTAATCCTAATTGACAGTTAAAATAAAGTTAAAATGTTTCATCACTATATGTCATGACTCCAAATACTAGTAAATGACCGTTTAATCTGCTACTAATTCCAATTTGAGTCCAACATCCAACTGTATGATAACATGAACGAAAAGTCCAGCTTTTCCGATATATATATATATATATATATATATATATATATATATATATATATATATATATATATATGTACTATTAAACCTACATTAAAGTGTCAGAACAGGTCCATGGTCCATCGCAGCAAGATTGAACGCAAAGCGTCATTTGGGTTCTTGATCACAAACTAATCAAGTCATGATGGTCAGAACAGCACGCATAAAATTGCAACTATCCCAGATTTTCTATAATAAACCAGCACATAAAATTGGCGAAAGTTGCAAAAGGATAGTTAACTTTCAGCATGAGAGTTACGAAGTGCAACATCAATAACACTTCACCTGCATAAAAACTCGTGTGGAGTGTTTCAATTGGTCTGCGAAAGAAAAAAGCACCAAATTGGTATATGACGGTTCGTGTCCTAGGTAAAGGGTATGATAGGAAATGTAAGAGATGATCAGATTGACTTTGTTATCAGCCACTACCTTAACATCTCATCGTTAATTTGTATATAAATTGTTCTAATTTTAATCAATAATTAGTTGCTGCTGGAAAATCTTTTCAAAACGTGTGCATACTCTTTATGGACGGTTCAGAGTCTTTGTTAATTCAATCCTACTTTATTAGCCATCATATTGGTGTGTACTTGGTTAACCATTCATTGCATTTTTGAATTGCACGTTCCCTAATGACCAAAGGAGGTGTCTCAGATTCCCTCTCCTCGAACGGTATTGCATCCCTATATCGAATGTCAAATCCTGGGGGAGTAATCTCAAATAAATCATCTCTCTTAGTGGGAACGTCGTATTTGCCTACTCCAGGAATACGATATTGCTGACTTATAAATCCCAAATGCCTCAATGAGTTTTCATTTTGACCGGTTTCCGCAGTCTGTATGCTCGGTAGTTTCCGATGTCCGTTAAGTCCACCGGAAGGCAATCGCTCTTGCAACTCCGTGGACCCATTGGAAGATGCACATGATGAGATTTCATCACGGTCAACAAGAGGCTCGTAATCAGTCTCTTTTTCAGAAACAACTTTAACATTCTCGTACATTGTTCTATTTTCCGGTAAATCTCTTTCAAATGAAAGGATATCCAACTGTTGAAAGCCGCCATCCTGCCCTGAAGGGTTTGGTAAAACTATCATAGTTTTTGAACGCATGATATTCATCTCTTGAATTGTCTCCGTGACAGCGAATTGTGCTTCTTTAGACATGTTAGTGAACAAATCTCCCCCATTTTCCGCATTCATATTAGAATTTTTGTGTGCACTCTTGCTCCTAAATTTTGTTCGACTCAACGGCCTTTTGGGTACGACTGAAGAAGCTTGGACCTCAGCTGGACAAGACTTGGCCGTTTTTCTGCTAACACGACTCACGGATGTTTTGATGTCTCTAGCCTCTTGTACAGGATCTTCATTCTCCTTCTCTTCTTTTAGACTCTGACTAGAATAGGGACGCTTTAAATCATTTATATGGGTAGAATTTTCAGCCACTCTATCGTGACAATTCTCTCCATCTTCGGCCAGGTTCAAATTAGAGAGGCCCCGAGTGTCCTCGTTATTTTCATTGGTTTGTGTCTCTTCATTTTTACAATCGTCTGAGATTTCGATGGATTTGGATTTTGAATCAGGATTCTTGTTTTTAATCACTTGAGTAGATCCCTTTTTATTCCCTTTCGATTGTGTGTTCCTATTTGTCTCCGTATTCGCACTTGAATTTCGATCTTTAGTTGCACTCGGTCTTTTGGAAGCACTTAGAAGGGTAGAAGGTCTCCGATTATTAGAGTTGACCAATGACGTCTTCTCTCTGTATTTAGACACCATCCCCGCCAGACGAACGTCATACACAGTTCGCCCAGAAATATGCTTGTACGGTAACGGCATCATACTTGTGTTCTCCGTAATTTTCTTATGAAGCTTTTGGTACTTTTCTTCAAGAGTTCGCATCCATTGAGGATGGCCTCCACCGCCATATTTTGCAGGAGGAAGCGTTTTCTCCGCATGATATGAATTATGTGCGCTCTTCATAGCTAGCGTTGTCATAGTAGCATGCTCAATAACGTGCAAGACTGGTCTTTATCATGATCTGAAAAAGTTAAGAAATAAAAATGTTAACTCATAATAATAGTACATGTACTTAACACCCCGTACTCGAACTGCACTTACCAACATTTTTATCCACCTATTTCTATTTACTTTTGCGCTTGTGTATCTACCTACTCATCAATGGATCAATCCATCGATCAATCCATCCATCTACACACACACACACACATACATACATACATACATACTACATACATACATACATACATACTACATACATACATACATACATACATACATACATACATACATACATACATACATACATACATACATCATACATACATACATACTACATACATACATACATACTACATACATACATACATACATACATACATACATACATACATACATACATACATACATACATACATACATACATACATACATACATACATACATACATACATACATACATACATACATACATACATACATCATACATACACATGTTTATTTTTTAATGCTTTTCCTACCCTTGCGTGTATCAGTGGTCGCGTGCGCGATTTCGTGCACCATCACTTTATCCCACTTTATGCTATAATTAAAAAAATAGTCGAAATCATTGACACACACACACACACACACACACACACACACACACGCAGAGTATATATCGCTGGCTGGTTTTAAAATAAGATTCGGGGTGAAAATACTTTGGCAGTACAAAGCAATAAGCAACAATGCCCATTAATGAGCGGTGTACCTTTCACTGAAAATCTTTACCTGATGGAGTGGAAATGATTTGAACTGATTCGTTAAACAGAAAATTACGTATTGTTCATAGATGAAAGGTAACACCATGGGCTTAACCATTTATTGTTTTGGATTGAAATAAATGTTGTGAGAAACTTGACCGACTGGTATAAACTTACGACGCCTAAATCTTATCTACAACATGATTTACGTTCGTCTCTTTTAACCGTGTGTGTACCAAACCTGTCAATAATTATGCTGGACATTTTGGCAACTGCTAGCAGGTTAACAAAGGAATTCTTCGACAGCGGTAAAATAAAATTTTAAGTGCTTGTATAATCCATTTTATGACGACAAAGTATATATAAAATAGTAGTTTAATGAAGCTAAAACATGCTAAAAGAGGACAAAATACATACTAATATTTCCACATAATGTAATTAATCATCATAAACCTACACTATCGTATGAGCGGAAACACTCAATGTACATGAGTAAATAACGATAATATTTCATAATATTTCAACTTTATATCTTGAGCCAATTAGTTATTCGCCGAGTTAGTCACTAATTGTCGTCTTCCAATAGGCTATCTATCTAGTTAGTTATCTAATTAGCTATTACTGTCATTATTTATTGATTTATTCCTTATGTGTGAAATGATTAGTAAGTGTTGGCCCATGAATTTTTCTTACGAAATAATATTTGCTTTTTTAAGTTTTGATTTCAAATGTGGTTTCCAGGAATTGTTGTAAAGTTAAAAAGTTTTTCATTCTAATACATGTCTTGGAAAGTTTTTGTAATATTCACCAGCATGCGAAAACAAACTGAAGATAGACAGACCTAGTTGGAGACTCAATCAGTGGCATGCACACACAAGCGATTTTTGCAGTAGCTGCACTGTCATTTTTGTTTGTCTATTTCTTTCTATCTTTCTGTGTTACGATTGAAAACCTTTGGATCCCAACCACCAATTGTATATACAGTTAAGCATAGTTCGACAGCACTATGGTTGCTAATATTCAAAGGGAAAATCCGGGCCAAGGCATAATATGTATTTAATTGATAGAGTCTATTTTTAATTTATTGCATCTGATAAATTTGAGCACCATCGGCTCTCCAGTTTAGTAGAAATCAGCCTTTAATTTGTCAGTTTTTTTCCGTTAGATGAAGTTCGCTGTTTTCTCATAGAGGGCGTTGCGTTTGTGACGTGTAACCGGTACTTCTGGTTATTGCCGTGTCATGTCTATTGAGCAATACCCAATTATTGTTTGTGTGTGTGTGTGTGTGTGTGAGAGAGAGAGAGAGAGAGAGAGAGAGAGGGAGAGAGAGAGAGAGAGGAAGAGAGAGAGAGAGGGAGATAGAGTACATGTGAATATGAGACTTGCAGTTGCGAGTAAGGGAAATTCCGAGTTCGATCCTTGATTAATCTGCTGACCGGGTTTGTGAAATGTGATTAAACATCTTAAATCGTAGACTAACTAATAAAACGAATTAAAGAAACAAAATATTAATAGTATCTCTGTATTTTAACGTATAAATGAACTTATCTATTTCTAAATTTCTTCTTTAAATCAGTCACTGAAAGTTACAAAAGATTTAGATTGAGAAAAGTGCCCTGAGTTAATGTTTAAAATAAACGTAGAATTCTAATGCATAGATATTTTGCTTTAATTGATATCCGTCTTAATAATCATAGTGTGCATAAATCTAAAAAATACAAAAATATAGAACTAATCTGAGGAATGAAGACGTATGTGTGTGTGTCACCTGCGAGATGTGATGGTGCGACGTCATTGGAACAGAAAGGGAGTTAATTATGTTCGTCTCGGAGTATCTACATAGAGCTAACATGGCGGGACCCTGTGATACATAAATTTCGACCTACCGTATATACTCGGGTATAATCCTCATAACGCGCCGGCAGATCAGGGTCTATGTTGTTTGTTCTACTGATTAGTCCTTACAAACTGCATAGACCCAGATCTGCTAGCGCATTATGCAACGGCAGATCTGGGTCTATGCGGTTTGCGGTTGGTATCGACTTATACGCGAGCATAGACGGTATATCTTGATCATCTGCTTAGCCACAAATTTGAAAATTGCAACAATAGATTGGAATTTAATGAGGATTAATACAGTATTAACACGTCTGAAAATACGATTATAGCTTGGGATATTTAATGAGGATTAATACAGTGTTGGAATTTAATGAGGAGTAATACAGTATTGACACGTCTGAAAATATGATTTTCCCTATAAGAACTCGTGTAAGTTCTACAGAAAAAGGGTTTTTGGAACAAAGAAACAGAGGGTTCGATTTCCTAAATTCAGTATAAGCACAGCTGAAACATGATTTAGTTTTTCCATGTCGCTCAAACCATCCTATTTAACTTTATCATAAACAGTTATCTTACAATTGTATAGTACGTAGACGTTGACTATCCTAAAATCCAAATGGATTGATCCACCAAACGTTCACGGATAAGAATTAATAATAGTGTCTTGTCATTTGTACAAGGACTCAGAAGCCAGACTGAAATGAAACAAGGGTGTATAAATATCAGGTTAACTGCAGCCGATGCTTTCTTACAACTCTGTCTGGGGCGACTTACATGTATACGTCATCATGACCTTCAAGTGTGCTTCGTAGTAATAGCAGTGCGTCTATTAATCCTTTAACATATGTAATTCAAGGTAGATTAATATCTGGTAGTACACCCAGGTAAGTAACAGGTAAAATACAACAACAAAAGAATCAACTAAGTTGCCAAATTTGATTCAAAACAAATATCAGAGCTAGATGACTGATATAAAGTGCATATATCGAGCGTTTAGCGTTAATGAAAAAAATAGGTTTCTCAAAAAATTAACCTTCCGCCCAATGCAACTTTTATTTTTTCTGCAGTTTAAAAAAAATGAGCCTGCATGAAAAATGTATGACATATGGTTAGATATATGCATCAATGAAATGCATGAAATCTGAATGTTCTACGATTATATTGAACATTGTTTGGTCCTCGTTTGATAGATAGGAAAATAAAAACATATTGTTTCTACCCAGTACACACTATCACATCTGTGAAATAACTATGTCAAGATATCATTTTTCTCATTGAAAAATATTTCAGTGTGTCTTTTATTTTTAAAAGCCATTATATTTTTTACTACGACCGACATGAACTCAATAAGAAGTCAATGCCCGCAATGGAATCAATCCACAATATAAAATATTTTTGTCGTGTTATCTGTAGTGCTAATTTGGTATGTCGAAAACAGCAAGCGATGTTATCGAATTTCAGGCTTTGTGGAGACTGCAGTTTTTAAATCAAGGCAACTTCTTATAAATAATTTGAACATTACAAGAGGCTTAAAAACTCCAGACACTCCTTTGGGAATGATAGATTAGTTCATAAATGAAATTGTACTGTATAAAAATGATCTAATGAACTTGAACCAGATGCAGCAATGTTGCTAAGTATATGAACCAAGGACATCCCTTTCTAGCTCTAGTGTTTTTTGCATAGTTTTAGTGTGTCGGTAATATTTATATGGTATTCTTCCCTTTTGCATAGTTACAGTGTGTTGATAATATTGACATGGTATTCTTCCCTTTTGCATAGTTATATTGTGTTGGTAATATTGATATTGTATTCTTCCCTTTTTCATAGTTATAGTGTGTTGGTGATATTGATATGGTATTCTTCCCTTTTGCGTAGTTAAACTGTGTTGGTAATATTGATATTGCATTTTTCCCTTCGCATAGTTACAGTGTGTTGGTAATATTGATATTTTATTTTACCCTTTTGCATAGTTACAGTGTGTTGGTAATATTGATATTTTATTTTACCCTTTTGCATAGTTACAGTGTGTTGGTAATATTGATATTTTATTTTACCCTTTTGCATAGTTACAGTGTGTTGGTAATATTGATATTTTATTTTACCCTTTTGCATAGTTACAGTGTGTTGGTAATATTGATATTTTATTTTACCCTTTTGCATAGTTACAGTGTGTTGGTAATATTGATATTTTATTTTACCCTTTTGCATAGTTACAGTGTGTTGGTAATATTGATATGGTATTCTTCCCTTTTGCATAGTTACAGTGTGTTGGTAATATTGATATTTTATTTTACCCTTTTGCATAGTTACAGTGTGTTGGTAATATTGATATTTTATTTTACCCTTTTGCATAGTTACAGTGTGTTGGTAATATTGATATGGTATTCTTCCCTTTTGCATAGTTACAGTGTGTTGGTAATATTGATATGGTATTCTTCCCTTTTGCATAGTTACAGTGTGTTGGTAATATTGATATGGTATTCTTCCCTTTTGCATAGTTACAGTGTGTTGGTAATATTGATATGGTATTCTTCCCTTTTGCATAGTTACAGTGTGTTGGTAATATTGATATTTTATTTTACCCTTTTGCATAGTTACAGTGTGTTGGTAATATTGATATTTTATTTTACCCTTTTGCATAGTTACAGTGTGTTGGTAATATTGATATTTTATTTTACCCTTTTGCATAGTTACAGTGTATTGGTAATATTGATATTGTATTTTACCCTTTTGCATAGTTACAGTGTGTTGGTAATATTGATATTGTATTTTACCCTTTTGCATAGTTACAGTGTGTTGGTAATATTGATATTGTATTTTACCCTTTTGCATAGTTACAGTGTGTTGGTAATATTGATATTTTATTTTACCCTTTTGCATAGTTACAGTGTGTTGGTAATATTGATATGGTATTCTTCCCTTTTTTACTTTATGTGGATTTATTTTTTAAGTCTGAGTACATGAATGTTTTTCTGTTTGTAAGATGTCTATTATATATATGTACATAGGCAAGAAGGTCAGTAGTCAGGTATATATATATATAGGCAAGAAGGTCAGTAGTCAGGTATATATATATAGGCAAGAAGGTCAGTAGTCAGGTATATATATATATAGGCAAGAAGGTCAGTAGTCAGGTATATATATATATAGAGGCAAGAAGGTCAGTAGTCAGGTATATATATATAGGCAAGAAGGTCAGTAGTCAGGTATATATATAGGCAAGAAGGTCAGTAGTCAGGTATATATATATATATAGGCAAGAAGGTCAGTAGTCAGGTATATATATATATAGGCAAGAAGGTCAGTAGTCAGGTATATGTATAGGCAAGAAGGTCAGTAGTCAGGTATATGTATAGGCAAGAAGGTCAGTAGTCAGGTATATGTATAGGCAAGAAGGTCAGTAGTCAGGTATATGTATAGGCAAGAAGGTCAGTAGTCAGGTATATGTATAGGCAAGAAGGTCAGTAGTCAGGTATATGTATAGGCAAGAAGGTCAGTAGTCAGGTATATATATATAGGCAAGAAGGTCAGTAGTCAGGTATATGTATAGGCAAGAAGGTCAGTAGTCAGGTATATATATATATAGGCAAGAAGGTCAGTAGTCAGGTATATGTATAGGCACGAAGGTCAGTAGTCAGGTATATGTATAGGCAAGAAGGTCAGTAGTCAGGTATATATAACAACATCTTTATTACATATTAATCTATCGGCCTTTTGCAAACATATAAATGCACAGAATGAATTAATACCAACATAAAGTAATGGCAGACATATATGAATCAATATGCAACAGAAGTTAGCATATCCCACTCACACAGTGTAATTCAAAATGCAATACTAGTAGTATGAATCATAATTAAAACTTTAGACGTATATGTCGAAATCTGAATCCCTATTATTCCTGAATCTATAATAATTGCTACAAACGAACTAACCAACTGAAGAAGACGAAATAACAAGAAAATAAAAATGCAGGCACATTAAAAAGAAGGGGAAAAAGGGAGCACATTATCAGCAATTTCAGCAGCCAAAGCAACAAATGTAAAAAATTAATAATTATCGTCTTATATAGTACTTGGTTGAAGCTGGTTGAGAACGTGTCCTTTTTATGAAATGTTTAATAAATTCATTGAAAGATTATGGGGCAGACTTGAATAATTCATTGCCAATTTTAACAGATCAAAAACTAATAATTGTTTAAATTTTATATAATCTTCTGATTATTTCTTGAAAGTAGATAAAAAAATTTGACCATATTTGGATGCCTCTATCCATGTGAAACCGACAAAATTAAATTAGTCCTGTATCATATTACAAAAAAACAACATGTCCTATTTTCATATAATATTGCTTGTGGTTTAGTCCATTGATCTGAGATGATGTTCGCAATTAACTTAGTGCTATTCTAATATTCCTAATAGTAATGAAATAAGATATCCTTTAAATAAAATACTTTTTGCAAGATGAATACACAGCCTTGCTCTACTAGAAAATTCAAGCCTAGAATTCCAGTTTTTGCTACTTGTAGAAACGCATCTACATTAGCTACATGCAACCATACGTCTCCGAAACCAAGTGCTTCTAAGAGTTCTTTAATTTTTACTATCCATTCAGTTTTGTTTGAGTTTACTATAAATTCTGCATATAAAATGTCATACATATTTTATTATTTACAACGGCTAGAATTTACATAACTAATATGTAAAAACATTAAGAAATGTAAGTATGCAAAGATGAACTCTCTCAAATTCACCATATGCGACGTCATTTTGTGTCGACTGTTTAACAACTAAAATATTTCTACAAAAATGCAAATGAACACCTTTACCAGCAGTACATAGTGTAAATCCCCACACTTCTGCATGATATGAGAAAACTAGAGCAATAAAAATATCAAATAAATTCCATAAAATGTTTGACGGTATGTTAAACACTGTATCCAAGTACTTGTTCAAGCTAAACAATGATTCCATTCTTTGTTCTGCTACAGTTTCTGGAGCTTCTACAACGAACCACTCGTCGTAAATATGATTCCCAAATATACAAATTTAAAACCATTTAAGTTTCAGTTCCATCATAATAAAACTCTTCAAGTATTCGAGACTCTATCACCTTTCTAAACAATTTATTGCTTTAGTCTTATATGTATTTACTACTAATTTCCATTTAAAAAAAAAAAAATTTAAATTGCAATATTGTCATCATACTCTATTAAGAACATCTTTATCATACCAATGCCAATACCATCAGCACCCTTTAAAATTTACCTTTTCTCTACATCAATAATAAAGATTTAAAATTAAAGCGGCGATAAACATTCCCCTGGTAGTACACCAGTTTTATAATAAAATTCGTATCAAAGATAATTTTATTTAGCTTTGCTACTCACAGTAGTACAGGTAGATTGCATTGTACTGAGTATTTTACTTCTAATACCAATTTTAACAAGCTTACACCATAACAGATTTCTAACTATATAACTGAATGCCTTTTAAAATCAATAAATGCTCTGGACAATTTTTATCTGAATTAATCAAATGTTTAATTAGTCAATAAAGTGTAAATATATTATCAACAGTATACATATTTGACCTGAATCTAGCTTCAGCCTCAATATAGATCTCGTTTTCTTCTGCCCATTCATTTAATCTATTATTCAAAGCACAATGAACTTCCCTATTATATTAAATACAGTAATTCCAAGTTTTCAATGTCACCAACGGGGCCTTTGTTAGTTTACCTCTGCGAAGCAGAGGACAGCTATTGTACTACCCGTCGGCGTCCGCATATATATATATATATATATATATATATATATATATATATATATATATATATATATATATAAAACCATTATTTCTACCTAGATCTAAGACAATAGTTTCAGTGAGCTTCAAAGCACCTACCCCTGGGATGGAGCTAAGATGATTAACTTTGTACATACAGGTACATTATTTGTATATTCTTGGTTAAGTTCTTTTTTTCATTTAGCTCAGATTTTTTAGCAATCTGTATTACATGCTGTCATACCTGAAGTCTTAAAACTTGGCGAGAGGATGCAGTTTGATGAGTACTACACGTTCAGCAGAAAAGTAGGTCAATGTGACCATATTTTACGCCTAATTGCCTTTTGCAACAAAAGATTGTCACTGTGACCTACATTTTACATTTTACTAGTTTAGGTCAATATTTTGGATTAGCTCATGACCACCTACGAGTTTTGCATCCTATATACATGCTGTTATGCCTGGAATCGTGAAGCATTTGAGGGAATGCATCTTAATGAGTGCTACATTATCATCACGAAAGAACTGTCATTGTGACCCATATTTCACGCTTCAGTGACATGGTTAAATTTTGTGTTTCAACTGTTTATGTTAGAATCATTAAACTAGATGATCGTATAAGTCTCAATTAGTATCACGCCCATAAAAAGGTCACTGCAACGTACATTTCACATTATATTGACTTACGTTAAAGTTTTGCTTTCAACTCATGACCACGTAAATTATGTGCATACTATTCTATCTAGAATCATGAAAGTTGATGAGGGAATGCATCTTTATGAGCACTACTCCCGCATTGCAGATCTACGTCATTATGGCCCATATTTTACACTACACTGACTCAGGTATTATTCATGATAGAATTGTGAAACTGATGATGATATGCATCTTTATTACTACCACACCCATACAACAAACTAATATATATATATATATATATATATATATATATATATATATATATATATATATATATATATATATATATATATAAACCCATTGTGATCTATATTTAGACTTTTTCTGGGTTTGATTAAGATTTTGTGATTAGCTCATGTCCATATGAGTTTTTGGCATGCAGTACGCATGCTATCCTACATAGAACCATGGAATTTATTGAGGGGATGTATCTTGATAAGTGCTACACACTCATTACAAATAGTAGTCTATGTAACCTATATTTCATGCTTCAGTGACTTTGTTGTTGAAATTTGGTGTTCAATGTTAATGTTTTCGGTGATGTTTATGTTCGAACCCTGAAACTTAATAACTGGATTTATCTCTGTTGGGGGCCCCGGGTGGCCGAGTGGTCTAAGGCGCTCGCCTTTACCGATCAAAGCCATCTCACCTCTGTTCGCGTGGGTTCGAGTCTTGGGCTCGGCCAATGTGGTTATGTGAGAAAGCTTGCCAGTAGCTTCCCGTGGGTCGGTGGTTCTTCCCGGGATTTTCCCGGGTTCTTCCTCCATTAGATATACTGGCCGCCATGTATAGCCTATCATGTGCTGAAAAATGGCGTTAAACTAATAAAACCAAACCATCTCTGTTAGTATTACACCCATATAACCAACGAAGATCAGTGTAGCTTTTATTTTATGCTTTACTAACATTGGTTAAGTATTCGTGTTTAGTCTAAGACCAAACGTAGTTTTCAATGTTATATACATCCTAGCCTACAGAGAAGGTCCTTTCTCACCAATGTAGTTGCAAGTAGCAATAAATATGTTTATTCAGTGTTAACCTTTTCATATTAATGACCATACATTGTATATTGTAACAGGCTAACCGCAACAGTATAAGTGTGTATTTTACATGTGAATGAGTATAGAAATTATAGGAGTGTACTGCATGCTTTTCATGTGAGGCCCCAGCTGTAGTGGCTACTCAAACTAATCACTGATGCATGAACTATACTTCTAATAGTGGTCATACTGGCTGTGACTCCAAGGTTACTCATCGGCTGAAATTTTCATTCAGAAAATCTGGTGTATAAGGATGTAGTATGATAATAACTTCTGAGGCAGATTTTAATAGCAATGATTATTAAAAGAAAAAAAGAAAACCAATATGAATCTCTACCTTCTATCAACTCATTATATCATTTTTACTTTGGTGTAATAAAAAAATATTCTTTTTCTATTGTTGTATGTTTTTATACTTATGTATGTATGTATGTATGTATGTATGTATGTATGTATGTATGTATGTATGTATGTATGTATGTATGTATGTATGTATGTATGTATGTATGTATGTATGTATGTATGTATGTATGTATGTATGTATGTATGTATGTGTTTTAAGGGAACCTGAGCACAATACTGAGTATATTGTTCCGATGAAAATTTAACTTCTACAAATGTTAAGATGAAAAAGTGGAACAAAAACAATTGTCAGAAAGGGAGTGGACAGTTTCTTGGCAATATCTCTTTACTTGTGAATTTATTTTCTGCAGTGATAATTAATGTTTACAATGGCTGCTTGAAGACTACTAAAAGTTTCATAGAGACGACCTATTCAATCGTTTATTACATTCTTGTTATATAAGGATACGATATAAACTTCTGACCATGGCTGCGGAATAATACCAATATGAAGAATACCAATATGAAAAATACCAATAGAAAAAATACCAGCATGAAAAGTACCAATATGAAAAATACCAGTATGAAAATACCAGTATGACAAATGTCAATAAAAAAAATACCAGTATAAATAATACCAATATGAAAAACACCAGTACCAATATGAAAAATACCAGTATGAAAATACAAATATGAAAAATACCAGTATGAAAAATACCAGTATGAAAAATACCAGCATGAAAAATACCAATATGAAAAATACCAGTATGAAAAATACCAGTATGTAAAATAAGATTAAATAAAGACTGTAAATAAGGGACAACTCTGTTGAACCTGTTGTTAATATTTCGTCCAATATTTTATCCAGACCAGCACTCTTGTTTTAAGTACTTAATAACTTTAGACATTTTGTCACTACTTATAGATCTATTAAGTTCATTAGATAAAATTTCCCGTTAATCAAGTATATAATCAATAAAAGCCTGGATTTCTTCATCAGGTAAAATGAATAGAGGATATTCAGGATGATTTATAGATTGTAAAAAGTTTGCGAATTCATTTCGGACCTTTAACAACTCAGCAGTCTGCTTGTCAATGTGTTCTGTTGTACACTTTCTGGCGGTTTTCTTAAACTTTTATCTAAATTCGCATGTAGTAAATCTAATTCACTCCGTTGATACACGTCTATAATAATTTCTCTTTTTCAGAAATTCCTTTCAAGTTTTTACAACCTGGCGACTATGCCAAGGAAGTTTACTCAAAATAGAAACAGATACTTTCCCTACTATTATTTTGATAAAAAGGAGATATGCTACTGCCTAAATGACATCTGATAATTATGTGACCACTTCATTTAACACTTGTTCACATGCATCAGTCTTGTCTAGTTTGACCATTATATTTTCTAACTTTGATTTCAAATATTTTTACTGCTCAAATTTGACACATATTCCTTGAATTTATCACTATTCCATACATATATACTACTGCTTTTCATTCCAACTGTCGTAGACACTAGATAACTATATACACAAAATATATCGATCCTAAAATATACAGTACAGTGATTTAAAAAAATATTCGGTTCTCCTACGGTGAATGAACTAATTCTAGCGAATAATGGCTGACTACCAACGACATAATCCAATAAACTGTACCGCTACTGTTCAGAAAAGTAAATTCACCAACACCTTTGGCATTACCTAATCTTTCATTAAAAAAAAATTCGCAATCCTATTGTTTTGCAAAAATCTAAAAGTATGTAATAATTTTAATTGACATGCCCCAATTCTCTCGACGAACGTGGAATATCACAATCATTAATGAAATCATTAGCCTACGGCAAATGAGCTGTTGTTTTGTCCTGCATGAATCTGGATCAGTGTGCTTTGGAGCATTACAATCACCACAGATGATATTATACCATGGATCAGTGTGCTTTGGAGCATTACAACCGCCACAGATGAGATTATAACATGGATCAGTGTACGTTGGAGTATTACAATCACCACAGATGAGATAATAATCTGTGTATCATGTGCAAATCAACCAGGTCTTGTTGAATTTATCACCCTGGAACTACATGACATAAGTATAAATATCAATCTTTATATATACAACCCCCCCCCCAAAAAAAAAAACAAAATTAACATGATTTTAATTCTACACAAATTATATCAGCATAATAACTACAAACAAATTCTAAACCATCTCTAATTTATTCCCCTTAATACATAATTAAGCACCCCCCTTTTTGTCTCAATTTTTTCTGATCTTTTAATTTGCAAATTATTTCTCCATCCATACATTCACCAGGTAAATAGTACATATTTAAACCGTTATAATTTGCTGCATGTCTTTTGCTAAGATTCTTGCTAACATCCAGCAAAAATCTTTTTGCCTACGGTTTAAAAAAAAAAAAAAAAAAAAAAAAAAAAAAAGTCCTTGTTGGTATAGGAAATAAAGTTCCTAACTTTTGAATTTCCAAGAAGGATAGCGAGTACTTGTGTTCTTTTTGATCCTCCAAACTTCTCTATGGTTGTTTAAACAGTTATAAAAAATGTGTTTTGTATATCTGTAATCGTGTTCACCTCTTCCCTATGCTATGTATATTTTAGAACCATTTCTTTATTTTTATTCATTCTTACCAGACTTTCTTCTGTAAATTGTTGCTCTATGTTTTGCTTCTAACTGCTTTTGTCATCTCTTGTAATATTGTAAATGCTGTTTTAGGAAGGTCTATCTCCTCTGAATAGCATTATGGTCAAGAGGAGTTATTCTTTTTAGATTTTAAGATTGCTATTTTTAAAAAGTCTGTATCTATTTCAGCCTTGTTCGATAGAATTAGCAGTTTAGCAAACGGAAAATGTATTTCAATTTCGCGTCACAAGTTTTTCACCAACCTTGCGAAATGCTTTTTGTGTTCAGTTAAATTTCTCTTTCTACTGCTATCTCTGTGTAGTTTATTGGCAAAGAGTTAAAACTAAAGGCTGATACACAAACTCCTGAACATGCACACAAAATAAGGGATTTAAGGTACCAATTTATTGCTGTACTATTTAGCAGATGGGGTGTGTGGTGGGTTGTTGTGCCTGTTTTCGAAGTAGATGGACCAATAAATATGTAATGCCACCCCTCTCCTGGGGCGCAGTATAACATTTGTTTACCGCTGAGTTCCTCTCCCGGCAAAGCAGCTTCGCTAATACTGACTGGTCTTCAAGCAGTTAAATACTCAAGTCGACTGGCCTAGTAATTTTCAATTTGTAATATACTCAAATTTGACTGTTCTAGAAATATTTAGAGTTGTATACAACGAGGGAGTTCTGGAATTATAATTTCTCTATGTATTTACTTATCATTAATTCACCACACGTGAAAAGACATGCAGTCGTATTAAATTTCACAATGGTCTAGAACTTTCTACATTCATACTACTTATGTAAGAATGTATGTATGTACATCTGAATGTATATGCAGATATATGCATTTGTATATGAATGTATATGTGTATGTATGTATATATGTATGTATGTATGTATGTATGTATGTATGTATGTATGTATGTATGTATGTATGTATGTATGTATGTATGTATGTATGTATGTATGTATGTATGTATGTATGTATGGGTGGATGAATGGATGGATGTAGCTGGTCTATATGATTGATATGCTTAATGAAGGTATGTTAGAAATTTTCAATTTTAATCACTCTGACAGCACGTTTTCTCTTAAGAAGATGAAATCTGACAAAACATAAAGCAACAAGAATGAGTGAGATATATATCCTTTGTTGCTAGTTTCGACCATTTAAAGATCAGTCAGCGTTCAGTAATTTTTTTATTATTATTTTTATTAATAAATATTTTTTTTGTTGTTGTTCGCATTATTGGTTATATCATGCCGAGGAAATAGGTGCTCAGTGCCTTTCCCAAGCACACACCAAGGCAGGCGACCAGGATTGGCTTGGCCGGGTATCATACCCGCAATTCTTGGATTACGAGTCCGACTCTACGAACTGAACTGCCGCGACTCCCGATCGTTCAATGTAATGCACACATGCATAGTTTTAGCACTTGTATTACTATTAATTTTTGGAGCAATATATCTAATTAAGGCAATAAATCTGACAGTAATGTCATCACATATTATCCAAGACATGTTAGTAGAGAGCTGTTCATTCTGTATGATATCCCAAGCAAAGACAGAATGCGTAGAGTATTCATCGCCATTTGTGATATAAAGTTCGAAGTAATCCAATTTATCAATAACGTCATATGTACTATTAAATAATGAAAATGCGCAATCTTTATTTAAAAAAGGCAATTGGTTCTGTGTGTACCCATATAGCCCCTTTAACTGTAACGATAAATACAAACTTGAAACAGCAACCCATTCTATTGTGAGAGAAATAAGCTTTATTTTGAGTTGTTCTTAATTTACTGAGGTTGAAAACGTAAAAAGGTGACAAATAGATAAGCTCCAAGTAAACCGAATGTTTATCCTTACCTCAAACAGGCTTTGAGCCCCAATGTTTAAAGTTATGTATAATAAGAACGGCTGTATATTTTTCCCATTGATGTTAATCAGGCAATTCATAATTTGCATGTGTTTATCGATTGGAAACAAGGTTTGTCTGCTTTATAAATATGTTATTGGTTCCCGTGAAATGTACGTTCATGAATTCGAGTTACCGGGTTCACATTTTGTCGCTTCATTTAGCCCACAATAAACAGGAATCGTCTGAAATGAAGTCGGAAAACTTTGAAAGAAGATACAATATTTTTCGCAATTGTATAATAATAATAATTATTATTATTATTGTTGTTGTTGTTGTTGTTGTTGTAACAAACCTAGGGTATACGCTATTTGTATTTACGTCTCCGTTTATAGCTTTATTAGATTGTTGTGATTATTTGTTTGATTATTGGGAGACTGTAGGGAAGATGTTTCTCAAACCGAATAATTAGCCAATTACTAGGAGAGACGTCGTAATGTACAAGTATTCACGAGACTTTATGGTAGCATGGCTTAGTTTCGTAAAATGGACCCTCCATACTTCTTAACACAGGGAGTTCTCGGGATATTCTCATATATAAGTGTATGGTCATTTGAGATGGGACTACTCTTGTGTATTTGGTGTTTGTGTCATGTTTTGTAGTGCGTGGCATGAAATATCTGCGGCTTGGACAAGCTTACTGAAAGGTCATACGATTGTGAAGCAAAAAAGACATGGAGTTGTGAAATGTGTTGTCGTTAGTTGATTAGAGAACAAAATGTATGGTATTAGCCCGTTTAATAACTCTTCAGTTGAGATCGACTGTTGTCTTGAGGTCCTTGGAAACAGGGGAATCATCAACCTCAAGCAAACTGTTGTTTGATTCGCTCGGTAGTGATATGCTGTACGACCCCTGGCGTGTTACATTATTATTATTATTTTTTTTTATTGCTTCAGCGTAGGACCTCCTAATTTGGATTCATCCACTTCACTAATTGGAGATTGACTTACACTGTTAACAGAGAACTCAATGCGTATGTACTATTTTGTCTGGCACTGTTTATTTTTCTCGATCGTATACTTATTTACAACTCTGAATGAGACAAGCTCCAATTTAGACAACGAATCATCGATTACTGAAATTATGCAATCTTGTAACACCTAGAAAAAATGCATTTTTATCTTGTCAAATTTGTTTTCATTAGCGGTAATAAAGATAAATAACCAGAAAATCGACAGTTCTACGCCTATTTATTAGTTGAAGAGTTAAGAATTTGAATACATAGGTACAGTAATAAGAGCCTTTAAGCCGATCTCTGTCATATAAAAACAACCTTTTGAAAAGGCACCAAAAAAAAAAAAAAAAAAAAAAAAAAAAACGTCTTTTGTATTGGAAAATGTAATAACGTCCGCGTAAATTCCTTTTACAAGTGTTATACAAAGAATTCAATGCAGTATATTATGCGTGCAAAGAAATGTCATTATGCTTTGAGTGTCTGAGTCGATAGTCAAACCAAGTAAAAAAAAATGAACAATTGAAACAACCCTTTTGTCTATCGGAATTTTTTTTCCAACTGAATGGAATTTAATTTGGCTACTGGGTGCACCTTTTAAAATCTGGAACAATTTTACAGAAGGCAGCGACCTTTAACAACATATGCGTGTAAGCAGAATATTTCGCGCAAAATCTGACAAAATATAATGCACAAATCTGTAACTCGAGTATCTCGTTGCTTTAGGTCACACATATTGAATCAAGCCTTTTTCAGAAAATATTATTAGCGATTGTATTATTGAGGACAAATAGGTTTTAATAATGATCATACAGGGTGAACAAAAGTTGAACTGAACTTTGTGAAACCCAAGAAAATATCAAACATACGTGGAAAGGGCAGAAGAGACTCCTTGTCGGTGTATAAATTAGTAATGTAAAGGTGTATCATGTTCAAAATGGTGAATTTTGGTTGAATCATAAAATTGAACCTTAAAATTGTCAGCAGATGACCTTCCTGAAAAGGTCCATGGTAGTAATGAAGAAGTTTCAATAGTGTGCAAACGAGTCCCGTTAATGTTAATGTTAATCATCACTTTATTTTTGTGTGGCTTTAACTTGGTGGATACATTTGTTTGATAAAGATTGGTAAGAAACTCGGATTTCAAGTATCTTACCCTATGCTGTATGAATAATACGCATACCATTATGCTATGAAGCAACCGTATGAATACTTAGTGAAAAAGCATATTAAACTAAAATATAATGATGTGTGTGTGTGTGTGTGTGTGTGTGTGTGTGTGTGTGTGTGTGTGTGTGTAAAGTAATAAGATTAAACATGGCCAGGTCACAGTAGAAGTTTAGACATGGCCAGGACACACGATAAGTTTAGATATGACCAGGACACAGTAATTTTTCTGATTAGGACTTTAGTAAATACACTTTCTTTTAACCATCAAATAAATGAGAAACATAGCTTTTAACATCCAGGAAGAATAGCATTTGATATATTGTAAAGAGAATTGGAGCTACGTGATTTTTTTAAAAACATCATTCCCAGTATTTGTCCAGTCAAATGTAGTCGATTAAAAGTGTATATACTATTTCTCTCGTCTACAATTGGTTCGAATGTTCAAAGAGCAAAAGAATGACATGAAAACGTAATTATAAATTCATGTAAACAAATATGGTATTGCTGCATATTTAAATAAAAATTCTCTTAATGAAAATTAATAAATCATGAAGTAAGTGCTTCGTCAATAATAAAAAAAAATTAAAAAGTTTTCTAGATTATATTTGAATAAAATATTATAAACATATATAAAGAGGAAAAGAGAGAAATTTGTTTGATGTATAATATGATGATATAAGTGGAAAAAGCTCTAAAATATATCTTACCATCGAAACTTAAAAAAGCTGGCATGCAAAGCTTACAGGCAGCTAGACGGGTAGTCGAGCACAAGGTGGAATTTGAAGCTAAATGTTGATAAAGCTAAATGTTGATAAATCATTGATGCCTAAATAGAGTTCCAGGTTGTAATCAATAAATGAACTAAAACTAAATTTACAATGAAAATACTGGACTAGATTCAGAAGTATTCAGAATATCTGACCATCATGAAGGATTAAAACTTTACAATTTGGATATGAAAGTGTAGTGAGAAATTAAGCTGATTTCAAACAGCATCCCGAATGATACCTTGTGCTGCATTTAATAATGTATTAATCCCAATGGTTTCACTAACGGAAAAAGGTATTTCCTTTTACACGAGCTTTAATCATTTTATACGGTTTATTTTCCACGTTAATGAGGACAGCATGTATTTAACTCACCCTCAAGGGTCAAGGCCCTCGTTATTTTAAAAATGCAGCCATATTTTTTAATGGTTTTTCCTTGTACAGGTGTAAAGTGATCAAACTCAGCTGATTTCCGGTCAGTAACTATTTCAGTAATTGGTTTTGAACATTTTGTTTTTGGTTTTGAAACAAGTTCTCCTTTTTCCTAAAGGATCTTTTTTTTATTATTACAGAAAGAAAACATATGATTGCAAATCATTACACTGACTACAGAAGGACATGAATATTCATGGATGCACACCTCTGTAGGGTTATACAAACTTCTGGCCACTCTTCTCGGGTGCCTAAATTAACATTACGTAAGGCTTGAACTGTGGAGGGTTAAAGGAATGCATAACAGGTAAAGAACGGTATACAATTTCCGAATTTTGCATAAAAAGATCTCTCTTTATCGGGACGTTTTCAAGAATACATTTTAGATAAATCACCAGTTACGATTTTCAATGCTAATTTGAAAACAACTTTAGATATCATATAAACTTTGCTGTATACATGTAAATGAAGAAATATCACACAATTTTATGGGTTACGCATATAAAGACAAATGGTAAAAATAATTAATTTTTAAAATGTCACTACAATTGCATTCAAATTGTTTAAATCAATAAGGAGTTATAAAAAGTCCGATATGATTTAGTCAAGATAAATTTACAAATTAATCTTTAAAACGAAAATGATGTATATTCCTTATGGGGTTTTGTTCGCATTTGGTGTGTTGTCAATGCAATATCTATCATTTGACGTGTGTGTCTGTGTGTGTACGTCTGTGTGTATGTGTGTGTTTCTCTGAATGTCCAAATACCGACTTATTAAGTCACTAAACATAAAGGTTATCTTATCAACTGATTTAAACGTAAAGTGCGTTTTAAAATCAATCACAATCAATGTTGTCAAAAGATCTCAACTTGCATGCAATATAACCATGAATATATTTTCCTAATGGATTGGTACTGAAATTTAAATAAGGTTCCCACTTAGTGCAATCAATGCATAGCTTTTGTGAGAATTTTTTATGTACTCAGTACCTTAGAAAAAAGTTATACTTTCCACTATTAAACTGCTGTAGAACATAATAGGCATACAAATCCATGTAACAAAGTGTAAAGAATACAACATACTTGAATAACACCAAGGTAATGTGTTTATTAGGAAGAGATAAATATGTTAGAGACTTATTCAGGGGACTTACGATTATACATACATTCCAAACGCATGATGTCCATGGATAGAACTGATATTTTTGTCGGTAACATTATGAGAGAATTGGAAATTTGATTTGTCGCTAAGAACAAGGTAAAATTGTATCTCTTATACTCAGTCATGCTTCTTTTTTGACATATAAAAAATGTATCAGCATTTAAGTTGCTAATCACATTGTTAAGAACTTTGCAATAATAGATCTTTTGTGTATTCATTATTTACGTTGCGCTTTTTGCATTCCACATTACATGTATGTACCCGTTTCGCTTAATTTCCGCCGACTTTTTTGAATTATTACATAAACATATCGTGTTCTCTCCTTTTACATTTTTTTTTTTAATTAATACTTCTTAAAACCTCTAAATGGAACACATCATGAAGGTGTTCTGTGAATGTCACTAAAATGTTTCGTCATAATAGTTTTCAACGGTGTTTAATCTCCACCTCTTTTGCACTAGCACTATTAACAAAACTAGTATACAAACAGTTGTCTATATGTTTCCATCAAACTACAGAATTAGATTACTAGTACACAAACAGTTGTCTATATGGTTCCATCAAACTACAGAATTAGATTACTAGTACACAAACAGTTGTCTATATGGTTCCATCAAACTACAGAATTAGATTACTAGTACACAAACAGTTGTCTATATGGTTCCATCAAACATCAGAATTAGATTACTAGTACACAAACAGTTGTCTATATGGTTCCATCAAACTACAGAATTAGATTACTAGTACACAAACAGTTTTCCAGATGGTTCCATTAAACTACAGAATTAGATTACTAGTACACAAACAGTTGTCTACATGATTCCATCAAACTACAGAATTAGATTACTAGTACACAAACAGTTGTCTACATGATTCCATCAAACCACAGAATTATATTCAGTTAGATCAAAATGACTAAAAAATATAAGAGCTTCCTGTGAGATAAATACTTTCCTGTTTTATGCATGTACACCAATATAATCTCTGTCTCTGTCTGTCTGTCTGTCGGTCGGTCTATCTCTCTCTCTCTCTCTCTCTCTCTCACTATATCTATCTATCTATCTATCTATCTATCTATCTATCTATCTATCTATCTATCTATCTATCTATCTATCTATCTATCTATCTAGGTAGAAAGATAGATAAATGCGCATGTGTTGAAACTAACCTGAAGGGCACAACGTGACTTCTTACATAGGTTACCAAAGCTTTTTATTGCATTACAATGTCTGAAAAGGTGTTATTTGTGCTTGTGACATGTTCCAAAGATCACTTTGTGTAGCTCACACCACGAATAACTGCACTTTGTATTCTTCTTCTTCTTAATAATAATAATAATAATAATAATAATAATAATAATAATAATAATAATAATAATAATAATAACTAGAATTAGGTAAATGGCACGCCATTTCATATCTCTGCTCTTTCAAGTTACGTCACTTGTGGCATGACCTAACCCAGTGGCTAAAGTTGCAACACTGTAACTGTCTGGGATCTGTTCATATCCAGTTAGTGTATATATGTTAGTATATATGTTTATTAGATGGGGATTCTGATAGTTTTTAATTTATAGGCAAAGTACAAGTCTCCCACTCCTGGGACATGACTCATGACTTGTGTTGAATATATAAGTGCATTTATTTCCTCATGCCAATTAAATATATACATGGTTATAGGGTGGGGATCTTAACAGTTTCCAAGTCATGACCCAGGGGCATGATCCAGAATCTGTTTTTGATATACGTCTGATTTTGTTACGTTCAAACCTATTTCAGGTTATCGGGTGGGGATTTAAAGAGTTTAAAAATTATAGTCCAGGGTAAGGTCCTGTACCTCAGAGGTGTGGTCCAGGACCTGTATTGGATACAAGTCTGATTTCGTCTCCTCGTGTCCTTCAATCCTAGTATGGTTATAGAGTGGAGATCTCAACAGTTTCTAAGGTATGATCCAGGAGCAACATTCTCGCAATTCTGGGTCAAGACTCAAGGGTGTAATCCAAAAACCCGTTAAATATGCTATTGCCCTGGCCTGGATGACGATACACGCCAACTTTCATATCTACATTTACAATATTTAAGATATTGTTTGAGATTTAAAAAAAAAAAAAAAAAAAACTTCCAGACTCACCCCAAGGGTCATATCAACATTTTAAAAGCCCCACTCCAAGGGTGATGTCAACATTTTAAAAGCCTCACCCCAAGGGTGATATCAACATTTTAAAACTGGTATGTCTCTTCAAGCGCGTAGGAGGAGATACGCAGAACTATTAACGAACGGACAGACGAACAACATTAATAACGGACAAACGGACATGACGACATAATCCCCGCCTCTTTGTCAAAAGCGCGGAAATAATAATAATAATAATAATAATAATAATAATAATAATAATAATAATAATAATAATTATTATTATTATTATTATTATTATTATTATTATTATTATTATTATTATTATTATTATTATTGTTTCTTTGCATAGTCCACGGATAAAAAATCGGTATCATCCCGAACAGGATATTTACATATATTCGTGTGCTTGACATGAAGATCATTTCATTTTGGATACTAAGACCGGGTAATAAAGACTGTTTTGCAATGCGAATGCAAAACTAATCAGTTAATCGCAGAGTCTATGTATATTCACTCTTAAGTCTCTTGAACTGTAAATATTTGCAATAAATATTCGATTTCATATGTGTGAAATCATATCATAGGATACAATCAAGGGCGATAAAAATGTTTTTTTAAAATTTTGTTTACGCACATTTTCAATTATATAACAACAACAACAACAACAACAAAAATACTTAGCTATTTTGTTCAATGAAAAGATATTTCTTTTGTTATTAAAAATGTTATTAAACTGTATTATTTGCAGTTTGTTGGCAACCCATTAGTTTGATTTCTGAACAGATACCAGATTCTAAACGCAGTGTTCACTCTTTGACATACATACATACATACATACATACATACATACATACATACATACATATCGTCTTCAGTTTCAAATAGCCCAGCTGATCTTGGCTTTTTTCTATGGCTCAAATTTGATTGAAATTAACCTACTTAATACCACAATGTACATTGTTCTGGTTCTATAAAAAAGAATAGATAGTTACAAATTGATGTGATAATGCTGAGATATTAATGTTTTCTATGTATTTTTAGATGTCATGCTCACTCACCTCAATTTAATTACCGTTTTCAGGTATATTAGTACATCATTCCATCAGCATCCATGTAAATCCACAATGGTAACTAAATCGGTCATTTCTTTTTACTTCAGATCGGATCAGTCGCACACTTCACATCTAAATAAAATGTTGAGAAGTACTGCTTTGATTGTCAATATTTTAAAAAAAATGAATTAGAAAACAATCCTTGTGACATCTCACGCTGATACATGTAATGTAAACTCAGAGAACCGGAATGCCATTAGGTTAATCTTTTCTGTCCCGTCTATAGAATTACATTGGCAGAGTGTATAAGGGTAAGTAAATTATGTACGTCTCCAACTTGTATTGATCGTCTTTCAATCCCATGATAAGGGCTTATCCACACTTTCATTGGGTGTATTTCCGAATGCAAGTGTTTATCAGTTCTTCTCATTTAAAGAATATTAAACGGCGAAGGAAATCCGATTCAAAAATTCCAATTACACATGTTCCGTGCACACCTGTGTTTCCCTGTGTTACAAGTAATCTAGATCCTATTAGGAAAGATTTCAGCATTAATATCGTTCTAAAGAAGTCATAAAACGCTTTCAGTGCAACCTTACAAATAGCTACCTAGGGCTACGCGACTGAATGGTTTAAGCACACAATCACAATAGTCAAAGTAAATTGAGGCCCAATAGTAAACGGTGTATTCCAAAAGAGACGAATGAAATCACGTGACCCACATCGATAAATTTTCACAAGCTAATCAGTTCGTTATCGTGTATATTATTTATACCTGGTAGTATACCCAAACCGCTACCTGCCGCGGTCGTTATTCGCGAGGTAGAGCTTGTATACTTTCAATATTTTGTCTGGCTATCGAAGAAGAAATAACAAATGACATTAGTGTGATCGTAGGGAATTAGTCTTGAAAGATAAGAAATGATAATATATATATATATATATATATATATATATATATATATATATATATATATATATATATATATATATACACACGTACACACATGGCTTCGCATGTCTACATCTCGATTTAGACAAACTGTGAGATCAAATCAGAATTAATCATTGTAATTACCTAGAAGACATGATGATTATTTTATCGTATTACATTTGAACATATATACAAGAGATCGCAGTATTGAGGGACAGTGTGATAGTTCTATAAAACATTGTTGTAAGGATACTCCCGTTTCTATGCCAAATATATTTTATCTTGTTTACAACCATAGTGTAATTTGAACAAAATTGTAGGAGCTGCAAGTTATTAACCTCCTTGAATCTAACGTCTGAAGGACCTTTTATTTAGTCAATTTAAAACGTTGCGGTCAAATTTCCGACATAAAATGCTTCCAATATGAGATTGGCAAACAACACAACTGTCAGCACAGACTCAGTGACCCCGAGGGCAGCCTCGTTTTGAGTTGTAATGAAAATCACTTTTGCTTTGAATTTTAACTATAAAAGTTAATAAGTTAAAAGTAAAGTGCTAGATCTGCTGTTTCAAGCTTTAAAATGTCTGTATTTTACGTCACTTTTTCCAAATTACAAAAACTGTGTAAAAACAACCACAGGCATTTCTGTAAGATTCTTGCAAAAATAAACTTGCGGTGGCATTAAAGTTTTGAGACGGAGACGGTGCCACACTGGAAGCAGTTCCATTTAAAACAGTGAATCGATTTCATTCGATGTCGTGCAAGAAATCAATAGTGTATGAACGAACAAACGAAAAGGATGCATACAACGAGGATTTTGAGTTGTGAGATAATCTATGAATACCAATCAGCGCTAAGGTCATTCGAACACGGCCTCCTGGACGACTGTTTCATATTCTTACAACATAGATCAGCGTAGAAATAGGATCTGATTATGATCTGATTGAATAGGGTTTGGAAATACGTTTGTCATGTACAATAAGAAGGTTACTAATTACTTATATACATGGTTCCTATCAATACTGTCATTACATATCCATGTAATCTTACATTGTTGATCTGGTGTTCAATCCATTAATCCGTATTGCACACCACAGGCTAGAACTATTTAGCTGTTTTCAATGACGTCCGCTCGTCAATATTTTTCGATGCACCGAATCGAACTGTTATAAATTCCAATTTGCTTTGAATTCCACAATTCACACTGTATAGTTAACGATATTTGGGAAACGGTTAAAAAGAAGGGTTTGTAATAAATACAAAAAAAAAACAAAAAAAACAAAAACAAAAAACAACGCAATAGTCGTTTGATATGGTGCTTGAATACATCTCGGTTTGACGGTCTCCACGTATCCCTACGCCATATCAAACTCATTCTTATAAGTGGCGTACTAAGGGTAAATGACGCCCGGGGCAACGATGATGGCCTAAAGGGCCAGAATACGGGCCCCCCATTTTTATCAGCTGTTTTGACCCCCCAAGACCTCTGGCGCCGGAGGCAACCGCCCCGTCCCCCCCCCCCCCCCCCCGTTAGTACGCTACAGATTCTTATGCAGTTTTGTGTATGTGCATCATGGGCACATAGAAAGGTCAGACTCAAACTTACATAAGCCATGCTAAAGGTGATAAAATTTGCATATGTCAGGCTAAATGTGCTCCAACGTAGCTAAGGAGACGATATTTAGTTAGGGAGAGTGTCTACCATCAACAATACTTGATGGTCTTAATTTTTAGCGGCGAAGTTAAGCGCAAGCTTTATCCCAATTTTACCAACACGTCTGTCACTTTAGGTCGAGACTAAAGCCATGAGATAGATGAAACTTAAGTTAGACTTAAATTCATGCATTCAGACTGCTGTAACTCACTTTCAAGTCCAGACTTAAGTTCTGTTTGTGAAATTGGGGTCTTAAACTCAAGCTTCGACGTGTTTTCGCGGTTTTGAAAAAATAAACTGAGGACAGTATTATTCTGTCCTAACCTCTCCGCAGTAAGCTTCCACATGGTTAAAGCCCGGCTGTGTCCCTGATCTTTGTCTCTTTTCGTTTCATTCGGACGCTTTCTCTTGGATTCATCCTGCTTTTTCAGCTTCATTCTCGGTGTCTTTCTTTAGCAAGGATTAAAGGTATCCCATCAAAGGTTACAGTTAAATTCGATATTATACTAGTCTCTCTGAAATAAAATATGGTTTCTCTTTAATTGTGCACTGCGATAGAGAGGCATTTATCCCAGATTGCGAAATAGAAGCGGGAAAAATATTTTTGAAAAAACTATGGATTACAGCGTAATATCCAGTCCAACACGGTAGTTAATGGTGATGTGGAAAAACAAAATCAAAGTTCAGGGATCTTATTGACGAAAACTGTAAAACATTTCATTAAGCCACTTAAAAAAAACGTAGATTACGTGTCAAATGGATGTTCTTTAGTCAATATATTTATCTAGTTTAAAAGAAACTTAATATCGTGAAATTTAAGATGACGTAAATAATTTGAATTGCTGGTAACAAGAAACTGTATTAAAACTGCAATATGAGCCACAAGAAATAACTGCTATCATGGACGTTTCACTCAGACAATGTCTTTATCGTATAAAAATAACAGAAGAAAAACTGCTATCATTGACGTTTCACTCAGACAATATCTTTATCGTATAAGAATAACAGAAGAAAAAACTGTTATCGTGGACGTTTCACTCAGACAATATCTTTATCATATAAGAATAACAGAAGAAAAACTGCTATCATGGACGTTTCACTCAGACAATGTCTTTATCGTATAAGAATAACACAAGAAATAAATGCTATTGTGGATGTTTCAGTAAGACAATATCTTTATCGTATAAGAATAAATATTAACATATATGATGATGAGCGGTGGGTAGCAATTTGGAGTGCTCGTATAAAGATACTTTAAGATAATTGGAATATACATTATCACAAACTTAATTTGGGAATGCTTCCTTTGAATTTACTTTATTCTAATGTAATTCAGTTTGTTCAATGAGAGGGAGACAAGAGGAAAAATGAATTGAACTTCAAAGACGAATTTCTTGCAGCAATTACTTCCAATGCTTATTCTACAGAATGAAAATGCTAATATTAAGAAATCCGCCCCCGCCCCCAAAAAAAAAACAAAACAAAAAAACAAAAACCCCAACTGAAATTGCATTATTTATTTATCTATTTTAGATACATTTACCTGACATTACCTACACTGCGGTTATAAATTTCATTACACTTCACTCTGAGATCTGAAATAGACCCCTGTATTTAAGAAAGTAAGTGACAAAAGGAGTAGGAAATCCCTGTATTTAAGAAATGTAAGTGACAAAAGGATTAGGGTAGATACTTACTCTAACCAAATCTGTACTCCATGAAACCACATATGTTCTTTTGATATTATGCAAGAACAGTCAATCGAGCTGCCTTTTGAAAACAACTCTCGAAGCTATTCTTATAAATATGCCAATAACCTTTAAGATTTGTGAGAAGATAGTATGACATGACGATTCATATGGTATGATTAGTATGAGATGATGGTTCGTATGGTTTGATTAGTATGAGATGATGATTCATATGGTATCTTTAGTATGAGATGATGATTCATATGATATGGTTAGTATGAGATGATGATTCATATGGTATGATTAATATGAGATGATGATTCATATGGTATGATTAGTTTGAGATGATGATTCATATGGCATGATTAGTATGAGATGATGATTCATATGGTATCTTTAATATGAGATTATGATTCATATGGTATCGCTAGTATGAGATGATGGTTCATATGGTATGATTAATATGAGATGATGATTCATATGGTATGGTTAGTATGAGATGATGATTCATATGGTATGGTTAGTATGAGATGACGATTCATATGGGATGGTTAGTATGAGATGATCATTCACATGGTATGCTTAATATGAGATGTTGATTCATATGGTATCGTTAATGCCACAGGATAATCTGAAGATGGCAACTAATGAACACTGTTTGCTAACAACTTAAATTATTGTGACTAATAATATTTTTTCTTTTATCTACTCATTGATTTAATTTCTAAACGCCTGCAGTCTTTCCGTTTATGAAACAAAAAATCAATAAAAATAATCTTACATTAAATATATTTGTCTCATGTTCAAATCGTCGTGTATTTTACATTAGAAGACGATACAGTTTTTATAGAATTCGGGAGTAACTATGAATGAAGGTCGGTGAAAGAGTTTAATAGCTTACAAATTTGAAAACTTGTATAAATTTATGCGAGTAAAGAAAATATGAAATACAAGTCATTAGGCTTCAAAAATGAAATTGTCACCATTAGAGGGTGACTCTATACGAATTTTCTGGTTCTGTCAATACTAAACTGGAATCCTCGGTTTTGACTCACTTCAGCACTTACTTTTATCTTTTCAGAAATATCTTCCTTTCATATTGATACCTCTAATTTCTTTTGAAACATTAGTTATTTTAGCAAAGCATGCACATCAAATGACAATGATATATTCATTCATACTCTTCTTGGCTTGCTTTCAACCAGACGACCCCTTGTCGGAAAGTTCGTGTATTACGTCATTTGTTTTGACGCACTTCACGGGAGTCAGCTTCTTCCTGTGATATCGTTGTATATATGGTCTGGTAAAGCAATGAATTGTACAGCACCATCAATAGCATATAGAAAATGCAAGGTTACAGGAAAACTTACATAAAGAAACTTAATTTAGCATTCCTACAGCTTTTCTTATGTTTATCTTAATTTGGTTTTGCAGGGATTTTGTCTGGATACATTGGATTGTTTGCTAGAGGTCGACATTGAGTATCCGGATGCGCTTCATGACGCATGCAGCGGCTATCCACTGACTCCGGAAGCCATAAGTGTTCCAGAGGATTGTCTTATCGACTATCTGCGTGCGTTAGTGAGCAAACTGGTTGGTAAGTTCACCGAAAGCACAAAGATAGTCATCCAAACCAGCACAAAAAAGAGCACTATGTAGTCAATTACAGAAACATCCAGCTATACATCAGGCTAGTGCTGCGCGTCACAGTGTGATGGAGTTTGACCAAAGCGCATGGATGCAGCCGTACATACAGCTCGAAAAAGACTTCTTCAAACTGATGAACAACTCTGTCTTCGGGAAGACTATGGAGAACCGAAGGAAGAGAATTCGAGTGGATCATGTTCGTGCGCCCTGAGGGTGAGGAGGACAAGCTGCGCCGCTTGATTTCTGACCCGGCATTCCAGTCGCGAAAGATCTTTACTGTATATTCCACAATATAGGCCAACCTGAAGCCAAGCCGTCCCATTTATACGGTGCAGGTGATCCTTGTGCAAGCACCTGATGTACGATTTATACTACAATCAGATCAAAACTCGCTATGGGGACAAGGCGCACCTGCTGTACACGGACAATGATAGTCTGCTGAACATCTAGACCGCCGATGTTCTACTGCGATGTCTACTGCGATATGACCGAAGATGCTCACCTTTACGATATGAGCGATGGGCCCCGGGTGGCTGAGTGGTCTAAGGCGCTCGCATTTACAGATCACTTACACATCTCACCTCTGTCTGCGTGGGTTCGAGTCTCGGGCTCGGCTAACGTAGGTATGTGAGAAAGCTTGCCAGTAGTTCTTCCCGGGTTTTTCTCGGGTTCTTCCTCCACCAAATATACTGGCCGCCATGTATTGCCTTTCATGTGCTGAAAAATGGCGTTAAAATGACAACAACAACGATATGAGCGACTACCCTAAATAGCACCCACTCAACAACATAGCCAACACATAGGTCGTAGGCAAGTTCAAAGATGAGTGCTCTCCAAAACCCATCGGCAAGTTTGTCGGCCTCCGCCCCTAGATGTACTCCATACTAAAAGCGTGAAACACAGAGATACATAAGGCCAAAGGCGTCTCGAGGACAGCCGTAAAGGCCGACTTTAGGCACAACCTCTACCTTGAATGAGTCCGAGACAAAAAATAGTTTCGACACTCAGTGATCGCCTTCCGAAGCGACCACCACATCAACAAGACAAGCCTTAGTCCACTGGACACTAAAAAGTGGATTGCGCCAGACGTCATTATGACGCCGTCATACGGCCACTACCGCATCACACAAGAGCAACGCGCCATGGCGGAGGATAACCAGATAAGAATTTCTTTGGGTGGTAGCTGAGTACCTTCAGGCACAATCTGTAGTTCCTCACGAACGAAGCCTCTACATGGAGAACCACTACCCGAAAGAAGGTATATAGACGACTGGCCTGTAATGTCAAACCTGTCAGCCAGGGTGAACACCTTGAGCGACCACACAGGGTCAGCGGGCAGGCGTTTCTCTTCCAGACTTAACTTTCGAACAAGGCGCGTCACAGATGTAAAATGAATGGCATCTTACATATGAATTGCGATACCTCGCCGTTTAGGGCCGCCAAAATTGCCGGAAGCCACCAAACCTACTCAGAGCTACGTGCTACAGTGCTTGCACGAGTAATCGTAGTCCCGCTCTCCGCTAGAATACGGCTGAACAGCTCCACAATGCCCATACGTCTGGAACCAGGCGAGAGGTGTTAGCCGACTTGTTCGTTTCTTAAGTCAATCCATATAGTATCTCGTTCAACATCCGTGTCACTTATAGCAACCGCTATGGTTCTTATAAAGTTCTGGATAGGACAGTGGTGGGTCTGGGCGCACGTGGAGCTTACCAAAACTCTACATTCAGATAAACTCACAGGCTTCATCAATGATATTGTTTTCTCTTAGTGTGTCCCTAAATGAGCTTTTGCGCAAAAAGAGGGCTATCCACGAGGTCTGCTCGCGGAAGTCCAGGCAACGGCGTTGTACTTTTGTGTTACGACCCACACTCTGATGCCGGCATGGCGGCTGACATAGGCGAGCTTAGTAAGAGCCATTTCCTTATGCCGGACACAAAAATAAAGGCGCAATCGTACAGTAGAAAAAGATAAAATAAAAGTGGCCCTTAAATGCTGATTCGAGCAGTTCGAAGGCAGACACGCTCTTACCGCAGCCGCGGCTGCCGACGATCATGGCGCAGTGTGTCTGTAAGTTATCAAAGATCGCGTTGCTCGCGGAACGCAAGTGCAGGCTAGTAGATTGCTGACACAAATTGGCCATTATGTATGTTGAACACGCGTCCATGACAACATATATGTATACGTTCAACACGCCGGCCGCCTGGACTGTTTTCTCCATATTCAGCGTTACACCTTCGCTCGCGTTTTCTATGCGTCTGCCCGCCCGTTAGATCGTGTGTTCGTCCGTCGACCTCATGTCTAGGATGAGGGCAAACTTGTTTTGGTATAAGATGCCAACTTCAAGCGACGGCAGCCGGTATACTTGAGAGACTCCTTCTACATCATCTTTAGGTCCTCTTGCTATCGAGGTCCTCATTTGCCCCTGGGCATAGATCTGGTTTGGGACGCCCTCGATCGTCTCTGACACCTTGTTGATGAGGGGATTGTAGAAATTATCCATATCACGCGCAAACGCAGCACTTGACTCTGCATCCTCGACGAGCAAAACAATTGCCTTCATGCTTTTTGCTGGAATGTTTAGGTTGATGTTACACACAGGTCTTTCTTCTTCAGCACCATCTTGCGATGGCTCAGTACTCGGTTGTACATGATAACCACTTTTCCCATGTACTGCTGCTTCAACATACGTGCGAGTTCTGCGTGAGTCACAACGTCATACTCCAGAGATATACCGCTAATTGTGTAGCTCACTTCCGCATTCGTGCTCAGGATTGTCCGACCGTAGTCGTTAAACGTCAGCTCGAAGGAGAGGCGCTCTAAATGGCCGGACTGGTAGTATGGCATGTGATCGTACAGCTGCTTGAAGTCGAGCGGTATAAACAAGCGGTTCTCAAATGCGGCCGCGACCGATGTATCAGGTTGGGTATCAGCGACGGCATTGCCAGAGCCAGCACATATGACGGCAGTGTTGGTGTTTGGTATATCCTGACAGGATGCGTTAGTCCGCTCTTTGTCCGTCAGCAAGATTCTTGTAAACTCCCCAAACTTCAGTATCGTCAATACAGGCTACTTCATTCCCCTCAAGCTATACGCAGATCTTTTTGAAGATGGCGCTTCGCATGATTTTTACGATATTACGATTGGCGTCGTGCGCTGCTCCGCCGCCGTTCAGAATAATTATGAATGCCAGCCTAGCAGTGCCTGGCACAATAACATCGTTGACGCCCAGGTTTGGAAACGTGATGACAAGCAGCTGGTTTTGGTCTATGGTGCTTGGGTTATTAGTCATCACGACGGTATTTCTAATTCCCTTAAACCCGAGCGCACGGCGGAGGGCGCGAAATTGGTCGAGCTTATATCCATATTGAGACATGTTGTAGCATATTGGAGTTCACGTATCCTTCCTTTAATATGTTAAGTCTTGAGCAATCAGATCATGGCTGAAGACTTTGAAATGACCGACGTTGGTGGTTGTGAAGATTTTCTACCAGAGGAAGAAGATATCCTATTCATTGAAGCTGGTGTGGCAGAAGAGCTACAGACGGAAGCCCCTTCTTGTGCCAGCGGCGATAAGGTGCCAAACGGGTGCAAGCAAGAAGATATATCCATAGTAAGGGAACTAAAGCAACGCGTAACCGAGTTCGATGCGTACAAAACAAAGGGCTTTACTGAAGATCGCACCAGAGGGCTCAATTTCAAAGCGAATCAGTCCGGCGCCCTCGCACTAAAGTGGGGGCGAAACTGGATCGTACTAACGCATAGAAATAACACAAGTAAATTCTTGACCTCATCCACACTAGGGCGCATGGGCGTTCAGTTCCTCTTGGCTCACAGAGGAACCGCTACTGGCTGCAACACGAAGGCAGCTCGCTGCAGTTCAAAAAGCTATTCTGTCCAACACAAGCAGGCTGACAAATATCGAGCTCATTGCGTTAGGACTGGTGAACACGGCGATCAAAGAAAGTGGCGGCACAGACACCTAGAAGCTACCTATGCGATAAATCCTGGGGAACAACGCGGCGCTTCAAAGACTTGTGGCGAGCTTGTAAATAACCTCTCGAAGCCTAGAAAGCTCGATAACCATATCACAGTAGAAGAGAGATAGCTGACCGAAGCGGAAGACACAACATCGCGCCAGGAGATACGAGATCGCATTCGACAGCTAGTGCTAACCAAAAAACCCTTCGCAGCCAAATTTCCCGGGAGACCATCAACAAAAATTCTCCACGAGGATACAACCCTCGCCAAGCGTCTGCAAACACTCTTCCGTGAACGGGTATCACTATAGTCAGTTGTGGTCGCAACTCAGGCGGCGCAGGTGCAAACGCAACCACCTCCTGTCGTCCAGACACCTAAAACTGAACCTAGCAGCGCAACAGAATGGGTAAAAAAGCAGCAACAGCGGCTGGCTGGGATTCTGAAAACACTTGCAGAAAAGGCTTTGGTGGTGTTGCCTGGCATTATTGGCGCCATTGTTACGTCTGCTGAAAACCGCCGGCAGTGTCGTTGGCTTGCTGACCGAGCGTTTGTTGCCTCTCATCGTCGCGACTGTGATCACGATCTCTGTTGCTCTCCAAGCTCACACAGCGAGGACAGCGCATAACAGGGTGCTCGTCGTTTTGGAGCGAAGAAACCTGATGGCCGCAAGCGCCGACGCAATACCGGCAGGACTATTGCGATTTTGATGTGTCACGAGAAACATGCAGGAACGAGGCGCCTGGAGCTCTCGATGGTCCCCATTTGGCGAGCCTGACTGGCCGACATACTAGTTGACCTTGTGAGCCCAAATTCACATTTCACATTTGCGAAAGATATCACAACGATGGCACGAGTTAGAATTTTAAATGCAATGAAAAAAAACCCCAAAAAAACATTTGACCAGAAAGTAACAGAAACAGAGACAATTAAAGGTGAATACCACGAAATAATTGGTAGTAAACCACCTTCTAGATTATATACCGCTGAAAGAAGCAAAATAGTTTAGAGGTTATACAGATGCAATGAAAGTAGCTGAATACAAAAATAATATCAACCAAATCAGACGTTGAAATGTATGACAAACAGATAGAAGAGATTCAAATGGGTATCAGCAAAGAAAAAGCTAGTAAGAGTTTTAGACATTTAATGTTTATTTTTTTGAAATTAAAGCCTGATGGTTTGATTTTGAAAATGAGGTTGGATGGTAGGGTGTTAGTTTTTGAAAAATTAAACCTGAGCCAGGAAACATACTGTCTAAACAAAATTTTAAACGTATTGGGTAGAGTGTAGGCCGCTATTATTTATTTTAATCTCTTGTGGTAGAGTGTTGGATTTTGAAAAATGAAAATAAGACTGTTTGTGGGTATGTCATAGTGAGCCAGAAGGCATCACGCCTATGCTACTCATGTTGAAATTTACCTACTATCAAATTAAAGGACTTGAAATTATATTTTTCATAACAGGATATCTTGATGTTTCAGAAAGTATGATAGCACTGAACAAATGTACCGTTCAATATTATCACAATCTCTTTGAAACAAAACATGACTGCTTATTGGTGCGAATGACAGCCTTGTGCAAATCATTCCCATCTCTTTCCTTATGCAATATTGGTTTGAAAAATAAGTTTAGCGCACGCAAAAATGCTGTGGATCATGTCTCAGGACCAAATTGAGTACATAAATAAATGCAAGGCAACCTTCTCTTCCTGGAATCTAATCACTGACGAAAATTAATATACATTTAAATAGGTAATTTGGAGGCCCACTGATCGAATCGCGATACTTATAGTCGTGCTCAGCTTTAGCAGTACCCTCTATCTACCATCTATACTCGCGTATAATTCAAGTCCAAATGCAAACAACATAGACCCTGATCTGCCGTCGCATAATGCGCCGGCAGATCAGGGTCTATGTTGTTTGTTCTACTGATTGTTCCTTCCAGAGACCCAGATCTGCCGGCCCATTATGCGACGGCAGATCTGGTTCTATGCAGTTAGCAGTTATCGATTTATACGCGAGTACACACGGCAGCTTTCAAAACAAAGCTTATTACTTTAATATTAAATTAATGACATGGCTAATAGTAAATATTTGAAGTGCCCATCGAACGAAAATGTCTTTGATTTTATTAAACTGTTTAAGTAATAGACCCAGACTTTCTCTGATACTCAGTCATTAGAAATCATAGTTTCAACCAAGCAGTTATGAAATGTGCAGCAATATTTTATAGAAGCAAATGAGCCAGAACTAAAATTTTAATATGAATATCATTCTTTAGTTTGAAGATATATGATCTCCAACATTCGAGCGAATTCCTAGCAAAAGTTTTGAAAGTTGCATGAATATAAGGCTTGAAATATATACGAGAACAAATTGCACAGATTTTTTTTCCGGGCGCATGGAAAAAGAAAACTTCATTGGCCTGTAAAGTTAAATCAATAATGAATTTCTTTCAATACTTAAATATACACAAGAAAAATGTTGATAGTACAAACATATTCGCATTAACAACGTCAAGTTGGTTTATTTGTATGTGAAATGACATCACATTACCTCTATTAATGTTTTTTTTTTTTTTTTTTGTCATTACACTCTATAAAGTTTATGATAGATCCATGCATCAAGACTTGCAAGTAACAAGCAGATTAAGGAGAAAACTTGCTCCAGGAAAAGGACAAGAAAATCAATAACGGGTGTACTCTACGACATTAAAATTTATTTTCATAAAATCGGGTTAGAAGGATACAACCTCGCTCGCGATTTTAAGGAATCGCCCGAGCTATTCTTATCACTGCGCAAACAACTTCAGGCATTTGTAACAAGTTATTCTATGACGATAAATTAAATGGTGAGTTTAATATACAAGAAAAAAATCAATGACATACATGTTTATGACCACTACCTTTTACCAACAACTTGTAAATGTTAAAATTAATACATTTCTGGAGTTATTTTGTATCCGGTGATAAATTTAGGAAGAGCTCGTTGTTTTTTCGTTAAGGCGCTGACGATTTAAAATTTAAAATACTCATGTTCGGGAAACAAATCATCATGTGTTTCGATTATGAATATTTCAAACAATCTTGACATACTAACGCAAAACTGTATAGAAATGGGGGTAGGTGGGAGAATGTCAGATCCAAAAAAAAAAATTTTAAAACTGCATGTGAAGGGTTGTGGTTGGGATTATAATTTCTTTAGTCTCCTAAGGGGATATTTATTTTTCCTATGATGGAGGGTCGCTCATTTCGTACACGTCATGTTTGCGAAGGTCATCACTCTTAACCAAGAAATAGTCGATATTTCACTACAGTATGCATATATAAAAATACATGTTCCATTTATTTTTACCCATATTCTTTTTGATAGTACAAAAGGTATAATTTGAGTGACGTGATATAAACCTGATGGAAAGACTTACACGCAATTTAACTATGTTGTCCGCGGTTTTCATTGATGTGCAATATGAAACACACACACACACAATTAATCGAAGGCAGGGATATAAACTGAAATGGAGAATTAAATGTATACAGAGAAATGTAATCTTGTGAGCCTTAAAACTTACTGATTTGAGCGAAGAAGGAATGGTTTTTTCTTCAGCCAAAAAGATGGGTTGACTTTAAACATAGATGCGTTCTGTTAGAGCAACGTATCAAACCAGGCGGCCGAAAGAATCCGTGAGGCACAGTGATCAGATTCCTCACTTTCAACCATTAAATGGGTAGTGGTGGATATTTTTAGGAGAAAATCTTTATTCTCCTCCTGTCTGTCCATGTCCTGTGTTGTTTTGTTGGGGAAAATGGTTTTGACAGGGAACAAAATAGATTCTGACTCAAAAGGATATCCCTTCCTTCCGAAGATAACTAGATGCCTAAAACTGTTCAGAACAAGTTTCGTAATTAAACTTTGATGAATACAGTACCAGCAGTGTATTCTCCAGGCTTTGAGGAATATAGTACCAGCAGTGTATTCTCCAAAATTTTACTAATCCAGTACCAGCAGTGTATTCTACAAACTTTGAGGAATACAGTACCAGAAGTGCATTCTCCAGACTTTGAAATATTACTGTACCAGCTGTGTATTTTCTAAACTGTGAAGAATACAGTATCAGTGGTGTATTCTCCAATCTATGAGGAAAACAGCACTAGCAGTATATTCTCCAAACTTTGTCGAATACAGTACCAGTGATGTATTCTCTAAACTTGAAGAATACAGTACCAGTGGTGTATTCTCTAAACTTGAAGAATACAGTACCAGTGGTGTATTCTCTAAACTTGAAGAATACAGTACCAGCAGTGTATTCTATAGACTTTGAGGAATACAGTACCAACAGTATAGTTTCTAAACTTTGAGGAATACGGTACATGCTGTGTATTCTCCAAACTTGAGGAATATAGTACCAGCAGTGAATTCTCTAAACTTTGAGGAATACAGTACAGCAGTGTATTTTCCAAACTTTGAAGAATACAGCATCAGCAGCGTATTCTCTAAACTTTGAGGAATATAGTACCAGTGGTGTATTCTGTAAACTTTGAGGAATACAATGACAACAGTGTATTCTCTAAACTTTCAGGAATACGGTACCAGTAGTGTATTCTCCAAACCTGTAGAGCATGAAATTGATGGTCAAACTCAAAATTCCACAGTTAGCTAAGGTATTGTACTACATGCAGGTCGTTGTTAATTAGCATGCTAGTAGAGAAAACATAGCTAAGAAGTTTCCAAAAGATGCACGATTCCAGCCGTATATTATTTCCCAAGTTAAAGAATTTCAGAACGTTTGGACTTTGAGCATAAGCTTGAAGTTCGTGCTTAGATGTTTCAAGAAAACAGAGCAAAGTGTCTTCCAGTAGTAAGGGATACAGGTTTTCAGTAGTAAGGGATACAGGTTTTCAGTAGTAAGGGATACAGGTTTTCAGTAGTAAGGGTAGTAAGGGATACAGGTTTTCAGTAGTAAAGGATACAGGTTTTCAGTAGTAAGGGATACAGGTTTTCAGTAGTAAGGGATACAGGTTTTCAGTTTTAAGGGATACAGGTTTTCAGTAGGTATCCTTATTCTCCTCCCTATGAGACACACTCAGCATCGTCCATGCCGTCAATAGTACAGTTGATAAACCCTTCAAATATGTTCCAGTTTCAAAACAGCCAAAATAAAGGGCATACGGTTTGATTCTTTTCGAAACAGAAGATATGTAGAAAAGAAAGGAAAGCAAAATACAAGTTTTACATTCAAAATTATTCCTTGCAGATGACAGCAAAACTTTATCAAATTGAAACAACACCAGCAATTAATGAGGAAAATATAGAACCAGGGAATCGTAAATATGAGAGAAATGACTCTTACATCTATTTTAGTAAGAGAAGGAAAACATTAACAAATAAACTATATTCTGGACACCACTTTCGAATGAAGGAACTAGATGCCGGAGATAAGTCTCACTACACTATTTCCTTATGCAACTTTGCCTGTGGTACAACTTCGATGCACGCAAACAAGCCATGAATCATGTCATGTGTCCAATTAGATAGCTCAAGTAATAGGTCTGTTGAAGGCACTCATTTATGTTCAGAGATTTGTTTATTGACGAAAACTAAATTTTATACGTTTAATGATGATATTTAAAAATCCGAAGATTGAATGTGGATATCGACTCGCAGGTGAACTTCAGTCTTGATCCGAGTTCCAAGCCTCGTAACCGCCAGTCTTCAGTCTTGATCCGAGTTCCAAAACTTCTAACCGTTAGCCTAAAATAGGAATGAAAAGTCCGATAGTAGTGAGTTTAATTGGTCAGACACAGTATTTAATCAACTCGTCGAACAATGGATAAAGTATAGCATTATTTTTATATTTGTCTTTAAACTTGACTTTGATTTATGATGATGATTAAGTTAGTTTACTTGTGCAAAACAAATAAATCCGGAGAAGTTTTATTTAATGGAATCAATGTGACTCGTTCTTTCGTGCATCACCAAAGCCGGATAGAAATAAAGAAAAGGCTGAGATCTGGCTAAATTCCCACATGAAAGAAAATTTAGGTACTTATTTATAAATATTGTATATTTTAAAACTGTGACAATTATAGCCTAAAGAGGTCAGCACTTTCATAACACTGTTAGTATCCAAGTCCAAGACATATGTTATTATGTTACTTCAGTTATTATAAGACTAGAGTCATGTAAATATTATTTCATAAATTTAACAAAACGTAATATTTGTAAAAAGAGAAACTATCATGATTTTCAATTTTGATTTTTAATATATTATAAAAAAAAACTTTGTACTGACTGAGTTTTTTGGTTACGGAATACAAGAAAATTAGCACTCTATATACCTGCACGGAAAACACGAGGTTGGAAAGATTAATTATTAAATAACAGGTAATTATTAAAAGACCTCATGAAATTAAAAAATCTTGAACACCGATGGTACGAGTCTGTATGAACTTTTTCAAGAGAGGCTGCAATCCCTCTCTGTCTGTCTGTCTGTCTCTTAACCTACTGTACTACTTCATATTTAGGTTCCAAGATAATAAAAACTAGAGCTATGTCTCTGAGAGGGGTACTTCCTATGCCGCCGAATTGTTTGAGTTTTTGCTCTCGTATCAGAGAAGGAACTTACAGTTAATATTGTTATATTTTCCATAATAAAATGAAGTTCTTTCTAAATTCACTAGAAAAATTATGGTGCGTTGACTTAATTCTATGAGAATATATTTTAGAAAATTGAAATATACAGATCCATAGACCCTTTGTTGTAGTGCCTAGTTAGTTACCTCGAAGTACCCGCATAAACCTTCATACGGATATTCAGGCAACTATGTAAACATACTGTATTCGCCTAGCAATATTGTTACAATGCAGGGTCAATATTGACTAAACCCTTATGTTGTAAAGAGGAAAGTACCATCTATAACCCGATGGACGTTGACTGTACCAAGGATATGGTTTATGTAGGACGGTATCACAGTGTTGAATTTTCCTCCGAGCCGTTTCCCCCCTGAAACATTGCCAGTAAATTCTACTCAGGAGTCATTTTTCCTTGGAAGATAAATACTATAGAGTTATTTTCACCCCAGGAAAAGTCGCTCAGGGATTGTTTTCCATCCAAGAACGGAATTTATACCTCTAAGAAATTCTACTCCACTGTCAATTAACTCGCACTTCCACCTTTTCCTTAAAATCTGTAAATTTAAAAAAAAAAAAAAAAAAAAAAAAAAAAAAAAAAAAAACTGTTGTCATAAAAGAATTTTGATGAAAGGAAAAGAATTTTGATGAAACGTAATGCATCTACATTGGTACGTGCTGATATAGGTATATTCCGGAGGAAAATCTCTCAGAAGGTGCACAGACTATATTTTTTGCTACTTTCAAATAATTATGTGTCAATAAAATGTTAATTGGGAAGAGCAACTATTTCCGTGGGAAAATAGACTCTGTGGTGGTTTTCAAGAGGTGGTTTGACCTTGGGAAAAATGACTCTAAAGAGAGTAGATTTTGCAGGGGTGGTTGGGTGGTGGGGGTAGACTTTTAGGCCAGTTTTGGGGGTAAAAATGATTCTAGAGAGAGAAGATTTTCAGGGGTGGCGGGTGGGGGTACAGTTTAAGGCCATTATTTGGGGGGAGTAGATTTTTCAAGGGGGCGGGGGGGGGTAGACTTTAGGCCTTTTTTGGGAATCGGTCTGTTCTTTAAAAAATACAGGAGAAAACTGGCTGCAGACTAGTTTTCTTTTCTTTTTCCATGGAGAAAAATGGAAGGAAGGCGAATGGTTATTGTAATGGCTGTTGGAGTGAACTGGTCCTGGCTTCACTTTCAACTGACTGCAAATTAATATACATTTTACAAACGATACTTAAACATGCAGTAGACGAGATAAGAAAACAAGAAGATTTGAAGTATCACTACGGAAGAGTCTTTATTTCTGAGAAAAGAAGTCGTATTCAAGACAGCTTCGCTGGAGTGAAAGGGAAAAGTGATATTGTCCCATGTCTCTCATCCTGAAGTAAAGTTTAGTAATCTGAAACTTCGGTATTATACAATTATTGCTGTTATAAATGTTTCTATAGTTTTAGTTTGGATTTGTTTTTCGTTCATGAGGAAACCCTTGATACTTCAAGAACTTTGGACTGAAACAGTCTAATCCAAAGAGAATTTTAGGTGGTTTGTATGTACCCTTTTGTCGTAAATTTACATTGTGAAACATAATATGCAACGGATAAAATAAATAATAAACAAACAAAAAAATACCCCCCAAACCAAACAAACATTGATTGTTTACACATTTGAATAAAACCTCCATACTATTGAACAATACTTTTGTGGCTATGTATGTATGTATGTATGTATGTATGTATGTATGTATGTATGTATGTATGTATGTATGTATGTATGTATGTATGTATTGTCAAAACTGACAGCCATTTTCATATTTTTTGTGTACTTTTCAGTATACTTTATGTTGGTTTTATAACCAATGCAAATTTTACCTATGTATTTAGAAATATTGCTTTATTCATGGTGAAACAATATTTACCAGACGGTTCATTACTTAGCTGTGAATACCTTAAGACTGCATTCCTGCCTAAAATAGATTTTAAGAGATTACGAGACATAACAACAGCTCCTGACTATTTAAAATGGTTATCTTTCCATCGAATTCTACCTAAATTGTCCAGTTCAGTCTGCTGATTGGGAATAAATAAATAAATTTAAAAAAATAAAATAAAATAATAAAATTGGGGGGGGGGCTGATTGGGAATAGAGGCATGGGGCTGATTGGGAATGGGGACATGGGGGCTGATTGGGAATAGAGGCATGGGGGCTGATTGGGAATAGAGGCATGGGGGCTGATTGGGAATAGAGGCATGGGGCTGATTGGGAATGGGAGCATAGGGGCTGATTGGGAAGGGGGGGGGGCATAGGGGCTGATTGGGAAGGGTGGATAAAAGTAGTATAGATCCTTCCATCTAAAGTCACTAGCAGACGATTTTCGGCGTAGTTTGCCTGCCCTTTTTGTTTATAAAAATGTAAATCCTAATTTCATGTTTTATCTCTCTGATACATATTGATTTAAATCAGAGGGCTGAACAGAACATGAAATCGTCTTTTCAATCACATGTTTAATTTCTTTAGTTTTCATACGGAACCATTCATTAAAAATGCTGAAATTCAGGTCAATATCCAGAATCGACCAAACGACATGTTATAATATCAAAGTTTTACAAAAAATATCGAACTGTCAGTGACATCTGTCTGCATTCTGACAGAGAGTACGCGATGCAAAGAGTTCACTTACATATGGGTCTACACGCCATCATTTCCTTTCTCTCTCAAATGGGGTCTAGATACGGCTGTCTGTCAGTCGATTTGAGCAATACATGTGATAAATCTCTCCTTCATTGCTTGCCCTATACTAGTCTTAGATCCGCACAGTGGTGGTTTGTTTTCAAAACCCTATTGAACAAAGGATTTAACAAGCTATTTTTAAAGCCCTGCCAAACTCGGAGAAGTCTTGTTCGGTAAACGCAAATATTTGATTGTCAAATAAATCAGGACTGCTTCAGAGTTTCTTTGAATTTGTTGAGTGCACGTCAATTATGCTGATAAGGACAGTCAATGGAAACAAACTTTCTAGGTCCAGACCATACTATCGATTGAGATGCACTTGATTGGTCTATGGTAAAATGGCATTTATGCAACAAACAGATCGTAAATGAAAACTACAGACCACGACTTACGTGGAAAAAAAGTAAAACCTTTTGGGCGTAAAAAAAATAAAAAAATAAAAAAAATAATAATAATAAAAAAATGATACATTGATAAATTCCAAGTTCCCAAACCGATATTTACTGTCTATTCTGTATTGCCATCTCGTGTAGGGGTACGTGAACATGACTGGGCCACTTCAGTACTACTGGGCGAAAACGAAAAAAGAACTTCGAGTCCCTGGGCCATAGTAATATTTCAGTGCTTGACCACTTGTAGCACAATGAACGGCAAAGCATGATGACACAGTCAGTGCAAAGCATCATGAAACAGTCCATGTAAAGCATGACGACGCAGTCGATGTAAAGCATGACGACAACACAAAACAAAGCAAAATGTTTAAAACAACATAAATAATGGCAGAAAGATATATTGTTATAAACTCAAACGTTTTCAGAGAGGTGATGGAAATATTTCGTGAACTTAAGATAAAAGCAGCAATCTGGGATAAAAAGTATGGTTAAAGCAAGTTGTGTTACAAAATAACATTCAAGACAACAAAAAATTTCATTTGTCAATTTTAAACACAAAGAAAGATATCCTGCAATGTTTAAGAAAATATGTAGATTTACAAATTGCACTAAATAATTATAACATCGAGATAAGCAGCTTCATCTCTGATAGCAAGATGATCAAACCAGTGTAGCATGAGGAAGGATTAGATTATTTATTTGATATGTTGATAAATGCACAAATTTGTATTCGTCTTAATCTACAGTGCAACTCAAAGATCTCATAAACTTTACGTGATCGATCAATAACGATTCGACAAAACCTGAGATAGAAGTTACAGAAATAATTTTAAATTTAAATCAGTTATATGAAGTAGCTGTATTTGAATAAACCATAGGAATAGCAAACGTTAACATCAGTGTGAAATCATTCATACGTTTGAAAGAATTCAAGAAATGTTGCAAATTGTTGAAAATAAAACTTTCCGTTGAAGATGGATGTCCTGCTGGTTTGTTGATAATGCCAAAGGATAATTTGTCAAAAATATTCTCCGGATCTTTTTATACCGTACTAAGAGCAAATTAAAGAACAGAATTTAAGACATCTTTACTTTAATCCTGAAAATACAGTTGCTTACACAAATCTCAAAAATCTGTGGAAGAAATTAAAAGGGACAAATAGAAAATTAAATACGCAGAATTTAAATAATGGTTAACTGAACAATCTGCGCACACATTACACAGCAGTCTAGAGAAGAAACTATTTACATACAGAAAGGTATATATATCTATATCTATCTATCTATCTATCTATATATATATATATATATATATATATATATATATATATATATATATATATATATATATATATATATCGCGTGGATCATGCACCCATATGAAAAATGCAACAATAGATATAAATACATCTAGACAGTGATAGATGTCTTCTGAAAATACTCTTGAGCTGACAAAGTAATAACCAAAAAATGGAGATGACGTACACGATACTTTCAGAGACACCTTCAAAAAAAAAAAAAAAAAACCAAAAGAAACAGTTTCATGAAGGAAAATAATTTTCAACAGGAAAGTTAATCATTTGCTGAAAAATAAAAAACAATGTGTACTTTTCATCTTACTCGGACAAAAATGTATATGTAGTAGGTTTAACAGAATCCTAAAAACTAGAATGTGGAAGTATTTTACTCACAACAAGAGTCCCTTCAAGGGACTGGCGCTCTACTGGGCGAAAAGAATGTCCAGGAATTCAAGATATGACAATTTCTTCCTTTTTACTGCTGAGTGTTGAAACCATCTCTGATATTCTTCAGCGATGACAAGATTTTCAAATTAGCTGCTGTGGTGGATATCAGATTGGCACCATTTTCATTTAGGACAAAGTGTACATAATACATCATCTTTTGGTCAAAACCCCATGTCAAAATGATCATTCATGCAGGAGAATTAGTGACAGGAAAATTTTCATGACAGCCTTCATGGCCGCCATATTTGATGTACGACTGGCACCATTTTCATTTAGGAAAACTAGGTATCATAAGAAGTTTATTGGTGAAAACCCCATGTTGATATAGCGATCTATTTGGGAGGAGTAGAGATAATAATATTTACAAGATAGCAACCATGGTGGACATATTGAGGGTTAGTCATTTTCATTAAAGACAGAGTAGACGCCATAAGAACTCTTCTGATAAAAACCCCATGTCAAAATGACGTTCCCTTTAAGACGAGTAGCGAAAACAAGATTTTCAAGCTGGCCATATATTGGACGCCAGATCAGCATCATTTTAATTTAGGATCCGCAAAACATTATAAGAAGTCTTTAAGTGAAAACTCCATGCTGATATGACCATACATTCAGGAGGAGGAGTACTGATAACAAGATTTTCAAGCTGGCCACTGTGGTATCCATATTAGACCCCAGATGAGCACCATTTTCATTTAGGACCAACTAGACATCATAAGAAGTCTTTTGGTGAAAACCTCATGTCAATATGACTTTCCCTTCAGAAGAAGTAGCGATAATAAGATTTTCACGATAGCTGCTGTAGCGGCCATATTGAACGTCAGATTAGCACCATTTTCATTTAGAACCAAGCGGACATCATAAGAAGTGTTTTAGAGAAAACCGCATGTTGATACGACCATCCATTCAGGAGGAGTAGCGGATAACAAGATTTTTAAGATGGCCGCTATGGCGCCATATTGGATATCAGATCAGTACTATTTTCATTTAGGTCTAACTATACATCATAAGAAGTCTTCCAGTGAAAATCCCACTTTAATATGACCATCCATTCAAGAGGGGTAACGATAACAAGATTTTCAAGATGGGTATCGTGGCGGCCATATTGGGCGTCAGATCGGCACCATTTTCAGCTTGAACCAACTAGACATCATAAGAAGTCTTTCAGTGAAAACCCCATAGTGATATGGCCATCCATTCAGAATAAGTTTATATAAAAAGATTTTCAAGCTGGCCGCTGTGGCAGCCATAGTGGATGTGCAGGAGGCACCATTTTCATCTACAACCAACTGGACCATAGGGTGAACGTGTATGTAAAGTTTCTTGGCAATCCTGCGAGTAGTATAGGAGGAGTATTTAAAATACAAAACAATATTTACGAAAGGAATACCTTCCCTAATTTTCCTGATGAAATATTCAAAATTAGGCAAATACTTTTAGGTGATCCGGTAATTTACATTACGTGTAGACTTGATGGCAAAGCATATAGAGGGCATGTTTTTATGTACACGGGCTATCTCTCTACGACAAACGAGTTGTCATATACAAAATAGATCAGATTTTGAAGATAATAAGAATAAAATGTAAAAGGTATGTACTTGTAAAGTGGAAGGGATGTGATAAATTATTTAGCAGCTGGGAGGCAGCAGAAAACATTAAAATAAATTTCGGAAGCACAATACGTAGATAACAGTATCAAGAAGCACGAAAACTAAGATTTTTGAAAGATAACGAGTTTCTACAATGTGACAGGTATGGAAGAACCGTGCATTAGAAATGAAGGACTTAAAACATGCACGCCATGCAAATTTGTGTTGATCACAAAACCAGAGGAAAAATGAAAATACGTCCACAAACATCACAGTTAAAGAACAAAATGGCACACATTAAAAATGTGATACGGCGACAACGGCGTTTAGGCAATGTAATAACACGACAAATAAATTACATTACAGAAAAAAATTAAGAGAGACAACATTCAAAATATTATGATTGATTTCGCTACATTTCAAAAAGCTGAAAAACAAATGTTATTTACAAGACCTTGAACATCATAAAAGGTAAAGAGAATCACATAGGCTTGTATGCAATCATCAGAACATTTAGACTTCTTTCAATTTTCGTTCAAATAACGTATAACAAGTCATAAACGATTACCACAAAATTACCCAAAATCAGATGATGGGGAGGAATTTTTACACCATCTTGATAAAGTAAAAACCAGTACAACTTTAACAGCATGTGGATATAAAAATGTTTTAGATTCTATTTTCACAGACATCTGTAGTAATTTAAATTTAACGACACAAATGAAAGGTTGAATCAGTTGCACATATGGTACACCTCTGTGTTCTCAATCTGGCTGACACATCTTTCGAAGATGGCTATGCTTACGAGAAGAAACAACAGTTTTAACAAAAATAACATACAGAAACAGTTCTGAATCCGGCTGACACATCTTTCGGAGACGGCTATGCTTACGAGAAGAAACAACAGTTTATAATGTATCAAATGTAACATACAGAAACAGTTAAAAAAATTAGAATAAAGGAAAACAAAATGCCAGAGATGCAAAGATTGCGCGAAAACAACGAGATTTAATCTAATGTTACAATGGAGAAAATGGAAAGATTCAAGTACAAAATCAATAGAGAATTACATGTGAATGTGGAAAACCATAAATATGTATTTGCACAAGAAAAGCCAATTTCATACTAAGTTTTTTTATTTAAATAATGAATTACAGATTGAAAACGCTAACAATCACATCACCTTATCCTTGTCCAGAAACCGAGTTTTATACACTAGACCGATTAACTTACTTTAATCAAATCAACATAATAAATGCATTTAGCGAGATAACATTTGCTACACAGAGAAAGATTTTTGTCACATAAAAACTATTAAACAATTTTGAAATCTATACTTTACACTTTGACAGTGATGACTTTATAAAAGATACAAATCAGAGTGTGCATTGAAATTTTCACCGAATCAAATAGACTGAACAGTGTGGATGGCAACATCTGGCTGCAGGATTTCCCTAATGCATTTTAAAGACAAAACCAGAGTTAGTGAAATCAATATACTAATTTAATTGTTATTTCATGACGTGAAAACTGCTTATGAATGTAAAACACCTTTACCAGATGATGATGCGTTCAAATCAAATAGATATAAAACAATATAAGTTGATATGAACAAATTAAAAAATTTCACATCATTACTGGATGTATCTCAAGGGAAAAGCAAATACTTTATTGAGAATGGGCCAGAAGAACACAAACCTGTGCACCAAGGTTTCGGGGAGCCAACGTCTGATTTTGTGTTACCTGCTTACACACTTAAATATAGTTATCGTACATGTACTGTTTAATACAGGATAAGGTTATCAGCTGATGAAATGAATTCTCTGACTTTGCCCAGTAGGGACGTCGACAGACATGTAAGAACAGGTTCGAAATACTTCTTTCTTCAAGATACTAATGGTCTGTCAGATGAAGGTGTTTCAAGCTTAAACCAAAGCATTAGACACCATGCGATTTGTATATTAGGAGCTCAGGTTCAAAACAGAAACATCTATTACACGGTCTCTTTCGACAGCATCAAACATTTTTTAAAAGCTAGCTGAGCTATTAATGTTGGTTAGGACACAGATGACAACATTACTGTAGAATTTCAGCAGTACATAACAGATTCAAAAGTGAAATTGGACTATGCTGTTGGTGGTGACAGTATCTTTTTTGTTACCGAGTGAAATGGACAGTGGTGACAGTATCTTTTTTGTTACCGAGTGACATGGTCAGTGGCGACAGTATCTTTTTTGTTACCGAGTGACATGGTCAGTGGTGATAGTATCTTTTTTGTTACCGAGTGGCATGGTCATGAAAATAGGAACTATCGTTGGATTAAACAACAATTTGCAGAAATCCAGTGACTCGTTCAAACTGGCCTTAAATCCAAAACATCAACACCGAGGAAATGAAGAGAGGTAATCCAAAGGCTGATAAAAAATCTGTGACAGTAAGACTAGAAGCTGTAGACGGGGGGGGGGGGGGGGGGGGAAGAAGTCAAAGTGGGTAAATATTAGATAGAGAAGAAGGGCTATGATCACAATAATTCTACTGTCAGGTCTGCTAATGCTATCATATCCTCGGACGTTCAAAGGACACATGGTAATCGTGTAGCGCAGACAAAGTCTGATTACGAAGTTGGGAAACAAGAACCCGAAGTGTACGTGTGGGCAAAGTCCGGTTCACAAATGCCTACAACAACATCGACCACAAAATAAACATGTAGATGCTGAGTGTTGTGGGAGCTTGTATGGTTTACTTTCTGATATACTTTACGTTCTTTCGAAGAGACACCTCTTTGCCTGCGGCAATGACTAACCTCTGATTCACTAAAATCTCTAAGTTTACACCTTGCCCACAAATGCGAGTAACAAACCTACTAATGTAAGGACAAGTAACACAAAGTATATTCAGCGAGGAAAGAAACAAGTTGCCCAGTACTCCAAAGCAACCAGCCTATCACAATACCAATAATGTTGATGATACTCTTTTGGCTAACTCAGAAAAACAGTCGGCAACATTTACAAGCCTTCTTTGATTATGGCAGGAAATTAGTCACTTGAAGTAGGTGGAATTGTGAGAGTAGGTGGGGGAGAAAGTGGATGTGTAGGTGGAGTCGTAGGAGTTGACGAAGTAGGAGTAGTTGGAGCATTAGGAGTTGGGAGAGGGGGGGGGAGGTGAGGACGAAGGAAAATGTCCCTTCTTACCAAATTTGCTATGGATAGAGCAACTGTTGATACAGTCATTGCAATCGCTGTAGCAATTGCTGCTGTTTTTGTAACTTTATCTTTGAACAGTTCTTTCAACCTTTCACCTAATCCCTTTTGAATTGATTTTTCCAATGTTTTCTCTGTTTTTCTTTGTTAGATGTCCAGCTGCCTGAGCTTATACTATTCAATACTTTCCATCTCTTTTTTGAAAACAGTCTCTTTTTTCGGGGGTTGGGGGGGTGGGGGGTGGAGGAGTATTTCTCTTTTGTGATGTTATTTGTAGATCTTCAATATGTATTTCACACATGTCAACATTAAGTATCATGAATTCTAGTTTTGATTTGACAACTTCCACAGCATTTACATAACCCCTCAATTCTCTTTCATCCTGAGTAATGAATAAACTTTTCATTGCAGGTTGAAGTTTTCCACTTTGATTTCTTTTTGTGGTACAAATCTATAACGTTTTCTGTATTAACTTGGTTATGAAACATCTCATTTGTGTATATTGTTTGAATTTCGATATTCTCGGGAACTTGTATTGGTTCTCTGATGGTAAGTGATGTTTGAATCGGATATTTAGATTGTCTCTCTGACTTTGCTTGTAGTTTGGGAAAAACATCTTCATATGCCGTGTTATGCAATACGTTTGAACTAATAATTTGGAATACATATATGACTACAAGTTTGGCTTGTTTCAAATCCTTTCTTATTTTTCATCTACAGCAATATTAATATGTACGATTTACTAAGATGGTCGTTCGTATAGCACACGTTAAGTAGATTTGATGACAATATAACAAATATCGTAATATGTAAACACAAATACTTACATTAATATCTTGCCAAAATACAGTATGAATGATTCGATCAATTTCAGTAATAATGTAAAGAATAACATATAAATTCATATTTTTAATAAAAAAAAATTAATTAAAAGACGAATTTCGCAATATCCAATACTCAGCGGTAACACGGATTATCACCGCTTATCAAAAGCGAGGCTTAGGATGTAGTGTTCGGAATTTAATCAATATACCATCTTTTATTTTGATGACCAAATTACTGAGAGTGAAATTCACAAAGCATTGCTTAATTTAAAAAAAGGCTGTAGGATTCGGATTAGACAATGTTTGCAATGATTACCTTAAAAGTACAGAAAAAAAAAATATATATATATATATTAAAATCAAATAATCTAACACATATCATATCATTACTTACACAAATTCACCTCTTCCTGTACCGTGTAGCTCTGCTTGGTGTTCAGGTTTCGTTCATTAAATGAAACGCTTAAATTATTTTTAAAACAAGCACACAACAGAATGATTAGTGTGCTTGTTTTAAGTATATAATAAAAAGGTTATTAGCTGACTATTACAAATATTGGGCCCTCGTTCATGTAGCGTAGAATGCCCTCGCAAGCAAGGACATACTGCGCAACATAACAATGGTTCCAATATTTTTCAATACTCAGTTACTAACCTAGGAAAACATGTTACTTCCATCCTTAATAAAATACTAACACTTTATGTTCATACTAAGTCTCAGTTGAAATAATCGCCGACTGTTTTAGGTCAGGTTATTCAACAAGAGGCCATATTTGTGTCATAATAGTCTTACAGAATATATAAAAATGCAAAAACAATAAATATTCTGTTTTTTTCTTGACTTTTTAAAGATAATGTATGGCGAACTGAATTATGGAAAACAAATTGTTAATAGTGGCATAAAAGGAAGTTATGCATGGTAATATTTAGTATGTACTAAATCAATTATAAACGTTAATGGGAATGCTTCTAGTTTTTCCATGTATGAAAGGAGTCCGTTAAGGTGAAAATATTTCCCCACTAATATTCTCACATTATCTGAACGATCTTGAAGATTATTTGGAACCTAGAAACTGTGATGATATCAAATGGCAAATATCAGATGGAGAAATTATTCGATATATAAAATTATTGTTAACTATGTATACTTATTTACTTATATATCACTGTTTGTCTGCCTAGGAAAACTTTTTTCTTCCATCCTTAATAATAGACTAACAGGTTTTTTTTATACTGTGTATCAGTTGAAAGAATCCCAGTCAGTTTTAGATCCGGTCACTCGAGAACAGGCCATATTTGTATTTTACATAGCCTTACAGAATAATTAAGAAATGCTAAAGCAATATTCTCTTGCATGATTTTTAAAAAGAATTTGATAATGTAAATGTAACTGTTAAACGATACATTATATCCTTTCCATTTCACTAGTCCATACTTTTTACCATTCATCTGTTTTGTTTTAAAAACCATTTCAACTTGATATATGTCATCTTGTTTGTCGAATAGAGATAACTCTTGTTTATAATACAGTTAAGATGGTAGCCCTTTTCAAAAATTGTTTTGTAGTTTGAAATTCTAACTATTTCGCCTCTAAAAAAAATGTAAGTGTTCCAAATGTATCTGTGCTCATGTAACCGAATAGACTGATCCATACTTTCGACCTGTTCTCTTTCTTGATTTCTTCAACGTGAGTGATGTCCATTGATCTGTGTTGAGTGTTATTGCAACCATCAATTAGCTTTGGTAAAACGTCAACCCCGTTTCTGATTTCACTGTGCGTGTAATATTTCCACATTCTTGTCTTTAGGGTTATGTTAAACATTTCCACTACAGCTGGTCTTTTGTCAGAGCAAGTTGACAAGCGAATCTTTAACTTCCCTGTTGTAAATCTCTTTTACTTCATCAACCTGTATCTTTTCATGTTTTCGCTCTAAAAGCTACATTTTATTTCAATGATTTCTAACTTCGTTTGGCTCATTTAGATTAAATTTTTGTGAATTTTAATTCCGTTTTGGTGTTATACAACTCCGCTTGGTGATTCTGAGACTTCTCCACCCATATACCCATCCATTTGTACAGACAAATTAATATAAATACATACAAACACACGTACGTACATACCTACCTACCTATACACATACATACATACACACATATATACACACATAAATACATAAATACATACATACATATATACATACATACATACATACATACATACATATATACATACATACATACATACATACACATACGTACATACATACATACTTACATACATACATACATACATACATACATACATACATACATACATACATACATACATACATACATACATACATACATACATACATACATACATACATACATACATACATACATACATACATACGTACATACATACATACATATATAACCCGCGGATTTGGGAATGTAGAATAAACCCGATGCGTCCTCCAGCATGTCGTCATAGGCGACTAATGGAGACGGGAGCAGCGATGGGACAGTTGTAGGAGTGCCAAACTTGCGACCGACAGGTTACGGGTTCGAATCCTACCATTGGATCAGCCCGGACCGGCTACCATGGTGAGTCCTTAGGCAAGGCGCTTTACTCCAATTGCCTCGACACAAAATAACCTACTCGTGTTGCTGTGCCATAAAACACCAAACCAGACAAACATACATACATATACATACATACATACCGGTTGTCTGGCTGGCTGACATCCCGGTCCTTCCTTCCCTCCTTGCTTCCTTCCTTTCTTTGTAACTTACTGACGTTCACTCTATTGTTAAGGAGAATCTCTTTCAAGAAAAATTAAGTCACCGCTTCCTGTATTTTTAATCTGTTCATAAGTCTCTTTTGCTTTTTCAAGGGCTCTGGCAAGCCATTGGGGCCATAAAGTGGAAACGCTTCGCGACCTCGAGGCTCATTTACGCGAGCTAGAGAGAACCAAATCAGAAGATACTTTTCAGTTACATGATCACCGTAACTCGCACAATTGAGCTTTCCATTACACAAAGTCGAATTCTCCATTACGCGAAATCGAAACTTCCACTTCGCGTAATCGAACTTCCTGGCAAGACAACATGACTAAAACGTGAAAACATTTTGCGTTCTCGAAGTTCGAATGCTCATATTCGAAGCTCGAATACGCCATCTCGGGAGACCCAATCGGAAAAGTCGTTCAAATCACATGATTATGTATTCGAGACAACAGGAATGCGCTTTCTCTGGGCTCGAATAAGCGATCTGGAGACATAAAATCGGGAAGTTTGTTTTAGTCACATGATAGATCTCTACATCACGTAATCTGGAGTCTAAATTAGTGGTCCCCAACGCAGTGCCCACGAGCCCCATGGCGCGCGCCAAGGTTTTTTGTGTGCCCACGGAAGAGGTTATACGGAAAAAGGTTATAATGAATAATGAAACACAAATGGGTTAAGTTTGGTTGGTGCCCGCCACTTTCTAATAAACTCACAAATGTGCCCGTAGGCACAAAAAGGTTGGGGACCCCTGGTCTAGATGATGGATCTGAATCTCGAAAATGTGAACCGCTCAATATACACGATCAGGAAATAAATCACGCGAGAAAAATAAAATGCTTCTCTCATTGGGAAAATTAAGATTTTTCTCCTCAGAAATAAACTGTTCGAATATATATATATATATATATATATATATATATATATATATATATATATATATATATATATATATATATATATATATATATATTTATATATATATATATATATATATATATATATATATATATATATATATATCCAAATTTGTCACAAATAATAGAACCAGGAAACTAATAACAGAAAACGGTAGCAAATATCAAAAGTATTATAAAGACGGCTCAGACCATCCCGGGACATGCGAGACTTTACGAGAAGCGTCTGTTGATGAATGGCCACAAACATATTTTATTCCCTCTGTAGAATTTTTGTAAAGACTTTAACAAGAAAAGAAGTAAGTTTTCAAAGTTTGATTTGAAAGGAAAGCTGAAGATTTATGGTTTGTGCCACTTTGTTTGGAAAGTTTTTGACAAAATAAAAATTATTTTATTTTGTAGAAAGTTCTTTAAATAAAAAAAAAAGAAAGACAAAAGTTATATATTTCAATCAAGAGAAATACTCAAAGTTTTTACTTTATTAAAAACATTTTGATGTAACTGTTAATTCTTTATAATATTTGAATATATACCACAAAATTTTAATTTTTTAAACATGTAATACATTTAATAGGTACTTTAAAATGTTATAACGTATTTTCCCGATTTACTCCATTTTTGGTTGGCAATAGTTTGATTTTTACATTTTTAAATTTTTAAAAAAAATGTATTCATGTCGAACTGCCGCACAATTTGAAATTAAAGCTTTGTTATGTTTACTGTTTGATCAATAAAAATAAATACAATTTAGAAAGCAGGATAGATCTGTGGTGTGTGCTACTTTGTTTGGTAAGGTTTTAATGAATAATATTTATCTTATTTATTTAAAATTTAAAAAAATCATAAATTATGAACTAATTGTGATTTTCATAATATCTGAATATATACATGCAAATTTTCAACTTTTTAAACATGAATTAACTTGAGTTGCTTCTTTATACAGTGTAATATATGGAAGCTTTTCAAATTTACTCTCTTCTTTGTTGACAATAGTCGGACTTAAAGGAAAGAAAGAAAGAAAGAACGAAAGAACGAAATAAATAAATAAATAAATAAATAAATAAATAAATAAATAAATAAATAAATAAATAAATAAATAAATAAAGAAAGAAAGAAAGAAAGACAGAAAGAAAACTTATTTTCAAATGCATTAATGCCAAACTACCACAAGTCATAGACTACCCTAAGAATTTCGAAAAAGGCTTTGGCATATTTTAAGTTTGCTAAAATTAGTTTTAGAAAAATGGAGGATGGATCACGGGCTTGTGCTACTTTAAATGCGATTATTGATGAAGAATACTGTTTAAGATAAGATAATTTTTATTTATAGTCGGTATGATTAAAATAATAATTAAACAATTATTGTACTCATTCTAAAGTTCTTGCAATATTTACAACTACAAATCTGTATTGAAGTGAATGTAAAATGGCACTCTACATGTGAGAAGCAAAAGCAGGGAGATCACCACGTACCCGAAAGCATATGATATACTAGGCAGGTAGTCTGCCCTTCCCGACAGAACACCTCGCCCAAGACCTACGTTTTTTAACTTTTGATCTCAAGTTGTTTCCATTCCTGGTGTTATTTAGTTCCCTAATAAAACAAACCGCTATCAATATCCTGTCATTGACTATACCAGGATTACCATTAAAAATTAAATGTGCAGGCATTTCATTGATTGCTGAAACGTCGCCGAGTGTTATTTTGAAGACCTATGATGTTATAAGCCAACAAATTACCAATTTGGGAATTATCACTACAACTACCTCCGAGTCTCTTTCAGAGAGTCGAAGTTATTCGACTCGCATCGGAAAGAGACAAGATCTTCTGAATGTATGATAGTTTCCATTCGGACCACTTTGACTATTCGCGAGTCAAGGATTGACCGATAAGTTACGAATTATGGAACTTTTTTTTTTTTCATTCGTAACATTTCCGTCAATCCTAAATGGTTACGCTCTACAGATATTACGTACTTCTGAGAGAGTGATAGGTATAAGGTGGAGTTGTTTGCATTTGCAACATGCACAATGGAGAAAATGTCGGCTTACCTCTATGCTACTTTCATGCACTGTGGCTGAAATTTCTTTACATATTGTACTTGATGTAAGCACACAGCTAACCAAAATGGCTGATCCCGTGTGCTCGAAAGATCAGCCTGAATTAGTCCAAAGTACACTAACTTTAGCAATTATTAAAATAGGAAAAAATGTTGCCAGAGTAGGCAATATCAGGTTTTGAAAGTGCAATGAATGAATTACAAAATATATAAAAAGTAAAAAAAAGTTTTCGGCTCTTTTTTTTTTACAAGTTACCTAAGAAGTCCAGGAAGTGAAAAATGACCAAGCGGAGCTAGCAGTTTCTTGATAGGAGCACATTTGAAGTAAGGTCAAGCTGTATACTCTATAACCGAAATTACACCCATCAATCATACACCAAAATAGAGGGAATTAAAGTTATTTAACAATGCCCAAGATATACATGGTCTTTTTTTTAAATAGCCAGGATAACCAGTGAGGAAAGCCTGGGAAATTTTTTTTTCTTTATAAATCTAACTATGCAAAATACGAAGATGTAGAGTGCCACCAATATCAATCCAAATAAATTAGGGTTTCTTTTTTTGCGGAGATATATTTTGGCGAACAAAATGTATAATTTTTCTGTAAATTATTGGGCCGACATACATTTAAGTCATATTTTAGTCTCGCAGAAATAGCCGAGGTAGTTCGGAATGATTAGAGGCTAGCATCGTATTAGCCTGGTTCCCGGGCGATTTGGAGCTACCGGACATAACTTTAGTCAAACTACATCCACGGACCAGTCTAACATCGCATCTATACTGGAAGTATCAGAAGTAGAGCATGCTATCAAGAAGCTGTCGAACAACAAGGCTCCAGATCATCTTGGCATGACCGCAGAATATCTTAAGTATGGCGGCCTGCCCATGGCTTTATACCTCACCTGACTTCTGAACAGCATCATCCAGAGTGCAAGTATCCCAGAAGTGTTAAAAGTAGGGATCATCACACCAGTGACTAAAAAGGGAAGGATCATCACACCAGTGTCAAAAAAGGGAAGGACTATACTCTACCCAATAACTATAGTGGCATCACAGTGACGACCGTCCTGAGCAAACTAATTGAAACATTGCTTCAACCCCTATTAGACAGTAAGCTGAACCCTACCCAAACTAAACTCCAAAGGGGTTTCACAAAAAACACCGCCCTCCCTAACCACGCAGCACTGCTGGTATCCGAAGCAATCAACGAGGCAAGAGATGCAAACAAGACACTCGCCCTAGCCACCCCAGATGCTGAAAAAGCCTTTGATGTCGTATGGCATGAAGGCCTTCTGAAGAAGCTGTATACACACGGTATCACAGGCAATCTCTGGCTACTCCTAAAAGACTTGCAGACAGCATCAGTTAGTAAAGTAAAATGGTTAGAACAACTCAGCAACCACTTCCCAGTTGGACAGGAAATTAAACAAGGCGCCAAACTATCTCCTACCCTCTGCAAGTGCTTTGACAAAAACCTGTTAAACACAATCCAACGGAATAATCTGGGGACATCAATTGGGACAACCTTCATAAGAACACCGACAGTAGCCGACGATGTGGCAATCCTTACTAACAACCCAGCAGACCTGCAAATCTCACTACAAACAATCTGCAACTTCGCCAGCGCTGACCGCTTCTCAATCAACCCATTCAAAAGCGACATCGTAGGCCTAATCTTCAACGGCCATAAAAGAAGACCAGCACAATCCTGGAACATAGTAAAAACAATAATTAACAAAACAGATTCAACAACCCACCTTGGTATTTCCAGGAGAGCCGACGTGAAGACAGATATAGAGGACAGGATACAAAAAGGGAGAAGAGCATTGTATTCCGTCATGGGAGCAGGCATACACGGAAAGAATGGGGTGAAACCTATTCTTTCGTACAATATGTATCGCATCTTCACGCGCCCACGAGCTGTGTATGGCATTGATGTGACTCGGATCCCCACAGCAGACCTGGGAACACTGAAAAAGTCTGAACTGAAGAGTCTTCGTCAATTACAGTATCTCCCAGAGAGATGTGCTACAGCCGCAGTCTATATATCTATAGGCGCTACCCCCATAGACGCCCAACTCGAAATGAAAGCCCTGGCACTCTTTGGCAACATCACTAGGCAGTCGGAATCTGTGGAGTTTGAGATTGCAAGCAGGCAGTTGACATTAAAAGATGAGGGTAGCAACAGCTGGTTTACTTATCTCAGGAAATCCCTACAGAAATACTCCCTCCTTCAGACTTCGACTTGATTATTAACCCACCTTGCAAACAACGATGGAAATAATATGGTTAAGAAGTCATTTAATTCATATTGGCGTAACACACGAGAAGAGACTAAGCTAAACAAACCGTCACTCAGATTCCTCCACATCCAAGACAACCCTTTGCTGCAGGCACACCCTCTACGGACATGCGCCTCAACCAACCCAAGAGCGGAAGCGGAAGTATCTATCAAAGCAAGGGTTCTAACAGGCTCATACACACTGCAGTCCAACAGACACAAGTTCAATCAACACTGTCTCTCCTGTTTGCCCTCTCTGTAAAGGAGAATCAGAAGATAGAAAGCATTTCATTCTCACATGCCACTCCCTATAGTACAAACGTGCTTAACATCTCCAAAAAATCTTAGGATTCGTCCAGTCTTGTAGGGCAGGTGCAGCTGATATTCTGAGCAAAGACGTCGAACTTATGTTGCAGTGCGTGATGGATTGCAGTTCTCCAATCATTAAGACCACCTTTAACTTAAGCACTGATCAAATCCAGGAAATTGAATGTCTCAGTAGAAACCTCCTTTACAACGTGCATCGCCTGAGAGCAAGAATTTTAACTTCTACTACACCCGCCTGTACTTAATAACAAATCTATTCTCAGTACAATATTCCTGCAACACTACAATTACCAATGTACATATTTCAAGTTCAAAGTATGATCACATTCACTTACTCAGCACTGCAACCAGTCCCCGTTATGAATACAAAGGGATCAACTTTATGTATATATTTATTTATATTCAGTAGATTACTATGCTATGAAGTTGTTATAGGGTGCAAAAGTAGGTACATGTGTAGTACCACATTAACCCTCCACCACCATATTATTTTATTATGTGTATATATATATATATATATATATATATATATATATATATATATATATATATATATATATATATATACATATATATTGTCGTTTTCCTCCTTCAATCGTGCGCCATGTTTCTCGCGATCTAACGCGCTTGCTTCGACATAATGACGTCATCAGCTGTGTGACCAGCGTTCTTCAAGAGCGACAGGATTTAATTATATAGTAAAATCAAACAAAATGAGATTGAAAAAGGTAATTTCATGTAATTTAAAACCTCATAATGAAAAACTATGTTTTCACTAATGCCTTTTTGTGTCAGACATTTTGGCCTTGAATTTTCTATTATAAGCTAAAGATAGCGCCGCCGATCACATGATGACTTTGTTTACATATTTTGAACAGGAAAACCAACTTTGTGAATTAATACAACTATATAGCCAATATAAATATTTGGTTTTTATCATGTGGGGTTCTTATACAACATAAGAAAAATTTACACTCGAAATGTATATTCACTACGGACTTTTTCATTTCAGTATTATTTCATAATAAACATATATTCTACATCAAAAGACGTTGAATCTATTATAATAAAATGTGTACCCATTCACCAGTGTATATTTTTAAATTTCTCCCTCCCTCTGTCTCTCAGTATGTCTGTCTGTCTGTCTCTCAGTCTATTGAGTCATGTATCTATACGGAAAAGAACAAGCAAGCAGTAATGTAAGTGTACAAACTGCATATAGAATTAACGGAAAAAAAATATTCATTTTTAAATTTATTTTTTTTTAATTTAAAAAACACGGAGACGCTATAAACTAATAATATCCATACCTTGGTCTAACTGGCACGGTCCGGTCAGATGCCACGTGACTTTTTAGTCAGTGTCACGAACCATAGACGTAACTTCCGGAAATAAGTAAACATACACACGCTCGGAAAAACGATAATTATGAACTAATGTACATGAAGGTCAACATTTTGTTCACGCTGATTAAATGAAGTAGATATAGTTGAACACTTTTTATTGTTTATTTGAATAGATTATCATAATATTATAACGAACACGTTAAAATTCACGTTAAGTGAACGAAAAGTGGTTGCTCAAGGCTATTGTATCCTCGAACCACCATTACCACCTCTACAAGAAGAGAGAGATGGAGACAGTCACAACAACAATATAAATGATTGAGTTTTTCTCTTGCATATGACTTTATCTTTACTCACTGATTAATAATAGGAAATGTATCATTTTTTAAATAGAAAAACTTAATTAATTAACGTAGAAAAAACGTATCAGCAGCAAAAAACAAAGCGAAAATAATAACCTCGTTGTTGTTATAAATTTTCGAGCAAAATGAAAATCAGAATTTTTAATAAAAAAATTTCAATCATCAAACGAAATAATTTACACTGGCAGACAGATCTGGGGGAGGTTTTCAGATCTTGGCCTGAAGCAGAAGATCACATTACAGACCACATAAATTTTTCATATCTGCATGAAGCGATGGATGCATTCCCAGCCCAACTCAAACCAAAAAACCATTAACAGAGAAAATTAGGCTGGGAATACATCATGTTCATAATATAGTGCCCATCTGATCTAGCAGGTAGATATTTCAGACACTGACCTTTCCTATGTAAGTTGGTTTGCAGTCTAAGTAGTCAGCAGTCCAATGGGATCACTGATTAAAATATAATTTATTGACATTTATTTTGATGGGACACGGCAATGAGCATCCTACGTCATACTCTTATGTTAACAGTGTTGCATCATCACCTTCTGCTCCACCGCAGAAAATGTTTATGTACACAAGACCAAGAGTACAGATTTTTACTTGCATCAAAGTGCTGCAAATGAATCCAAAAAAGTCATATGGACTTATCTTTTTATTTAGGAATATAAGAAAACTTTTTTTTATCAACCCAAGCATCCTAGTCCCAGGTTCAAACATTTACCAAATCCCTCGGTTGTGCTGAAACCTTCATCCTTTAGTGTTTCAGAATTCAATAATCCCCTTGGGATCTTATGAATGTCTTTTTTTTTCCTTTTAAAAAATTGATGTATATGACCCCAAGATGAATATAGCTATCTCACAACTCCTTAAGTCTGCGTTGGTTATTCTACAGGAATATATCAAATACAGTGCTCTTTTACATATATCACGGTAACCGTGGTAGCTTAGTGGTTATAGCATCAGACTCATGAGCATCGAATCAGTCTGAAACGGCAAAAGTGGTGTGTTCGTGGACAATGCGCTTTATTCTATTTGCCTCAGCACAACATAAACTTCAGTGTTGATGTGCCATAAAATAGCAAACCAATCCAAACAAATATGAAGTACAATATTTTTAATATCAGGTATTTGATATTAATGAATACTAATGAGTTATGCATACAAACTGTGCTTGGTCAGCTGCAAAGTTCACAGATGAGTTCACATATCATCAGAATAGTACATATGCTACATAAGAGAGATACAGTTGCAAAATTCATTCTAATAAAATTACTCTTGAATAAAATCCTCTGCAGTTGTTCTTTAATGCAACAAGTAATATTGGCAATTAAGGTCGAACTTTGAGTGTTTAGAATGTAAAAAGAAACCACAACCCATTTAAGGAAATGTTGATAGGAATTGTGGAAGACGTTTATTATTATTATTATTATTATTATTATTATTATTATTGTTTTTGCTGTTGTTGTTGTTGTTGTCGTTGTCATTATTATTATTATTAATATTATTAATAATATTATTATTATTGACAGAAAAATAGTCATTTTTAAATACTTTATTTGTACATTTTTAAAAAATTGTATTGGTCATGAGTACATATTGAAGAATTATATAGCAAAATCTCACCAGTTGTGGGATAAATCAGTAACATGGATTGACACTCAACCATGTCTCTGATATTTCTGACTCATTGTCTCATCACATGTAACCTTTACATACACACATGTACTTAAAAAATATAAACATTGATCCTATCATATAGTTTCATGATGATACATCCTTTTCAGTTATGACCAATTTACAATGGACAAGTTATAAAATAGTTGTATTTATTTTTACATTCTTGTATTGTTTTCAAATTTCTTTTTCTTACTAGGTCAAGTTGTCAAGATTGTCGCAATGCAGATGAGATGATTAAATTTATTATTTCACATCCTGTGCAGATGACTCATTCTGTAGTTAAGAGACTGTGGATGTCTGAAGCTCTTTCAAGTTGTGTATGTTTGATAGTAAATGCTATTTTCAACACAAAATATGTAAAATGAAACTGCTAAGTATTTATAGCAATATAACTATGACAGAATACAGAAGCCTATCTGAGACATAGCTAGCAGTAATCAAGTACTCATGTGAGTGCACATAGAACACATGCTATTTATATATTTTTAATGTGATATGCATACACATCAAAAGTACCCATGTTATGTCACAGCCTATTATGAAAATTACAAATGCAAAGAGCTATCAAATGTGAAAACCTTAAGAGAATTGCTGATACTTTCACCATATTCATATTGCACAAACAAGCATAAAAGAAAACACTGACACTTGTGAAAAGTAAAGAATAAAATGTACTCTTTCCTATATACTGTAATTATTGACTAATGGCCAAAGCCACATAAAATTAAATCTGTAATATTATAGGTTTGTGCCTGTGTGCAGACAATGCACTTGGCCATTGATAAAGCCCACTTCATTCTTTCATCGGGTCAATCTGCTTTTCAACCAACTTACATGAAGTCAGGGCTGCTGTGGGCTGTTATTTTGGCCTGACAGCTACAGCTACAAAGGAGGTTCAACAACTGATCATAAGTGTGCAGAGGATGTCAAAACCAACAATCTTTGTGGAGTTACTGGACTGGTTTTAAATTTTCCTGTTTTATAAATAATAATTGACTATCTCCTAGTTTTTGCAAATTTAGTAAATGTTGACATATTAATGATATAAAAATTTCATGAAGTAACTGATGGTTAAATGTATACTGTGTTGCATTTTAGTCTTTGTTGTATTGAAAAGATTTGAGAAATTAAGTAACTTTGGATTTTCCATGATATATTTGTGTAACTATTTCTTGTCGATTTGATGGCTGGTACAAACCATCATACCTACCATAGCACGACGTGTCACGCTAAAACACGATTTTTTACTCCCAAACTCTTTGACACGGTCATGCTTCGAAAAATACAATTTTCAGAAATCTTCAAAAAAAAAATTTTTTAAATTACCAACTCAGTATATGCCCATAACATGTAGTGTGTATGAACAATAATCAATCCCGATTAAAGCTAATGTAAAAATATAATTGCGGCAGTTTATGCAGCTAATTGTCATAGAGGCAATTAAAAAGTAAAGTGGTCAGGAATATACGACGACCATTTCACATAGTACTTAATTGGCTGACAGTAGCTAAGGAGATGTGTTAAGTCCTTTAAAGACTGCTGTGGGGGAGCCCATTAGGCTAATTTGCACAGGTAAAGTTCACAAAGTGGAACAACCCAATTTGTTTCAAGTTAGAGGTAAATCATAGAGATGCGTGTTGAAGAACAAAAGTTATTACACAGCATTGCCTTAAATGAGAATGTTTAAGTCATCTTTATTAAAGATTATTGCCAAGTTTGTGAATAGCGGCAATGTTTCTTTGAAGTCAGATTTTACTCCATATATAAAAAACAAATCATTATTATTTCAGTAGTCGGAATAGTGTTCAAGTGTGACTAATTTTTTAAGGCAAAATGTCAAAACACAGCTGTGATTCAGGAAACAATAAGCCATCAGCGAAGCAGGCAAAGCCCAGCAAAACTAAATTTCAGAACTCCTGGTTGACGGAGTTTGACTTTGTGAAGCACAGCAGCAAAGGGATGCATTTCATTCTTTGCATATACTGCAAACATCATATCAACATTAGTTATTCTGGAGTGTACAACATCTGTCAACATAGCAGCACCACCTGTATGTAACATCGAGACAAGCCAGAATATATTCGACATGCTGAATTTAACATTCAGATTAGTTCTCTTTATTATTATTTGTTATCGTAATCTTGTAATAATACTAACCATTAATTGACCCATGCATTTTAGGATGATTTTAGCAACGAAATAGATTGACTGACAGACAATTATAAGCACACGCCCATGTTTACACAGTTGATTTGTGTTGATAAAGAGATTGCATTCACACTCATACTGGACAGAGGCGTTAATATCACTGCTATATTATCTGTAAAGCCTCCATAAAGATGGAAAAATTGTCCCCTCCCAATGAAATGGTTAGTCTCTAATGTGATGGCTATTTTCTTTTTTCTATACAGGCAAGCATATCTTGTGGTCAGACTGCATTGGATACAGTTCTGACAATGCTAATGTTATGGTCGGCAAGAATAACTCAGGTTCTGACCAGGATTTGCTCAGAGAATGCAGCAGGGAAGTTTGAACAACAGTACCATCCAGTCTCTAAGGAATGCAAAGATGAACACAAATGGCACCTGCATTACCTTCAAATCACCCTACTTAACTACTGACAGCAGCAAAGACTACATCTAATTAAGGTTATATTTTGCCATCCAATGGATTTTAAAGACATAAACTTGGTGTATTTTTATTATTTAATGTCAATGTGGTTGTGATTATGCAAGTGTTTGCACATATGTGTATATCTATGGTGATGATATTTGACAATGCTAAGCCTACCAACTATTTTTTTGTCTATAAGTGTATTAAATGCTTTAAAGAAAACATATTTTCTTTTATTAAGATTTGAATTTCCAGTCATTTTCTATAGGCTTATATGAAAAGACAGAAGAAGGTACTGCCTGAAGGAATGTGGAGGCATTCCCTCCCATCTGCTGGGGTGGTCTAGTCACCGGTCCCTGACCAGTTTCATTATCTTTGTAACTCATCAGAGGGAATAGTTCTTCTTGATTCATTGGTTCAACTGATCACTGTGTATTGTCGGTGCAAAGTTTATATACCCCTAGCTGCCGGTGGATCATGTGACATTAGTTTCCGAGTTTATGGTAGGCTGTAGTATCACAACTTTATATTTGCAGCCGGGGCACTGTTTTTCGGATGGCATTAACGTTGCAGCTATACTGTCTAGGAATATTGCAGGTATGAACCATTAATTTAAAAATTTGGTGAAACAGTGTCAGTGTTTGTAGAAGATAGAATAGTTCCTCCCATTAGAGGTACCAATAAATACACAAATATTTTATGTCAACATAAGTGCCCGTTTCCCCCACCAAAACCATAAAAAATGATATCCACAGAATTCAAAATTTTTTACAGTACTTTTTAATATTACAAGAAATCATGACTGCTTATTAAAACATGGTGAATTAAAGTAAATAAAATTGTATCAATGATTTGAAGAATAATTACAAAATGCCAACTTATAGGCACATAAATTCTTCGATGACATGTTAGGAGAAAACGAAGAAGAACTTAAATTTTAGTTTTCACGAAAAGGGCATCATCGCAAGGCTAGTATTAGTAAAATTCTTCAAAATTTGTTTCAACAAAGTAAAAGGCATCGCAATGATCAGACTCGGTGCTTATTATGTGGTGTTTAAAAGTCCAAGGGACAAATCTCAAGTCCAGGTCTTGGCTAAACAGTTAGAAACACCCTTGCTGAATTATGCTTATGACGATGCCACTCATTTGTCACATGCTTATTTACTGATATATTCAAAACATAACACACCAGATTATTTGAGATTTCGTTCGGATTTGTTTCACGATTGATGTCAAGGAGGAGGTCAAGTGATTTACACGTCACCTTCCTCGTTTTCGTATTCCAGCTTAAAAATACCCCCATAAAAACACCATTTACTTCATCCTTCCTCTATGTCAGTATTCAACATAACTACCTTTAAATCTGATTCACCTGCAAAATCGATCCATGCACTTTATGCCATCAGTCACAAAAAAACAAAAACAAAAAAAACTGCATGAGTGCGTTCACATTTGTTAAAAGCCAGTCTCAATGAAGTCTTATGATCGCTGACTTTGACAGCACGTCAGTTACTACAAGGAATCATTCAGTGCTGGATTACACAATAGGCAGACTAAACACATGCACCAGCAAAGCAGGGACACACACAAAAAAAGAGAAATTACGTTTATTTTGTTTTTCTTTTTTCTTCCTTTTTTTTACATGGGGGGGGGGGGCTTTCTTGTCAGTGCTTAGGGTCACCAAAGGTCTTAATCCGGCCCTGGAATCATTCGCATTCCTCATCAAATGCAACGTTTTTTGAAAAGCATAAAATGGTTTTGCCACAACTGACCGATCCAAGAATCGATGCTCAAGCGAAGAAACATGTTGTTTTGAAAACGGGTGGTAGTAGATCTCTAGGAGGAGTGATTTTTCTTTGGAGTCTACGATGGAATCCCAATACCGTAGCCAGAGCTAAAAAGCAAACCTCACCAAGAAACCAAAATCAAAGAAAAAGATGTGAGTAGCAATGAGTTCACCGAAAATCCTCCTCTCGCAAGATGACCCCCCCAACACCCTCCACTTCACTCTCAAGAAAGAGAGGTACTGCGGCTAGAACATGCACATACTAATGGAAACCTCAACCTGTAGGCACAACACCGACATCTGCTACCGTCTCGTCTTCACCTCCGTTAGTGATGATGCCAACTAAACCTGATTTAAAACAAAAGCCTTTCCCAGTCTGATAAAGAAATGGAAACCCACCTGTAAAGGGACTTCTTCTCATCCGACGTCGTCTTATTCTGCTCCGGCCTTTGCGGCTGCGGCCAAGAAACTTGCATCCCCTAGCATAAAAGTGCAAGACAGAACATGAATGTTACAAAGTTTACTGGATTTGTCCAAACAAGAATTGACACGATTTAGTCCATTGATAACTCCTCATCGTCCAGTGGTACCAAAAGTCAAGTTGGTACAACGTCCTGACCACCAGTGGAGACGAATTCCAGTATAAAATAAGAAGTGTTGAACAGGAATCTAATCAGTTCTTCTGAACAAGATGTCTCCCTCCAAGAGTTCACAGTCACATTACCAACGGTACTGACAGTTATTACAACTTCTTCGACTGTTTCACCAGAAAGCTTTAGACGAGACTGCCAAACCTACTCGTAGGGATTTCAAGAACGTGATGAAAACCGAAGAAAAACAAAAACAACAACAAAAAAAAAAGCAGCAGCTACAAAGTCGACAGACACGACCACGGGTATGGAAGACAAAGAAAACAGAGAAAAGTTTAAAAACCCCTCTGCTCAAAGACCTTTTCTAAAAAATGTTGCATCCTTGTTGACACCTCAGTAGCATGTGAAGATAGGGGTATGGGACAACTTTTATGATTTCACAGTCCCTGAACTCGCTTAACTCGTTATGACCTGTTAATTCAAAATGTATTCCCATTCCCCAATCTTCACATACTACTCAAACTGTTTTTTTTTTTCATACAACAATTTATCGCATCCACTTATCCTGTATATAATGATTTTACACACAAATGATGCTTGCCAACGAGTTTCATCAAAATATGTGACACTCATGAGTTACCTCCCTAGCTTGCTGAAATATTGGCAAACATACGTGATTTACCTCCCCTTGATTGCTGACACTAGTTACCTTCCCTTGATTGCGTACTTGAGCTACTTCCCTTGACTGCAATCGATTTTTAGTAGCAGTCAAATATGCAAATTTGCCTAACCGAAAACTTGTCAACGTAATATAGTATGATATTGTGAATTCTATGTATAGTTAGCTAGTTCAAGGTCTGTTGTCTCGTGAGGTCGGCCACTCTGTCTTGACATTTGAGCTGGGGTCCAGTTAGGGGGACTGCATTAACTTCCTATGTGAACACAAGCAAAAGTTGCAGGAAGTTGAAAAGGTTATGTGTTAAAAACCCGCCTCAGAAGCCGTTCACACAAGCGACCGGTGCAGTGATAATGCGATTCCGATGTTCTGTAGCTGCTGAGGAACAAAAAGATTCAGAAGTGCTAGCACCCGGTCTGAGACAGGGCCCCCCCCCTCTACCCATATATAATGATTTTACACAAAAATGAAGCTTTCCCCACCGCTGTCAGCTTGTCGCGCTCTCTACCCTTTATAAAATGATTTTACCAAAAAAATGAAGATTGCCCACACCCGACAGCTTTTGATTTGAAGATGACATAGTGTATAATGAATTTCTTGAAGCAGTAGGCTCTTTTGTGATAGTTACGATAATATGCGATAAGCTCATCCCGCTGTTCTTTTTGAAGATGGCTGCTAGTGGGGTTGAAATCAAGGATATCTTTTATCATATATGATAGCGCTTTACAACTTCTTCTGGCTCTATCTTGTCCTCTGTATGTATTTCTTTTTCAGGTTGTATCGCTTCTTCTGGAACAGCAGATTCGGATTGTGGAAAGTCTGTACTATTCTTTTTTAATATTTGATTGAGAAGCTGCTCATTTTGCAAATAAATACTTCTTTGTATACCGTTAGTTTTTTTCCTGACTTGATTGTACATGCATACGTAGTCAGCAACTAGATCTTTTCTTTCTTTTAAGTTCAAATTTTTGGTTAGGTTCACTGATGTAAGGTATCACTACTCAGCTCGTTTACTATGGTTTCAAAGAGCACTCCTATGTTTCAAGCAGCTCTGGCTGATTCCTTGTCATTGCAGAACTTTTTCAGCTTATCGTCAATTGGACCAAACTTTGTATTCGCTTATGATTTTGTAGCTGCATCTACATCAACAAGTGGAGCAGCTACATTTGTAATTTTTTTTATAATTCATGTTGATGTCGCCAGTCATAGTTCCACCAGCTAGCGGCAACAAATATGGCGCTGCCAGTAGCATGTTGTTACCTATGATCACCGAAGCCAGGTTTTGTCCTGCAGAAATCAATCGGCCTTCAGGACAATTTGTATTGACCGCAGTTAGCAGTACTCTGGCATCTGCATATTTAGCTGCATGCTGTTTATTTGGTCGCATCTGGATTATCTGTTGGTGCAGCCACATTTGTAATTTTTTCCGAAGAAATGTTTAGCGGACCGGTCATCGTGTCACCTATTTTAGCAAGCGCTTGTTGAGTTCTGCATTAGAAATAGTTGCTGTTGTGCTTGATTCAGCACCGCCAATAACTGTGCCAAAAACTGTGAAATGACTCATTATATTGACTCTTTATATATACTCTGCCTATAAAGAATGCGCATCATCAGCATTGATTCAGAAGACATCCAAAAGTATAGACATTACTTTTTGTTTCCAGATTGTAATTACATGATTGTCGGTCCAACAGGTCGCGGCAAGACAAATTTGTTTTCGAATATGCTGCTTAACAATGGGCTCAATTATGACCGAGTAGTTATTTGTACGCTTAATCCGAGCCAAGATAAATATAAAACACTTAAAGATTTTGAAGGGGCTGTTGATGAGCAAGACAAGACCAGCACATTAAAAATGTTGCAGCCAGAAGAAATGACGTGCATAGAACAAATTGATGGCAACAACGATTCAGTCATAGTATTTGACGACATTAAAATTGATTGCGGCAACATGAACAAGATCAAAGAATATTTCTCACTGTCACGAAACAAGCGCTTCAATTCAATATACCTGGAGCAATCTTACTATGGTGTGCCAAAATACATTTGGCGCAATACAGGCTGCTTTGTTTTATTTTCTGGCTTATATTCGATTGCGTGCGACTATTGCCGTGGCAGAGATGCAGCTAAATTTAAGCAATGTTACCATGAAGCAATTGGCAGCAGCAAACATGATTGTATGACCTTTCGCAGAGATGCAGAACACGTTCCTGAATTGTATCGCTGCGGCTTTGACAACTTTTATCTGCAGATTAATTTGCTGATAACTGCGACATGTTAGCTGTGGCAATATTTTATGCAAATACTTTGCATACAATGCCGTTTGTACGAGTGGACACGCCAAAAGACAAAACTGAAATTGTGCGCAAGTATGTAGAGCAGCAGCAACAATTACGTGGCTGCATTCTCACAGAAAAAATTGGCGAAAAGGAATTTCAGCGTGATATAGCACAAAAATTGTTTAAGCTAATAACATAAAAATATAACAGACTGCGACGGCGCACGATGCTAGGCAAGATTTGCATATCAAACCTCTGGAAGAACAACAAGCAGCACAGCAAACGGCGATAAAGAGTCTTGGTGATAATTTGATGCCAACTCTTTCGGAGATAGAAGAATCGTTTGATAAAAAAAAAAACGTACTTGATGGTAAAACAAGAAGTTGACTCATCACTAGATGAGTATGAGTATCTCCTAGAAACAAGGGGAGATCAGCCGCCACCTGAGGTAGCTAGGCAGGTAGAGAAAGCAAGAAAAGACCTGAGTTTAACAGAAAATGGGACACAAGAAAAAAAGATATATTCCTGAGCTTGAACTCGAGCTGCAAAAAACAAAAAGATCTAAATCGAAGAGTTGCGGCTGCATTCAAGAAGAGCAAGACAAATGGAGAGGCTGCATAAAGATCAACCTTTGGTGGCTAGTCAAGAGGAGACAGTAATTGTACCCGCTGAGGAGCTGCAGAAACTTTTAAAACAACAAGCGGAGTTTTTCTAATCTACCCTACCATCTGCCCAAGCGCAAGCAAGACGTCGCACAGCACAATCAACGCCAAACACTAAGAGATCGCACATGCCTGCTCTTTCTTCTAGACGATCAAAGCTTACTCAAAAGTAAAAAAAAAGCAACCAAAGACAGGTACAGGAATAAAATATTATAAAAATTTAGCAGAGCTTGTTACACGTCTACAGTTGCTAATGGCCAGTAAACAAGCTGGCTCAAGGAAGCAGCAGTAATTTTACTGTCAGATATAGCACACCAACAGATGAGATCGCGCTAAATTCTGCAGAAATATGGAACTCGGTTCATAATGTTATAGCAAGCAATAATAAGTTTAGATGTCTAACTTCTGCTAATGATGCAGGAACATTGCTATCATTCCAGATGCGTACAACATTGTTTGATGTAATGAAAAGAATGATTGGCGAAAAAGGCCACGTTGGCGAGAACATAATCAAAGAGCCAAATTATTCTACGCTTAATACGCGATTGACGCTTAAGTGCGGCTACCGAGTTGACTTTACAATCGACAACAGCTTAAGAAACTTACTAGGTTTTGGTTCACAAACTCTACAAGAAAATGGTGTTTACGATGGCGACTTTCCCGTAAACATGAGCGACGTAAACAGCTTACTCCTCAATTGTTCTATAGCTAAAGGTTCATTTGACTCGCGAGGAGGCCATACCCACATTATCTATAGCTTCAGTCCTAATGTGCCGCCCGGATCATTGATGACAATAAAACCTTCACCGCTAATGTATTATCCCATCAACAATGTCTACAGCATACCAGAAATCGCAATGTCAATCGCGGAAAAATCTGGAAACAATGTCAATCTTAATAATGAGCAAGTAACATTTTATTTGCATCTGTGATCGCAAAACTAAAACTATGTAACGGTGTTGTATAAGCGAAGCCAATACGAATTAAGCAAAACAGAACTGGATAACAATTTGTCTAGGTTCAGCAAGAAACTTTATTTTGATATTTACCAGCACAATTATCTGTTACATGAAGGATAGCTACATTGCCAGGAAGTGAGCTACCAAGACATGTATTTATAGCCTTTCAGAGCAACACAAGAGATCTAGACCAAGCGTTATGCAGTCAGATATTCGACAACATGGGATTGACTCGCATTGCTGTTAGAGTCAAGAGCAGACAGTATCCCGAGAGCTAACTTGAGTGTAATTTTGAACCACTAAGTAAAAATTATTCGCAAGCTTATCTTGTGCTTCAGGAAACTATGCAAAAATATCAGGATGTTGATACAGAAACACAAATATTGATGGAGGACTTTGCAAACCTGTATACTGTTTATAACTTTCACGTCTTTAGCACTCGGAACACACAAAAGATTCCAAGGCAGATGTTGAAGGCAAGTGGACTCTTCATCCAGCTGGAGCGCAAACTATCATGTTATGCAGCAATTACCGCTGACAGATATTTGATATTGGATGCTCTTAGTGGCAAGATGACAGTGATCCTTTAGAAGAAACTGAATTGTCCAAAGATATAAATGAGCTACACTTCAGTAAAAGTTGTTTTTAACGCCATCACAACAGTAACGGTTGCAGCAGCGCATAAGATGCGTGCGGGCGTGTCCATCAAACTTGGAAATAACCAACTACAGCAAGGACAACGCGTTCTCGCGCTTACAAAATATCAGTATCTCAAGTTTAGCATAGCAAAGTTTTATGGCGAAGGTTTAACCTTAAAGTTATCTGCCAATCAAATATCTCACATGGGCGGCGCTTTTCCAACAATCCTACCACTTCTTGCAGCGAGGGCACCAAAAATAGTATCTATACTTGGTACGTTATGAATAGCAGAGGCCTCTGGAACAATATCTGGCGCTACGGAAAAGGCAACAAAAGGCAGGTGACTTAGACGTAGAAAATATTTTTTAAAAATTTGTTTGCTTAAGTTGCTGACATATGTTGGCTAACTTTGCCGACACTTGCTGACATTTTCCTTCTAGAAAGAGGTTTGTCTAAACATCTTACATAGAAATGTCGTATCAGGAAGTAAGTCTATCTCTCTCCGAAGGTCAATGTAAGAAAATGGCTCTGGCCGCTTCCAGAGATTGCCAATAGTCACTAAAATTATCAGCAAAACAGCTATCTTCTGGCAGCGAATAGTTAATGCTAACAAAATGCCAATATGACAAAGTGAAAAAACAAAGCGCGCAGGAAAAGGCACTGTACTTGATTTGTCCGCAGCACAACTTAAAAAACAAGGCGGAGTCTTACCACGTCTACCACTGCTAGCTGGTGGTAGCACTGGCATGATATTGTCTGGACTTCTTGGGAAGCTTTGTGGTCATGGTATGAAAGGTAAAAAGAGCTCAAGGATTGCAATACCCCGGAACACAGTGCCGCTAAGCAATTTGACATTAAGAAAGCGCTTAAAGATATAACATTATTTCGAGGTGTCTTTTCTAAAGATAGAATGCCATAAAAAAAAAATAGGGCCAAGGAAAGCTGTGTTATAAACATAGAGAATTATTTTGATGAATCTGGAACACATTGAGCTGTCATTGTCAACATGCCAGATAGTAGCGACGTAGAATATTTTGATTTGTTTGGTCTACCACCATGTGTCGCTATAAAACAAAATACGTTTCTGGTGCTAGTAAAGGTTGCGTTTATAACTCAACAGAAATTCAGCATAAATAGTTCAACTTGTGGTTTTTACTGTATTTATTTTATCAGATCACGTTGCCAAGGAAAATCCGCATTAGATATCTTACTGGAATTTAACCAGCTGCCAAGTCTAGACAATAACAAGTTAGTTTTAAGTAAGCTTAATCAGCAGAAATAAGTATGTTTTTCAATTGTGTTTTGTGTAAATGCCAGATATACCGACAGCTTCGTGGTGCTTATCATGCATCATGAAGAACAAATACGGATAGTATTGAAGAAACTTCATCTCAAACTAAAAACGGACGTTCTGTCATAAAATCAATATGTGCTGAATGCAACAAAAGAAAATCCAGGTTTGTTAAGGCAATTTCTGGTGGCTGTGCTGACTCCCAGCCTATTGTTATACTCAACACATAATGTTATATTTTCTCGTTTCATATGCATGTCTGCGATGACAATATTTATATTCAGTGCGATACAATTATTGGACAATGTTCTATTTGTATGCGTCGTAAAATATATGGAAGCGCTCTTGATCTTCATGTTCTCACTGGAAAACTTCCTAGGCCAAAGGGCGGCTGGACTTTGCCAGGACATAAATATACTGTCCCTTGGAATCTTCCTGGTCAACAACAATACAATCAAGTAGATGCCACGGCAATGCGGCATGACATTTGATATAGAGATCATCCAAAATAAAAAAATAAAAAATATCAGGTTGATGCCGTTTGATAATTTTTTTTACAAAGGTTGTTGAACATAGCATAAAACAGATTTTGTCCAAGGAACTATAGCTGTATCGCGGCATAAAGTTTTCTTTTGGCATCAGCGGACTGTTTTCTCAGCAATCAGATGACACTGAAACTGAAGCGCATTTCATTTCAAAACCAGTTCCAGTATCTAATTGCAACTTTTACGTCAGAAGTGGTTTTGGATCTCTTCAAAATAGCATTGATAACTATAAACGAGAATGCTCCAGCTGGATTTTAAAAAGCGTCACAGCATGTATCGTTAACACCTCCAAGTACAATCCGCTGCTAGGCAAATCATATTTGGAATTACCAGCTAAAATTAAGAGAGGTCAAAGTTGTGTCAAACTACAAAATAAGGATAACAAGTGTTTTATATGGTCTGTATTATTTGCGCTGTATCCTGCCACAACACATTCAAATCAAGTTAGTAATTATAAACCGTATCAGGATGTCCAAAATTTTGCTGGCATTAAGTTTCCTGTTCAGATTAATGACGTTTCAAAATTTGAGCGACAATATAATATCTTTGTCAACGTATTTGGCGTCGATGCCAAGTCAGCAATTTATCTTTTTCATATTTCATCGTTTACTAGCGATGTTGCTAACATTGGTCTGCTGTATATTCATTGCGAAACCAACGATGGTCTATACTGTTGGATACAAATTTTTCTGCAATTATATAGGCCAGTACAGCAAGTTCAAAGGTAAATTGTATTACTGCAGAAAATGTCTTCATGGTTACACGACAGAAGCACCGTTTGCCGCTCGCGGACTAGATTGTGTCGACGTAGCAAAAACTATCATCCCATACAAAAAGCATGATACGATATCATTTTACACGGCTCGGGGTCCTTTTGTAATCTATGCTGATTTCGAAGCGCTGTTGTTTCCTGTCGAGGGCGCATATAACGATCCTGAAAAATCTTTTACTAGGAAGTATCAGGAGCATGTTTCATGCGGCTATGCGTACAAAGTGATCTGTGTTAACAACGCTCTAAGTAAGCCTGTAAAACTATATCACAGAGAAAACTGCAGTGAACATTTCATACACAGCCTGCTCATTGAAGTTAATTACATTCATGGAATAAGCTCAGCAGAATGATTTTAGTGAACAGGACCAAGAAGACTTTTCTCAGGATAAATTATGTTGGATATGTAATTAGGATCTTGTGGACGACAATGGTGTTTCAGACAGACTTCGAGATCATTGTCAGTACACAGGCAGATATCTTGGTGCAGCTCGTAACAAGTGCAATCTGAAATTAAGAAGGCCTGAATTTATCCCAGTTGTATTTCACAATTTGAGAGGCTATGATTGTCATCTCATAGTAAAAAACTTTGGCAAGTTTGAAAAAGGGAGAACTTGCATTCCAATTAACATGGAAAAATATATGTCATTTTCTCTTGGCAACCTGCCCTTTATTGACAGCCTCCAATTATGAACGAATCGCTAGATGAACTTATTAAAAATGCAAAATCATTCCGATATACCGCAGAAGAGTTTGATTGCAAACTTGATCTTGTCAGACGTAAAGGAATATATCCTTACAAGTACATGTCATCGTGGGAAAAATTTGATGAAACATACCTGCCACAACAAGAAGATTTCTTTAGCCGTCTAAGTGGCACTAATGTTTATAATGCTGATTACGAACACGCCAAAAATGTTTGGACTAAATTCAACATGAAAAAATATGGGCGACTATCATTATCTGTACCTAAAGACCATACGTGCTGCTGCTTGCAGATGTATTCAAAAACTTTAGAGATCTCTGGTTGTCATATTACAAACTAGATCCTGCCGCATATTACTCTTTCTCTGGCTTTTCCTGGGATGCAGCTCTCAAAATGACAAAAGTTAATCTGGAGCTGCTGACAGATGTTCACATGCATAATTCTTTGAAAAAGGAATACGAGGTGGTATCTCAGTAATCATACACATACCTTATGTGGCCAATAATAAATATCTATCTGTCTACGATTCGGAAAAAGGATCAAAATATATTACCTATCATGATCCTAACAATCGTTATGAATGGGCTAGTTAAAGTGGATAACCCCCAGAAAATGTTACAGAAAAATTATTACGCAGTGATGATGACACAGGCTACATTATTGAGGTCGATCTCGAGTACCCTCCTAAATTACATGATGAACATAATGATTATTCATTGGCACTAGAGAGCATGACCGCTGAATACTCTAAGTTAAGTACTTATTCAGCGGATCTTAAAGAAAAACTGGGTGTTGGCAATTTAAGGGTTGCAAAGCTGATGCCAAATCTTCATGATAAATATCGCTATGTGATCCACTACAAAAACCTGCAGCAGTGCCTTGACCTAGGACTAAATCTGATTCAAGTACACCGCGTACTAAATTTCAAACAAGAAGACTGGCTTAAACCTTATATTGATTTTAATACGCCAAAGATAATGGCAGCAGTCGCAACGAAAAAAAAGTTTGAAAAAGATTGTTTTCAAGGTCATGAACAATTCAGTCTTTGGTAAAATAATGGAAAACGTTAGAAGACGAGTAAACGTCGAAATTGTCGATGATGTCAAACGGCACGACAAGTTAGTGGCCGACCCATCATGAAGATATCTAATGAAAACTTAGTTGAGATTCTTCGAAAGAAAACGCATGTAAAACTTAAAAGCCTATCTGTGTCGTTTTTGCTGTACTTGAACGTTCAAAATATCACATGTATAATTTTCACTACGGCACGATCAAGGCAAAATATGGCAACCGAGCCAAGCTGCTGCTCACAGACACGGACTCGCTATGCTATGAAATCAAAACAGATGATGTGTACGGGGACATGTTTGCTATAAAAGAACATTTTGATTGTTCTAATTACCCTCAGGATGATGACATACTCAAGGAATTTTATGATGTCACTAACATATTGCCTCTTGGCAAATTTAAAGAGAAGCAGTAGCGTACTAATGGGGGGGGGGACGGGGCGCGGTTGTCCCGGGCGCCAGAGCTCTTGGGGCGCCAAAACAGCTGATAAAAATTTGGGCCTCATATTCTGGCCCTTTGGGCCATCATCGTCGCCCTGGGCGCCATTTACCCTTAGTACGCCACTGAAGAGGAGTATGTAACTGAAATCAATGGGGTCATAGCACTGCGAGCAAAAATATTCCTTCTTGACCTGCTTAAAAAGCAGAAAAAAAGAGGAAAGGGAATTAAAAAGTGCGTTGTAAAAAATGTTATAACAAGCGACGATTACTTTGCAGCTCTATCTGAAAACCACGTCCTGCATAATGTGGTGCTTAACAAAATTGGACTTTCAGGTTATGACAATAAGAGATATATTTTAGGCGACGGCATCAGCACTTGAGTGCAAGGCCACTTCAGAAATAAGCGAGTACAGAGCAAATATCTGATATGCCTGCAAAAAAAAAAAAAAAAAAGTTAACAGCAAACTACTCCTACAAATTATTTACAGGATCATATTTGATTTGATTTGATTCAATGGAAGCTAAATGAGAAACTGATGTTATAAACTTCGGAATGAGCTGATCTTATTTTGCCATTGTAGCAGTCATAAACAGATTTAGAGCATGTTTCAGGCGCTTTTCCTGCGTTTCTTAACGATGGAAAATATTTTTGCTCGCCGCTTTCTGTATTTGTTTCAGTGAACTGGTCGTGCGTCTCCAAAATTGCTACCATCACCAGCATGACCTCTTTTTAAATTTTCCACCTGGGTAACTAACTCGAGATTTTCTAGTATGTTGTCTTTTGTTCCTGGTGGCATAGCCGTTTGGTATCATACCGTGATGACATTTGAATATGATTCTGTGTGCGTACAAAGTTTGTTGTTTTTTTTTATTTTTTAGTCTGTGCTAGAGCTAGAGATGCCAATGAAACTGTAGCCATTATTATTTAATTTCCTAGAACGCGCTTATGTTTGACATTCCTAACCTCGCCAAGATCATTTGATTCGTAGTTGTCGAATAGTGGATGCGTCTTCAACACCTTGATATATGATATAATATGATCAATAATTGTCCGTTCAAGCAACAACAACAACAACAACAACAACAACAACAACAAAATGTTAACATAGAATATGTACAAACCGTGATGAGACTTAAAGAAAGCTAAACGAGTACCAGCAATCCCGATTTATTTCTTGTGTCGCTGCAACAAAATAAGATGGAACGGCGGTTCGTGCCGAGAGGATTTTGAACTTGGTATAAAGAACTAAACACTTCTTTGTCGCCTGTTTCGATGTTGGTTACTCTTACTGGCTTTGCTGTTTTCCTATGTTTCGATGTTGGTTACTCTTACTGGTCTTGCTGTTTTCCTATGTTTCTATGTTGATTACTCTTACTGGCCTTGCTGTTTTCCTATGTTTCGATGTTGGTTACTCTTACTGGTCTTGCTGTTTTCCTATGTTTCGATGTTGGTTACTCTTACTGGTCTTGCTCTTTTCCTATGTTTGCCAGCGTCACCTTTTAAATTATTAATCTGTCTAGTAACAGCTTCTTAACTAGCTATTCTGTGGACTGCTTTATCGTCACTGACATGCTCAATAATGAGATCCTTTGGTATAACCGTGAAAACACTCGAATATAAATCGATGTGCGCTTGATACTTTCTAACATTTATCCTTGTTTGATACTGCGATGAGAGTGTAGCCGTTGTTATTCTAATTTTTAGAAGCACCTTTAGACGCAAAATATGTCTGACGTCGCCATTTTCACAAGCCTCATACAAGTTATGGACGCGATAATCGCCCCAAGCCATAATATATAAGTAACTTTATATCTCTAATTAGACTGCAAAATCGGGAAGCTTCGTTTTTATCTAAAATTATTATATAAATTGTAGAGAGCTAGACCGCATACAAATCATAAAGCTTCTTTTTTGTGTAATCTCATTGCATACGGGGAAGAAACAAATGTCCCGTCTCGGACCGGATGCTAGCTCTACTAAATCTTTTAGTTGCTCAGCAGCTAAGGAGAATCGGAATCGCATTACAACTGCACCCAGTCGCTTATGTGAACAGCTTCGGAAGCGGGTTTTTAATCTTTTCAACTTCCTGCAACTTTTGGTTGTGTTCACATCGGAAGTTAAGGCAGACCCCAACCCAAATGTCAAGGCAGAGTGGCCGACCCCACGAGACAGCAGACCTTGTACCAGCTACCTATAGATACAATAGATAGAATTCGGTTAGGCAAATTTGCATATTTGACTGTTACTAAAAATAGATTGCAGCCAAGGGAAGTAACTCATGTACGTAATCAAGAGGAGACAACTAGTGTTAGCAATAAAGGTGAGATAACTCATGTATGCCAAATATTTTAGCAAGCAAGGGAGGTAACTCGTGTGTCAAATATTTTTCTGAAGCTCTTTGGCAAGCATCATTTTGGAGTAAAATCATTATATACAGAGTAAGAGGACGCGATAAGTTTTTGTCTGCAATAAAGTTAGTGTATTGTGTAAAGATAGGGGAATGGAATAATTTTTGACTGAAAAGGCCAGAACGAGCGAAACGAGATCAGGAACTGTGAAATCACAAAAGTGGCCTCATACCCTTATCTTCATATACTACTCACCTTCACCTACGCCGAAGCGAAAGGGAATGAAACCTTGGTTCAAAAGATGACGTCTACACCCTCTCCAGTAGAAGAGAAAAAGAACGAAGTGAAGACCCAAGTGAAAAAAGAAGTAAAGAAAAAAGATTTAAAGAAAAAAAAGAACCGATGATCTCTGTGGAAACCTACTTACCCATACTTATTGCTCGTCGGACATGTCAAACATTGCAATCCAAACTACTACACGAACCTAAGAGCATTGAACATTGGGTGACTTATTGAACCACAGTATGGACACACATTTGTCGAGCAATTAGTACAATCCTGTTCATGTGGCTGGCTACGGAGGAATTCAAAACTTGTATCGTGCAGCCAAAACCAAACTCAAAAGTATAAGTTTACAAGATGTGAGGCAATGGTTCCAAGAAAATTCGACTTACATGTTACACAACCCCATTGGATGCAAATTTCCAAGAAATCAAACGAATGCAATCGAATATCAATGGCAAGCCAACTTAACATATGTGTCTTAATTGGCTTCTTACAATTGACGTTAGAAATATTTGTTTTATCTCATTGATGTGTTTCAAAATCGACTTGGGTGGTTCCTTTGATATCTAAAACAAGTTCAGGGTTGGTGCGAGCTTTACAAATCATGTTGAAACAAGGTGACCGACACCGTCTGCGATGGCAAACTGACAAAGGCACTGAATTTTTCAACCAACCATTTAAAAAAGATTTTAAAAAAAGACATTAATTTTTTCACCACTGAAAATCCAGAAATCCAAGCCAGGATCGAGGAGCATTTTCGAGGAACCTTGAAAGAACATATGTGGAAATTATATTTTACACATCAACATACTTTCAAATACATCTAGATTCTTACCACGTCTGGTGAAAGCTACAGTCAATCGTATTATCGCAGTATCGATTATGCCCAGAAGAACTGCAAAAGGAAGTGGCAGTATTTGGTCGATTGTTTGGAAGGTCTGAGATATCCTCCAAGAACAAAAATGTTAAACATAGGAGATTCTTTTTACATCGGGAAAACAAAACGCACTTTTGACAATGGCTGATTTGGACGACAGTATTGTTTCGTGTCACGTGACAAGTGCGTGGACGTGACTCATCTCTTTATATATTGGAAGATATGAACAGAGAAGTGTTAAAAGGAACTTTTTAACACCCGAGTTGCAGCGAATCACCAAGAAAGACGACGACATATACGATATCGAAAACATTCTCGATCAAATAATACGTAAAGTGGGAAACTATCGTATCCATGAAGTGAAAGTCCATTGGAAAGGATATCCACCCAGTTTTGATTCTTTGATTGCATCTTCACAACTCACTGACTATGAAAAGAAACAGAGGGGATGAACATGCAGAAAACACTGCATTCCCTTCTTCGACTTTATCACTCCACGAGCTACAGAAACAAAACCAACAACATCGTTGTGTGTGGTGTGGAGAACCTGTTCCTAAAAATCAAATAGTCTTTTTCTGTCAGATCTTTGTGGTGTATTGTGTCATTGGAACAGCCATTCAAAACTTGAGTTTGTAACAAAGGGATAAACAACTGTGAATTATTTTACTCAGCATCTGTATTGGCTATCTTCTTCACAATCCCTCGTTGGAATATATCGACAGTAGTAATAACAACAACGGCAGCCAGGGCAACTCCAGTCACAATCCCTCCAGTCAGAGCAACCCTCTGCAACCGTTACAAAATCATTCTTCTGTGACATCGAGCGACTCCTCGGAGACAAGAGCCATCGAACTATAAATAATCAATTTTATTTGACTTTACCTAATGACAGTGCTATGGATGTATTTCCCCAAAACATGTTGTGTTGTTTCACGACAAAATTACTTCAGGCCATACAGTTGGACAACGAAGCTCATTCGGAAGTGCCGTTGGTAGAAACCATTCATCCCGCACATGATTCTGGCTTTTACCAAAATAAAAACACACCAGCGCTTGCCAATCCCCTATTGAATATCTATAACATGAGAATTCTCAAGGATACTATTTTAATGATCGACATCTCGTCCAAATGACTTCAACTGTTTTCAACATTCAGTTTGGCAAAGCAATCGATAACATTTGGCAAAGCAATCGACAAAACCAACAGGCGTGTATTGATTGACTACCATCCACCTTTTCATTGTCTAAAATTGGATTATCCGACATCAAGACGTTGTCCATCACATTTTCTCCAGTTTGTTTGCTATTCTGGGTGGAACAAAGCTCTCACTTCAACAAAAGACATCTTCATCATCATCATCATCAACACCAACAACAACCAACTTTTCAAGTATTTTCGATACCCTATCAAATTGAAGGAACAACCCAATTTGATGTTTGTGTACTCTGATATCGTTGAGTACAATGTGGTGGAAAACACAGTCGCTCCGTTGTCGAGAGTCATTCTTTTTAAAGTGGATTCTGCAATAGCTTCGTACGATTAAGGAGGAAACACTTATCACGTTCACTGAGAATGTGTGCATCCTCATCATCTCCCCCTCGGTAACTCGTATTTTGACAGTAGGAGATATCGTACAAAATATTCTGTTCTCCAAAGGAAAGGTCACGGTGAAACTAAATTGTCGAAACGATTCTTGACTGACCTGTAACTATTGAATCATGTGTACATCAAGGAGTAGTTCGACAATGAAGATATGGTTTGGGGTGTATGTTCAAATCTGTCCTTCGTACTGTGGCACCCGTCTTGAAACCTATGGTGACTTGCATGCTTTAAAAATGCGGCCTTGACGCAAGGATAAGTATTTCTCAAAAATGTGATCATCGACAAAGTGCCAAACAAGCGTTACTGAATGAATTGGAAAAATGCGCTGATCCAAACAGGAACAAAAAGTCTGGAGACCCCGAGAAACACCTTTAAATTCACTTCACATTCATGTGGAAACTATTGAATCATCCTCCACGACGCAGAAAGAAGAAGACAGAAAGTGACGTCGAAAACCATGCATATCTCACGGACAAAACCATAAAAAGGATAAGAAGAGGGGAACCGTCAGAGATTTGGAGGTGTTTGATTACTAAAAAGTGATGCACCGAGATTCTCGCAAATGTTCCAAGACAGAACTCTATCTGTTTGCCATGCCCCCGACGATGATGATGATGCAAGAATCCCAATGTGTAGAATTTCATCCCGTGTCGTATTTGATCACATCGGCTCCCATCGAGTTTAAAATTAAATGACAAACCGAAGATTCCATCGATCTTAATAACAGTTAGTTGTACCTGAAAGTCAAAGTCATCAAAACCGACAACACCAGTCCAAGCGTCGATGGTAGAGTGGATCCCGTCAACAATTTCATGCATTCGTTGTTAATGTTAAGTGAAGTGTATTTGTACTCGAACAATAAACTAGCCAGCAGCAGCATGGACACTTACCATCGCCGAGCTTACCGAAAGAATCTCCTGACTTACGGAAAAGAAGCCAAGAACACACACCTCAATGCGTCTGTGGTGAGGAAACCTGACACATTGCTTGCATTTGACGGCACAGCTTTGACCGAAGATGATGTTCATAATGTAGGATTTGTAGAAAATCAAACAAGGGCGTAGTTTAGAGACGATAGATCGTTTACACTTGGACATGTGGTTGCAAGACAAGTATTTGTTGAATGGCGTGGATGGACTGAATCGAAGTAGCACTGTGTTCCATTTGATGGCTAATGCAAACGGGTACAAAACCAACATCAAATATATCAGACTCTACTTTCGACGTGTGGAGGTCTTACCAGAAAGTTGGAAACGACATCAGTTGAGCTCTGACCAGAAACACAACCTAGTATCCCATACGACGAGAGGAAGTCAAAATCTTCATGACTACGTCTGGTCTCCGATCTAAGATCGAAGATCATGCTTTCCAGGGTCAGTTCCCTAAATATTTGTTCACTGGTATCGTCAGCAATACTGTCCTCAGCGGAGCTTTTGATCAAAATCCTTTCCAATTTCAACATTTCAACGTGTCCAAGATAGAAGTCACCCAGGACGGCCAGACGTTGTGTACCAGACCCTTGGACCCTAAATTTCCCCAGAAGATTTTACATTAGTCTGTTGAAGCCTTAGGACAATCGGGGACTAACAGTACCCACTGCATTTCGCGAGCGTGCTTGTGTGCGTATGTGTGTGATTCGTTTTCACTCCAGACCAAGGCAGTCAACGGGGGCCATTTCAAGCCAATAAAATCAGGCCAACTCCGTGTGAAACTTCAGTTTGCAGTAACCCTCGAAAAACACAGTGAACGAGATCTTGTATCCAGAATTCGATAATACCCTTGAAATCAACAGTCTCAGATGAGTGTTCTTGGACTTTTAAAACATGGAAAACGAAAGCCACGGACACAGACGATCAAGAATATGAACCACAGCAGTCACAGACACTACCTGAAAGGAGTAGTGGAGAAGACCCAAAGAAATAAGAAACAGTCGTGTCTCGATGGCCAGAACAAGAACACCACTTGGTCTCCGGTTTTGTTCACCACTTAGGTGAAAGAATAATACTATTGCCCAGAGAACATTGTTATGTTGTCAAATCGATAATCCTAGTCACAAACAACACGACCAAGATTGTATGATGAGTGAAGAAGAAACGTTCGAAGATTATCTGAAAGAAGCATAGACTCGCATCCCAAAAGAGACGATATTGAAAGAGTGGTATAAAGACTTTAGAGACCATTCGACACCTCCATTGACTTTCTTGAAGACGAAACGCATTGAAGCTCTCTTGCAAAAGAGTATCGATACTTCCTGTTCATCAAACTTACTTGACAGACCTCTTTAAAGAAAAAGTCAAGTTTGAAATCACTGCTTATCATTATCAGTGAGAAAACAAAAATGAATTCCTGGGAATTCATTATCTCTTGACCTACAGTTCGTAATACTGCTCCCTGGAATCCAATGGTTTGTGCTAAAAATGAATATCCTCATCGAAAACCTAAAGACGTTTGAGCTTATGACATCAGCACGGGCGACAGTCATCGACCAGGAACCCATTAGGTGGCAGACTACTTTCTCATCGACCACAGCGTGGAATATTTCGATTCCTATGGATTTCCTCCTATTGAAGACGATATCACTGATTGTATGAGAAGAAATTATATATCCATTCATTTCATTAATGTGAGATTACAAGGATCTGATTCTATAGTGTGTGGACAATATTGTGTGTATTGTCTTCATCAACAAAATTTTGTATTCCCATTAGTTCATATACTGAGTTGTTTTAGATGTGATTTCCCGAGAAACGATGCAAAATCAGAATGAAGTTTAGTGATCATTATGTATGTTTGTTTTCTTTATCTCAGAAACGTAGTGTCCATCAATGGCAAAATAACACTGTTCTAGATAATTGTAAGTCAAGTCTTACTTCACAGCGTTGTAAATACGTTCAATTTTAACTTTTTTGACACTTGTGTTTGTGTTTGTCATTTTGAAAATAGGTTTTACATGAAGAGGGACTGCCCTAATCCTCACTCTTCAGTTGTATGTTAATGATTGATTTAGAGTGGCTTATTATAAAAATGTTCATTTTAAAAATGGCCTCGGTTGGTTGTAATTTAAAACAAAAATTGACATGCTTTTTCATTTTTCTCTCTCGATCTTGGGTAGACTTTCTAAAATGGGGGTGTTTTCTTTCATGTCCGAGTACCAATCTGAGGGATGATTTCCTTCACGTCCGCTCTTAAAGCATCTAAATCGATGCGTTCACCAGTCTTGCCATCGTCAGTCAGCAGCAAGCCGTCGGTGAGAGCAGGTGGTGAAGAGCAGAACCGCTGTGGACGGGGAGGGTAGGAGACAGTGTTGGCCCGTAGCAGCGTGCAATTTAACAGAACGAGCTACCGTGAGGGCACAGCGGCAGAGCAAGAGAGAACAGTACGCTTAGCATCGACCCATGGAAGAGGAAGGCGAGGTTTTAGTGGTTTGCCGAGCCAACCCTCTTGGGAAGAGACCTTGCAGGCCTGGAAACTACCCGTACGTGGGGACACCATGCAGCCGGGGATAGGATTGAGAATGTCACCCCCAGCGCTTACAATGAACCCCACCACGTCAGGAACCGAAAGGTAATCAAGTATTGAGATGGCTTACACAGCAGCACAAAGCAGACGAACCGGTGACGAACCTATATTGACGTAGTCAACCTGCATTACCAGCAGGCAGACGAACCGGAGACCAGATGCTGCTAATCAAATTGCCTGACTGTATGGGGTTTTCCTTTTGAAATTGTTGAAAACCCCTATCGATTATACTTTTTTAAAAATAAAAAAACACAAATTTGATCAATTTGGAACCACCGCCGAAAAATTTTAAAACTATGAAAGTTAGAAATGTGCGTGATTCTAAATGGAAATGAATAACTTTTACTCACGGATTGGTATTATGTTTGGACACTAATATGTACACTATGTACACAAAATTTATAACTGAATGGAGATTTGTTAAATAATGAAATTTGAATCTCGCAGGATTTTCATAATTAAACATGTGGTTAACACATAATTGGTATTAAGGACAGCCCGATTTAGCTAACTGGGCAGAATTTGATCATGAACGTTCGTGGCGTTTCAGTACTTCCATGCCGCTTCGCGCCTTCTTTGCCGAGCCCGTGCAGTCCGCCTCTCCAGACATTACAATTAATCAGCGTGTGGTGCACGCAGTAGTGCTTCAGATGGGTTCGCAGCCCAGCAACTCGTCTAACGAATAACTTACACACTCTCCCATATCGCGCCTTCAATGAACCCTCAAAGTAGGGAAACCATGCTGCGACGGAGTGGTGTGTAATAATTAATAAGGCGCTGTGCGCCAATTAACCAGTTGCACATGACCGAACGACCGAACGCGAGTATATTCCAAATTAAGTAAGTAAGCAACAGTCGTTCCATTATTTTCATTCGTGACATTCGACTCTTGTGGCCCTTGAAGAACCGACGTATCTCGAAGCCGTGGAGAAGTAAGCGTTTCTTACTCTCCTTCCTTAAACCCGCTGACCGCTAAGAGCCGTAGGACCACCCTCTAAGCCCGACTTAGAGAGCCTACACCTTAGCAGCTACGTGTCAAGATCAACCTGCAGGCAGCGGTAGACCACAAGGATTTGAGATTAAACCACCACCTACACCATAGCAGTTAAATTCCAGCCTGCAATCCATCCATCCATCCAACCAGCCAGCCGTCCAGCTATCCATCAACGCCAGGCAGCCATTAGGACCACACCACCTCATCTTAAAGACCTGCAAGTAATATATAAGATAAAAGCAGGATAATTAGGTATAAACCTACGGGTTAAGAACTCTGTATTTTGTGGCATAAATATAATTTTTTTTTTCTTTTTTAACCGTTTTTCTTACAAATATCGCTATCATAACAACAAAATAACAATACTAAACATCTTTCCTGAACAACGGTTAGCAAATTTTGAAATTTCGGTAACCAAAACAATAAAAATCACTATGTTTCCTTTGTCTAACAAATTTTGCCGCCAAATTGTTATTGTTATTGTTAAGCCTTGTCTTGTAACTTGGGGCGTAGTGAATTTTCTGCCAAGCTTTGAAAACAAGTGCAGGCATTCATGCTAGCATTTACCTGGACAGAATCCTTGCATATCTCTAGCTCTCGGTGATCACTTCGAGCACTTGGGCCTGGTTAATACAGTTGTACCAGTGCAGAATCCTCACAGAATCAGTGCAGAATCGCTTAGAGTCCAATTGTTGGACAGGTTACGATTAAAATTAAAATTAATTAATTCTATATTTAGCGAGTCATATTGACTAAATAATCTATCCTTAAGCAACCGTTGTTTAATTCACTCTAACCATTTAACTCCTTTGTTAAACGTATAACATAAACTAGAATCCACCCATATATTGAACACAGAATTTTAGGGGGGGGTATTAAATGGGGAAAAGGACAATAATTAAGAAACCAAAATATAGGTCGAGGGTCATGACATCAACCCATCCCACGCACGAAGGATCAATTGCAGTAGGGACAAAAGCAAATGTAAAGGTGGTAGAAAACAAACTTCAATATTTCCCTACTCTCCCTAGATAAGGACACTTCGTGCCCTGCTTTCCTCAACTCCTCAAATGAAGAGAACCAAACCATGGACAAAACTTTACCAATAAATTCACCCAGATCAGGCACCAATAAGCTCTACACTCCCGACCCAGAAATCAAAGTTAGAGGGTGGGATTACGACTATGAGTCCGGGAGCTTCGTAGATCAAAATGATACAGTACCCATGGATCACCTCCACTCAAGTAAACATATACCTAATGTACAAATAGCAGTAATACCAGATTGGAAGGAGGGAAAGAAACTTTCTCTATCCCGGAAACTCCCACCTCACCAATAGATACCCCAAAACAGGAGGAGAAAAAGGGACCTTTAGACCAGACTTGTATGTCTCTACTACACCAATAAATAAACCAAATGAGGAGGGGGAAAAGATAACATTAGACCTGTCACGTATGCTGTAGCAACAAGGAAGGTAATGAAAGTTAACCAAAAAACAAATAAAACACACGCAAACAAAACAGAACACGAACCAGTAACTTCAACGCCTACTATCACGAAAGCACGGTGCGCTAAGGTGCACAGCAGCCAAATAGCAGGACCGTCAAAAGTAGGAATAGAAGCAGATGAATGGATTCCTATATTACAAATCCCTGACACACAATCTGAATCTGAACCTGTAAATTGCCCACGAGAGAAAGGAAAGGGGAAACAACCAATGAAGGGGGTCCCCAAAAATAAGAACACAAATAAAACAACAACAGGAGCAAACAATTAAACAGACATTAGGGCAACTAATGCAACAACGACAATGCTAACCGCCACTAAAAGATCCAGGAAGCAGGGCGAAACAAGTGACAACTCCACTAAGAACAATACCACCGCTTGCCCGGGTCATAGCCCCATTGGGCAACCTACTAAATCTGACGCAAACAAACAAAACTACTCGTACAACCCACGTGAGCTGTCAGTATTCATAAAAAGTTCCCAAGTAAACATTAACTCCATTAGTAACAAAAGTATCAACAACCGAGCTTTAAAGAGTACTCGGTGGCAATTCCAAATACCTAATACGACACAAAATTACATAGTAATCAGATGCACCTCCCCAATACAAGTCTCTAAATATGCAGAGATCCAAAAAATTGGCAAATATCAAGTATCAATTACTAGACACAAGGCATCTAGCCCAACAAAGCAAATAAGCACACTGAAACCCCTAAACAAGAAAATCATTCGGGCGAGCACAACACACGATACCCAATCAATAATACAAGAAATACGAAAACACAGAGAGGAAGTCGCTAACGCAGTGTGCCTTATAAACAAAGAAGACAAGAACTCAACTGCAGTACTCATGTACTTCAATCAACCCCCGCTATTAATGGTCCGTATGGGACCGCATGGAAAATTCCTAAAAACAGAGGAATACAAGAACAAGTCACGATTTTGCGTAAATTGCCAAGGGTGGGGCCACTATTCCACTAAATGTAGATTCCATAAAATATGTAACAAATGTGGTGGCAAAGGGAGAGTGCAAATTAGTAGGACAAAGGTGGATAAAGCTCAAACTGAAAAAAAGAGAAGTCAAACACGCCCCAGTGGCACCACAAAAACCCATAAATAAAAATATGCAACCTACCCATATACTCATAAAAAAATGAAATCAACACAACTATAACAAATAACGGTAAGGATGAAATGCAACACATCCCAATCACACAGGTTCTAGAGCTTATCCAGGATATTATCAACGAGCCACTCAATCTAAGCAAAGACAACCAAGTACCCGTCGATACCATATTCAACCAACTAATAGCCCTAACACGATTGCGAATCCAAAAAAGGAACCCAGCACAAGCCATGGGACACATAGACACAATATAAATGTACCTAGGATCAACATACAGTGGATACAAAGGAAATAATTCGAATTTTGCGGTGGAACTGCAGGGGAATAAGAACAAATATCCCGGAGTCTGTTCTTAAACTTCAATCTGAACTTGATAAACCCGACATTATGTGCTTGCAAGAGTCTCATCTGAGCGAGCGTATACAGACCACACCAAACATACCAGGATATTCAACCTGCTATATCAAAAACACACCAAATGGAGACAAGGAAGGCGGTCTGGCAACAGTTGTCAGTGACGCTCTATCAAGTGAGTTGGTTGAGATCACATAGCAAATTCCAAACACCAAACCACTCCCATAAGTACAGATTACAAAAATTAATAATGGTAACAAACCCTTGTTAGTAGTAAACATGTATGACGAGGGAGGGGGATCGATCATACAAGCCGACACTTATCATAAAATAGTCAGTGAGCTACGAGATAATCTCATTATCTGTGGTGATTTCAATGCACATAGCGAACAATTGGGGGGGGGGGGGGTTGGACCCATTTTGATAGTAGTGGAAGTAGGGCTGAAGAGTAGATCACGCTATCAAATTTGGTCATATTTAATAATGGTACACGGACCAGAATTAATCCCGAAAACGGGACATTGTCCGCCATTAACCTAACAATTTGCTCACCCAAGATTGCAGAAATTTCCGATTGAGAAGTTGACCTAATAAGCACATTAGGCAGCAAGCACTTTTCAATCTTGACCACTATACATACAAAGACATACATAGAAATAATATATCTCCGACCCCAAAATGGAGATATGATAAATCGGACTGGGAGATGTTCCATTCTCTATGTGAGGTGATGGACATGTCCCAGCTATACAACGACAATGTTAACATCAGCAGTGAAAATATTGTCGAGGCTTTAGCCTCTGCGGCGGATTGGTGCATCCCAAAACTGGAGGGCGGGCCAACAAAAAGTCCATACCATGGTGGAACGACAAGCCATACAAGAGAAAAAAGGTCCTAAATATATGTAGGCATATTAAAGATTCTCAGGCGTTCCTTGCTTACAAAGAAAAAGAACGAATAGTTAAGACCACTATATTTGCAGCAAAACAAACATCATGGAAAGATTACTGCTCGCCATTAAATTATAAAGCTGATATGAAACAAAATCGCCCAGAATCAACAGAACAGGCGATTTTGGTCTGCTGAATCTGATCTGGCGATCGGGAGAAATACCAAACCGTTGGCAACAAGTAATTGTTATACTAATCCAGAGTAAATGGAATAAAAATAAAATTTGAGAGAGTGGCTAAATTCCTTGGGATGCTACTCGATGAGCACTTAACATGGAGCAATCATATAATAGAGCTACTAAGGAGATGTGGGAATGATCTAAACCTCTTAAGGAACCTTAAGGGAACTGATTGGGGGACGGATCAAACCACACTCCTTACACTTTATCGGACACTTATTCGGTCCAAAACTGATTACGCATGCCAAGCGCATGCTTCGTCACACCCCAATTTATTAAATAAATTGGACCGAATACAACACCAAGCTCTACTTATATGCACCGGTGCACTCGGTAACACACCCAGGGAGGAAATCAGAATTTTAGTTGGGAACCTCCACTTAGCTTGAGACGAGAAGAGTTGCTCCTGAGGTATGCGACAAGAATATCAATACACGATGAGTCGCACCCTACTCGAGCAATAATAACGAGATGCAACAGGCCCTTCAGGTATAAACTATTGAAAAATTTGCCTGGGGGAAGAAAAAAAAAATCCATGACCTGAAAAGGGAACTAAGCCCCCCGAACCTTCATGCGGGAAAAAAATATGCTGACCCCGTCCCATGGACCTGTACTGTGCCAAATATTAACTTTAATGCTCTTAAATATGGAGATAAACAGGACAAACCGATAGAAACAAGGGCGAAAATTCTCTCTGAATGAGAAAATATGTATGAGGGATACACCCATATTTACACCGATGGATCAAAATCCCCAGACGCAGTGCGTACTGAAGCAGCAGTAGTAATACCGGAGAAAAACATCACACGGGGCGAGACTACCGGACAACTGCTCCATTTACAAGGTCGAATTTTGGGCCATTTCCAAAGCAATCGAATGGATTCAGACTAGCCAAACCAAAAAAGCAGTAATAATTAGCGACTCCGTCAGTGTGCTGCGGACTCTAGAATCAGGCAACTCTTCATGTAGGGAAAACATGATAAAAGAGGATGTCTACCTGAAACTCAAAATCCTCAAACAAACCGATCAGGCTGTAGAATTAATGTGGGTACCCTCTCACATTGACATACCTGGAGACAAAAAGACAGATAAAGTGGCAAAAAGCAAGTTAAGCGAACAAGAAATCCACCAATTGGAATACAGCGTCCAGGAGAACTACAATGTGATCAGGCAAGAAATTTAAAACAAATGGCAGAGAGAATGGGACGAAACAAACAAAGTGCACAGGCTATACGACATATGCAAAAAAAAAAAAAAAAAAAAGGCAATAGAAATACCCTCGCCCCAAACCTGGCAAACCCACATGACATAAAGGTCATAAACAGAATTAAAACAGTTTTGGAAGGTTTGTACCTGGTATCAAAGAAGCAGGCGTAAACTACCCACACTGTCCCACCCCACAAACACTCGACCATATATTCAATAAATGCTCCAAGTACAATAGAGAGAGAACAAATTTCAGGAAAGAGAGAAAAATTAAAATCCTCAGTCATATAACCGAATTTCTTAACAACTAAAATTAATAACATCAATTTGGTGTATGCAAACATCATGGGATACATAACAGAAATCTGCAAGAGAGGAGAAATCTAAACCCCAACTAAGGATCAAGCTTAGAAACAACAAAAACTAACTACGCACCATAAAAATTTGAACAGGCAATAGGGATACATAACTTGTCTTGAGCAGGAGAGGATGGGCTCCGCCTAAGACGGAGGGGATAGTATGCTGGGCCCATTCGGGGTGGCTAGTTCGCAACGAGCGGCCTATCCCCGCCCTAAGGGGCGAGAAAATTTCTACCCTTTAGAAAAAAGACAAGTCATGGAATAATTTAAGTACATGTAGCCAAATAAGACTGCATAAATGGCAACCCCGAATCGTCTAAAGCGGGAGAGGAGGGGCCCTGCCCAGGGAGGAGGGGATTGGTAGGCCGGACCTACTAGAAGCCTGGTTCGCGGATGGACGGCCCAATCCCCGCCCTAGTAAGCACGAAAAACTCCATTTCCATAGAAAAGACAATTAGGAGTAAGCCAAACTTTAGGATTTAAACGATTAATTATATATGTAATAACCAAAAACAACTCCAGGACAGTAATTATAATACTGCCTCCTCTACCCCTATGATTAACACATCATGCATGTTTTTTTGTTTTTTTAAAACTTATTTATTTATATCTTTCCTACTACATGAATAATACTCTTTAAAAAAAGTCGCACTACTTTCTCTCTCCAGCTACACTAACGACTGTAATTAATACACGGAGTCGTAAACCTGGCAGGCAACCAGCAGACTAGCAACCTCATAAAATTAAGAAATATACGGTGGTCCAAAGTCCAGAAAATCAGGGCCAGCTGCACAAAGCGACAATATTGATAAGAAAAACACAGAATTGCCCCACCCCTTACTAGTTATATAAGGTGGTCAAAAGCCCAGAGCATCAGGGCCAGCTGCACAAGGCGGCAATAATTGGAAGGTTAAAACATCACACATCCCAATGTTATGCCACACACCCTATCATACATATGAGGTGGTCCCAAGCCCAGACCATCAGGGCCCACTGAACAAGGCAGTAAATGATTAATATCACAAACTGCATGAATATAAAATCAATAAGGCAACTTGTCTTAGCAACAAATTCCGCTCCTTAATCCTATATTCTCTACTAATCCCCTGCAATAACAATAATGCATTAGCCATACAATACAGAGTTACTTCAAAATTCCTTATTGAACATTTGGCTGCAAGATGACAAATTGTATTCATTTTGGCACACAAATCAAAATAATTATACTCTGGACATGACGGAGCCTCATGGGACGACGGCGCACTCCTTGCCGAGCAGCTTTCCTCCTTTGCCTCACCAGACATTCCACAAGTAATTAAATAGTGCGCTGTGCACACATTGCTATCCGACGTACATGGCCGAATGGCCGCACACGTCGTTAATTCAAAACTAAATCAATCGGTCTTGCCATCAGTCAGCAGCCAGCCATCGGAAGAAGCAGGTCCTGGGAGCAGAGCAGAGTCGCTATGGATGAGGAGGGGAAGCGACAGTCCACTATTGCCTCGGGTTGGTTCGTGCAGTTAACTAGGTACCCTACTACAAAGAAATTATTGGAAGTCAGGGACCAAGCTGCAAATAGGAACCAATTCCGGTGTGCATATAGTCGACCTACTCCCCCACCAAAAGCCGACTACATAGAGCAGCACGAGCGAGTACGAGCAGTACGAGCGAGCTACCATGAGGGCATGGCGGAAGGGCAAGAGAAAAACAAGCAAGCCTGGAAAAGACTCTTGGAAGAAGGAGGCAAGATGTCGACAAGATCCATCGATCCAACCCCCAAGGGAAACGACCAGGGATTGAAAAAGGACGACTGAAATAGGGGCAGAAAGCAATCGGTGACGAAACCTGGAAGACGGAAGCGAGATGTCGACATGGTCCCTTGAACTTAAATCACCCCCAGAAAGACTCACCAGGGACCGGACACAGTTGAAACTGCCCACTGTATGGGGTTTTTATTTTGGTTTTTTGAAAACCCCTTTGGATTATACTCTTTGCAATTACCAATTTTACCTTTTCTGAAACACGATAAAAAACAAACAAACAAGTGATTTACAAACAATGTGTGGAATTCTAGATTAAAATCAGTAACTTGAACTCACGGATTGGTTTTCTTTTTTGGAAAATTTATGTACAATATGTACACAAAAATTTACAACTGATTGTTAATAAATAAAGAAATTTGTAACTGTTATTATTGTCATAATTAAAATATGTGGCTAACACATAACTGGTTGTTAGTGACAGCCCGAAATAGTTAAAACTGGGCAGAATTTGATCGATAGTAAATCCCTGGCGTTTCAGGATATTTCCAGTGACTCTTTGAGTCTCCGGCTGTAACTTTTTCTCCTTTGCCTCGTTCAGACATTTTAATTAAGTTGTGTGCATTGCACACAGTAATGCGTCAAATGGGTGCCTTGCACCCATTCGACGAGTATTTAAGCAATGGGCGGTACGCACATTCACAACACGTGCATGGCCATCTGGCCGAACAAGTGTATAATTCAAGACAGATAAACAGTCTTACCATCCATCTTCGACTGAATGAGTAGCAACCACGTGAAAGTAGGAAAACTGAGGGAGGTAACTCTCGTTTTTGGAAAGACTGGAGTACCTCTTGGGCTGGGTAACAGACTATTACCCCCATTCAAGAAATCTCCAGAGGAAGATGATCTCCTTCCGGATGGGAAAGAACCTAATAATGGCAAAAGAACCAATCAAAATGAAGGGAGCATGGGATCAATAAAAGAAGGAGAAACAGAAAGCAGAAACACGAGCAGGACCTGCATCGCCTCTGAAAGATGCGAAGGCGTGCAGCAGAGGCTATGACAACGAGAAGACGAAGACGAACAACAATGGCAGAATGAGCAGCCGCAGCATCAGCAACAATATCATCATCATAAGCTGAAGCAACAACAATTCCTCATTCGTAAGGTGCATGGTTGCGACGCGGATCCTCGCGCAGGTAAAACTAAAAGATGGTAAATTTATACTGTATAAAACGTCAACAATATCATCCGCTATAATCAGTAAAATTAAAATAACGGCTACGAAACTACAGTGAAAAAATTATCTGAATCATAAAAATGTAATGTAAGTAAAATATTAAAGATAGTCAACCTCATTGGGAAGTTCTATGAGCACTTCGAATGCACCGTCATCCTTAACAACACTTTTAAAGAGTCGTTCCAGGTGAAATCTGGTGTTAGACAAGGTTGCATCCTCTCTCCCATTCTGTTCCTCATCACCATCGACTGGATAATGCGCCAAACAACTTCCGACCATGCCAGAGGGATCCAGTGGACACCCTTCTCAAACCTTGAAAACCTGGACTTTGCTCATGATCTGGCTGTCATCTCATCAAGGCGTTCTCATCTTCAAGAGATATCTGACAGACTCTGCAAATACGCCAAACAGACGGGCCTGCATATCAATGCAAAGAAAACCCAAGTGATGTGCACAAACGCAGCAGCTACTCTTCCAATTACAATCGATGGAGAGGCACTTGAGTTTGTAGACGACTTCACCTACCTTGGTAGCCTAATTAGTAACAACAATGGTGCCAAAAAGGACATAAAGGCCAGGTTAAATAAAGCCAAAGGTGCTTTCAGCAGGCTTCGCCCTATATGGAGATCAAAACAGTACAGCCTCAAGACAAAGATCAGACTTTACAACAGCAGCATAAAGTCGGTTCTTTTATATGGCTCCGAGTGTTGGAGAGTTGTGAAGACAGACATGAGAAATGTAAATTCATTCCACAATGGCTGCCTCTGTAAAATCTGCAACATCTACTGGCCAAACAAGATCTCCAATGTGAGCCTATATGAGAAAACTGGATGTAAAAACATTTCTCTGGAGGTCAAGATGCGCAGAATCAAATGACTCGAACACGTAATGCGGATGCCACAAGAACGGATACCTAAGGTAGCTCTCAGATGGACACCAGCGGAGAAGCGTAAGCGTGGTCGGCCAAAGATAACCTGGCGAAGGACAATGATGATGGATCTGGAAGAGATGGAACTTTCCTGGGGCGAAGCTCAAGCCATTGTTCAGGACCGACCCAGATGGCGGAAGATGGTTGCACCCTTATGTCCAGTTGGGGTGAAAAGGACCCTTAAGTAAAATATAGACTTTATCAATTTTTTTGTTAATTATATGACACACATTCAAAAACAATGAAGTCTGATTAAAAATAGCATTATAATATTTTTGTAAAAATCATAATTAAGTACATTTAGAATTGCAAGTAATGTAGTCATTATTATTATTATACAAGACCAACAAAAAACAAATATACACATGCATGCAAAATAAGTAATAATTCAAATAATAATTAAAATATTCAGATGACAATACTTTTTTCCCAGATCAAAAATAAATACAAATATAGCATGCCAGCAATTTGATTAACATTTAAAAAGAGCATGTAATGTAGACATTATAATTATAATTATTATTATTTATGTTGTTGAAAATACAAATAATTCCTAAATATAAGTGTAAATTGTCTGATAAACATATAACTCATTATTACTAAGATTATTTATTTTACAATCTGATTCAATTAATTAAATTTTAAAATTGTGATACAAAATATCAACATTATTATACAATATTATTTCTATTTGTATTTGTTTTTGATCTGAATATTTTAATTATTATTTGAATAATTTCCGGAAGTGACGTCCATGGTTCGTGACACTGACTAAAAAGTCATATGGCATATGACCGGACCGTGCAAATTAGACCAAGGTATGGATATTATTAGTTTATAGCGTCTCCGTGTTTTTGAAATTAAAAAAATTAAATTTAAAAATAAATAGTTTTTTTCCGTTAATTCTATATGCAGTTTGTGCACTTACATTACTGCTTGCTTGCTCTTTACCATATAGATACAAGACTCAATAGACTGAGAGAGAGACAGACAGACATACGGAGAGACAGAAATTTAAAAATAGACACTGGTGAATGGATACACATTTTATTATAATAGATTCAATATATTTTGATGTAGAATATATGTTTATTATGAAATAATACTGAAACGAAAAAGTCCGTAGTGAATATACGTTTCGAGTGTAAATTTGTCTTACGTTGTATAAGAACCCCACATGATTAAAACCAAATATTTACATTGGCTATCCTGTTGTATAAATTCCCAAAGTGGATTATCCTGTTCAAAATATGTAAACAAAGCCAACATGTGATCGGCGGCGCTATCTTTTAGCATACAATAGAAAATTCAAGGCTAAAACCTCTGACATGAAAAAGGCATTAGTGAAAACGGAGATTTTCATTATGATTTTTTTAAATTACATAAAAATACCTGTTTAAATCTCATTTTTTCAGATTTTACTGTTTAATTCATTCCGTTCACTCTTTAAGAACGCTGGTGACAAAGCTGATGACGTCACTATCTTGAAACTAGCGCGTTATATCGCGAGAAACATGGCGCACGATTGAAGGAGTCTCACGACAACTGGCCGTTGGACGATATAAAAATTATTTTCAGCGCTTATCCAAGTTGTAACTGGAAAAAATAGAGACAATGTTTTATTGGTGGAATTTCAGTCCTTTTACAGACCGGAGTTTGGAAAACTCGTTACTGAAATTAGCACCTGATTCTTTAGTGCAGAAGTGAGTAATGCGGCATTGTTTGCTGGTCCGGAAGTGATTTGTTTTTGTTTCGAGTGCAGACTCTCAAAAAAATGCCGCATAACCTATGACAAAATTAAGCTCTGTCTAGAAAATCAAGGAAGTAGCAGCGAACAGGTTAAAGGACGAATGATCTGAGCGAAAAGACCCTGAGGTTAACTGGACTTGGTACGAACCACCCATTATTACATGTGGTAAGTAGCCCGTGAGCCAAGCCAGACCAGCTGTTGCGGCTCGAATGCAAACTGCGCAAGTTACGGTGTTTTTCAAAATTGCTTGCAATATCGCTAAATTTCCCCCATCATCCAATCTTTTTTCTTTTTTTAATTTCACAATGATCACGATCACTTAGACGTTTGGAACATGTTAAACTGTGAATTACTGGTTTTTCCCAGATAAATCTTTTTTAAAATTCACTGCAGTTAAATATCATAAATATTGTATCACTGTTGTCAATAGCCATCGATAATATTATGACCCAGATATTTGCAACGCTGTTAACATGCTTGAGTAGTTTTATGGTACACATGGCCACCTTGCAAGCACAGGGGCTCGTAAGTCGTATCGTTGCTTTCAACTGACTTATAAATCATACATATACTATATAAAATCTACAAAGAAGGACACTTATCTCCCTTCACTCGTGACCTATTTCAGAATCAACGCTGATATTTCAAGTTACACTTCGCGTAGCGTAATAAATTTGGTACCAATGTTTAGCGAAGGCATTCAACTTTGTATGCCTACACAAAGTTTGACATATTATCATACCTTGAAGGAATACCAGACTATTTTCCCATGCCATTGGTCGACATGACCATGATCGCACCTGCTTAATATGCAAGTGCACCGTGCTGAATGGAATACTGCCCGTCATTGACCAACCGAAAATGACGCACTGCACCTATTTATAATTTATTCCTGGAAATTTAAATTGCTATATTATCGTGAAGAAGCAGACGAAAAATGACAGAGAAGAAGCGTCCTCTCTTGTAGGTTTTATATAGTATATGTATGATTTATAGGTAAATTGTAAGCAACGATACGAGCCCGTGCTTGCAAGCAGGCGAACCATGTTCAAAACCCATAATGTGCATACATTTTTTTTCATCAATTTTAGTTCTTTATATGCCGTTTTACTTTGAATTACGAAGAAGAATATGTTACTACTGATATTTTATGTGCCAATGTACACAAAGCATCATTCCACTTTATACAGTAGAAGACTTCTTGCTTCCAATCATGAACATTTTTTCAGGTACTTTAACGTCTGTATTTCTCGTGATGTTCGGCAAGAGGAGGGATAATAAATTCATCAGCTATATTTTCCGGTATCTATACTTTTTTATACAATGACACTCCTAGGTTATATCATCGGTACAGCACGCCTACATTATATGTATGACTTGTATTTTACGCAAAAATCGCCATCACTGGAACTGAACGTGTACGCGAAAGCGGACTTGGCGTACCGCTTTGGACCTTCATCTCGTTTATTTTTTTATTTCTTTCCTGTGGACGCCAGCCTTTCGTATATTATAGCTGCTCCTTAGATTTTGTTTTAGATGTTGTGGTTGCAGAACTAGCACACACATTGGATTTCACACTTGATGTTGCCTTCGACTTAGCTTTACACTTGGGAATATTGCCAGCTTTGCAACTGGTGGAAGGTCAAGTTACAGGGGGCATGCTATACGTTGAAGGCATTGGGCGAGTTTAAGTGTCAGTGACATTTGGACTGCACGCAGACAAAGGTGGTTCTAAAAGACTCATCGTGTCTGTCTCTCAATTTGATACAGCTTTATCTCTACACCGCTGCATGGTGACATTGCGGAAGGAATCGTCGGGTACATGCTCCGGGGCAATTTGAAAAGATGGGAGGGAAAACATTTCAGGGGTACCTTCTTCTTCGTGTGGTGTATCTGTTGCATCATCCTTTTTAGAAGTGGACTCATTTTCACTTTCTGTTGCAACGATGGGTAAGTGTTCGGGTGCTTCATGCAGGTCTTCCGTCACAATACTTGTAAGGCGCCGTCCTACATGCCACGTTCCGAAAATGGGAAAATTGTAATTGTATTGAGTGGCCCTATCTAGAGGATAGACAGACCTCAGGGTAACAAAGAAGGCCACCATTACATCAGAGGATCGGTGGTGACAAAACATTATTTCACACATGTGACTCAAAATTCCCCACTCTGGTGCCGTTCATTTTACGTAAATGATCTTTGCAATGTTTCCAAACTTCTTCAATACTATTGGTGTTCATTGATATCTCCTCCCCCGTCTCATCACTGAGGTATTTCTTGGAAAACGACGACTTGTGAATAACAGAAAAAATGCTCATACCCCAGTTGATTTAATTCTGGGTATCTGCTCCACCCATCGCTGAAAACGTGAGTTCCCTGCTGTACATGCCGCTGGATAAGTGGGATGAGGGTGGCAGCATCCCTCTTGTCAACTGGATAAAGGGGTAATCTGTTAGATGACCGCTCCACCATTCCAAAAACCCACACATGCAGACCCTTGGTGGGATTCCCACAATGGTACTTGAACTTTCTTCCGAAAAAAACTCTCATCTAGCTCCACCTCTCCATCAAACACCAGTGACTGCCGGAATTTCTGTCGGCGGGCCTGGGGGACATTCCATACAAAAATGGGGCTTCGGGGGAAGGTTCTAACAATTTTGGAGTTTTTACTAAAGTAATATCTAAATATCAATACGCAGGGGAATTTTAGCGACTACATAGGTAATCGCTCAATATTCCCCGGGAGAAAATCATCCATATAATAATAATAGTGTACGATAAATCATTGGATTTGTAAGCAACATTTAAGATAATGAGTCTGTGACAAACAATACTTTAATTTCTTTCATTTCTGTGCCTATAAGTCACTCTCTCCCGCCCAAGCACTCGTATCATCCAGAGTAAACGTTATAGGCATACAGTGTATAATTTCTGTGTCGAAATAATAAGAAAAGAGCTTCAAAATGCCGATAAACAGCTGCGTCACCTCCAAGATTTAGCAGCCAGGCCCACTCAAAGAGCACATCAGGGTTTAGTCCATTCACTCAAACAAATGTACAAACCAAAATTCGTTGGAAATGGTTAAGTCAGTCAGTCCAAAATAAACGTCTTAATTAAACTGGCCACAACGAAGCCCTACCAATAACAGTAGTAATATGTGGGTATTGGGGGCAGTAACGGGTTTTTAACATTGATGGGGCACTTGGGGACAGTAACGGGATTTTAACATTGGGGCCTCTCTGGGGCAGTAGGGGTCACTTGGGCTACATGGGGACAGAATGAGAGGAGATAGAAATAACACATACACCAAACACAATTTTGTGGAAAGGCAATTTTTGGGATTATAATCTTTTCTGGATAAATGGTGTGGCCCTGAAAAGGGCCGTTGGAGTTTGTTAATTTTTCCTCCAACAGGTGGTGAGGAAGCCTAGGATGTGAAACTTATTCTTTTCAGGGAGCCAGTCGGGATGTCCCATTCGCCTGAACTTGTCCTGGATTTTCATCCAGTTCTCATTCAGGCGATGGAAGTCTTGTTGTTTCTTCTTCTCCATTATTTCCTCCGCCCAAGCTTCTTGATGGTAGCTACCTTCTTCTCCATCACTTCTCTGACGAGTATCTTGGCAGTGAGAAGGGCAGTGGCTTCTTTTCAGACGGTACTGGGGGGTGGATACAACTACAAATCTTCTTGTACTTGGTGGAGAAAGTACTCCACCCCTTCCAGTAAGTCCACTGCTTTCTTGAGTAGCACTACTCGACAGGGTGTCAAGGAAGTCTTTTGGGCTTCCTCCACCAAGACATCATGCACCAGGCTCCTTGCATTCTTCAGCGCAACCACTTGGTTGGTGACATAGGGTAGAGTGATTGGATATCTCCAACAACACTTTATCCTTTCTACCAGCGACTCCACTCCCACGATCACATCCCAGGCTTCCTGCAGATTCTCGATGGTTGTCATTCTGGTCTTCTTTTCAGTTGACGTTGAATGGTGCGACTATGGAAGACGCCGCTTTATATGCTGGAAGCACAGACGTGAAGGAAAACATCCCTTCCCAAACCAAAAAACATACATACAAAATCTTATCATCCATAAAAAAACACACGCACACCAGTACGCAGACCTAAAAGAAACACTTTTTTTTTTAAAAATTATTTTTTATAACAACACAAATATACACTCCATACAAACACACTTTTTAAAAAAAATTATTTTATCAAACATACACCAAACATACCAAAATACTTTTTTTTTTCTTTTTAATTTTTTTTATAAAACACATACACACTCTATACAAACACCACAAACATACAGGAATGGGAATTTTTTTGGAGTGGAGAAAAGACAGACAAATACACAGTCCCCTACAAACACATATAAGGCCAATTGGATTATGATCTTTTCTTGATAAATGGGTGGCTCTGAAAAGGGCCGTTGGGGTTTTTTGTGTACACCTAGAGGTGTGGACATCTTCCAGGTCGGGCCCCACAAGTTGCACACCTCCCACTCCATCTATTTCTACCACTGTTGTTGTTGATGGGAAATGGGAAGGGGAGCTCGATGGCTTCACTGTCCCAATCCTCCGTTTGAGGGACAGTGAAGGCCTGCCTTCGTCTTCTCCAAACCACCCTGTGTTCTTGAGGGTGATCTAGTGGAGGGTGTTGTGGCTGCGGCTGTGGCTGCTGGGGTCTCTGCTGCTGGGGTGGCGGCGGTGTCTGTGGCATGGGCTTTACAGCCTCAATGTTTGGTAGAATCATCATATGCGGCTGTATCATCTTGTTCTTTTCCTCTTCTTCTTTTTATTTGTCTCCGCCTCCACCTCTTCCTCCAGCGTGATCAGAACAAGTTCGTCCATCAAGCGACGAACCTGTTCTAGGTGCACTTGAATTTCTCTGTTTTTACGTCCTACGACTAGTCATTATTTTGGCTGTTGACAAGTCAACGTGGGTAACTTGACTGGGGAATGCATCACTTTATATACTTTAAGCACGGACGTGAAAGAAAACATCCCCTCACACCTAAAAAAAAAAATTACCCACACGACAGCGTCTGACGTCATTCTATGCTTTGCGGATTCTACACTCTACCACCCCTACAAAAAAAACCACACCAAGTATGCGGCCCTAAAAGAAACACCTTTTTAAATTTTTTATAAAACACAAACACACACCACACAACCCCTTGTTTTTTGTTTTTTTTTTATCAAACACACCACACAACCCTTTTTTAAAATTTTTATTTTTTAATTTTTTATAAAACACATACACACTCTATACAAACACCACAAACATACAGGAATGGGATTTTTTTTGGAGTGGGGAAAAGACAAAGACAAACACTAAACATACACTCCAAATATTTTTTTTAGGCAATCTGAAAAGTTTTCTTTTCTAGAGATCTGGGTGGCCCTGAAAAGGGCTGTTGGGGTAAGAAGTTGTGATTAACTTCTAGTAGCAGTAGCAGCAGCCGCAGCAGGGCTGCCACGTTTTACCACTGGTCTCACGGCTTTAGGACAAGGTCTCTTTCTGGTGAAAGAGAAGGCAAACTCCTCACAATCCATTCTACAACTGAATTATCCGTCTGATAGTTTCAGCGGTTGTAAGAGTTGTTGTTGTTGTTGTCTTTGCTGCACTCTTTGTCTCTCCTCCCATTCCGTTCTGTCCCTGATGATTTCTTCTCTCAAAACTTCTTCCACCAGATCTTGAGCCATTTGCAAAAAGATCATCGTCTTCTTCTCTGGGTTGTTCTGAAGCAAATGATGCCTCACCCGCTGCATGTTCACCAAGGCCTCATTCAGCGTGCTAATCTTGGCTGCCATCTTCTTTAAGTGTTGTTGTTGAGATCTTGACAAGTCAATGAGAGTGACTGCACTGGCCAGCGCACCGCTTTATATGCTGGAAGCGCGGACACGATGGAAAACATGGTTCAGATCGATAGTGAGAAATAGGACAGAGTTGGTGACCTCTGATCGATAGAAAGAGATAGAGCATGTTCATGTTCATTTTTTCAAATCCAATAAACCACACACCATTTTTTTCAAAAATCAACATTTTTTAATAAAAAGAAGCTTCTCTAACATAAAAATGCAACCAACAAACAAGATTAAACATGAACGTATTTACAGGGTTGACAACGTTGGGAAGGCAAACTGAACTTCCACTGTTCTACATCATTCTGTGATCGATGCACACTACGTTTCTGAGCTAAAGACAAGAGATAACCATAATGTTCGCAAAACTATCTTTCTACTTTAGAATTGTTTCGTGCATACTCCCTATCAAAACAAGTCACTAAATGTTCTAAGGAATATCTGAGACTGCGTTGATGAAGAAAATGTACACAATATTGTCCACACACAATAGAATCGGATCCTTGAAATCTGGCATTATTGAATCGAGTAGAGACTGCATTTCTTCTCATAAAGTCAATGATGTCATCTTCTAAAGGAGGTAATCCATAAGAATCAAAATATTCCACACAGTGATCGTTTAGAAAGTACACGGCTACCTATTGGGTTCCTGCTCGATGACTGTCGTCGGTATTGATGACATAGGCATGAACGTCTTTTGGTTTGTGATGGGGAAGTTCATCGTTAGCACACACGACAGGATTCCAAGAAGAAGTGTACGAACTGCGAGTCAACAGGTAATGAAGTTCCCTAGTATCCATTTTTTCTGGCTTCACAGGTAATGATAAGTCATCAATTCACACTTGACTTTATGCTTGAATTGGTCTCTCAAGTAGTACAATTCATCATGGTGGCTAGTCACTGTAGTCTGTTGCAAGAGAGCTTCGATGCATTGGATCTCCAGAGGAGTGAGTGGAGGTGAGGAACGATCCTGCAAGTCTTTATACCACTTTCTAAACACCTTTTCTTCCGAGATCTGAGAGCAGGCGTCCTCCAAATATTCTTCCAATTTTTCTTCTGCCGTCATCATCAAACATTTGTCGTGTTGTTTCTGACGCGGATGATTGATTTGACATCCACGACAATGTTCTCTAGACAGATCTGTAATTTTGCCAGCCAACTCCGTAGCAAAACAGGACACTAAATGTTCTTCTTGTTCTGGCCATCAAAATCCAGCAAACTTGGGAACACTATTTTTCTCTTCTTCTTTATTTGGTTCTGGATGAAAAACATCGTCATCACTGGTGGAGGGTAGTGACTGCTGTGCTGCACAAAATCCCTCATCTTCTTCGTCTATCTCCATAGGTTTTTCGTGTTGTATCTTTTATTTTCTTCTAACAGTCTGGAATCACTTCTCTCAAACTGTTGATTTCTAGAGTATTATGAAATTCTGCATACAAGACGACGTTTACCGTCTCGGGTAAAGGTTGTGCAAACTGAAGTTCCACACGAAGTTTGCCTGATTTTATAGGGTGGAAATGTCCTTCATTGCTGCCTTGGTCAGGAGTGAAATCAAATCCCCACAACGCATATCCTCCATCATAATCCTCGTATGAAATGCTGTGGCTGCTGTTGGTGGCTAACTGTCCTGTGGCTTCATACAGGGTCATGTAAGATCGCAAGTAATTTTTCTGCTCGCCAAAGTTAGGTTCAAAAGGTCTGGTACACAACGTCTCACCATCTCGACTGACTTCTATCTTGGAGACGTTGTAGTGTTGAAAGTTGAAAGGATTTTGATCGATGGTTCTGTTGAGGGCTGCATTACTGACGATGCCAATCAGCAAACGTTTGGGAAGCTGTCCTTGGAAGACGTGATCTTCGACTTTGGATTGGAGTCCAGTGGCAATGGTAAATGTTTTCACTTCCACTCGTCACACAGGATACTTGGCGGTGGTTCTGCTCAACGTTTGACTGATGTCGTTGGTTACTTTAGATAAGACTTCTACACGGCACACGTAGTCTGGCTTCTTCGATTTTGGTTTTGTACTCATTGTCATCGGCCATCAAATGGAAGGTGGTACTTCTACGATTCAGTCTCAGGCGTACATCCACTCCGTTCAACAAATACTTGTCTTGCAACCACATGTCCAAATGCAAACAGTCCATCAGTTCTAAAGTGCGCCCTTGTTTGATTTTCTTTTGATGGGCGGTAAATCCCACATTGTGATCTGCATCATCAATTGTAATCAACGCTGTGTCGTCAAACTTTCCCAAGGTGACAGCTTTTCATACCATGGAAGCATCCAGATGAGTAAACTTGGCTTCTTTTCCGTACGTCAAGAGATTTTCCAAGTAAGCACGGTAAGGGTAAGTACCCATGCTGCTGCTGACCAGTGGCTTCTTTTCCGTACGTCAAGAGATTTTCCAAGTAAGCACGGTAAGGGTAAGTACCCATGCTGCTGCTGACCAGTTTGTTATTCAAGTACAAATCCACTTTGCTGAACAAAGAATGCATGAAATTATTGACGGGAGCGACACTGTCATCGGCCCTAGGATTGCTGCCGTCTGCCGTTTTTACCACTTTGAGTTTCAGGTACAAGTAGCTGCTATTCAGATCGATGTAATCTACGGTTTGTCCTTTGATTTCAAATTTGATAGGAGATGAATCCGTCAAAGACGATACAGGATGAAATTCGACCCATTGGGATTCTTGTATCATCATCATGGTAGGGGGCATGGTAAACAGATCCAGTTCTGACTTGGTACATTCGCAAGAATCTCAGTGCATCATTTTCAGCCATTAGTAATCAAACATGTCTAATTCTCTGACCGTTCTTCTTTTCTTATTCTTTTTTGGAACACAGTGTGTTTTATGAGCTTTGAAGGGATGTCAATGTCGTCTCTTTCTGCCTTGTCCTTGCTGTGAAGTGAAGGAAGAAGTAATGCCAGGACCAGAAGCGTCAAGCAAATTTATAGGGGCCTCTCGGCGACCCAAAAGATCTTTTCCAGTGTGCAGAAACACATTTTTTTCCCGCTCTCATAAAGGCTTCTTTTGGATTTTGTTTGTTGATGAGGACGTTTTGCAGAAATTCCTTTCCTTGCGTCAAAGCGGCATCTTTTAAAGCATGGAATCCTCCAGTCACCATAGGTTTCAAAATGGGGGCTACCGTCCGAAAAGCCGATTTTAAAATATCTCCTAAACAGTGTACTCGTTGTCGAGCCACTCCTTGGTACACAGGATACATTTTGGGTAGGTTACAATTCGCTGGAGAACCTTTTTCGAAAATGTAGTTTCACCGTGACTTTTCCTTTGTCAATGAATGGAACACTTTGTCCCAAATCTCCTTTTATACTAATGTTGACACTTTCAAAATACGATTTACTGACTGGAAGATAATGAGGATGTACAAATTCACGGTGAACGTGATACATGTTTCCACCTTCTTCGTACACGGCGACGGCAGAATCCACTTTGAAAGGAATGACTCTCAGTAACGGAGCGGCTGTGTTTCCCACCACATTGTACTCCACCACATTGGATTACACAAACATTAAATTCAGTCAAACATTTAATTCGATAGGGCTGCGAAAACCCTTTCCGAATCCAAAGTTGCTTTGGACTTTTATATTGGTAAACATTTTATTTTCACCCAAAATAGACAACACAGGAGAAAAAGTGATGGCCAATATTTTGTCGTCCGAAAATTGCAAGACGCGATGGCGTGCCACAGGATGGTAACTGATCTGTACCGATTTCTTGGCTTTCTCTAAGGCTTTGGCAAATTGGGCGTTGAAGATAGCCGCAATCATGTCTACCAAATGTCGAGCACTAAAATAATACCCCGTAGGAATTCTCATGGTATAGCTCGTCAAGGGAGGATTTTGATCTGGTACCTTTTTGGATTAGTGAAAGTTAGGATTAATTTTGTGTCAAGTGTTCTTGCACTTCCTCATTCAAGATTTCCACGATGAAAGTGTTTTGACCTGCGTCAATGTTTTTGACTTGCGTAGGATGAATGATTTCTACCAAACCCACTTCCCAATGAGCTTCGTGATCCAGTTGGATGGACTGAGGTAATTTGGTCATGAAACAACATAAGGTGTTGTTGGGAAACACATCCATCGAACTGTCACTGGGTAAAGTTAAATAAAATTGGTTATTCATAGTTCCAAGGTTGTTCTGGTCTCCGAGGAGTCACTCGAGTTCAGAGGAGAATGATGTTCAAATGGTTTCAAAAGAGGATTGGTATGGTGACTGGAAGAAGGTGGACTGGCGTTGGCCATACCGTTGTGGTGACTGCTGTGGTTGTTGTGACTGTCCGTCATCGTAAATTTCAAGGAGGGACTGGGTAGAAGATAACCGATGCAACTGCTGAGTAAAATGGCCCACAATTGTTTGTCCCCTTGTTGTAAACTCAAATTGGCAATGCCTGCTCCGATAACACAATACACAACAAAGATTTGGCAATAAAAGACGATTTGATTTTTAGGTACACATTCTCCGCACCACACCCAGAGCGGTTGTTTTTGTAATTCTTGAAGAGAGGAACTCTGTGAAGGAGTAGAGGTCATGGCTGTGTTGAACGGCATGTTGGGTTACTTCTTCTTTTTATAGTCGACGACTTGGGAAGCGGCAATCCAAGAATCAAAACTAGGGGGATATCCTTTCCAACGTACTTTGACTTCTTCCACTCGACGTTTGCCCACTTTGCGTGTTCTTCATTCAAGAATGCTTTCGATGTCGTACAAGTCGTCTTCTTTTTTGGTCACTCGTTGTAACTCAGGTAAGTAAAAAGTTCCTTTAAACACTTCTCCGTGGATGTCTTCCAATTTAAAGACGTGAGGATCACGTCCACGCATGGGTCTAGTGACATGAAACAATTCGGTGGTCCAGTTGGGTAAATAACCTTTGTCAAAAGTGCGTTTGGTTTTTCCGATGCGAACCCAATCTCCCGTCTTTAGCACCAGGGCTTTCTTCTGGTGTCCCGTCTTGGGTGTACCAAACAATCGATCAAACACCTTCACTTCGTTTTCAGGGCTGACCTCTTCGGGGGCTCTTCCGATGGTACGATTGATTGTACGCTTTGACCAAACGTGGTAACACGTCGATGTACTTGAGAGTGTGTTAATGTGTAAAATATTTCCACACGCGTTCTTTCAAAGTTCTTTGAAAATGTTCCACGACACTAGCTTTGGTTTCGGGATTTTCAGTGGTAAAAAAAATGAATGTGCCTTTGTTTCAATTCTTTTAGAAAAGCTTGGTTTAGAAATTAGGTGCCTTTGTTGGTTTGCCATCGTAAAGGGTGACGACCACTTTGTTTCAACACCAGTTTTAAGGTGCGTACCAACTCGGTACTGCTTTTAAAAGTCAAAGGCACGACCCAAGCGAATTTGGAAAACACGTCGATGACACAAAACAAATATTTGTGACCATGATTGTAGGCTGCCAAATGAGAGACATCGGCTAAATCTGCTTACCTTTGATGATCGATGCCATCCACTTTGGTTGGACTTCTAGAAAATTTGCGTTGAATGGGTTTGTGTAACATGTACGTCAATTGTTCTTGTAACCATCGTCGTACTTCTGCCAAACGTACACTTTTCAATTTACTTTTGGCAGCCCGATACAAAATTTTGAACTCCTCCGTAACCACCAGCATGGCCAGGATTGTAGTATAGGCTTGCTAAAAGTTTCTCCATGATTTGACTCCTCAATAAGTCAACCACTGTTCGATGCTACTACTTTTGGTGTCGTGAGGTTTGGACAAAGTGGCTTGACGCATTCGACGAGCCACAGGAGTGGGTGGTGAAGAAGGGGTGATGGTAGGTTTCTTGTTGGTAGTGTCTTTTTTCACTTCAGTCTTGCTTTCTTTCTTTTTTTCTTCTGCTGAAGGAGTGGACATCCTCTTTTTAACCCAAGCTTTCATTTCCTCTCGATGAGGTGTAGGAGAGGATGTCAACCTGGCAGCTGGAATCTTACTAGAGAGAATGGGAGCAGACGGAGTTTTAAACACTTCTCGGGGCTTGTTGTCTTCTGTCGTCCCTGTGGCAGTGTCTGTTTTAGTGGTGGTGACTTTAGGTTTGCTTTTCATCAGGGCCTTGAAATCTCTCAGAGTGGGTGGAGCTGTTTCGTCTAAAGCTTTCTGGTGAAAGAGTTGCAGAAGTTGCAAGAGTTGACCGTGCTGTTGCGATTTTTCTGTTTCTGACAAATCGCTTCGATCCATCAGCAATTGTAATTCTTGTTGTAACTGTGACATCTCGTGGAGATTGGGATTGGGAGGTAAATGAGGTATCCGTTGTTCGTCAGTTTTTGTCCTTCCATGACATCCAAAGGTACAAATGTGTCGTCTTTCCAGTGAAGGGTGTCCTTTTTATCTTCTTTTTTCTTCCAGTCTTTTATCGCATGACTCCTAAAGGGGGTCCAGCAATCGTTCCTAACAAAGGAGCCGCTATTTTTAACAACTGTCCTATCAGGATGGGCAGAAATCCTCCTCATTGCACCAACATTTTTTTCTTTTGGTGGAGAGGTATTTTCTTTTTGACCATTTGGCAAAGAACGTTCCGATGTTCACCTAATTTCTGTTTCTGTATCTTGGACAAAGGTATTGTTCCTTTCAAGACGTTCAAGCAACATTCACACATGGTATCGATGATTTCTTTAGGGGCTGTTTGAATGAATTGTTTTCGCATGGGAGGATTGGATTTGGTCAGGACAGACAAGACGTCCCAATGTTTAGCTAGACGAGGTGGAAGTCCTTTTTTGGTTTTGCTTTTCTTCTTTTGGTGGTGTGCACGTTTGGGGGTCATCTTGGATATCAGGAGCAAAAATAGAACTGAAGTCTCTGGCAGGTCACACTTCTATTTTATACTGGAACACATCTCCACTGATTGTCCGCATGACGTACCATCTTCATGACAGGAATCACTCGACGTTGAGGTGTTTTCAACGGACTAAATGGTCTCAATTCTTCTTTGGATAAATCCGCTAAACTTTGTAACACTCTGGTTCTCTCTTTGACTTTGGTTTTAGGGGAGGGTACTTTTTTAGCGGCAGCCGCCATGGCTAGATCAGCCGAAGTCGATGGCCCCGAAGTGGTGACTTTCAAAATGGGTTTCCATTTTTGCATCAAATTAGGAAACACTTGTCTTAAGTCCGGTTTGGCAGGCATCATGACGAAGGGGGGTGAAGAAGTGGGCGCAGGAGAAGGAGATACCGTCATTGCCTCTCGTGGTTTTCGGGTGTACGTTTGCTTCCTAGCAGCAGTACCTCTCTTGCAGGTAGTGGTGGTTGGTCTTTTCTTGGCAGGGCTTTTCTTTTTCTTGGGGGCTTTCTTCTTAGGGCTTTTCTTCTTGGGGCTTTTCTTTTTGGTTTTTGGTTTTTTGGCTTGGGCATTAGGATCCCATTTCAAAAGTGAACGAATCATGACCCCTCCGAAAGAACTGCTACCCCCAGGGGTTAAAATGATTTGTTTTTTAGTGTGTGGATTGATTCTAGGATCAGCCAGTTGTGACAACACTACTTTATGTTTTTGAAAAAAACGTTGGGTTTGATGAGGGATGTGAATGATGTCTTGCAGTAATTGACGTGCCATCAAAGTAAACCATCGTAACACTTCTTTGAGACTAGCTTCTAACAAATGGGCACGGACTTGTGCATTTTCTTCGCAACTGATGCCATACAAGGCACGAATCAATTTAGCAGGAGGATGAGATGGAAAGGATGTCATCTCGAAGACTGTGAGAAAGAAATGACACGGTGGATGTTTTTATAGTTTTTTTCTTTCAGAGTAGCTGAAGGGGACGTGTTAATGACGGGACCACCTTCTTGACACCAATGGTGAAACAATTGGGTAGGAAATCTCAAATAGTCATGAGTGGTAGGTTTTAAGTCGATGAGTAAATACTCATGAGGTGTTTGAGTGGCATCGTCGTACGCATAATTCAACCAAGGAGTGCCCAACTGTTTGGCTAACACTTGCACTTGAGATTTGTCTCTGGGGCTTTTAAACAACACCTCCTAAATTCAGGATCGGTTTTGAAACGTCGATCGTACACCTGCTCCCACATTTCTACCACTTGGTATCCTTGACTTTCTAACTTTAGCCGGTGTTGGTAGGTGCGTTCGTACAAGTCTTCCATGGTGACACCCATGAGAGGATTTTTCATGTCTCGTTGAGGAAAACAAGTAGGGCATCCGTGAAACAAACAGCCCTGAAATTCGTACACCCTCTGATAGTTTTCTAAGTTTTCCCAACCATCCACTGAAAGACTGCCTATTTTTTTTTCTCCTCTTCCGTTTCTGGCATGTTGTATCCATTTGTCTTCCTTTTGGCTCAAGTAATGGAGCCAACGCAAGGCTTTGGCCGAGTATTGACGACTGGCAAAGAGAGACATGTTTGAGTCTATGATGGCTAGTTTGTTCTCGGGCATGAAGTTTTTGGTGTACACTAAGGTACAGGCTTTGGGTATGGTGCACACTTCCTTCAAAGGATCGACTTCTCCGTGATCTAGAAATAATTGTCGAAACTTTCCACAGCAACGGCGTAAAATGTCCACATTGGCTCAACAATACTTTAACATTTCATCTTGAAAGTCAAACAGTTCTGACTTGTGAGCGTGGTACCAAGCGTGAAAGGCTTCTGGGTGTTCGATGTGCATTCCGTCAGGGTCGTAATAGTCAACGTCAGACAAATGTGGTAGTACGACGTGTTGATTGGCTTCCATATTGAAAAAGTGAGGAAAATATCCTTTGGCCATTTCTGTCATACCAAATGTTTTAGGCATTCGACTCAAAGACATGGCCAAAACACTCATGGAATCTTTGAATTGCACTTGTCCCACTTGCATGTAGATGAGTTTGTCTCCGTTCACCAGGTGACTTTAGGGCATTTGGTACCTTGTTGTGAATAATATTTTAACAAAAAATGTCCATCGTATCCCGAGAAATTGTGAGCCATGACGGTCGCATAGCGATGACAGTCCCCGTAACGTTGAATGTCCTCTTCGCTCTAAGTGTCGTCGGTAGGGTCTAAAATCCATTCAGCAAACTTGGACAAAGTGTTGGGACCACGAAAAATTGTTTCACGTCCTCCTGGAATCCTACTACAATGAGGACAGTAAACGTGGATAGGTTCTTGAATGCACTTCTCACAAGCCCGATGAGTGACGCAGAAATTGGGAATGTGAATGCCTGTTTCTTGCATGCATTCAAAATCAAAAAAGATGAAATCCACTTTCGTCTTGTTCTGATCAGCCTTTAATTCTTTCTTCAGTGTATTGTCATACTTTTGCATGAAACATTGATGATCATAATCCACCATCTGTTTGCAAAAGCGGCATCTTTTCTAGTCGACACAAACGTGTGCCCTGGGGTTGTTGGTTCGAATCTGCTGCCCACACATGGAGCACAATTTCAATAAGTCACAAGCACTTTTTTGCTGGTGACCTTGTGTCCTGAGATGCTGTTCATAGCAAGAGGGGCTACCAAAGGTTCGTCGACACATCGCACAATGCACGTGTTTTTCACGAAGGCATGGCTTGGCAGCTAAACAGCCCCAACATCTCTCTCCGCAATGAATGTGATGCTCCCGATTGTTAAATCCTTTGTCACATTTCTCGCAGTAGTAAGAGTGTCCCAGAAATCCTGTGATACTGGTGATGGCATTGAAATGTTCTTGATGGTAATAGACGTGAATGTATTTTCCTTCGGGGAAATCGGGTCCTTGAAACAGCAGAGCTCCGCGAACTTCTTGAGAGTGTACTTTCAAGGTGTAGCCAGGAGCCAAGATGTCTTGAAGTTGTTGCATTTGAGAAATGCAACACACGGTGTCTTTGGGTATGCCTGCTTGTTGTAACAGGAGTTCTGCTTCTTTTCGTTGTTGGACTCTGTCCGACTTTTAAATGCTCTCCCAGGCTCTTTTCCATTCTATGGTCTCGTTATTGTCGGCATACGTTTGCCCCACCACGATGGCACGGGCTAAGCACATCTGGTCCTGAGAATTGTCGATTTAGACGACACTGCATTTGGTACTGTGAAGGTCGTCCACCAGTAACGCTTTCCTACTTCGTCCGCTACCTCGAGGAGGGGATACGTGAGTCATGTGAAGTGTGGCCTTTCCATCTGTGATGGTAAACTCTTCATTGGATTGTTGAACGTGTTCGATTTTGGTCATGACTTTGGCTGGTGTTAATTCTGCCAGGGTGCTGAACGTGATCCAGACAGGCGATTTCAAACTGTCGTGATGGATGGATAGTCTCAATCGATCGTCCTCTTTGGCTTCGCATTGTCGTTTCAAGTTCTGTAACACAGAACCCCACAAATCGGTAATGAACCCGGCAGCTTTCTCGGGAGGCACTTCAGACTTGAAGTCTTTGAAGTGGACGGTGTGAGTGTAAGCCGTGGTTTGAAATTTTCTAGAGGTTATTTTTTGCGTCTCTCGAATACGATAGTAATTTTTGGGAGCCATGGTAGGACTTTCTTGGTGAGGGGTGGTGAATTCTTTGGGTTTGGTAGAAGGTGGTATGGTTTCAGCCTCACTCATCTCTTCGAAATCGCTAGCATGAACTTGAGCTAGCACTTCAGCGAGCGGTGTTTCAGGTGGCACGGAAAGTCTCCGTCATCGTGGCCTCTTCGTTTCTTCTTCTGTTTTCTCATGGATTGAGCATGATCTTTTCATCTTGATGTCTGACTTGAATCTGATCGAGTTTCACACAGGCTCTCTCCCTATATATAGAGAGACCTTCCTACCATCAGAATCAATTTGTTATTCCACTTTCAAACTGTGAAGATGGAAGAACAGTCAGAAAAGCTTACTCTTCTGGTCAGAGATTTAGCACAACAGATGGCTGTGGCTATCAGAAATTTGGAGAGAGTCCTTGGAAAGTATACCAGTAAGACTAAGGACTACTCCTCTTCTCGAGATAAAAGTCAAGATACTTGCTATATCTGCCAAGAGAAAGGACATTGGGCTCAGAATGTCCACAACGTAAATACCCAAGAAAATAAAAATGAAACAAAGGGAAAGATACCTGTTATCATTGTCAAGAAAAAGGACATTGGTCTTCAGTGTCCTAAGAAACAAAAGAACCCACCAGAGAGGGAGGAAGTGTAGGGATCTTCAGCCCCAGAAGAAGAAGAAAAAGAACTCATCCCCGTCGTCAAGAAAAGCAAGAAAGCTAGACGACTGGAAGACAGTGAGGAAGAAGAAGAACCCTTGATCCCTGTGAAAAAATTCAAGAAAAAGAGAGACAGACAGAGAACGATGAACTTTGAGTGTGATGTTATGTTTATTTTGATTTTTTTTAAAAAGAGAGAATAGACCAGAATGGGAAAAAAGTAAGTGTCTTTGTGTTTTTTGTTTTTAGAGTATGGACGCACGCACGCACTCACTCTTACACAAACCAAGGAATGGGATTTAAAGTTTTACTTGATTTGGCAAATTGGATTATGATCTTTTCTGGATAAATGGGGTGGCCCTGAAAAGGACTGTTGGGGTGTTTGTTTAAAAAACAAACTTATGGATTGGACATGCTGAGTTTCAACTGTCTCAATCCCTTTCCACGACCAAGTCCTATTCCTCCTCCTGCTGCTGCTGCTTTGGTGGTAGTAGTTGTAGTAGCGAATGGTGGTGGTGGTGGTAGCATCTCACTAGTAGTGATGGGTTTAGAATGTTTGGCCCGTGATGGTCTCTTTCTCTTAGGTTGTGTTAAAGAAATCTGATACATGTTTCTCAGATTTTTTAACTCCGCTAAAATGTCTTGTAACACACTCACAGTTTTGTTTTCCTCACTCCCTTCCTTCTGTCCTTCACACTTCTCCTCTTCTAACTTTCTTATTTCTTCTTCTTGTTTTCTTCTTTCCTCTTCTTGCTGAAGAAAAACTTCTTCGGCTTCTCTCTGACGCTGTAAAAAAAAATTCCAATTCTTCTATTTGCCTCTTTTTAAAATTGTTCATGACAGGCAAAGAGGGTAGTGGTGGTACAGCATTTGTGGTTGCAGGTAAAAATTCTTGAGACAGAAAATCTAAATTAAAATCTTCCAGTTGAAAGTTCACCACAGCATTCGCTGCTGTCATCGTACTCTCACTCCAAACATAAGCACTTTCCGTTGTCACAGGCTCACCCCAATACATGCTATTCGTAGTCTCCGTCATACTTATGCCGCCCAAGGTAAAAACCCTACGAATGCTGTGATGCCCTTATACTCAAGATGACGTCCCCCCCCCCCACCGCTCTCTTCAGATTGGAAGAAAAACCTACCAGGTTGTAATGCGCCATTGGATTGGTAGTTCATTTCAATCCGTTTCAATCCGCTCTTAGGCTATATATACCACCGCTTGTGTCATAGAACTTCACTGGTTCTCAAGATGTATACCTCAGTGGAATCATTGAACCTCGTATCGGGAATGCTCTTCAATCCAGACTTCCCGATATATGTCAAAGCCTCATGGGCGATTACCAAGATGACCACTACAACGATATGGAAAAGATGAATTTATGTGGAGAGACAAGGCTGTCTGATGAGAGTCCTTCTCTACGGACCTAAGTCCGTCGAAGTTTAAGAAGAAGGCCCTCCATGAGATGCCACCTGTGTTAACTTCAACACTCCAACGGCCCTTTTCAGGGCCACCCCATTTATCCAGAAAAGATTATAATCCCAAAAATTGCCTTTCCACAAAATTGTGTGTTTGGTGTAGGTGTTATTTCTATCCCCTCTCATTCTGTCCCAAGTACCCCCACTGCCCCAGAGAGGCCCCAATGTTAAAATTCCGTTACTGCCCCCAAGTGCCCCATCCATGTTAAATTCCCGTTACTGCCCCCAACACCCACATATTACTACTAATAACGTCTTGAATATCAGTCCCTAAAATATATATGTTCCTATTTCTTTCAGCCAATACCTTATTTGCAAATGCTTATAAACTGTATTTTACAGAGTGAGGAAGTAGTGCAGGAACATGCATTAGGCTTTGCACGAATAAATTATTTTTCATTACACTATATAGCATACAATTTCCGTGCTCAGTCATCCGTTTGTAATTACTAAAAATGAAGGGTGTTTTATTCACTTTATACTATAAATGTTTAATTTCAAATGTTCAATGCATGTACTTGAATGTAAAAAAAATGTCAGCAAATAGCAATAAAAAATGAACTAATTATAAATTTATGAGGCTTATTTACTTCATATTTACCAAATGTTTTATGATCCAGAAATACATTTATTTTTGGACGGAATAAACATCGTTGGCATTATTAATCGTGTAATTTATTCCGTAAATAAGTTACAGATAAATCAAACCTGTGCACTCTATTGAAACAACAGGTATAAAATGGAAATTCTATCTTAGATGGAATAAAGCTCAGTATTATCCAGGAATGTGCATATAAATAATGAGCTTTACTCCATGTAAGAAGAACTGTTTTGATTAATCGCAATAATTTCCACTGATCTTTGACTCTAGAAAGAAATCTCATGACTATGCAGGAATGTGCTTATATTAATGAGGTTTATTCCGTGTAATTAAACCCTTTTTTATTAATTGCAATAATTTAGACGTCTATTTTAATGCTTTTAATACTCGTGTTTATTCGGTGTAAGAAAAACTATTTTGATTCATTGCAATAATTTCCACTTCTATATTACGGGAAGAAAACCCCGTCATTATTATGGAGTAACGGGCTGATAATTATAAGGTTTATTATGTTAAAGAAATACTTTTATTCGTTGCAGACATTTGGAGGTATGTTTAATTTATTGCGTTAGGCGTGGATACTTGTTATCTTTTTAATTTTTTTCTTATTTCCAGCATTCTGTAGGACGCTCAATATACAACCCAGAGGTTGTCCAACACAAGGTCACAATAGTCTAATTTAGTAAGAGTCTAATTTAGTAAAGCCATTTGCCCTTGGATCTGTGTGTAATATTTGTGTGAGGTTTCAATGATTGGGGGCACATTTTGTCACATTTGGAATGTTTTTCCAAGAAAAATTGAAGGGTCCGCAACACTACTGGGATCATTCTCTCTCCGGGAGTGGGGGCATTTCACCTTGACAACTCTTTTACCACAACAGTCACATGTAATAACAGCATCAGGAGATGCAGCCAGGAACGAATAATCCTTATGTGTTATTAGTCCACTGGATTGCAATTCAAAATTTACATGCTGTCTCATCATTTCACTTTTGTACTTATTGAGAGCATTTTCATCATGTTTAATTCCCCACTGAGTTGCAGATGTATATGTTGTTGGGTTATACTGCTTTATTTTCTTTAATAATGAGGTGCTTCATAGCTGCTCACAATTTCATTAAAGTTTGATGCAGTTAACCTCCCTTTCCTATACTCAAACCAGAGGGAGCATTTGCTTTGCAGCAGAGACATTTTTTCCAATTTTTCTGCCTGTAGACTGTCAAGTACTTCTTTGCCCTTTGTAACTAGTTCCTCTTGCGAGAATGCCAAATTCTCCTCACTTTACTAAGAACTGTTGGAAGGGATGGCCCACACAACTTGGGGTGAGGTTTAGGGTTAGTAATACTAAATATCACAGCATTTGGGTTTGTTTGACATCTCAGCAAACTTGGTTGGTTCCACATTTTGTACAGTTGTTGTCATTTTGTTGTGGAAATTGTCACATCTGGGCTTCTGGAATGATATTTCTTTCAAGGTGGCCAGTAGTAGGTGGTGGGTACTGGGCTACGTCTTTTTTTGATGGCACTATGGCTACAAGATGCCCGTATCTTGTAGCCATAGTGCCATCAAAAAAAGACGTAGCCCAGTACCCACCAAGATGGCAGGTGGGTCTCTATAGGTCCAAGATGGTGGGTGGACCTCTACGGGGGAGGGAGGGGGTGTGGGAAATAGAATTAATCTTTCTTGAAAAAGGGTGGTCCTGAGGAGGACCATTGGAGGAATATTTTTATTTCCTCCAACATTGAGTAAAAAAGTTTAGGAAGGTGGTGGATCTTTTTTTCTTGGTTGGAAGTGTTGGTGGTAGCCAGTCAGGATGTTTCATCCGCCTGAATTTATCTTGGATTTTCATCCAATTTAAATTCAGGCGTTCAAACTCCATTTCTTTCCTGGCCTGTTCTTTCTTGGAGCGTTCAAGAGCCCACAAGATTTTAATTTGAGCTACTTCCTTTTCTAAAACTTTCTTTGGGGGGCAGTCTGGCTACGTACGGGAGTTTTTTTTAACGTGGCGGGAGTAGGGGTGTGGGAGGGAGGGAAATAGAATTAATCTTTCTTGATAAAGGGTGGTCCTGAATCGGTTTTAAAAAGCAATGTTATATTTCTTGTCGAATGACTGCAGTAGCATTTGTTGTATGCCTCCCAAATATTTAAAATATGTTATGTTTTGCTGCACACGCCTTGCGGCTACAAACAATGTTACAACATTTCCCAAAACCTAAGACGGGAGAACAGTAAAAACACGTCTTGTTTTATCGACAGTCTGAAATGGACTGACTTAAAATACATTGTTACAGTTTTCATGAGCGCATGTTTGGGCTCAAGAATGAGAGTGTAGAATAGGACGGGTTATAGAGTGCAGAATTGGATGGGTCATACTTGAGTCATTCTTACACCGTAAAGCTATGTGCTTGTTTGTTTTGTTTGTTTGTTTTTTTTTTGGTTTTTTTTGGTTTTCTTCTGAAAACGGTAGATCTAGAATTTTTTCGTGACACATTGCAGTGCCAAAATAGGAACAAAGCTAAGATACCTGACATGCACAAGAACAACTAAACTCAAGATTTTATATGAGCCAACGATTGACCTATGGAAGAAAAATCGTTGTACAATTTTTAAAGGTTGCAAGTTTTTGAAAAAATTACAAAACTAACGTCACATTTCACATAATCATTGTGACTACTGCCAACATTTGTGGAGAGGCATCTTCAAACGGGAACAGATACCATGATCATTTCAATCGAAATCATTGTATAAGAAACTTAGTGTGTGTGTTTGTGAAACAGAGAGAATTGACATTACGACGGAGAGAGAGAGAGAGAGAGAGAGAGAGAGAGAGAGAGAGAGAGAGAGAGAGAGAGAGAGAGAGAGAGAGAGAATATTTTATTCCTACTTTTAAAAAAATCACGACACTTACCTTTTTTTATGGTATATTTTCCTTAAGAAATTTCAAAATCACACATTCCATTTTTAAAAAATCACATCGATAGGAAAAAAATCCTCTTTTTTCGGTAAAATATCACAAGATTGAATTGGAGACATAGTCTACTAAAATCCTTCTTTTGAAAACGTTGATGTAAAATTCTCACAAAATAATACATCCAAACGTTCTGTGATGTATTTTGACTTAAGGCTGATACACTTTCCATTGATCACAAATTATACGATGGGGTTGTGCACAGAACATTAGATTATAATGGTCTAGACTAAAAGTAACACTAAACTTCCGAAATTGTACCGGACGTTAGCGGAGACTTAAAATAATCCTGAAAAAAAAAAAAATGGAAATTTTTTTTGATATTTTAAATTTTGTTAATATCAAAACACACAAACACACTATCTACATTTTTTTTGGGAAGGGGAAATTTTTTAAAAAACAAATCAAACACACAAACACACTATCTACAATTTTTTTTTTTTTTTGGGAAGGGAAATTTTTTAAAAAACAAATCAAAAACACACAACCATTTTTTTTTACTTTTTAAATTTTTTATATCAAAACACACACCACAAATATACAATCCATTTTTAAAAAAAAAAAAAATTTATTTGATGGACTGCAAAAGTTGTTTTTGTTGTTGTTGTTGTTGTTGTTGTTGTCTTTGCTGCTGCTGCTGTTGGTGCTGTAGTCTATTTCTTTCCTCCCAATTTTAGATCGATAGAAAGAGAGGGAAAGTGTTTTTTTTTTTGTTTGGTGGGTAAAAAACAAACCACACAACACCATTCAGATATATACATCAATAATAATAATTATATTTTATTCAATGTATATACATTATGTTACTCGTGGTAATAAAACAATTTCATATAAGTCCAATACAGTTCAATACACTTCCATATATACCTTTTCATTCTCTTATTGTTCTGACACTTCAGGAAGATTCTTGTCTACAATTCTCTCATAACTTTCTTCTGGACTCTCATTGATAAACTCCAACTTAATAAAATGTCCATTATCATCTTGAATCCACTTCCGTCTTTTACAAATCCTTTTTTTATTTTTTATTTTTTTAAAAAAACAAAAAACACAAACACACTCTTTACAAACATACTCCACACACCCATTTCTTATTTTAATTTTTTTTTTTTTTATCCAATACATACACCACACCATCCATTGCGCTGACCTAAAAATAGGGTTCAGATCGACAGTGAGATAATAGATAGAGGGGGGTGACTTCAGATCGATAGAAAGAGAGAGATAGAACATAATCATTATTATTTCAAATTCAATAAAAAACCACACAACACCATATTTTTTTTCAACAATCAACAAAATTGTTTATTCAACAATAACTTTTCTAGCATAAAAATACTAACCATTCAACCAGAAATTTTCAAACAGGAACATATTTACAAGGTTGACAACGTTGCGAAGGTAAAGTAAATGTGAAACTTTCTACATCTACATCATTTTGATGTACACTACGATGGTGAGCTAAAGACAAGAGATAACCATAACGTTGACAAAACCATTGTTGTACTTTAGCATCATTTCGAACATAGTCACTATCAAAATAAGTCAGTAAATGTTCTAAGGAATATCCAAGACTGCGGTTATGAAGATAATGAACACAATATTGTCCACACACCATAGAATCTGATCCTTGTAGTCTCACTCGTGTTCTGGCCATCGAGAAATAAATCCAGTAAACTCGGTTTTAGGTTCTGAATGAATGACTTCGTCATCATCATCATTTGTGGTAGTTTGTGACTTCTCACAAAATTCCTCATCTATTTCCATAGGTTCTTCTTCTACGTGTTGCCTCTTTTTTTTCTTCTTCTAATAGTCTAGAATCACTTCTCTCAAACTGTTGATTTCTAGAGTATTATCAAATTCTGCATACAAGACGACGTTCACTGTGTCGGGTAGAGGATCTGCAAACTGAAGTTCCACACGAAGTGGGCCTGATTTTATAGGGTGAAAATGTCCTTCATCGCTGCCTTGGTCCGGAGTGAAATCAAATCCCCACAAAGCATACCCTCCTGCATAATCCTCGTACGAAATGCCGTGGCTGGTGTCGCGCCCTAACTGGCCTGTGGCTTCAAACAGGCTCAGGTAAGATCGCAAGTAATTTTTATGGCCGTCGCTAAAGTTAGGTTCAAAAGGTCTGGTACACAAGGTCTTGCCATCTCGACTGACTTCTATCTTGGAGACGTTGTAGTGTTTAAACTCGAACGGATTCTGATCGTGGACTCCGTTGAGGGCTGCATTACTGACGATGCCAATCAGCAAACGTTTGGGGAGCTGTCCTTGGAAGATGTGATCTTCGACTTTGGATCGGAGTCCAGCGGCTATGGTAAAGGTTTTCACTTCCACTCGTCGCACAGGATACTTAGCAGTGGTTCTGCTCAAGGATTGACTGATGTCATTGGCTACTTTTGGTAAGACTTCTACACGTCGCACGTAAAGTTTGGCTTCTTGGATTTTGGTTTTCCACTCGTTAGCATGAGCCATCAAATGGAAGGCGGCACTACTGCGATTAAGTCTCAGGCGTACATCTACTCCGTTCAACAAATACTTGTCTTGCAACCACATGTCCAAATGCAAACGATCCATCAGTTCTAAACTTCGTCTGATTTTCTTTCGACGGTCGTTGAATCCCACATTGTGAGGGACTGCTGGAATTATAGGATCACCATCATTAGCAGAAGTCTTCGCCGGTACTGACAGCTCTGTGTCGTTGAACTTTTCCGAGGTGTCAGGTTTCCAGACCACCGAAGCATCCAGATGAGTGTTCTTGGCTTCTTTTCCATACGTCAAGAGATTTTCCAAATAAGCACGGTAAGGGTAAGTATCCAAACTGCTGCTGACCAGTTTGTTATTCAAGTACAAATCTACTCCGCTGAACAAGGAATGCATGAAATTATTGACGGGTGCCACTCGGGCAGCTTCCCCAGGAAGGGTGTTGTCATTTTTTTGTACTTGAAGTTTCAGGTACAAGTAACTGTTATTCAGATCGATGTAATCTTCGGTTTGTCCTTTGATTTCAAATTCGATAGGAGCTGATTCCGTCAAAGACGATACAGGATGAAATTCCACCCATTGGGATTCTTGCATCGTCATCATGGTGGGAGGCATAGAAAACATATCCAGTTCTGACTTGGTACATTCGCAAGAATCTCGGTGCATCATTTTTTTTTTCACAGTTAATAATCAAACACGTCTAATTCTCTGACGGTTCTTCTTCTTTTCTTATTCTTTTTGGAACTGCCGTGTGTTTTTTTATGAACTTTGAAAGGATTTAGACGTTGTTGTCGTCTCTTTCTACCTTGTCCTTGCTGCTGTGAAGTAATGCCAGGGTCTGAAGCGTGAAGCGTATTTATAGGATTTTCTTGGAGGCCTAAAAGATCTTTACCAGTAGTCATCAACACATTTTTGCCTGCTCTCATAAAGGCTTCTTTTGGATTTTGTTTGTCGATGAGGACATTTTGCAAAAATTCTTTTCCTTGTGTCAAAGCAGCATCTTTTAAGGCATGAAATCCTCGAGTCACCATCGGTTTCAAAATAGGAGCTACCGTCCGAAATGCTGATTTTAACATATCTCCTAAACCATGTCCTCGTTGCCGAGTCACTCCTTGGTACACTGGATACATTTTTTTGTTTGGGAGGTTAGTTACAATTCGTTAGAGAACTTGTTTTTTTCGAAAATGCAGTTTCACCGTGACTTTTCCTTTGTCAATGAATGGCACATCTTGTCCCAAATCTCCTTTTATACTAATGTTGACACTGTCAAAATACGATTTACTGACTGGAAGATAATGAGGATGTACAAATTCACGGTGAACGTGAAACGTGTTTCCACCTTCTTCGTACGCACCAGCAGCAGTATCCACTTTGAAAGGAATGACTCTCAGTAAGGGAGCAGCTGTGTGGCCCACCACGTTGTACTCCACCACATCGGAGTACACAAACATTAAATTCAGTCCAACGTTCAATTCGATAGGGGTGCGAAAAGCCTCTCCGAAATCTGTGTTGGTGTGGATTGTTCGTTCACCATGATACTTTTTATTTCCACCCAAAATTTCAAACAACCCAGCAGAAAAACCGATGGTCACGAATTTTCTTTCGTGCGCGGGTAAGTGTTTGTCTTCTTTCTCGTCGAATGGCTTTCCCTCATGTCCTTTCAAAAATTGTATCCAGATACGGCGTGCCACAGGATGGTATTTGATCTCTACCCATTTTTGTTTTTTTTCCAAGGCTTTGCCAAATTGGGCTTCGAAGACGGCCGCAATCGTCTCCACCAAATGTTGAGCACTAAAATAATACCCTTCAGGAATTCTCATGCGATAGGTCGAGTAGGGAGTATTGTAAGTTTTTGAACTCATTTTTTCCCCAATTTCAGGATCATGAGCGTCCAACTCTTTTTGCACTTTTTCGTTATAGATTGCTACGTCAAAAATGGTTTGATTTCCAGACACATTCTTGATTTGCGTAGGATGAATGATTTCTACCAAAGCCACTTCCCAATGAGCGTCGTGATCCAATTGGAAGGCCTGAGGTAATTTGGCCGTGAAACAACATAATTTGTTGTTGGGAAACACATCCATGGAACTGTCACTAGGTAACGTTAAATAAAATTGGTCATTCATAGTTCCAAAGTGGTTCTGGTGTCCGAGGTGTCACTCAAGTGGACAGAAGAAGAATGATGTTCAAAAGGTTCCAAAAGAGAATTGGTATTGTGGTGGTGACTGGACGAAGAAGAAGGTGAACTGGCGTTGTTCGAACTAGCGTGGTTGTTGCTATGGCTGCTGTTGTCTGTCGTCGTAAATTTCAAAGAGGGACTGGGTAAAAGATAACCGATGCAACTGCTGAGTAAAATAGTCCACAATTGTTTGTCTCCTTGTTGTAAACTCAAATTAGCAATAGCTGCTCCGATGACACAATACACTACAAAGATTTGGCAGAAAAAGACGATTTGATTTTTAGGCACACGTTCTCCGCACCACACCCAAAGTGGTTGTTTTTGTAATTCTTGAAGAGAAGAACTCTGTGAAGGAGTCGTTGAAGTCATCGTCTGGGTAGCTACTGTGTTGAATGGCATGTTGTGAGTTTACTTCTTTTTCTTTTTATAGTCGACGACTTGAGAAGCTGCAATCCAAGAATCAAAACTAGGAGGATATCCTTTCCAACGTACTTTGACTTCTTCTACTCGACGTTTACCTACTTTCCGTGCTCTTTGTTCGAGAATGCTTTCGATGTCGTACAAGGTGTCTTCTTTTTTAGTCACTCGTTGTAACTCAGGCAAGTAAAATGTTCCTTTGAGTACTTCACCGTGCATGTCTTCCAATTTATAGACGGGAGGATCACGTCGACGGACGGGGGTAGTGACACGAAACAATTCGGTGGTCCAGTTAGGTAAATAACCTTTGTCAAAAGTACGTTTGGTTTTTCCGATGCGAACCCAATCTCCCGTCTTTAACTCCAACAAGGTTTTTCTTCTACTTTTTTTTTTCTTCTGGGGTGGTGAACCAAATCATTTATCAAACACTGTCACTTCGTTTTCAGGGCTGACCTCTTCGGGGGTACATCCAATGCTACGATGGTACGATTGATTGTACGCTTTGACCAAACGAGGTAACACGTCGATGTACTTGAGAGTATGTTGATGTGTAAAATATTTCCACATACGTTCTTTCAAAGTTCTTTGAAAACGTTCCACGATACTGGCTTTGGTTTCAGGATTTTCGGTAGTAAAAAAATGAATGTGTCTTTGTTTCAATTCTTTTTGAAAAGCTTGGTTTAGAAATTCGGTGCCTTTGTCAGTTTGCCATCGTAAAGGTTGGCGTCCACTTTGTTTCAAGACCAATTTTAAGGCTCGTACCAATTCGGTACTGCTTTTAGAAGTCAAAGGTACGACCCAAGCAAATTTGGAAAACACGTCGATGACACAAAACAAATATTTGTAAGTGGCTAAATGAGAGACGTCCGCTAAATCGGCTTGCCATTGATGATCGATGCCTTCCACTTGAGTGGTACTTCTAGAAAATTTACGTCGAATAGGTTTGTGTAACGTGTACGTCGATTGTTCTTGTAACCATCGTCGTACTTCGGGTAAACGTACACTTTTCAATTGACTTTTAGCAGCTCGATATAATTTTTGAACTCCTCCGTAACCAGCAGCATGGCCAGGATTGTAATAGATGGTGGCTAACAGTTTCTCCATGATGATGATGATGATTTCCTCAAGAATAAGTTAACCAAGTTCCAATACTCTTTTCTTCGTGAGGTATCTTTTTGGATTGTTGTTTACGTGTCCGACGTGCTACTGGGGTAAAGGGAGTTTGAACAGGGGTCATCGGTTCTGTTTTGACTTCTTTCTTCACTTCTTCCTTTTTCTTTTCTGAGGGTAAAGGGGTAGGCATCTTTTTTTTTATCCAATCCGGTGTGGCTAACTTTTTTAATTTTTTAAGAGGTGGAGTTAGTAAAAACTCTTCTTCTTCTTCTTTGACGGTCATCCCTGTACCGGCGTCTGTTTTAGTGGTGACTTTAGGTTCGCTTTTCATCAGAGCCTTAAAATCTCTCAGAGTGGGTGAAGCTGTTTCGTCGACCGCTTTTTGACGAAAGAGTTGTAGACGTTGTAAAAGTTGACCGTACCGTTGGGATTTTTCTGTTTCGGACACATTGTTTCGTTCCATCAGGGATTGTATTTCTTGTTGTAACTGAGACATTTCGTTAAGATTAGGATTGGGTGGTAAATGAGGTATCCGTTGTTCGTTCCAACGATGAAATTCCATCCATCGTTTGTAAGGTACTAAAGTCAGTTTTCGTCCTTCCATTTCATCCAAAGGTACCAAAAAGGTGTGGTCTTTTCAGAGAAGGGTGGTCCTTTTTATCTTCTTTTTTTGGGGAGGGGTTATCGCATGACCCCTCCTAAAAGTGGTCCAGCAATCGTTCCTAACAAAGGAGCGGCTATTTTTAACAACGGTCCTATCAACATAGGTAGAAATCCTCCTCGTTGTACCAACATTTTTTTCTTTTGTTGAAGAGGTATTTTCTTTTTGACCATTTGACGAAGAACGTTCCGATGTTTCCCTAATTTTTGTTTCTGTATCTTAGACAAAGGTACCGTTCCTTTCAACACGTTCAAACAACATTCACACTTGGTATCGATGATTTCTTTAGGAGCTGTTTGAATGAGTTGTTTTCGCATGGGAGAATTGGATTTGGTCAAGACAGACAAGACATCCCAATGTTTAGCCAGACGAGGGGGAAGTCGTCCTTTTTTGGTGGTTTTCTTCTTTTTTTGGTGGTGGTGGTGGTGTACACGTTTGGGAGCCATCTTTTTTAGTCGGTAGAAAACAAGTCTGAAGTCTTTTAGCAGGGTACCCTTCTATTTTATACTGGAACACGTCTCCACTGATTGTCTGCACGACGTACCAACTTCACGACAGGTCTGACTCGACGTTGAGGTGTTTTCAAGGGACTAAATCGTCTCAATTCTTCTTTGGATAAATCCACTAAACTTTGTAAGATACCAGTTCTTTCTTGGACTTTGGTTTTAGGGGATGGTACTTTGTGGGTGGCTGCTGCCATGGCTAAATCAGCTGAAGTCGACGGTCCCGACGGGGTCACTTTTGAAATAGGTTTCCATTTTTGCATCAAATTAGGAAACACGGATCTTAAGTCTGGTTTGACAGGCATCATGGTAAAAGAGGGGGGTGAAGAAGACAAAGAGGAAGAGGAGGTGGACGCAAAAGGAGACCTCGTCACTGCTGGTGGTGATGGTGGTGGTGTTTTGCGGGTGTACGTTTGCGTCCTGGCCGCAGTACCTCTCTTGCGGGTGTTAGTGGTGGTGGTAGTGGTAGGTGTTTTTTTCTTCTTTTGGGTACGACTTTTCTTTTTCTTGGGGCTGGTTTTCTTCTTCTTGGGACTTTTCTTCTTCTTTTTAGGAGTTGTTTTGGTTTTGGTATCATTAGGATCCCATTTCAAAAGGGAACGAATCATGACTCCTCCTAAAGAACCACTTCCACCAGGAGTTAAAATGATTTGTTTTTTAGTCCGTGAATCGATTCTAGGATCAGCCAGTTGTGACAATGCCGATTTATGTCTTTGAAAAAAACGTTGAGTTTGATGAGGGATGTGAATGATGTCTTGTAGTAATTGACGTGCTGTCAAAGTAAACCATCGTAACACTTCTTTCAGACTCGCTTCTAACAAATGAGCACGGACTTGTGCATTTTTTTCACGACTGATGCCATACAAGGCACGAATCAATTTAGCCGAAGGATGAGGTTGAAAGGAAGTCATATTCTCTCCAAAAAAAGAGTGTGTGACAGAAATGACGTTGTAGGTTGTTTTTATAGTTTTTTAAAAATGAGCTGAAGGAGACGTGTAAATGACAGGACCACCTTCTTGACCCCAAGAGTGAAAGATACTGGCACGAAATCTCAAATAGTCAGGAGTGGTTGGTTTTAAGTCAATGAGTAAATACTCGTGAGGGGTTTGAGTGGCATCGTCGTACGCATAATTGAGCCAAGGAGCTCCTAACTGTTTGGCTAACACTTGTACTTGAGATTTGTCTCTGGGACTTTTAAACAAGACCACGTAATGAGCATTCAAACTAATAGTTCGATAGGCTTTACTCTGTTGAAATAAATTTTGTGTTATGTACACAATACTAGCATTACGATGGTGACCTTTTCGTGTAAACCATAGTTTAATTTCTTCTTCGTCTTCTCCTAACATGTCATCAAAAATAACTAAATGAGTTTGACTCACGTCAGACACGATTCCATCGTCTTCGTGAGGGATGCCTTCTACAAAGGAAATGGTTTCTCCTTGACTTTCTTTCAATAACGTGTAAGACGGTTGCCACTCTTTGTAACACCACACGATACGTTGAGGTGAATGATCAATCAAATCAGTTTTGTGTTCGATCAATCGTTTGACAAATTCGGTTTTGCCTGAGCCACTGGGTCCAGCAATCAACATGTTAAATGGATGGCGCAGATACAAAGCATTCCAACTTTGACGATCTAACTTTTCGTCAATCACTTTCACCAATGAAGAGGTAGTAGACGAGGTAGAAGAAGATGTAGCCATGATTGAGGTAAGAAGATTTTTGAGAAGAAGACAAAAAACCCAAGGCATTTTATACGATTTTCATAAACGTTTATTTTTTAGAGAAAAAAAAGTAACCAACCAACCAACAAATAACATATTTTTTTTTACAAGTCATTCATTTTTTACAGTACGAGTGAGAAAATAGCCAAGTAAAATCATCAGGTACACAATGAAGGCTCCTACGGAAACCATCAAACTGTCATATAAACACGTCAATGTACAACAATAGTTTCGTGTCCTAGTCATGAAAGACACTGTGTTTTGGGGTGACATTCTTCTGGTCGTCTTTTGTTTTTTTGAATCCTCTGACGGTAGCGGTGGTGGTGGTAAAGAAGGGTGGTGTTTCTCCTCAAGAGATATTGGAACCACACAGTGGTTGTGTCAGGTACTTCTTCTTCTTTTTCTTCTTTTAGGGTTTCCCATCGAGGTTCCCCTTTTTTCACTTTTAGAACCTTATGGATAAGTGGTTGCCAAATCTTGGCTGAACTGGGCCACTTCTTGTAACCAATATTGGAAACCAAGGTTTCTCCAGGGTCGTACATCTTTCCAATGGAAAAGGTGTTGGTGTAACTCACTAGCAAAACACACTTCTTGAAATGTTTTATACACAGATAAAGTGTGACGAATGTCTTCTTCACATGGAAGTACGTCACTAATTTTCATTACCACTCTCAACGCTTTACGTACAATGTGTCTTTCGTGGACTGATAAAATTAAGTTTTTATAGTCTTCATCTTCTTCTACTAAGTCCGAAGAAGAACACAGGGTCATATTGTTTTTTGGAACTCAACAACAATTGAGTCCAAAACAACCACGGATCGTTCAAAAGAATCCAAGGCAAACACTTGTCCTCAAAAATAGTCCACAACGAATGTCCTGGAAAACGAATTCCAAGATAAGAAGTCACTAAGACACATACCACATAACGTCCAAAATTTAATGGATACAGTTCTTGTATCACTTGTTTATAATCCTCTAAGGTCTTAATTTTATCTATGCTTTCCTTCCACGGAATCCGTTTCACGAGTGGCGTGTAGAGTTCAGGCATACCCACTCTTTTATAGCCAGGCTGTGTCTAATAATAGACACTTAGTGGTGACGGGCTAGATCTTTGGCAAACTCTTGGTAAATCTTTTCGCGCACTTCCAAAGGCAAGCCACGAATGTACTCTGGTAAAGTTTCCGTATTCTTCTAAAGAAGAAGTATTCTCCTCCGACATGGAATTTTTTTTAAAAACTACTTCTTCTTCTGTTTGGCATCTGGCTCATCGTACCCGAACTGTTCTAAGGCGACTAAAGGTAAGAACTGACAGTGCGGAGACCATCTGGCATGTTCAATGTAAGCTGAGTCGGTAGGCTCCCAATGGCAAAGTTTCACACCACAACTAAAACATTGAACTATATCTCCTTCTCCCGTGTATTTAAATCCAGATCTAGCTAAACCTTCCGGTTTAGGTCCTTCTAGAAATTTTGGCCACTTGTCTTGGAATGACTCCAGTCTACTTTCATACTTGGAATAACCAAGTAAAGTCACAGGTATTCTGATATGCAAATAGGGACCCACATTCACCTTGTTGTCATTAACGTCAATACCAAACCGTACAGAATCCGTTTCATCGCATGGTATTGCATCACACTCCAACTCGTGGTGACTCATCTTTTTTTTCTTCTTGCTTCTTGGTTAACGTTGAAAGTGAGAATGAAGGGTTAGGTTTGGAAGGGGTTCCTTTTTTATACTTCTCCAAATCGGCGTGTCCGTAAGGTAAAGTGGTGTGATCTGGAAGTCTCACTCTTTTTTGATACACGATACGATACACTTTTTGAACAGGTCGAGTCACTATTTTATGATTTGGTAGGCGTACAATCTTGTGAGGTTCTAACGTGTGCACTCGAAAGTCTTCCACTTGTCCAGACAGCAAAGCATTTTTCAAAACCTCAAAGTTAACCCCTTGGCTGGTTAGGGATGCCTGCTTGTTGCAACAGGAGTTCTGCTTTATTTCGTTGTTTGGTTCTGTCCGACTGTCGAATGTTATTCCAATCTCTTTTCCATTCTTTGCTCTCGTTCTTGTTGGCATATGTTCGTCCCACCACGATAGCCCGAGCAAAGCACATCTGGTCTTGAGTATTGTCGATTTGGACGACACTGCGTTTGGTACTTCGAATATCGTCCACCAGTAACGGTTTCCTACTTCGTCCACTTCCTCAAGGAGGGGAAACGTGAGTCAAGTAAAGTGTGGCCTTTCCATCGGTGATGGTAAACTTGTCGTTGGATTGTTGCACATGTTCTATTTTGGACATGACTTTATCTGGTGTTAATTCTTCCGGACTGCTAAATTCAATCCAAACAGGACTCTTCAATTGGTCATGATGGATGGCTAGTCTCAACCGATCGTCTTCTTTGGCTCCACATTGCCGTTTCAAGTTGATTAAGACAGATTCCCACAAATCGCTAATGAACTGCGCCTCTTTCTCGGGAGGTACTTCGGACTTGAAGTCTTTGAAGTGAACCGTATGTGTATAGGCCGTGGTCCTAAATTTTCGAGAAGTGATTTTTTGTGTCTCTCGAATCCGATAGTAATTTTCAGGAGCCACGGTAGTAGGACTTTCTTGGTAAGGGGTTCTGGTGTTGGTAGTAGTAGTGGTTTTGGTTTTGGGTGACAGTGGTGGTTTGGAAGTTTGGGTTTCAGGTTGTTGTTCACTCATTTCATCTTCAAAGTCACTGGCATGGACTTGAGCCAGTACTTCCTCTAAGGGTGTTTCAGGCGGCACGGAATACCTTTGTCGTCGTGGCCTCTTGGTTTGTTCTTGTTCTTCTTCTTCTGTTTTATCATGGTTTGGGTGTGATCTTTTCATCTTGAAATCTGATTTGAAACTGATTCAGTTTTCACCCAGGTACCTTTATATAGAGAGAGGAGAGTATATAAAGAGAGACCTTCGTACCTTCAGAATCAGTCTTTGGGATTGCACTTTCAAACTGTGAAGATGGAAAAGTACTGCGATCAAGATAAAAGTCAAGATACTTGCTATATCTGCCAAGAGAAAGGACATTGGTCTTCAGAATGTCCACCACGTCCACAAAAAAGAGATTTTGGAATTGAATTGAATAAGTACGTTCATAAAGTGTATGATAAATATGCTGCGGACATACTTGGTAATGTCTATCATTTGAAGTCTGGAAGGAAAGTCAAAGGAAGATTGAATTCATTTGGATTGATAAAGATTACGGTTACTGGTAAGGAAGGAAAGAGGGAAAATATACAAATAGAGGGAGATTTGTCTTTGAAGCGGTGAATGGAGTGGATCTACCAAGACAGAGTAAAGTGGTACATCTCAATGATGTACTTGATGATGATAGAATAGAAAATCTTAAAGTGATGACTGCTAGTGAACAAACATGTCTACACAAGCATATGAAGAATGATAAAGAAAAAAGGAGAGTTAATTTTGGAAGTGCTAGAAGTGTGTTGTGCCAGTTTGTTGGTGAGACTGAGGAAAGAAGATTTGGAAGTATGACAAAGGCTACTCAATATTTTGATTGTCATACAGAAAGTATCTACCGTTGCTGTAAGGGGATTTATAAGTCAGTCTTTTCGAAGAAGTTCCAGAAAAGATTTCAATCTAGATGGGAAGAGCCAGAGAAGAAGAGTCAAGTCACTAAAGGATTTGTGAGACCTGTGAAATTAACTGACTTGAATTCAGAATTATATAGTAGAATGGATTCCATTCGTGATGTGGCAAGGTGTTTTGGATTAAATCCTTGTGAAGTTTACAGGATTTGTCAAGAACGGAAGTGGATTCAAGATGATAATGGACATTTTATTAAGTTGGAGTTTATCAATGAGAGTCCAGAAGAAAGTTATGAGAGAATTGTAGACAAGAATCTTCCTGAAGTGTCAGAACAATAAGAGAATGAAAAGGTATATATGGAAGTGTATTGAACTGTATTGGACTTATATGAAATTGTTTTATTACCACGAGTAACATAATGTATATACATTGAATAAAATATAATTATTATTATTGATGTATATATCTGAATGGTGTTGTGTGGTTTGTTTTTTACCCACCAAACAAAAAAAAAAAAACTTTCCCTCTCTTTCTATCGATCTAAAATTGGGAGGAAAGAAATAGACTACAGCACCAACAGCAGCAGCAGCAAAGACAACAACAACAACAACAACAACAAAAACAACTTTTGCAGTCCATCAAATAAATTTTTTTTTTTTTTTAAAATGGATTGTATATTTGTGGTGTGTGTTTTGATATAAAAAATTTAAAAAGTAAAAGAAAATGGTTGTGTGTTTTTGATTTGTTTTTTAAAAAATTTCCCTTCCCAAAAAAAAAAAAAAATTGTAGATAGTGTGTTTGTGTGTTTGATTTGTTTTTTAAAAAATTTCCCCTTCCCAAAAAAAATGTAGATAGTGTGTTTGTGTGTTTTGATATTAACAAAATTTAAAAAATCAAAAAAATTTTCCATTTTTTTTTTTTCAGGATTATTTTAAGTCTCCGCTAACGTCCGGTACAATTTCGGAAGTTTAGTGTTACTTTTAGTCTAGACCATTATAATCTAATGTTCTGTGCACAACCCCATCGTATAATTTGTGATCAATGGAAAGTGTATCAGCCTTAAGTCAAAATACATCACAGAACGTTTGGATGTATTATTTTGTGAGAATTTTACATCAACGTTTTCAAAAGAAGGATTTTAGTAGACTATGTCTCCAATTCAATCTTGTGATATTTTACCGAAAAAAGAGGATTTTTTTCCTATCGATGTGATTTTTTAAAAATGGAATGTGATTTTTTGAAATTTCTTAAGGAAAATATACCATAAAAAAAGGTAAGCGTCGTGATTTTTTTAAAAGTAGGAATAAAATATTCTCTCTCTCTCTCTCTCTCTCTCTCTCTCTCTCTCTCTCTCTCTCTCTCTCTCTCTCTCTCTCTCTCTCTCCGTCGTAATGTCAATTCTCTCTGTTTCACAAACACACACACTAAGTTTCTTATACAATGATTTCGATTGAAATGATCATGGTATCTGTTCCCGTTTGAAGATGCCTCTCCACAAATGTTGGCAGTAGTCACAATGATTATGTGAAATGTGACGTTAGTTTTGTAATTTTTTCAAAAACTTGCAACCTTTAAAAATTGTACAACGATTTTTCTTCCATAGGTCAATCGTTGGCTCATATAAAATCTTGAGTTTAGTTGTTCTTGTGCATGTCAGGTATCTTAGCTTTGTTCCTATTTTGGCACTGCAATGTGTCACGAAAAAATTCTAGATCTACCGTTTTCAGAAGAAAACCAAAAAAAAACAAAAAAAAAAACAAACAAACAAAACAAACAAGCACATAGCTTTACGGTGTAAGAATGACTCAAGTATGACCCATCCAATTCTGCACTCTATAACCCGTCCTATTCTACACTCTCATTCTTGAGCCCAAACATGCGCTCATGAAAACTGTAACAATGTATTTTAAGTCAGTCCATTTCAGACTGTCGATAAAACAAGACGTGTTTTTACTGTTCTCCCGTCTTAGGTTTTGGGAAATGTTGTAACATTGTTTGTAGCCGCAAGGCGTGTGCAGCAAAACATAACATATTTTAAATATTTGGGAGGCATACAACAAATGCTACTGCAGTCATTCGACAAGAAATATAACATTGCTTTTTAAAACCGATTCAGGACCACCCTTTATCAAGAAAGATTAATTCTATTTCCCTCCCTCCCACACCCCTACTCCCGCCACGTTAAAAAAAACTCCCGTACGTAGCCAGACTGCCCCCCAAAGAAAGTTTTAGAAAAGGAAGTAGCTCAAATTAAAATCTTGTGGGCTCTTGAACGCTCCAAGAAAGAACAGGCCAGGAAAGAAATGGAGTTTGAACGCCTGAATTTAAATTGGATGAAAATCCAAGATAAATTCAGGCGGATGAAACATCCTGACTGGCTACCACCAACACTTCCAACCAAGAAAAAAAGATCCACCACCTTCCTAAACTTTTTTACTCAATGTTGGAGGAAATAAAAATATTCCTCCAATGGTCCTCCTCAGGACCACCCTTTTTCAAGAAAGATTTATTCTATTTCCCACACCCCCTCCCTCCCCCGTAGAGGTCCACCCACCATCTTGGACCTATAGAGACCCACCTGCCATCTTGGTGGGTACTGGGCTACGTCTTTTTTTGATGGCACTATGGCTACAAGATACGGGCATCTTGTAGCCATAGTGCCATCAAAAAAAGACGTAGCCCAGTACCCACCACCTACTACTGTGGCCGCAGCAACCAGTAAACAAGTATAAATAAAATGTGTTAGATTCTTAAACATTAAAATTGATTTAATGTTACCCAGTAATTTATTATATTAAGTGCTCAAAATTTGAAAAGAAACTTTATTCAAATATGCTAGAATATGAGAAAACACTATGATATTTAACATCAATTGTTGTTTTAGTGTTTTACTGGTTACACTAACTTATATATGTGACAGTAAAAGCACCAATTATGCCTACATATTATGCCAATTATGCCTACATATATCATACTAGTCCGAGTTTCCTCTGACCCTTCACACCCCATTTTTGATATTTGGACACACACCCCAACATAAATGTCCAAATATCAAAAATGGGGTGTGAAGGGTCAGAGGAAACTCGGACTAATATCATACAAGACAGTTGTTCCCTAATATATGTACCTTTTTTGTAAAGTTTTGATTCCAATGACATGAATGGAAGTGCAGGAAACTTTGTTGAACCCCAGTCTGGAGCAGGCTTCCACTTTAAACATTAGGGCCGCAACATGTGAACATATACCTCTCCTAAACTGAAGAAAGGAAGAGAAACACATAGCTCTTTTTAATAAAATGATATATGTATTTGAATTCACATTTTTTGGGTAAAGTTCTGTTGTTTTTAACAATAAATGGGTATCAATTGTTTCGTGTTACCGCATGGTGACTCTCTCCTGACTGCATAGTAATTAATAATCTGATAATAAGCAAGCAAAGTAGCGCATGTCTTAAATATTGGCGAGGACAATTCGACTTCCGGAAAAAGGTCTATTCGCTGTTAAACATCACGTGATAGGCGGTTTCGATTTATTTGAACTGCTGGCGGCAATGTTCACTGAAAGGTATTTCACATACTGGTGAGTATTAATGAATATTAGTACCCCTACTTCGTGAACGGGTACTAAAATGTTATATTTGTATCAACAACGCTCTTTCAGCATATTGTCAGAAAATGTGAAGATATTGCACAGATATCTATAAACTAATCAAGCAGTCTTCTGCGTCTAACGGCCAGTGTGCTCCTTCAATCGTGCGCCATGTTTCTCGCGATATAACGCGCTTTTTTCGAGATAACGACGTCTTCAGCTGTGTCACATGCGTTCTTCAGAAGCGAAGGAATATAATTTTATAGTAAAAGCATACACAATGCGATTCGAAAAGGTAATATCATGTAATTTTAAAAAATCATAATGAAAATCTATGTTTTCATTAATGCCTTTTTTGTGTCCGACTTTTTTACCTTTAATTTTCTATTATATGCTACAAACGGCGCCGCCGATCACATGTTGGCTTTATTTACATATTTTGAACAGGATAATCCACTTTGGGAATTTCTACAACTGGTTAGCCAATGTAAATATTTGGTTTTAATTATGTGGAGTTCTTATACAACGTAAGAAAAATGTACACTCGAAATGTATATTCAATACGGACTTTTTCGTTTCAGTATTATTTCATAATAAATATATATTCTACATCAAAAGACATTGAATCTATTATAATAAAATGTGTATCCATTCACCAGTGTCTATTTTTAAATTTCTCTCTCCCTCTGTACACCCCAACATAAATGTCCAAATATCAAAAATGGGGTGTGAAGGGTCAGAGGAAACTCGGACTATATGTCTGTCTGTCTCTCAGTCTATTGAGTCATGTATTTATATGGTAAAGAACAAGCAAGCAGTAATGTATGTGCACAAACTGCATATAGAATGAATGGAAAAAAAAAATATTCATATTTATATTTTTTTTTTTTGAATGTCAAAAACATGGAGATGCTATAAACTAATCATATCCATACCTTGGTCTAACTGGCATAGTCCGGTTATATGCCACGTAACTTTTTAGTCAGTGTCATGAACCATGGATGTCATTTCCGGAAATTAGTAAACATCCATTTATTTGGAAAAACAGTAATTAACATATATTCTACTTATTTATTCGCAAAAGCTATACTATTACGTTAACTGTTAGCCATAGTAAAAGTTTCCTTTATTTGATAATGCTTAGTAAGAAAATTAGTTTCCAAAACTGCTACGAAAAATTAATATTGTACCCGAAATCCAAATGTCGGCTGCTAAAAGTTGCAACAAAATCATTTTCCTGACATTTTAATTAAAACAGGTAAGTAATATAAAAGGTTTTCGTTACAAGGTTTGGTTGTATTGTACTATAAATAGCATTTTCTTTAACATTGCACTCGCCATTAACAACTTTATTTTTCCAAATTAAAAAATTATGTGTAGACGGAACAAGGTTTGATTTGAAATTTTGTAAAGTATATAGAGATTAAATAATCCTCAGCTAGATTGTAACTTGCCCAGGTAAATACTTTCAAAGACCGAAGGTGGTGTACGATTCAGAATAGAACGGGCCCATACGATAGTTAGTATTAAGCCCTAGGCGAAATGGATTGCATTATGCCTTGGCATGTGTTATATCAGTTGCGTTAACAAAACAAACTCTGGCACATTCACGGGCATATGTTTTAATAGCTGATTTAAAAATTAACTCTCCCCCCCCCCCCCCGCAAGATATCGCTGCCTGATTTCCGCAATTTATCAAATGATGATGAAAACTTGTCTTTGGACACTAAATCATCTATATGCAAATAACAATTTGTGTTTTAAGAATAGAATCTGTGAAAGCCCTTTCTAAATGTATATTTTGAAGATTTAACTGCCGTGCTTGCATTATTGTCTTCATAAAATCAGTTTGAAACCGTCAGTGAACCTGCTCAGGCTGCTAAGGGGTAATAATGGCGGACATCGCCGTGTCTTGGAAGTATGTCTTCATTAGACTGTCTGTTTTCGTAATTCACGGGGCACATACATTAAAGGAAATTATACAATTCGTAGAAAGCAAAGTGTAACTACTATGTGATAAAAGATTTAGCCTAAAAATAAAAATGTGTTGGTAAGATATGTATGGGACAATGCTTGTGGAATCGATAAGAGCTGGAACTTAAGGTCAAGGTTGTTTTCTTACAGCACTCATTTTTGTGCATATACGAGAAAAAGTAGCAAAGAAAAAAAATATCCAACCAATACACGACGTTATTACGAGTACGAAGACAAATATTAAAACCATAAAGTGTCAATCCTATCTAGGGATTGTTGTAACGAAGCTAACAAGTGAGTGGGCATATGAAGAAAATCCCTGTTTCTAAAAATAGATGCATCTATTTTTAAAAACTTTACCAAAAAATGACAGTCAAAAGATTCACATTTAATTTCGAATCGGCAGTTGTAAAGTTGAGATTACTCATCAGTGACCATTGTGGTTTGAATGGATGAACACTATGATGTTGAAGACTCGTGTGTGTTATAGCCTAAGATGGGGGTTGTTTCAAAAACTAATTTACAAATGTTTTCGACTGCCATTTTCTAGTGAAGAAACTAACAAAAAAATAAAATGTGTTCTTTAAGTGGCAGTTGCTTAAGTATTTTACCTATTTTTAATTACAAAACTGTAATCTAGGTACTCCTGTCAGTTAAAATATTATTAACAATGGATAGTTTCTGCTATGCTTTTTTGAAGTCATATGGCCAAAATACACTGCTTATTTCTCCATGTAAACATGCACACTTTCAAGTATAAATACACTGCATAAGAGTACGACACATTTATACACTTAAAAAATGTGTTCATAATATACATACAACATTGAGAATTTTCTACTTGAAGATAATGTTAAATGCAAATATGCATATTGAGAAATACAGGATACAGTTCAAATAAGAAAAAGAGAGAACACACACACACACATATATATATATATATATATATATATATATATACACATTTATTTATTACGTTTCTTGCTATGCTGCCACTTTTCCCTGTTCTGCTCTCACTTCTCCCTATTCTGTCCAAAAGGAGAAGTCACTTCTCCCTAAAATTCAAGTCAAGCTTGACCCCTGTCCTTTCAAAGTATAATTCTATAACCCCATTGGCTAAAAGGATCTTTAAATGCTCATTATTAAAATGATATGTTAAATGCTATGGAAAATGAGTTATTACACATTATAATTTATTTGTGAAATAGAAATATTGATTGCAACTAATAATAAAATTTAGTCTGTCCATTTCGCAGATGGGTAAGTCCTTGTCGTGAAAAGGGAACCATTCGCTACAGGGACCTTTTCAAATTTTTTAAATACTTTATATATAAAAAAGATATGTTAAATCCTATGTAGAAGGAGTTACTACACAATATAATTTCGTTTGTGAAATAGAAGTATTAATTAAAATTGAAAATCAAAATATAGTCGGTCATTATATATAATTTTAAATGAACTCGCCATTGAAGATAACTTTTTGTAACTTTTCCCTATATTTGTGTAACTTTTTGCACTTTAGTCATACCCGAACCGGTAAGCTGTCATGTGATTCTGATCATTAGTAACATTCATTGACAAGCAGACGACCGTTTTCAGTTAACTGGGAACATTATTTACTGTTTTTGTGCTTGGTAGGGGTGTAGTGGTGAAGGAAGGTATACAGGTGGATTTAATTTTCGTTGTTTTTTTTCTATCCTTTCATTTTTACTTCCCAACTTACCACAAAACGAAACATTTCTTTGATATTTGGTGTTCAAACTCTTTGATAACTTCTTTGTTGCGCTGTTGCTGGGATAAAAAACCAAAAGGTGTCACACCATTGTATTTATTATGGAAATATGATTTACAGTGAGATTATTGAACCCACTAGAATATGAGAAACGACTATACATGCACGAATTGTTAGCTTTTTCAATCAGGAGGATTATCAGACTGCACGCTACTAAATAATAAATTTATTTATACTAACCTTTGTATCCAGACGGTAAGTATAATCCCACTTCTAATGATCCACTGCGTTAGATCCTTTAGAACACTCACTTTTTTAGTATCAATCCCTGTCAGAACAGAACATCTGTGTATTCAGCAGCTGATTACCTCTGATTTGAATTACCGACGCATGCCCAGAAATCTCGGAAACGCTTAATTACGCGTATTTGGACGCAAACTTTTGGTCCGGGACGCAGAAAATCGCCCATGCACGAGTCCTCCGTACGCACGTTTTTTTTTTTTTTTTTCGGTGAAAAATGAGGCAATGCTTTTATTTGAGGTGTTTTTTGCTGACTTTTTTTGAGCAAAGGTCATCGGCTTACTTTGATGATGGTTCGTTTGTTATTGAAGGCGCCGCTAAAGGCTCCAGTTGAAGGGTCAAACAAATACCTGTTTGTTATTGCTGCGGCAACTTCAGATAATTGTAGAACATTGAAACAGATTTGTTTTATTTGTTTAGTATATATCAGTGCTTCAAAAGGTAATCAGTTCTCTTTGAAGTGTCAGCAAACGTATTTTTTCTTCTTCTATCTGGTATTTGTTTTTAAATTAGTGTCATCTGCTTGACTGTACTCATTTTACGTTTCCGCCTTCTGCGGATTCGGATTTTAACTAGTCAGTTGCATAAAGTAATAAGGCCAGATATCATCATTAGCGGATTATGATATAACAGTGCACTGTTAGGGTGGTTTGTCAGTATGAGACAAGGACTTGTTATTTTAACTATATATTCCAGTACATTGTTTCCTGTCATGGTGCCTTTGATTTTCTCTACTCCAAACGCAAGACTGTATATACGGTTTTTATCAGCCAAAATTGGTGTTGCCACACATATATCACCAGATGGTATATTTTGTCACCAAAACGGAAAACAGAATCGCAGTTTGCTACATCAGCGAAGCCCCGTGATCCTGTAATTGATTTCATTTCCGATTGTAGCTGTATAAATATTGCATGCGAACTCGAAACCAAGACACATCGAGACTTGAACAAAATGCCATTTGCAAATCTAGACAAGTATTTTGGGGTTAAATGAAAAAATGATGAAGATTTAAATGAGATTCAGAACTGTGCTAAAGTTGCTAGAACTGATAGTTCGGATGCGACACTATCCAAGTGTAAGAAAGTACGTGATGCCTGGCTTAGTGTTTGGAGTCAAAACTTTACTTGGATTGACAAAATTGATTATGATGGACAAACAAGAGCTATATGTCATTGGTGTAAAGAATGTGGGAAAGTAAACTCTATGGCAACAACCGGTTCTTCAAATTTGCAAAGTTCAACATTTTCTAGGCATGAGACATCTAGAGACCACCTACTTGCTGCTGAGGCTCAGCATGCAAAACAACGCAAAGCAACTGTTCAACATGTAAGTAATATTTTTGTCTCTATCTGTCGAGCTTTCCTAACTATTACAAGTATTAAAACTACTGTTATTTAAGGGGTATATGTGTGCATTTGCATTTTAAACCGCACCATGACCAATGCCCTCCGACTTCATTGAAATGTAAGTAATAATTGTTGGATCTTGTAATATGTCAAGTCAGTCATTAATTCATTTTTTGACTACTTTTATTCATTACAATTAATTTTTAAAAAACTTAAAATTATGCAAATATTATATACTAAATAATTAATGTAATAGGCAAAATTATTTTTCAAAAAATTAATATTCTTAGGAACATCATGTTGTAATGAGCATACTATATTTTTTTAAAATATTGGTTCCAATAAAATATTTATATTAATTGTTAAAAAAAATGATTACATAATTTAATATTTACGATTTTAGCTTGTTGAAGATCAGAAGCAACAGAAGTTAGAAGGTGATTGTGACAGCACAAAAGAGGCACAATTCAACACCTTTTATTACATTGTGAAAGAGGGTCAGCCACTGAATCAGTACAACAAAGTGATCGCTCTCCAAATCAAGAACAAATGTCCAGACCTTCAAGAGCACAAGAAATTGTACACAAGTGAAGAAATAAAGATGGACATGTTGGAGGCCATAAACTCTACTTTAGAAGAAGTAGTAGACACCAACATGAATAATTCAGAATTTTTGGGACTTATTATTGATGAAAGTACAGATGTGACTGTCCATAAAAAGCTCAATGTTTATGTGAAGTGTCTGAGTAGTAATAATACGTCGGTGATTCATTTTGTGGATTGTATCAGTGTTATAGATGGAAAAGCTGCAACAATCGTTTCTTAAGTAGTGAAGTTGTTTGAGAGAAAGAAAATCCCTCTCAACAAGCTGATGACACTAGCTAGTGATGGTGCAGCTGTTATGACTGGTAGACTCAATGGTGTTGGTGCTATACTAAAAAAGTATCACTCCAAGCATCTAATGCAGATACACTGTGTTGCTCATAAGCTTGCACTTGCTGCAGGCCATGCATGTAGGGACATTACACTGTTTAACGAATACCAGCACACTCTGAAGATGGTGTATAGGTACTTCAGCAATTCTGCAGTACGATATAATGAACTGAGAGCCATGGTGGAAATTATGGAGAATGAAAACATAAAATATGTAACTTTGAAAGAACCAGCAAGTTTCCGATGGCTTTCTCTAGAAGCAGCAGTGAGAGCAATAGTGGACTGTTACCCAGCGCTGTATTCTACGCTTGAACATGATGCTGCAAAGGGTGTTTCTGAGGCAAAGGGACTTTTAAATAGAGTCAAATGTGTGACGTTTGTGCTGGTTTCTGGATTCTTTAAAGACGTTCTTGGAGTAGTAGGAAAGCTATCTCAAGTATTTCAACGAGACAATGTGGACATTGAGACTGTGAACATTTTGGTAGAATCTACTCTAATGAAAATCACCCAGTTCAAAACCAAGAATGGGATAGAATTGGCTAAAGTGTATGATGAACTCACAAAATCAAAGTCATTATATCATGGGGTGAAGGTAACAGACAGAGAACAACTCAGATTGCAGTTTCAGATTGATGCAAACAACTATCTGGACAAACTTGTTGAAAACTTAGATGAGAGGTTTGATGAACAATCAATGAAAAACCTTCAGCTTCTGAACACTGTGCTAAATCCATCCAAAGTCCCCAAAAATGCCAACAGTCTTGATGATCATGGAGAAAATGAACTAAAGGAATTGATCAATATTTATGGTGGTGACGGTGGAGTTATTGATGGTGAAAGAGCCCAAGCTGATTTCTACCAAGTGAAGGTAGTAATAAAATCATTGAACTGCACACTGACAGAAGCCTGTACAACTCTACTGCAAGAGTACAGAGATGTATTTCCAGATTTTGCAGTCCTAGCTGCAATTGTGTTGGTGTCACCAGTGACATCTGTGGCATGTGAGAGAGGCTTCAGTGTGCAGAACAAAATCAAGACAAAGGGAAGGTCCAGATTAAAACACGAGACCTTAACAAAATTGATGCGAGTCAAAGAAGAGGGACCTAGTGTGGAGGAATATGATCCAAAGCCAAGCATCAGAAAATTTTGCGAAACGCGACATAGACGAAAGTGAACTATATTGTAGTTCAGAATATATTTGTACATGATATAGATTTTAATACATAGTGTTTTAAAGAATAATAAATAATTGCAAAGAAATACATGTAAAACTGATAAAAGTTTTGTATTTGTTTATTCCGGGCATTTTAATGGCCATTTAGTCGCTTCAGAATGTTTCTGGGCACTGCAACTTTTGCTGGTGGGACTGCAACTTTTGCTGGTGGGACTGCAACTTTTGCAGGTGGGACTCCTATTTTTACCAAATTAGGAGTCCTGGACTCCTATTTTAAAAATCCTAGTGAGAACTCTGCATGCCTGGAAAGCAGCATCGCCCCAAGGTTAGAGTAATGTGTGAAAACCATCTAGAGAGGCCTATTGGTGGCAGGGGACAGTTTCGTAAATTGGCCCCTGTCAAATTTCGTAACTTAAGGCTATGATGTGACTTTTTGAGATATTGTTGTTTAATAATTAAAGATATGGATATGTTTGTGAATTAAATGTTTCGGGCTTGTGTTCTTCTTTAAATTGATGTATGCCTCCCATAGTCAGTTCACAATATGTAGACAGTGAAGTACCAGTAGTTGTCTAGGAGGCAGAGCTAGCCACCTATAGTAGTAAACATGTGGATTCAAGGCAAGAAGAATATCTCAAAAACGGCTTGGATGGCAACTATTTTGAATTGTATCAAGCTGTTTAGTACACAGTGTTTTGCGGAAATATCACCTAGGAAAAGGGCTTGTGTTTGTACTGTGAGCACCACTTGGTGTCAAAAGAGACCTTCGAATGTGAAAAATGCAGGTATAAATTTGGGTTGGGGTGCATAAACTTCTTTTGCTATGAACTGCCATTGACTTGTCAGGTCAAGTGAATATTATTTTTATGCTTTGTATTAATATAGCTATCCAAAAATATGGACCTTTTTGACCTCACTTGTGTATTTCATTTTTTTATATTTTTTATATTAGGCTAGTGGATGCGGCATTACATTTGTGCATAAAAAACCCCTTGCACCCTATGTCACTGGGAACTGACTAATGCTTGGGTCAGAGCTGCAGGAATGTTGAGCCGTTACGGCAGAAATTTAGATGAGAGAGAGACGTCATGTCAGAAATGTGAGATAGAGTGAATGATAAATAAATTTTAAAAAGACCACAAACTGTATTCAGCTGTGAAAGTATGCTACACAATAATAACAATAATAATAAATTATAATATTTTGTTATTATTACTAGTTGTAGTATTTTCAGTGATATTTAATTTCATTTACAATGGTATAAATGGATAGCAAATATACATACATGTTGGTTCTTTTCATTACTTGTAACAAGAACATTATTATTATTATTAACATTATTAATAACATTTACAATAGTATTTATGAATACAAGATAATGCATACATTATAAATTGACACAGGAATTTGTGATAATTTTCTTCCTTTCGTCAAATTCGTTGTGCGGAAATTCTGAAAGGCTCTCTGGTATCTCCCAGGGATCTCTCTTCAGGGTTCCTCATCCTTCGTTACTCTAACAAAAGTTTCAATATCCCTTTTTCTTGAAAATTTAGATTTTCCTGCTTGGAAACTTTCAAATTCAGTGACTGTTTTACAATATATTTTGTCAAGAACATGGCCAACCCCACCAGCCAACTTACTATGCCTATCCAAAGTGGTGTCACTCAGATGATGACTTGCCAATCGTAAGCTTTCTCTAAAGACAAAAAAAAGTCAGCATGAATTAACCTTTAATATTTTGTTTTATATACATGTAATTTAACCTCCAAAATTAACATTCTGTGGAAGAAGAAATGAAGTGGTTTTTTAATCACATAAAAGAGAAGAGGCTGTCATCCAAAAAGACAATTATTTATTGCAAGTACATATATGGTACATATATAATACCCCCACCACAAATGTGACAGGAAATATTCATGTCTTCTTTTCTCATTATTATTATTATTATTGCTGTTGTGGTAATAGTAGTAGTAGCAAATCTCTTTCTTTTCATAATTAATCATTATCTTTTTCGTCCACATAGTAGTCGTAATAGCAGTAGTATGCTTTAGGAGCATGATATTGTATTACCCCACGTTTGTCCGTAACTCAGCCTGATATATTCAGCAAGTTTTGATAGATAAGTTGCTCATATGGAAACCGTCGGCTTGCTTTGTGTATTTCATGGCTCCCTCTGTTGGAACTGTGATTTTTTTTATTGTTGTGTGTTTTAATGGCACTTTAAATACATCAGTAGCTATTTCATGCTGAGGAAATGGGAGCTAAATGTCTTTCACAATGACACATTGAGGCAGTCAACCTGTACTGGTCTGGTGTATCGAATCCACTACCCTTGGATTACGAGTCAGACCCTCTAACAACTGAGATACCACAGCTCCCGGGTTCATTAAGAGGGTTCAAAGGTCAAATTCACAACAATGGAAATGTATGTGTGTGTGTGCAGTGTTCTATTTGTTTGTTTGGGGAGTAAAATATATGAACGAGAAAGTTTATATTTGCAGTCAAAACAGGAGAAGGGGAAGGGAGTCAGGTCTGGTGTACATGGTCTGATACCAGCAGTGTGGGGGAATATTTCATACGAAAAGGATCATCATTATTAAAATTATTATTTCAGAACATTATACATACTTGCCATATTCCCAGACAGTGTTGGGTTTTTTTTGAGACTCAAAAAGTGTGTTTTGAGATCCCAAGGGGGTCAGTGCGTGTGATCCCCCAAAAGCGACGTCATCTAAATGAGATTAAGATATATTTTCAAATCAGCCTATAGCATGTGACTGGAAATTCAAATCTGAATAAAAGAAAATACCATCTGTTTTCTCTGAAGCATTTAATATTCTTACAAAAAAAAAAAAGGTAAACTTAGAATTGTCATATAACATCACCACAAACATGGTCACAACCTCACATACATTAAATACAAAAATACACCCAGTTACTGTCTTTAAAATCCATTGGACAGTGGAATGTAGTTTTAATTACATGCAGTCTTTGCTGCTTTCAATAGTTCAGTAGTTGGTTTGACAGTAATGCAAGTGTCATTTGTGTTCACAAATATGCCTACACTTTTCCTTCGCGAATGTGCATCCACGTCTATGTTGGCACAAGCAATGGCCAAAGTCGCTAAAAGTGATAAAACCTGTTAGATGGCAATGAATATCCATTTCAAAACAATGAATCTACCAATGAAAACATTCAAGGTTTGTGGTAGTCGGCCGAGTTGCTAAAGTCTTTGACCGCCGCTTTTGTAACATATTTTCAAGGTTAAAGTTACACCTATTTATTATTTTATTCTCAAGCTGAATTAATGATAAAAGGTACTAATTTATGCAAATACACAATTTGTCTTTTGATTAATGATTTAATACTTTTAAATTATTAAAATTCCATGGTGCAGTTCGTTTCAGGTTAACTAGATATGCCAACATGTTAATGCTTTCATAAGATCACATGATAAAACGTTTATTGCAATCATGTAAATGTCCAAGGAAAATATGAGAAAGTTAAGGTGGCAAAACTGTCGAAGCAAATAAAATTCTCATTTATTTAGCACTTCTAGTGCATTATGTGTTCTACAATTTTCCTTTGTCTCTTTAAAATGTTGTGTGTCCCAGTATCCCCTGACCTTTGGATCCTAGGTGCAACACTGCATTAAATGGTGCTGTTGTTCAACCTACCGAAATAATCATGTTTTGAATTTTATATATGGAGTAAAAATCCGACTTCAAAGAAACGTTGCTGCTGATCACAAACATTAATAAAGATTGCTTCAACATTCTCATTCAATGCAGTCAATGATGTATAATAACATTTGTTTTTCAACACGCATCTCTTTGATGTACTTAACTCAAACAAATTGGGTTGTTCCACTTCGTGTACTTTACCTATGCAAATTAGCCTAATGGGCTCTCCCTCAGCAGTGCTCAAAGGATTTTACACTACACATCACCCTAGCTATTGTGAGCCAATTGAGTAAATCTCTGAAAGGTGTCTGTTTATCTCTGACCGCCTTACCTTTCAATTGTCTTTAAAACAGCTGTATAAACCACCCCAAGGATAGTTTTACGTGAGCTCTGAGAAAGACTATTTACTGTTTATACATACCACAGATTACGGGTATATATCATTGTGATAAAGAAATGTAAATTTTTTTGTGGGCATTTTTTTTTTCTCGCTAAGATTGCAGAAAATCGTGTTGTTGAAACACGACCATGTCGGGGGTTTGGGAGTCCAAAATCGTGTTTTTCGCATGACACGTGTTATGGCATGTATTTACATACAGTGCTGTTTTTAATGTTTGGTCCTGGTTAGTTGAATAAATGGGAGAGCAAGTATACACAGGCAAAAAATCAGCAAAGACACGGTTGATTGAAATGCACCATTCCTCCACGGATAAAGAGACACAGGACAGAATTATCAAGGAATTTCGAAGATCCAAAAGTATAATTTGCTGTCTCGTTGCTATGGTAGCATTCGAAATGGGGGTTCAAATCAGCGATGTAGAGATTGTTATTAACTGGGGATGCCCAAAGAGTGTTCTGAGCAATTGGCAAGAGATTGGGAGATGTACCAGAGATGGGAGAAAAGGTTATGCTTGTCTCCTACTTACAGGACAAGCATGAAGAAGACGATGACAGATGAAAACATGATATCAAAGTTGCCAAAGATCAGCAAGTATGTATAAGAAGAAAAATTCTTGAAGCATTGTGGATCCCAGAAATGGATACACTTCCAGATGACCTAAAATAATGTTTCGCGAGAAGTTGCAATATATGCCCATGTGACAAATGCAATTGTTGTGCAAATTGTTGTAACACTTGTCAATGAAGTGGACACAAGGGAAGAAGAAATTACTGTCTTTGATTAAAATGTAACACTGTGCACATGTTATAAGTTAAGGTGTATGTATGCATTATCTTGTATTCATAAATACCATTGTAAATGTCATTAATAATGTTCATAATAATAATATTCTTGTTATTAGTAATGTAAATTACAAACGTGTATGTATGTCTGCTATCCATTTATACCATTGTAAATGTTATTAAATATCATTGAAAATACTACTACTAGTAATAATAATCACTAATAATAAACTGCAATCAGGATAATTGTAAAAATTAATAACTTCGTAGGGATGGGAGAATAAACAGATTCCTCGCCTCAGCAATGTGCTCTCTCTCTCTCTCTCTCTCTCTTTCTCCAAGGAAGAGAAAGTATGGCCTTGAGGCACAATTATCTTCAATTTGCTTATACTTTATTAGCTCTGACTTATGACACTGCATTGTGCAACTCACCCTCACCCCCTCTTCCACTAAGGATCATTACCCATACTAATGTTTAAAAAAAAAGAAAGAAAGAAAAAAACATCAGTCATGTTTCTTCCTCTTAATTGTCTTAGTCTCAAATTCATGAAGAACATAGTTACCTGTACGAAATAGAAAATTGTTTAATGAACAATTCTATAAATCTAATTTGTTTTATCATTCTTGCGGACCATCCCCTTTCCGAAGCTTAATATGACATTACCTGCAGCAATATAATCCAGTTAAGTTAAATCTAATAGTGAAAGAGCCTGCCTTGTCCTTGCCAGCCCAAACCTACCGTAAAGCGGTCTTATCTTCTGTCGCTAGGGTTCGTTCGTTCGTTTGATTAACGACGTGTGCGGCCATTCGCTAGGGTCTGGGGAGTAGTCATTTTGTAGGAAATTGCCGTGTCACAGCAAAATCTGTACAATGCAGAATGAAATCGGCAGTTGGAATGATGTAATTTGTAATATAGCAAGTTTATAAATAGAACATACAAACTTGTAATAACTGGCAAACTGCAGAACGAAATCTGGAGTTTGTAAACTGCAAGATACAAAGTGAAAATAGTCGTTATTGCAGAAGGAAAGTAGCACTAGAAAGCTGCCATGTAGAGTTTGCATTAATGAAAATTAGAAAATACATAGAAGTATGAAAGTAGCACTTGCAAGCCGCCATTTACAATTTGCATCAGTGAAGAATAGAAAATAGACGGTTTTCACACGTTTTAGTCTTGCCTTGGAGTGATGCTGCTTTCCAAGCTTGCGTCAGTAATTCAAATCCGAGGTCAACAGCCGCTGAATACACAGATGTTCTGTTCTGACAGGGATTTATCCTAAAAAAGTGTGTGTTCTTATGGATTTAACACAATGGATCATTAGAAGAGGGATTATACATACTGTCTGGATACAAAGGTTAGTAAAAATAAATTTATTAATTAGTAGCGAGCGGTCCGATTGAAAAAGGTAACGCTCCACTCCAGCACATGGGCTCGTATTGTTGCTTACAACTTATCTATCAGTCACACATGTACTATATAATACTATATAATCTAGCACAATTTGTGCCATGTACCGTTGTTCTCCACCACCAGTAAAAAAAAAAAAATAGTTTTAGAACAACTTGTTGGTCTAATTTAATATCAGTATTGCCGAATTTCACTAGCAACAGGGGGTTATTTTTTCAAAATTATGGAATATATGAAAATGCTTAATTTTAGTGCAGAATTCAAAAATGAACTTATCTTTATGATATCTTTTTTTATATTGGTCTTTGCTCACTTTGGAAATTCTTGACCTCGTGTTATTTCAAGCTGAAATTTACATATTTCCTACATATAGCCTCGAGCAACCACTTTTCGTGCACTTAACGTGAATTTTAACGCGTTCGTTATAATATTGTGAGAATCTATTCAAATAACCATAGAAAGTGTTCAACTATATCTACTTCATTTAATCATTGTTAAAAAAAAAATTGGCATACATGTACATTAGTTCGGAATTGCCGTTTTTCCGAGCATGGGTAAGTTTTCTTATTTCCGGAAGTGGCATCCATGGTTCGTGACACTGACTAAAATGTTACATGGCATATGACCGGAACGTGCCAGTAAGACCAAGGTATGGATATTATTAGTATATAGCGTCTCCGTGTTTTTGAAATAAAAAAATTAAATTTAAAAATGAATAATTTTTTTCCGTTAATTCTATATGCAGCTTGTGCACTTACATTACTGCTTGCTTGTTCTTTACCATATAAATACATGACATCATTAAACAGAGGGAGAGAGAAATTTAAAAATAGACTGGTGAATGGATACACATTTTATTATAATAGATTCAATGTCTTTTGATGTAGAATATATGTTTATTATGAAATAATACTGAAACAAAAAAGTCCAATGTGAATATACATTTCGAGTGTAAATTTTTCTTATGTTGTATAACTCCACATGATTAAAACCAAATATTCACATTGGCTATCCTGTTGTAGAAATTCCCAAAGTGGTTATCCTGTTCAAAATATGTAAACAAAGCCAACATGTGATCGGCGGCACTAGCTTTAGCATATAATAGAAAAGTCAAGGCCAAAATGTCTCACACAAAAAAGGCATTAGTGAAAACAGAGATTTTTAGGGGTGAAACGATTCTTCGATATATCGATGCATCGATACTTTTGCCATATTGATACACATATCGATACAAGAGGTGAAGAATCGATACAAAACGATATCTACCCTATGTAAGCTACTTTAATCTTCAGCTGTCATCAATAATTATTAGTCGTTTGCCTTATTATTCTTTAAAATGAGAATCTATAATGTATCGTATCGTAGGCTGTGTATCGTGAATTGTATCAATACGTGGCACATGTGTATTGTTGCACCCCTAGAAATTTTCATTATGATTTTTTAAAATTACATGAAATTGCCTGTTTAAATCTCATTTTGTCTGATTTTACTGTTTAATTCATTTCGGTCATTCTTGAAGAACTCTGGTGACACTGCTGGTGACATCATTATCTAGAAACAAGCGCATTAAGTAGCGTGAAACATGGCGCACGATTGAAGGAAGAAAACCACATCGGGTGGTTGGACGATAGTTATATAGAAATGTTTTGTGAACATTCAACTTTAAGAAATAATAACTTCTGAAGCCTTTCTGTGTTTTTTTTTTACTAGGCGCCCCCCCCCCCCCAATTTTTGCGTGAAATACCCTATTCGTGAGTCATAAACAAGCTGAAATTAAATGTTACTCTTAAAATGGAATGTTTTCTGCATAATTTGAGCGTGCAGAATTAAAAAATGAACCCATCTTGATGATATCTTTTGAAATACATTTACAGGAAGCATTCAAACATATGCACAGTCCACCATTTTTAATATTGATCTTTGGTAACTTTTTGCAAATTCTTGATCTCATGTTATTTCATGCTGAAATTTGCATATTTTTTACATATGGTTATATAGAAATGTTTTGTGAACATTCAGTTTTAAGATTAAATTGACTTTTTCTATGTTTCAGGTACTTCTGAAGCCTTTCTGTGCCTTTTTATCAGGTGCCTTTTTAGTTCTTCAATGTAAGATGTCTACCTTGATATTTTATGTTGTTTGGCTAGACATCTTACTGCTTAAATAAACGGCGTTGTGTAGCGTGAACCCTAATCGACTGACAGGAACTAGAGGCCAAATTTTCAGGAATATCTCACACACTTGGCAGCCCATATTGACACTTTTCCACAAATTAAAGTCTGATTGCTTTAGTCAGACTATACTTACTCTGATGTATTTTTCCTAATAGAATCAAATTCTGACAAAAGCAAGTGGATGCCTTTTCAAGTTTTGTTGACATACATTTCAGTTGGTTGAAATGTGATGGGAGCAGAGGAATGCTGAAGTAAGTAAAGATGAGACAAGTGTCTCAAACAAAATGAAACAGCATAATTGCTTTCATCGAGATTAGTATATTTTTCGTTTTGTTAAAGAAATAAACTCCAACTTTAACAGACTACGGCACTCCATTGCTCCCATCACATTTCAACAACTGAAATGTTTGTCAATGCAACTTAAAAAGGTGTCCTCTTGCTTGTGATAATATCTTCTGCACAGTTGCATAGGTCGAGTCTGACCTAGAAAATACATTACACAACAAAAGTTATACCAAAAGTTTGTGATAAATTTAGTATGATCAGGGATGGTGCTGGCTTTAAAAAAGTTGTCGCCCAAAAAATCGCAAATCTCAATATTTTGTCGCCAATTTTCAAAAAGTTTCATTTTATTTTTCATTTACTTCGTATTTATACAGAACGATTGGGGCTTCAAAAGTAATCAGTTTTCTTTGAAGTTGCAGCAATTTTTTATTTTTTTTCTGGTACATTTCCCCCCCCCCCCAAAAAAAAAAAGGATTAGCGGTTGTTTGGTCAATTGTAGCTAGTCCGGTAGCATGACTATTGGAGTGTATCACCGCATGCAGTACTCAGGCCTGATGTCAGCATAAGCGGTCAATATGAACAAAGGATTTGTTTATGTAACTATAGATAGATTCAAGTGCATTGTATACCTAAGTTTGCGGCTTCCTTTCATGGTGCCTTTGAATTCCTCCACTCCAAACCCAAGATTGTATATACAAGTTTTAACAGCCAAAAACATTGTCGCCAAAAAAATCGCCAGATGATATATTTTGTCACCAATCAGGAAAAAAAAATCGCAATTTGCGACATTGGATATGCCCAGCGCGATCCCTGATGATGACTGACATTATGTTTATATAAGCTGATTCCTTGCTAGAAAAGTCTGCTTTTTCATAAAACGAAGTTTTCGTGTGTTTTTTTTAACCCAATTTATGTAGTTCTGTTATTATTTACATTTGTACGAAGTCACATGCCGGGAAGAGTTACAGTTCTTGCTGTCAAGGATGACCTTTAAAAATCACATAATTCGAGGGTTTTAAGCAAATATTTGCACACATTTTAAAAAGAGGTGCAGATGAGCGTATATGTTCATTTTATGAGTTTTTCTGCGTTTAGAAAAATTCTGTTGTAGTTTATTTCCGCTGAATATGTTGTGGAAAATCCCCGATGTGATATACACCAAATATGGACAGTTGACCTTTCACTGTCAGCATTTTACGTATGAAAGCGGTGAAAGTACCAGGTCTAATGAGGTTGCCATTTTGAGAAAATTTTAATCTTTATCGCCAGCACCCTCTATCGGCAGCGCCTGTTGCTAATTTCACTGTAGAAACATGAGGAAAATAGCGTGTATATTCTTCATAGGAAATTTTCTGTTGGATCGTCCGCCATATTAGTTTATCCAATAACTACTTCCTTTTTCAGACTCATTTTTAGGCGTGCCATATAAGGACATTGCATCCTTCTTTGGAAACAAAAACAGATGGAAGTAAATATAGCACGCATTTAATATGGTATCGTGGAATATCCAAATATGGTATAGCGAGCCTTATTTGGAAAGTGAATTACTGTGAGGATCTCGTGTTATCTGTCATGGTGGTCAAAGTACGGTTAGCATAAACATACCAATATATTTTGCCTTATATAAGCTTAATAACTTTATCATAGGCCAAACTTTCTGAAAAACATAACATTACTTAGTAGATTTTTGCTCGTCATCTTTTTGTCTTTGACAGTTGTTTTATTTGCTCCATTGGAAGGGATAGGATCACTTCGTAGCCTCAACCAATAACGTCTATATTCTACTTGCATTATATTTTTATGATTCAGATAATTTTGTCACCATAGTTTCGTACCCTTTATTTTAATTTCACTGGTTAAAGTAGATAGGTATCTTGCTTATTGTATCCAGTATAAATGTACCGACTTTTATTTTTACCTTCATGGGTATCCACGTCAGAACCATGCACCTTATGACATGTATTAGATTGTGTTTGTACTATAAATAGCATTTCTTTAACATTTCACTCGCCATTAACAATTTTATTTTTCCAAATTAAATAAGCTTGCGCAGATGGAACAAGGTTTGGTTTGAAATTTGTAAGGTTAATAAAGGGATTAAATAATCCTCAGCTAGATAAATTCTTTTGAAGACCAGAGGTGGTGTACGATTCATAATGGAATGAGTCCAGACTATTCTTGATTTGTTTAGCGATATCTATGCAATATCTTCAAACTTTCTGACAATATACTGCACCATTGATTCATACATGTATAGGAACATTTTAGTACCCTGTCCACAAAGTAGAGGTACTAATATTAGTACTAATCTACAACACATTATGCATTATTGCAGGGTTTGACATTTTGGTCCTAAGTGATGTACAAGTGGTACTATGATATTTCATAGGCATTATTTTTATACATGCATATACAGGCAGTGAGACTTAAAATATCTTTACAATACCACAACTCAGATTTTTAACTAGTTATGCACAGAAGAATGGAAATAATTTATCATCGCCACAAAGAGGAAATTATAACTTAAAATGATATATTACATTTACTAGACATGGAAGAAGTACAAATGTGTATTTTATATGAATCAATAAATCTAATACTAATTGCAGCAAAGGCACAACATGATACTTGTGTTTAGATTATAAGCAGGGCTTTACAAATCCACTTGCCCAGTGCCCAGGACAAGCTAAGATTTGACTCGGACAAGTTTGCAAGGTACTTGTCTGCAGGCAAATAAAAAAAATTGAGACAGGGAGAGGTCGTGTTCAGTTTAATGTTCTGCAAGTTGTATACTCTGTGATCTTGCCAGAGTATATATATCAGAACCTTTATTTAGCATTGATATGTACTGCTTTCTTCTTTTACATAAATGCTGCATTTTCTTTCAATCCCATATTTCACACGATACACTGTCAGTTTGTAATTTCCATCAATATCAAGGTCCATTTCACATTTTCTCATGCAGACACGATAATGTGAATATTTACTATTTGAAGCACACTTTGACAAATAGGGAATAAATATTTATATTTTATCTTGTTGCTTACATTTTTACTGTAATATGTGTAAGTATATGGGATTTGCCGACTTTAAATTTCTAACCTAATAATGGGTACATGTAGTTTGTGAGTAGGATCCAATTTGTGCCGAGCTTGTTGACTCTCAAAAGTAGGCTTGTCAGATATTGTTTTGATGAATGTTCTTGATTTTAAGGTGATTATGTGATAATTGTTATTAATATAACTTGGAAGATTTATTGGACTATGTTTGGTGGATTTAGTTTGTGCATACACAACTGGTTAAACCATTGTTGGGTCTTTAGTGACAGAAAATGACTCGACTGTTTCTAATTTGTCACTGATTTTTATTTTACATAGGCCATAAGGCCGAGCATATTATTTTATTATGTTGTTTGTCTGTTATCAATTTCATTTCTATACAAGATCTCGAGTTTTCCTCCATTTACAGTTACCAAACATTGTGAATGGCTTGCGCTAGAGGCAAGGAAGAACCCATTGATATGGGGCTTAAAAGCTCAAAGGTCAATATCACTATGACTGAAAGAAGAAAAATGGTTTGCGCACAATAACTCAAGTTCTCTATGATCTACAGTTACCAAACTTTGTGGATTGGTTGCACTTAGGGTAAGGAAGAAAGAACTATATTGAATAAGGGTTGTTTTGTGCCCCCTCTCCAAATTTCTTCATATGGTGTATATTACAAGTGTAAGGTGGTTTGGTTTAATTTTTGAGATAAGTTTTGTGCTCATGTGCTGGTTGTCATGGAAACTGTGTGCTAAGAAATTATCAATGAAGATATGCACATTTTTCATCTTTTCATGTATTTCTCATTGATACTACCTATCCATAAATTATTCGCTAAATTTAAAATTACATTATTTATTTTGATTATTTTTCTAGTATAAAGTTGCATAAAACAAGGTTTTAATTTTTTTTTAAATGACCTGAAATTAACCCATGATGAATAAATCTAACTTACAAAATCAAGATGAAACTGTTTCAAGTTTGTTATAAAAATGATACAGTCACTGTTAACATCAAAAACTGTGTGCGTTTGAAACACTTTAGTATTGTTGGCTGATATGATTGATTGTGAGGCATTTCTAGAGGCTTCTGAGATCTCTTATTGACCGAAAATATTGGTTTGTCCCCTTGTTTTTGGAAATGAAAGATGTTCTTTTACAATATTTTCCTTAATTATGTGGCAACACACACACATACGCACACACACACACACACACACACACTATATATAACATAAGACCTAAGCCTTTGAACAATTTAAAACTGGGTTGAGTCATGCAGATTTATTTTGTCTTCCATGTCCAAAACTTATCTATACCTGTCTAGTTTTAAAGCGGGTATCGTGAGAAAATGTATTTATTGACATCATAAGTCATGTTTCCTCCTTCACGAAGCAATGTCATCTTGTACTGAAGATATATGTGCACCGCAAACCATTTCTGCCCTTATAAAGGTGTCTGCACAATAAAATAAGAAAAGAAAGAAACAGCTTTATCTTGAGTATTCTTTGTATATTTAATTTTGAATACATAAGGTTACAGTAATTACTAATGTTATAAATTGTATCTCAAAAAACTTTATTTTGTGCAACAGTCGAACACATTTCACACATTAATCTGTAAAACTAGAAGAGGAAATAGCACACATTATATGGCTCAGCCATGATTTATATAATAGTTTCTGATATAGCATTGAAATTAATTCTTTTGTTTGTACTTTTACTAAAAACTGCCAGTATAAAGGATTTGTATTGGAATAATATGATAACACTGATCAACAAAATGTAATTAAATTTTGTAGCACTTTGAATTGGTAATATTAGAGATTACTCGTGAATACTACCTTGCTAAAAGATGATTGAAAGTATTGCATACTTAAATTCCTGGCCCGTATTCTTGAAGCATTTTAAATAAAACTGAAACTCAACCTCAAAAGCAGAAACCGTTGATGTATAATAACTTTGATTAACTTATTAACCCCTGGAGATTTTTTATCATTTTCGCGTGAAATGGGGGTAGGCAACACATTTTTGGGGTTACTTCTGAATTCAGCCAAACAGATCTGCTTAAGAAAGTTTATCATTTAGCCGGATGCTTAGGTGTATCAGAAACATTGTTTTTGATTGGCTATTATGCTCGCACATGTGCAGAAGGGTAAATGTTGGACTTCTTTTTTTTTTTTTTTTCTTTTTTTTTTTTTGTATTGGACCCCCGATTTTTGTGTCCTGGCCCCTTTTTTCTCCAAATCTCAAACTTATCCTACTTTTTGCAAAGGTTCATCTGTCTGTGTGCTGTTCAGACGGGTCTGCTTTAGATCTAAGGCCAAAAAGTCTAAAATCCTGACACAAACTCCGGTTCCGCAACTGTCAATTTTCGACCTAAAAAAAATCGGGTCTCAAAAAATGCATTTTGTTCGCTGTACTTTTTAATGCGAGTAGAAAGTCGACATTATTTGCTATCATTGTAGAGCTATATATGTCTACTTTCCTGCAATATCATCCCCTTTAGTGTATCTTAAATGATGTTGATGTTACAGAGCTCGGAAGTAGGGTACAACCTCATGACGCGTAAACGTGGCGCTAGGGGTTAATGAGTTAAAATGAAGTTATTAGAACTTTCAAGATCTTCAGGATCTTCTAAACTTCGATTCCTCTATTAGCCTGCAGAATTTAGATTATGATGATTTCCTCCACATATAATATCTGAGTTTGGTGTTTTGAGCTTATTCTCGAGTTTCTTGCTTAACAAGTTTAAAAAATACGGAGACTAGTTTTCTTTGCTTCTCTGTAGTCTATGTCTTCTCAGAAAAACAAGCGATTTTGATTGAGGTTTGATGTGCATCATTACAGGGACTCTTAAGTTGGATCAATAAAATATGGTTTTATCAACACTAGGTTGACATACTTGCCATGTGGCAAAGTAATCTATACCTGTTTGACTTGAGAATAAAAATATGTAAGCTATATCACTTGAGAGATAAATACTGTACATTAAGGATTGATTTGTAATCTTCCACTTGCAAGTAGTGTTGGTTTTCAGGAAGATAGTGCACTTGAGATCTGATCAGGTCTAAACAGGTGTAAACCTCCATTCTAATGTGCAGAGTGCAAAACATTACTGATATGCAATTCCACACCCATTAATTGTGTGGATGAAGTTTGAGAACTTGCCCAGGTAAAAAATCTTTGTCTTCATTTTTGACAGCATGATTACACCTTTAAACATAAAACCGTTCGAAAATGGGGTTGTAAATAGCACATTTACCTTTGTTTTATTACTGCTGAGAGAGAGAGAGAGAGAGAGAGAGAGAGAGAGAGAGTCATTCAGTGGAGATAAAGAATTGTGCTTTTGTGATTAGAGGGGCATGAAATTCACTTATGAGTATGTACTGAAACAAATATCATAGCTTTCTCCAGGACTGGTGGAGAGCTGAAATACAGATATTAAACAGACATTTTATTCAAACAGAGTTACATGTATTTTATTCATGCATCTACACATATATATTATGGCAGACATTGCGGGTTCAATTTAGCATTTGTCGAAGATATATATTCCCTATTAGATACAGGGTCGTCATACCAGGTAAAGGAGTACCTTTTTTTGTAATAAAGATTTGGTTGTTTCTGCTGTTGTTGCTTTTAGCGGCACTTTTAACACATTGCCCCTAGTATGCAGGGGAATGGGAGCTAAGTGCCTTTCCCAAGGACACACCGAGGCTGGTCTGGGCGAGTATCGCGGGCTTGATATAGCCACTAATGTGCTAAAAGTGCCCAAAACAAAATCTGTTACTATTTTCTAGTATTTATCACATTCTAAAAGTTAGTAAAATAAACAAGGAAAAAAATACCCTTTCAAAATTTGAATCTGGTTCTACTGTGTGGCTGTCGGACGCTTTACCAAAGTTTAGGTTCAACAGATATATTGGCTTACAATGTCTAGCATAAAGATGATGTGTATTTCTGTTCAGCAATCCATTTTTATAAACTGACCTATGTAATATTTTTCCCAAAATTAAAATTTTTGTTTTCATAGTTTTTGTGAAAATAAAGTAGAGTATACACATTCCCTATGCGGTAGACACAGAGTATACATTGTAGTACATTTGAAAACAATCTTTTCTTGTGTACTCCATGGAAGTACTGTACAGTGTGGGCCCATTGTTTTTTTTTTTTTTTAATGTTAATACTGTTAAAACTTGAAGAAAGTTCCACTGAATTAAATTTTCTTAAATGTATTTTGACTTGGACCTTACTCTATGGATAATAGCAAGCTGTATTTTCGGATGTGTGTGTGTGTGAAGAAATGCACTACAGTAGAGTCAACTATATGTTATTTAATTTCCCCACATCATGGGTTGTCTCATAGTATAACTGAATATAAAACTTTAAATCCTTATACTTCATTTGTAAGCAACAATAATCTACTTATGTTCCTATTAATTATGGCATCCATTATGTGATAAATTGTCGATGTTCAGGCACGTTGAACAATAAAATGTTTCGGTTTATAGACACCACTCAGTTTCTATTTACTTTTTTCCGAATGCCTGCTGGGGCCACTCCCAAAACTTGAACCATGTGCACAAGGCAAGCTAAAGCTTTTAAAGGATAAAGAGATAAACAATGTAAGAAAGAAATGATTAAGATTGTTTAAAATCTCTGTTTTGTTGTTTCTTCTAAATATTTTGAGTACAATACTGGTAGGAATAGAATAAAATGTGGTGGAAACAGTTCTATTTATATACACATAGTGGAGACTGAGGTACCAACAATGTGACAGCTCGTAAAAGTTGTGAATTTTTAGTTTTTAGGTCTCAGCACAACATTGTTCCACGATATTTTGAAAACAAGTTTGCTCATAGAAAGTACACAGTCTACTGAAATTTCTCCATGGAGCAAGACTGCGCTCATATCTAATTTGGATTATGAAGTTGCCAAATGCAGCTTTTATTCTGCAATTTCCAATACCAGCCCATGTTCAGAGGTTGTTTATCAGTATGAAATAGAAATCTGTAAACATAATGAATGTAGGAGAGTTTCATTTGCATCTTGAATAACACAATTAGACAAAGAGTCACGAAATTCAACAATATTTACTTTTTCATAAAAATGGGGGGCAGAAAACAGTTGAATATAGTCCTTTATCAATTTTGAGGTAAGATGGTCAAAGGTCAAGGTCACTGACTGAACGAAGAAAATTGGTTTCTGCACAGTATCTTGAGTTCTCCATCATCTGCAGTTACCAAGTTTTGTGGATAGATTGCACTTGGGATAAGGAAGAAACCTACTGATTTTTGGGTCAAACAATCAAAGGTCATGGTCACTGACTGAAAGAATTAAAATGGTCTCTGCACAATAACATTAATTCTAAATCACATACCTGGGCCAAACTTTGTGGATGGATTGCACTTGGGGTAATAAAGAAGCCTATCAATTTTGAGGTCAAAGGTCATGGTCACTGTGACTGAAAGAAGAAAAATGGTTTCTATACAAATGTTAGTTATCTACATAGAGGACTATTAAACAAGGTGCAGGCGTATAATGTGCTGTTTAGTGTACTCTTGCTATAAATCTTCAATATATCATTTTCCACCTGGCATCTTATAATATCTGTATAAGGTGGATATCCAGAAGTTTGATGAATGACAGTTGACTGATCATATCCTATCAGTTTTTATGGTGATCCTCGCTCTTGACCCTGAGTATTGAAAACCAGTATTAGGTTATGCCACTTCTATTTGTAAATTTAAAGACTTTGACTAAAGTGTTTTAAATATACAGTAGCTCTTATACATCCGCTATGTTTATTAGCTCTACAGGTCATAGAGCTTATGGGATGGCCTGTTGTCTGTCATCCATTGTCCATCCATCCATTAGCACAATTTTGTTATTGCTACTCCTCCTAATCTACTTTGAGTATTGCAATGAAACTTTAAAGACATGTTCATTCCAACTTTTATTGGATCCTAAATGAAAACGGTGCGACTTGGACATCCAATAGAGGTGAAACGATACACCTGTGCCGTGTATCGATACGATACAGCCTACGATACGATACATTATCGATACACATATCAACTTGATAGTCTTTTCGTCTCTAGAAGGTCTGTCAGTGGTAGGGTTGTGCTGTTTCATATATGTTGACATTGGTTGTATTTCTAGTATGCAGATTACAGACAGACATAGATTTGGCATCTGTTCATATGCCATTTTCATCCTTGACAAGATATAAAAAAAGGACATCCAAACAGACTACATATTAGTTGTTGGTGATTTTAATTCAATCATTTAGGCCATTTGAGGCTATTCCATTTGATCGGATCCAGGATTCATCTTGGTAACCACACCCTTTGTTTCGCACTGCATGAATGCTTTTGAAACATCTTATTATCAATTTCATGTCTTCACTTAAATTTGAAAGACATGATGGTGTTATCTTCAAAACAGAAAAAATAGTGCAGCCACCTGCAAGGAAAATCTTATCTAGAGCAAGTCCAGGTGTGTGAGTGGAAATGACAAACAACCAAAATCAATCACATTGTACTTCCTGCAGATGTAAAATAACTGCTGCGACCACAGGCACTTGTTTCAAGTGAAAAGGAAAACTATTAACAATGCCCACTCCACTTCTATACAAAATTAACAAATTAACACAAGGTGACAAACCTGCATGGTTTGAAATCTGCCTCCTTGCTGATTCTGTGCTCATTTTATTTATCTTGTTGGCACGTTTAGTCACTGATCACCTATATCAACGTAAAAGGAAACATTCCAAACTTGTTCTCCGTGTACGACTTTAGTAATTTATAGATCATTTAATAACCATTTTGAACAAAGTTTCTCTGTTGCTTTGTATCTACCTGGATCGAGTTTGGATGCCAATACTTACTGAATGTCACGCAGTGAATAAGCTGTAGTCAATTCTGATTGGTGGTTATTGTTTACCTTGACTGCAATAAACTATAACCACCAATCAGAATTTAATGTAACATATTTCACTGAGTGACACACTGGGTATAGACAAGATACGAAGCAACAAAGAAACTTCGTGTAAAAGTGGTTATTAAATGATCAGTATAGGAGTTAAATCATACATGGGGAACAAATTTGGAAAGTCTCCTTTACGTTGATATATATTATCAGTGGCTGAACATGCTTTGGGATACAATAATTAGCATGTAATCGGCGAAAGGGGGGGGGGCATATCGAACCACGTAACCTTATATTAATTTGTAAAAGGTGAGTGGGTGTTTTCAACAGTTTTTGTCTATTTTACTGACACTCATTAGTGCCTATGATTGCGATGGCTGTCTCAGATAAATTCTCAGTTTAAAGAATAAAAAGGCAAACGATTAATAATTATTCATGACTGCTGAAGATTAAAGTAACTTCTAATGGGTAAGTATCGTTTTGTATCGATTCTTCACCTCTTGTATCGATATATGTATCGATATGGCAAAAGTATCGATGAATCGTTTCACCCCTAACATCCAATATGGCCACCACAGTGGCCATCTTGAAAATCATATTATAGCTAACCATCTTCGAAAGATTAACATATTGACATGGGTTTTCACCAAAGACTTCTTATGATGTCTAGTTGGTACTAAATGAAAATGATGCCAATCTGACATACATTGTGGCTGCAGTGGCAGCCATCTTGAATATTTTTGTTGTTGCTATTCCTTCTAAATGGAAAGTCATGGATTTTTCACCAGAAGACTTCTTATAATGTCTAGTTGGTCCTAAATGAAATTGATACAGATCTGATATCCAGTATGGCTCCCATGGCAGCCATCCTGAAAATCTTGTTAGTTATCCCGCTTGAATGGTTAGTCATATCGACATAGGATTTTCACCAAAAGACTTCTTCTTATGTCTAGTTAGTCCTAAATGAAAGTTGTGTTGATCTTAGATCCAATATAGCCACAACAATGGCCATCTTGAAAATGTTATTGCTGAAGAATATCTGACATGATTTCAACACTTGACATTAAAAAAGAAGAAACAGTCTTGTCTTGGATTCCAGGAAATTCTTTTCAGCCAGTAAAGCATCTGTCCTTTAGAGGGATTCTTGTATTTAAATTACATTTCTTTTTAAATGACATGAATTTATGATTTTCTTTCTATTTCTTGACAGTGATGGAAACCGTGTGGGAATATTTTCTTGCCCTGGCAACTTTGGGATCAGTTCTGATAGTATTTTACAGCTGTTATCAGGCTGCATTAAAAAAAAAATTGCAACAAAAAATAAAAAATAAATATGACGAGTGCAGGAAATCGTTGGAAGAGTTAGCCAATCATCTTCCAGCTAAACGTCACCAAGTAAGGTCTGTTTTTGTTCAAAAAAGAGAGAGATAGGGAAGTAGAGAGAGATTAGTTCAAGCTAGCCAATGTTATACTGTAAACATTTTTCTAATTGTAAATCATGAATTATTCAATCCAGAAAAATGAAAACTTATTCTGCATATGAAATTGTCAAAATGAATGAGAATATATTAGACTGAATTATATTTTTTTTAAAAATTATGGTGTTTTCAGGCACAATTTCGTATTCATACTTTCTTAAGTGTCATAGAATCCTATTTGATCAGCTGTAGGGAAAATTTAGACCAGTGTTTTGTCTAGATGTGATAATGAAAACTGAAATAAAAATGTGTCCATTTCATTGTCTCATTTATAAAATGAAGAAAGACATTGGGATAATTTTTTTCATTTGTTTGGTGTTGTCACACCACATCATACTTTTGCATTTACCATCTGTGACAAATTTGTCTCATACTTTTCTCTTGCATAGAACACATGTTCCTTTCCAGGTGAGCACTAGGTACTCAACAAAATTTGAGATTCTAGACCTGCCCTTGGAAAAGCTACTGGCAAGACTTCGGTGTAATGAATGTACCGCCACGGATGTTCTTATGGAATATCAGCAAAAGGTGCAGTATAAACCTAATTGAAAGTTTTTATGTTTCTGTGAGCAGGAACTTTTTTTTGACCTATTGACTGTCAACTTTCAGTCAATTATTTGGTATAATTGAAACCCATCGACTTCTGAACAATCAGATTGGAGCAGAGGTATAAAAATCCATTGCCCAAGGCAACTAAAATTCAATGCTGGGCAACCGTTTTTCCATGTGTGAAAGCTTGAATGGGCAACTGAAAAGTAGTGTTAGAAAAATCATATGTTAAGAATTATAATTAAACATACATTTTCCAGCGATGATCATTTGAGTATTAAATTAGCCTCAGGATAACTACAGCAGGGTGCCCAAATCATCTCCATGTAATCCATAGTTGAGTGTTGGATGATTGTTATTGGTAAGAGGCCACACTAATCAACATGTGTCAACTTTTAATTCCCTGATTAAGTAATCACAGTCAATACTAGTAACTTCTAGGGGTGAATACTTGAAGCAAAACAACTTGCAAATATTAGTCCTTTGTCAAGCCCAATAAATGGTAGCAGTTTCTTTCAAAATTGGCTTGACATAGTAAATGCTTATGATCCAGTATTATGCTTTCCCATCTTCTCTTGAAGAAATGGACATTCTGCTGTAGAGCATGTGACATTTGCTTCTGTCAGCTGACTTTAGCTAAAGGAATATGAAAACTTTGCAGGCTAAAACCAATCACAATTGTTGTTACAAGTTATATTGGCTTGTGGGGTAACGGCTACTGTATAAACAAAAATCACACATAGAAAGTTTACAGCTACCTGACAGTTTAGACGTCAGATTATTAGTATTGGATTAATGTTAATGTGAACTGTAATTGTGTAAATGCAGATAAATATAAAATATAGATCAGTTTCTGGTCATGGGTGACCAGACTGCTGGAAGTCTGATGGGTGATAAGACACCATTAAAACAAATCTGGAAATTGTTTAGTGACAAAAAATATTGTAGAAACAAGAGTGTTCTTTGCTATCAGAGTTCATGAGCAGATCAGTTCTTATGGGTGGAATATAGTGAAAAGTACAGTGGTAGATGTATGTTGTGTACTTGAAAAGTTTCCGCACTTGAGGATAGAAAATCTCCCATATTCATGGCAAAGATTTGTGAAATCACACACATACACACACACAGAGTATAAATCTGGATGTTAGTACAATTGGTTTCAAAGAAAAGCAAAGAAGAAATATATGTACAAGTATATCTTATGCAGAATAGCTTTGATAAAATTATTTATTACCAGAAAAAAAACCCCAAAACAAAGATTATGCAAAAGATTGTGATTTTTATGGACTAAAATATTTTAGTTTTCCTAATGAAATTCTGCACAGATAAGAATATTTGCTTGTTATTTTCTGTCTAGCACATAGAATTGCCAAATAATAAAGTTTCATTTGTGAGAGCAAAAGGGGGAGTATGTATAAGATGATCTCTCAAATTAGAATATTTTGGACAGTCTAAAGGAAAGTGTTTTTACTCTCTGTTTTTCATCGCAGAATCAATAGTTTTTATAAAATACATATAAATAATAATTATAACTACTACACTTTATTCTTAGCCAAGCATGCATGACCTGTGACAGTCTATCACCAATGTAATAGTAGCAAGGGATGATTTCTTTTTCAATTAATGCAGACTTTTAAATTATTAATTAAGGATTATTGAGAGCAGAAATATTACTAATAGAAGATGACAGAAAGTGGAGGTTTTAGTTAAGGCAAATTAAAGAGTAATTATAACAAAAGCATAAGGTGTTTTTAATAATATACCTTGATCTGTCTGACAGAGCAGTCATCACCTGCATCAACCTCAGGCCAGCAATTAAAATTCACTATTTTGAATTCCCTAAAATATCTCTCTTTCTTATTGCCTGGCCTCAAATTCAGTGAAAAAGGACCTGAACCTTTATTTTTTTCTGATAATAGTTTATATTTATAATAAAGCCTTAGTTATATCTATGTTTATGGTAGTTGGACTGACAGTAATTTTGCTGCAGACTAAATTTTCTGTATTTGCTTCCGTGTATGCATTTTTCAGGATCCCAACCATATTAGCTGAGCTTGATGTATAGATGGTTACTTGAAATAGGCCGTATGTCAGATTGGTCACATGTACTTAATGTAGGAACTGGCAGTCATATGATCAGAGGGATTATGCTGTGAATTAAATTGCATCTGCTAAACACTTTTAGAGTAAAATGCGCTTTATACTTGTAGTAGTAGTAGTGAAATGGGTATTTGAGACGACCATACATGACATTTTGCTAATTCATGGAGCAGCAACATTTTTACTAGACCCCGTTAGCCTTTGGTGGGTGGGTGGGAGCAGAGTGGGTCTAGGCAGGCCTCTGGCGGTCATGGTAACATAGCAGCTGGTGGGTGACTATCACCAACACGCCAGTTAGAGACGTGAGGGGTCTATGGGATACCGTCATGGACTGCCTGAAGTGCAAGTGGGAAGATGGTGTAGTGGAGGAGTCCTCTAGCGATGAAGGCATTATGTTCAATTGTGATGAGATTGACTTCATAGAACCATTCAACACCTTTGAGATGACGTTTCCAGTGGCCATCAACATTTACCTGAGGCGTCTTGGAACTACAGACCTCACTGGATATGACTGGACCAAAGGTCAATACCTTGTACAATGGGGATATTCCATCCCGCCTACTTCCAGCCTTGAGCTGGGCCTCGATATCGCTGATCTTTTTTAGGCGGTAGTTATGTGGGTTGTTTTCTGAGGTTACAACTGGAAGAGTGATTGGATCTCAGATGGATGTGTTTAAATCATTCAGGCTATTTCTTTGATAAGCAGCTTAACAGAAATATAATATGGTTGTGGTGATGACATGCTTTGCATCATTCAGATATAAAACTTGTTATTGGACTTTGGTTCCTCAGTGACTGTAATATAAAAGGTTGCACTGCTTGTGATGTTGTAATGTCCCACAGCTGTTGTTGTTCTGCGAGTAAAATCAGGGTCATCACATTTAGTATGTCGCATTAAGGAAACATTAAACTCATTACCCACATCCTTTCCCAAAAGAATCCCACCCTTGACTGAAATGATATAAGGCAGGTTCTGACCTCCTGATTTCCACACTCAAAGTAATAAAGGGACCTTACGCCATTATCAAATTAGAGCTTCCTCTAGGGTAATTAAGATGAGTCCCAACCCCTTCAGATGTCAATGAAAAACTTGGCACAGACTTTAAATAGATAGCAACGTTGGTCGGTTGTAGGTCTTGGTAGCCATGTCTTGAGGGTTGGTAGTCTCAGATGCCCTACTAATGGGTCAGTGACATCAACAACTCCCAGGGAGGTTGCACGTTCAACATGTGCTTTGGTAGTAGCATCTTGAGGATCAACAGGATTTTCTACACCCACAATTTTATGCGAATTCATGTTCAGGGGGCTTGTTATAACAATATAGAGGCTCGGTACTTTACCAATCGACATAGGCCTTAGTAGCCGCGTCTTTTTAAACTAACAGGCTCCCTTATATCCACAATTTGGTTGTCCATGTTCGATGGACCCCACATGGTATTGCCAGGTTTGGCCACCCTAGCAAGAGCCAGTTCACGGGTGTAGGTATGCACATCACCACCCAAAATTATCATGGTCTTTTTTATCGATATATGCCGTGGCTGTTGCGTCTTGAGGATTGGTAGGCTCTTCCGTACTCACAATTTTATTTACATTGATGTTTAAAGGACCCTGCATGGGAGTAGATAAATCCACTCTGCTCTGATTGTTGGTGGAATGATCAACATAGGATTTGGTTCCCGCATCCTGGGAGGCCACTGGGTCTGCTATGGAAGTAATTGTATTTTTCCCCATATCCAGGGGACCAGTCACACTATTGCTAGCTTTGGATACCATTTCCGCGTCTTGACAGTTTACATATTCTTTTAAGGTTGTGACTGTGGCATTGACGTATTGTCTCCTAACTGCATCAGCATCACTGATTGGCAGGGCCCGCGGTTTATGTATTCTTCGAAGGAGGCCAAGCCTGTGATTCTTTTTGCTGCCATGTTTAAATCACCAGCCATAGTGTTGCCAGCCTTGGCCACCTGGAGAGGGACTTGCTTGTCAACATTTTATTGCGGCCATTTTGCCCAACTACACGATTGTGGCTTCGAGGTGTTGTTTCCGATCCATGACCGTGTCATCAGCATACTTTTTTTTGTAGCTATGTCCTTATCGTCAACATTTCCTTACCTCAGTGTCTTTATCATGTACTTTTTTTGCATCCATATCTTGGCAATCAACTTGTCACTTTATGGCGATAATTTCGAATCGAGTTGGGTCAGCTACATTGCAGAGGGCCTGCCTGGCAGCTAGGGGTGAAACGATACACCTCTGCCACCTATTGATATGATTCTCGATACACAGCCTACGATACGATACATTATCGATACACATATCAACTTAATGGTCGTTTCATCTTTAGAAGATCTGCCAATTAATGGTAGGGTGGTGCCATTTTTTATATGTTGACATATTGGGTGTATTTCCAGTATGCAGATTACAAGCAAACATAGACTTATCATATGTTCATATGCCATTCTCATCCTTGACAAGAAAAAAAAAAAAAAAAAATCCATACAGACTACCTGTCAGCTGTTAGTGATTTTTATTCAACCTTTTAGGCCATATCGGGCTGCTCCATTCGATCAAATGCATGACTCATCCTGGTCACCACGCCCTTTGTTTTGCATTGAATTAATGTTTTTAAAACATCTTATTACCAATTTCATGTGTTCACTTAAATTTGAAGGCATTACAGTGTTATCTTCAAAATGGAAGAAACAGTGCATTTTCCTTGTGCAAGGAAAATCTTATCTAGAACAAGTCCGAGTGTGGGAGTGTAGATGACTAAGAACCAAATCCTTCACATTGTACTTCCTGCAGATGCAAAACAACTGCGACAGCCACAGACACTTGTTTCTGTCAGTGAAAAAGGAAATTATTGACAACACCCACTCACCTTCTACAAATTGACATAGTGGGTATAACTCGTGCAGTTTGGAATCTGCCCCATTGCCGATTCTGTGCTAATTTTTTTTTTCCAATTGGCACGTTCGGTTGCTGATTACATATATCATCGTAAAAGGAGACATTCCAAACTTATTCCCCATGTACGCTTTACGTACTTTACAGATCATTTAATAGTCACTTTTGTGTGAAGTTTCTATGTTGCTTTGTATCTGTTTGGATAGAGTTTGGATGCCAATATTTCCGGTATGTAATGCAGTGAACACGCTACAGTTAGTTATGATTGGTGGTTATTGTTTCACCCTGGACTTGAACAAACAATAAGCACTAATCAGAATTGCATGTAACATATTTCACTGCATGACACACCAGAAGTGTAGCCTTCAATTTGATCCAGGTAGACAAGATGCGATACAACAGATAAATTTCGCATAAAAGTGGTCATTAAATGATCAGTAATGTACTTAAATCATACATGGGGAACAAATCTGCAATGTCTTCTTCCCATTGAAATATGTTATCAGTGGCTGAAGATTAAGACGGGATAAACTAATTAGCATGGAATTGGGGCGGGGGAAGGGGGCAGATTTAGAACCACGTGAGTGTTAATTTGTAGAAGGCGAGTGAGTGTTGTCAATAGCTTTTTTTAATATTTTACTGACAGAAATGAGTGCCTGTACTTGCTATGGCTGTCTCATATGAATTCTCAATTTAAAGAATGAAAAGACAAATGACTAATAATTATTCATGACTACTGAAGATTAAAGTAACCTGTATAGGGTAAGTATCGTTTTGTATAGATTCTTCCCCTTTTGTATTGATATGGGTATCAATACATCGATTAATCGTTTCACCCCTACTGGCAGCCTCCTTGGCCTATGGCCTATGAAATGGCCTGCCGCCATCACACAGCGTGCCATCACCATGGAAGAAGATGAGGTTGCCTGGCACCTCTACGCTAGCCGGGCGAGTCAACAGCGAGGTAAGGTCCATGCTGGAGGCCTTCAGGTGCCTGATATTGTCGGCGAATACAACGAGGTCGTTTGGGTCAGAGGTGCTGGTGTGGATGCTGTAGGCTACCAGCAGCTTTGCCTTGGTAACATACTGGGCGAGGTCCACAGGAGCCCTAGATACTGCCTCATCTTTCTGCAAACACCCGAAGATGTCTTCTGGCATGGTGCATTTGGCCATAGCCGGCTTGTTTCGAAATGAACCAGCAGGTCAGCGCTGACACAATTATGGCATGGGATCATGATTTAGCTCCTTCAGCACCTCAATGGTTAAAGCCCCCCCCCCCCCCCCAATTTTTGGCCCCACTTATATCATTACAAGTAGCCTTTTATTAATGCACACTGGCTTGGTGGAAATATGGTGCATATGTGTTAATTCCCTTAATTATATATAAGTTTAAGTGTATGTATAGATAGCTTTTGAAAGGTCTGGTGTCTCACAGGGTAGGCCACTCTTTTGACATATGGGCTGGGGTCCATCTGGACCCTGAAGCAGTTAGGGTGTACAGCCTAATTTCTGATGTGAACACGGGCTCAAAGGTCGCAGGAAGTTGAAAATGTTATGGGTGAACCCGCCTCAGAAGCTTTTCACACCAGCAACTGGGTGCAGGTGGTAGTGATTCCACTATGTTCCTTGTCTGCTGATGAACTAAAATATTTGGCAGGGCTAGTGCCCAGTTGGAGACTGGGCTTTTGCAAAAATGTTAAATAATTTTTTTATGAAAATGCATGCACGTGGTTACAGCCAGCTTGTTTCTAAATGAACAGGTGGGTCAGTGGCAGCACCACATCCAGCAGTGTGCCGGGCATCACATTGTGCTTCAGCGCCCTCACAGCACCTCGATGAATGCTTGGCCGTAGATTGTCCAATCACCTTTTTTGTGAACTGGGAGGGTCACGCAGGTGAATGGAAGGGTCAATAGGTTGCTGTTCTGGGCCCTGTGGAGGTATGCAATGAGTTCAGGCCATACGTGTTGAAGTAGAGCAGGTGGTCAGGCGTTGCCCAGATTGCCACAAAAATGAGTCACGTGGTTGTGTGTGGTGTCGAGGTTAACAATGCCAGCCTCCTGCCCACTGTGCCTCAGCAGGCACTCCAGCTCATCTCACATGTAGAAGCTTCAAGAACCTGGCGAGCCACAGCAGATCAAATTTTGAAAGGGCCCTCACCAACACCGCTCCAGTCAGAGGCCTCAACCTTGTTTTGAACGACAGTTCCTCCCATAGCTATTTGGGCTGCTATGTGAGTAGCCTATCTATCCGCGCCAAGGGCCGCTGCCTTGCCAGCAGCCGCGAGAGCTGGAATCATCTCCGCCTTGGTAGCAATTGCCAGGGAAGGGGAAGTGCAAACATTAGAAAGATGCCACCTTCTTTTTGCATGGCTGTAAGGGCTGAGACAGAAAGAATGAAGTCGATGCCTTGGTTAGCCTTGCGAGCTGCTTGGAGGCACTTGGCCTGGGCGGCCATCAGCGTAATAGGATGACACCCTTGGAGCTCTCTGGGGCCCAACTGCAGCTTAGCACTGCAGCAGTCCCTCCAGGACATGGTGAGCTTGATGTCGTTTGTATGGCATCACGTGTATGTATGCATGTGCTTTGAGCTTTAATTTGTATGATCTGGCGGGGCCTCGACTTACTCGCAGTCTTTCCCCGGTACCCTAGAGCAGCATTGTTTTGTCTAAGATGATTATGGATTATCTATTGGTAGATGCTGCCAGCGGGCTTCAGGAGGATGCGGGCCTTGAAGCACATGTCCATGATGATTGATTGACAAGGTCAAAGTGATCCAAGCTGAAGTAGTAAATCGGGTAGAGTCTGGTGAAGTCCTTCTGGCTGATCTGCATCCCCTGTGTCCACATTACGATCATGACCCAGGAAGCTCAGGATTTGACAGTAAGCTTGGGCCATGTTGTTGGTTGCATAGTCCAAAAGAATTTCCTTGGTTAGCTCCTGGTGGCCGTTGAGGTGCAGGCTCACTTTAGTGATGCCAAGCTTGTTGAACACCAATGTGTTGCACTCCTGATCATTCTCTCGCATTGAGAGCTGGAGGGCTACAAAGACATACCGGGGAGTGGAGATACCCTGCTCTGCCATGAGAACTGGCTGGAGACTGTGCTCAGTTGTGTGTCCATGTTCATAGCCTGGAATGATTGGGTACTCTCCTCCTTGCATTAAGTTAATCATGTTGGTTTCCACCTCCAGTGCTGATGTCATGGCTGGCATCCACATGGCCAGCTATGAGAACGTGACCCTGCCCAGTTCCACGGTGTTGGCACAGAATATCGCTGTTTTTATGGGTCAGTGACATGATGTGCTTGGCGCTGAAAATGACCTTGCACACATCCCAGCAGAAGCCAAAGATGTGAGTTAGTAGGATGACACGTGAAAAGCTGCCTTGCGCGTCCAGCAGCCCTTTTTGTATTGCGGTTGAAGCTGGTGTTTAGGCATCCCCAGTTGCATTCCTAGCGTTTTCATGGTAACCTGGACATTGTCGGCATGGTCTGTGGCATCCTTTATGAACATCATCATCAGCTCTGCACTGTGAGCGTAGTTGACACTGTACCAGGCCATGCCGAGGATGGTTTGGTTATGCCGACGTTGTCTAGGCAGGCCTCCACCTGGTGGTTGTCAACAAGGTAGCATGTGCTGTCAAACAGCGGAATTTTTACCATTGATTACAAGTGCTGCCTTGTCTGCCGTGGTATCGGAGGTATTATCCTCCATCAAGATCCAGCCCATGACCTTGAGGTAGGCCTCGGTGTGGAGAAGTAGCATGAGGTGTCCTGGACCAGTAGGTCCACTCGGCCCTTTTGCTTAGGGGCTGCGCTGACAATTGATTGGATGATCACCAAGCCCGTCACCATAATGCACTCAGTATGCCGGTCGTCAGGAGTCCACCACCCGTACCTGGATCACGCGCCTTTTCGACTAATGTTCTCACACTATCACTTATAATATATTAACCAAGCATGGGGTGGTTGCAGATAAAGAGGCCAATGGTGAGTGGCTCACCTTGGATGTTTACAAGGTGGCAATTCTGATCGGCCAGCAGTGAGCGCAGGCTGTTGATGCGGGGGTTTCAGAAGGGGAGGTAGATGGGTAGCAGCGGCGTGAAGGTGCGGAGCTCAACTCCAGTTGCTGGTGTTGGAGTACACATAAGAGCCACTCAAGTCATCACAAGTGAGGTACACCGTGATGGTGGACGTCATTTGCACGATGCCTAGCGTGACGTGGTAGCCCAGGCCAAATACGGCGTCCACAGTGTTGACCTCCTCTTGCCATCCCAGCAGCATGTGCAGTCTCAAATGGGCGACAACCACATGGTGACCTGCTGATGCGACCACTATAACTGCAGAAAGGGTCGGATCATTGGCTTGTATGCTTGCCTTGGTGCCATCACCTTTCTAGGTCATGATCTGCCGCTGGACCTACTTGTTGATGGAGTTGATCTTGTCACACCGGCATCTGAGAAAAACACTAGCAGGTTTTTGGCCAATAGGCCACCAAATGGCTTGATGCGGATGTTGGGCCAGCTCTAGTAGACCCACAGTGATGCCAGTGCAATCTCCAGGTTGCGACCCCAAGGGCCCTCGAGCGGTGTTGGAAAGACCACATAGAAAACTGGCATCTTTGAGCTTGCTGAGACCATATTGGTGGTGCCCAGCATGGGCTGCACCTGGAGATGTACAGATGGGCCGAGACTGGATGGCATGTGTGCGAGTGTCTCCATGTCGCCGCCATAGGGCGAGTCATAAATGTTTTAAAAAATCTCAAACAACTGGTACATGGGTCTGTCCATGGCATTGTCCTGGAAGAGTTGCTGGTGAATGGCGCCGGCCTCGTTGATCAGCTTGAAACTTTTTTTTTATTTTTTTTAAGAAAATGTTATTAAGGTTGTGTTAAGAAGCATGTTGTTTAAAGGTAAATACTGTAGTTTAAAGAAATTTGTTATCAGTATTATCAGGAAATGAACCTGATGTGTAATGTTATGTAATGTGCACTGTAACTATTTCTCATTAACTTATGCTCATGTCCAAGTGATGCCACATTTGATGTGAAAATCATACATGCTTTAATAAAAGAATTAACATAAAAATCCTACTTAACAATCCTCTTAAGCAAAGATGACGGCCACATGCATGTTCGTTTACACATTTTCGATTTTGTTAATGATTACAGGCAGTAAACGAAACTAAGCCATTTACACATGTAAAGTTGCAGCCTTAGTGGCCGCACAGCCATCTGAAGGCAGGCCAAATAGGCTGGAGTGATGGAGGCCCATCTTTTATCCATCTATTTATGGGCTCCATGTCGCAGCTCATGGCCAGGTGTGACATCCGCTTTCGGTGCGGCAAGGTTGGTGTCCTCTGGGCTCAGGGTATTGTGAAGCGGTTTAACTGAACCCTGGCCAAGTGGCTGTATGGGCACCAGTATGCCCAGGAGCTGTTGCTTTGTGAAAAATGGGTGGCGGCATGCAGCGTATAGTGGGTTTGGCAGTGGTGTATGCCCTGAACGGAGAGGTCTTCTGGCTTGCTGATGCCATCAGTGCCATGCCTGTGACACCATCGATGGCCCTGGTGCGGTACTTGTACGTGTCTGGTAAACTGGAGGGTGGAACCCTCATTGCCACCAATCTAGTATGCTGTATATGTACGTTATACTCAACTGATGGGAAATCCCTGGCCAGCCCATCATATACCACCTCGACAAGTCCCCCAGTGGGGTGGGTGATAGGCCACCTCGCCATGAGTTCATGTGAGAAGAGTTGCAGGTCATACCGGAAGATACCCAGCTAACTCCCAAGGGTCGTTGAGTCAAATTGGAGGTCTCAAGCTATAACGCCATGTCTTCAAGTACCTGTCAAACGAGCAGAATCCCTGTGGGATATGTGGATCCTGGCAGAGTATGTGGCTTGGACATATAGAACAACCCTGCCCTGCATACTGCAGATATGGTGTCCCCCACCCACAGGAGGAGCAAGTAGAAGGAACCTTCCTCCATCGATGGTACAGTGTCTGTTAGCCAGTTTTGTCATGGCTTGTTATTCTGGAACCTCATCTGCATATACTTAGGTCTGAAGTAAGGAGTCCATAAACTCCTCAAACTCTTTGTCGGTCTCCAACTTCATTTGGATGTGACCATAGGGTCTGGTTGTGACCCCATTGGGTCCGATCCATTATTTTGTGTCCAGTGGGGATAGGCTCATCTTTGTCGGGCTATATACCCCTATCTGGTGTGTTGTTGCTACTTAAGGCTGCATTGGTGTGATGAACCTCCCTTCTCTGCATGAGGCTCTTGAGGTATAGCTTATTTCTGAGGTCAGCCTAGACCATTGATCTACACCCTTGGCAGTTTTGGACTTTACACTGTTTGCTCGCAGGATAGAGTACATCTTGGTTCATAGGCCTATGAATTCAGTGATAGGGATATATTTATCCTTAAACTTTCCCATAACCTTTTTGTTAGCGTTACTATGTAGGGGTGACTTTCTGAGAAGTCACTCGTACCATAGAGGTCGGCGTCCACCGCCATGTCCCTATAGATGTCTTACGTCTCGATCTCTAGCAGCAGGCTGTCAGTATCAGTGTCGAGCAGCTGGGCTTTAGCACCATAATGCGCCTTTATATGGTTATAATAAAAGTCATACATCAGATATTTTGATATGTCAAGGACAGCCTAGCCTGTGTAGATGGGGTTAAGATTGAGTGGAATGTACAGTCACGAGGTTACCCTAAAAAATCTTACGTGTCTGAAAGGCTGGATCGGCAATCGGGTGTCATAGCTTGTCCTCTTGGCCATCAGACTGGACCAGATCAAAGTGTATGCGCTTCCAAAGATTTTCCATGGTCTTGCCAAAGATGGAATTGTTGAGCAGCTTAAAGTAGTCCTTGTCAAAACTATTTGTGGCCTTAGTCTGCAGGTCTGTGGTCTTCTGGATGTAGGGTGCCATCCGTGGGCTGTGGTCAAACTCGAGCGCTCAGTGAATCTCATGCCAGTGTATGAGACGTATCGCTCCTACTTAAGCAGATTAGGTACCAGCTTCGAACATCCAGTGTAATAACTTCCCAGCTTGGTAACGAGGTCTCTCGGGTAAGAGGAGAGCCATTCTTTTGGAATAGACATAGACTTGGGTTCTAGAGGGTAGTCACTGAGCATTGTGTAGCTCTCCCAGATATTCCAAGTCCACCTCGAGAATGTAGCCCTTGGGAGCATCTGGGGCTATGCTACTTAAATCAATCTTTTTGGGGTTGGCCCAGCAGTGGCTGTCCACTGGTAGGCTCTGCATCATGGCCCTGCCGTAAAGGTTCTTAATGTCAAGGTAGATGACCAAGATGGTACGTTTGGAGGGGTCGTAGTCAGGGCACAGGGGTTTATTGGCCAATATGTATCGCTTACCACAGAGATGCCGCCTAGAAGGCCTCGCTCAACAAAGAGATGCACATCAACGATTGTCAGCAGCTTGAGCTTTGCACCTCTGGTTTAAAGGAGAGTGTCCCAGCTCATCCCTGGGGTGCTAAAGTAGTGGGGAGGGTCGATGCTATACATCTTCAAGGAGGTGACCCGGAAGGCTTTTGAGACATCTGCCAGAAGAAGCACATCCTTCTTAAGGTAAAGGTTGTGATAATCTTCCATCATCTTGCAACCAAAGGTATTCCATACTTTTCCGAGGATATACCTATATGTTTAATGGTGCTGTAGAAAGCTTCAGTGTGGGGATAGCTGCATCTCATCAAAACGACCCGACTCATTCATATATTCGTACGGATAGAAACCCTTCGCAGTCAAAAGGGGGACATCATGTATGATATATCGATGGGTGATGCAGAACCCATCGTGGGTGAGGTCATCAGCCAGCTTGGATAGGCTGCAGGGTAAGAACTGATGGCTGTCTATAAACTTGAGCTGGCCCAGGGAAAAGGTCTTATACTTTTCCATGTTGTTGGGAATGGCATTGATGTATGCCATTGAGGTCATTCCCAGAGCTGCCATTAGTAGATGGCCATCATAGTTCCTCAGGTTGTGGAAGAAAACGTGGACTTTAGTTTTCTCTGAGCGTAGTCATCGTTGGAGGTTACATCTGTTATGCGACTCCACGGCAGTGGTCTTTCACTCAGTCCTTACCCAGCCACTTTTGGCAGATATGACAGACCTTAGGCTCTTGGAACACACTGGTGTTGGAGGGCATCATCACCAAGAGATGAGGGTGGGCTAATTCCTCTCAGAGATATACCATCTCTTTCTCCAGGCTTTTGATCAGTTGGACTACTGCATCCTTTCCTCTGTATATCATGTGAGGTTTGGTTTTACCGTCACATCACTTAATGATGTAGCAGAAGCTGCATGGTGGCTGGCTATAGGTTATAGGTATTGCAGTAGGTGGGGTCAGCCTCTTCCCTTTTCACTGGCACGTTAAGGGCCTTGAGGTCAGCATAGATCACATAGGGTATGGCCATCTGATGAAAGAGGTGCTTAAAGTAAAGCTTGTTCTTTCCTGGCTCTGGGAGGAAGGTCCTTTGTGGCTTTAAACCTATACTCCAACAGTCCTTAACATGGTTGTGAAGAAGGTCAGGTTGGAATAAGGCATGGAGGCATCAGCAACAGTCGTGCTTTTGATCTTTATGCTTGTTACTGCTATACACCATATAGGAAAGGTCTTTGATACATATGTAGTGTTGATTGTTGTCATCTGACAGCAGCAGCAGGTTGACGTTTTTATCCAGAGCTTTATCAGAGATGCATATAGGGTAAAGAGTGTGGTCCCAGCCAAAAACGTTGACGGTGATGGTGAGGTTGAGGTTCTCAAACTTGCTAATGTCAGAGACCTTCATTGGAAACTTGACCTTGTCAAATAGAACTGTTTCATGATGTTAACTGTAATTACTGGGATGATTGGTCATTGGCAGAGTAAAGGGCGGAAAGAATGGGCCATTCAAGACATTGGGCATCATGGTTTTCTATGTTAATGACAGCTCTCTTGGGGATACACTTGAGTGTGGGTATATGTCCCTTGCATCAAAATGGTCAGTACTATGAAATGTAGAGCTTTAGCTGCCAGCCTGAGCCCTATTCTAGCTGCTCCTCGATCTTAGCTATGGCCTTATCTACCAGTTCCTTGAGGTCATCGGCCAACAGCGCCACTTCTGCTCGGCTGGCTGATAAGTAGGCCGGCATGGAGTTAGCTTCGCCTTCAGCTGTAATCTTTTCCAACTGAGCCTTAACACTAAGGTTTAAGGTTAAATTTGACACTCTTCTTTCCAATCTCCAGTGTCATGATGTTGATCTGTCTGGGGGTCATGGTCCTGAGTAACTTAGAGAGGTAAACTTCTATGGCAGTGGTTCCCAAACATTTTTGATCGCGACCCTAAATACCATCTTTTGCGACCCACAATGCAGTACCAGTATAGGGTTGTGAGGGTCCTCGTGACTGTCATTTGGGTTGCCACCCAGGGTTTGGAAACCACTGTTGGAAACCTCATGGTTTAATTGCTTGATAGTTGATGACGATTTTACCCTTTCCAGAACAACCCTTTTTTTGTATGAGAGTGGGCAAAGGGAATCATCTAGCAGGGACTAGGGGAGGGGCCTTTGCTTCCTTGGTGGCCTTCTGCCTGGACCGTCATTTAGCCACTTTGGATAGCCTTAGGGCCCGTATGGGTGGCTGCCTTGGAGCCGTTATGAGTGGCTGCCTTGGAGCTGGCATGGGCTTTTGCCACCTAGGGGCTGGATCAGCCGGTAGCTGCCATGCTTGGGTGGCCAGTACTGCTTCCAGCATATCATCGTATTCGCTGTCAGTGATCTTCCCCTTCCTAAGCAGGACTTTCATTCGCTCTATGCTAGGCATGTTGATCACCAGCGTGTACGTGGGCTATGATGTTTATGATACACAGCCTTTCTCTAATTGGAAAATTGTTGCTGGTTGCTGCTGGCTGAGGTCAGCCCTCACTGGCGACCCTGGTGTGATGTTATGTATGCTGTGGTACCTAGCCTTTCTCTGAATGCAAGATTTTGATTGCTACTGGTTAGGTGGGAATATGCTCTTTCCCAGTCACTGCTTTAATAGAGACGTTTGTTGCTTGACATGACCTGGAGCTAGGATGAGCTTTACTACACAGCTCACTAAGGACCTTCCTAAATTGACATTTGGCTTTTAGTTCTATACATTGCAGTTTGTTGGTCTGGTAGCCATCTCCACAGCAGTTGCATATGCGGTGAGTGTCGATGGTGCCTGCTCCACATTTCCAGCAGGTCAAGAGTCTGATCCTGTCTCTATATTGCTGGGCATGTACTGTGCAATAGGTGTTGAAGCATTTTTGTCCACACGGTTCTGTTTATCCCCAAGGCATCTATGTGCACGTGTTTGTTCCTTGTCGGACCATGACTACTGATAGTATCCCATAGACACACCGCATCTCTAATTTGTGTGTTAGTGATAGTTGCCCACCTGCAGCTATGTTACTATGACCACCAGAGACCTGCCTAGACCCACCCTCCTCCAATCTCCACCCACCCACCAAAGACTCACAGGGTCTAGTAAAAACGTTGCTGCTCCATGACTTAGAAAAATGTCATGTATGGTGGTCTCAAATCCCCATTTCAGTACTACTTTTGTAATTAGAAAGTTTTTATGTCATTTTATTGTTGCTGCATTATGATTCTGTATGTTGCCAGATGGTGGCCATTGACCATTTTGGCTCCCTAATTCTGAACTTTTTTTATCATAAATGTAACTATTTTAGTTCAGACTTGGAGCGCTGATATGACAAAAGTTTTTGAATAATTTGTATAATAGCCATCTTGGGGGAAACTTGAAAGACCACTGTTTTGGAAGACTACATGTCATGAAAGACCAGGTTTTTCATGTTGAAATCAACTGTGCTATGTAATGTATTGAACTCTAATGACAGACCAAATTGGAAAGGAAAGGGGGTGGGGGGGGGCAGAAAGAATGGTCTCTTGAGACGGTTTTCACTGTAACTGATATTGTTATGCAGTAAAACCTGACTTAAAGACCACTGTTTTGAAAGACCATCTGTCATGATAAAGGAGATTATTCACATGCGGATCAATGTTATATAATGTTATGACATCTAATGAGAGACTGAAGGGGGGTGGGGGAGGGTGCAGAAAGTGGGGTCTCTTGAGAGGGGTTTAATGTACCTGGCCAATTTTTATTTCTTAAGGTATGGCTCTGACCAGCATGTATGCATCCTTCAAAAACTGCGACCAGTTTCAATCAAACTTCCTCTGGACATGCTGTACCTAAATTGTGTTTGAAGTGGGTCCCCAGCAACAATGTGGTTTCCATATTAACCAAAATGTAAAACCTATTTTTGACTTCTTGTCCACAACGTCTGAGCCAGTTTTGATCAGACTTGGTAGGAATGTTTGTGAGGGCATGCTATATCAAAATATTGTCTGGAGAAGCACTTGTAGCAACTATAGCAAGTGGGTGGAAAACCTGTTTGTTTTTTTTCTTTTTCTCTTGAACGGCTGAGGCAATTTTGATCAGACTTGGTAAGACTGTGTATTAGGACATGCTGTATCAACATTATCAGCTGGTTTTCTATTTTTGATTTATTATCTAGAACAGCTGAGCCAATTTCAATCAAACTTGGAATGTTTGTTAGGACAGGCCTTTATCAAAATTCTCCTTGGTGGCTCCTTTAGCAACCAAATGTAAAACTTGTTTTTGACTCCTTCTCATGAACAGTTGAGCCAGTTTCAGTCAAACTTGATAGGATTATTTGTTAACACAGGCTGTATCAAAAATTATTTCTTGGGTGCCTTCCTTAGCAAGGGTGTGGCTTACATTTGAGTCTTCAGCAACATACAGATCCATCACAATGACTTAAGTTGAATATACATTACTGTGTTAGTTTTCACTTTATAAACTAGGAAACTGTCAATTAAGCAGCTGATTAATGCATTTATTTTGGTAACGTGAATAAATTTCTCTTTAATCCTGAACTATTGCTTCACTAGATTTAAAATTGACTAATCCAATTTCTCTGCTGACAGGTATACAACATACACTTGATATAGGTTAGTCACTCAATAGCAGCAGCAGGTTGTCTCAATATCACAGTAGTAAAAAATGTAAGCAAAACACAAAACTTAGACGATGTAGCATTGCTTGTAGTTAAGACTGGCAAAACTGACTATTGTCTATTGTAATTTACCTGATATCAACATGAATATTCAAAATAAAAATTTGGCTTGGTGCAGATACTTTTGAAATCTACCTCCTCCATATCATGGCTAGTTTTTCAGTGCACTTTTGCCATTATACTTTCGACATTGAAGAAAGTAAGCAAGTTTGAAAGCTATCATTGATTGTTGAGTGAGGATCCTTTGTGAACCAGTTTCAGTGGTCATGTGCTTTGTCTAAAAGGATATCTGTTTGTGCTTTAGATGATTCAACATTGTGCTGGTACTACAACCTGACCACCTGAATAAGCCAACTCCATTGCACATAGGTTGCATTTTACGAGCCACATTAGCTCAGTTGGTAGAGCGTTGGACTCCTAATCCAAAGGTCGTGGGTTCAGTATCTGCCCAGGCCAGCCAGGGTTGGCTGCCTCAGTGTGTCCGTGGGAAAGGCACTTAGCTCCCATTTCCTTGTTAAAAGTGCTGTTAAAACCGACCAGCAACATAAAAAATTTTGTCCACTATTTCTGCCTCTGTGAAACATTTCCAAACTTAGATTGCTTGTTTTGTTTTTATCAACCATTTTGATGTGACTAGAATTCCAAAAATGTTCAGGTCATAGGTCATGTGTTTTGTTTGTTTAAATGTACTATTGATTTTGTAAATGTTTACTTGACAAACATCAAATGATGTTGTTTACACATGTAAAATTTAACAGCCCTATTGGCTTCCTAAGCAAGTGAGTGGAAAAACTTTCAAGTTTACAAAACAGCTGAGCCAGTTTCTATCAAACTTGGTAGGAATGTTTCTTTTGAGATGCTTTATCAAAATTGTGTCTAAGGTTGCTCCCATAACAGTGTTGTGGCTTCCATAGCAACCATATTGAAAACCTTTTTTAAGCTTCTCCAGAATTTTGATCAGACTTTAAAGGAATGTTTATTAGGACATTCTCTGTCAAAATTTTGTTGAGGGTTACTCCGCTATCAGTGGTGTAGTTTCCGTAACACAATATGGAAAACTATTTTTTCAGCTTCTCCAGAATGGCTGAGGCACTTTTGTTCAAACTTGATAGGAATGCTCTATTAAAATTGTGTTTGTGGTGGCTCCCCAAGCAACCATGTTGTTTACTTATTAACCAAGTGGAAAACCTTTTTCTGACTTCTACTTTAAAACAGCTGAGCCAATTTAAATCAAACTTGGTAGGAGTGTTTCTTAGGATGTGCTCTGTCAAAATTGTATTTGACATTGTTCCGTTAGCGGTAGGTTGGCTTCCATAGCAAACATATGGAAAAACCGATTTTCAAATTCTTCCTCAGAATAGATTTGCTAATTTTGATCAAACTTGGTATGAATGTTTCTTATGAAATGCTCTGTCAAAGCTGTGTCTGTGGTGGCTCCCCTAGTAATGAAATGGCTTCAATAGCAAATGGGTGGGAAACCTAAAAATAATTCTTATCTTCCAGCGGGTATGGCTAGCTGTTGCTAATGTGTGTGTGTGTTGGGTATTCTTTTGCATTCTTTTTGCTTGACGACATTTCATGAAAATACTGTATTATATAAATATAATGAAGTTTGAAACACATTGAGATATAAATAAGCGATGATAAAACTATATGTATTATAATAAATTTATATTCACATTTTACATGGAAAGATCATAAATTTGATTTGATTTGCTCTTTATTGATGTGATATGATCTGTTCATTATCTTTTCAGGCCTTGGGTGTGAATACAGAATTTAATTGTGTTGTGGAACGCATCAAGGAGGCAGAGGTATATAATTGCTGTACACTAGGAATTCTTTTACAAGGAATCATAGAAATCACCAGAAGAGTAACTTCAAATCAAGTGTCAGATGACTGGTGTCAAACCCTTTTTGATCTCTTGTTTTTAAAATGTAATATCTGACTGACCGTATTTTGTTGATATATTTAGTCATTAACTCATTAATTGAGTTACTCATAGAGTAGTTGGCTGTAAACAGGAAACTATTTCCAAAAGAATCTGTCATCTGGAAAAGCAGTGAAATAGTTTATTCAAATTAATTAAATTTCATTTCAGTTGAATTTTTGTTATCATACAATTCTTAACCCTTGTTGCTATTTTAATTCCAAATATAGATCCAATTGCATCCATCAATAGCAAACTTGGATTTAGCATATATATATATATATAAGCTCTTATATAAGTTTTAGCGGTTAAATTATTAATGTAGTTCATCACATTTGTGAATAAAGTCAGTAATACAAATTTGTATTGGTTGTGTGGTTTTTAGTTATTTCTACCTTGGGTACTATTGTATGCAAAAGTCTGCATGTGGGGAACCTAACTACTTTCGAAATAAAGACAACTCATTTCTTGATGAGAGAGTTACCTCCCATGAACATACTAGCATACAGTGGAATATCTGAATCAAGACCATGTGTACAGATATGACTGAGGAATAGTGGCAGAATACTTTGTTGTTTTCAAGAATTTTTTGAATTTTGGCGGTGGTCATGTACAGATATGACTGAGGAATAGTGGCAGGATACTTGGTTGTTTTCAAGAATTTGTCGAATTTTGGTGGTGGTCATAAGGGGAGGTTACACTTGTACCTATTTGTTGGTTTTTTGTAGACACTTTTCATTTAACATGCATATTCTTATATTCTGCCATAATACCATATATACTCACATATAACTGCAAACTGCATAGATCCATATCTACTGGCACATTATGCGATGGCAGGTATGGGTCTATGCAGTTTGCAGTTGGATCTGACTTGTACGAGAGTATATACAGTAGTTGTGTCTTTCAGCATACACAGTCTTGTCTTATAAATCTGATTAAAAACTGAGAATTACCTAACTATGATGAATAAACATATCAAAATTTAACGACCTGCATGAGATGGTTACTTGTATTGCATGCTATAAATACGGTTTATAGACAGAAGTCAGAAGAAAAAGAAAATATACCAATGACCTAAGAAGTCAATTGCTTCTGTTTAGGCAAATTATCAATACATACACCTGTTACTGAGTAGATTCATAGAGGCATGATAAGCAGGTGGGGCAGGGGGCCTTGTCATTGTGAGGAAAAGTGGTGGGTGGGCTTATCAGTGTACAAGAATTTCATTGATAAAAATTTCCCAGACTTTTTTACAAGCTGAGGATGGGCTTACCATCAGAGAAATACAAAATGTTCTACAAAGTTAAATGCCTTTTCATTTAAATATATTAAAAAAAGTTGAATTGTTTCCCCTTTCAGGATCTTGCTAAGGAATGTGACAAACTGAGGAAGAGGAAAGAACAGCAGAAAGGGCCACTTCATGGGCTCCCTGTCAGCTTAAAAGAAAATTATTTCCTCAAGGTAATGTCAACATTACAGCCACAAAATGCTTCCAATAATATTAAACAAGAGGCTGCTTGTCTACAATCATTCATAAGGCATTCAAACATTTTAGTCCATATTGAACTGGATAGCCGCGGTGGCTCGTTGATTGGCATGCCAGACTCCTGACCAGAAAGGTGTGTTTCAGCTCATGTCTGTTTAACTCGGCATGATGTAACCTCTCATGTGTTGATGTACTTTAAACACCAATCAATCAATCAGTCAATCTGCATCAAACTTTATTTATGGCAAGCTGTTCTGAGCAAATAAAAGCATTTATTAATGTTAAAAAATTACATCCTAATATTAGAAAATCATTTTCTAATGTTAGAAAATGTACTGATTTTCTAATATTAGAAAATGCTTTTCTAAACTTATAAATTGAATTTCTAATATTAGAAATTGATTTTCTAACATTAGAAAATGATCTTCTATCAAAAATAGCTTTTCTGATATTAGAAGATGTTTTTGATTTGTTTAATATGAGAAAATTGGAGGCATTTTCAGATATTAGAGAATACTGATACTGATTGTCCCTCGGCAACCAATATCATGTTCGAAAATACTGATCTTTTCATATCAAGGATCAGTCTGTTGATAACCAATTTTTCATTTTGAGAAAAAAAATATAAATCTGGGTTATGCTGACCAGTGAATGTGCGTGTTACATTTAGTCATCGAATTAATTTCCTAATCGCATGAACATTAGGAATTTATTTATTATACCTCCCAAATCCAGTCCTCTCAAAACACAAAAAAATTCATCTTTTTCATTCTTGGTCTGAAATTAAAATGGTGCCCCAGAGACATCCATTTTGGCTGCCACAGTGGCCATCTTGATGTTATCGCTACTCCTGAATGGATGGTCATATCAACATGGGGTTTTCACTAATAGACTTCTTATGATGTCTATTTGGCCCTAAATCATGGAAATGGTGCCGATCTGATGTCCAATATAGTTGCCACAGTAGCCATCTTGAAAATCTTATTATCGCTACTTCTCCTGAACAAAATATAATATTGCCATGTGGTTTTCACCAGAAGACTTCTTATGATGTAGAGTTGGTCCAGAATGAAAATGGTCTCAATCTGATGTCCAATATGGCCACAGCAGTAGCCATCTTGAAAATATTATCATCACTGCCTTTCCAGAATGGATGGTTGTATCAACATGGGATTTTTACGAAACAACTTCTTATGATATTTAGTTGGTCCTAATGGTGCCATTCAGACAGTCAATATGCCTGCCACTGTGGCCATCCTAAAATCTTGTTATCACTATTTCTCCTGAATGAATGGTCATATCAGCATGGGGTTTTCACTGAAAGACTTCTTACAATGTCTAGTTGGTCGTAAATAAAAAATGGTGCCACTCCAACTTCTAATATGACTGCCACAGTGGCTCTCTTGAAAATCTTGTTATCACTACTTCTTCTAGATGGCTGGTCATATCAACATTGTGTTTTCACCAAAACACTTGTTATGATGGTACTAAATAGAAATGGTGCCAATCTGATCTTGAATATAGCCACCATGGCATCCATCTTGAAAATTTCATTATCATTGCTCCTCCAAAACGGAAAGTCATATCAACATGGGGTTTCCACCACAAGACTTCTTATGATGCCTTGTTGGGCCTAAATGAAAATGGTGCCAAGTTGATGTCTAATATGTCCACCAAAGCAGTTAATTTGAAAATCTTGTTTTTGCTGAAGAATATCAAAAATGGTTTCAACACTCTGCAGTTCAAAGGAAGAAATGGTCTTATCTTCAGTTCCTGGATTTTCTCTTCAGTCAGTAGAGTGTCAGTCCCTTCCAGGGACTCATGTTTGATGAGGATTTCTTGCATTTGATCATAGATCAAGCAAATCTTTATGCATATCAGAGAGTAAATGGGGTGGACTTGATTGACAACAGCCGCATGAGAAAATGGAAACCTGTCACACCTGATGAATTGAAACTCTTTTTTGCATTGGTTATGGCAATGGGTTTGGTGCATAAATCTGATTTTGATTTTTACTGGGCAGCTGAATATGTGATATCAACCCCATACTTCAGCAAAAAAAAAGTGAGTTGGGATATATTTCTTATTATTTTAAGCCAATAACACCTGAACAGGTAATGAACTTGACTAATGACTGTCTTTGTAAGCTCATAAGTGGGCATTAGATGACAGACATATGCTAGAATAAGTAGCAAGAAAAACTGCAAAGTTTTGTGAACGTTTATTACAGACTTTAGGGGTTGCCGGGCTGAGCAAATTTTTTTTTGATCCACTTGTCCAGGACAAGTGGTTTCAGAAAATTCACTTGTCCCACCTACCTTTTCACTTGTCCCAAATTTAAATCACTTGTCAAGATAAATGAGATGTTTGCACTTTAATCCATAGAAAGAACAAACGAAATAATTTACAACATATTTATTTCTTAAAAGAATTTAACTTTTCAAAATCATCGGTCGATATTATACATTTTGTTACATCACAGGTTTTCAGTTTTCCATTGTCCAGGTATCTTATATGCACTGTTACTTGCTCCAATATGGTAGCATCAGTACTTTCATCAGCAAGAATGGAAAGGAATTTACTGGAATTCAGACTTTCCCTGACTGCAAGGGCCTTGTGAGGTCCAGAACTGTCATGAGACTTTATTGGTTAATTCTGAATTTGTCAGTTCCATTGACAACTACACTGGTTGAATTTCCAACCTGTGCCAGTTTGGGATATTGTTTGGAATAACTGGAAAACATTTTTGCTTCTGAGTCGATGAATTGAAGCCAGGGATAACTATCAACCCAATGTGTCTGAAAATTTCTCAGTCTCTTAGTAGTGTCATATTTGAAAGTTTTTGTTGCCACAGAGTCTGGCTTATCTCTCTTTGGAGAAATAGTTACCTCGCACTCAGTGGCAGTCTTACGTGTTACCCCTACACTTTCACATTAATTTTCCTTCTCCAACTCTTTTCCTTCTTCCTTGAAAAAAATAATTTGGTAAACTCATTTTATCCACATAGTAAATATCACCTTGCTTGACAACTACTTCTAAAGTGATCATAACATACATGTTGTCCTTTAAATATGGACAGAGAAAGCTCCTAACTTAGTGTCATTGTTTCACTTCAAACACAGTATCAGATGTGGAAGTTAATCCTCTGTATAATCAATTAAAAATTAAAGAATCATCACTGCCATTTAATCAGTTCATAATTGCAACCAACACTAATGTCGGTAAAGTGCCATTCATTAATTTAGTTGGATTGATTTGCTGGATTAAAATCATAGGGTGAGTCGTTCGTGAGGATCTGGTTTGTAAACATAATATAAGGAAGTCATTTAAACACTGTTAATTAATCATACCAGCTTTGTTTTGTCTCGTGTGTTTTGATTGGCCAAAAATTTAGTCGCTCAGCCCAATATGCAGTCAAACAGTAATATAACGTGCGCACATGCAGAGTTATCAATGACCACAGGTAGTTGTGATACTGGATGTAAATAAATACATGGAGAGGGGTAGAATCAAGCATTCAGTATGCCTGAAGGGCATGAATGGCCAGATAAAGGTAGATAAAGCAATTATAGCATGAAAATAGGCACTTTCCCGACTTTTTTTAAAATAGGCAAAAAACACTTGTCCCAGACTAGTGACTTGGAAAATTTTACTTGCCCGACTTCAAAATTGAATAGTTTGGGATGTCAGGGTATGGAATTTGCTCAGCCCTGGGTTGTAAACGTACTTGTGGTGTTCCTGGACTGGATGTTCATTAACTGTTACCTATTATACACCTGTGATTATAAGTTGTGATAGACATACATATATATGGTTGAGTCACTAAAGAATAGAGTATTTTTTTTAGACATATTTGAACTTTGTCAACAAAAAAGAAACAAAAATACAGATGAAATACAAAGGTACTTTGTAATTTTACCTGTATTTGCACCTGTAGTTGCAGATATGATAAAGTTACATATGTGACTTGATGCTTATAATTTAGTTCAGATTTCAACAATTATTTTTCACACAGGGTTTGTGTATCTATTATGTACAGTAATTAAAATGCATGCAATTTAAAAGCAGTGCAATTTTCATTCTTTTCTTAGACAATTCAGCCCTGAGGGATCTTGTATTACAAAACTCAAGTATTTTAAGGGTTAACAAAGCAATGTGCAGCATTAATATAATCACTGGTATAGGTTTAACTTGTATAAGCTCTTGTCTTCATTCAGGGCTATGACAGTACAGCTGGAATGAGCCATTACATAGGGATTCCCTGTAAAGAAGATGCTGTCATTGTGCAGGTAGATCACTCCAAAAGTGTAGCTCTTCTGCGTGAAGTTATTTTAGAAAATCAGGTGGATATATTTGTATCTGGACAAATGGGCAGATCCAGTACATCCGTTATATATGTATGTAATAATTGCTCTGATTGGATGCATTCAAAAACATTTTCATTCGTACCATGTTTACCCATATGTCATACACTATGCTTTAAATAGATAGGGAAAAGCCTATAGCAAAAGTCATACAGGTCATGTATGTGTTCAGTACTGACTATTTCAGTAATGGGTGTCGTTTTTTAGAATTTGATTGCACATACCTTTAAATAGCGATTATTCACTTTATTTGGATCCACATACATCCATATTCCTTTGGAAGGTCATTATTTACATGCCCCGAAAAACACATATGGCTAAACTAAATGTTAAAGTATGTGCACAGCTTTGGACGAGGTAAATCTAAAGGTGTGATCCAGTACAAACCGGATTGGATGTCATACGCTGTGATGTCATTAAAAGCTACACATGTTGAAAACAGAATTTGTACTTCCCTATATTATGATGATTAGACCTGACGTGCTCTTTTCTTGACCCAGTTTAGTACCTGGCCAAAATTGTAAAAGTCCATAGCAATCAATAATTTTCATCTGGAAGTTTCTTGATGACAGTTAAGGTGCAGAGCATTCCATACTCAGGATTGAATAGACTTTGGTTAAACTATATTAGTATTAAATTTTAGAACAACAATTAATATTTCATTTAAGATGAGTAAATGCGCCTACATGACCATATTGACATACACTTTAGCAACAGACAACAATATAGCAACAGACATTGACGTTAAATCAGTTTTAAAGGAAACAAATTAAATCACTGTATTCCGAGTTCAATAAAGTGAGAAGAAGAAAATCCTTTAACAGTAGTAAAACAAACTTCAGACAGCAATCTGTTTTTAAATCTTTTACAAGAAGAGTACTCAAGGCAAGTAAATCTTGCTGTTATAAATTTTTAAGGAATTCATGATAAATACCAATATATTGGAAGATCAGAATAATCTTTTCCATCTTTGAGAGCGAGATACACAGAGATGCTGCCAGGCCGCGGGATCGCAGGTTTCTCGCAAAAGTGATAGAGAGTCACGCAACTTTTAAAAGCCAATGGGGGAAAGATGCCGCAAGTTATCTGTGCTTCCCGCGATTTCTCGAACCCAATGCGCGACTTTTTTATTTTTTGTTTTTTAATTAGGTTGATCAGATCGTCTTTTTTTACTTTTCTCCATGATCTCAATTAATCCTATATCTATGGAGAATATTGTTTGAATACAAGCACCTTTATGATGGAGATCTGTTGGAGTATTGCAGAAACTATGGAGGTATTCCGATTGAATTGTTTCCTGGTGCTGTGTAGTAAATTGATCCATCGATCGAAATGTCTAAAGCACGACAGTAGTGTGTTATGTTGAAACAAAATATAACAGATTTCTTTAGGAAACTCAGCGAGATGGAAAGATCAACTGTTAAGGACAAAACTAGGGAGGATGAAATATCTGACGGTTTGTTGTCAACTGAACATAGCGCAGAAAGCTGTGATACAGAAATAACCGGCATGATGTCGTTTACTACGGTTTAGGCCATGCAGAAATTCTGATACATCGACAGAAATATCCAAGGAACAACATGCCTGAATTGTGGAAAATTGTGTTTTGGATACCTGAAAACCAGTTCCCGAAAATATTCAGACTGGTCATAATTGTAGCAGTTCTTGCCTTTATGAAAAACTGATTTTGAAAGGTGATTCAGTTCTCAAAGCAAAATTCACACTACTCGGCAAAATAGGGTATCCACAGACCTTTAAAACTCTATCACTGTAGTAAGAAAATGTCAGAATATCTGCGAACAAAACAAAATAAAATCCTATAAAGTTATATAATTCGGATTAAGTATTTTTTTTCTCTAAGATATTCTGACATTTTCCTACTACAGTGATAGAGTTTCAAAGGTCATCGGGCTAACATCTGAAACAATAAATAAACTGATGACTATACAGATGTGTGTGGTCCAGTAAATTATTTTCAGTTTGCAAAGCCATATTTGAAGGGCAGTGATAAGAAACAAAGAAGAATATTTAACAGCTGAGCAACAATTAGGTATGCAGCTACCTTATACATTTATTGTCAAAGAAGTGATACAAAATCATTAAATGCTTGTTTTAAATTAGGTGTTTCTACACCTTATAATAATGTTGTCACCCATCTTCTACCATTCAGCTTAGTTTACCCTTGCCCCCCTCCCCCGATGATCCCCCCCCCCCCCCGATCCCCCCCCCTTCCTGAGGGTAGGTGTGGGGGACCTCCCCCTCTTAAGAAAATTTATGGCAGCATCTCTGGATACATATATTCCTGGTGGAGATAATAAAAGTGACTTCATGCAAAGAAGATCTACATGATACATTTATTTTTATGTACTTTTAATTTTCATTGTATTGTACTGTTGCATTCACATTCTTCAGTTTGGGCCTTGGGCCTTTAAAATGTGAACCTTGTAGGTGCATCAGTATGCATGCATTTTTGGTATTTAACATTCTGGTATTGTGCAATATATACAGGTCCTGTATTTTTCAGTAATCATATTGGTAGGTAAATAAAATAACTTAACTTGATAGAAAAATGTAAAGAAAAAAACTTTGACCATTATCTATTGAGAATTGTTTTTTTAAATTAAGAAGACAAATGAATAATTAATAGAATAAAAGTGAGTAATAGTAAAGAAAATAACCTTGTTAAAGTATATTTTAATTATTATACATTTTAAAACAATCATTCCTGGCCATCTAAGAATACATTTTAATGAGGAAAGAGTGTTGTCGTAGAAGTTCATATTCTTCATTTGCAGGGATCATTGTTATCAAGTCTTCGAAAGACTGTTTAAGATGCAATCTAATAGATATTTGACATTTACAATACAACTATTGTCAAGGGGTTGGATCATAATTACTGTTTAGTTTTTAAATTGATACAGTAACATCATTATTAAAAGCTTACACATTCAAATCTTGCTACGTTAGTGCAAACCATTGCCAAGATAAAAAAAGAAATTGGTCAGACATAATTCTTCAATGGTCAACTGGTTTAACAGTTAACACATGCAATTTTGTAATATCAGGTATATTAAAACATTGTCATTTCACATGGCACTTGAGTACAGGGTTGGTTTTGTTCTTATACATCTTTTTTTAAGTAATTTATTAAAAATGTATCAATCTTGTCACTGACCATATAAGAATAACTGTTATATACAGTTTGTTATGTGTAAACATCAGCAGAGCTGTCAAGAACAACCTTTTGAACCCATGAGCTCAGAGTCTTCACAAGCACTAAATATGATCCCAGCCTCTAATGTCAGATACACAAGTGTAATTAGCCCAGCAATTTCTGGTAAAATGTGGGGATTAAGGAAGTTAAAATGCAAATATCTAATTTAGAATCTAAAGTATATGAAATAATTTTATTATATATAGAAATGCATTCATGTATGGTTTATTATCAGTGGAGATTATCCCCCAAAAGAAGGCTAGATTTTAATTAAACAATGCTGATTTGTCAGTAATTCAGAAGGACGGTTAAGCCCAAGGAAAGTAACTGTTACAACTAGCACACTGTTTATTGGCTCCTAAAAGATTCATAATGCACAATAATGATGAAATTTTGTCCAAAAGAGTTCCTATGGTGCCTTAAAAGATTTATGATTTAATAAATTCATTACATGTTAGTTTATCAGGATGTACATAATGTTACAACCGTCTTGAACCCCTTACACATTTCGCCTCTGAGCTGAGAATTGGTGTGTGCTCACCAACTCCATTGTCAACAGATTGTTTTTTTGGAAGGGGGGTAGAATGAGGCCTCTGAGTCATACCCCAAGTTGTGGCACCGTGGCAATAACTTTTAAATTATTGAGGTCCCCATGCCATAACCATTTATACCCTTACTGAGCATGAAAAGACAAATTCAGATACATCCTCGATCCACCATATTTCGTCCCCTTAACGTGATTTGTAACGCGTTTGTTATTATATTGTGAGAATCTATTCAAATAACCACAGAAAGTGTTCAACTATATCTACTTAATTTATTCATTGTTGAAAAATGTTTATAAACTCTCTAAATCCTTTGCGAGCTACTGTTTCTCTGAACGTGTCAAAATTTGTCTATTTCCGGAAGTTTGTCTATGTTTCATGCCCCTGAAATAAAGGCCAGATGACATAAGTTTGGAATGTGATAAATCAGCCAAAGTGTGGAAACAGATCGTTTATAATGTCTCTGTATTTTAATTAATTGCATTTGTAATATATTTCATTGCTTTCATATGCATATTGACTGCAATAAAACACATATCAAAGATGATGACAAAAGTTAAAAAAAAATAATTTAAAAATAGGATGCATTTTTAAATTATTTTGTTTTAAGCTATTTCGATATAATTATTGTATTTAAAGATACGCTGAACTTTTAAAAGATTTTTTTTCTTCAGGCTATGTCACAACAAAGATTTGTTCCCCACTACATTACAATAATCCAACAAATAATTTCATACTGCATACTCTTCCATTGGATTTATTTTTTCTAACATGCTATAAGAAGTGCATGTTATAGAAACAAAGTTTTTACATTACCTTTGTCTTCTGAGAAATCTCTGTCGTGGATTTCCTACTAATAAAAAGGTAAAGAAAACCAACATGTGAACAGCGGCCCTGGCTTGAACAGCTAACAGTCACGTCATGGCCACAAACTGAGGCAAATATGGCATTAGTAAAATTGGCCATATTCATTGTGTTTTTTTCAATTTGAATTGTACTTCGTACTTAAATTTCATTTCATGGAATATTTCCTAATCAGCACTGACTGTCATTGTCAACGAACGCTAGTGACCCAGTTGATGACGTCAGGATCTCAAAACAAGCATGTGAGGTCACGAGAAACATGGTGCATGATTCAAGGATGGGCACGAAGTTAGGGGGGTAGACGATACAGCCAAAATTGACCACTGCATATGTTCTTACCCAATGGGACTTTAACCTATTGGCACAGATTTTGGAGGTGGTCTGACAAAGCAGGGGAGTGTATTGATATGTGTTTTACAAACACTCTTCTTTTTAATTACCTACCATATATACTTGCTTATAAGTTGAGTCCAACTGCAAACTGCACAGAACCAGATCTTAATAATATGCTTAATTGCTGGCAGATCTGGGTCTATGCAATTTGTTAGGAGTAATCAATGGAACAAACAACATAGACCCTGATCTGCTGGGGCATTATGCAGATTGTTAAGACAGATACATGGATAATTGTTTTGGAGCAAAACATTTTAGACATCATTCATGAGTATTGAATAAAAAATTTGTATTTAGAACACTTAACATGTACTTGAACAAGAAGATAAACTAATTTTTTTGATGTTTTTATTTAAAATTTTCAGGTGCTGAAAAAACAAGGTGCTATTCCATTTGTAAGAACCAATATACCCCAAACCATGATGATGTAAGTTTTTTTTATATCTTGTTTTTTTCTCGACTGTAGGCTTGGGGGAGTTCGAATAGGTCTGCTGCACCATCCTGTATGTCATATTAGGAGATTAAAGTACTAGTCATACAGATCATGTAGGCGTTTGGTAACAACTATTTCAGCTATAAATCATTTTTGAGATTTTAATTACATAAACATTGCAATTATTCACTTTATTTCACTCCTTGTCAATCAATATTCCTTGGAAGATGATTATATAAATGTCCTGAGAAATACTTGTGACAAAATAGGTGTTAAAATAGGTCAGCATTGTTGGACGAGGCCAACCAGGAGGTGTGATCCAGTATAAACCAGATTGAATGTCATGCCATGATGTCAAAATGAAAGCGCAGCATATTGGAAAAAATGTGAACTACCCCCAACACTGGTAATGATTAGACCCAGCATTTGCTTTTATTGATCCAATTTAGCACCAATCTGCGATTGTAAAAGTCTGGGCGATCAATAATTTCCATCTGGAAGTTTTGTAATGACAACTGAGGTGCAGATTACTCAACAATCAGGAATGAACAGACTTTGGTAAAACTACATTAGTATTACAGTTAATATAAAGGAGCTTACATGATTACATTGAAGTACACTTTAATCCAGGGATCGCACTAGTCTTCGCCAATGTCTCAAATTGCGATTTTTTTTTCGTAATTCTACAAAATATACCATCTGGCGATTTTTGGGGCGACAACATTTTTGGCTGTTAAAACTTGTATATACAATTGTGGGTTTGGAGTGTAGGAATTCAAAGGCACCATAAAAGGAAACTGCAAACTTGGTTATAAAATGCACTGGAATCTATCTATTGTTATATAAACAAATCCTTTGTTCATATTGACAAACCATCTTACCAGTGCATTGTTATATCATAATCCGCTTATGCTGACATCTGGCCTGAGTACTGCATGCTGTGATACAACCAAATAGTCATGCTACCGGACTAGCTACAATCAACCAAACAATGGCTAATCCTTTTTTTTTTTTTTTAGAAAAAATGTTCGAGAAAAAATAGTTTTGCTGAAACTTCGAAGAAAAGTGATTACCTTTCCAATTGTTCTGTATAAATACTAAGCAAATGGAGAAAAAAAAAATCAGTCTCAATTAGAACAATATACTGGCATGGGTAACGTAAGTTAGACTTTTCATGTTCATCATCTCATCCTAAGAGTATCGTCCAACCACCCGATGTTGTTCGGGTCCTTCCACTGTGCGCCATGTTTCTCGCGATCTAATGCGCTTGTTTCGAGATAATGACATCATCAGCTGTGTTACCAGCGTTCTTCAAGATTGAGAGCAATTAATTATATAGTAAAATCAGACCAAATGAGATTCAAAAAGGTAATTTCATGTAATTTAAAAAAATCATAATGTAAATCTATTTTTTCACTAATGCCTTATTTGTGTCCGACTTTTTGGCCTTGCATTTTCTATTATATGCTAAAGATAGCACAGCCGATCACATGATGGCTTTGTTTACATATCTTGAACAGGAAAATTTGGGAATTTATTCAACGTGATAGCCAATGTAAATATTTGGTTTTAATCATGTGGGGTTCTTATACAACATAAGAAAAATGTACACTCGAAATGTATATTCACTTCGGACTTGTTCATTTCAGTATTATTTCATAATGAACATATATTCTACACCAAAAGACATTGAATCTATTATAATAAAATGTGTATCCATTCACCAGAGAAATTTCTCTCTCCCTCTGTCTCTCAGTCTGTTGAGTCATGTATTTATATGGTAAAGAACAAGCACGCAGTAATGTAAGTGCACAAACTGCATATAGAATTAACGGAAATTTTTGTTTCATATTTAAATTTAATTTTTTTAAATTTCAAAAACATGGAGACGCTATAAACTAATAATATCCATACCTTGACCTAACTGGCACATTCCGGTCATATGGCACGTGAGTTTTTAGTTAGCGTCACGAACCATATTTGCCTCTTCCGGAAATAAGCAAAATTACACAATCTCGGAAAAACGGTAATTCTGAACTAATGTACATGAATGCCAACATTTTTTTAACAATGATTAAATGAAGTAGATATAGTTGAACACTTTCTACGTGTTTTTTAATAGATTCTCACAATATTATAACGAACGCGTTAAAGTTCACGTTAAGTGCACGAAATGTGGTTGCTCGAGGCTACCGTATGTACTTGCATATAAGCTGCATAATTTAGGAAAACATTAAAGCCTGGAAGAAGGGTGGTCGGTTTATCCATGGGACAAGGTCTAAACTTGAAAATTTTTTAGTTTTCTTGTTGACTACCCGTATATATTGGAGGAGACTGGGTGGATAGATAGATATTTAGATAAGAATAATAAAGACAATACCAGTGTAAAATACAATTAGGTATATTATCGAGTGGAATATGTCACAAATAAATTAATAACTTACATTTTGTTCTTCATCGTGTCATAAAAATCCATAGAAATATATAATGATTGGCATTTTAAATCCGTTTGATATGATAAATCCATGAATTCTATCATAGGTTACATACCAGATAAAAATAGTAGCCCAGAATGATCCGATTCACAATATCCCGTAATATGTTAATTCCACACGTCTCACAAATAAACAATGAAAGTCTAGTCCACACTTTTGTGATTTACGTATCCAATAAAGGTCACTGTCTAATGTCATCTGGTAAAAAACCCAAGAATTCATCTGCATCGTCTGAGTGACCAATTATAGTGCTGAAATCCTCGATCATCGTCTAGTCATCTTAAATATCGTCTGACTCCAATTCCTCGTCTTTACTGTCATATGCGGGTGCTTTCGTGGAGATTGAGCTTGGACTCTATAAGTGATACTTCCATCATACAGTCTGTGAAATCTACTAAAGGATGCAACTGAACAGGTGTTAATTGTGCGGCAAGATCACAGGGAGTTCAAATAGCCACCCTCTGTTACTTGGCACTGAACAAGTATCAAAGGATTGTAATGTGGGAAAACAAAGCGGTTGCTTAGGGATTAAGGTCAAACACGTATATGTAAGACGTGTACAACTCTACTTGGCACTGAACGAGTATCAAATTAACAAGGTATAAATCATAAACCACAAAACCGGAGAGAGAGAGAGACTGCTGATGTAGGGAAAGAAGATATTTTATATTTGAAAATGACATTATGAGCGACCGTTAATGTGGGTTCAATAAGATGAATATCATCAAAACTGAAATCAGGAATAAACTCTGCATCTGAAACTGCATTCAGCAAGTGGGCAGCTGTAAAATCACGACATATACTCGTGTGACATTCAATTTTTTTATTTTTATGAAACAACATTTTAATAGTGCAAAACATTATAAATAAGCAATTGAAAGTCATGTAATGATTTATTCTGTAATATTGTGGTATTGTATTGTTTGTTGTCAATATAGTAATAAATACCCCATCTTTTTCAATTTTCATTGCCTACTACATTAATAGACATGGAAAAATACTGACTCTTTGCTTGGCGACATTTTTTGAAAATTGCCGACAAGATACTGAGGTTGGCGATTTTTTTGGCGACAACATTTTTAAAGCCAGCACCATCCCTGTAATGGTGGCATACTCTTTGCCCTTGGATGTGTTCCATGGTGATGTTCTAGCTGAGATGGTCTTGGACTTATTTTGAAGAGTTTTGTTTGTCTTGAGAATAGGACTTTGTATTTTAAGAATTTCACTACTTTTTTGACTTTCTGTTAAATTTTTGTACCTTTTGGGGGGCATACCTAAACTTACTCGGCACTATGTAGCAATGATTGTGCTGATGTGCTGCTAAACCCTATTATACTGATTTGTCCTCTTTCTTTTGTTCGTGATATTCTGCAAATGCGGCATTGAAATAAAACATTCATGTACATTTTAATACACAGGTGTTTAGTTTACATCCAGTCTGTCATGTAGTAATTTATTACTATTATTATTATCATTATTATTATTATTATTATTATTAATGTGGTCATGCCATGGACCTCATTTAAAAGTTTAAAATAAACAAATTTGTACTTTCCAATATTCAGTAGCTTTAAGATTTAAAAAAAAAAAAAAAATTTATTTTAAGTTTGGCATCACTGAAACTTGTTGCTACAAACTGCCTTTTTCTCTAATTGGCCAATGTTGTATTCGACTAGTGTCAGCTATTGTATTTGACTAGTGTCAGCTATAATATTCCTAGCTAATGGACACTTGAAATTGCTGTCGGCACAAATCAAAGGTGCCAAATTTGCAGGTTTGCTAATAGATCTGTGAATCAAACCAGTATTTCTGAGCATGCATTAATTAAACCTTCATGTGATCTCAAGCTGCCAGTGTGGCAATATACAATTGCATATTAGATGAGTGTGTCTTGAATTTAACTAATTTTCTATAGAGGCTAGTGATCAGAGCTTTCCAATATGACCTGTGTGCATTAGTTTTTCACCAGACAGAAAGCAATAGTCATTTTTGGGCTGCTTACTTGCATAATGTAGCCCCCTAGAAAAGTCCATCAGCCACTTAGGGTCTTACTCCATAACGCAAATTCTGTATTTAGACAGCTGATGCACTAGAGAGGCTACCAGTAATGTATGATATTAATAATAACATATTAAGTAGTTTCTACCTCATTAGTATACTGATTGTGCCTCTGGAAGCAAATCAAGCACAGGTAGTGAGGTCAGCTCAGTTCAGCATCTCCGTGATACAAACTTTGCTGCAGTACCACATGAATTGAATTTTCCATGGATGAAATCTCAGAGATATCCCAGGATCATGATAACTTCATGAGATGTAAACATTATTTTTGCATGGAAAAAGTGTTATTTTGTGAGTGAATATTGACCTAGTCAGGATTACCACTCTGGATTCCATAATTCTGAACCAATTTCAATCAAACTTGGAATATGGATTTGTATCATCAAAATATTAGACCAGTTTGACAGTATATGAATGTTTGACCTTGTTGCCACACTGGAGGCCAGATTTCTGATCCAATTTTAATAAAACTTGGAATATGCTTATATCATTGAGATTTTGGATGAGTTTGATAATGAGTGATTGATACAGAGGTGATCTGGCATCTGATTGCCTGAGCTTTGTTGCCACTTTGGAGATCATATTTAAGATCCAATATTTGGTCAGACTTGGAATATGGGCTTATATCATCAGGATTTGGGATTGTATCGATAATGAGCAAGATGCATGCATAATAATGATGTAATCTTGTATCTGATCAACTGTGCTGGTTACCTGTCTGGAAGCTATATTTGTGATCCAATTTTGATAAAACTTGGAATACAGTAAAACCTGTCTTGAGCGATCTCTGCCATGAGCAACCACCTGTCATTTACGACCACAATCATCTTGCACAGATAGATTTTATTATATAAATGCACTGTTGTGAGTGACCACCTGCAAAATGCCACCAGCGACCATGAGTTTTTGGCAAAATAAGTGATTCAACACTGCTATGAACAACCACGTCGGACAAACAGATAACCACCACTGACCTTTATTTAAGCCTTTGTGACCATGACTGCTTTGGAGAGTCTGTAGCCAAAGTGCCAGAGATGCTGCCAGGCCATGGGATCGTGGGTTTCACGCAAAAATGATCGAGAGTCACGCAACTTTTAAAACCCAAAGGGGAGGTGGGGGGCGGAGAGATCGCGCAAAGTATGTGGTTCCCATGATTTCTTGTACCCAATGTGCGATTTTTTAATTTTTGCTTTTTAATTAGATTGATCAGATTGTCTTTTTTGCCTTTTCTCCAGGATGTCAATTAATCCTATATCTATGGAGTATATTGTTTAAATAGAAGCACCTTTATGATGGAAATCTATCGGATTATTGCAGAAACTATGGACGTGTTCCGATTCAGTTGTTTCTTGGAGCGGTATAGTAAATTGATCCATCGATCAGCCATTTGGCAAATGTCTAAACCACAACAGCAGTGTGATGTGTTGAAACAACAGATGACTGATTTCTTTTGGAAAGTCAGTGAGATGGAAAAATCATTTGTTAAGGACAAAACTAGGGACAGTGAACTCTCTGATAGTTTGCTGCCAACTGAACATAGCGTAGAAAGCAGTGATGCAGAAATAACTGGCATAATGTTGTTTACTATGGTTTAGGCTTTGCAGAAAATCTGATATATCAACAGAAATATACAAGGAACAGCATGCGTGAATTGTGGAACATTGTGTTTTTTATATATATCCTGAAAACCAGTTCCCAAATCTATTCAGATTGGCCATAATTGCAACTGTTCTGCCTTTATAAAATGCTGATTGTGAATGGGGATTCAGTTTTCAAAGCAAAATTCACCTTACTCTGAGGAATAGGGTAACCACAGACCTTTGAAACTCTATCGCTGTAGTAAGAAAATGTCAGAATATCTGAGAAAAAAAAGAAACAAGATCCAATACAGATATATAATTTACACTATGTGTGTATGTATGTGTGTGTGTGTGTGTATATATATATATATATATATATATATATATATATATATATATATATATATATATATATATATATATATATATACAGAGATGCTGCCAGGCCGCGCGATCGCGGGTTTCTCGCAACAACGATCGCTAGTCACGCAACTTCTAAAAATCAATGGGGGAAAAGTCACGCAAGTTACCGGCGGTTCCCGCAATTTTTGGTACCCAATGCGCGCTTTGTTTTTTTTTTTAAACACAAAAATTAAAAATAAACGTTTTTCAAATTAAATTTTGGTCGTCTATTTTACCAGTGATCTCAATCAGGCTATACTGAGGTAGATTTAATGTTTGAATACAAGCATCTGTATGATTGAGATCTGCTGCAGTTTTTGCAGAAACGCTCCAGGGGTTCCGATTGAATTGTCTCCTAGAGGGGTATAACAAATTGATCCATTGAGCAGCCATAACTGAAATTTATAGAGCGTAAGAAGCATCGAGTTTCATGAATGTCGAAACGGAAGATAACCAATTTCTTTACGGTAAGATCGTCTGCTACGGTCGATACTATAGAGCAAGAGGAAAGCTCTCATGTTCTGACGCGAACTGAAGATGTCGCACAAACTAATGACAATGAAATAGCCGGCACCTCGTCCACAGGGCACGTGGAAGAGGAACCGGAGGCTTAGAAAAAGAGAAAAAAGGAATCGAAATTCCAAGATAAGTGGTTGAGTACCTACAACTGGTTAAGGAAAGAACCAAAAGGAGGGATGTCATGTGTTTTGTGTCTAGAATATAAGAAAGATAATCCATTTACTACTGAAAATGGTTGCAAAAATTTTCGAACATCAACTTTGACATGGCATATGGAATTGGCAGATCATGTCCAAGCACTTAGGGAAAGTGTAATGCAGAAAGAATTCCAGTCTGCAGCGGTAAATGCAGTTTCAAAAATGGCGGAAAAAAGAGATGCTATCATTTGTGCCATGCGAACAGCATATTACATTGCCCACGAGAGCCTGCCAATTTCAAAATATTCTAGTTTGATTGAGTTGCAGAAATTGAATGGATGTGAAGCATTACAGTCCTTAAGGTCAGGGGATAATGCACACTGTGAATCTCGCAGCACAGGGGAAGAATTCATTGACACTTTTGCGGATTTAATCACAGCAGATGTTGATAATAAAATGCAGTCTAGTGAATTTATGAGTGTTATGATAGATGAAAGCACTGACATTTCTGTCGATAAAAAGCTTGTTGTATATGCAAAAGTGGTTAGTGACGATTTACATGTACTAACCCTTTTTCTTGGAAACTTGCATGTAAATGAGGTACATGTGACAGCAGATGTTCTCTTCACTGAACTGGAGAATTTTTTGAAGAAAAGAGGTGTTTCTTTCAATAAGATTTTAGGGTTTGGTAGCGATGGTGCCTCCATTATGACTGGCAAAAAAACAGGTGTTGCAACTCGGTTCAAAGAAAAGAATCCCCATCTTGTTTCCGTACACTGTATGGCACATAGGTTAAACCTATGTTCTTCCAAGGCAGCAGAGGAGGTAGCTTTCTTAAATGAAACCTTTCAAAATGTTTTGAAGGAATTATTCAGATATTTTAAGAAGTCATCTTCAAGGATAGCTGAACTAAAACAAATTCAAAATTTATTTTACTCAGATGAATATTCTATGAAAGAAGTACATGAAATTCGTTGGCTGGCATTCTACAGTGCATTATATGCAGTGTACCATTCATGGAAGCCTCTGGTCTGCTACTTTGAAAAACACAAAAAGGACAGTAAAACATGTGCATATATATATGAGAATCTTACACACTATAAGTTTGTTGCCATGCTTTATTTTCTGATGGACATTATACCATCTTTGGCATCTGTTAGCATGACATTTCAGAAACAGCAACTGGATGTTTCTGCAGTGAAACCTGTTTTGGATGGGTTTTATACTGCTGCCCAGAGAGCTAAGGAAGGGAAAAGCCATTGTTGATGGTGCTGCAACCTTGGCTGAATACAGCCTTGCAAAATATTTGATCCTACAACAGAAATATCCCAGGGACAACATGATCGAGTTGTGGAAAATTATGTTTGAATATCATGAAGACCAGTTCCCTAATTTGTTTAAATTGGCCAAATTAGCAGTGGTTCTCCCATTACAAACAGCAGATTGTGAGAGGGGATTTAGTTCACAAAACAGAATTCACACTGCTCTAAGGAATAGGTTAACATCAGAAACTGTGAATAAACTGATGACTATTCAGATACAAGGGGGTCATATAAACGATTTTCAGTTTCCAGAGGCTTTGAAGAAGTGGAGTGATAAGAAACAGAGAAGAATATTTACCAGCTCAGCAAATCGAATTAGGTATGCAGATATCTTATATATTTGATATCAAAGAAGTGATAAAAAGTCATTAAATCATTAAATGCTTGCTTTAAATTAGGTATGCATATACCTTAAAATAGTACTGTCACCCATCAGCTACCATTTGGCATTGTACCCCCCCTCCCCCCCTGATTCCCCCCCCTCTAGATGTAGGTGTCGGGGACCTCCCCCTCTTAAGAAAATTTCTGGCAGCATCTCTGTGTATATATATATACACACACACACACATACATACATACATACATACATACATACATACATACATACATACATACATACATACATACATATGGAAAGGATTTTTTCCCCCATTTTTTTCTAAGATATTCTGACATTTTCTTACTACAGTGATAGAGTTTTAAAGGCCCGTGGGCTAACATCTGAAACGGTAAATAAACTGTTTGCAAAAGCTTTCTTGAAGGAGAGTGATAAGAAACAAAGAAGAATATTTACCAGCTGAGCAACAATTAGGTATGCAGATACCTTATACATTTATTGTCAGAGAAGTGATACAAAATCAATAAATGCTTAGTTTAAATTAGGTGTTTCTGCACCGTATAATAATGTTCTCACCCATCAGCTACCATTTGGCATAGTTTACCCTTCCTTCCCCCACCCCAGCTGATGATTGCCCCCCTCTGGAGGTAGTTGTGGGGGACTCACCCTCTTAAGAAAATTTCTGGCAGCATCTCTGAAGTGCAGATTTGTCTAAACAACACTGCTATGAACAACAGCATTGCAAGAATGGAGATAAACACACTGACCTTTTTATTTTTTTTATTTTGTAAACATGACCACTTAGGAGGGTTTGTTTTAAACAAAACAAAAGTTGAGTCTGTCTAATGCTTTTCTAAAACCTACAGGTCATGCAGGTAACATCATATGCTACATACTAAATAACACACTATAGTACATGTCACTTACTGCCATGGTAGTGCTGAAGTCATGTAAATCCCCAATTACAATTAACCATTCCTTCTTCAAAGGGAGCATTCAGTGATGTACACAGTCAATTCAATGGTTTGTATTGTTCTTTATCTTTGGTAAAAACTGCATAACCCCAATAATGTCATAATTAGAAACCTGGTTAAAGGGCTTCTGTAGCGGCTGAGTATATTGTCATTGGAGTCAATCGATAATGCCTGGGGTGAATTGGGTTTTGTCTTTGTTTTTAATAAGTGATTATTGTTTTCCAGATTTGATTGTCATTGTAAAAGGTTCATGTTGTTTGTTGCATTTTTTATGTTTCAGTTATTAAAACCCACACACATATCGCAGCCGGTTGCACCCTTTGTTTATTGAGTTAATCTCTTTAATGTTGTCAGTGAATTAAGCTTTTGGCTTTTGTCTCAATAAATTTATTTTGTTTCTGGATGGGTTAATTCTGTTTTGTTATTTCATTCATTGGTATATATATATAGTTCATATTTACCCAAAGCCTGATCAAAACCGCTAATTTATACACAGGATGAGCAAGTATTGTCACAGCTAACAGTGCAATTCTTATGTTACATTTGAAGTAAGTCTGAAATTTATGGTGGGGCCCCTGGTGGCCTAGTGGTCTAAGCCACTTGCCTTTACAGGTAACTCATATCTCACCTCTGTTTGCATGGGTTTGAGTTTTGGCTCGGCAATTGTGGGTATGTGAGAAAGCTTGCCAATATCTTCCTGGGGTCTTCCTCCATCAGATAGACTGGCTGCCATGTATAGCCTATCATGTGCAGGAAAGTGGCATTAAACCCACAAAACCATAGCCAAAACAAACTGAAATTTATGGGCATGTGAAGTTTACTTATGGACAGGATAAATAAATAGTTAATTTTGCAGTTCATATGCTGATACATGTACACCTAATCTTTAAATGTAAATGTGAATGTTTTATGAAATATGTAAATCTATATTGCTATATAAAATTATTTTGAGATGAAATGAGTGCAGTATTTAAACAAGAACTATGAATAAGGAATAAAATGAATGTACTGTAATTTTAAGTATTTTGCCCAGCTGAATTTTGACCTTGAAAAGTGATCATCTTGCACATACCTGTTGTGAGAGACCACCTGTTTTGAGAAACCACTTTTTGATTTCATAAGGGGTGGTCTCTCAAAACAGATTTTTACTGTATATGCTTTTGTCATCAAAATCTTGGACAATTTTGATAAAGAGCGAGATCCATGCATATTAATGAGATCTGCATCGGATTGGTTACCATTGGTTACCATTCTGGAAGCCATAAGTCTGATGCAGTTTTGATCAGACTTAGTTTATGGGTTTATATCTTCAAGATCTTGGATGAGATCAATCAAGAGCATAATGCATATTACTTAGGTGATCTTGCATCTGATTGGCAGAGCTTGTTACCACTCTGGAAGCCATATTTTGTATCTGATTTTGGTCAAACTTAAAATATAGGCTTATATGATCCATATCTTGCACGAGTTAGATAATGCACTGGATCCATGCATATAAATGAGGTGTTCTTGCATCTGATTGTCAGAGTTTGTTACCACTCTGGAAGCCATATTTTTTATCTGATATTGGTCAAACTTCAAAAATAGGCTTATATGATCAAGATCTTGCATGAGTTAGATAATGTGCTTAATGTTCTTGCATCAGATTGGCTGAGCTTGTTACCATTGTGTAAACTATATTTCTGATCACTTTTGATCAAACTTGGTAAGTAAGTTTACATCATTAACAGCCTGGATGAGTACAATTATAAGCAAGATCTATGCATATTAATTCAGGTAATTTTGCAGTATATGTGATAGGTGGACCTTGATAAAAAAATCAATTTCGTCCAGGAGAAAAGCCTGGTAAAGACATGGAAATTTTTGTTTCAAAAAGTGGGGGAACCTTGGGGGAGTCGTAATTCTGATTCGATTTGAATCAGACTTGGAATGTAGGCTTATACCATCAAGCTGTTGGATGAGTTTGATATGTGTGAGCTTCATGCAAATTGACTGGGTTTGTTACCACTCTCAAGGCTATATTTCTGATCCAGTTTTGATCAAACATAGAGTATAACCTTATTTCATCAAGATCTCACCAGAGTTTGATAACCAGCAAGACTCGCTCATATTAATTAAGTGATTTTGCATCTGATTTGCTCAAATTGTTACCACTCTGGAGACTCTTTTGTATTTGATTTTGAGTGAACTTGGTATATAAACTTAAATCATCAAGATGCCCATTAAGTTTTATTATGAGCAGGATCTGCACATATTAAGAAAATTCAGCACAGTTAAAAATAGTTGTCAAATTGTATGCAATCAACTCGGTTTTTTTTTTCTTCTCCCTTCCTTTCTTCTTTCTACAGGAAAGCAAGGGAAGTAACCCATGATATTGACTATTGAGAATCACAGGTTTGGATTACAGAGTTCTTCCCCTTACAAAGGAAGTTTGCAAACCAGATGCAAAAAACTTGTTAGAACACAAGATATGCACAGTTCAGTAGAACAATTTTTAAAATTAGCAAAATAGTACACCTTTGGGATTAAAAGGAATTATTTGTGTTTAATAACTGAAGAATTTTTTAAAAATAGAAATATTGTTAGAGAAAATGTACAATTAGAGGCTAGCATAAACTATATGCAGTGGTGTAATTATGGATCAAAATTTCATTACACAATTAAAGATATTTGTTTGCAAGTAACTGTGTTTTTTCTAATATTGATTTTGCTAGAACAAGAATACATTTCTTGCAGACACCATGTATAAGTTTAGAAATTTATTTGCAGAGAATTATTTTAAATTTTGTTTTTCCTGTTTGAAATTCTTAAATACTTGAAAGAAAGTTTGATATATTAAATGAAATAGAGTCTGACTGTTGATAGTATTTGCAAGTTAAAGTGCCTGAATCATTTACCATTTTTTTGATTACATGTATTGTGGATTATATTTAATGGCATTTCATATATTCTCTACCATTACTCAATTTTTTTTAAAAAATTTATAATTTGTAATTTTAGTTTTTAAAAAATTACTCCCAAATCTACCCCTATATGCTGTTCTAACAATACTGCAAAAGCCTGCTTAGTAAAATGGTAAACTGTTAAGTTATGTAAGCCATGTAGGCAGTATCAGGTCCACTTGGGCCTCTTGTTTATTGTGTCTGCCCGTTCATCAAACCATCTGTTTGTCCATACATCTGCTCTCCTTTCATCTGTTCTTACCTTCATTTGATTTGGCAATGAGAGTTGACCTGGGTAAAAGGAAAACAAAATCCAAACATTTCATGTAAAGATTTTTCCTTTTTTATTTCTATGATTCCAAGCATTCAGATACATAATTAGCATGTTATATAATGAATTAAAGCTTACCTTAAACTTTTGTTATGTAGTTTTATTGGTTATAGTTTACAAACATCATCAAGCATTGTCTTAATACTGTTAATGGGGACAAACTGCGAGGATTAAACTTGTAAAAAAAAAAAAACAAACAATTACTGACTTCTGATTTTGGTTTATTCAAGGATTTATCAATCACATGAAAAATAAATGTGTTTTGTTTCTTTGTCAGTTATGAGTGTTCAAACCCAATTTATGGCCAGACTGTGAACCCCTGTGATAAAAAGAGGGGCCCTGGAGGGTCATCAGGTGGCGAGGGATGTATTATAGGGGCCGGAGGTTCCCTGTTAGGGTTTGGCTCTGACATAGGGGGCAGCATTCGCATACCCTGCCACATGTGTGGAGTGTGTGGACTGAAACCCACATATGGAAGGCTTAGGTAAGTTGTGTTGAAGTCTAGAGGTTATGATCACTGCTATATTTAAAGTCGGTGTGGTGGTTTATTGTAAATACAAGTTTTCTTGACCTATAAACTGGATTGCCTGGTCATCTGATGTTACCATTATACAAGTGGCCAGTAAATTTATGTACACATTCTCCAAGTGGAGGTTTTTATATCCCTTCACACACTGTCAGTGTCAGTTATGACCCTTTCTGGTTACAGAAATTTCACTTTGCTTTTCTATATTGCCCAATCAAGAACATTGGTTTTGTTTTCACTATCAAAGATTATTGTTATTTCTAATGTTTCATGATACATTTATGATGTAAAATCTTTGATGGCAGAAAGTTTTTCTACTTAGCAACTTAAATGTTAGGTAGGCAGTTATGTTTTCATCATTTACTGTATATTCTGATCCAGTCATTTTTGGCTCACCTGGCTGTAAGATCAAGTGAGCTTATGGTATGGCCCTGTGTGTATGTTGTCGAACTGTCTGTAAACACTTGCTGGTGAACACTCTAGAGGTTTCATTTCTGATCAGATTTTGATCAGACTTGGTATGCAAGTTTATATCATTAAGATCTCAGATGAGTTTGATTATGAATGTCATCTGATTGGCTGAGCTTGTCAACACTCTGGAGTCCATATTTCTGATCAGAGATCAGATTTTGATCAGATCTGGTATGAAAGCTTGTATCATCAAAATCTTGGATGAGTTTGATAATGAGCTACATCCACACCTATACATTTTTTTATTTGTGGTCGTCTCTGAGCCCGTCCCAGCATATATAGCTGGTTAGAACTGTAGAGACGTCCCCGCATAAATTTCAATATGCCCGAAGGTTTAAGTATTTATTTATATATATATTTAATTTTAGTTGCGGTTCTTCTAGGTTTTGTTTCCTAGTGTTCAAGTTATCTAGTGTTCAGGGTTTCTGGGTTCGTACTTTCCTCCCTTCAGGTATTTCCTGTTGGGCTGATTTCCTTTCCTTTCCACCCTGAGTGAGTTTCTAATCCCAAGTGACCTCTGTTATTTTTATATTTATATAGTGTTTTTTATATTTATGTTTACTTTTGGGCTTTTTTATCAAATTTGCAGAGTTGTAATCTGATTTTTATTTATATTGGTGTATACGAGTGGTGTGGTGGCTTACCTGTCACCATGTATCTTCTTTCTCTCTCGTTGTTAGTTTGTTATTTTTTTGTTATTTTTTATTTTTTATTTAAATTTCTATCTCAAGGCAGTGTGAGCGGGGACAGCGCTTGCATGCCTCTGATAGGAAGATTGTTATTATTTTTTCTAGTATATTGTTAAGGTTATTGGGTTGCCCTGCATATGTGAAAGGTTTTGGTACTCACACAAAACATATATACAAGGGTAACTGTTAATATATTAAGCATGTTTTTTAATATTTGTTAATGTTATTATTATGGTTAGTTATATATTTGCATGTTATTTTGTTATTATTCATATTTGTATGGTTGACATATATATATATATATATATATATATATATATATATATATATATATATATATATATATATACACATTTTTTTTTGGACAAGATATTTGTTAATATATATGCTAACAATTGTTTATGTTAACTATTTCTGTTTTGAATTTCATCATAGGCTGTTAAGGGGAGATGTTTTTTCTCTTTCCGTCATTTTGCTGGCTTTCTTCGTCTTCTTCTGTAGATTCGGATGTATATACTAATCTGTAGTACTCTTTTTCTTTATTTATTTTTGTTGCTTTCCTTCCTGGTTTGTTCTTTTTTTCTCTAACTGGCTCCCTTTGGGGTATTTCCATCAGTGATTGTTTTTTTGTTGTTGTTGTTGGTACTTTTGCTGTAGTTGTTTGTGATTTCTTTGGTGGCGCTTCCTGTATTGTTGTTGTTGTTGCCCTGTCGGTGCTGTTTTCTTTAGTCTTTTGTTCAGCTGTGCTCCTCTCCTGGCAATTCTTTTCTGTTTGGAGGTTGAGCTGCAGTCTGGTGTTTTTTTGTCACTTTATCTGGCACTGTTTCTGACTGTGCTAGGTATTTGGCAACATTGTGTAGGTTTGTTATTGTTTCCTGTTCTGATATTTGAATTTGTTGTAGTTTCCATTCTCCGGATGTTTTCCTTACTGGTGACCTTATCGGCGGGTTTTGTCCCATTTCCTCCTCGTATGGTATTGTCATATCCATTTTTTCTTGTTGTTGTTGTTGTGAGTTAGTTGATTTTGCTGGCCTTTTCGGCGGGTTTAGTTCCATTTGCTCTAGTACTTGGGGCTTCTTGTTTATTGTACTTGGCATAGTTTCTTTTGGTTGTTGATTTGCTGGTTCTGGTGCTTGAGGCTCCTGTGTTGGCTCTTGTTGTTGTATGCATTTCCTTGGGTCGTGTCCCTTTCTTCCACATTTTCTGCATTTTCTGTGGAAAATGCAGCCTTTGTACCATGATTTCGCCATGAAATCGTGGATGTAGAAAAAAAGGGGTGATTCTTTCTTCATTTCCTTTAGATACTTGGAGAATCCTTGCTCCCGTCTGGATTGTGTCGTAATATTCGTAAGTGGCCATTTTGAAAGATGTAATTTCCATTTCATATTTCTCTTTAAATCTGTCTACTGTTGCTTCTATTGGGATTTCCCATGGAATTCCTGTTATGAAGACATCCACTAGTTTGGTTTTTATCTCTCTTTCAAACGGTGATGGTACAAATACTTTTGCGTATTTTGTGCCGATTATCAGGGTACTTCTGTTTAAGAGTGGTTTTTCTCCCCTCGGATATATTATTAGGGTACTGTTTCCGCCCCATAATAATGCTGCAATATCTTTGGTATTTATTCCTGACGCTTGTAAGGCGGCGAGCGTTTCTCCGCAGCTCGGTCTGTCATTTGGTAGCTAGTGGGATATATCCAGTCCCTGTACACCTAGTTGCCGTTCTACCACGAGCTTTCCGCCCTGATTTGTGAAGACTGGCTTCGTGTTGAAGTATTGTTCAAGCACGGGCATTTTGCTTTCTTTTTGTCAATATCACTTGTAATGTTTTCAACAGGTAATAGTCACAATGTGTAGAAGTCACAGGATATTGTTTTCACAAATAGTATTCTAGATATTGTTTTCACAAATAATAGTCACGATACGTTAGAGTCACAAGATATAGTTCACATATAAATTTATATTCAAATGTTCATTTTGTCTTCAATATTTCTTATGTTCTACGTTGTAGAATATCGATTCATATACTTGTCGAAAGTTGGCATTGGCGAAAACTGTAGGCTGGATTTCCATCGTCCTAGGAACTGGGGGTAGATTCCTCTCCGGTAGATTTACGGGCTGTCTGCTTTGTGCGTGCCATTGTCCGTCAATGTGTGTACAACTTTCGTTCGCAAGTATAACTATTAATGAGGTGGTCTTGCATTGGATTGGCTGAGCTCGTGGACACTCCATAGAGGCCATATTTCTGAACAGATTTTGATTGTGCTTCTTATATAAGCTTATATCATCAAGATATCAGATGAGTTTGATTGTGAGCAACATTCATGCATATTAATGAGGTGATATTCCATCTGACTGGCTGATTCTAGAGGTTTGATATCTGAGATTTTGTGATCAGATTTGGTATGTTGGATTATCGTCTTTAGCACTTGTGGAATGTCAAGAGATTCAATTCTAGTAATTTGATATTGAAACCATATATACATATAGTGCAGTGCATGCAATTACACACCCATTTTTTATTAGATAGCATGGGAAGTAACCTATGATAAATACTGTTTAAAATAACAGGTTTGAGGTTGTTTGGAGTTCTTTCCCTTGCAGAAGAAATTCAGTAGAACATGATATAAAAATAAGAAAAAAATACATGTTAGGGATTATAATGAATAATTTCTAATTTACACTGAAGAAAAATATAAAAAAGCAATATACCAAGTAACATTCTAAGCTGCTTATAATTTATATTTATAAGACTAGTTTGTTACATACCAATTAATTATTTCATTCTTGTGGATGAAAAGTACTTTACTAAGGAAAAAAGATGTGGAAATTTACTGATAATACAATATAGCAATGATATGTACCCTCTTTACTAAACACCTAAAACTGTCTCAGATACACACCAGTAAAGTATGAGAATTTCTTTACATATTTAATTATGTGTAGGAAAAATAATGTTGCTTGAAGTAGAACATATTTCATCCATGTTCATCAATTTATATACGGAGAATTATTGCTAAAACTTGACCACATTTACAATTCTTGAATATTTTCAAGCAAGGTTGATATGTTTGGTTAAATAGAGTTTTGTCAGTTGCTAGTATTGCCATATTAAAGTGCCTGAAACATTTGTGACTTGCATGTTATCGCATGTATTGTACACTATTTTAAGGCATTTCATACAGCCAGAGGCATTACTCACAGATTATTTTAAATATATATTTTGTATTTTTAGAATTTTGTAAATAAAAAGAATAAACACTTCCAAAATTTACTTACTAAGAGCAAAGACACCCATGACCTTAAAAAAAAAAAAAAAATCCTGAGAAATTCAGTAGTCCATCCAGGCAGATCAGAAAGTGGGACTTTAACCTGCAACCTTCTAGTTATGAGTCCAATGCCTTAACTGCTAGGCCACTGCAGTTCCATTGGTTGGGGATCTCAAGTTATGACTCCAGGGGGGTAAGGACATACCCAGGAATTCTTGCTGACTGCACAGATTAACTCCCCTTGTAATGCCAAGTAAGTGTATATACTTTAGGGATAGGGCTGTGAGCAGTTTCTAAGTTGTGAATTGGGTCCTTGTCCCCAAGGGAAAGGGAGATATCCAGCAGATAATGCTGGTGCATTGTCCTTTTTAGGTAGAGAAAGTGATCCTATATATATATATATATATATATATATATATATATATATATATATATATATATATATATATATATATATATATATATATGGTCTTAGAAAGAAGATAAATGACACCACATTAATAGCCAGTATAGCAACTATGTGTTCCAAGCTTTTCTTTCCCCTCTACAGTTTCAATACATGTGTAAATTAATTCGCATTCACAAACTGACATATGTCACTACCCAGGTGAATGATATCAGGCCCAATTGTACCTCTTGCTTCTTCGTGTTTTGTTAGGTAACCTTTGGGAAAACTTCTTTTTTAAAAATGATCATTAATAATCGGGTAACTGGACATTGTTGCAGTAGTCTTTTTCCACATTATTATGGAAGTGATATGACCTCTTTGTATTCGATCAATGTTCATACTATTTTAGTGCCAAAGGAACCCATGAGCTGGGGAGCGGGCAGACCCTCAGTAAGTACAGTTCAGATTGCTCAGCTGTCTAATGAAAATTGCTGAGGTATTTTTTCTTACATTATTAAAGATAGTAAAATTCTAAAACCTGTGATGGCCAGATACTTGGTACTTTTCCTGAAGTCATTTCAGTTTTAAATGTTATGAAACAGACAATCTTAAGTTGATATTTTGGTACTGAATACAAGGTACTTTGGCAGAGGTTTTATTTTTTCTTCTAATTCATTACCTGATCATAATGTTAGGATTACATTCACTACCTCGCAAATCCAGGCCTCCCAAGCTAAGAAAGATGTTCACCATGTCGTTTGGCTTGCTTTAGCAACAAAAGTGCTAATAGGTCCTCAGTTTGCCTAGGCAGAAGTCAGACTAGAGTGGTCTCCCCTTGGCTCAGATTGAGGCTGGGGTGCTTACCTAGAGCCCTAGGGGTAATCCTGTAGGGCTTCTTGTCTTGGGAAGAATCTTCCTTCATGTCAATGACCCAGAAGTGCAGGCTGATTTTATAGCTCCACAAAGATGCATCAGCCATATAAGACGTCAGTGCATCATGGTCACTATGGACAACATGTCGTAGTGTGTTTTAGATGCCAAGGGGACACTATGCCTCTTCTCTTTGCTTGGAAGTCTGGAACCTCCTTCGTTGGTCAGCATCTTCAGAGATCACTCTCGGAGTCTGTGACATTCAAGTGAAGAGAAATATTCTGGCAGACAGCCTGTCTAGACTGGGACAAGTATTACTCACAGAATGGTCTCAAACAGTCGGTAGCAGAGATACTTCATCTGTGTGAAAAGTCAGTGGTAGATTTGCTTGCAACAAGGTTGAACAAGCCCCCTCTTTATATCTTTCTAGTCCCAGACCAGAGGGCATGGGTGGTGGACATCTTCAGTCTGAGGTAGAATTGACTGTATGCCTACACCTTACCATCTTGCAGAATATTCCCTCAGCTCCTCCACAGAGTCGGGACCTCCATGTCATGGCTCATCCTGATAGCTCCCCTGTGGTCCAAACTGTAGTGGTTCAACAATCTCCTCAGTCCCTCTTGGGAATTGCCACTGAGTAGGAATCTGCCTTTTGAAGCACAGAGGGTCCCTCTTCCACAACAATCCACAAATTCTCCACCTTCACACTGGGCTTATATAAAATGATGCCAGGGTAAGTTTTCAAGCAAGGTTGCCAAATGCATTGCCCAGGCTAGAAGGCAATTGACTTCCAAGTTCATGATGCCAGTTGAAGGATCTTCTGTAATTGGTACAGTGGGAATTGCATCGATCATTCTGTTCCTCTTCAACTGAAGTTGCAGATTTTCTTCTTTTTCACATTGAGGATAAAGACTGCTCAGTTTCCAGCAAAGGGCTAGAGAGTACACCACTCCAATATTTGTAAGTTCTCTATGGGCTCCACTAGTAGTCAAGGGAGAAGACCAGATGTATTTCTTATATATATTGGCTCACGAGGTTTGGGCAGTCACCACTTGCATAGCATATGAGCATAATTGCTCCCTAACTGACATCATCTAGGCCATGGGATTGAGGTCAAGATGACATTTCCAAGCTTTTACCTCAGAGACCTCTCATCTCAAAAGGCTCAGTTCGACCTGGTGGGGCTTTTATCAGCAGCACAACAAGTTAACCTCATAGTCAGTTTTTTCATCGGTTTTATAATGATGTGGGTTTCTCTACTTCTGCTGGATTTGCAAGAACGAAATTCTTTTCTCTAAACTGTGTCCATGCACTCAGCCATGTTCTAACCCCCCTATTGCATGAGTCTCTAGGCTGCTTCACATATGTTAGGGTCAACTCTGGAGTAAGGGAATATAACTTTCTCCACATCTGACACATTCTCCTAATGTATTATGATCGGGTACCGTAGTTCAATATGAAACCAATTTTTGGAGTAAAATCTGTTTCTTTGATAATACTTAACCAATCATAATATAAGCACAACCACCTTAGCCCTCCCTGCATTTACATACCTAGAAGCTCAAGAACATAGTAACTGACGATTGATGGGACTAGGTTCCATTCCCTCTATCCAAGGGGAAACCACTCTAGTTTGACTTCCACCTAGGCAAGCAGATGACCATTTACATAGGGAGAGCTGGATTTGTTAGGTAGTGGGTTAGTATTATCGAAGAAACATATTTTACTTCAAAAATTGGATTTTGCTCTATTTGGGATCAATCTATCTTAAGTGAAAATAAAACCTTTGTGAAAATATAATAAATTATATAATAAGACAATACTTGTACTAATTTTGCCCAACAGTTATCAGTGTGAAATTAAAATGTTGAAACAAGAAAATACAATATTGGAAGGTAAAAATTCTGTTAATGTGAAAATAACCTGATATACATTACTCGGGTATCTATAGAAAGCCCTGTCTAAATCAAAATGGTCCAGTCTTGTTACCTTGTTACTCTGACACAAATTGTCACCATAGATAAAAAAAATATTCCCAATCATATTGTATTAGGATACACTAGAATGTAATATGGATGATGATAGCTTGAAGACTAGATGTTTTTATTTCTATTAATGTTTCTCATTCATGGTATATACAGTAAAACATGATTTTAAATAGACTACTCCTATGGCAGACCACCTGTCATGAGAGACCAGATTCTTATTTGCATGGAGTAATTTGCAGAAGGGGTGATCTTTCAGGACAGGTTTTATTCCATTCATGATAATATAACTATAGATATGTTGCCAGTCTATAGTACCTTTTCAAGTGACAATATCATAAATTTGCCACTTATATTTAATAAAAACAAATGCCATATTTGACACTAATCATTATGTATCTTGTACTAAATTGTGGTCTGCTTTGTTTTAGAGCAGATATTTTTCCATCTTGTTTACAGCTGTTTAGATTTCAGGCAATAATTGGTCTTAGTTGATTTTTGTAATATATGTTTTGCTCATGTTAGATTTATATTCTATTCGCAGTTAAAGCCACAACTGGTCCCTTGGCCAGAGATGTGACAAGCCTTGTAATAGCTATGAAAGCTCTCCTGTGTGATGATATGTTTGACTTGGACCCTACAGTGCCACCCATCCCCTTTAGAACAGAGGTCAGCAGTGGCAATTCATTTATATGACAAAATTTGAATGAATAAAAAATTTTGGCAAACTATGCAAGAGAACTAATTTTTGCTTAAATTTTATTTATGTCAAAATTATGTGATGAAAATGTTATGATATATTAGAACATACATGCATTCCATGGGATCTGTTGCAAGGGTAACGGTGGTAAAAAAACATTAAATTTTTCATTAATTAATCAATCAACAAGTTATAATTTTGTGCAAGTCTGCAGATTGTAACAGTTAATATGAGACTGCTTCCATCTTCATATGAGGTCTTCTTCATAGTTTGGTAATTAGGTTAACTGAGTATAACTTTATGATTAATGAATCATTAACATGTTATTTGTGCAAGTATACAGACTAGAACAGTTAATATGAGACCACTCTAACCTTTATATGACCTATCCTTCATAGTTACATAATTTGGTTAACTGCCTATTATATTGTGGATAATGAAAACACCAATGATCTGCAACTATGCTAGTGACATTTTTCAGTGTTAGACAAAAGTGCTAGTACTGAACATTTGTTTATCATCAAATTTGATTGTAATTTTCTGTAAAGAACACACACAAAATGAATAACTATAGCCATCAAAATGTCTGTTTTTGCCATCAATTATAATTTGCTTGCTAAAAATTTATGTTGATTATATGTTTAAAAATAAGATTTGCCTAAATTTGATGGCACTATAATGTTGTGGTACACATTATGACTTTCTGTACCCAGCTTCTAGGAATCTAGCAAATATTATAGTCAATATTTTCAGTTCTTTTAACCCTTTACTCTATGTAATCACTTTTATATGCATTTACCCCATTCTCATGGAAACCCAAGTGGATGCCTCCACCAGATTCACATACATGTGTGTTTGGATGCCTGCACACCATCCATATGGAAGCGTGTTTGGACACCTACAGTAAACATCAGCCATTTTGAACTGGTTTTCATAGTGCCACCTTTGGGGAAAACCCCTTCTTAGATACTACAGGCATTGAGGTAATCATGTGGTTGCTGTTTAAGCTATAGTCATAATCTGCTATTTAAGTAACTGGGTTGGATTCTCTATGGAGGCTGTGGATTTCGTTCAGCACTTTCTTGAGTTTGGATGATTAGAATTATGACTGAAGGATTCATTAGGTCAGTTATAGGCTCTGATGTCAATGTAGACAACACTGATTTTTTAAATAATTTATCAGATTTGGATGATTTAGTGATGTAGACATTGACACCGAACCGGTAGATTTCGAAGTTGAGAAATGTCGGCTATTGTTGGTCACACTGCGTCACTGACTTGATGGTGAACGGGTTCTCAAGATTTTAAAGCATGTAAAAAGTTCTTCCCTGAAAAATAATTATACAACTAGAAAGATCAGATTTTACTCTTAAACCTATCTATAGATAATAGATGTGTACAAACAAGGTAAAATGGTTAAAATTTATGTTGACCTTAACATATACTACACTGCTACAAATTTTACAGGCAGGCCTATATTGAGTCACATAGGTAACAGGTGTTCTATTTATAGCACACTGCTCTCTGAGGCTTGGGCACATGTATATCGACAGCCTACACAGCAACAGACTCTATGATGTAAAGGGTTAACAGAATTAAGTTCTCCACTGTCTGCTAGGGTACAGAATATGTGTATTGGACTGAATGATGCAGACAGAATATTGGAAACATACACCAAGTTCAAAAAGGTTTGCCAGAGCACTTGAACTCCTCTTTTCTTAGTGCTCCAGCAAGTTTGAACTGACCAAACTATGTCAGATCTTGATTGTTACATGATCAAATCCCAAATAAAACAATAATTTTTAAAATACCTTCAACAAGTTTAAAAATAGACAAAACTCATTCAGCATGTGCTATACCAACATTTGAATATTGCTGATGCTATGAACTTGTTTGCATCAAAGTAGCTGGAACAGGGTTGATCATTTAAGAATGGAAAAATTACTATGAAATCATTATTTTTCATTGTGGTTTAATTCCCATATTTTGTTAGTAAGTTCAACTCTTCATATTGCATGCTTGATGAATATCGAGCAGATCTCGATCTCTCTCTCCTGTTAATATCCCAAATCTTACAGAAACTTTGCTCATAAAATCTGGAAACAGTATTCTGTACTGTGGGCTACCTATTCACATTGGTAATAAGGAATGACAGGACACGTAAATCTATCTGGCAAAGCTGTCCTGCAGGCACCTGTTTCTGAATGGAAGATTCTATATGCTGACTTCAAATATTATTTGTATCAGCATGTTCTATATACTTGAAAAATATGTGGAATGAAATCTCTACAAACAAGCTTTATAACTTTAGACCCATCATTGGAGAGTGCAAACCTTCATATAGAACATGTTGTGGAGATGAGGTAGTACTGTACCAGTCGCATATTGGGTACACATACCTGACTCATGCATACCTCCTGAAGGGTGAACTTCATCCAGGGTGCATACTTTGCCAATGTCCGCTAACAGTGAACACATTATTGTCGAGTGTATCAACTTCCACTCTGTGAGGCAGAAGTTTTGTATATGTACTCAGTTAAAAAGCTTTATGATGATACAACACCAGAAAAAATCTTGGACTTTTTAAAAGAATGGTTTCTATAACAAATTTGGATTCTGTCTTTTGATGATTTTGTGTTTTTTACCTTTATCTTTTATTTTATGTACCTTTTGAAAAAATTAAACATCTTTATCTTTCATCATTTATCTTGTGGAACTACATGACTGTATACTTTTATTTGAAAGGGTTTATCTTTAAGAAGTTTATTTAATGTTTTATCTTTCCATAGTTGGAACTTGACTTTTAATTGGCACTGTATAGTCAGTATTGTGCAGATGTGCCATTAAACCCTAAAATACATATATATATATATATATATATATATAGAGAGAGAGAGAGAGAGAGAGAGAGAGAGAGCATAAGAGAAACAAATCAAACTTGTGTGAACTGTCTTAAAAGAGTCTACTTGAATATATGTGAATAAAATCATCAAAATTCACTACTTTGTATTTACTTAACCAAAATACATCAAAGGAAGTCAATTCAAGAAAAGCAAACAAATGTTCTTAAATCTAAGAATATTCTCATTACGACAAACACTACACAGATGGCTTGTGTATAGAAGCCATATTGAATAAATAATAAATTAAGTTCATTCAGATTTATCTAATGTTAACTTTGATTATACATGGGATCTTAGCTTAAACCCACATTTTTTTTATAAATAACCCATGAATTTAAGTTTCCACAAATTGTCAATTTTTGGTTAAACATGAAATTGGCCCCATAAAAATAAATGATTTAACAATAGAACATCTTAATAACTGAGATATTTTGGTTGTTCTTATTAATGTATATATGGGTATACAGTTATCAGTGAAATAGTCCTGAAGAGGAAAATTTAATTTAGATTTTATTAGGAAAGATTCCTTTACTTTGCAGTTTTGAACATTTACTGAATTGACCTTAGGAAGTTATCAGTTGTTGTTGATAAAAGGTGATAGGTATGATAGTTAGGCTTGTTAATATGCAATACATACACAAAACTAAATAAGTGTTTTGTTCTGAGTTGGTGGAAAGAACGAGTTTGATATGGTGTAGGTCAGGTCTTGATGTATTAATGAGCCATATCAAACGAGTTCTTTTCCCTGACTCGGAACAAAACATGATTGCGGTTTTGTATTTATTACATACCCCCTCTTTTATGCTTTTGGAATATTTATAGCTTTACAATATAAATAAAATTCAAAACAAATTGGGATTTATAAAAGTTTGATTTACTGCATCTAAAAATATTGACACATGGATTTCAGAGAAGACACCTAAGTAGTTCCAATCTGGATGTGTGATATGGAAATATGGATTGAACAGCTGTATTGAATGCCAGATCAAGCATGTTATATCAAATGTGCATGTAATATAAATGTAACCTGTAACACTACTGTTCTGTTGTATAGATATATGAGGAAACGCATCCGTTGAGGATTGGGTATTATATCATGGATGGATATCTCGAGCCAGTTCCAGCATGCCAGAGGGCTGTAATGGATGCCAAGGCCATTCTTAAGAGGCAGGGACATGAGGTGAGAAAACTCAAGTGTTTCAATAAGTTCATTTGTAATCAGGAGATAGAACACATGAACCAATTTTTTCTTGCATTTTTTGCTCACAGGCCACAAGGCCAAGTGAGCTTTTGGTATGGTCCTTTATTAAATGTGCATCTTCCATCAGCGTATTTGCAGTGGCCTCACTATGTATGCAAATTAAACTTTTGTTTCATGAAAGCCCTTTTGGATGATAATCCTGAATCAGATTTTTCATACTGACATACATTTCACCCCTTACTAGCTGTGACATTATGCTTGTTGAGGCAGACAAAAAAAACCAACTGCCATTGATGTGATGACATCATCACCAGCAGTTGTACAAGTACAATCTTTAATTGAACAGAATGAAATAAGAAATAAAATTTGCTGACAGATACTCTACAACATTTGTACACTTGTTGCAGTTGTAGTTATATTTTAATTTATCATTTCAATAAAGCACACTTTGAATTAAAAAAAAATACAAAGGTCCAAGTTCCCTCCATTGAAAACTCTCAAGAACAGAAAACCCTACTTTGGTAAATGCATTTCCATTTCATTCCAAATCGGTGAAAATGAAAGGAGTTGATGAATGAAAGCAATAAACTTTAAAATCTGATTGATTTTCTGAAACCATCAAAAGATGACGAGATGATAGATTAAATGCAAGCTTGAATGGAATGCAAATGGAACACAGCGGAATGCATACTGAACACGAGTGAAAATGCAATGAAATGCTAATGAAATGTAGATTTGGTAAAATTACCTGTTTCAGGGTCGGTAATAATGGGGTGATCTTGCATCCAATTGGGTGAGTTTCTTACTACTCTTGAGACTTTCTGATTTTGATTAAATTTGATACATTGACTACTATTATGAAGATGTTGGATGAGTTTTACTATGAGAAAGACCTATGCATATTTATGAGGGGATGTTGCATTGCAGTGGCTGAGCTTGTTACCATTCTAGAGACTCTATTTTTAATAGCGAGTTTGATTAAACTTAGTAAATAGGCTTACATCATCAAGATTTCAGACAAGTGTAATTATGAGCGAGATCTACACATATTAATGAGGTGATCATGCATCTGAGTTGCTGAGCTGGTCAGCACTCTGTTGACTCTATTTCTAATCAGATTTTGATTAAACTCGTTAAAAGTAGTCATATATGATCAAGATGTTAGTTGAGTTTGATTATGAGCTGGACCAAAACAAATTTAGGATGTCATCTTATATCTGGAGACCAAATTTTGATTGGATTTTGCTCAAACTCTGTAAATAAGCTTATATCTTCATTATCTTCGGTTCTAAAATAAGTTAAATCTGCACATATTAATGATGTGATCTTGCATCTGATTGCATGAGGTTGTTGTAAGAGACTATATACTGTATTTCTCACCAATTTCATTAAAACTTGTATATTTATATCGTCAAGATCTTAGATGAGCTCAGTTATATGTGAGATCTATGATTATTAATTATGCCTTTACCTATTGAAAGAATTTTTGTCAAACTATACTAAAATAGGTAAAATCGACATGATAGTTTACATAGGGTTGTTCTTACAGTGTTACATAAGCTTGCTTAGTGAAATGGTCAACTGTTAAGTTAAGAAAGCCAGGTGAGTAATATCAGGCCACGTTGGGACTTTTGTGTCTTTTATTCATTTTATTTATTATTTGCATTTATTTCATAATTTTCTTCTTGTTCTGATACGAGTAAACTTGGTCACTTTACATAGTATGTTGTTGTGTTGTGCAATTCATTTTTAAAACCCTTTTTAATAGCAGTAATACAATATTTGCTGTTATTGCTTTGCTGTATCTTTTCCTGGTGCCAGTCCCCAGTTCAAGGAGGTTATTTCCTCCAATTAATTGGAGAAATAAAACAAAAAACAACATGATCCCAGTCTGATACTTTAGTCATCTTCCAACAATCAGAAAATCTTCTTTTTTTTCCTTGGACTTTGTGCAGTTCTCATGTCGCTTGGGCACTCAATGTTTTCATTTTTTATGTCATCTTTTGGCATTTCTACTGTCAATCATATCCTTTTTTGTGCTGTATTTTTTCTACTCTCCAGTTCATGCATAATATTCATGTATCTGTGTCCCTTTTAATTGAAATTGAGAGTTTTTAGTAACTTGTTAGCAAAATAGTGCTTCTTTGTTTTCACCCCTCTGTTAGTAACCAGTATTAGGGTAAGTATTACCTACAAAATTCTTGTTCTGGTTCATTGTTTATTTCTTGTATTTCCTTTCAATATTCAATATCCTGCAAGGTGTTGGTAAATGCAGTCATAAAAGGGCTTCTTGGGATACATCCCACCTGCTTAGTGTGTACTGCGTGCATATGTCCTGTTTGTTGCCTTTGGCCTCATGAGGTGTAGGACTTTGTGGAAAGTCACCATGCCTATCAGGCCAGGAAGATGTGACCAGCTTTTTCCTTTTAATCACTGAAGATTCCTTCCATTCCCAGAAAGAGTCTATGACACTTTCCAATCTAGGGAAGTCACCATCTCCAATAAGGGAGGGGTTTGTGGCTCTTTTTGAGGTATGGAAATTGGTTGCTTTCACAAGGGTGGGATAACTGACACGTGGAAGGAAGTTGTCTGCTCCTGCAATGGAGGGATCCTCGGCATTTCTGGGTAGAGGGAAGTTGCCAGCACCCTGTAGTGAGTCCTGCCTTCTCAACACAAAGGAAGCACGGTCTTCTTGCTTGAGTGGACCTATTTGTAGATTGCGAGGATCTCATTTGGCAGCGTCAAATTACCAAACAGAGATTCTTCAAAGAGGACTACATTGTTTGACCTGTCTAGTTTGTAGAGGCTCTCAAGTGCACAATCCAAATCAGACATTCTCATTCCCTCACTCAGTATTGGTGAGGGAGCTAACTCAGAAGTTGTCTGAAGGCCAAGAGGCAACCAGACAGCAGAAGAGGTGGTCTGTCCTCTCCTCTATGCTTAGGCCCCTGGTTTCAGCCTCCACTTACAGGATCCTTTTTCCTGCTTGGCTCCTTAAACACCCCATCTTGGACTATTCTTCCCAGGTGGGGATTTTGGCAGGGACCTCAGCATGTCACCCTTTTTAAGTCTCTCTTGGAACTTTGGAACTGAAGGCTCATACACTAGTTATTATAGCCTCCAAGGAGGAATCATTATCTCCAGCTATGTTGCAGAGATTGTTGGAGGCCTTTGCTATGATATAGAGACATGCGCTCTATATCTCTTCTGCCGAGCTTCTCAACATTTGTAGGGATGCTGCCTTGAAGACATAAAAGATTTTGCTGGAGCACAGCAAAACCCTTTTGCAGGCAACCCTGCTTGATGCAGAGAAGTTATTTGGAGGGCTAATTCCTACAGTGGCCTTGCTAGACTTGAAGGATTAGCAACACTGGTCCCTGACCATATTATTGGGCCTGGCTAAACCACAAAAAAATGCTCCCATCCTGGAAGGTCCATGGCTCCCCTTTCTAAATGTTTTAAGCAGGAGAAACAAAAGAACCATCTGACCCAGTTTAAAACTCCTTTGTGCTGAACTTTCTCTGGGGGCCAAGGAAGGAAGTCCATGAACCTCTCTCCTGCCAAGTCCCTCTCTTCTCAACATTCCAATAGGTGCCAGATTTAGTCTTTTTCAGAGGCTTAGTCAGACTCATGTACAAGATGTTATCCTTTTCACAATAAAGGAAGGTTACCGGTTTCACTTCCACGATCCTCCACCTCTTTCAAGGACCCCCATTTGGTTCGACAAGTCCCAACGGGTATCTCTGGGGGAAGAGGTGCATATTCTTCTGAGGAAGGGCAAAGTAGAGAGGGTGACATATATAAAAAATGTGGGATTCTGTTATCAGATCTTCCTAGTTTCAATAATAAAGGGGGGGGGGGCAGTTTCAACTCATTATCAATCTTTCCCCATTGAAAAATTTCTTCTGGAACACCATTTCAGTATGGAGACATCAACCTCAGTTAGGAATGCCAACAGGTTCAAGGACTGGGCAGTCTCCATAGATCTACAGGATACCTATCATCACATCCCCATCTTCCCAATCGACAGGAAGTTTGTGTGGTTTTGTCTGCAACAGATTTTTAAATTTCTGGCTCTTCCTTTTGGTTTATCTTGTGCTCCCAGAGCCTTCACCAGAGTGATGTAACAGCAGCTTATTTAAGGTCCTTAGTGGTCCCCATCCTCTAATACTTCAATGACTGGTTGATGCACAACATCCTCAGATGTGCCCATCTGAAGGATCTGTCTCTCTATTGGGAGATGGTGACTCGTCTAGGCCTGATCCCCAACTTGGAGGAGTTGGATCTGATCCCTTGCCAGAATTTAGTTTATGTGGGAATGAATTTTCTCACATGTCAAGGGACAGTCTATGTTTGTCCCAACAGGATCTCATAAATACTTACTTTATAGCAAGATTGTGTGAGAACACTTTATTGTCTGCTCACCTCTACCTCTCTCCTGGGGACTCTGAATGCAGCAGCAGACTTAGTTCCTCTAGGAAGGCTTCATATGCATCCTCTCCAGTTCTTGCTTCTAGCAAACTGAAGACTTAACAAAGACCCTCTCTCTGCTCAGATCCCCTTAGGATTCAGATTTTGTCACCATCTTAGTTGGTGGATAAACCAGGACCGATTTCTGACCAAAGTTTCTATTTACGCACCAGAACCTCACTCCTTCCTTTACACCGATGCCTCAGATTCAGGCTGGGGTGCTCAACTAGAGCCCGAGGGGGTGGTCCTGTGGTTTTAGGAAGAATCTTCCCTTCACACGAACAGTCTTGAAATGTGGGCTGTTTTTCCACCACATAAGACAACACTGCATCATGGTTGCTCTGGACAGCATGTCAGTTCTGGCATACCTCAGACACCAAAGAGGTAATCATTTCCCTTCTTTCTGCTTGCATGTCTGGAGCTGCCTTGGTTGGAAAGCTATAGATGAGATCACTCTCAGAGTCTGCCACATTCCGGGTAAGATAAATATTCTGGCAGATAACCTATCCAGACAGGCCAGCAGTCCTCGTGGAATGGTCTCTTAACCACTCTGTAGTACATACACTTTTTTCATCTGTGGGGAAAGCCAATGGTAGACTTGTTTGCAACAAGGACTAACAATAAGCTCCTCTTTATGTTTCTCCAGTGCCAGACCAGAGGGCATGGGCGGTAGATGCCTTCAGTCTGAGGTGGGATTGACTGTACATCTATGCCTTTCCACCTTTCAGAATAATTCCCTCTGGTTCTTGAAAGAATCTGGACCTTTAAGTCGCAGCACATCCTGATACCTCCTCTGTGACCCCAGTGATCACTGTTCAACAATCTCGTCGTGCAGAGCTCAAATTCTCCACCTTCACGCCTGGCTCATATAAAACAATCTATCTGCTTGGTTTCGAGCAAGGTTTTGCAAATGCGTCACTCAGGCTGGAAGTCAGTTGATTTCCAATGTTTATGACACTGGAGAATTTTCTGTAATTCGTGAAGTAGAAAATGCATTGATCCTATCTGCCCCCATGTAACTGTAATTACAGATTTTTCTTCTTTTTCTCTTCAAGGATAAAGACTGCTCAATATCCACAATTAAGGGCTATATAGTAGCCCTCTCCAATTTCATAAGTTCTATATGGGTTCCACTGTAGGGTCGGACCTCCATCTTTCAGAACTAATCACTTTGAGCTCCAGAGACCAGACTCTTGTTCTTTAATGCTTAGGTGGAATCTCTCGTGTTCTTTGATCATTATTCTAAACCTCCTTATGAATCTTGGAGTGAAGCTTCCTTCGAGAACCTTGCCCTTAAAAGTCTGCTTTTTCTCTCCCTAGCATCGGCAAGGAGAAGTGAAATTCATGCTTTGTCAGTGGAAAAGGGTTGTTACCGTTCAGTGTTAACTATGATTCGATCCCACTTCTCTACCAACCTAATTTCTGGCCAAGAATCAGATACCTTTGATAGCTCCAGTTCCTATTGAAATCCCCAGTCTCAGTCCTACCTATACTGGGGATGATGGATTCCTTTGCCCAGTTAGAGCTTTACAGTGTCTAAATCAAAAGAGGAAAGAAAGGGTTGTAACTGTCTTTTTCTCGCTCTCAAAGGTACCTCTGGTATTTCAACAACCACCAATGTGGATTGTTCAGACTAATAAATTGGCTTATCAGTCTCTCAATGAGAGATCTTTCTTTCATGAAAATGAAACGAATGAGGTCAGGACTATTGCTGCATATTGGGCCTTTTCGAATTATTCCTTGGATGATGTCATGAAAGCCACATTCTGACAGTCTCAGTCCGCTTTCTTGTCATTTTACCTATGATCAATGTCACACCAGAGTAAGTGTATTTATGCACTGGGCCTAATTTTATCAGTCCAAAAAGTTGTCAGGCCATCCTCCAGTCTGCAGTAGAGCACCCTACAGACAGCAGTGGTAAGTTCACTTTGATAGCTTTTCTTAGACCATCAGCCTCCTACCGGGCTGGCAGATTCAGCTATGCAATAATGTCAGGTAATTAAAATGTATTATTTTGGTGGTGGTGGTGGGGTAAAACCAGTTTTAAATATGTAATACTTACCTGCTATTATTGCCCAGTTCCCTCCTCCCTCCCTGCTGTGATGTCCTTTCTGTCTCGTTCCAAGTCAAAGAAGGATGATATTCCAATTGTCTGAAGTTGACTGAGGTGTGAGACTGGGATCATGTTTTTTATTCTAAACCTACAGTTACTAATTGGAGGAGGAATTAATCTTCTTAGACTGGGTACTAATGCTGGGAAAGGATATAGCAATGCAGCAATGGCAGGTAAGTATTACATAATCAAATTAGTTTTACATCCTTCCTTCCAGCTGGTTCCTTTTCAAGTACCTGATGTGGAATATGCCTGCACAGAATTGTACCTGCCAATTATATTTGGTGATAATGCCCAGACATTATGGGAGCTTCTGTAAGTGATGAAAGCACACAATAATTAAGTAGCGTACCTGGCCATAAGGCCAAGTAAGCTTATGGTATGGCTCTGCATCCATCGTCTGTTACCCGTCTGTCAGCATTTGCTTATTAGCATTTTGGAAGTCATGTTTCTGATCCAATTTTGATCAAACGTGGAATATAGATTTATATCCTCAAGATCTCGGACAAGTTTGAATATTAGTGAGATCCACGGATATTAATGAGGTATTAGTATTGCATGAAATGGCTGAAGTTGTTACCAATCAGGGAACCATATTTCGAATTCAATTTTGATAAAACTTGGAATATGGGCTTATATCATTAGGATCATTAATTAGATTGATAATGAGCGAGACCCATCAAGCAAGGAAGACAAAGAAGAGCTTACATCGAGCGCAGAGGAGTGAGGTAAAATTTTATTGTCATCATCATTGATATAAATGAGGCAACGTTTTTTAGTTTTTATGTAGATATAGGCTAGCACAATATTTTGGTGTCATCTGTCTTGAAATAATTCAGACCCCCCTTAGTGTGGCCTTGCCTAACCATTATTATATATTGGAGCATCCCAAGTCTGTCAAAATTTCACTTGGTCATGTCACTGAGGTATTAGTATTGCATGAAATGGCTGAAGTTGTTACCAATCAGGGAACCATATTTCGAATTCAATTTTGATAAAACTTGGAATATGGGCTTATATCATTAGGATAATGGATTAAATTGATAATGAGTGAGATCCATGCATATTAAGGAAGTGATCTTGCATCTGATTGACTGAGCTTGTTACCACTGTGGACTTGTTTCTGATGTGATTTTGATCAAACTTGGAATATAGGCTTAAATCATCAAGATCTTGCATGAATTTCCTGATGTGTGAGATCCACACATACTAATGAGGTAATCTTGCATTTTGATCAGACTTGAAATAAGGGCTGATATCAATAAAGTTCTTGGAGGAACTTGATATTGTTTGAGAATCATGCATATTAATAAGGTGATCTTGCATCTGACTGGCTGTGCTTCTTGCCACTCTCGAAGCCCTATTTCTGATCCAATTGTGATCAAACTTGGAATATAGGCTTATATGAGTTTAATAATGAACAAGATCCACACATATTAGAGAATTTGTGAAAATGGTTGCAAAGATAAATAACAAATTTACTCATATTGCCTGTCCATTTATCTGCAGAGTTACTACTGAATTTGGTATTTAAAACACACAAAAAAATGCATTCCAAATTGTGCATGATTTTCAGCAATCTCCGTGAGCGATTGGAACATGCATGTGATATAAAAGAAATCACTAATTCACAATCTTCCACCATTGTCAGTGTTTCAATTGAGAGTCAGCAAAGCATTTTAGCCGTGTCCCTTATGGTTAAATGGCATTTTCTGTTTCATACCACTGTACAAACAAGAGTAAGATAGGTTCTGGAGTGCATTGCTTTCATTTTCTGAATGATAAAAGACTGAAGTTAATATGGATCAGTTGTGTAAAGTGAGCAGGCTTCATATGAACAATCCATTCCCATTTGTGTTTGGACCACTTTGAAAGTCTCAAATATGACAGAGACCCAGAGACGTTAGCAAGTCTTGGCTACTTAAATGCAAGACTCAGACTAAAGGATGATGCTATCACAATAATTTCTGATTATTCGTATGTGGAGAACAAACAGAAACCCAATGAAGGCCAACCCATCAAGCAAGGAAGACAAAGAAGAGCTTACATCAAACGCAGAGGAGTGAGGTAAAATATTATTGTCATCATCATTGATATAAATGAGGCAACGTTTTTTAGTTTTTATGTAGATATAGACTAGCACAATTTTTTGGTCGTATCTGTCTTGAAATAATTCAGACCCCCCTTAGTGTGGCCTTGCCTAACCATTATTATATATTGGAGCATCCCAATTCTGTCAAAATATCGGTTGGTGATGCTACTGAGGTATTAGTATTATGTATTGGAGCATCCCAAGTCTGTCAAAATTTCACTTGGTCATGTCACTGAGGTATTAGTATTATATATTGAAGCATCCCAATTCTGTCATAATTTCACTTGGTCATGTCACTGAGGTATTAGTATTATGTATTGGAGCATCCCAATTCTGTCATAATTTCACTTCGTTATTCCATTAAGGTATTAGTATTATATATTTCACTTGATCATGCCACTGAGATATCATAAATTGAATAATTTAATAACAAACTATACAATATATAACCCAAAATGTGTTCTGATTTTCTTTAAGAGATCTGTTTAAATGGAAAGTTCAGGTTATTTATACAACTTGAAGAGATGATAGATTCATCTAGAGATAGTCAAACCTGTCTACAGTGGCCACACATGGGAAAAGGCCAAAGTGGCCTTTGCAGACAGGTGACCTCTGAAGGCAGGTTCAGTTCTCAAACTTGGTTCATGACAAATACATGTACTATGCACCAAATAGCATTAGCATTATTATTATTAGTAGTAGTAGTATGCTATCAAGATACATGTATTTAGTTTAGCTATTTAGCAAAAAGAAAAATGACAAAATAATAAAATAAAAAGTTCCATTTGAAACCATTAAGTACATTAAATCATCACTTATCAGTAGAAATGGCATCTAAATAAAATTACTAATTGACAGCTTACATGTAATTGTCAAACACAGAACTGACTTTCTGGTAGGTCAGCTGGTATAATTAGGCATGAAACAGATGTTCACACTTCAAACAAATGATGAATTAAGCAATTGCTCAAACTCACCGAGATGAAAAGACAGTTGGCTTTTGTGAGAGACCTTTGATGATAAGAGAATGAAAAGAAGCTTCCTGCAGTTATTTGTTAGTAGTTAGTAACATATAAACCGTAAGGGATATCACAAGTGCAGTGTACATGTATATCTACTCATTTGGTGTGATTGTACGTAATCTCTTACACTCCGGATTACCATTGCTCTCAAAATCAGCCATAATATCTCACTTATGCTTAATAATCCCTTGGATCTGAGTTTGCCCGACTCCCATTTCTTCTGCAACTACACAGCTACTTTGTCCACTATCCAGCAAATGAATTGCTTCGATTCTCATTTAAGAACAAAAACTGCCTTGCTTTTGGAACCAACATATTGACACGTTCGAGTTTGACTGACAGCGTGACTGGACTATGGTAAGTACAATTGAGATATGAAATGCTTGGAGTGGTCACTGCTGATACGCTCCAGTGACCGCTTAAGGCAAGGTGAAACCATTGTTAGGCTAGGAAACACCTGGCCACTGACTGCTGAAAGCAGGTGACCATTAAATACAGGGCATTTAAATAAAAAATTGGGGGGGGGGGCGGAAATTAGAATGACAGTTGTGACCAAGTAACTGCTGAACACAGGTGATCATTAGGACAGGTTTGACTCTATTCTGATTGTTCTGTTCCAAAGATCTGCTACAGCTTTTTACTCCTTAAAATCCCATCTTTGTACTTGGATTTGACAAAGCTTCTGAAATAAATATGGTTTAAACTTAAGATCTACTGCAGTACCAGTACTGGCATTTAGGTGTGCATAATGGGTATTTTATATTTGCAAGCATCATTGTTACCATGTTCATGACAATGTTTGCCTTTCATAGCAGTCTTGTTCGTTGATGAAAGTCTGATAATTTGAAGTCAGAAAATATTGTTCATGTGTTTGACGTGAACTACGCAGTTTTGAATTAATTTACAAGGGACAAGTTCAAGCCAGCTAAATCGCCTTCACCTGAAATTCAAACAAACTCTCACAAGGCAGTCATAATGTCAGCGTTCTCAATAGTCGCGTTGTTCAAAACAGTGCCATTTCTATTCATTGTTGTTCAGGCACTCCTGAAAAGATAACATGTATTATGGCAAGTTGATAAAAAACATGGTATAGAACAGGGGGACATATCAAAGTCAACAAGCCTTTCAAGAAAGTAACATATTAGAGAATTTGAGCACTATGGATTAAATGCTTGCAATCTTGTAATTCAGTCTAAATTGGATTTTTTAACCATTAAAATTGGGAAATAATTGAGTCATCAACTGTGTGCATGAATTATCTTAAATCTTTTGGACTCCAGTCAAGTTACATCAAAAGTCATATTGTGCAATTATTATTATGAATAAATCACTTCCTAGAGAATTTCTTTTGTGATAGTCCTCTCATTTACTGAAGAAGTAATTGAGAGTTACTGACACATTTTAGTGCATCTTCAACAATAAATTAACGTTTTTGGTCATACTGAGTTTAAAGATAAATGGGGAAAATGAAACCCTCATTGATTTGATTATTAGTCTGAATCTGAAAACATTTAAGACCACTAAAATGTCATTTAATTAGATTTGGATGACCGAGTTCACAGTGGTTTCAATGTAGCTTGGCAAGTGAGGGTGGGGTGGGGGCGAAAGAGGTGTCAATAAATACCAGGGTTGACAAGAATGAAAAAAATATAGATTAAAAAGATCGATAGCTTTATTAACATTGACGAATATTCAGATTATATCCAAATACATTCCAAGAATATTTAAATAGGAAATTGGGTATTTCCTTTCAGCTCTATGATGTACATGCTGTAGATCATGAAGTTTGTTCAAAATTTAACTTCACCTATCGCCTATATATTCCTGGTGTATGCCTTGTGGATTTTTTCCATATGGTTTGAAAGTTATAGAGTAATCACAGTAAGTTTGCAGATAGATGGATGGATAGATAGTGCCAAAACATTAATCTCATTGAAAGAAGCACATATATTTATGACTGTTAATGACAATAAAATTGTGTAGTGTGCTATAAAATGATTTTTAATCAAGTTGTGTTACAAATTATACTAAGAGAGTGTTTTGTTTCATTTGCAGGGTGTGTAACTCTTCTCAGCCATGCTGTTTTATTGCTGAGAGAAAAGTTCCCTAGCTTCAGACCGGCAGCCAGTCATCTTCATTTCCCTGTACCAGATCCACCAGCAACAAGAAGGTGCTAGTTGATGGAAAGTTGACCAGGTTCAACAAAGTGAATAAATCCACAGTCATGTTTACGATCCGATGGCACATAAATGATAAAACTGAGGAACATATGAGAATCGTCAAGTGTTCACTTGTCACTTGCACCACATCCATACACACGTTCAAGTTTCTGAAGGAAATGCATATCAGATGGAAGACTTAATATACATGCAGGAAGAATCTTTCTGTTACCTTTCCCAACAGGTGCCAAGTCCATCTCACAAAGTGGCAACAAGAAATTGCATCTGTACAGTCTGCAAAATTAAAGATATTATGAGCACAATTTCAGAAGAAAAATCACTCAAATGTAATATACATGTGTTTGTTACTATTACTTCATAGCAAACATAGTGCAGTATTTTGCACTGGACATTTGATTGGTATGTGTGTGTATATATATATATATATATATATATATATATATATATATATATATATATACACACAACATAATGACATTAAGTCTTGGGACACGAAAAAATAAATATTTTTTTTCGTGTCAAAAGACTTATATGAATGTAAAATATATAAAATTGTCGGTGTCCGAAAACTCGTAGACACAAAAAAATGTAAAGACAAAATTGGGAAGATCGCCACATGTCACACAGCAGTGACCAGCTCGTTCAATTACCACGTCAATAAACTGTTATAAACTACTATGATTGGTTTATGTTATTATTTTGCATGTTCATATTTTCCGATTTCTCCAACATGATTTAAAATAAAGGTAAATAAAGACTTCATAATTCACGGGCCGCTTACATTTAACAGAAGACCTGTACTATAGTGTACAGTACTTACACAGTGTAAATCGTACTTGGCGTCACTTATATCCTTGTTTATTCCCAAAAATATTCGATGCAGATTTTGCTTTATTCATTGTTTTTACCAAATCGCATTCTTCCAGATTACATTTCAGCTACACGTTCATTGCTGTTTCATTTGTTTGGATTCACGCACTCAACAGTTACTGTTTTTCAGTGGTGTAAGCGATCCTACAAAGTGATGTAATCTATATGAAAAGCCACGTGTGTTTAATTATACAAAAGCACATAACAAGCATAAATTCAAATAACTGTCATATATTCATGAATGAATTATCGTAATATATGTTAAAATTCTGAATATAGATCGATTAAGAGCATCATTGATCCATTTTAGTTCGGTGTTTCGGCTTCACAAAATGATATTTTTCCACTCATTGTTCATTCCACTTTTGATTTTCGCAAGCTGGTTGTTTTGGCATCTCCTTTGTTTATAATTGGTGGATTTGTCTTTTGTTCTCCAACAGCAATCCAGGCCAGTTAATTGTTAAAACCCTTAAATTGGCTTAAAGAGGAATTTTGACCGGCGGCAATGCCGGTACTTTGATGTGTGATTGGCTTCTACTGGGTAATATTAGCACGATTACCGTAGCTGAGTAAACAGGTACTTATTTAAGGTTGCTTACATCAAAGCAAACTACTACGGAGTTTTTATTTTAAAAGCATTATTTCTTAAACTTCTTTATCGTATTTTAGAGATATTATTTAAGTTTAGTGTAGTGGTGCCTATGATTTGAATCCAAAGTATGTAATTCATTCATCACAAGTAAAATCTTCAATAAAAGCGAGAGTTTAAATAAACACTATTTCGTTGTTCTAATACTGGTATCACATTTTAATGAATTAGGTATTTCCATTTTCAGGGGGAAAAAACCCAATAATTACAGGTGACTTTTGAAACTTTTAATGCAATAATGCATAAACTGACAATAGTAAACTAGAGCACAAAAGGGAGAAGTTATTGTTGAATGGGATAACATACAGCTAATGCTCAATTCTTGTCATCGTCTGATTAAATTATATATATTTTAATTTGGTAGAAATAATAAGATCACAGAGAAAAATTCAATATATTTATTGACTCTTCAAACAACTTAAAATAATTTATAACATTTCCATGTAATAATTCATAATGAGAGCCCCTTAACAACCACGAAGTCGTGTTTATTTTACATGTGGTTATGATTGATAAAATAAGCCGATCGATCAGTAGGAAAAAAATGTTGTTTTTTTTAGGTGTCTCAAGACTTATAGTACATGAAAAAGTTACTTTAACTTCATGTCCCAACATTTATAGGTCATAAAAAAATTACTTTTGAAAATAATTAAGGGTGTCCCAAGACACTATGTATGCAAGTATGCATTCCTTTTTGTGCCCACAGTCACAATGTTAGGGATAAATAGTGTTACTATTTTATGTCTGTCTATCTATGGTACGCCTTCATTAGGTTTTGCATTGAGATCAGTTTTCAGGAAATTTGTATTCCATTAACACATCTGTTGTTCTTATTCTTAGTTGATTATCACTTTATGTCTAAATGAGTGGACAAGAAATTATAATATTATAAATCTTTTGTTGTGGCAAAAAAGGTTTTATTTTATATTGTACATTTTTATCGTACATCTCTTAAACGGGTAGACATACATAATATGCTGATCCTCATGATTGCAAAAGATCCCATTAGCAGTATAATGTCCCCCTCTCCCACCTAACATGATATGTTCTAGCAAATAATGCATGTTATCCCATGATTGACCTATCACCAATGCAGCAATAACAAACATACTCATTAGCATAGCACATGATACAAAATATTGTATTTTATGTTCACACTTCTGACCATTTTAAAATATATATAATATATAGTGGCAGTTGACATCGTGATAGACATTAGGCTTGATGGTCTGAAAAGCTGCCAGTGCACCTGTAAATCACATGATACTTCACTCCTTCGTCAGTGATAGTATTGGTTGGCAGTCCGTAGGTATTGGTACACATCAGGGGTTTGATGAACATGGGGCGTAGTATTGGTTGGCAGTCCGTAGGTATTGGTACACATCAGGGGTTTGATGAACATGGGGCGATATGTTAATTCTTCTCACAATATTGTTTATCATTGTAATCAAATATACATGAATATACATGATAAATATCTTGTGAATAAAATATCAATAAGATATTCAAATCTTTCTTTTTACTTACCCATGAATTGAGTGGGCATCATAGACTAAAAGTTTAAGAGCACATCTGTTGAGACACACTGCCTCTAAGTCCTAATGCTGTGTGATGTATTCTACACAAGCCTCTTCAACTTTTTGCTCCACCACATTCACTTCTTGACAGAAAATGTTCTACCAACTAGTGATTATTGTTTAGCAAAATCCACAGCCCTGCAATAAATACATCACAATATAAGCTTGTAATGCCAGTCAGTAGGATTATATATGGTATAGACCAGGGTTGTCCAAAATATGGCCCGTGTTCCAGAATCCGGCCTGCCAACATTTCATAACTTGTGCCAACTGGTAGTGAATAATGTAGGCACAGTTTATAAATTCCCCCGTGAGTGAGAGAAAAAAAATATAGTGTGTCCCCTCACGTGAAAAGGTTTGACATTCCTGGTATAGACAGACAATGTAAGTAATGTTACACTCGATACATAGCTTCTGTATCCTTCCATCCCAGCCCAAGGAGGTCAGAAGTAAAATACACAAAAAGAGCATTTACATACACTTTTATTGCACACAATGTATTCATATGTGCCAGTTTACAAGAAACTACTTATGTCTGATTCAGAACTTCATGTGCAGAATGTAAAATACTTCTCCACTGGAAATATAAAAGCAAAAATTTTGTGTGAAGTATATAATGCAAACCCATTTTATTTTTTATTATAGCGAATATTTTGCAGCATTACGGAACCAGTTCCTGTACAAGTCTATTAATTTAAATTCTATCCAGTATTTTTATTAGATGCAGACACAAATGTATATTGCATTACATGTTAATTTTTCTTTGGCTAGACAGAAAGGTTTTAATAATTTCCCAACAATGATACTTTGGTAAAGCAGCATATTTCAGTAAAAAATGTTACAAACCAAGCAGTGTTGGCCAGCTAATATTAATATTCATTTCCTGGTCATTGCTTTCTTCTGGAGATGAAATCTCATCAGATTTACTTCTAAATAACTCTCAGAGGCTCAAACTGATATGGCTTAATCTCGTCTGGATCAAAATAATTCACTATGGTATTGAATTGTGCTCAGATAGACCAAAAAATTCATAATATATCCAGTCTTTGTTTAATATTGAAGTGACATCTGACATCATGAGGTCATGTGACAGTCTAGCTAATTAATTTTCATGACCAGCCATAGATCCAATTCTTCTTAGTGAAATATCTCTGTATTTTTACAGTGAAGCAACATTTGCAGTAAAAAATTATTTCCTTTCAGATGATGGTTTAAATTGAAGCAAATTAAAACTTTTTCACAAATCCTTTAATGAGATGATCTTGCATCTGAGTGGCTGACCTTGGTGCAACAGTAGAGACTTTATTTCTGATCTAATTTTGAGGAAATTTGGTAAATAGACTTAAATTATAACGATCTTAGATGGGTACAATTATGAGCAAAATCCATGCATATTAATGAGGTGATCTTGCATCATATTGGCTTGGTAAAACTTTAAGAACTGTTTCTGATAGATTTATATTATACTTGGTAGGCTTATATCATCAAGATATCCAATTAGTTATATTATGAGCAAGATCTTTGCATATTAATGAGGTGTATTGCATCTGATTGGCTGAGCTTCTTACCACTGTTTCTGATCAAACTTGGTAAATAAGCTGATATCATCAAGATCTTTAGTGTATGATTATGAGCAAGATCCACACATTAAATATGTGATCTTGCATTTGATTGGCTGAGCTTGAAAGTTGACTCCATTTCTTATCAGATTGTAGTCAGACTTGTTCAGTAATCTTATATTATCCAGATGCTGGATGAGTTTGATTATGAGCAAAACCTATTCATATGTATGAGGTAATCTTGTATCTGATTCGCTGAGCTTGTTACCACTTTGGAGACCAATTGTCAATTGGATTTTGCTCCAATTTGGTAAATAAGCTTATATTATCATTGTTTTTGACAAGTTGTATAATAAGTGAGATCTGTGGATATTATTGAGATAAGTTTGCATCTGATTATCAGAGCTTGTTACCTCTCTTGATCTAGAGACTTTATTTCTCATCCAGTTTTGACAGAACTTGGTAAATAGGATTATATCATCAAGATCTTGGTTGAGTTCGAATATGAGCAAGAGACTATGTAAATTAATTTATCTTGGAAATAGTTTCTATCAGCCTAGAGCAGTGAAAATTCCACGGGTTGCGACCCAAATGAGGGTCGCGAGAACCCCCACAGACCTATACTGGTACTGCATATTGGGTCACAAAAGATAGTATTTAGGGTCGCGATCAAAAAAGTTTGGGAATCACTGGACTAGAGTATAATAGGTAAAATTGACATGATATAAAGATTTGGAGATAGTTACATATCTTACAATGCTGCATAAGCATACTTAATGAAATGGTCAACAGTGAAATTTTATAAAATAGGTGAGCAATATTGGGTCAACTTAGGCCTCTTGTTGAATTTTTTTCCCAACATTTACATTTTTCCAGTTTTATCTCCTATGATGAAAGAAGATTGCATGAAACTGATCTCTGATTGTCTCCTTAGTACACACAAATACATATTGTTACGTCTAGGGGTTAGAAATAGTAACAAAAGAAAGAACGACTCAAACAATCTTTAACAATTTTTAAAATATAAATTTAATTTCCTAAAATATTAAATATTTCAAACAAACAAAGTGAAAGAAATAAGAAATAACTTGCAGTTTAGAAATTCCTAAATAATCCTAAATGTCCTATTGAATTTTGATAATCCAGATGTTAATCCAAAGTATTCCGAATGAAGTCACTAATGTGTTGATATGCCACAAGAAACATGGTTTTAAATCCAAATGTTAATAATCCCAGGTAAACTCCTGTGAATGTAGAATATTGTTAAGTTCCTTGAAGAATAGTACTTACATCCAGAATGTACTATGTATATAATAGAATTTCACCAGCTGATTTTACAAACAATAATCTTCCTCGATAACCTTATGATTCTGATGAACTGCAAAGAATGCCCATTCAGTGGTTATATTGGCATTTTATAGTCTCTTAAGGCGTAAAAGAGAATTTAAACTTATAATACTGCGACTTAGAATGAGTTCTGTCAACAACCTTCTTTAACCAATCAGAAACTAGGTTGCACATGTTACTGCTTGTAGTGCCTTTTCTCTACAATTAAAATACCTTATTTCAAATCAACATGATGTTGACACAGGATTCAGGTCATAAAATCTGCACGCACTACCATGTGACTTCACCATTGTGGGTTAAGCTGACCGACATAATTATTGATTTTCCCAGGACATAGCATGACTCATGTAAACATGTTGAAGTACATTGTACTGTACAAATAGCACAGGCTACTGAACTAAGGAATTATAATACAATGATTATAAACCCAAATGAAAACTATTATAATTTAAAGATAATACATAATGCCGTAACAATATACATCTGTAGTTATGATTTTTCGTTTTGAAATTTTTCATATCAAAGGAGTATTATATTTTTGTTCTACTATTTCGCTCCATGATTTCATTTTGAAATAAGTTTACATTTTTATTTCATTTTCAGAAATGGATACTAAACTTCACTATGCATTAATTTCTAAACCCTTTTAAGACAGAAGTGACACCATGACCTTTTTTTTTTCTTCTGCAGGCAAAATGACATCATCGACCCAACTATTTGGCTTGCAGTCACAAACTGGTCAATGCCAAAATTCGTACAATGGCTGATGTCCTGGGTAGTGAGCCATATCTACAATGTGTGTAATATTTTTGTATAATTTCAGAAAGATTTAGGTAATGAGAAGCCAGTCTTGTTCACTATGTTCAGAGCCTCTGATGTCATTTTGCAGAGGGATGACGTCAGAGCCAATTGCTTTTTGAAAAGTCCAAATTTTGCTGCCCTAAACATGGGTCAGCATTTTCTGGCCTTTTCTCATAACCATCAATCCACAGAAATGTCTGACTTGCAGAGGTTGTTAGGTTGATTATTTATCTTTATGTCAGGTAATTATTACACATCACCTCATTTATGTAGTCTCTGTTAGACAATTTTTTGCTGTACTACAGTTATCTCCAATGTAAACAGTCGTGTTGAGCACGTCTTGGCAGAAGCTCGACATAGATATCACTTTGGTCTCCATGCATACCTTTGTATGTACCTCCATCCATCCAGCTGTCCATCTGTCCACTCCCTAGATTAACCTCAGTGTTAAAGTTTGTTACTTTCCTTTTATTTTGATACAGTTTTATCCCTTTTTCTTCACTTATTTTTTAATCTTGTTTTATCCTGGGTCATGGCTTATCCCATTGGATGAGAATTTTCCCCTTTTTTATACACCTTCCACAAGGCAGAGCTAATTATGTTATGATGTTGTCCATCCATCTGTCTGTTACCAGTATTGTTTCTGCTCAAGAATATGAGTTGTTCACCATCTACAGTTATCAAACTTTCTGAATGGCTTGCACTTGTTGTCAGGTAGAACCCTATCAATTTTGGACTCAAAAGGTCTAAAGTCAAGGTCACTCTGACTGAAAGAAGAAAAATGTTTTTCACACAATAACTCAAATTTTCTGCTATCTACAGTTACCAGATTTTGTGGATAGCTTGCACTTGGGGTAAGAAAGAACCCTATTGATATCAGGCACAATATGTCAAAGGTCAAGGTCACTCTGAAAGAAGAAAAATGGTCTCTACACAATAAGTTGAGTACTCCATCATCTGCTGGTACCAAACTTAGTGAATGGCTTGCATTGGAGTCAGAAGTTCTAAGGTCAAGGTCACTGCAAGATAAAAATGGTTTCTGCACAATAACATTAGTTGTACACCATAGACCAGGACCATACTTGTGGATGGGTTGCATTAAGGGTAGGGAAGAAGCCTATCAATTTTGGGGTCAGTAGATAAAAGGTCAAGGTTACTGTGATTGAAGAAGAAAAAATGGTTTCTGCGCAAAAATATAAGTTGTCTATACAGAGGACTATTAAATATGGGGCAGGCTTATAATGTGCCATTTACTCTTGATAGCACATTAAGCTTGTGATTAACCTTGATGTCAAAGTTTTTTAGTTTGCTTATACTTCAGTAATATGGACATTTTCTCAGGTACAGATGGCCACAGAGTCATGTTACTTGGTATGTGGATACATCTTGATGTATACAACACCAATTTACCAAAGTAGGTCATTATGATGTACATTTCATGTTTCCCTGACTTTGGTTAAGAGTTTTCATTTGCCTCAGTTTCATATGAACTCTTGGTTAGGGAGTTCATGGATACATCTTGGTGGGTAATACAAGATCTCCAGAAGTAGGTGAGTTTAAATTAGATGTCATGCTTCACTGACTTCATTCAAGTTTTGCATTTTGGTCAGTTTCAAGGGTTCAATGGACCACAGAGTCATGGAAGTTTATATGTTTTTTGTGGGTACAACACCTTTCCGCCAAAGGTAGGTCATTATGACCTATATTTTTATACTTTGACTTCTGTCAGTTTCAAGTCCAGTATTGGTCACAGTGTCATGGAACTTAGTGCAAACATGCACTAGTGTGAGTTCAACATTATTCTTCCAAAAGTAGGTCACTTTGACATATTGTCAAATTACCTTGGTGAAAGCTGGGGGCATCCGTGTGCATGTTTGCAAATCCATATGTACATCTATACACACCCTACGATTAACCTGTTTAATTTTTACCTTTACTGGTAATAGACCATAACAGCTTATGGGATTGGCTATTGTCTGTCATCCAATGTCTGTCCATACATTAGCACAATCTTCCTATAACTACTTGAAGGATTGCCATGAAACTTAACACACACATTCATCCCAAGGTCTAGTGGATCCTAAATGAAAATGGTGGTGTTCATACATCCAATATGACTGCCACAGCAGCCATCTTGAAAATCTTGTTATTGCTACTCCTGTTGAATTGATAGTCATATCAGCATGGGGTTTCACTAAAAGACTTCTTATGATGTCAAGTTGGTCCTAAACAAAAACTGTGTCAATCTGATGTCCAATATGGCTGCCACAGCAGCCATCTTGAAAATCTTGTTATCACTATTCCTGAATGGAAAGTTGTATCGACATAGGGTTGTCACCATGAGACTTCTTATGATGTCTAGTTAGTCCTAAATAAAAATGGTTCTGCTTGGACATCCAGTATGGCAGTGATGGCGTCTATCTTGAAAATCTTGTTATTGCTACTCCTCCTGAATGGATAGCCATATCAAATGTGGGTTTCACTAAAAGACTTCATATGGTGTCTGGTTAGTCCTAAATGAAAATGGTCCTGATCTGACATCCAATGTGACCACCATGGCAGCCATCTTGGAAATCTTGATAACGCTTCTTCTCCTGAACAAAAAGTCATATCAACATGGGGTTCTCACTAGAAGGCTTCTTCTAGCAGGTCCTAAATGAAATTGGTACCGCTCGAACAGCCAATACGGCCATCACAGTGGCAATCTTGAAAATCTTAATATCGCTACTCCTAAATGGATGGTCATTCAACATAGAGTTTCACTAAAAAACTTCTTATGATGTCTAGTTGGTCCTAAATAAAATTAGTACTGATCTGACGTCCAATATGACCACCACTGTACTTATCGTGACAATCTTGTTATTGATACTCCTCCTGAACAGAAAGACATATTGACATGGGGTTTTCAGCAGAAGACTTCTTATGGTGTTTGGTTGGGTCAAAATGAAAATGGTGCTGCATGGACTTGCAATATGGCCACCACAGCATCCATCTTGAAAATATTGTTATTGCGACTCTTCATGAATGGAAAGTTCATATAAGCATGGAGTTTCACTGGAAGACATCTTATGGTGTTGTTCTTAAATAAAAGATTGTGCCGATCTGATTTCCAGTTTGGCCACTACAGTGGCCATCTTGAAAATCTGATTGCTACTCCTTCTAGATGGAAAGTCATATCAGCATTGGGTTTCCACCAGACTTCTTATGATGTCTAGTTGGTGCTGAATGGACAGTATTGGGTTTTCATCAGAAGAGTATATATGATATCTAGTTTGTCCTGAACGAAAATGGTGCCAATCTGACCTTAAATATGGCTGCCACAATGAAAATGTTGAAAATCTTGTCACTAATTCTCCTGAATGGATGATCATATCAAAATGGGGTTTTCATCAGAAGTCATCTAATGGTGTCTGCTTTATCATATATAAAAATGGTGTCAATCTTGCATCCTATATGGCTGCCAAAGTGGTTAATTTGAAAATCTTGTCACTCAAGAATATCAGAGATGGTTTCAGCACTCCACAGTTAAAAAGAACACAAATGGTCATATCTTGAATTCCTGGAAATTCTTTTTGGACATTAGAGTGTCAGTCCCTTCAAGGGACTCTTAACTTTTATTTCAATTCCATTTTTTACCACCCTCTTCAGACTTGAAATACAGTGGACCATGGACAGCTTTTTGTGAAATGGGAGACAATATTAGTCGAGACAAAATATTGCCACACAGAAACTAAAAGAGTAAGTTCAGGTGTATGAATGAGTTTACATGAAGATAATAATCAAGCTCTCGACTTCTGCAGTCACACATTTCTATGGATCTTTGGTTACAAAATATAGGGTAGCAAATGCTACCCAACGGGGCAGCACAATTTGGACTTTTATATAGGCAATTAACTCTGATGTCACTGGTTTGCAGAGTGACGATACTGAATTGGACTATGTTCCTCTGTATATTTAACTATTGCTTTCAGCTAAGGATCAGAGTGCAAACAAATTTATAATGGTCAAAAAAATCAAATCCACCTACCAAAAATCATATTATATACCCATCTCACCACTTGATATGTAAATGCTTTGTGTTGATCGTAATACCTTTGGAGATTATGACCACTACCTCCCAAATTCATCCCTCCAAAGTTAAATTTTAGCTACCAAACAACCCAAAAGTTGTCTGCCCGAACGGGTGGGAGTCAGACAAGAGTGATTTTCCCTTGGATATGGCGATTGACACCAAATCCTGTCTATATTTAAGTAACTACTTCTGTTTGTGCTCTTTTAGAGACCCTGCAGAAATATGGTGTCGAGCAATATTTTCCACACTATGGAGTGAGTTGTAAGGTGTTTTCACATAAGGGAAGTATACTCCATCTATATTTCTAACTATTCCTTGCACTTTTCTTTCAAAGATGAAGTTTTTCTAGCTTTATTTGTAGAACACAGGGTTTCCATGCTACCTGGCAATCAGGAAAAAGTCGGGAGAAGGAATAGGTTTGGCCCTTGAAGTTTGCAAATATTGATCAAAGTTGCAGTGTTGCACAGAGAGTGCAGGCTCACGGGTTTCCCGCAATTTTTTGTCCTATGTCCCCTAAATCTTGACCCTCTGCACCCCTCTTGGCCTACTTTTTTGTCAGGAAAAAAGTAAACAAATATGCCTACACTTTTTGTGCATCTACATATATGTTAATGTTAGCAATGGCCAAAGTTGCTAAAAGTGATAAAACCTGTAAGATGGCAATGAATATCCATTTCAAAATAATGAATTTTTCAATGAAAACATTCAAGGTCTGTGGTAGTCGGCCGAGTTGCTAAAGTCTTTGACCACCACTATTGTAATGTATTTTCGAGGTTAAAGTCATACATACAGCAGTGAAGATTTAATTTATTCTCAGGTTGAATTAATGCAAAAAAGTACTAATTGATGCAAACACTCAATTTGTCATTTGATTCATGATTTAATACTTTTAAAAGAAAAATAATTAAGAAAACATGGGTATTTATTATAATAAATGCTGTTAGATAGTGAGTAAAAAGTTAAATGAGAGCACGATACAGAATGGAAAATCCCATGATGCAGTTCATTTCAGGTGAACCGCCTATTCAAACATGTTAATGTTTTAATGAGTTACTTGATCACATAATGAAACGTTTATTGCAATAATGTAAATGTCCAAGGAAAATATGAGAAAGTTAAGGTGGCAAAACTGTCAGAGCAAATAAGATTATCTCATTTTTTTAGCACTTCTAGTGCATTAAGTACTAAAATTTTCCTTTGTCACTTTAAAATGTTGTGTGTCCCCCAAATCTGGGCAGTGAGGGACACACCTTGGGATCCTATGTGCAACACTGAAGTTGGGGGGGGGGGGGGGACCAGAAATTTTCATCTGCCACTTGATCACAGAAAAAAAAAATATGTAATTGAGTTGTAACTGCACAGATCAGGAGTTAAAAATATTGAGTTCTTACCGGAATTTTTGGAGGTTGCAGAACTCAGAAGTCAGGTTGAGACACAGTTGTTGTATGGATCATTGGTTGCTTGCCCTAAACATATTTGTATAGTCAATCCATGTGCTCAAGCGATTGGATTGGTAAAGAAGACTCGTTACCTCTTAGTCCATGCCATACTGGTATCTTTTTTTTAAAAATAGAAGTTATGAAGACTAGTCTAGTGTCACAATGTGTTAGCACGGCTGCGATGTGTGTTCATAGGGAGTGTGAGAGAAAAATAATGAAGCTTTTCTTCCCCAGTTTCCCTTTTGCTATGTAAAGTTAACAAAAATGTGTGATACATCTTTGCTTATTTCTTGGTAGCTTGCACTGGTAGCATGATGTTAAGAATTATCATCAATAGTAACCTTGGCCTCCCCCAACTCACCTTTGTGATGAATTTTACTCTCAGTCCATGCTAAATACTTAAGGGATGATTCAAACAATAAAATGTTGGGGACCCCATCCCTAAAATTTGGAATTTTTTTTGTGAAACATGAATAGGAATCTCTGCAGCATATTTACCAAGCAGACACAAGTCAACAAACTAGAATACTGAACACTGTTCAAAACTATATTCCCTTTACAATGCAAAAAGCATGAAATAGAATGTCATTAGAAACAATTTGGTTCATTAGAAGTAAAGTAGGCGCAAGAGTCATTTAGCTTTTCATGCTAGATCACGCAACTCCAAGCATGTCTTGGCAAATGAATCTCAGTCTGTGTGTCGAATTTAAGTAATTGAAAGCACAAAATGCGTGTATCGATCATTACCAAATGTATTATCAACTATCAAAACAGCTTGTAAAAAAAAAATTTATAATTAAGGAAGGAACATATCTAACGCTATGAAAATTGAGGAGCTGCCTGCTTGCTTGTCAGCTTTTCCACAATGGACACATGTTGGAGAATCCGAATACTTACAGAGTCCACACTGAGGGGTGATTCAGGCAAAATAGTAGCCTTAGAGTCTGTCATTTCACCTAAACATGCCCAAAAGCGAAGTTCACTTCACCTTGTATTGATTTCAAGACATTTCTCCCACCCCCTTTTGTTTCAATATAATGCATTTATAATGAAAGTAAGAACATCAGCTTTTTGTAACTTTTTCTTCAAAGAAGAAATTGGAAATATAGGAAAAGAAGTTTTATGTTCTGTAGTCAATTTTGGTGCTAATTTGATGATCATAAATACCAGAAATTACATTGCTTTCTACGGAATTTCAGCTGATTATTCACACATGATCCATGAAAAACATGTGAAAAATTGAATTTGTGTAGCCCAATCTGAAGCATCTTATGGCTCATTGTATGTATCCAGGTCCATTACTAATAAAATAATCATTGTATCCAATATTTCATCATGCAGATGTATGGAAACAGTTGCCGATTTTAGATTATAACCTATTTTCGAGGGTACCGTTATATGTTGTACAGCAACTGTAGTGAAGCAATATATGAAAAGTGTTACTATTTTATAGTATTTCATCAGCATTTTAAACATCTGACATGAAAATATGCCAAAACAGTAGTTTCAGGTGACTAGTTTGAACTCTGTACGCGCACATTTTCTTTATTTTTGCCAAGTTTTCCCTATTCTGGCTAGGAAGAGGTAATTTTGCCCAAATATTGGAGTCCAGCTTGGACCCTGACTTATGATTAAATGCACTTAAAAGCAATGTCAAGCAGAATGGAATGGGATAAAGGTTCTGGCAAGCAAGATTTACTAACATTCGATTGGGATATCTCAAAATAAAAATTCTGGGGCTGCCAGAATCATCCCTGTACTTAGAAATCTACCAACTACTGGGGCAATTGTAAATGAAGAATCCCATGTTCTGGGTGTTCTTGACAATGACTGCATTCAATATACAGTCCATAGTCAGATTACATTGAAAACATGTTAGGGCACCAACTAGACATAAGTGAAATTAAAAAAATTCAGTCCCTTTTTCTTATCCCAAGGTATATAATTTTTTGGGGCTTTTTGTCCAAATTTAAAACAACACTTGCCTAAAAGTCTTTCTTTATACCAACATATGTAGTTAAGCAGAGTAAAGTTAACATCTTTATTCTGTAAATTAAGATGAGTTTCATGCAAATTTATATCAATTGCAATAGTTATATTTGTTTCAAGTGATACATCCTGCGTTTTGGTACATGATCATATGTCTAATTCAGATGTTATGGGAGAGTCTCAAATAGAAACAGCTTTTGATTTTAAAAATGCATGTTTTCTAAACCAAAATATTTTTTATTTTGTTCTGTAAGGGTCATAAGTGATCCTTAAAAAAAACAATTTCACCCAGGAAAAAACCTGCAAAAGACCAGAACATTTTCGTTTTAAAAAGCATGGGAAGCCTGAGAACAACAACTTCATCCTATGAGACTCATGCTGTTGCCATTTTGTTATAACATGCCCTGATCACTAGTACATTCATCCAGCAATCTGTACTGACCTATTATATGTTTGTAGTCGCTGACTGAGAATTAACAGTCCAGAAAGGTTTTGCAAACAATTCCTATAGACATTTATTTCTTTATTAGTGTCCACTTAACAGTAAGTTTATGTGATGCTTTTCAGTCACTGACTCGGTAACTACAGAACATAGAGTCATTTAGGTATTTCATAGCCATTTATACTGTTCACTAGCGTCCACTTCTCAGTAAGTTATGCAACACTTGACTAATTCACCTGTGTATGCTATCTGTTAGTTCTCTGTATTTACAGGTATCAACAATGGGCAGGACAAAGTGCACTTAGTGCAAGCAGTTTAAACTAGCAGATGATATTCATCTGACATGTCTGGAATGTGTAGGATGTGACTCGGGTCATACATGTGAAATTTGCACACACTGGATGGAAAGTTGGTTTAGGCCAGACAAACATGATCTAAGGCAAATGAACTCACCATAAAAGAGGAGGTTGTCGTTAGCATAGCCACTGACACCACCTCAATGAGTAATTTCCTTATGGAAGCACAGAGTGCTCCAGTGGAAAAGAAAAGGAGGCAAACCAAGGTATCACATCCGCCTTCACCTCCTCAACCCAAGTAAAAGATGTTTTGGTGGTATCGTTATGTCGAATACCAAGTCGGTACAACAGCCCTTCTATACTTCCCATCATGCATGAGGCAGATCGACAGGCGTCAGCATCAGCTCAATTATGGCCTCACCTGATGTAGTTATGGATCAGTTACAGGGATCCAATATCTCATAACCCATCCCAGCATCATGAACCCAGCACAAGAAAGAGGGAAATTATGGCCCTGTTCTGCCAAGACCAGACTCTACCATCAAATATAGATCACTCATAGTCAGATACAGAAGCAGATCAAGCCTACATCGGGACTACTCATGGTGATCCAATATTACGTGTCTCATTCTGGCAGCAAAATTCAAGTACTCAAATTGAAAAACCTGCCAAGTATAGTGCCATGACAGACTGATGTTATTCTGTGGCCAGTTTAGTGCCATGGTGCCTGGTTTCTATGTTGGACCCAGGACAGTCTATAACTATAAAGGATCCAAGTAGGCCTGGTACCTTTATTAATCCAGTTTATCCTAATGCCATCACTGACCAACATCGAATGGCTACAGGATTGCCCGTCACTACTTACATTATGGTACTGGCTACAGCGACGTTTCAGTCCTGGATGTCCAAAACAATGCATGGACCATGGATAATACAGTCAGCGATCATCTTCAGGTTATGATATCACATTCTGGACAGACTTCAAGTATGGTTTGCAGTCAGTCTTGGCAATCTTCACCAACACTCTCTCAGTTATCGCAGGAGGTATTTGTATCATCCCACTCATCACAAGCTCCATTGTCTTTACTTGACCTGACGAAGACTGGAGCAGACTTCCATGGATCAATCGAGGAGGTTTTTAGCCTGCTACCTCCTGAATTTTGCCCAATTCCTCCTGCACCAGCAACAGAGGTGCATTAAGTCCAGCATCAGTTGATCTCTTAGTGAGGAAAGATCAGCCCACGTTGAAGCAGTTACCACAGTCTGGTAGAGTGGCAGACTTACTACATTGTTTAGAGAGGTAATTACAAGAACTAAGTTTTGACAGACTTTTCTTTTCACAACAACAACAAATGCCATCCAGTTTCAACAAAGCATACTATAGGACACACATGTGCCTATGTTTCATACAGAAATCACAGCCGCTGACAGAGACGTAGCAAACCTGGGGATTTTAAGACCTTCATTACAGATGGACCAAAAATACTTCATTGACACTCAGCAGTTAGTCCAGAACATCATTACAGTAGGCTTGATGTTTGACCTGGCATTCATGTCAGTCTTCTAGCAAGCAGAAAATAGCCTAGCTTAATTCACTGTTATGCCCACTGGCCATGCTTGGGAATCAGTTTTGTGAATGGCGCGTGTGCTGAACAGGGCTACACAACACGCACTTAACAATGCTGTGACAGCGGCAGTGAATCTACAACTTGCGGAGAGAGATGCGTGGCTCTCCACTTTCACTTTCCTCAAAGAACATCACAAGGCCACTCTCCGATTGCAGCCATTGTCGTCGAATCTGCTCTTCAGTGGTCAGTTGGAGAAGTCCATAGGCAGGCCTCTAAGGAGACAAATCTTGCAGAGGCCAGCCTCAGAGCCTCAATGGCCTATCCAGAAAGGGGGCAGAGAAACAGGAAGGACCTTCTTAGGGCAGGGCTAGCGGGGAAATAGCCTTATAGGCCCTATATGCATTCAAAGGCAGGACAGTTTTCAAGGGCTAGTGATGGCAAGAAACCGAGAGAGGGGGAACGTTTTCACCCTAGTTTCTCTCCCAAAAGAAATGACAACATGCTCATGCTGCCCTTGCCACATGTCCTGGTGCGGAAAGACTCAGTTACTTTGCAATGGAATGCGAAAGATTTTGCTCCGACAATCCATGGATCTTACAAGTTGTCTTGGAAGGGCTGCAGATCACATTCAGCTCCCCTCCCCCATTGTCCAGGGCCCAACTGCTACAGGCACCCTAAAAATCCTTTTGGGCCGACATTCTGCAGCAGGAAATAAAAAAATCTTCGAAAAAGGGCAGTAGATATTGTATGAAACACAAAGTCACCAGGAGTTTATTCAAGACTGTTCCAAGTGCCAAAGGCCAGTGGCACACTTCAGCCAGTCATAGACTTGAACTTCCTCACCCTTTCCATATGAGAACCATCGTTCAGAATGGAGATGCTGAGACTGGTTCTAAACACCTTTCAGAATGGAGACTTCATAATAAGTCTAGATCTGCAAGATACATACCTCCATATACCTCCATGTTCCAATAAATAAATCCTCAAGGAAATTCCCAAGATTCACTTTCAGGGATATAGTATTCCAGTTCAGGGCTTCTGTTTGGGTACAACATCAGTCCCTGGGTCTTCACAAGAATAATGGACAGATTAGTGTCTCACTTCAGGACCATCTCCATGTCAGTGACATCCAGCTACCTAGATGATATACTACAAAAACACTAGGCGAGTTATATTTTATGTCAAAATTATGAATTCCCTTCTTTCACTTCTACTCCACCTTGGATTCCTTGTCAGCAAGGACAAATCAGACATCATCCCTTCCCAACATTTCACCCATATGGGGATGGAGTTCCAAATGCATGTGAACTGGGTCTGACTCCCATAGGAATGAGTGTTGAAGATCATCTTGATGGAGTCTTAAGTACAAGCAGAGAATCGTATCTAAGCCAGAGAATTCCTCTGACTACTGGGTCTCCTCAGTGTGGCAGCTGATCTCTTAGCCCTGGGTTGCCTGTACGTGAGACATTGCAAATGATCCTGTTGTCCCAGTGGCAACTGATGCTTTGCACTCAGGAGCAAACAGTCCTAGTCTCCAATTATATGAGGAGACATCTCAAATGGGAGAACCTCACTTGGCTTATGGTGGGTGTTCCCCTGCAGGTCAGGCCTTCGGGAATCATGATTTGTACGAATGCCAGCACAGAGGGCTGTGGTGCACACCTGCTGCCATCATTTCGGGAAACCAGCAGGTTGTGATCTCCTCAGGTCCAACTTTTGCATATCAATCTCCTAGAAATGAAGACCATAGTGAATACATTTCATTGGTGGCAGGACATGTTACATTGAAAGGGCACACTCATTATGACAACTCCACTGTCATGAATTATCTCAGAAGGCAAGGGGGGTCAAATCCTCGGACCTGTGCCTCTGAATTTTGGATTTTCTCAGGTGATGTCATCAATGACAAATCCACATTCAAGTCCATCACATCCTGGGCAGGCTCAACAAAATCCAAACTGAATGGTCCATTCACTCTTCTGTATTCAGTTCAATCTGTATCTGTTGGGGTCGACCACTTATGGATCTATTTGCGACAAGATGGAATGCAAAACTCCAAACCTTTGTCTCTCAAGTCCTGGATCCAAAGGCCTGGGAAGTCACTGCTCTCTCTATAGATTGGAATGGTATGGATGCATACACTTATCCTCCAACATCTCTGAAACCAAAGATCCTGCAAAAGGTGAGGGAATCAGAGTGCCACATTATCCTCATTGCTATTTCATGTACGAAAAATCGTGGATAAATGACTTGTCAAACCTGGCAGTGCAAATCCCAAGGAAAACTGATCTTTCCTCACCAGCTCAAACAACCCCAACAGCAGACATTGCATCTGAATCCAGATCTATTGAACCTGCATGTCTGGATCATATCAAACAAGCCCTCAGGGGAAAACATTTATCAGAATGAATGGTGGACAGAATTGTTCGGCCAAGAAGGCCCATCACTCAGAAAGCCTATGAGGGTAAGCGGAGAGTTTTCTCCAGTGATGCGAGTGGGACCACATCACACCACTTAAAGCATCGTTAACCCAGTTAGCTAACTTTTTCCTTTGGCTTTTTGAGGTAAAGAAGTTAGCACCCATCAGTATAAAAGGTTACATTCCACAATCTCAGACACGTTTTGGCATCGTGGAAGGGAGGATATAGGACAAAACAAAGACCTCTCCATCCTTCTGGTGAACTTTGACCTATCACGACTGAAGGCTTTGGCTTTCTTTGCCAAATGGAATATATTGTGGGTTCTGACATGATTGAATATGGCCCCATTTGAACCACTATGTAGAGCATCATTGGCTCATCTCTCTTATATAACCAGCTTCCTAGTCGCTCTAGCTAAAGCAGACAGAATCAATGAAATACATGCCTTGTCAGGTGATCCGAATTATCTACAGTTCTGTTGTGATGGTTTGATTTCATTCATGACAGTCCCTGCTTTCATTGCTAAAAACAGGCTCCTGTTGATGGGAAAACAGTTTTTGTGGTGAAACCTCTGTTGTCGTTAGACCCTTTGTCTCAGGGTCATCTACAGGACCCATTGACGCTTTGAAGTGGTACCTGAAATGAACTGATCTGTTGCAAAGAGGGAGCTCTCACCTTTTTATACCTTTAAAAGAGGGATGGGTCGATATCTCAGCTCAGGCTCTATTGTCCTGAATACAATGGGTTATTTCCTCTGTGTATAAAGAACTAACCCAAGATCAGATGAAGTTATTGCTCATTTCAGCTCATGAGGTTAGGGCAGTCACCACGAGCATAGCATTTGATTGCAACTGTTCCTTAACAGAATTTGTACAAACTGGGGGGTGGAGGGCAGAGATGATTTTCTCTAGATATTACCTCTGAGATATTTCATCCCAAAAGGCTCAGTGCAGTGCAACAGGCTACTTTCCTAGGTTGTTTGGCAGCTTCTCAGTTACATGGCCTATCAACTTCTGCTGGTTTTGCGGGTGGGGTTGGGTGGGGGATATTTCCTGGTCAGCCCCATCTGGGCATATGGAGTCAATACTCCAGCCTGTATATTTCTCTTGAGTTGGAAGCTGCTTCACATACCTTGAGAGACAGGAGATGGGCCTTCTCTGGGTTACGGGATGTAACTGTCTCCACCTATTACATACTCTTATAAGATATTATGATTGGGTAATGTATTTGAAGAAGAAACCAATTTTTGGTATAATATATGTTTCTTCGATAATACTTACCTGATCATAATATTTGATACGACCTTCCCGCAGTTACAGCCTACTGGCAGAGCATGCATTCTGCTCATGACAAGTAGTAACTAAAGTATGGACAGGATTTGGTGCCAATCCTTATATCTGAAGGGAGATCACTCTAGTCTGACTCCCACATATGTGGGGAGACAACTTTTGGCCTTTTTATAGCGAGGTAGTGGCCAGTACTCCTGAGGTATTCTGATTGGGTAAGTATTATCGAAGAAACACATTTTACTGCAAAAATTGGTTTCACAGACTGCAACACATTTAGCATATTCACAAGATAAAAATTTCACAATTTGCTCATTGGCAATTCTCCTATTGTTGAACTAAGAGCTGTTCCAGTAAAACATACTTGGGAACTGGGGAAAGCACTTTCAGTGTGGAGTAGTCACCCACAGATGCAGTTTAGAATTTTGTATCATTTTCATATGACCTCTGTCTGTAACTAGAGTACCCTGGCATATTTTTTTTTAAAAATGCTTTCCCTGGGTATCATGTGAACAGACCTAATTTGCTATTAACAGAAAGAGCAAAAATAATTAGCAAGTTCTAGGACTGAGTTACTATATATGCTTGTGCATAATATACACTAACCATGAACAGCGTTAAACCCGATCTGCCGTTGCATTTGGTGACAGATGTGAGTTTGCGCTGTTTGAAGCTGTTGTAGGTTATTCACAGGTAAATATGTTAGTAAATGTAAATGAGAATTTTGTGATTTACCTTATAAACTCACATATAAGTTGAGTCCAACTGCAAACAGCATAGACCCTAATCTGCCATCACATAATACATCGGCAGATCAGGGTCAGTGCTGTTTGTTCTACTGATTACTCATAATAAACTGCAGTTTGCAGTTGGATTCGACTTATAAGTGAGTATATATGGTACAGTATCAGACGGCAAGGGATATATCAGGTAATTTAAATGTAAATAATCATATTAGTTGGATTAATCAGACTTCATTCAGTTATCCACTATATAACCCATGCATAGGAATATAGGTGACCAAAAAATGATTAATTTTTTCCATGGCCAATGAAGTTACTGTATTTACAGTTTGTTTTTAGACAAGGTATGGTTATAGACACTAAAAGTTCTTTTGCTTAAGTTATTTTTCATGCCTTGTAATTTTTTGGACATATTTTAAAAGAATTTTATTCTAATACACCATATGTCAAAATGCCAAGTAACAGTACCAATGTTGTAATTTCATACAGAATTTTCAAAGAAAATTTCAGATAATTTTCAGAAGAGAGGAAGGGTCATTAGATATTGCTTTTGATCCTTTACTACTGGTGTAGTAAGTTTATCTGTAATCCTCTTACGTATACACTGGGAATAATGGTTGTTTAAAAAAAGACTGAGTTTTATATAAGTTCACCTGTTAATCATTTTAAGTAAAGTTGTAAGTCAGGTACAGTTGTAAAGTAAGGAACTTCTTGAATCATAGTATAAAAGGATTTGAGAAATAATACAAACATTGAATTATTCAAGAATACACTCAGTTATTTAAAACCGTGTGAGTTACATTCTGGGTTCTTAACTCACCTTGCCGTAAGGCCACATGGTCATCAGTCTGGCATGCATCATACATTATCAATAAACATTTGCCATTTTCAGCTTCTCAAAAACCACTAGTTTAAGACCAGTTTCATCTAAACTTGGCAGGAACCATTCTGGCATAAACCTCGGTCAATTTTGTACAAATGATGTAGATCAACCATCAAAATGACCACCATTACTAAAATAAAATATTTTAACAAAGTTAAATGACTTCTCAAAGAAATTCAAAAGAATCACCCTGGCATAAAGCCCTTTTAATTTATAGAAATGATGGTGTTCTGCCATCAAATATTGTTGTTGGTATTAAAACTAGGTAAATCTTTAAACGACTTTTCAAAAACCGATTAACAGAATTTGTCAAAATTTGACAGAAAGTATTATAGCATGAAACTTTTGAAATGTGTACAAATAAAAAGAATCAGCCATCAAATATAGCCACTGTTACTTAAAAATAGAAAACCTGTAAATGACTTTTTAAAAATCACTTAACAGAATTTAACCAATTTTGACAGCATCCTGGCATGCAGATCTTTCATCGTTCATTTTTGTTGAGCCTGCCTTGGCTGAAGATCGACATGGTGATCACTTTGGTGTCCATATACATGTTTGTACATCACTCCATCCATCCATCCACTCCCTAGATTAACCTCAATGTTAAAGTTTTGCATGTGATCAGTTTCTCAAGTACAGTTAGCCACAGAGTCATATTACTTGGTATGTGGATCTATCCAGATGCATCCAACACCAGTTTGCCAAATTTCTGTTGTGGACTTGACATGCAGGCCGTGGCCAGCTTCTCAGTACAAATGATGCTGATGTGCCATCAAATACGGATGAAGATACAATTATTTAACTTCAAGCATTTGCATTGATTTTCTGTGTTCTAAAAGTCTCCATGATGGATATAGTTGTAATGTCACTAAATCTCATCTGCTCTATCACCAATACATTGGCCTACCGATTTGGAACTGTTATTGAGAATCACATAGAACAACGATATCAAACTTTATAGTAAATACTGAATTTGAATTCAGATTATGGAGATAAACAAGGAACCACTTTTATTATAAGGCTGTCACCCATGACTTTCTTGTACTTGTAGAACCTGCTGCTTTTCATTATTGCAAGATTACTATAAATGATTCATTATGTAAACTCTAAATTTTATCAACACAAACCAAATTATATCCAGATTAAACCCAACTTTTCTAACAACTATTAAAACTTTGAGTCACTTTCAAACAACTGTAACCTTGTTGCATAACCAGAATGGACTAAATAATGTCATAGGTATAGACAATTGCCGATTTCACAGATGAAGAACTTACAGATGTGTCAGTGCATTGAGAAAGTCAATTATTGTGGAAAAGGAATGGAAAAATTGTCCCTTACAAGAATGCTAAAGAGCAAATCTTGGGTAAATACTTAATTTTCTATACCTTTTTTATTTTAAAAATTGGCTTTTTATAAGCAATTCATTTTCCTTTAAATGCTTTCATATAACCAGTGAAAAGAACTTGAAGACATTTTTATATAAAGCATAGTACAAACATAGATTTCTTGGCCATTTGCTATTGCATTCAGCTGTTTTGAAGATGTCCGCTGGGTGAATGCTCTCAGGCCCACTTGCATCTTTTGTTAAGTTAGCAAAGTAGCTATTTCTGTGTGAAATAGAAGACTTATACAAGTTCTGATCTTTTTTATGTTTTATATTTTTACCATTATAAAGACTGTGCTTGTTTTCATTCCCAGGACAACACTGTTGGAAAAGGGATGCGATTAACCAGCAAAACACAGTAAGTATATGAAACTATTAAAATGTTGATTGATATAAAAGTTCTTTTATGCATTGATATACAGCTTATTTTATAAACAAAGCTTCAACTTGAGTTCAAAATCCCCAAATCAACATCTGTGCCATGCAGGAGGAGAATCTAAATTACAAACATCTTGAAAAAATCCATAATTCAGACATTAAGTGGGAGTGATAATGGCTCAGTTGTTAGCATTCCAGCTGAGCAACCAACAGGGCGTGAGTCTGAATCCTGCTTAGACAAAGCCAGGTTGGCCGCTGTGGTATGTTCTTGGGCATAGCACTTTACTCCAATCTCTTTGGCATAGTATAATCTTAATGTGCTGATATGCCATTAGCCACCACCAAATAATCAAATTACTCTTAGTAAAGTTACAGATTGTCAAAATTTGTGGACTTGCAGCTTTAGCATGAATTACATGCTCAAGAAGTTTGAGAATACAGGTTGTGATCTGATTTGTATACGCCTGTCTTAAGTCCGGTTTATTATGGTATTGCAATGTCCGGCCAGTCAGCCAGTAATTAACATTTGCTTTTCTGGCCCATAAGTTTGTAGTAGTTGGAGAGATTTTCATGAAACTTTGCCCAAGTATATATCATGATTAGCGGGTGTGTCACTTACCATAGTCATAACCCCAGCCTCAAGCACAAGGTCAAGGCAAGAGCAAATGTAACTCTGTGACTTGTATCCTTGTCCGGAGTATAACTTTAACCACTGAAGATATATTAATGAAAATTATATATAACTGGCTAAAGCTTCATCAAAATATCTTAAGTGGTTCAAAAGTTATAGAAGTTATACTTGGGTTATACTCAGGACAAGGATACAAGTCACAGAATTCGTTTCCCTTGACATGACCTTGACCTTGAGGCAGGAGGCGTGGCTGTGGTACTTGACAAACTGTCTACACATGATGTATAATTAGCAAAATATAGACAGTTTGTTGCATACCATAGCCATGCCCCCTGCCAGAAGGTCAAGGTCACAGCAAGGAAAATGTAATTTTGTGACTTGTATCCTTGTATGGAGTATAACTTTGAACTATTGAAGATATTTTTAATGAAATCTTAACCAAATATATCTCATGTATAGCTGGTGTGTTGCATACCATAGTCGGACCTCTTGCCTCAAGGTCAAGGTCACATCAGGGGAAAATAGAATTCTGGGACGTGTATCATTGTCTGGAGTATAACTTAAAACTGTAGTTTCACTGTAGATTGAAATGATTGTAAGTATATACGACTAAGCAGCTGGTCAAAACTTTCATCTGGTCATGCTAACTCCATGCCCAGCTGCCAATACAGATGTAAAATATGAAATATTGGACAGCATATCTAAAACTTTCAGGACCTTTGATATATAGATATATATATATATATATATATATATATATATATATATATATATATATATATATATATATATATATATATATATATATATATATATATATATATATATATATATATACACACACACACACAGAATGGGCTTTTGCCCCAAAACAAATTTTTATAACATTTTGTCAGTATTCTTATATTCAGATGTTTGGTATAATTTTTCTGGGGCTGGCCACATTATAGTCATCACTAAGGGACAATATTAAAGTCACATACATTCTACTTCATTGTTTGTGTTCAACTACAACTTTGGTAGAATATTAATTACTATACATGTAAATTTTATACCCTTTCACCTGGATAAGCAGAACCATAATGGCATTCACAGGTGAAACACCATTTTCCACATAATACTTATTTTAAAAATTTGCATAGATAATTGGGTTGAAGTTATCTTTTAAAACTTGGAAGAAAATTCATTGGTAAACATGCTTAAAATAAAGCAATACATGTAGCAACCTTTTAATATACAATTTGAATCTTAGTATACCTGTAACCTTAGGTATCTGCACTACCCAGATACTGTTTGCAAAATTTCCAATGATTTCTGCATATACATGTGATGATAAGCACGTCATTTGTAAAAAAAAATTTTTAAATGAATCATTTCTGCGAACAGCTCATCCAATTTCACCTCTGATACTACATAGGGACATGGCATTTTTAGAAAGAAAATGTCTCGAGTCGTGCTTGCATTTGATCATTCTATGGCATATCATGAAAGGACTTTCATCACTGTCTTCACACATTAACATAGTGTGTTGATATTGTGATACTCTGTCCATCTCTCCATCTTGCTGACTTGTGATTCCACATAAAAAGTGCTAGGATGAAATTTCACAAAACTTGGTAGTTATCTTATCCATATGGTATTCATGGTATCCATATCTTATCCATATGGTATCCATATCTTATCCATATGGTATCCATATCTTATCCATATGGTATCCATATCTTATCCATATGTTTTCCATCTGCAAGAGGGGTAAAAAAAATGTATGTATTTCCTCTCTTGGATTTTCTGTGAGGAGGTCAAAAGCTACTGTATAAAAACGTGAATTACAGTGACATTTTGAAAACTTGTACCAAACTTTATACGTACAGGCATGGCAGCATGACACAACATATGGATTTTGAGTTATGACCTTTGGGTCATTGTCTGGGGTGAGATGGGGATAATTTTGCAGTAGTCCTGGTTAACAACTTTGATAACTGTAAAGTAATTGTTTTTAGTGGAAATCTTGGTAGTATGTCACATTCTATAGGTACAACATAATTTTTTCCATGTTACTGGTGTTGTAAAATGTGTTGTAAACTGGTCATGAGTATCCTTCTACCTTAAGTCTAATCCTAACATTGCCATTACAATTAATGAATCTACACTTTGATGGCTATTAGAACTGATTGTGTTTTTATGCATAGAAGAATGTGAATGGTCAGAGGTCATTTGAAAATGTCAGTTTTGATGGAAACTTGGCATTTAACTAAATGAAATAAAGCCAATCATTTGTTATTTACAAGTTCTTGTTTATTATACATTTTTGCTAAATTCATGCATAATTTGTGCATTTATAATTTCTTATCTCAAATCCTATGAATATTACCACGAATGCAATGCATTTTACTCCCAAATGACTACTACCTAATGCAAAGGGAGGCACCTCATCAGCTTGGAGTAAAAATATGCAAATTTCTTTTATTGAATGTGTATCAACTTAATGTAATACTGAAAAACATTACATTTCTGAAGTATTTTATTGAAAGGTATGGACTTGCGTATAGAAAATTAAATCATTGCATTTTGTTTTTTTTTGTTTTTTTTTCAGAAAAGTTTATGATTGGTGGTTACTTGCGGAGAGATTACAGGTGAGATTTGAGAATCATTGTTTTTCTTTGTTTAAAAATTTTATTTCTTTACTGGTCAAAAGCAGCATATATGACTCTGTTGCTTTAGTTCACAGCAGGTAGTACCATGCCATTTTTTGAGGGAATGCGATTTATACAACTTTGACCATGCATTTCTAAAGATTTTATGTGTGTTTCCTTTATTTTTTTATTTTGTACACTTTTTACAGAATTTTAGCATCGTTATCATTTATATTTTGTTTACTTCATGTTTACATTTATTTCAAAGGTTTATCTACCTAAGGTTTTGTGGAATTTTTCATTTTTACATTTTTCAAACTTTTAATTGGCACCAAGTAGCTATTTTTGTGCTGAGGTGCCGTTATATGCTAATACATATATGCATTAGTTCACAGTATCACACTATATATCAGAACACTTGACCTATGACACCAATGGCACATTTAGAAGTCAATTTACGTAGATGTATGCTAGAGTTTTCAACGTTGTAATTTCTGATTCATTGGTGAAATGACATGTGACACATAGACAAGGGGTATTTAAAAAGTTCTTAATATCAATGCACAGTACAACAAAGTTCTTTATTAGTGAACAGTACATCAGTGCATCCCCTCAAAGTACTCTCCATGCACCTCTACACACTTTCTCAGCCTGATTATCCAATTATTAAATGCAATTTTATAGTAACTTTCTGGTATGCTCATACACTGGAAAACTGCACTTCCAACTGCATGGCAGCTTTCAAATTGTCAGCACCTCGGTGAATCTTTGATAACAGGATTCAGCCAAAAATTACTTGGAGCTAAATCTGGGCTGTATGGAGGATGTGGCAAAATTTTGATGCTATGAACCTTCGGGAAGTTTGTCACAACAGCGGATTTATGCACCAGTGCATTGTCATAGAGTAGATGGACACCTCGGGTACTGGTGTGCGGATGAATGGTTAGATAGTTTTCCACACTTTAGATGCATAAAAATGTCCAGCAGAGTCGGGCACAGGTATCTGGATGACTTTTCCTTTGACATTGAAAAATAATGCATATAAAACTCTTATGACAGTCTGACTATGTCGAGCGATTTATGGTCTCTGCTAGTTTTCTCTGATCCAACTTTATTATTTTCTCTTGGGTTGGGTTCAGAAAAGTAAAGGAAATTCCATGTTTGATCAGCTGTGACAATCTCATTCAAAACATTTCTGTTCACTCTTTTTATATTTGATGAGTAGTTGTTTTGCGATTTCAGCCTGAGTCTGTTTTTGATCAGCTGTCAACAAATGCCGGACCCATCTTGCACAAACCTTTCTGAGTTTCAGATGATTCTTCAGTATATTAAAAACAGGTGATGAATTTATGCCCGCGATAATAGAAATATCTTCCACTGTCTTCCAGAACATGGGTCATTTTCCATGGAATCCTGACCATCTTTAAAATGATGAAACCATCTCAAAATTGTAGCATCAGTTTTTCAGCCAAGACGTCCCCTTGTGGGATTCGCGCAAAATAGGCGCCGTGTCCCACAAAAAAAGAAATTCAATGCACCAAAAGTGGTGCAAATAAAATGGACAGGACGCGTTTTTTATCTTTAATTTGATACGGTTGCACCAACCAATCATTAAATATCCTAATTTCTAAATGATTGTTTAATGAAAATGAATAAATTCCATATAGTGATCTTTTCCGATTGCACCTATGCTTGGCCTGCCTATTTTCCCCATTCTCCTAATCCTATATAAGTATAACTATGGATCATCAGGAAATAATCATGTATTCAATATATCCCATAATATTTCCAGGCTTAGAATTATACCGGTACCCTGTCCCGACGTAAGGTATGCCAGTATATTTTTCTTCAAACAGGGAACCAGTCTAGGCTTAGAATTGTAATAGCCTCAATGAAAATATTAAACAAATTTTTCAAATAACGTATTGTGATATGTTTGAGTAACATTTGTTATCAAAGAAAATCTGTTGTCTCTGCAATTTTTGTAACTCACATGCTGCCAGTCATATAATGTGTACTTGACATAGTTCCATTTGCATTTGTATGGGTGGCAAAGTTTTAGTAAGAGACAGATATGAAACAGCAGATAACAGATTTCTTTTCCCCAGTATCATGTGACAGCAATCATAATGACCATAGAGATGATGACTGCATTGAACAAGACAGAGAAACCTATGAAAGCCGAGATGAAAGACTAACCGAAAATGAAACTTCCGACGAAGATTTGGATTACAAAATTGCCGAACCAAAGAAGAAAAAATTCATGCACGTGTTCCAAGAAGGCTGGAAACATGAGTATAGCTGGCTAGAATATGATTCAGATGAAAAAAAATGTATTGCAACTTATGCAGAAGTTCCAAGAAAAATAACTCCATGGCAACTGGATGTCAAAACTTTAGGACCTCAACTTTATCACGCCATATCAAGTGCAGTGAACTCAGCAAGCCCTTAGAGATGATGCTTTACATAATAATTGTGCCATTGCAACAAACAATGCAGTCACTCAGAAGACTGAAGCAGTGATAGGTGCCATGCGTTGTGTACACTGATTAGCTAAGGAAGGAATAGCAACCATGAAGTATGGATCTTTGACTGATTTCTGTCATTTACAGGGCTGTGAGGCTTTAATGAATTTGGAACCGGGTAAAAATGCAACATACATGTCTTGGCAAAGTGCTGGGGAAATTCAGCAGGCCATTGCAAATGTAATATCATCAGATATCAATCAGCAGCTGTAGAGGAGATCATTGTTAGCCATTTTGATAGATGAAGCACTGATATTAATGTTACTAAGAAGCTAGTTGTGTATGCACGTATGAGAGATGAAGAAATTTTTGATCAGAAAACGTTTTTCTTGGGAAATCTACTAGTTGTAGAGCCTCATGTAAGTGCACAAGTCATATTTGATAAATTGAAAGTCTACGTGGAATCTTGTGGTCTAAATGTTCAAAATGTTTATTCATTTGGAAGCAATGGAGCTTCTGTTATGGTTGGTAGGAAAAATGGAGTCTCTGCGAAAATCAAAGAAGTGAACCCCTTTTGCAATTAATGTTCAATGTTTTGCCGATCGTTTGGCATTGTGCACATCTAGAGCAGCGGATGATATATCATACATAGGAAAGATTTTCCAGGGGAATTTAATGGATATGTTCTACTGTTTAAAAAATCCATAGATAGAACAGCACAGTTAAGGGCATTTCAGAAACTTTTAGAACATGAAGAGGTTAAACTAAAGGAAGTCCATGAGATTCGTCGGTTTGCTTTTTATGAGGCATTACATGGTGTTGTCATGGAAACCGCTTGTTGCATATTTCCAGCAGCTAAAAAAGTCAAATGAGAAGGAAAAGAGAATTCTAAAAACACTCACTGATCTTAGATTTATTTCCACGATGCACATGCTAATGGATGTTGTACTAGCATTTACTCAATTAAACCTTGTGTTTCAAAAGCAGAACTTGGAAAGAGCTTTTGTACCTGTTGCTTTGGAAAATGTTCTTGAGGCTACAAACAAAGACAAAAGTGGTAAATCACATTATTACTAAGAACTACAGGAGAAATTGGTGAAAAAGGGTAGTGACTTTATGTACAAGGATGCATAGTTGTCAAACAATTGCATCAAGGCTGCTTCAGAGGAAAAAATACCAAAAATAAGAACAGAATTTACTGAATAACTTGCAACAAATGTGAACAAGAGATTCCCTAAGGATTCCACTGAAGTAGCCTTTGCTTTCAAATCTCTTGGAATGTGTCCACTGTCACTTCTTTATAGGAAGAAAAAGAATCATCTGGAAATTGTGACTTAGATCTTCTTGTGAAATTCTATGGGGAGGATAAGAAGGCAGCAGATGGGACTATAAAAAAATCCCTTGTAGATGCTGAAGCATGTAGAAGAGAATGGTCACTTGTGAAGAAGATGGTCTTAGACCAAATATAACCTAGGGATAGCTTTTCAGACCTATGGAAAATGATAAAGAAGTACCATAATGACACTTTCTCTAACTTGATAATATTAGCAAGGCTTGCCCTTCTGACGCCTTTGCAGGCAGCTGATTGTGTACAAGGCTTTAGCTGCCAAAACAACATTCACATACTCTCAACAAATCGCTTGAAAGCTGACACGTTGCAAAGACTGATGACCATAATGTTGGAGGGGCAGAAAATAGAAGAATTTGACTTTTTCCGCACTGTTAGTGTATGGTCAGATTCAAAGAGGAGAATCTTAAAGAAGGTAATTTATTCAGTTTCTCATGCAAATAACAGGTAAAATAGACCATGTATATGACCTCACTTTATTATGACGTTGGCCCATTATGATCACACCATTGGCCCACTTTTTCAAATGAAGGGAGCCAGTTGACCCCATTTTTTTCAAACCTGGCTGAAACACTGTTGGATATGACGGAGAATTACATCTGTAAACTTGATACAAGTTGGCCTTGATATCAGTTGGAGAGCATCCTAGAGCACCAGGTCTTTACAGTATGCATTTTGCTCACTAGCAGAACTTTTCTCCGACAACATTTTACGTCGGTCATTTACCTATGTTATGTCACACGCATATATATGCAGGTGTCTGGCATGCTGCACATGCAGTTGCAGATCATTTTATAGAATGTTATTTTGCCTATCGATCAGCATTAAATTTATTGTCAGGTTCAAAGAAACAAAAAAGGTTTTAACAAAATATTCAGAAATTTTCAAATACCCTTAGTATATATATGACTGAAAGAATAAAAACATTTTCTGCAGAATAATATTCTCCGTCACAGACCTGGACCAAACTTTGTGGATGACTTGCACTTGGGGTAAGGAAGAAGCCTATCAGTTTTGGTTTAAAAAGGTCAAGGGTGAAGGTCATTGTGACTGAAAGAATAAAAATGGTTTCTGCACAAAAATTTTTAATTCTAAACCATGTACCTTGACCAGAGTTTGTGAATGACTTACACATCGGGGAAGAAAGAAGCCTATTGATTTTGGACTAAAAGGTCAAGGTGACTGAAAGAGAAAAAATGTTTATTGCATCATGGCTTTTGTTCTAGACCATGTACCTTGACCTTGACCAAAGTTGTGGAGAGTTTGAACATTTTGAACACATGGTATGGAAGAGGTCTATTGATTTTGGGGTCAAAAGGTCAAAGATCAGGGTCATTGTGACTCAAAGAAAAAAATGGGTTTTACTGAATAACCTTTGTTCTAGAGTAAGTTTCTTTATTAAACTTTGTGGATGGCTTGTAGTAAAGATTCCTATAGATTCTGGAAGCTAAAGGTCAGATGTATTGGTCATGGTAAGTCTACTAAAAAAAATAATGCTCTCTGCACATTAAGATTAGTCAAGACTGCACACTGGACCAAAGGTGCATGTCATTGAGACCTGTTTGTCAGAGTCAACCATGCCCTACTAGTTCCTACATAGAAGACCATTAAACTCAAGGCGGGTGAATAATGTGCTGTTCATGGTACTCTTGTTAACAATTGTTTCTCAAGTTGTAGTTAAAAAAAGAGATACCTGCTCAGAATTTGTTTGAACTTCTTATTTTTCAAATATTTATTAAAATTAGTAATACATGCTACAGTGCAACCAGTCAGTTAAGGGTAAGTGACAGACAGGTAGCTTTTAGTTCCTTTGGAACTTCTCCAACACATATTACCAACATCTTCTCAGACTTAAGTTTTTCTTCCTCAGTTAGATGTAAATCTCTGTAAGTATACAAGGAAGAAAAGGGCAGTCAAATAAAAAATGTTTTATCTCCTGCAGAAGTACAAACAAGAGTTCCTGTCTTTGTGGAAGTCGCAAGAGCTGGATGCGTTGATATGTCCTGGTTTTGCCTTCCCTGCAGTACCAAACGGAGAAGTCTTTAATGTTTTAGGTACCTTGTTAGCTCATAAGGCCAAGTGAGCTTATGGTATGGTTCTGCATCCATAGTGCATCATCTGTCGTGTGTCATCTGTCAACAATTGCTATGTTCAACCTTTTCTCAAAATCAACTAGACCAATCTCAACCAAATGTGGCAGAGTGCAGTCTGGCATGAAGAATATGACCACCATTAATATTGAAATTTAAAAATAAAATCTTTAAATGCCTTTATCTCAAAAACCACTGAACAGAATCAAGTGAAATTTTAACAGAAAGCATCCTTGCATGAAAACTTTTTAAGTTTGTACAAATTATGCTGATCTTCTACTCGGTATGATCATTGTTACTAAAGTAGAAAAGCCTTTAAACAACTTCTTTAAAAACTGCTGAACAAATATTGACCAAATTTGACCTAGGGCTTCCTGGCATAAAGGTCTCAAAGTTCTTTCAGTTTTATACAAATGATGCCAATCTGCTACCAAATATGGTCACCATTACTAATGATAAAAAACTTAAAATGACTTCTTCTCAAGAATCACTGAACATAATTTGACAGAAAGTATTCTCACATAGACAGATAGAGAGACCTTTTGTAATTTCTAAAGTAATGCTGATCCAGCATCAAATATGGCCACTGTTACTAAAATTATAAAAATCTTTAAATGACTTCTCAAAAATCACTCCAAAGAATTTGACAAAATTTTACCTAGCATGAAAGCCTTTTAAATTTGTGCAAATGATGACTATTGTAAATAAAAAAAGAATACCTAAAAGCAACTTTTTCCTGGAAACCGCTGAACAGAAATTGAAAAAATTTGACAGCATTCAGGCAAGAAGGCCTTTCACTTTTATAAAGATGATGCATATTTGCCATCAATGATGGCTGCCATTACTAAAAAAAAATAAAAAACTTAAAAATGATTTTTTCTCAAGGACTGATCAACAGAATTTGACCAATTTGACAGAAAGCATCCTGGCATGAAGGCCTTTCAATTTGATAGAAATGATGCTGATTCACTACTGAATACGGTCATTCTTACTAAAAATATACAAATATTTAAATGACTAACAAAATACAGATCTGTCAGGGTTCATTCCAGAAATTGACAAACTCGGGCCCAAGGGCACTTACCAGGTAAAAAAGTGTGGTCATGTAGAAGAAAAGAGGGGTCACAAAATTCTCACCTAGTTGATTGACTCTGTTCTTTTACCATGAGTCTGCATGCACCATTTTCATCTAGGATCTTGATCTGATAAATTGCATTTCATGGAGTTCCAACAAGACAATAAATTATATATTCTCGATGCTTCAGCGCTTATTCCAGAAATATATAACTCATTTACAGTAATAGACACAGTTCATACACCTCAACAGCAGTTACTGTACTAATTCAAGTTGAGAATATTCTCCTGTCCTTCTTTCACTGCCAATGCCTCAGTGCACTCTGAAAGTCAAATTCAGTTAGAGGTGGTCCTTCACAAGAGACAGCTAACATGTCTACTAATTGTCAAAAACAGAGTCTGCTCCTCAATCTGGTTTTGGTGATATTCTGACCACTAAACCCCCTTTTATAGTGAGGTGTGTGAATGGAGGCAGTGAGGGGAAGAACAGCCAGCTTTAGTAGGTTAGGAAACTCATCCTTGTGGTAGATGTGCATAAGACCCCAGAGTACAGACATTTTGTTGCTTGGATAGCCAGAATTCACAACAAGAGGCTGAATTTTAGACCATTCACTTCTGGTAGTCTCTGGGTCAGTTATTGCCTCTGCACTTGAGCTCTGACCTGAAAATTCATGCACTTGCACTTGTCCAAAATGCTCAATAAGAACATCTAACTTGTCATTTCCCCATATGCATAGCCAGGGTTGCATCTAGGACACGCAAATCTGAAAATCCCCCCAAAATTTAAGATTTCCTGCAAAGTTTTTGATTCTATGCAGGCAGTGTCGTGCAAAAAATAATAATTGTGCGCATTTTTTTTTTTTAAAAGAATGCACTATTTTTTTAAAAAACATTGTTTTTAATGTTAAAATCCCTGTTGCCACTCTCAGCGGATATGTTGTCCTTGTGTACTTGTGTATCACATCACGTTTCCTGTGTGTCACATGCTGAGTTCTGATTGGTTGCTAAGAAGGGTCAGGAGGGCACATGCTTGATGCTGGGGCTAGCTTGACGGGACTGTGCATTAAATGGCAAAACCAGTTAAAACTCTGACACTTTTTCATAATTTAGGAGTAATAGTTCTAATAACAGAGTGCAAATGTTTCTGTCAATAGGCACAGTGACAGTGAACAAACAAATCTTCCAGCTAATCACATATCAGACAATGCTAGTGATGATGTGCCTAAAGATGGCGGTGCTGAAACGGAGGGTCCATACAACGTCAGACTGGAGAAAAATTGAACATGGCTGGAAATGAATGAAAAAAAATGAGATGCTTTGCAGTTGGTGTGTTCAAACTGTCAAAGAAAATTCCTTCACACTTGGAAATACTAATTTCAGGACATCAACCCTTGACAGACACATGAATTACCAGCTCACATACAGGCGAGTCTGGATTTGAAACTAAGTGAAAATCTTAAAACTACATGCATGAAAACTATCATGTGACACACAGGAAATACCTGACGCCATTTATTAAAGATATAAGATTGGACAGAAGTGAAACGATTTGCAGCCTTGGTTTAGCAACGCTATAGGATAGGGACGTAACTCTAATTTGTTCCCCAGATACGTAGTTTTAACCTTTGTTTGGGTGGTCTTGTGTTACGTCCTTATGAGCAGCAATGACAGATGATTAAGTTCCAAAAATCATGAATATTCATGAGATATTTGTGCATCTGTATATGCTTCTTACACGAAGACTGGCAATAAATTGAAGGTAAAAACAGTTTAATTTTGGAAATCTTGATTTATCACCAGTATTTAGCATATACAACCAATTTACTATTTTTAATTGTTTAGATATTGCTCTTAATTGTTATGACCTTATTAGTTTCAAAAATAAATGTATTCATCAGAAAATGTGGCTTTTAAAAACCCGGGGTATAATACGTAAAGAGTAGTTTCCCCTTATCGGAACTTGTAGTGCAATCACAGAAAGAACAAAACCATGTAAAAGCGAGTTCAAGAACTACTCAAAGTGTTTTATTCCATAGCAACACAGGAATTATTATTACATTAACCCTTTTCATACTGAAGCCCAACTGAAATAGAACTGGAAATTTTTTCAGTCAGTGGTGTAAAAGCATGAGAGAATGCAGTGATGTTGGTCAATCTGGCTTTGGCATCATTCTCATTAACTAATAATGTGATCAAAGAGTATAGGCATATGTAAATAGTTTTAACACCTTGGTATATTGACAGTCATCTTACTTCATGGACCTCCATGATTTTCCGATTAGGTTCATCTAGTAAAGATTGTACTTCTTTTAGCTTTTCACACCTGTTGGCAGAGGACTTGAAAAAATAAAACATACCAGTTAAAGTTTCTTGATACTCTTTTAGGTAAGGAACTGAATTGGCTGCTTGTGAACGTTTTGTTTTGGTTTTGTTGGGTTTAATGCTATTTTTCAGTGCATGATAGGCTATACATGGCGGCCAGTATATTTGGTGTGGAAAAACCTGGAAAGACCCCGGGAAGAACCACCATCCCACAGGAATGTACTGGAAAGCTTTCTCACATACCCACATTGGTTGATTTGAGACTCAAACTCACATGGACAGAGGTGAGATGTGTGAGTGATCTGTAAAGGCGAGCGCCTTAGACCACTCGGCTTTCAGCATGACATGTAAGGGTACTCCTACAAAAATTAGAAGAACCGTCGGCCATACTGTTAGTTTTCTTGTGTTTTATGCATAAATGACATGTCATTACCTTCTTTTCAGGATCGTAATGCAGCCCTTTGTAAGTTTGTAACCATTTTTTAAAAAATGATCAGTCTTTAGCAGCATCTGAAAATTTATCAGTCTGAGAGGACCCTGCGTAGGTATTGTGAATATTAACCTCCACATCTGTAATGGAAATTGGATTATTTACAACTGATTCAAGTTTTTTCCTCAGGAATTGTACTATCAACACTTGATCCAACATTTTCACCCTGTTTAGTCTGCTTTGAAAAGGAATGTAGCAGAGTTTTGACCGATTTCGTCTGCTCCAATTTATGTTTCCTGTCCATGGTCAATCAACCAGTGCTCTCAACCCAATTGATGCCTTAACTAACCAAAATCAGTAAGACATTCTGTCAGCCAATAAAATCAATCATCTCATACTTCTTTGGAAATGAGTGCACTTTATTCAGTATGTCAGCTTGATGTTCTCGATTCAGTCAGCCTGAAATCAGCTATTATGATCTGCTATCTTTATTTTCTGGGGTTCATTATATGAACCCTATGGTTGCCATAGAGACAACTTTTTTGTGCCAAACAAAAAATAAGCGTCAGTGGCACATGGGTGCAGCCTAGAATGAACCCTGTCTGCCATCCCATGTGGCTGCCATTGCTAAAAAATATAAAAGCTTTAATACTGTATTTCATGTAATATTTCATATCCTTTAATTTTTTGTACACCATCTAGCAGTAAAAATAATAATGTATTATATTTTTTCGTACATAGCTCTTCATATTTTTCGTCAAATCCTTTAAATTTTCGTGCATAAAAGTTCTTCTAGAAAATTGTACATTTGCAGAATAGATCGAAAATATTGCCATTTTGTTTTTATTACAGAAATGAATAAGAGATTAAAATCATACACAGTTAAGGTGGGGTTTTTGTTGGGGTTTTTTTTCCTTTGTATTATTTTTTAACCTTGTATTTTGATGTCTTAAAATTGGAGAGGTTCCCATTTCAAATGACTGTGAAAATATACCGAGGTATGATTTAGATATGTCTCATGAAATGGTGATTAACTTTTGGTAAGTTCTTAACTGAAGCATCGAATAATGAAATAGGAGATGAAGAAAATAAACAAATCATCATTTATAGTCGTGCAGAAAGGTCACTGATGATTCAATTCTTTTATTATTATATTTTAACCACATATTTTGATGTTTTTTATTTAAATCAAGAAGAGAAGATCACGTTTCAAATGGCTTCATTAAAATACCGATGTACGATATAGATACGTAAAACGGCCAAGGTATTGTTTGTTTAACTATTTGTTAACTTCCCATAAATTTGTAATTGAGGTATCAAATAATGAAACAGGAGATTAAGAAATAAAAGAATCGCCATTTATAATTGTGCAGAATGGTAAATTGATCATTTAGGTCTTTTATTAATTTTTTAACCATGTATTTTGATGTTTTTTTACTTGAGTCAAGAAGAGAAGTTCACATTTCAAACAGTTATGAAAAAATATCTATGTACGATTTAGATGTGTCAAACGACCAATGTATTGTTTGCTGAGTATATGTTTAATATAAGTCCATATGAAAAACACAACTATTTTTGCCTCAATTAAAACTTAGCCAAACTATTTGTTAACTTTGCATAAATTTTTAATTGAAACATCGAATAAAGAAACAAGAGATCAAGAAATAAAAAAATAATCACCATTTATAATCATGCAGAAACGCCCTTGATTATCTCGCTTTGAAAGGGTAATTGTTTTGTTAATTGAGAATCTACTCTCATTCATCGATCTACCCTTTGTCTTCTTTTGTCGGCAAGACAATATAATGATTGATGCTTATGATCTCTTATTGTCATTACAATATCTACTGCTGTTCATTAACTGGACAGTGGCCTTTACAGTACATAATCCTTAAACAATATCATTATTAAGTGCACTTTATTAACTTGGTCACTGTAACAAAGCATCGTGTGTGTTTTAAAATGAGTTCGGAAGCCATTTGATGTTTTCTTATCCAGCAAAAATTATATCTCAGTACATGCTAAAGACCACAGACCATTGGTCAATTATTCTTATTGTTTCATTATAGTAATACAAAAATAAAATATAAAAACCATGTCATTTTCTATTTTAAATGTGAAAGTCATTGACTTCTTGAATTTGATTCTTATATAATATCTTTTAAGTGCTTGTACTGTTTTTACTTGGATATATCTTCATTACAAAGTTTAACAGTATGGTTAATTATTAATCTTTACTAAGGCCGTCACTGTCACAAACAATCATGGTATAGCTCATGAGTTTTGATGCCATTTGATGTTTTCTCATCAAATTAACATTTTTTGAGAATCTAATCTACGATACACCCCTCTATTGTTATCTTTATCGGTGAGTACGAATAACAAGTGATGCATGTGATCGATTGTCATTACAACATCTACTGCTGTTTGGACAATGGCCTTCTTAACTCATTCACCGATTTTCATTTCCCTATAGATAGCCTTATTTCCCTATTAGTAGCCTCACTAATTTGATCTCTTCTGTTGAATCTTGCCCTCAATCTGGTGTCAACTGGAATAACCTGGCCAAAGCTCTAGGCATATTTAATTAGCATGTATATAACACTGCATAGCCATATGGTTCTTGTAACAATGGATATCATAATTAAAACAAGAATAAATTGTTTATTTAGAGGTGTTAATTGATAATGGAATATAGTAGTGCCCTTGTACATGAGGAAGATCACAGTTGTCAGGTAACTGAAAAATACAGATTACAATTGCCCTGTAACCTCTCATTTTCTCTCTCTCCAAAAGCTACAAATAAAAACTGATCTGAATATATACGATCTTGCACACTGACACAATGTTGTTTGATCTATCTCTCTCTCTCTCTTTCTCTCTCACACACACACATACACTCACAAAGACAGACGCATTCACTAAAAACAAGTCTTTTTAACTTCTTTTATTTTTTAAAGTAATTTGATAATGAGGTTACTGTTGATGTAAGAATACAAGTTGCACTTTTTGACAACAGGGGTTTGTATCGTTGTGTACAATTTACCGATAAATAATACCTGTAAATAATATATGTACAGACTGTCTTAATCGTTTTGCCAACATAACAAACCGTAACGGTTACAAAGAAGTGTGCTCTGAATACACGTGATCTTGCACACTGAGACAACATTAATGTTTCAGCCATCTCTCTCTCGTTAACTACTAACAACAAAAGTCTTTTTGAGTACTTTTGTTTTTATTGTAATTGGATTCTTGAGTTGAGAGCAGAATGAGACAAAATTTGTATGTTTATTTTGTATGTAAGTACCATTAGGTCGTTGAGTATCATGTGTCACGTAGACCTTGTCAGTACTACAAAATAATAATTATTTATTTTACATATAAATTTTCATACTCTGAAATAAACAATTATTTTTTCATGTACGAAAAAATACATGAAATACAGTAACCCAGATTTTATGTCCAACTGCCCTTGCATTTGGTTTTAAGGTAGATGTCAGACTGGTGAGCAATATCAGGTCCACTTATTATATCCACATTTCCCGAGAATAAATATGCCTTTTCATTTGCAAGTTGGCAAAAAGCAAATGTATTTCCACAATCGGCTGAAAAAATTATCATTTATATCAACCTGGTCTTGTATAAAATAACTATAGTTGTCAAAGAATATCTTCTTGTCACCACTCTGCCTACCATAGAATATTTTCTGATCATTACTAGGTGGAGTGACCTACACCGCCTTGTACAACCTTCTAGATTACCCTGCTGGAACGGTGCCTATCACAAAAGTTACAAAGGAGGATGAGGCAGCAATGAAGGATTATCCAACCAAGAGAAGATATGAGAAATTCATTAAGAAGGTAAAAAAAAGTCGTAAAAATGTATGTTTTCTTTTACTTGCATTAATAAAATAGTGACACATCAAAGGTTTGCTTTCATATCATTCATCTCGAGTGATCCTGTGGTTTGTTGATCTGCAATACTGGTCAAATTGTGAATTGCATGGCCATTTTTACACCTATAGCAGCAAATCGGGGGAAAAAGTTGGGAGAAAGAACAGTTTTGTACACACACAGGGAAAAGCTCTTTAATTTTGCAAACATTGATCAAAAATGGAGAAAAACTGAATTTTTAGCTGCCAATTGATTGCTGGAAAACAAATAAGTCATTAGGTCATAATTTTACAGAATGTGAGTTAAATTTATTCGGTTCTTACCGAAATTTTCAGAGGTTGCGGAACTCTTCAGTCAGTTTAGGTAGAATTGCTGTATGGATCATTTGGGTACTTGCCATAAACATATCTGTATAGTGAATCCAAATGCTTAGGCGATCAAATTGGTCAAGTAGATTGGGGCATGCTTGTTTGGGAATTAGTAATATAACAATAAATAAATCGAGTTTCGACGTTAACAGTTGTATCATGAAATAAATGTCCCTAGTTTTTGTAAAAAAGGAATCTTGTTTTGTTGTGAATCAACAGCAACAAAAAGCAGTGACGTAATGCACAATGTTTTCACGTACACGTGTTGTTGAAACCGCTTGGACTAATGTTGTTAACGATCTTTCAGTAGTTGGGTATCTTGAAAATAAAGGTAATTTATACAAACAAGTGATCAGCTGCATTAGAAAAAGCTCTTTATTTGCAATTATTCCCAATGCAATTATAAAATGAGTATTCAGCCATTAAACAGCCCTGTTACCCCCCCCCCGCAGTTTTCTCGATGTCCAGTGGGGATGGCATCCCCTTCTTAATTTTTTTGAGGTCCCTCGGTAACTTGTGCCCTCGCTTATATTGCGGCATTTATTTTTGGACCCCATTGTGCACGAGTTATTGAGGGAGGGGTGTATTAGGAACACTATGTTAAACATTATCATCAGTTATAATGGATTACATTGAAAATTGACATTAGGGCAACAACCAGACATAAATTAATTTTTATTAAAAAATCAGTCCTTCTATTTATACAAAGGTGTTTATATTTTAAGAGCTTTTTGTCAAAATTTAAAACAACCCTTTTCTAAACAAACTTTTTTCATACCAACGTGTAGTTAAGCAACATACATATTTATATGAATTTAAATAGTTATACTTCCTTTTAGTGATACATTCTTTAGTGAAGATGTTTTGGGGAACCTCAAAAAAGAACAGCTTTTGTTTTTAAAAATGCACGTGTTCGAAGTCAAAATGTTGTTGATTCCGTTCGGTAAGGGTCATAAGTGAACCTTGAAAAAATCATTTTCATCCAGTTAAAAACCTGGAAAAGACCTGTAAATTTTGTATTAAAAAGTGGGGGAACCCTGGTCAAATGAATTGTTGGACTTTTTATCTTACATTGAAATTGTTTTGTTTTTTTTGGTTACAATTTCAGCCCTTCATAACTTTGACATTTTATATACAATTTTCATAAAGTTTTTGAAATCTACTGATTGCTTTTCTTTCAATCAAAGGGACATTTTAGGGTGTGTTTTGATGATTCTTCAATACTGCAGTTTCTTTAAGAGTCCTCGGTTATAGTCCAATGCAGCAATGAAAGTCATTGCAAAATTATGTTGAATTTCCAATTGTTGCAATTTACTCCTCAAAAAAGGTTATTCCAATTGGTCTTTTCCTTTTTCTTTTTATAAAATGATGGGCTTAGGCCCCATTCCCAATCACTATAGAAAAAACCCAGTTTCAAATAGATTGAGAGTCTCACTGTCATTGAAAAAAAAACATGCAGCACTTCTGTGATAATAAGACACTATATATAACAGATATGTGATCAGGGGTGGAGCAGGAAACGAGCCCCTCAAAGGGACTGATACTTTACTGTCCGAAAAGATTTTCCAGGAATTCAAGATAAGACCGTTTTTTTTTAACTGCTGTGTGCTGTAACCATCTATGTTATTCTTGAGTGATAAGAGTTTCAAAATAGCTGCTGTGGCAGTTATATTAGATGTAAGATTGGCATCATTTACATTTAGGACATACTAGACACCATTAGAAGATTTTTGGTGAAAACCCAATACCAATATGACCATTGTTATGTATATTTAATCTATAATGTGTGTTTAAATCTTGTCCATGAAGGTGAGTTGCACTTTAGATTCTGGTCACTTGAAAACAGAATGTTCACTAGAATTTGAGTTCAAGGCCAGTTGTGTTGACAGTTAGACTGGGGTTTTTTTCCCATTTTTAAATTATTGCTTCACATCTTGTTGATATAGGTCAAGTGAGAATGTGTATAAATGGGGATTTGGTCAACAAATAATTCATTCCTGTTTTTTAGATCAGTCTGTGGGAATCCATTTAAGATCAGATTTTATATTGTGCCATTGAAATCAGATACAATTCAAGAGGAATTATTTATTTAATATATATTCATTGGAATTACTGAAGTGCTCATTGACTTTTGAATTAATACATTACTTTGGACTTTTGTGAGCTCATTTAAAGACATTCTGGATTGTATCATTGTGTTTTATCAGGACATTCAAGACTATTGGAACTCATTCGGAACATTCTGTATTTTTGGACTTGTGATTAGGACATTTAGAATTATTTGGAATTTGATTCACAGTATTGTAAGTATCTCTTGAATTTCACTTTGTATTGTAGGGAAATAAATTGCTTGTTGATATTACTTACCTTGTTGGTTTCACTTTCTTTATGTTAAGTATTTTTGAAACCTAGAGTCGTAACACCCATCCATTGAGGAGAATTGGTGTCAACAAGATTTTTAATATGTTCATTGTGGAACTATATGGGATGTCTGCAGGGCACAATTTTTTTTAAGACCAACTAGATATCATAAGAAGTTTGTTGGTGAAAACCCTATGTCTATATGACCATCAATTTTGGAGGAGTAATGATAACACAATTTTCAAGATGGCCACCATGGTGACCATATTGAATGTCCTTGCATCATTTTTTATTCAGGAACCAACTAGATATCATAAGAAGTCTTTTGGTGAAAACCCCTTGTCGATATCACTTTCCATTTAGGAATAGTAGTGACAAGATTTTCAAGATGGTGGCCATATTTTAGGTTATATTTGAGATCAGCAGCATTTTCATTCGGGTTCAACTAGTTATCATAATTAGTCATCTGGTGAAAAAACCCATGTTGCTATAACTTTCCATTTTTTAGGAGTAGCGATAACAAGATTTTCAAGATTTCTTCCACAGTGACCTGATCGGATGTTAGATTGGCACCATTTTCATTTAGACTAACTAAACATCATAAGAAGACTTCTGGTGAAAACCCAATGCCAATATGACTTTCCATCTAGGGGAGTAGTGGTAATAAGAGTTTCAAGTCAGATCGGCACAATTTTCATTTAAGACCAACTAGACACTATAAAAAGTCTTCATTCAGAAGGAGTAGCAATAACAAGATTTTCAAGATGGTTACTGTTTTGCCCATACTGGATGTCAGATCAACACCATTTTAATTTGGGACCAACTTGACATCATAAGAAGTCTTTTAGTGAAAACCCCATGTTGATGTGACCATCCATTGAGGTAGAGTAGTGATAACAAGATTTTCAAGATGGTGGCCATAATGGACATCAGATCATCACCATTTTCATTTAGGACCAACTAGACATTAAGTCTTGATGTGAAATCCCCATGTGATATGACCATCCATTCAGGAGGAGTAGCGATAACTAGATTTTCAAATTGGCTGCTTTGGTGGCCATATTGGATGTCTGAGCAGCCTCATTTTTATTTAGGATCAACTAAACCTTGGGATGATTTTGTGTGGTTTCATGGTAATCCTCCAAGTAGTTTAGGAGGACTAGCGATAACAAACTTGTGCTAACGGACGGATGATCGACCACAAGCCATCCCTTATGCTCTTCTGGGCTATGACCAGTAGAGCTAAAATGGGAGAGACAGATATTCAGGTGTTACGTAAATACTGATCTGTGATGATCTCCCCACCCCTACCCCTTAATTTCTTCTCACTTCTCACTTCTAACTTGTTTTGGTGGCAGGAGTGGGGAGCTTCTCCAGTGTCAATAAATTGCTGCTAGCATCTCTGTATTATTATCATCACAGTTATTTTTGTCTGAACACTACAATCGTTTCACTTCCAATAATTTTCTCAGTAGTGTATGGGTTGGAAAAATAAATGTATTTTATTTCCCCATAAAAAATACAGTCTAATCTTGTTTATTCAACTTCTGTTTTTTAATATGACATTAGGAATGAAACAATTTATTTCAAGTCAGTCAAAATAAAATCAGTCTATTCAGCAATTAGGCAGCATTCTCATTATCTCTTGAAGTAGCTCACTCAAAATTAAAGTCAATGCAACAATCCATTGTTTTCACAGACGTCACGATTGTGTATACAAATATCCACAATGCAACGCGTGCGCACCTTGTGCTGCCATTTTGTTTCCCTAACAAACCTTTGTCAACATCATATACATTAAAGGAAAAAAAATCTCAGATTTAATCGTCGATAAGGATATTTACTTCATCAAAATAATACATAGATTATACTTGAAACTAAGTGCCCTTACAAGCATGATAGATAAAATAAAGCTTGAAGTTCCATGGTTTATATCAGAAGACGGAATAATGAAGTTGAACTGCAATCATGCATATTTCTGTCAATTGAACTGCAAATCATGCATATTTCTATCAAATACTAATGCAGTTATTTCTAACGAACAATATTGTTTTTTTTAGTATGGTATCTAAAAGACTGCCATCTTGAAAGAGTATTTCTGAACAATAAGCTTTGGGATGCAATGCCAATTAAGGCATACAAATTTCATAGCACGTCTATTATGCCAGAACTTTTATGTAAATACTTGTTGCGAAAGCAAGTGTCTGTGTCAGAGACAGCTAACAAACCAATTTCAATTAGTACGGTTAAATATTGTATTTGTGGTGGAGATGATGATGGACAGAGGATGATATTAAGTGAAAGCGAGAACTGTTCCAAGAAGTGGTTTCATCTTAAGTGTATTAAAATGAAACGTGTGTCTAACGGAACATGACTTTGTGTCGAATATCAAAATCGAATATTCTTAAAGTGCTTTAAAAAAATATGAAATTACATATAAACACTTGGCTTTTTAACTTTAACTTGAACAATGATTGATTTCAGCCACTGCATTTGTTGACCAGATTATGGTTGACTCTTACAACTACTTTCTTGTATAACGAAGTTTAAAACTGATTACCATAATGATTTGCGCTTTCATATGGTAGTATAATACAAATAATCGGAGCAACAGACAAGGCGAACACTACTGCAAACTTTGGCAAAAATAACAAAATCGATTATAGTAAACAAACCAAAAAGGAAAGTAAATTTATTTCAATTGCCTTCATAATGTTTTGAGAAGAACACTGTTGTTAGGTGCCAGTTTGCATGGCTAGGGAATCAAAATGGCGCATATAGAAGTGCATGCATTTTGATGACGTCACGTGAAAACAATGTATTACTGCTATTAAAATGTAGTTTTTGGGGGGGTAAAACAAATTTTAATTGTGTCATACTTACCTATCACTATCGCAATAAAAAATGTTACAGTGTTGTAAAAATAGACTACGATGTTAAAATGTTTAAAAGTAGGTTCTTGAACTAGCTGCCAGCAGCTAAGCTAAGAAGGATAATTAGGTATACACTTTTCTGAATTTGACAAATCTTGTTGCCAGAAGCCCTGGGGCTAAGAGAATGCTGGGTCTGGGCTTCTACACAGTGAATCGACCAATCACCAGAGCAGACATAACCACGCCCTACTCATTAGCATAGCATATCATATAAAATCAAAGTATTTTATATTTACACTTAACCCAGGTGAATTAGTGGTAGTTTTTTTTTATAGTTCAAACAGGAAATTTCCTGAAAATGTTTGTAAAATGTTTAAGTGACAACAATTTGAATTTGTATATGATATATAGAGGCACTTGGATACGTGATGGACATTAAACCTGAAATGTCCAACAAGCTACCAGTGCACCTGTACATCACCTGATGTTCACATGTTTGCCAGTGACAGTATAGATCTTGTCCATAGGTATCTGCAATTGTTAGGGTTTGAGTGACATATGGCAATGCACTAATTCAGGTGGTAACAAAGTGGGCTACTACTATTTTTCATGTGAACCATTTGTGTGTGGATTTTGTCCTTATTACAAACTACTAATTTAAAAACCAATGAACAATGCAACCCCTTCATCAATCCATGACATTAAGTATTGACATAAATTTCATTTTTCACAAAAGCAAGAAAATTGATTCCCATGAAAATAAATAAATTAACAATGTAATATCATGACTTTATATATGAAAGAGAATAATATTAAAGATTGATAACAAAGGCAAAAATGAAGTCTTAGAACTACCAGCATGGTTTGCACAGGTCTTGCAAAATAGAAAAAGAGGAAAAATCCCAAAATTTACATTGACAGCCCTTATAAATCCCTTGAATTTTCCTAATATTTGACTTATTGCTATTAGGTGTTTCATTTTTACCCATTTATTTATTTTTGGGGAAAACAGCATTAACGATTATTGTAATCTTTCACTATATCACATATTGCATGTATTCAGATACCTTTGGGTTTATCACTCATCTTATGGCCAGACTGTAAAATGTTTTTTTTTTAACTTCCCAAAGCGTAGTTTAGCTGTCACTACCAGTAAACCAGTCAGTGCAAATGGCCGATGAAGCATGGTGAACTTCAATTTTGCCATCTGCTTTAATGATGGGGAAATGCATGTTCAATTGCAAATGGATCTCAGATCCCAAATACTGCTAGATTAGAGAGTTTATAGGGGATAATGGCAATGTGTGCTTTGTGTAATAAGTTAATTGATTTGTGGAAAATGGGGGAGTATGCCCTTTTCTCCATATGAGAAGTAAAAAGCAGTTGTTAACAAGCACTATAGAATCCTCTGAATATTGATGGCTTCTTTTTTGAAGATAAATTCTGAGAAAAATTATATCAGTTAGCTATGAATTCCCCCTCTCTCTCCTGATGCAGCTGGTGGATCAAAACCCTTATTTGGGCCAGATCTCCCTCCCAAGCAATCAGTTAAACATTTCAAAGACTGATACCTTGAAAAAGACCGATACCTTGAAAGCAGAAAATGCTATGGACACTTAAGATGGTACAGTCATAACTCATTCAAATCAAATGAATACATTTCAAGACTCTATTCAGTAATGTTTCTTGACAGTACAGTTGAATCCAAATTTTCATGTGGAGAGAGGAAAACTGCATGCCTGGTAACCTTCGCTATATCAGAACATTGTAAAGAACTTTTGGTAAAATGACAAGAAAAGTGACTGTTTTGTGGTACTGTTTGAGAAATCATTAAATAAGACACATCTTAAGCAGATGGATATTCATATCCAACACTGGCAAGGTGACAAAGTTACAAGGTATTTTGGATCCCAGTTTCTTAGGCATGCAGCTGCAAATGACATAGTGAGTCACTGTACACTTTATTTCAGAATTTGGAAGATGGACTCGACAATAATACAGTAAAAGTGGTTTCAGAATTCAACTTTAAAAGTTTGTAAGTTAATTTAAGCAAACCCTAGGAAATATAGCAAAAGTTTTTTGTATGAATCATGTAACAATTTCATATTAAAAGTGGCTTCTTTGGGCTTCTGAAGTAGGAGTGACCACCAAATTCTTTTTCCTAGCAGCTGTCTGAGCAAACATTTGATTTTGAAATCAGTTGGATCCTTGCTTTGTTGATTAGCTCACCTACATTAGAATGGTGCATGTAGATAGTTGTTGCTATTCAGCAGCGATGACATCACTGTAAACAATGTTAAAGTTTTGCAACTCAGATATCAGGGAGATATATCAGCACATGGATGCAAGTGATACACTGGTGTCCACAGAACACTTGTTTATTTACCAGTGACATTCTGGACCTGATTTGCAAGACTTAACTTTACTGTTGCTTATGTGTTGCACTATTACAGAACACTTGTTTATTTACCAGTGACATTCTGGATCTCATTTGCAAGACTCAGTTTTACTGTTGCTTGCATGTTGTTTATTTGTGACATTCTGGATCTGATTTCCAAGACTAAACTGTTGCTCGTGTGTTGTTTATAAGTGACATTCTGGATCTGATTTGCAAGACTAAACTGTTGCTCGTGTGTTGTTTATTAGTGACATTCTGGATCTGATTTGCAAGACTAAACTGTTGCTCGTGTGTTGTTTATAAGTGACATTCTGGATCTGATTTGCAAGACTAAACTTTACTGTTGCTTGTGTGTTGGAACACTTGTTTATTTACCAGTGACATTCTGGATCTGATTTGCAAGACTAAACTTGACTGTTGCTTGTGTATTGCAGTACTGATTTGCAAGACTTAATTTTACTGTTGCTTGTGTGTTGCAGTACTGATTTGCAAGACTTAAATTTACTGTTGCTTGTGTGTTGCAGCATTACAGCGAGGATACTGTTGGACTGCCAGTGGGTGTCCAGTGTGTGGGTCTGCCATACCAAGAGGAGCTTGTCCTCCGAGTCATGAGTAAGCTTGAAGATGGGCTTGAAGATGGGAAAAAAGAGAAAAAAAACATTTGACAGTCATCTTCACCATTCTTTCTGACTCGTGGACAGTGTGGAAAATGGATGATGTTAATCAATTTCTTTTGATTTTCTTAGACATTCTAGTTGCTGGATTGGTTTGTGCAGTGTTATAGAATGGTATTTGTTGAAGTGTGTAGAGTTGAGAGTGCGTGTCAGACCAGTAAATCAACTGATTGCACTGAGATTTGTGTGTTGGTATGAAATTTTGACAGTTTGAGCAATTACTCTATGAAAATAATGGAAATGATTTAAAAAATCGAAGAAAGCGGGGAGTTATGTTTTCCGGAAGCATCATCCATGATAAAGATTCATAGTTGTGAATTAATAAATCTCCAACCTCCACCCCTATCTGCCACTGGCTTTGAGATATTTGTTTCTTCTTCAAATTCATTACCCAAACATAGCACGTTAGGAGTCCTTCCACTCCCTTGCCAATCCAGCCCTCCCAAGTGAAAAAAGATGTTAACCACATCTTTTATCTTGTTTTAGCAAATAAGTGCTAAAACATTGTCTGTTTACAGAGATGGAAGTCAGATGGGAGTTGTCTCTCCATGGATGGAGGGATTGGAGCAGAATCCTGTAAATTGCCATGTGCTACTTTTGCTTGTGCTTAATCAGCATGCTTGATCAAAAGGCTTCACAAATACCTAATATTTTGTGCTTTTTCTCAAGTTAGAGCAATCCACTGAGTTTTCTCATCACAATGGGAGTAAAATTCATTTATTTTCTCAGTGAATTTCACTCAATTCTCATTACACATGAATATTTTCATCTCGGTTGTCTGTTTTGTCATATTATAAGCAATACTGCACCATCTCAATTCTCTATTCTAATGGTCAATAGTACTTAACAATACATCTCAAAACTCAACCGTATTGAATTTTATTCCAAGTAAATGATGGTTTCTTCTCTAAGTTTAATTAGCTCTTTACTGTAATCTTAGTGCTCCACATTACTGATTTTGCCTCTATGTGCCATTGTTTTGTTCTCTTTAATTACATGTGACAGTGGGCACAATTAGATCTTGGGCATGTAAACGGTTTAAGTTGTCTGAACATAATCATCTTACCTGCATTACCAGCATGGAATGCCTGTCAGACCATACCTATGAAATCAGTGCTTTGTGGACAAAGGAGAGATGGGCAATGATTTTGGCCATGCAGTTAGCTCAGGCAAGTAAAAAGCCAGAAAATAGTCTTCACGGAATGTGGACACTATCAGTCTTGCTGCTGCCTCAGTAGCAAACTTCTTTATCATTCAAGGCCAAGTCACTGATGAAGAAATAGGCCCTGCATTTTTGCCTCAAGCACCCCACACAATTCCAGTGTCATCATCACCCACTTTGCCACAACTCTCTTCTGGTCATACCAGTACTATACAGACTTCCAGGCAAGTACCAACATGGTAGAGTGGCTTAAGTGGACCAGTTCTGGAGATACCCATGCTGCATGTACACCGTAGTACTGTCATTGGTGATCTATCCCAAGATAGCTGGTACTGGGCTTTGGAACCTGACATCAGCCAGCCTCCTAACTTGTCCATTTCAGTTCAGCATCATCTTGACTTGTGCCCAGTGTCACCTGCTCAGAGTGCAGTGATTCGCCTTCCCAACACACCCAGTCGTGGACCCTAGATATTGACAGTATCCAAGATCTGGCTATGTAACTTCCAGCCCTGACTTTGTCATGGATGCACAGCACTGGATTTGATGATTGAGCCGCCAACAATATCATGTACTGAACCTCTGAAGACACCAGGCCATTCTACTAGTCCCTGCTTCATCACGACTCGTGCAAAGTACCAATTATGGTGATTTACCTTTCTGGATACAAATTTCCCTTTTCAGACTTTCAATGATGCTCAAAACCAACACTTGGAGATTACCGTTTCCCAACATGAATGGATTCCCAGCCTTGTGTACCATCTCCAACAATCTGCTTCCCTCATTTAGTCTTTGCAACCATTGCAGGAGGCTTCTTTGTCACCCTGCACATCTGACATTGGATGTTTGCAGGCCATTTCTCTACTTGATCTGATGATCTCCAGGGAATACTCAGCCTACAATGCTGCCACCCCACCCACCCCTGCAGAGTTCTGTCCTCTTCCTACCCTTTTAGTGGCCACCTATTGAAATCCCATATGTGTTAAGATATTGACCTAGAAAGATTAGACTTCCATCAAACAGTTACTGCAGTCTGATTGAGTCTCTGAAATGTTGGACTGCTTTGAAAGGCAATATCAAGACCCAAGCATCAATAATCTTCTTACATTGATGACTCCCATCTAATTTCATCCCCCAAACTCATAAGTTTTCCACATTAAAGTCCCAACCATTGATGGAGACGTGCAGGTCTAGAAATGTTGAAGCCATCTTTCATATACATAGACCAGAAACCTTTCCAAGACACAAGACAACTGATTCACAACATCATAGCAATTGGTTCTATGCATCATCTGCTCTCCATATCTGAGGATAGTTTAGAATCCAACACTGAGACCTCTCCCAATAGACATGCCTAGGAATCAGTCTCATGATGGTTCATTTACTGAACAAGGCAGTTCAGTATTCACTTTCCAGTTCCATAGCTGCTTTGCAGTGATCTCATGGATGTAGATAGGAAGGCATCCCTCTCCGAAAGCTGGAGGTTAAGAGAAGCAGATATGGAACTAGAATCTTTTGGGATGTCCATGGCAATGGAAATTCTCCTTGAGCCCGTACTTTTTGGATAGGGCCCAGTTTCTCAGAGCAAGTAACAAAAGGGCACAGGGAGAGAAGGTCCTATTTTGGCCCAGCTACTCTCTTTGCAAGCCTCTTTCTCACAGAAAATGATGCCATGCTTGTGCCACTCTTTTCCAACGTAATGGTAGGGGGGAAGATATGAGTGAGAGAATATTTACCCCAGGGACCTCTGGGTTCTACATGTTATCCCAGAGGACATCCAGATCATGCTCCTTGACCATATTCCATCTGTCACAGGATGAAGCCGGGTTGGGACTGGATTAGTGAAGACACTGAAAGCAACTGCGTTAATAAGATGTTTATTTATAAACGCAATTTAAAGAATGAACAAATCTGACACCATTATAACAAAAAGATAAGGAAAATTATAAAGTTCCTAACATGGAACTATCAACAACAAGTAACTCAACGAGAAAAATCAAAGATGAATTTAACGAATGGAATTTTAAACAAACGTGAATAGCATCCTATCACCAATCAACAAATAAGAGTATATGATCTACACCCCAATATAAACAAGGTCTTATTAAGTACTAAGGGTGACCAAAGCATGTGATTTATGCACTCATCAATATGATACTCATCAATTTATCAATTCATCAAGCGATATTGGAATAGGTATGAATTTATGAATATATTGTTCATATAACGAAATGAAATGGGGATGCATGAAATTATCAATCTATCACACATATAGCGATATTGAAATGGGAATGAATGTAATTTTGCACAGATAGCAATATTGAGATAACAATCAAATGGAACACGCAATAAATATAACTATCGTGGCGCCCGTTTGACGACCAAGATGTATCTATGGTTCCACCCGCTCTAGTCCATGGTCAAGGAGCCACCACGCATGGTCCACCCCTCCCAGTCTGTTGAAGGATCCCTCGAGAGCCTTCACATTAACACAGATCCGCTGGTCGAGAAGCCTTGGTCTCTCGCATCGAGAAAACCAGTACACTCTTCGGAACCAACGTCACCAGACACAGCGTACACGTCACAAGAAACCACACAGTTCTGTGACTCCACAACACCATACCATACATAAGGACACAAGCACCACACCAAGGCACCACACCACACAAGGCACCACACAAGGCAGCTCTACAGCTGAAGATTTGCTCCCGTAAAGAGGTAAGCTTTCTGACAAGACTCGTTGTAGTGTAATTTGTTTATAGAGAATTCGCTCTATATGTACTCTAGCTGTGACAGATATGCGCAGCAGCTAGGTACGTGAGTTTTCACTGCAGGCAATTTGCACGTGCAACATGGGGTGAATCGCGCTCAGTATTTCAAAATAACTAGAGCCGAAAAAAATAAACAACCCCCGAGTAACGCTCTAGTCGGAAACGAAACCCGAATACATTTTTGATCACATATACATATTGATATAAACCATACAATTCCGTGACACCATCATCAAGTATTCCCACTGACAAAGACATACCAAAAGACCCATATAAGGCAGACCAAGGAATACCATTCCATGACTTCCAACATGTTTTGCCATGGAAGAGAGGATATAGGCTAGAGCAAGGACCTCTCTGACCTTGGAAATTTGTATTTATCTTGACCAAAGGTTTAAGTTCTTAGTCCAAAATGGGACGTGCCTTAGATTTTTGACATAGTTGAACAAGTCACCCATTTCACCACAATCTAAAACCTCACTGACTCACCTCTGATATAAAACCTGCTTTCAGATCACCCTCACTTTAACAGGCAGAATCAAATTCAAGCCTTTTCTGTCGAACTGAATTCTTGCAGTTTTCCCATGTAAGCTTCAGTTTCTTTCATCATGACCACTGATTTCTTTGTAAGGAACAGACTTCTGCTCATGGGAAATAAGCCTTTCATTTTGAAACCATGGTCTTCAGTGGACCATTCTTGACAAAGGCATCTTCAGGACCCTGTCAGAGCGATGAAGTGGTACCTTAAACATACTGAGCACATCAGATGAGGAAGATCTTGCTTGTTCTTACAACTCTAAGAAGGAAGGGATGGTATTTTCTGATCAGGCTCTTTATTCCTGGATTCATTGGGTTATCTGCTCAGTCTACAAGGAATTATCCCAAAACCATATGAATTTTTTACGCATATGGACTCATGAGGTTGGAGCAGTCGCTATTAGCCAAGCATTTGAGTGTAAATTGCTCCCAGGCTTGCATTATTCAAACTGTGGCATGGAAGTCTGGTAGGACATTCTCCAGCTTCTGTCTGAGAGTCCTTTCATCGAAAAATCTCAAATGTACCTAGTGGGGGCCTCTATCAGCAGCACAACAGGCTGCCTTTCCAGGTCCCTTGGCAGCTTGTAATGCAGGTTACTCTACTTGCACTGGATTTGCGGGAGCAACACATTTTTCCTTAAGACCTTAACTCTTCATCGATCTGTGCAATCCTTTTGCCAGCATCTCACACGAGACTTCAAGCTGCTTTTCATGGTTTGGAGCCTGGATCTAGGCCAACTCCAATGTAAAGGGATGTAACACTGTCCACCTTTTACCTATGCTTCTGAAGTATTATGATTGGGTAATGTATTTGAAGAAAAAAGAACAATATTTGGATTAAAATATGTTTCGTAGATAATACTTACCCAATCATAATACAGGCACCCGATCTCAAGCCCTCCATACAGTTATATTCTTCAAAGAGCATGCATTTCCACTCCAACAGTAACTGAGGAATTACAGAATTTGGTGACAATCCCTCTATTCAAGGGGAGATCACTCATTTGACTTCCATCACTGTAAGCAGACGATGTTTTTTGCACTTTCATTGCTAAAACAAGCCAAGAGATGTGGTCAGCATCTTTTCAAGCTTGGGAGGGCTAGATTCACAAGGTTGTGTAAGAACTGCAAATGCATTATGATTGGGTAAGTATTTTCAAAGAAATATATTTTACTTTAAAAAAACTGATTCAAATCCAAAATTCCAAAAGGACTGCCATTTTTACTAATTTGTGAATCATCGCATAATTGCAGTTTTCTGCACTTACCTAAAAACATTTCAGCTTGAAGTACATAATCTGTTCAAATTTTCAGACCTCTTTATTCCAGAATTACTGTAGAAGCTTTGTATGAAGGCATTTATATGACATTAGTTGCATGAATCAGAACAACAACAACAACAAAGGTGTAAATAAAACTTTATATTTTGAGTTGAGATGAGTACTGTCTTTACCCTATCTTTTCTGACATCTTGAATTTTCTCTCTGAACAATTTTTTTTAATGCATTTAAGTTTCTGGACAGTCGTGGTTGGTACATTTTTGGACACACTTAATAAGATAAGTGACAGTTCATTAAGAAACAGAAATGTAATTTAAATTAAGTTAGTGCCTGGTATTTGAAAAATTGAAATGACAACAGCGACCATGTATGCTGCCTCCAAAAGACTGTCAGTTCTTGCCATTTTCAAATTATCAACCATAATTTTACATTAATATCTTGTGGAAAAATGTCTGAAAATCATGATTTCTCAGTTTTATTTTTAAATATTATTTGCAGGTTGACATTGATTGATAGACATGATAAAGAAATGTTTGTATCTGTTTTGAAATTAATTGTTTCACAGGAGATAAAGCACAGCATTCACTAAAATGAAAGATAAAATGATAAAACGGGTATGCATAAACTGTAATTTCTAAAACCATTTATAAATTTTGAAAATCATTTGAATCATCATCATCATCTGTCTTGTGTAAGCTGTGTAATGACGCCTTAAGATGGTCGGTCATAAGTCTCATTGTTGATGCCCAATCATAATTGTAAAATGCCTTATGACAAGAATACATTTATCTAATAGATGTTGTGAATCAAAGAAAAAAATCTTAATTTAGTAGATGATAAAATTCATGTAACATTGACCTTAACATCCTCCTGCCATTCAGAATTTTTTAATCTCATTCTAATTGGTCAAATTAATATATTACTTCTTCATCTAGCTAAATGTCATTACTCTTATATAATTGTCACTGAAAGCCGTTTCTGTTTTAATTTTCAAGCATAAGAGAGAGACTGAAAGAAAGAGACAGCTTCAGACCACAATGTTTAAACATGATTAATATTTGCCTCGCTGAATAAAAAACCATCTCTTTCACATATCAGCGTGACAATTTGAATTGTAATAATAACACATGAAAGTAATACTCGCACCTCATGTTTATACAACAGGCCACTTTATCAGTGGTCAATGGTTTGTTACAGTGCAAGTCTGTATGAAAGTGGCAGCACACATAAAAGTAAACCATACTAGGGACTATAACTGAGGAAATGTGAATAAACAGATGAATATTTCTTGAATTTTGGGGTTTGAAGGATTCAGTAGTCTTTGACAGTTTCTGGTCCATCTACCAATTAAGCTGAAATGATTTAATTGTATGCGCAGTGAAATGATCATACGCAGCAGTTCTGACAACTGTAACTTCACTAACATTGACAAACTGCTGTCTCAATGTAGGTATTCTTCATTTGGAGACAACAGCATTTACATAAAGATGTCGAAAGCAGTTGATACATAGACTGCAAAGATTTGATTTCATTGTATCTACATTGCAACACAATTGTTAATAGGCCGACTCCAGAAAAGAACGGAGAAGTAAATCTTGCCATATACCCACCCTCGTCCAAAGTTTTCTGACAATTTTGTCAGGAATTAATTTCTTTGATTTTAACATCAAAAGACATCAAATAGATAATTATTTTTTGGCATCTGAAAACATAGGGTAAAGACGGTAATATTTATTTTACTAATGCCACTGTGTTCAGAGGAGCATCTGCAGTAATCAGAATTCTTGCCAAAAGATGCATTTTCTTGCAGGTATAATTATATTTTACTAATACCGCAATAGTCTGTGTTCAGATAAGCATTTACAGTAATTAGAATACTGGTCAAATTCATCTCAGAGTATGAAAAATTATATGCAAAATAATTATTATTTTGTGGTACTGATCGTGTACGAAAAATTAAGGACTCGCAGTACTAATTTGTCTCTCATAGTAAACCCATGCAAACACCACAGAATTAAAAATTCAATAACTTTACATTTCTGAATGCTCATGATCAAACCTATATTTATCAGTATAGACATATCCTTGATGCAAGCTTCTCTGTAGAGAAAACAATATGAGCCGCAGCATTTTCTGGATCTACGTGTTTGAAACGTGTGCTTTCAATTCCGCACCAAAGAGTCGGGTGCTAATTTCAGAAATGAGTTTTCCAAACTCAGGTCTGTAAAAGGACTGAAATTCCATCAGTAAAACATGGTCTCTATTTTTTTCAGTTACAACTGGGATAAACTCTCAAAAGATTATTTTCACTATAAGTTTACTTTCAATATCAACAAATCCTGGCCAGCCAAACCCATATATACCCGTAATGACAGTAAGTCTTGGGACACGAAAAAATAATAAATTTTTTTCGTGTCCCAAGACTTATATGCATGTAAAATATATAAAATTTTTGGTGTCCCAAAACTTGTAGACACAAAAAAAATGTAAAGGCAAAATTGGGAAGATCAACATACGTCACACAGCAGTAACCAGCTCGTTCAATTACCATGTCAATAAACTGTTATAAACTACTATGATTGTTTTATGTTATTATTTTGCATGTGCATATTTTCCGATTTCTCCAACATGATTTAAAATAAAGGTAAATAAAGACTTGATAATTCACTGGCAGCTTACATTTAACGGAAGACCTGTACTATAGTGTACAGTACTTACACAGTGCAAATCGTACTTGGCGTCACTTATATCCTTGTTTATTCCCAAAAATATTCTATGCAGATTTTGCTTTATTCATCATTTTTACCAAATCGCATTCTTCCAAATTACATTTCAGCTACACATTCATTGCTGTTTCATTTTTTTGGATTCATGCGCTCAACAGTTACTGTTTTTCAGTTGTATAAGCGATCCTACAAATTGATGTAATCTATATGAAAAGGCAAGCGTGTTTAATTATAGATATAAAGCACATAACCAGCATAAATTCAAATAACTCATATATTCATGAAAGAATGATCGCAACATATGTTAAAATTCTGAATATAGATCGATTAAGAGCATCATTGATCCATTTTAGTTTTGTGTATCGGCTTCACAAAATCATAATTTGCCACATACAGTATTATTCATTCCGCTTTTTATTTTGGCAAGCTGGTTGTTTTGGCGTCTCCTTTGTTTATAATTGGCGGATTTGGCTTTTGTATTCAGACAGCAATCCAGGCCAGTTAATTGTTAAAACCCTGAAATTGGCTTGGGTAAAAAGGAATTTTGTCTGGCGGTAATGTCGGTACTTTCATGTGTGAATGGTTTCTACTGAGCAATATCAGCACGATTACCGTAACTGAGTGAACAGGAACTTATTTAAGGTCGCTTACATCAAAGCAAACTAGTTTTTATTTTAAAAGCATTATTTCTTAAACTTCTTTATCGTATTTTAGAGATATTATTTAAGTTTAGTGCAGTGGTGCCTATGATTCAAAACCAATGTATGTACTTCATTCATCACAAGTAAAATCTTCAATGTACACATGGTGACGCCATGATGTAAACATGCGCACAATATATGCGAGAGTTGAAATAAACACAATTTTCATTGTTCTAATACCACTATCACATTTTAATGAATTAGGTATTTCCATTTTCAGGGGGAAAAAAACCCCAATAATTACAGGTGACTTTCGACAATTTTAATACAATAGTGCATAAACTGACAATAGTAAACTAGCGCACAAAAGGGAGAAATTATTGTTGAATCTGTATAACATACCGCTAATGCTCAATTCTTGTCATCGTCTGATTAAATTATACATATTTTAATTTGGTGGAAATAATAAGAAAACACAGAATAATTCAATATATTTATTGACCCTTCAAACAAATTAGAATAATTTATAACATTTACATGTGATAATTCATACTAAGAGTCCCTTAACAATCACGAAGTCATGTTTTTTTTACATGAGGTTACGATCGATAAAATACGCCAATCAATCAGTAGAAGAAAAAAAAATTGTTTTAGGTGTCCCAAGACTTATAGTACATGAAAAATTTGCTTTAACTTCGTGTCCCAACTTTTATAGGTCATAAAAAAATTACTTTTGAAAATAATTAAGGGTGTCCCAAGACTTATAGTGTCCCAAGACTTACCGTCATTACGGTACTCGACTTTATCTTCACCCATTTCTAGACTGGTTCCCATTCTTCCCTATAATTAGTACCATGAGTCCTATATCCACCCTTGATTTACTTCACAGACTTGCATATGGTAGTAGAATGTACAGTAAAACCTGTCTTGAAAGACCGCCCCTTCTGCCAAAAAGCGGTCTCTTAAGACAGGTGGTGTCATAACAGGTTTATACAAAAAGACCAGTTTCCAAGGTCGAAATTCCACAATCACTGTACATTTATTGTATTCTTTATTCATAGTTCTTGTTAAAATATTGCATGCATTCATTTGAAAATAAATGTATGTAGCAATAAAGATACACATCTATTATTAAACATGAATCACATTTATATCTGAAAATCACATGTACATGTATTAGGATATGAATTCATTTCTAACTGACTCCTTGTCTTTTTAAAATAATAATAATAATAATGAGAACTTTGTATAGCACCTAATCTTTAGAAGCTCTAAGTGCTTTGCAACATTAGATAACACCTAAAAACATATATAATGATATGATTACGAAAAACAAACGCCATGAAATTAGAAAACAAAAACATGCTGAAAATAGTTAAGGTAAGGAAACATTAAGTATTTACGTCTATTCTTGCAGTCAAAATAGGTGAGTTTTAAGAGCACTCTTGAATGAGATCACTGTGTCTTTGTGTCTAAGTTCAGTGGGCAATTCATTCCATGTTGCTGGGCCCTGGTATGCAAAAGAATGTTGTCCGTATGACTTCATTTTGATAGTGGGAATAATGAGAATACAAGTGTCAGAAGAGGAGTGCAAGTATCTTGCTGGTGTGTACACATGGGTGAGGTGAGATAGGTATGTTGGACTGGAGCCAGTCAATGAAACGTAGCACAGAGAACAAATTTTGTGTTTGATTCTGGATCTAATGGGTAGCCAGTGTAGGGTACAGAGCAGGGGGGAGGTGTGCTCTGTTTGTGGTACTTTAAGGATGATCCGAGCAGCTGTGTTTTTAACTTTTTGGGGTAGATACCGAGACGAACCAGATGGAATTGAGTTACAATATTCCAGTCTTGAAAGTACTAAGGAACACACAAGTGTTTTAGTGGCATCAACTGAAAGATAATTGCAAATGGAGATATGCAGCCTTGCATATGTTCATGACATGTTGGTGCAATGAGAGAGTACTGTCTAGAGTAACACCTGGTTTTCGTACTGACTGTGAATTTAATGTTGGTGTTGCCGATATTTATTGTTCGAGGCAAAGGATGTGAATGAGAAAGTCTTTGTGTTGTAATGAGAATGGCTTCAGTTTTATCATCATTCATCTGCAGCTTGTTACATGTCATCCATGATTTCACATCGGAAATGCACCTCTACACCTTGGATGGTAGCATCAACTTCAGTTGGGTGGCTCGATTTGTATATTTGGGTGTCATCAGCGTACAATTGGTGAGACACTGGATGACGATCTATGACACTTGAGAGCGGCTGAGTGTATAGAATGAAGAGAACAGGTCCAAGAACAGAACCTTGTGGAACACCAAAACATAAATCAACTGGGCTGGAGTGTTTTCCATTTGCAGACACAATTTGTGTCCTGTTGACCAAGTAGGACTTGAACCATAGTAAACATCCTGAATTTGAGTTTTACCAACATTTAAACTGACTGCTATTATGCGAACAGTCTCCCCTTTTCACTTCTTTCAGTTACATTAATTCTTTCCTCCAGTGTTAGAATTTGTCTCTTTTTCATTGGAGGCTCTGCCATTGTTATTATGGTGCTAGGTGTTAATGTTATCAGTGATCAATTGTAATAATGACTGTAGCTGTTTTGATCAGGCTTTGGGGAAATATGGAATACATATACAATGTATATGTATCAATGAATTAAATAAAAAGACATAATTAACTCATCCAGAAACAGAATAAATTTATTTGGAGATAAAAGTCAAAGGATTAATTCACAGACGACGTAAAGGGATTAACTCCATAAACAAAGGGTGTAACCGACTGCACTAAGGTGAACAGATGACAGCTTGGTGTTTGGGTTGTAATCACTGTAACATTAAAAAAAAAGCAAGAAACAACACAACCCTTTAACAATGACAATCAAATCTGGAAAACGATTCTCACCTACTGGTATTAAAGACAAAGACATCATTCACACAGGCATTACGGATTAACTCCAAAGACAAATGATGTATGTGCCTGCAACATTGATTTCAGCACTACAGTGGCAGTTAGTGACGTGTACTTTAGTTTGGTTTACAGTCTGAAACAAAGGACACTACATGCATGATCTGTAAAATTTAGGGAAACGGTAACCAGCCTAATTTTTGTTTGTTTGTTTAGAACAGTCTTTACTTTTTAAGTGGTCATTGTTACAAAGGATTAAATAAAGGTCAGTGGTATTTGTCTCGGTTCTCGTGATAGGGTCGTTCATATTCATAGCATTGTTATTTTATAACAATCTCCCATTTGCAGCATCGTGGTCAATCCTATGGATCATACTTTCATCTTGCAGAAATAGCCGAGGTAATTCCGAATGAACAATCTACATGTACTCTAGACTGGTTTACAATCTATAACATACTGGGGTATGTCCTGATCCTGGGGCAAATGTTTAGATACAGTAAACGTACATTTCTCATTTCATATCCAGTTAGTGTATATATGGTTATATGGTGGGAATCTTGATAGTTTCCATGTTGTGAGCCAGGGGAAAGTCCACTAATCCACGGGCATAGCTCATGAAATTTATTGGATGTATAGGTGCATTTATCTCCTCATGAACATTTAATGTATACATGATTGTTGTGTGGGGATCTTCAAAGTTTCCCAGTTATGAGCCACGGTCAAGTTCCCAACTCCAGGGGCACAACCCAGTGTCTGTGCTGGATGTGTATCCAATTTTGTTTCATGCCCTTCAAACCTATATATAGTTATAGTCTGTGGATCTCAACAGTTTCCAAGTTGTGATCCAGAAGCAAGTCCCCTTGCCCAAAGTCTGTACTGGACACTCTCTGATTTTGTTTCATGCCTTTCAACCAATATACACATGTACAGTTAAAAGGTGAGAATTCTATCTGTTTCTAAGCTATGTCCCAGGGCAAGTCCCAATCCTAAGGGGCATGAATGATTTATGTCCTTCAAACCTATATGTGGTTCTAGGTTGGAGATCTCGACAGTTTCCAAGATGTGACCCAGGGGCAGATGACAAGACACACCCTTGGGACAAGACCAGAGAGTGTAACCTGAAAACCTGTTACATATATTATAGCACTGGCCTTGACGATGACAAAAACCAATTTTCAGATCTTCACATGCAACACTTAAAATATTGAAATTTAAAAAGAAACCTATCCCAAACCCCAAGGGTCATATTTGAATCTTAAAACCATTGTACACATCTAAAATACCACCTCCAATCATATCACAAAGTTTCAAGTCTATATCTTCAATGGTATAGGAGATATGCTACATTAATAAGTGGATGGCCTGACATAATTACCACTTTTTTTAATGCACAGGGATAAAAGTTATTGTTAATTTTTCGGGGACTTGTTTAAACATTATGACAGTCGATGATAATCATGAAAAAAATTTCAAATACTATCAATGCTTATACAAAAATCTTTGACTGGTTGACAAAGTACAGATTCCATGAAAGGGCTTGTTCGTGACATAACAGATTACAAATTTACATATACCAGTATTGGAACTTTTAAAGATATAAATAATAACATATATGAACCATATTGACAAGATATAAATAATAACATATATGAACCATATTGACAAGACTTATTTTAATTTTTAATACAACTATGAAAAACTGAAACTAGCTGAAACATTTTCCATCTACCACCCTATTAGTATGATAATCCAATTGTCTTGAAATAGTTCACAAAATATAAATTACTATTTTCCCTTCAATTGTAGAACAAAATGTTTGTGAGGTATATACAACTAGTGAACAGGAAAAAAAAAGAAGCAATTAACCAATGCACATAGCAGGAGATTATTATTATTATTATTATTAGAAAAATAAAGCCTTTTAAAGTCTGGATTTTTGTGTGAAGCTGTTAGAAGGAGGTTCCATGGTATTTGTAATAGACTAGTATTAGGTATTCAAAGTCAACTAAAGTTGGGATGATGGCAACATTGTTTTACATGCAAACATTCATACAAAAAACCTCATTTCCTCTTTCCAGGAACACAAATTTAAATGTATTTTTTAAACAGAAATTAAACCCATTCATTGGATGCACTGTTGGTAAAGTATATATCAGATGAAGGTAAATACATGTATATATGTAGAATCCTTCACCACAACAGTTACACTCCTATCAATGTAAGCTAAGTTCACAATGAGTCTCTGAAGAGACCAAACAGTTTTGGATCTTAATATATGACTCACTGCCATGCCTCCAATATGTTGGCTTGAATAGTTCTGTCAAACTGTGGTTTTAAAGGTCCTTTATGTGAAGCAATACCTGAAAAAAAAAATGGGTTCCTGGTCAATGACTGTTGTCTGTGTTGATGACATAGGCTTGAACATCTTTAGGTTTTCGATGAGGAAGTTCATCTTTAGCACACACCAATGGATTCCAAGAAGCTGTGTATGAACTGTGAATCAGAAGGTAATGTAGTTCCCAAGTATTCATGTTTTTACATGTAATGGTAAAGACATCACTTCACACTCGACTTTTCCTTGAAAATAAATAAGTTGATGAACCGGCAGTGTTGATACTCTGTTGCAAGAGAGTTTTGCTGCGTTTTGTTTCCAGAGAAGTCAGTGGAGGTAAGGAACGGTCTTTATACCACTCTCTCAAAATCTTCTCTTCTGAGATGAGGCTCCAGGCGTCTTCCAGATACTCTTCCAACTTGTTTTCTGAACTCGTCATCATACATGTGTTGTGTTGTAGATGACTAGGATGATTTATTTGACAACCATAACAATGTTCTCTGGCTATGCCGGTGATTCTTTCAGCTAAGTGACAAGCAAAACAGGAGACTAAGGGTTGTTCTTGTTCATGCCATCGTGACGTCATAACTATCTTTCTCATCTTGTGCACTTGTAGTCTGTAACTGTTGTTCGGTATGCAAAATATCAGTCTCTTTGTTTACAGTTGTGACTTCTTGTTCCATATCTTTTCTTCTTTGTCACAGAGTGTCTGTGTCTGCTGCTGTTCTGGACAGAAAAAATCCTCTTCACCTATTTCCACAGGTTCTTCTACCATCTTTTCTTTTAATAGCCTAGGATCACTTCTCTCAAACTGTTGATTTCTAGAGTATTGTCAAATTCAGCATACAAGATGACGTTTACTGTGTTCACCAAAGCTAGTGCAAACTGATGTTCCACACAGAGTTGACCTGCTTTTATAGCGTTGAAATGTTGTTCATTACTGTATTGGTCTGGAGTGAAATCAAATCCACACAAAGCATTTCCTTGAGCATTATCGTCGTACAAAATGCCATGATTACTCTTGGTTCCTAAATGTCCTTTGGCTTCAAACAGACTCGAGTATGATCTCGAGTAATTTTGCTGGGTAAGGTTAGGTTCCAAAGGTCTGGTACACAACGTCTGGCAATCTCGGGTGACTTCTATCTTGGACATGTTGAAATGTTGGAAGTCGAAAGGATTATGATCGATAGCTCCATGGAAGACAGCGGTGCCATCGATACCAACCAGTAAATGTTTTGGTAGCTGTCCTTGGAAAACATGATCTTTGAATGTGGATCAGAGTCCAGGGGCAGTGGTGAAGGTTTTCACTTCCACTCATCTTAGATGATACTTGGCTGTCGTTCTGTTCAGAGTTTGACTGATGTCATTTCCCACTTTAGGTAAGACTTCCACACAGCAGATGTAAAGTCCAGCTTCTTTGATTTTTGTTTTGAACTCATTAGCATTAGCCATCAAAAGGAACATGGTAATACGTCCATTTAATCTCAGGAGTACATCAACTCCATCTAACAAATACTTGTCTTGCAACTACATGTCCAAATGCAAATGATCCATCATTTCTAAACTGCATCCTTGTTTGATTTTCTTTCGACGGTTATTAAATCCAACATTGTGAGGATCGTCAGGTTCTGTCAACTCCACTGTGTCAGGTTTTCATACCATGGAAGCTTCCAGATGAGTGTTCTTGGCTTCTTTTCCGTACGTCAAGAGATTTTCCAGGTAAGCTTGATAACGGTAAGTATCCATGCCGCTGCTCACCGGTTTGTTATTCAAGTACAAATCCACTTTGCTGAACAACGAATGCATGAAATGTTTGATGGAAGCTACTCTAGCATTGGCTCCTGGATTGGTGTTGTCCACTTTGAGAACTTTGACTTTCAGGTACAAGTAACTGTCATCCAAATAGATGTAATCTTTGGTTTGTCTTTTGATTTCAAATTTGATAGGTGCTGAGGTAGCCCAAGACGGCACAGGATGAAATTCTACCAATTGGGATTCTTGTATCATCATCATTGGTGGCATGGCAAAGAGATCAAGTTCTGACTTGGTACATTCACAAGAATCTTGGTGAATCGTTTTTAGTTTTGTAATCAGCAATGTTTAACTCTCTAACTGCTGTTCTTCTTTTATTCTGAGTGCATTTATGATTGAAAAGCTTTCTGTGTCTCTTTTTGCCTTGTCCTTGCTGTGGTGTGGAATCAGTGCCTTCAACAGGAGTGTGAAGAGAACTTATAGGTGCATCTTTTTCCAGTTTGAAGCAACACATTTGTTCCAGCTTTCATTAATGCTTCTTTAGGACTTTGTTGGTCGTTGACAGTGTTCTAAAAATCTGATAGCCCGACGCTCGGGTCCCCTCTAATTTCAGATTGGGACCCTCCTATATTTTAAGTGAAAAGCCTGTTGGGCTTGTCAAATAAAAAAATCTAAATTTGCCTGAGAAAACTTCAATCTCGCTAACTAAATGCAGACTTTTATTGCAATGTTGTTGAAAAACCAGTACATTATAAATGTTTATCCCCATGTGGGCCCCTTAGTCATTTGAAGTTCATCTACTGATCGTAATTCTATAGAAAGCTGTAAACTTTGTACAATGCGAGGCATGTGACCTATGAATCGGGAACAGATTGCCCGGGGTTACATGTATCGTCCCACACCCTATTTTGACGCTACCCTCTTTTGACGCAGTGTCATAAACTCCCCGTTTTCGAGAGAACGCATCTTTCATTGATGTCACAACCACAACATTAATGTACACTGATCAACATCGAGTCACACAGACAGAAAAATTTGTAGAAAATCCTATCCTTATCGGTTGTGAAATGAAACAAAGACACATACCATTAAAAAAACGCCATTTCACTAATTCTCTTTTTTTCAACCAGCAAATCCTCATAAAAATCCTTACTAACTATTCTGACGGGGCAAATCAACTTCCCGCCATAATAGGCATCCAGTCTGCTACTCAACATGTGTTAACAACGTGACTCACAGCTGATAACTGCATCAGTAACACTGTTTAGAAAGGTGTACAATGTTATACAGTTTCATGTGGATGTGTCATAACTGATTTTCAGAGGTGGTTATTTGTTATTATAATTTGTGGAAATTTACAAAAAAACATATACTTTTACGATATATTTAATAATTAAATTAGTATCCTTTACATTTTTGCTTATTCAAATCAATTATTAGGATTTTTTATCTGATAATTAAGCAATTTTACTTTAACAGTAAATTTTCAATAATCTTTTAAGACATTCTTGATCTTTAACTTGTTTTGACCAATTTATTTCTTTAAGATTTGTTTGATAATGGCACGAATGATAAATAATGAAAATAAAACCTTCTCCTGTAATTTTATGTCTTCTGTCTTTGATTATTTGCATTCTGGATAAATAAGTTGTGAAGGATGCAAAACGGTTTAGATGTTCCATAAACAGTACATACAAAGATTGAGGTTCTGCATGTTCACAATGCTAATTAAGTATTGGGAAAAAGCTCACATGCTGAATCTAATTATTTTATAATTATAACTACACAATTTTATAATAATACCATCATGATTTTTCCAAATTTGATTATTTTTCCTTTCAAGACAAAATCTGTACCAAAACCAGATTAATGATAAATGTAAGAAAAGTTTAGGAATGCCAAGTTAAATTTCTGTCTAATTTTTCCCATAAACTTGAGTTTTCTATGTCCTATTGATGTTCCTCTGTAATATAGTTTTTTTCCCCACGCATATGTACAATGGTGTCACTACTAGAATAGACTTCTGTGAAGTGCGTCATTAAGGGTGACGTAATAGACAAACTTTCCGACGAGGGGTCGTCTGGTTGAAAGCATGCAAGGAAGAGTATTAGGGAATATATCATTATCATTTTTTATGCATGCTTTGCTAAAATAACTAATGTTTCTATACTAATGAGAGGCATCACTATGAAAGGAGTATATTTCTGAAAAGGTGAAAGTAAGTTCTTAAGTGCGTCAAAATAGGGTAGTCCAGGATACCTATAATTGGTGCTCAGTTGGCTTATAGGAATAAATTGAGCTGCCCCTTGATCACGCTTCTCGTTACATTCTGAATCGTACACCACCTTCGGTCTTTGAAAGTATTTACCTGAGCCAGTTACTATCTAGCTGAGGATTATTTAATCCCTTTATACCTTCTAAAATTTCAAATTGAGCCTTGTTCCATCTGCGCAAACTTTTTTAATTTGGAAAAGTAAAGCTGTTAACAGCAAGAGCAATGTTAACGAACTGCTATTTATAGTACAAGCACAGCCTAATACACGTCTTAAGGTGCATGTTTGCAACGCGGATCCTTACGCAGGTAAAACTAAAAGCCGGTACATTTATACTGTATAAAACGTGCACAATACCATCCGCTATAATCAGTAAAATTAAAATAAAGGCTACGAAACTAGTGAAAAATTTTTCTGAATCATAAAAATGTAATGTAAGTCGAATCTAGACATCATCATTTCTTTGTTAATTATATGCCACACATTTCCAAAATAACGCAGTCTGAATAAAAATGACAATTACGCTAATTAATGAATTGTCTCTGTTTGTATTTAAAAGAGAAAATGTATGTTATGATCACTTTAGAAGTAGTTGTCAAGCAAGCTGATAGTTACTCTGTGGATAAAATGAGTTTGCTAAAGTATTTTCGCAAGGAAGGTAATAAGGGCGATTCGGAGAAGGAAAATTTTTGTGAAAGTGGAGGATAAAACATAAGACTGCTACTGAGTGTGCAGTAGCTATTTCTCCAAAGAGATATAAGCAAGAATCCGTGGTGGCAAAAATGTCAAATATGACACTACTAAGAGACAGAGAAATTTTCAGTCGTATTGTGGGTTGATTGTTATCCCTGGCTTGAATGTATTGACTAGGAAGGAAAGATGTTTTGCAATTATTGCAAACAATATCCCAAACTGGCACAGGTTGGAAATTCACCCAGTGTATTTGTCAGTGGAACTGACAAATTCAGGATTGAACCAATCAAGTCTCATGACATGTCTGGACCCCACAAGGCCTGTGCAGCACAATATATTGAGGACTTTAACCCAGACACAGCTATCAACTGCTGGTGCAGGTGGCAGACATATACATGGCCATTTTTTCAAATCCATCAGCTAAAACATATATACATAAACATGAAGAAGCCAAATGTATAACAACCAATGTTTTTGAAAAATTAAATTCTTTTAAGAAATAATTATGTTGTATATTATTTTGTTTGTTTTTTTATGGATTAAGTACATACATCTCATCAAATCTCGGCAAGTGATTACCATTTTGGGACAAGTGAAAAGTAAGGTGGGACAAGTGAATTTTCTGAAACCACTTGTACTGGACTACAATAAAAATTTGCTCAGCCCCGAGATGTGTCCATTATTTTTATTTTTCATTGGTACAAGTAATCCTACCATGTGGTGTGAAACATTTGTCATGACTGCTCAATCAATATTTTAAGAGGTTATTATACTGTAATTTGTAACAATATGGATTTTTATTGTACAATTCTGTGTTGTGTTGAAAAAACTATTGGATGAAACTCCAACGGCATAAAGTTTAATACACATTTTTCAACACAAGATCGACGTGTTCGATAAAAATGCATTTTGTACAGTTCACTGTATGATGACCTTTTTATTATACACCTAACCTTAATTCTAACAAGACTTTCTTTATATTTCAAAACGTCCTTTATTTTCCATAGTCTGCCAATGTCGAGGTTTATTTGTCACTGCTGTATATAAGCTAATTACTTGAGCCTCAACAATAATTTGCCTAAAGTTGTGAGAAAATTAAGATGGCAGTAATTTAAAATGCAACATACCATTGAAAATAAAATAAAATAAAATAAGACTAACCAGATGATGATCTTTATAATCATGATTCTTGTTTTATATTGTTATTATTATTATTGTTGTTGTTCCTCGATGTTTTTGTTTTAGTTGTGTGGTAGTTGTTGTTGCCATTAAAGTTGTCAAGCTCTTATTATAACAGCTCATAGTTCTTGGTGTATTTTATTAACTCCCTAGAACTTTCAACTTATAATATTTTATAATTCCAACTGTTAGGAATTGACCAAGTGATTGGATATAATGGTCACATCATACTAACATGGAATTTTTTAAGCATCTGTAAATTCTGGGGAGTACTTTTGGTTACAACTCGTTTCCAGAGCACTTTAGGTCAAGCTTTGTCTATACCAACTCCTTACAAGGCAATAACAACAACAACAACATCATGACTTCAGATCAAACTTTGCAACCGCAAATAAAATCTCCGATTAGAAGTTTAAACAATGTAATTGCACAGTCCTTCCTGCACTCCAGCACTCTGTAGCCAAACAAAGCATCTGACAGGCTTTATGAGTCACTCTACATTCATAAATTACAACATTTTTGTTTCGATATTATTCACCAGCTGTTACTGAAGGTCAGTCATATGGTTTATGAGCGGCAGATCTTGATAAGAATGAACACAATTTTTGTTTTGAAAGATCAAAACGTGCTGAAAGCAAGAACAATGAATACAAAAACAACCTGTACCAGACACAAGCTTTTTGTTGAAAAAAAGCAATAGCCTGGTAAAAAAATGACGAAAAATCATATAGTGACAAAGGCCTTCAAATCACCGCTATGACCTGCTCCGATACTCAGTCCTATGTATAATAATGTACGAGTCAAGGACCCTTGGCTAGTGAAGATGGCACTAGGTTGAAGAGGCCAATTGAAAGAAAACTACTTGCTACCTAAATTAAATGTTTTATTAAAAGAATCCACTGCTTTGACAATAGAAAGGAGGAAAATTGGACTTGTAAGGATTAAATGATCATGGTTGGGTATTTATCAAAGTGTAAATGTTCCTTAATTAATCAAAAAGTTAACGTAAAGCCCTTTGGACTTTATTTAATTTCTGTGCGATTAGGTAAAATTTACACATCGATAAATTGTGCCATAAAATTTCAAACTGTGAGAGGCCCCAGGTGACAGATTGGTCTAAGGCACTCGATATTACAGATCACTGACATCTCGCCTCCATCCACATGGGTTTGAGTCCTGGGCTTGGCCAACGTGGATATGTGATAAAGCTTGCCAGTAGCTTCCTGTGGGTTGATGATTTTTTCCAGTTTCCTTCTAAACCAGATATACTGGCCAGCATGTATAGCCTATCATGCGCTGAAAGATGCTGTTAAAACCACAAACCAGAGTAAATTGCAAGAATAGTGATCCATTTTTTTATCATAACAAAAGTAGAAGTAAAATAATAATTTCTTAAAATTCTATGTTATTTTATAATTTTGTTATAAACAAGTGTCGCATTCACAGAGGTTTGTTTATGGATATATATTCCATTTGTCTTCAAAAATATACTTCAGAAAGAACTTTTGTTAAGATTTTGGTGGAGGGGGGCTATTTTTAATAAATATGAAAATCGAAATATTAATGCGACATTTTATTAGAGAACCTAGATTAGCCAGGTATGGAATGTGGGAATACACATTTTTGAACAAAGAAAAAAAACTTTAACCTCCCCTCTGAACAATATTCACCATCCAATATGGATTTTAGGCATCCAATATAACCTATGCATGCAAGTTAGATTCAGAAAATGTACAGCAAGTAATTTGAATAGTCAGTCAATGGTATAAATAAACCATTATGATTGGTTACACTATAGTAGTCGTATAATAAATAAATATATTGGCACACAGCTATCATATATTTACATACCTGTTGTATATTCACTGAAGAATTAATACAAGCTAAAATGCTGAATAAAGATCTGAATAGATTCTTATCAATTGTTATTTCAACATTCGATTCATTCAACTGTTAGTTTTGACAAGTTTTTTCAGCACATTATTTTGACTGCAATTGTTGGATTTGAGAGGCAATAATAATCTCTGCTTTGTTTTGTGACAGCATTTCCAAACAAATTAAATGTTTTACACGCTGAAAATATTTGGAGAGGACGTAATTTTATCAAATGACAATACCCCTTTGTTGGAAGAAGAAAAAAATTGATATTAGATCGACCAACACAGGCAATTGAGTAAGGTATGTACACATGATCAGTTGAGTATAAACAATTTTTGCATGATTACTGTAGCTGATTATACATACTTAAGGCTATTTAAACTACCACTTCATTATTATTCACTATTATTTCAAATATTTTCAGTGCGTTAGTTCTGTGACTTTTATTGTATTTAAAAGCACAAAGTTCAGTAGAGTGGTGGTGCCTGTGATGGGAAACCAAGAGGTGTGCTTCATTCAGCAGGAGTTGAAAACTTTCATGTAGACCTACATGTGGTCACACTATCTTGTAAACAAAGTCACTCACTGTGAGTGATGAATCCTATGCAGGAGCTATTTTCATTGCTGCATTGGTACCACATTTTAATGATTTAAGTATTTAAATGTTCAAGGCCAGAAACATTGCAATTACTGGTGAGTCACGACTGGTAACAATTTTAATGCAATAATGTTTAAGGCAACAATAATAAAATAGTTTAGTGTAAAAGAAAGGGGAGAAGCTGTTGTTTATTTGGTATAACAGTGAATAAATGATAAATGCTTGTGAATGTCTGAAAAAATTATATATGATTGAAATAGAAATAAGAAAATAACAGATTAAACTTAAACATCTTTCTTGATTTCTCAAATAATTTATATCAACCTACTTTATATCAATGCCATTTCTTGTAGTAATGGAAGCAGTCCCGTAACAACCAATAAGTCCGGAACTCTAACGTTATGAACAATAGAACATGCTGATTGGCAAATTGGGAAAAAAGTTCTTAGGTATCCCAAAACCTGAAGTGCATAAAAAATTACTAGGATTTCATGTCTCAACTTTTATAAGACACGAAAAAAAATTTGAAAATAAGGGTCTTCCAACTTTTCTCGTCTGAAGACATTACAGTAAGTCATAAAGAAGTCTCTATTTAAAATGGAAGACATTACAGTAAGTCATAAAGCAGTCTCTATTTAAGTCTGAAGACATTACAGTAAGTCATAAAGCAGTCTCTATTTAAAATGGAAGACATTACAGTAAGTCATAAAGCAGTCTCTATTTAAGTCTGAAGACATTACAGTAAGTCATAAAGCAGTCTCTATTTAAAATGGAATTATATTTACTATATGCCAAAATAAAGCAGAAATTTAAGTGAAACAAACTTGATATATCTTTCTGCATTATTATTTTTTCTAACAAAATTCACTGGACATGTTTTTGAGCCTAACTTATTTCTATTGCTATGGTTGCTGCCAATGTAGTGTTATCTCTGCTCATACAAAATGTACAGCAATCTATTCCAGTACATTCGAAAAATACTAACAAGAGTTAAGGCTGAAATACAACAAAGTAAGGGGTTCTATTTACTTTTTCTCGGGCGAAAAATAGTTTTATTCTCTTAAAGATAAACGCATTTTTATTGTGTTAAAAAATAATTTCAGTTCACAGTCAGCAACTTTATCTCACAGGAGTCCATAATTCTGAAAAATATGCCAATAAATTTTAATCTTCTGTCAGGAAAAGTCTTCAACTTTAATGCTTAAACCAACTTCAGGCCGTCTTTTGTTCTTGCCTTCACTAAATTCTCCTTGTAATGTCTTCTTCTCCCTTCTGCAAAATTGAATGAAAGCCATTCATAAACTGGCATTGACAGACAATTTACATATCTATTCTTGGCTTCAAAATTAAGATGACAATCAGTTACTAAAGATATCCATAAATCTTTGTTTACATGACAAACAAAGATATCAGACCATCCATTGATTATGTTGATTCTACCTTGTCACACATTTAATTAAATACAGGATTTATAATTTTATACAGCAATATGAAAACGCAGGCACTTGGATTACAAGCATATCATGGTACAAACATTAGACCCATATTAATAATAACCCAAAGTTTCAAATGAATATAGTAACTTATGCATAAGATATGTCTTTCAAAAACTTTAACACAGAACATAAATACCATTGTTGACAACAATGCCACCACCACCGGAAAAGTAATATATATGTCTCACCACTTAGGGGCAAGACAAATATTAATCAAAAAGCTAGAAATATAACAGATAAATATAATTATATCTATATTATAAATAATAAAATATAAATAATTTTTTAAGTAAAATATTTTTCTTTGCAAGTCGTCTGCTTGCTGAGACAGAAGTCAGAAGAGTGGTCTCCCCTTGAAAACAGTATTGTTTCAAATCCTGGCACTGATCAGTTAGAGACCCTGAAACTGGCAATTTGACCAATTCCACATTTTGTTTGCATTTTATATGCCTTCCATTCACATCTGAATTTTATCTATCATCTTGTCGTTTGTGTATGGTCTCAAAAATGCAGTCAGATTTTGCATTTATTGCTGTATCCATTGTTTCCTTTAGTTTTCACTTGTATGGAAATGCATTTACATAAGCTGGGGTTTTCGTTTGAGTGTTAAAGGGAGATAAGTATAGCTTTTGTATCTTGTCTTATTTAAAGTGTGCTTTAATGAATCAACAAATGCTTAAAATGCAAAGACAGCACTGAATTTACTATGAAATAGAACTGCAACTAACAAAAAAATTTAAAATTGCAGTTGTAGAGTATTTGTCAGCAAATTTTATTTCATATTTCATTCCTTCTTTCAAATAAAGATTGTATATCTACAGCCACCATTACATCTAACAGAAACAATGTCACAGCTTGTAAGATGTGAAAAACTTGGTAAAAAGAATCTGATCCTGGATTATCATGCAAAAGGGTTTTCGACCGTGAAAAATCAGCGGCAGCTTGAAAATAATTGATTTTCAAATACATTCATGAAATGCATTCGTGTTTTGTTCTGTTTTTGTTTATCATTCATCATTCTATGTTTTACATTTATGCTCTCAGCTTTCTTCAAAATGCATTCATCACATCATTTGTGTTCATTCTGCATTTCATTTGTGTTCATTCTGTATTCCATTTGCCTTCATACAGCATTCTATTTGCACTGTTTTAATTTTACTGGTAAAATTATCTACTTCAGGGTCTGTACTATACTAGTGTGGATCTACACACTCTTCCAGGGATGTAACTGCTGGGAGTGCATGGTGGTATATGATCATATTATGACTGGGTAAGTATTATTGAAGAAACACATTTTACTCCAAAAATTGGTTTCTTCTTCAAATATATTACCAATCAAAATACATTAGGAGATCAGAGGTGAAGGGAGTTGTATCCCCTTACCCTGGAGTTGAACCCAGTTCCAGTCTCCTAAGGTATGTGAAGCAGCTTCAAGTCACATGTGAGATGTGGGCTAGCGTTATCAGAGGTCAATTAACCCTTTCATACATGTGAGATGTGGGCTAGCATTATCACAGGTCAATTAACCCTTTCACACATGTGAGAAATGGACTAGCATTATCACAGGTCAATTAACCCTTTCACACATGTGAGATATGGACTAGCATCATCACAGATAAATTAACCCTTTCACACATGTGAGATATGGACTAGCATTTTCACAGGTCAATTAACCCTTTCACACATGAGATATGGACTAGCATTATCACAGGTCAATTAACCCTTTCACACATGTGAGATATAGACTAGCATTATCACAGGTCAATTAACCCTTTCACACATGTGAGATGTGGGCTAGCATTATCACAGGTCAATTAACCCTTTCACACACGTGCAATATGGACTAGCATCATCACAGGTCAATTAACCCTTTCACACATGTGAGATATGGATTAGCATTATCACGGGTCAATTAACCCTTTCACTACTATTGCTGTTGTACAGCTTCCCTACTGCCAAGTATTATCATGTCAGTTACTGAGACAGGTTGCAAGGCTGAATACTAGAGCATTATCATGTCAGCTACCAAGATTGGTTGCTAGGCTGAATACCAGTGTTATCATGTCAGCTACCAAGACTGGTTGCTAGGCTGAATACTAGAGCATGATCATGTCAGCTACCAAGACTAGTTGCTAAGGCTGAATACTAGAGTGTTATCATGTCAGCTATTGAGACTGGTTGCTAGGTTGAATACTAGAGTGTTATCATGTCAGCTACCAAGACTGGTTGCTAGGCTGAATACTAAAGCATTATCATGTCAGCTACCAAGACTGGTTGCTGAGCTGAATACTAGTGTTATCATGTCAGCTACTGAGACTGGTTGCTAGGCTGAATACTAGAGTGTTATCATGTCAGCTACCAAGACTGGTTGCTAGGCTGAATACTAGAGCATTATCATGGCCGAGTACATAAGATGACAGCAAAAACATGGTTATATTTATTTTCATTATTTATTGCTTGATTTCAATGAAAAAAACCCCCAGCTCAACCTGTATTGTTTTTTATTGATATACTCCTATGTCCCATCATACACAATATTTTCCAGTCATGTAAGTTGTTTTGAATGACACCAAATAAATGTAATATTTGCATATTTACATATAAAATATGAATGAATTACATGGTCTCCAATTCCAAAGCTGAGAGTGTTACCATATATACTCGCGTATAAGCGGCATCCAAATGCAAACAACACAAACCCTGATCTGGGTCTATGCAGTTTGCATCGGTTTATATGCGAGTGTATATGGTACTTCTCAAAACAGCCATTGCCCACACACAAATGTACTTGGCACTGTTTATAACCAAGGAAAACATAGATTTCCAGTTATTTTCTATAGGCTTATATGATTAGATAACTTATTCTCTATTTTTTTGGTCACATGCACTGAATCCCCCTTGGAACTTCAAAACACACTGCATATATTAGAAAGCTATCTAATATTTTAACAAACTATCAATTTTAAAGACACAGTCTTGGGAACTTACTCTTTCCTTTTGAGATCTGCTTCCCGCTGAAGCTGTTCTTTTCCATCTAAGTCTTGCAATGTCATGAAGGTATCTTTGTTTAGTGGGTCAAAAGACAAGTCCTAAACACAAAATGAGGAATAATATTTAATGTAAGTAACCAACAAAGGCTTTGTCCAATTTGTTCAAGATTCTGATTATTGTTTACTGATCTGAATTTGACACTATATAATTTCATTACTTGATAAGCAAACTGTTCGACAGTGTGAATCAACAAAGCATTACCTAAAAAACCCAAATTTTTAAGTAAATTATGTTTCTCCAAGAATGCTTACCATATCACATTAATGTTAGGGATATAAGCCTGCTACCTCTTGAATCCAGTCCTACTTTTCTGTCTATATCATATAGACAAAGGACAATAACTCTTGCCCATTACTTCCCCTTGCCACCACCAGGTGTTGCTAGTTTTTAAGCTGAGCGATATACCAATGAGGATGCTCACATGGCGGGGTGGCTGGGAGGGTTTTTAAGTAATGTGATAGGGTAAGTATTCTCAGAGAAACATAATTTACTTTAAAATTTGCTTTCTCCTTTAAATATGTTCCCTGATCGCTTTAACGCTCGGAGAATAGGTAATAGGAAGAGGGATTGCTGAGCATCCTACCTGTATCTCAGGTATCCTTCTAGGGAATAAAAGGCTGGATTCCCTATGCGAACGATAACCCACTCTCCTAATCTGAAAACAACACAGCCTAGGGTCATGTGATCTGTGACCCTATTATCTGGTTAAGAAAATGATTACTGAATTCTTCTTAATGACAAATTTCACTAGAGAAACCAGCGAAGCTAAGAGGCTGTATTGACTTTAACTGGGTCTGGTGTTCATTTGGGCCACCACCACAGGACCTACCAGATTCAGAGTTTGTCTCTGCAAAGCCAAATTTCCGAGATAAAAACTGGAGAAGGTTGACTCTGCATGGTAGCCAATAGCTTCTATTATAGCTCCGATCGAGATGTTATGTTTGAAAGTGAGGCTCACAGAGATTGCTCCAATTTTCGTGACCTGAAATCCTCATAAGGGGACACTGATCTTTTGAGACTTTAGGGTACACCAAGCGTATAACCCACTTCAACCATGAAGGTAGGGCTTGAGGGGTGATATCCTGCTTCCTGGCCTTCACTGGGAGAAAGAGACATTTGCGTGTGCCATGACTTGCCTCTGTGCGCTTCAAGTAGTGCTTGAGGGCACGGACTGGGTCTTGCATGGCTGCTGCTCTCAACATGTCTAACAAAGAGAGGGAGCATATGAAGACTCTCGGCTTGCCCACTGATGGCAACCTATTTTTGGCCACAAAGCCTGGTTGTGTCATGAGGACCACCAAACCATCCAATCTGAACTGAAGATAGTTTGGGTCAGCTGAAAGGGCATGTAACTCGCTCACTCAGCATGCCAAAGCTAAGGCTATCAGGAAACATGTTTTGTATGTTAGTAGCTTTAGCTAGGTTCAGGCTAACGGCTCGAATTTATTTGAATTGAGCCATGTTAAAAGCCAGGGCAGATTCCATTTTGGAAACAGTGTGAGAGATTTTGGTCGATCCAAATCAACATTGGCTAGTAGGTCAGATAGATCTTTATCATGACTGATATCTCTTCTGCCATGACGAATGTGTCAGATATCATGGAGCAGTAGCCTTTAATGGTAATTGGGGCCAGCTTTTCCTACTTGTAGAGCCAGAGGAAAAAGTTGGCCAGTTGAGGGATTGAGGCACTCAAAGGGACGATGTTATTGACTCTGCACCAGTCCCTGAAAATACGCCACTTTCCCTCATAAGCCTTCAGAGTGGAGGGCCTTCTTGCCTTCAAGGTTCTCTCCACAGTCAGAGGTCTAAATTCTTTTTCTCGCATGGCTGTCCAGACAAAAGCTAGGCGTGAAGGAGAAAACTTGAGACACTTGGTTACTTATGCCTCCTGAGCTGCCTAAAAATGGTGGTACACTCCCACACTATCATAATTACCTGTCCATACACTCTTAGACCATATGGTGCTCACACAGCATGTACTGACGAAGTACATTTGTACACGCAAGGCATCGACTCGTGCATGTCTTCCCTAGCCTTGAACTTGTTCTATTTATGACACTTTGTCAACATGTTCACTGAAACAACAAAATAAAACAAAACACAACAAAAAATGTGTAAATTAACAATGCAGCATGTTAACAGGTTGCTAAAACAACACCCGTTATTAACTGGGTGAGTGAACAATAGGCAGTGTGCATGAAACCGTGAATCACAATATGCATCAATGATAGCATGTTATACCATGCGATCAAAATAGACGAAGTCTTAGAAAGTGACAAGTTCAGAAAAACATTGACAAAATTTCAAAACTTATGTATACTACCAGTAGAGGAATGATTAATACACAATATAAATCCAAATTCTGGATGGATGGTGAAAATTCACATCAATATTGGCATGTATTGATGGGAGGTTTCATATGATGTTGACTGTATGACAGCCAAGCTTAAAAACTAGTAACACCTGGTAGTGGCAAGGGGAGCTAATGGGCAAGAGTTATTGCCATTTCTCTATATGATATAGACAGAAAAGACAAATTGTCATCTTTTTGTAGAAGTGGATTCAGGATGTAGCAGGGTGATATCCCTAATGTTAATGTGATCAGGGAAGATATATGAAGGAGAAATACATGTACATGGAGAGAGAGAGAGGAAAGAAGGGATGTACCGTTTATACTAAATTATAAGTCTACCCCCCCCCCTTTTTAGGGCTGCAAAAAGTGAATTTCTCTTTGACCCTCCTATAAGTCGGGGTGTATTTTGCAAGTCAGATCCGTCTGAAGGGGTGAATTCTTAGTGAGTCAGAAATGCACTTTGGAAATATAAACAAGCCAATAGTTAAGAAAAAGAAAGACAAAACCAGTGTAAAATATGTTTATATTATTGAGTGAAATATGTCACAAATAAATTGACAACTTACAATTTGTCCATCTTTGTGTAATAAAGTCCATTGAAATCCATAATGCTTGACATTTTAAATCCATTTATATGATAAATCCACGAATTCAATTATAGGTCACATACCGGTATAAAAATAGAAGTTCAGTATGATCCGATTCACAATATCCCGTAATATGTTAATTCCACTTTTCTTGTGATTCACAGTATCCCATAAATGTCACTATCTAATGTCATCTGGTACAAAGTCCAAGAATGAACCCTCATTGTCTGATAAAGTTCTGAAATCCCTTACATCGTCGTCTAGTCATTGTAAATCGTCGTCGTCTAGTCATCATAAATCTCGTCCGACTTCGATTCCTTGGCTTTATTGTCATATGCGGGTGCTTATGCAGAGACTGAGCTTGGACTCTGTAAGTAACACCTGGATCATAAAGTCAGAGATCTATTAAAGGTTGCAACTGAACACATGTGAATTGTGCGGCAAGAGCACAGGGAGTTCAAATAACCACCCTCTGTTACTTGTCACTTAACAAGTATCAAACTCGTGGCTTGATCAAAGGGTTGTCATGTGGGAAAACAAAAAGTGTGGTGCCTTTACAAGCAAAGGGATTAAGGTCAAAGTATATGCATAGGAAGTTGTAGAACTCTACTTGGCACTGAACAAGTATTAGATTGGCGGCTCAATCAAAAAGATTGTCAACTTGAAAACAAAGTGAGTCTCTTTACAAGCTAAAGGCTTATCGGCCCACATGCACTGGCAGATAACTTGGGAAATATCACTTGGGAATTAAATCTGACTTGTGGAAAAGGAAAATACAAATTAAATCAAAACTTTTATTGCATCAAGCACAGTCTTTATAGAGCAAAACACAAATATTAAATACAGGTTGTTCGGACTGGCATGACAATGGAAGCAATATACTTACCAGTAAACACCCACGGTAAACATTGATGGACACTTCATTTTGCGGTAGGTAGTATTTAATTTACTGGTAATATTTTCAAATTATGAAAATCCAAATAACTGTAGATATATGTATTGTGTAATGAATACCGTCATGAAACGGATAAACACAGTGCATACCATATATGCATTACTGCATAGGAATAGTGGCATGAAAACGTAAAAATATATGAATTGACAGTATTTTTATGTACTGCAAACATCTAGAGTTTCCAACATTATCCCAAGATTTATATATATTTTTTTTAATGTCGCGCTTATAAGACGACCCCTACTCTGCATGAATCGAATTTTAAGTAAAAAAACGTCGACTTATAAGCGAGTATATACGGTACTATCAAATATGATCGCGAAATATGATAAAAGTTTCTAAAGCTTTTGAAAATTTCGTTAAAAATGAAGAATACTGTGAAATCAAAATTTTTGTGGGAACCAATTTTTGTGTATTTTTTGGATACTTCAAAAAATGAATTATAGGATCCAATGAACAATGATGCTTCAGTGAAAACAGGAGGATCCCTTCCCCAATTCATGAATTTAAGTATCAATGTGGATGTAATGTTTCACAAATCCACAAACAAAATTCATAACAACAAAAATACAAATAAATTTATGAATTCAAAGTAGATCATCGTACAAGAATTGGGTGGAAATAAGGTAGGAAAGAACATCAAGAATTCATGCAACGCAGATTAAAAAATGTCATACTATTAAAATCGGTACCAATAACAACTGAAACTAGAGAGGTTTTGTAGAACACATATCCCCATACTCCCCTGTTTTATGGCATTGCTGGATATGTCTCGTCATGCCCATTAAGTATGTATATATAGCTATAAGGTGGGGATCTCAATAGTTTTGGAGTTATGACCCAGGGGCAACATCCACAGCCATATCACAACCCCTTTGAGGTGGATCAAAATTCGAAGACAGTTGTGGACATGGACGGACCACCGTCAATCATATTCCAAGGTTTCAAGTCTCTACCTTGAACAGGTTAGGAGGAATTGTGCAACAATTGAGACTCCTGAAATTACTATACATTTTATAAAAAATTATAAAGATACAAAAGTGTTCTCAGCCATTAGGCTCCCCACCAGGGGTTGGATCAAAATTCTAAAATCATTGTGCACTTCTACAGACCATCCCTAATCATATCCCAAGGTTCAAGTCTCTATCTGGAATGAAGTAGGAGTTGTTGCATGACATTACACACACACACACACACACCCTGCCTTTCTTCAAAAAGCACAGAGATAAATGTACCAGTACTTTTAAACCTTTCATCCAAATCAAGAACTTGGGTCTTCCAAAGTATAAAAGCTATCAACAAAGTTTGGTCCAGATCTGTGAGGCAGTGCTGTTCTTATTGTGTAGAAACCCTTCTCCTTCTTTCAGTCACAGTGACTTTAACCTTTGACCGCAAAATCAATAGGCTCATTCCTTACTCCAAGTGCAAGGCATCCACAAAGTTTGGTCCAAGTATGTGATGTAGAACTAATGCTATCATGCACAAACCATTTTTCTTCTTTCAGTCATGGTGACCTCGACCTTTGACCCCATACTTGATACAGTGCAAGTGCAATCCATCCACAAAATTTGGTAACTTAGTATAGATGGTGGACAACTCAAGTTCTTTGTGCAGAAACAAAATTGGTAACATACAGATGGACAAAATCATAGCATAAATGATCTGCCTAATGGCAGGCATATACAATGGCATCAATGATGGCAGGCATATACAATGGCATCAATGATGGCAGGCATATACAATGGCATCAATGATGGCAGGCATATACAATGGCATCAATGATGGCAGGCATATACAATGGCATCAATGATGGCAGGCATATACAATGGCATCAATGATGGCAGGCATATACAATGGCATCAATGATGGCAGGTATATACAATGGCATCAATGATGGCAGGTATATACAATGGCATCAATGATGGCAGGCATATACAATGGCATCAATGATGGCAGGTATATATAAACTATGTTGCATTACCACGAGTAGCAGTGGTCATATTAACATCCTGTATTTTCAGTTATGTTAAGGATATACTGTGAATACAGTTTTTCCTGAGTACCAATTTTCATGGATTTCATGTTTTGTCACAAACTACAAATTTATAGACCCAATGAAAAATAATCCCTCTGTGGAAACAAGAGGACACCTGACACAATCCATAAATGTTGGTACTGATAAAAATCTAATTTTCCACAAAAAAAAGAGAAAATCAATACCCAAGAATATAAATTAATTGACAGTTTCAAGTTTTCTAAAAGTTTTCTTTAATGCCGAGATAAATATCAATAACTGATATACATATTAATTACACCTAAGACTTACTTTGGCACCAATGACATCTCCATCCTTTATGTTATATGGTGACTGGCAAAGACTAGCTTTGTGTGGCTTTCTTTTCTTTTTTCCATTCTTCTTTCCTTGGGACTGGAAAAGAGACATTATAATATGGCAGTACAAAATACAAACTTAATATCATTATATCCTTTAAACCTGTTTCTTATCTTCTGCCTTACTTTAAGTCTTCAGCATCTTCACATACTGAAAACAGACAAGGCCGTAATGTAGCTAAACCTCTATGTGAAATGGGTCTACTGTTAATGATGTTGATTGCAATAAAAGCAAGAGGCACAAGTGAGCTGACATCTGCCAAATGCAAATCAGTTGGCTATGAAATCTGGGTCAACAGTATGCTTTCTGCCAAAATTTATTCAAAATTTGTCAAATGGTTATGAAAACAGTTGCTTGAAGATTTTTTTTAAAAACTCTTTATCCATTGTTGACAGATTAGCATCATTTGTACAAAACTGAAGAGCTTTTATCCATGGATACTTTCTGTCAAATTTGATCCAATTCAAATATTAAAAAAAAAAAAGAATTTCTATTTTAAGTAACATTGGCTATATTTAGTTGCCAAACTGGGTATGACTTGTACAAACATGAAAGTCCTACATGCTAGCATACTTTCTGTCAAATTGGGTATGACTTGTGCAAACATGAAAGGCTTTCATGCAAGCATGCTTTCTGTCAAATTGGGTATGACTTGTACAAACATGAAAGGCCTTCATGCAAGCATGCTTTCTGTCAAATTGGGTATGACTTGTACAAACATCAAAAGCCTTCATGCAAGCAAGCTTTCTGTCAAATTGGGTATGACTTGTACAAACATGAAAGGCCTTCATGCAAGCATGCTTTCTGTCAAATTGGGTATGACCTGTACAAACATCAAAGGCCTTCATGCTAGCATGCTTTCTGTCAAATTGGGTAAAAGTCTACTTAGCAGTTTCAAAAAAATGTCATTTAACAGTTTTTCTATTTTAGTATAGTGGTAGCCATATTGAATGATGGATCAGCATCATTTATATAAATTTAAAGGGACTTCATGCCAAAATTTGGTCACATTCTAAGAAGCAATTTCGTAAGAAGTCATTTACAGGTTTGTATATTTTTAAAAATGGTGGCCATATTGGACAGTGGAGAAGCATTATCTGTGTACATTTATGAGGCCTTTATACCACGATGCTTGCTGTCAAATTTTGTGAAATCCTATTTAGCAACTTTACAGAAGTCATTGAAAGGATTTTCTATATTTTTTTAACAGCAGCCATATTGGATGGCAGATCAGCATCATTTGTAAAAAAAAAAAAAAAAGGAAGGCCTTTAAGTTGGGATGTTTTCTGTCAAATTTGGTCCAATTTTGTTAAACAGTTTTGAAGTAGTTGTTCAAAAGTTTTTATGGTTTTAAAAAGAGTGGACATATTGGATGGTGGATCATCACCATTTGTAAAGACCAGCAATGCATTTATGGTTTTAAAAAGAGTGGCCATATTGGATGGTGGATCATCACCATTTGTAAAGACTAGCAATGCGTTTATGCAAGAATGATTTATGTCAAATTTGTTGACATTCTATTTATCAGTTTTTGTGAAGTTATTTAAACATTTTTTTATATTTAGTAACAGCAGACATATTAGATTATGGATTGGCAATATTTGTATAAATTTGAAATGCCTTATGCCAGGATGTGTTCTTTTCATACTTGGTCAAATTCTGTTGAGTGAATCTTTTAGAAGACATTTAAAAGTATTTCTATTATTGATACTGGACGTCATATTTGTGATTGGCATGATTTGAGCAATTCGAAAGACATTTATGCAAGAATGCTCTCTGATAAAATAGGTTGAAATTGGTGCAGTGTTTTTATAAATGAAGTTGAAAACCGAAAAGGAAGAAGTTGACGACTGATGCACACCAGATGCAGGACCATACCATAAGTACATCTGACCTTTTGGCCAGGTAAGGTCAAATGAGAATTTTGCAATTTCACAAGTAATTTTCAACATGATGTTTAGCCAAACATTAATGCATAGTTTCTGTTGTAAATAATAGACCATGTCAGCATCTTGGTTTAGATGTTACAAACACTGAAATGGGTAATTTTACTAGTGAAACAAAAACGGAATACAGAATGAACACAAGCAAAATTCAGAATGGACGCAAATGAAATGATGAATGTAATTTGAAGAAAATATTGAGTGCCAAGGCAAAACACAGAATGCCGAATAATTATTGATAAATGAAAATGGAATGAAACACAAATGCATTTCATAAATAGATTATTTGCAGGCTACCAGTAAATTTCCATGGTCGAAAGTCCTTTCACTTTTCAAACTGAGATTAGATTCTTTACTGTCTTTTGCATTTTATGCAAATTATTATTTTATTAAAGCGCACTTTTAATAATACAAGATGCAAAAGTTCTCTCCCTTTAACACTAAAAAAAGAAAAGGAAAACCCAACTTCAATGTATTTCCATTTCAATTTAAATAAATGAAAACTAAATCAAATGATGAAAGTGATAAACGCAAAATCAGAATGCATTTCTGTTAATGTAAATGACAAATGAGATGATAGCTGAAAAGCAAATAAGAATGGAATGCAAAAGTGACGAAAGGAAAGGGACACATATTTTTCAAAATTTAGAGTTGGCAAGGCTTGAATTTTGAATCAAACAGTAGTTTTTACTACGAGGCCTGTTAGTAAAAGCAAAGAAATATGTTAAAAAAATGGTCAACATTATTACTTATACACATTTATACACTATACTGATTTAAGAATTTCAAGCTATGCATCGTAATGATTAAATTTACACCACCAATATTATTTGGCATTGTCAGCAAGTAAGCTTGCATTAAATGTATTCATTGCAAATTAGGGTGGGTGGGGGTCACTGAAATTAATCTGTGTAGAATGGGTAGTAAACGTTTTAAGTTATTACAGATGTTCTTATTAATATTTGAATGAAATTCGTACTAACATTTTCATTATGTCTTTATTTGGTGGTAATGTACATAGTACTAAATAGGTTATGAATTTTTATTTGAAAAAATATTTGGCAGGAATTTTTTTTGGGCTAATCAACTTTGCCCTTGGCAAAACATTTTGTCCACATGATTATTTTTCCACACAAATTCAACAACCCAATACGTCTAATTATCGAATCAAAGGTGAAATATATTTGTACAACACATAATCAAAAAAAATATTCGGGTCTTTTACACTGACTAAAAGACGCACCTTATTTAAAAAGACACAATATTAAAAATCTGTTAATATAATTTTTCAAATTCATTCATACAATTAAAGAAAAATATGTTGTCTTTTATTTTTTTAGTGCACTTATCTTACTTTTGGTAACCCTTCTTCTATTATCAGCCATTCAAACTTGTGAGGCAGATGTTTGGCTATACACAGTGACTCAACTGGAATAAGAAGTGCATGGGCCACTGCCTCCCGGAGATTGTCCGCAGTGGCTCCCTGGTTTGTGTCCCAGATTAGCTCCAAATCAGGTTTATAATCCAGCGTTTCTGGTATTCTCTTCCTTATCCGTATCACCAAATCACTGGGCCTTTATTGTACAGAAAGACTTTTGAATTAATACCACTCATCTGTTTCAAGTCTCCACACAAAATTACTGTATTCATTTTTCTGCAAGACTTTAAAAATATTTACCAAATATACTCGCTTATAAGTCAGGTCCAACTGCAAACAACATGACCCTGATCTGCCATTGCATAATGTGCCAGCAGATCAGGGTCTATGTTGTTTGTTCTACTGATTAGTCCTAACAAACTGCATAGTCCTAGATCTGCCCATGCATTATACAATGCAGAACTGGGTCTATGCAGTTTACAATTAGATCAGACTTAAAATCATCAGTACTTACAGTACTTTGCTTATAGAGAAAACATCACTAATGTTGAAAGTTTCTACACCAATATTGTCATTGTTGTCTGTAAAATTTGAATCATTGACAGCAATCTTGGAACAGAAAATGTATGTGTCTTTAGGTGTAATTAGCAATAAACCAGGCACTATTTGTTAATGTCACCGCAGTTGTCCTGGATATGTACAGATCATTTAACTGGCTTCCTAGAGATATTACACAGAGACCAACAAGATGTTGATAAGACCAGTCCTATTGCAACAACCAATCAAGAGAAATGGCTTTTTCTGACTTTAAATTTTGTATAATGTTCGCAACTCAACTGAGAATCTACTAAGTATGATAAAATATATTCCTCGCTGAGTTTTAAAAAACAGGAATGTACCCGAGCCATTTTTTATTTTAACTTCTTGGTTTGCTGTCCCCTGTCCAAGTTTCAGTAGTGGGTAGGAATGTATTTTCTTTTTCTTTCTTTCTGCTCCATGATTTTAAACAATTTTAATCTACTGTCACTGGCAATTATGCCACAAAAGTTTCAATGTAAAAAGGTCAGTCACAGCAATTGTGACAGATCTGTTGAAGTTCAGGAAACTGTAGCAAAGGTCAATCACAGCAATTGTGACAGGTCTGTCAAAGCTCGGGAAACTATAGCAAAGGTCAGTCACAGCAATTGTGATGGGTCTGTCGAGTTCAGGAAACTGTAGCAAAGGTCAGTCACAGCAACTGTGATGGGGTCAGTCGGAGGTTAGTAAACTGTCACTAAGGTCAGTCACAGCAATTGTGATGGGTTAGTTGGAGGTCAGAAAACTGTAACTTAGGTCAGTCACAGCAATTGTGATGGGTCAGCTGGAGGTCAGCAAACTTTAACAAAGAAATTACAGTAAACATGCAAAGTGTTTTGCATCTTACCTTAGGTTTTCTTCCTCTGGAAGGAGCTGAAGTGCTATGATACTCTCTGAATTAATCTTCATCCTCCTGTAGGAGAAAGATCAATGCATATGTTGTGTAATCATCATGAGACAAAAAGTGTAACTTTACTATTTTATCAATAAATTACATTCCTTTCTTTAAATTTTTTCTTTTCTGCTTTGTTTTCTTGTGTTTAATGGCAATTTAAACACATTATTTGGTTATATCATGCAGAGGAAATGGGAACTAAGTGCCTTTCCCAAGGCCACATTGAGGCAGCCAACCTGGGCTGACCTGAGTGGGTATCAAACTGTTGACCCTTGGATAAGGAGTCCACCACTCTACCAATTTTCCACTGATGTGTACATTTATTAAATTACATGAGTAATTCTAAAAATAACAAGTAACATTATGAACCAAAAAATTAACGAGTTAAATTAAATATCCTTCTTTGACACATCTGATGCAGTCCAAAAATCTAAGTTACACTCAAAATTTACTAATACTAAGGATTAGATAATTTAGTTGCAAATGATTCCTCTAAGAAACAAGATTACTGTGAATAGTACATTAAAAGTCCACCACCTGTTTAATAGTTCTGTAAGTAGGCACTAGCAAGGCACGTCTGACTCTGGACAGCACGGTCCATTTGGTAACTGTGACCCTGATCTTAACCTTCAAACTGACAAGAAATGGTTTCTTCATTAACCATGAGGCAAATCATTTATGAGTTTTCTCACAATAATATGGTGTAGAACACCAATTATCATGTTGAAATAAATGGTCTTTATCTGAGTTATTGTAACCTTGACCTTTAGTCTGTAAAGTAAAACATCTCATGTCTCTATCTTATATTCTTCCCATATCAGCAAGCAACAAAGTTTCATGGCAGTGCATGGTCTACAACCAAAAGTTATTGTGTGGAAACAACTTTTTCTTATTTGAGTCACATAAACTTTTCCTTTGACTGTCTGACCCCACAGAAAAAGGTGTCTTTCTTTTCCTAAAGTGCAAGCTATCAACAGAGTGTGGTGGAGGCACATAGTCTAGAACTTAAGTTATTTTATGGAAACCACTCTTCTTCTTTGAGTCACAGTAACCTTGTCCTTTGACTCCACAAAGGTGTCTTTCTTATTCTAAGAGCAAGCCATGAACAAAGTTTGGTGGAGTCACAAGGTCTAAGATGTAACATTATTGTGTGCAAACCACTTGTCTTCTTTGAGTCACAGTAACCTTGCCTTTTGACCCCACAAAGAAAGTTATCTTTCTTATCCTAAGAGTAAGCCATGAACAAAGTTTGGTGGAGGCACATGGTTTAAGAAGTAGTGTTATTGTGTGGAAACCCCTCTTATTCTTTGAGTCACAGTAACCTTGTTCTTTTACCATTTGACCCAACAAAAAAGGTGTCTTTCCTATCCGAAGTGCAAACCATCAAGAAAGTATGGTGAGGCACATGGTCAATAAACTAAAGTTATTGTGCAGAAATGATTTTCCTTCTTTGCATCATAGTAATCTTATCCTTTGACCCACAAAGAAAGGTGTCTTTTTATCTAAGTGCAAACCATCAACAAAGTCTGGGGGAGGCACATCCAAAACTGAAGTTATAGTGCAGCAACCATTTTTCTTCTTCGAGTTACTGTGACCTTGACCTTTACCCTTTTAACCTCAAAATATAAAAGTTTCTTTCTTACTGCAAATGCAAACCATCCACAAAGTTTAAACAAGGTTAATGTTCTAGAACTAAAACTATTATTATTGTGCAGAAACCAAAAAGCCAATCAATGACATCATAGTATGATATGTCACACCTTATGGTCAGCATATTAAGATTCAAAAGTATCACAGATATGATGACATCATAGTATGATATGCTCCACATTATGGTTGGCATATTAAGATTCAAAAGTATCACAGATATCATTCTTTAACTACTGTAAATTCACTTTTAATCATTTGGTAAATGATTTTCATGGATTTTGTGGTTGCTACAAACAACAGATTTAAAGACACAATTAACAATAATCCTTCTGTGGAGACAATGGGAACCCATTCCCTATCATAGTTACATCCACAAATTAAATATGAAAGAAAATGCTTTATCTCTCTGCAAAACATCAAAATTTAATGCCTATGAAAATATATGATCTCACAGACTCTCTTCATCAACTGTTATTTTCTGTTGGTAATATTAATCCTGTTTCATGTCAATGACAAAACTGTCATCACCATGTCAATAACAAAACTCTCATCACCATGTCAATGACAAAACTCTATTCACCATGTCAATAACAAAATTCTCATCACCATGTCAATAACAAAATTCTCATCACCATTTCAATGACAAAACTCTCATCACCATGTCAATAACAAAATTCTCATCACCAAGTCCATGATAAAACTCATCACCATGTCAATGACAAAATTCTCATCACCATGTCAATGACAAAACTCTCATCACCATGTCAATGACAAAACTCTCATCAAACTTGTCAGAGTTCCCCTAATGAAGATTATACTGTGAATTTCCATTATTCTTTCAATACCATTTTTCATGGATTATGTGGTTGTTACAAAATCAATGAAACAAAAGCTCCAAACAAACAATCATCCATCTGTGAAGGCAATAGGACACCTTCCAAAATAAACAAATTTAAGTACTAAGGAAAAGCAAATTATGTAGTAAATTATGATTCTTACAGAATACTTACCCACTTAAATTAACATCAGGAAAATAAACTCTGCCACATCCCGAATCCCTCCCTCCCACAAAGATGAAAAATTCAACATTTTCGGGTTGTTATTTTCTGATATTTTCATTGCGTCTGTCATTTCAGAATAACAGTGAATACATTATGTACCAAAGATAAGGAGGACACACATGATACATGCCTCTCTTGCATTAAGTGTTTTTCCAGTGTTGTTATTGTAATATGTGAACCCTTCGGGTTGTTATTTCCGATATTTTTTTGGTTCATGTCATTTCAGATTAAACAATGAAAATGTCATGTGCCAAAGTCAATGAGCACACACTTGATATGTGTCTCACTTGCACAAAGTGTTCATTAACTTCTAACTGCAGTGTATGTGCGAAGTGGTCAGAAAGAATTTGGTCCATAGTTTTGTGGAAAAAGCTTGAAGAGATAGGTGAAGTCTCGGTCGACGGAAAGTGCTGTAACCTCCAATAGTGCCTTGGAGTTAAAAGGAGAGTGTCGTCCTTCATTTTGGCAGCCATGTGAGCATATGTCCCCCCACATATTTGAGCATGGTCTCTGGGCCTGTAAGCCTAGGCATATTGGGTATTTCTCAGATTTTGATGATCTGTAACTGCCATTCTTCCATATCATATGCTGTCGATCTGGCTGCCAACCAGCCAGTCCAGCTGTCTGGTCAACAGTATCTGTGGACTGGGGACCAAGGTCTGTAACACTGGCAAGCCGTACCACATACCTGCCAGCTGTTCCATGGTATGTGAAGTAATATGGGGATCCACTGAATCTGTCCATCTATTTTGCTGCACATTCAATCCAGGCAATTTCCCCCTGGCTAACTGCATGTGTTTACCGGTGTCCCATGAACCATCACTTTGGCGAGCCATGCGTCATACCAGTCAATAGTTTGATGGTATGTGGAACATTACAGGGATCACTTTGCTTTATCAGTCAGTTTTACTGCACATTCTGCATGGGCAGTTTTAGAGCTGACCATTCAGCTGACAGCCGTGCATACTATCCAGCTGGCAACTGAGCTGACCATCCAGCTCTCCATATAGCACACTCTCTAGCTTTCCATACAGACAAGACAAGCTGTGGCATTTGACCAGCTGCTGATTCAACTGGCAAGTCATTTGTTCATGGCTTACCCATTTCAGAGATACTGTGAGACAGAGATGATGGCATCTAGTGCCTAATAAGGTCAACCCCCACAGCAAGTGTGATGATAACTTCGATGACCTAGTGCACTCAGCTCCCACAATCGATTAGTTTGGTTTGGTTTTGTAGGGTTTAATGCCATTTTTCGCCACATGATAGGCTATACATGGCAGTCAGTATATCTGGTGTAGGAAGAACCCAGGAAGAACCACCTACCCATGGGAAGCTACTGGTGAGAGGTGAGATGTGAGTGATCTGTAAAGGCAAGCACCTTAGACCACTCGGCCACATGGGGCCCCTCTCACAATGGAAAATCAGGCTGAGTTCAGCTTTGAAGTGGCTGTCGAGGAATATATAATGTGTTGCTGACTTCCGAATGCCCACCACAGCCAACTGCATGACAAGCCTATAAGGTGAAGGCTTCAGTAAACTTGGACGACGAGGACAAACATCACTCCTTCCATAGACTGCCACAGTCTGAGTCTGCAATAATAAATGAAAAATCAGACTGTCATTTGGATAAGATCCATGATCTGGGCAATTCTAAACCTTTCTCTTCTTAAAGCTAGCTATAAGTGACATTTTCATCTTGCTGGTATCGAACACATATAGAGACATTTACCACTGAGATTCTGACAGTAGATACAAACAATGCGGCTGTGACTATGATGTCCCCACTGTTTTACAAGGTGGATAAGAATGTTTTCCATGCTGCCTCTAAGCTCGTGTGTAACAATGTGACAATATCTTCCATGTTCAATCTAGTATCTCTAGCCATTTTTCTACTCGCCCAAAAATTAGGCAGGGGCTACACCCTAAAGGTTGCCATTAAAATTTGAAGGTAGAATAGAGGAAGTGTGGAGGCAGGTAGCACAGAAACTGCCTCCCCAACTTGCCTTGCCACCTGCACTGGCACACAGGCCAAATCAATCTCAGCTTCAACAGAGAAATGATCATTGGCAAAGAGATAAGAGGCCAAATACTGCCCAACAACAACAGTTTTGACCTCAGTTTATTTTCCTAACATTAATGTGATTGGGGAATGTATTCAAAGGAGAAATGTCATTTTTTTTCAAAACCACCAAAACTGATACCCATGAAAAAAACTAGTTGCACAGTATTGATTGCCTAATAGCAAGCACAGTATTGATTGCCTTATAGCAAGCACAGTATTGATTGCCTAATAGCAAGCACAGTATTGATTGCCTAATAGCTAGCACAGTATTGATTGCCTAATAGCAAGTACAGTATTGATTGCCTAATAGCAAGTACAGTATTGATTGCCTAATAGCAAGCACAGTATTGACTGCCTAATAGCAAGCACAGTATTGGTTGCCTAATAGCAAGCACAGTATTGATTGCCTAATAGCAAGTACAGTATTGACTGCCTAATAGCAAGTACAGTATTGACTGCCTAATAGCAAGTACAGTATTGATTGCCTAATAGCAAGCACAGTATTGATTGCCTAATAGCAAGTACAGTATTGATTGCCTAATAGCAAGCACAGTATTGATTGCCTAATAGCAAGCACAGTATTGATTGCAAGCACAGTATTGATTGCCTTATAGCAAGCACAGTATTGATTGCCTAATAGCAAGTACAGTATTGATTGCCTAATAGCAAGCACAGTATTGATTGCCTAATAGCAAGTACAGTATTGACTGCCTAACAGCAAGCACAGTATTGATTGCCTAATATCAAGTACAGTATTGACTGCCTAATAGCAAGTACAGTATTGACTGCCTAATAGCAAGTACAGTATTGATTGCCTAATAGCAAGCACAGTATTGATTGCCTAATAGCAAGTACAGTATTGATTGCCTAATAGCAAGCACAGTATTGATTGCCTTATAGCAAGTACAGTATTGACTGCCTAATAGCAAGCACAGTATTGATTGCCTAATAGCAAGTACAGTATTGATTGCCTGATAGCAAGCACAGTATTGATTGCCTAATAGCAAGTACAGTATTGACTGCCTAATAGCAAGCACAGTATTGATTGCCTAATAGCAAGCACAATATTGATTGCATAATAGCAAGCACAGCTTTAGCAATGCAGAGTGCTGCTCGCACGGCGAGCTCTTATGATAAAGCGTATAACAATATACAGATTTTCCATTCTGCTCTGAAAGATTTTTGTCAACCAGAAATTCATCCTGAAATCGGAACAGAGTTGAGCATTGGAAAAAAGCCAAAGACCTCAAATCAATTAGACTGATTTTGAGCTCTACTCTTTCACAAAACAATACTGTGTAACTCGTTACAAACCAGTCAAACAGTTTGGAATAAACAATAATTTTTAATGTATCTTTTTAATGTAACAAAATGTGCAAAAATTTAAAAACATCAAAATATATACCATGCATTGTAGAACAGTCTCCTTTCCTTAGTCTAAGAATGCTCATGTGTCACACTGCAACACATCTCCATAGTGTCATGCATAATGTGTCAATGACATCATGAAAAGTCAGTCAGCTGCACTCAATTTAGGGTTTGCCTATTTCACATTTGATGAAACCATTAAAGCAGGTTTGACTGTAAATATGACTTTCTCATGCATCATATAACACTACAAAAGAGTTCTGGGACAAAGCAGATAAAACATTTTAAATTAAGTGCATTATAACAGTATATAGAAAACCCATCATCATACCATATGCTTTTAAAAAGTATTTATTTTTACCTTGATTTTGAAAGTTTTTGTGATGATTTATCATTAGATATACTGTGAATTTAATCATTATCATGGGCATCATGTTTCATGGCTTTTTACAAAATGAAATTGTTGCCAGCACTTATATTCTGAAATACACCATTTATAGGAAATGGGTCTCATTTTCTTCCTGTGTGTGTTGATCCTTTTTTCTTTGGGTCATTACATTCATGGTTTGCAGCTTCCACAAAAACCAGAACATGAGTACTGGGAATGGTACATTATATGCCTGCCCCATGTTTAATAGTTTTTATTTGGATAACTGAAATTACTTTGCCGAAACAACTTCTCTTCTTTCAGTCAGTGACCTTGACCTTTAACCTTCAGGCTTCTTCCTTACTCTGAGTCCAGGTCTGTGATGTAGGACTAATGTTATTGTGCAGAAATCAATTTTCTTCTTTCAGTCACAGTGATCTTGGCCTTTGGCCTTCTGATCCCAAAATCAAATAGGCTTCTTCCTCACCCCAAGTGTCAGCCATGCACAAAGTTTAGTCCAAGTTTGTGATGTAGAACTAATCACAAAGACCTTGATCTTTAACTTTTTTTACCCCCAAAGTGATAGAGTTGTTCCTTACCCCAATTGCAAGCTATCCATGAAGTCTGTTAACTACAGATGCTAACTTTTTTTACCCCCAAAGTGATAGAGTTGTTCCTTACCCCAATTGCAAGCTATCCATGAAGTCTGGTAACTACAGATGCTAACTTTTTTTACCCCCAAAGTTATAGAGTTGTTCCTTACCCCAATTGCAAGCTATCCATGAAGTCTGGTAACTACAGATGGTAAATTTTTTTACCCCCAAAATGACAGAGTTGTTCCTTACCCCAATTGCAAGCTATCCATGAAGTCTGGTAACTACAGATGGTAAAGAACTCAAATTATTGTGCAGAAACCAAACTGGTAACAGATGGACAGATGGATGGATGAACAACAATTTCCACAGAATGCATATGAGGCTATTTTATCAAGACAACTTCATTGTGTATGTACTGAAGTGGATTCAAGATAGATAATGGGTATTTCTATATATTGTTCTTAATATATATAACAAGTTGGACAAAAATAGAGTTTCACTGGCTTGAAATCATACAAGAAACAGCACAGACTCTGACCTGCTGGCATATCATAAAATGGCAGATCTGAGTGTATGCTGTTTGCAGCTAAGCACAAACAAGTTATAGACAAGAAACAATGGGGCATATTTTTGATGTACATGTAAAATACTTACTGGAGAGTTTGATTTCTATCTCGGAGAATGGTAGTTGGTTGGCCCTGCTCTACCAGACGTAACCTCATGAAATCTGGAGAGGGCACTGTCAGCTCTGTAGAAATCAGCAAGGTCATGACCTGTAGCTTGAGGTCATAAAGTGTTGCTGTCTTAGAGATCTCTATCTCTCCTATTTGAACAGGTTGAGTTCTTGATGGTGCTTTAGGTTCTTCTGATTGTTTCTTTCGGATGTCTGCATATTAATATTAGACAAGACTTAATCAGATGCAGCTAAAAAAGACAATTAGAAACTTTCCTATGCATCTAGACCTTTTATAACATTTTTCCACTTAAATAGTCTTGACAATAAGTAAAGTTTTAAGTAAATTATGTTTCTCTGAGAATACTTACGTCATCACTTGAATGTTAGGAAATATACTCAGCTACCTCTGGAATCCAGCAATCCTCTAAATATGACAATTTTGTCTTTCTGGTCTATATAACATATATAGACAAAGGGAAGAAACTCATACCCATTACCTCCCCTTACCACCCATCAACTGGATGTTTACCAGTTTATGCTGAGAGATACATTAATCATGATGCTTGCATTTCCAAGGAGGTGTGCGAGGGTTTAATAGTAATGTGATTGGGTAAGTATTCTCACAGAAACATAAGAGTTGACAGGCATGGACTTTGCAAAGTCCCAAAGAGCAGTGGAGAACAGGGCAAAATGGAGAGAGATTGTCGCAAAGTCATCAGTGGCACCCCTACGACCAGCAAGGTTACGGGAGAAATTAAATGAAAAATGATATGTCTCTGAGTGCATGCGATACCAGCATGACAAGAGTGTCACTGGTAGTTGGCTTTCTGAAAACAAAAGCCTCAGAGTTTCCCAGGTCCTGGATCTTATCATACAGATAATCAGAGATCTCTTTGATCTTCGCAGACTGTTCATCCTCATCTTCCAAGTCTACAGAAGCCTTCAAACTTATAGGCTTGGTATGCAGATGGCAGCAATGGGCACTCAGAAAGTGGCAAAACCCAGTAAACTTCTTCCATGGCAGTTGAACTCCATACCCTCCATTAGAGTATGCTAACTGATCCAGGTATTCCCACACTCACTGTGGGGGTTGTTCTCAGCAGGTATTGTTTCTATATCCATGTAGAACATACTTTGTGGTATGAATGAGGTGATGCCATCATTCAAGTTTGTGGCTTGGTATCTCTCCAACAGATAAGCTGTGAATACTGGCTGGTTGGACTGGTGGCCTTTCAAGTGCCATGGCTTGTCTTGCTGGTATGGACGAACAGAGAGTGTGCTGGACAGGTGACAAGATGGTCAGTTCAGCAGCCAGTGGGAACTGCCTGCGCAGAATGTGTGGTAAACAGTGATGTACTGACTCAGCAGATCCCTTTATGACTTTGCATACCACGAAATGACCGGCCAGTATGTGGTACATCTTGCCAATGTGACGGATCTCTGGTCACTAGTCATATCCATTTTGGAGCACAAAGTCAGAATAATTAAGTTCACAACAGTTACTGTGAAAAAATGAACACACATATATTGATAAAAAATAAAATATAATGATTGCAACAAATACGCTGAAAAACAATACCATACCAACATTCTAGACGGATTGGTCACAAAAACAAAGATATCCTCGGATTTCGAGAGCTTAAACTGGTAAACATCCAGTTGAATGGTAGCCACCTAGCAGTGATAAGGGGATAATGGGTAAGAGTTTCTCCCTTTGTCTGTATGTTATATAGACAGGAAAGATGAAATGTTTGTCTTTCCGGGATTGCTGAATTTGAGAGGTGGTGTAGTTTATTTCCTAACATTATTGTGATCAGGGAATATATCCGACAGAGATAGGACATTGTGGATGTTCAGAACTAATGGATTAACCATTAACTGAGAAAAAAATCTAGTATACAGGTCAGAATTCATAATTTTGGGTAAAATTAAGTTTACTGGGAGTATTGAATGAAACTACATCAAGTTCTAGACACCACCAAGAGTCCCTCAAATGGACTTACATTCTACTGGTCAAAATTATTTTCCAGGACTCCAAGAGTCCTTCATATGGACTTACATTCTACTGGTCAAAAAGAATTTCCAGAAATCCAAGAGTCCTTCAAATAGACTTACATTCTACTGGTCAAAAAGAATGTCCAGCAATCCAAGAGTCCCTCAAATAGACTTACATTCTACTGGTGAAAAAGAATTTCCAGGAATCCAAGAGTCCCTCAAATAGACTTACATTCTACTGGTCAAAAAGAATTTCCAGGAATCCAAGATAAGTTGATTTCTTCTTTTTAACTGCTTAGTATTGAAACCATCTTTGATATTCTTGACAAAGTCCAACATACCAAAATTGGTAACTACTATTTTCTTATGTTTGAGTTAACAAGATATCTGTAATTACAGTATAAAAGATCAGTGAACTTGTCCCGGACAAAATCAAGATATAAGCACATCTTAAATCTATAAGTAATATTTTCTGGGAAAAAAAACAAAGTTATTGAAGTGGTATCATTCAATGTATTCTTCATATATGCGCAAACTGGGTAAAGTTATAAAAATCCATTCAAATTTGCTTTCGCTATCATGCTTACAAGCCAGTACAGCTAAAACCAAAGTCAAGACCTTTGAGCTTAAAATCAAAGTCAGAGTGCTGACAATCAACTTGTTCATTGGAATGAAACAAAATACAAAGTCTAGTCAAAATTCCCTTGTATATGTACAAGTAACTGTATTCATAAGCTCACTGAAGTACAAAAATGCAAGGAATGACCATGGACTTTACCCCAAGGTCAATTAGGTCTGGTTTGCAAAACTCCTTCACAAATGTATGGATATACTGGTGGCAAGATCTGCACCATTTTCATTGGCAACCAATTAAATACTACAAGTATTTTAGTGAAAACCCCATGTCAATGCCACCATTCATGCAAGAAGAGTAGTGATAACAACATTTTTGTGATGGTCACTATGGTGCCTTGTTGGCAGTCTGACATATTTGCTAAGTGTTTTAGTTAAAGCCCCATGTCAATATGGCTGTCCATTCAGAAGAAGTAGCCATAGAGGGATTTTCAGGATGAATATCAAGACAGCCATTTTGGAGGCTGTATTAGCATCATTTTAATACAGGAAAAACTTTATGTTGCAAGAAAAAAGAACTTTTTCTTTACAAAAATCTTGGTAAAGCCTTCTGTTCTGGAGAAGTAGCTGTTACAAGATTTGTCAAATATTGGGAGCTCACACTGGCATCATTTTCATTTAGGACCAACTACATATAGTGAGAAGTATTTTTGTGAATACCACCTGTCATTATGACCGTCCATACCTGCCATGATCAGAATGGATGCCATGGTGTCCTTGTGAAAGGCACTCAGCTCCCATTTCCTCAACATGATGTATCCAATGTGTTAAATGTATCCAATATGTCCAATGTGTTAAATGTATCCAAGGTGTCCAATGTGTTAAATGTATCCAATGTGTCCAATGTGTTAAATGTATCCAATGTGTTAAAAGTGTCTTTTACAACCAACCAATCCTTAAAGATGACTAGTGATAAGAATTTTTAAAAAATGGCCACCATCCATCATGTTGGAGGTCTGATCAGCATTTAGGGCCAACTAGATATCATAAGAAGTCTTTTATAGAAAACCCCATGACTATATGACCATCTATTATAGTGGTCATCTGAGCGGCATCATTTTCATTTAGGACTCTTCTGGTCATTGAGCAGTACAGCTAAAATCAGAGTGATAAAAAGGGAACATCAGGCTCTCCTTTACACATTAAAATAATAATGGCAGCATTCAAGTAAGTATAATGCTTTACTCTGATGGGGCAGAAGGCTCTCCATGACTATTGAGAGACCTTATATATGTAGAATTTTCAAATATGGTAGATAGCACAGTCTGTAACACTAGTGTGTAAAGTTTTTCAGATTTAAACTGTACACCTCGCTGATTGATACATAAACACTGCTTACATTTAGAAAATGTCAGTTTAGTGATTGCTGCTGAATAAAATGTGCAAATAACTGTTAAAACATTTATTGTTGATAAAATTCTGAGTCCACCCAACCTCTGTAATGTGACAGTAAGTAAAACCACTGTTGCTTACTTGCTGAGCAATCAGCTTCTCCTTCTATCTGTCATCTAACACTTTGGTTGTCACATATGTAGATGTAAAGTCCATCAATTATAGTAACTGATTTAACATTCTGAATTAACCACATAGTGTCTTCCTTATTAAACACAGCCAAGCTTACGTTACACCACTGAAAACTTGGACAGATCACTAGAGAGGATAACACATGGCTGCACAGAACCAAACATCATACTCTCTCAGACACCTTGGACATTGAATGAAAGTTCAGTAATGAATGACAAACACAATCAAACTGAACCCTTGATATGGTTATGAATTAAATAAAATAACTGCTACATGTACTGGAAGAACACTGTCTCCATCTATATAATACACATTAATCAACCAGGGAGAACAGTATTTTAGAACTAATCTTTACAACAAATACCAACTTTAAACAGAGTGCATATCCAATATAGTGTGCTGATGGTCATTACCATCAAAGACATACCGTGTATACTCACTTGTAAGTTAAGTTAAAATGCAAACTGCACAGACCCAGAATGCGCTTGCTAATCTGGGTCTATGCAGTTTGTTAGGAGTAATCAGAAGAGCAAACAACACTGACCCTGATCTACTCACTCATTAAACGATGGCAGATCAGAGTCTATGTAGATTCCAGTCAGTCTAAACTTATAAGCGAGTAATTACAGTAGCTAGAAACCTAGATCAAAAAAGACAAGTAAACCTGCTAAATTAAAATACTAGATTTCAATAAAGCTTTTGACACCATGCCACATCAATGTTTATTAAAGAAACTTAAGCTCTGAGATGTTGCTAAGAAGAATAGGAAGCTAACTTTGTATGACTGTTGTAATCCAGGAGAGTAGCCCAGCTCTACTACCATCTTCACTGGAAGCAGCATTCTCCAGGGTTGGGTACAGCCAGATTGGCAAATTCAAGTTACCCTGAAAGGTCAAAGGGCGGAGGTGAATCATTCCTACAAAATTAGGACAGTTCCAATGGATTTGAAAGCATGAAACTGTTTGTACCAGGTAAGCTCTTTTCCAATATCAGGGCTGCATGTGCCAATTTCTTTCTTTATGAAAACTCCTGTTTATATAGGTAATTTACGAGCAACATATTAATTTTGGTACTGATCATATATGAAAAACAATTATACATTCTTTGCCGGAACACATGGGAAAGACTCAGCCTTCACCTTTGAGTTCAAAAGCTTCCTTCATGTTATAAGAAACATGAGAACTCAGCACACATACCAGTAGTCTGATCCCTATACAACCATATGTACTCGCTTATAAGTCAAGACCAACTGCAAACAACACAGACCCTGATCTGCCCTCACATAATGTGCTGGCAGAACAGTGTCTGTGTTGTTTGTTCTACTGATTATTCCTAACAAACTGCAGAGACTCAGAACTGCTGGTGCTTTATGTGATGGCATATCTGAGTCTGTGCAGTTGGCAGTTGGACTTGACTTGTAAGCAAGTATAAATTGTAATTAAGTAAGATTTACAAGATCTTCTACATACAGAAAAGTACATTACTGATCAGTTGATAAGCTACCAAAAGTATATTTTCTAAGCTTTAGCTTTTAAATGAATATTGTCCATTCCAAGGGCAAGCAAATAAAACATATCTCTAAAACTTTATCACATAAAAAATGAAATTCTGTTTTTAAGTCAATACTATTCAATAAAGGAGTTAAAAATGATAAACTCCATTTCACAGGCCAAAGAAACATGAGTGAAATGCACAAGAGTATAATTTGTTACTACAGGTGTATACATCTATATTTAAATTTAGAAATACTGTAAATTAAAATTTTCTGCTTTGAAATTCGTTACAATTTAGTGATTTTCTAATTTCCAAACTTTGATAAAACGAAATTTTAAGAACGTCCTGGGTAATACTTTAATGATTATCGGCTTCTTTCTTTACAATAGTACTAATTACCAGTAATATGCATACTACTAATTACAAGTGATGTGATTACAACTGATGCAAATTAAGTGCTATTATAAATACTATTCAAACTGTATACAGGCCAATATTTCCAGACCCCATTTTCTCAAGATTGTTTGAGTACAAAAATAAAATTCTTGCTCAAAATCCTCAAACACTATACAGCAATTAAAGTACAACTAATCAAAAGAAATTTAGCATCCAAAGAGAAAAATTTAAATTAAAATGATTCTGGAATATCCATTGTTCTAAATGTACCTTTAGTAAATTTTGAAGTCAAAGGTTTGGAGACCACTCAGCTTAGCAAAACATTATTTACATGAAAATATATTTTTTAGTACCTTAGCAGGAATCTTGCCTTCCTCTAGCAGAAGGTGACTACCATCATCAACGTGAGCATCTTCCAGGGTACAGTCTTGGTCATCCAGGACCTCTGCTGCTTCTCGGCACCAGTTGGTTTTTCGTAAATGCCAGTGACCCTCTGTCAGATTATGAAATCAACTATAAATTAGTGTTCCAACTCGCTCACAAAAATCCAGCTTGATACTTGCTACACTCTTACAAAGCGAGTTTCGAGTCAGTTCGGCTCTAAATGTTCCTTCCTAACAGACGTAATGGGATGAGTTTGAAACAGATTTAAATAAAAGTTCAAAGATGAATTATGTTGTGCGTTCTTTTATCTTCATTCTCTTGTCATTGTCAGCTTCTTACATCATTTATTTATTTGCCATAACAAACATTTACTTAAATTTGCGATTACTGAGATGTCCCGAAAGGCTAGTACACTACCATATTTTCCACTTTCCAGCGTAAGATAAGCCCAAATGCAAAAAGCTTTGCCCAAGACTGCATGATTGATGTACAGATCAAGGTCTACAATGTTTATTCAGCAAATAATTTCCAACAAGAATCATTAACCATGAGGTAACAAGATATTAACTACAGCAGATGTAGTAGCAAAGTGATGACCTGTTTAAAAACAAAAGAAATTACCTGTTTAAGAACAAAAAAAATTTACTTGCTGACTTTTAAACTCTCTCGAGGTCTCTGGATACCAATAAATGTGTAAATATTTTTTCATTTGGCTTTAAAAGTTTAATGAGAAAGTCACCATGTTCACTATGTAGCGACAACTTGATTAAGCCTGTGCAAACCAAAAGGAGGCTACCGATTGTCTCTATATCAAGTATTTTACAATTTACCCAAAATAGTATTTATCAACTTTAATACACAAATTCAGAAGCAAACCTATGTAATATGCAAAGAGGGAATTAGCTTCACAAAGTAACTGCTCAGTAACATTTGTCTTAGCCCAGTTTATGTTACGAAAAAGCAATTTATCCCTGTTTTTAGGATGAAGCTGGCTTCATTGTTTTGTGACAAGTTCCCCAGCTTTATGTATTAAAGATTCTTTCACTAGCAACAGACATGCACTGATTACACGGAGTTCAGGACATCTAATGTATATAGTTCTACATGTGCACCAGTCCAATTGAGGAGCACGTTTATTGAGCAACTGATGCTGTTTTGAAGTCTTTCAGAACACCAAGAATCTGCCATCTTTCTTCAAATGAAGGTCAAGTACAGCTGCTTCGATTAATCTGCCATCTTTCTTCAAATGAAGGTCAAGTACAGCTGCTTCGATTGCTGGTTCTTGTTGAATATATCTCTCCAGCATGTCAAATCTTGAGTTCCACCTGGTTTCATAATCAAGAATTAACTTGCACTTAGCCATATTCAGAGATTTTTGCTTCTCTTCTTGGACATGAGCTTAGTGTGGACTTTTTCAAAAGTACTTTACAAGTACATCAGCCTTGGTACATACAGCATGGAGCTCTGGAATTGGTGTAGCTTTGCCACTTTTACCCAAGACTTCTTTCACCGTTTGGTTGAGTGTATGGGCAATGCATGCCAACCACCTCCAGGACATATGTTTCAGAGCTTTGACAAAATTTGATGTATTGTCCATGCATGTGATTCTACCAGGACAAAAATACCAATTTAAAGGCTGTCTACTGCACATACCATTTTATAGCTGAAATCTACTAATTTTGAAAATTAAAAGATTCAAAACAATTTTGGGAAAATAAATCCGGTACTTTTATATTTTATCCACACATTACAGAAACCATTCAGAACCAGTCTAGTGAGGACTGGAACTGTTCCAACAGTGCAACGACTGGTGCAATTATGTGTGCTGAGTAATCCAATTAAGATTTGCTACACAATGGCTGACACATGTACACAACAAGCTGTCAATTGATTACCTCATTGTTGTAATTTGAAAAGTTTAAGGCCAAAGGTGGGATATTTATTGATGTGTTATAAGTAATAATGGGATTAAAGGTGGTCCATGATGGCTTTTGAGTCTTTGATTAAAAATCGGCCGGCCTCTGGCTGAGGTGAGACAACAAGGAAAGACTGACCAAGAAATGATTTTGGCAGAAATACTTGTATAATTATTTAGACTTTTTTTGTCTTGTTTAATTGTTATTGTGTTGTTCAAGCTATTTTAAAAGGAATATTTAAGAGCAGCTCTTTATCCTTTCTTTGGTCAATTTATGTCAAAATGCCAAAATGTGTGCTTTCTCCCGATGCAAAAAACCAGCGGCTAAGACAAGAAATACATCTTAATTCCAACTCAGGAACTTCCTCCTCAGGGTGAACTAAGCTTGGAGGAGTAGTGGAGATCAATCAGCTGCCTTAAAAACCCAGCCACAGGAAAACTTTGTTCTGTCACATGTGCAATTGTTAGAGGTCATGCCAAAAAATTCTAGAAGCTTCCACTCAGAAGATATGTCCTTTAAGGCTGCAGCAATATTTACACCTGCATGGGAATAGTCCTGCTGTGGGAATAGTCCTGCATGGGAATAGTCCTGCTGTGGGAATAGTCCTGCATGGGAATAGTCCTGCTGTGGGAATAGTCCTGCATGGGAATAGTCCTGCTGTGGGAATAGTCCTGCATGGGAATAGTCCTGCTGTGGGAATAGTCCTGCATGGGAATAGTCCTGCTGTGGGAATAGTCCTGCATGGGAATAGTCCTGCTGCTCAGACTCAGACTTGGACCTGGAATCACCAAGGTCTTGGGTCAGTAGGTGTTTGAACTTCATCTCCCATTCCTCTGTAATGTAATGGATGGTCACTGTCAGATAATCCCAGTTTTGGAGTGAAGTCCACAAGACTGCTGTTATGCCAACATCCACATGGTCCTTAAAGTCCTGTTCAACAAAAGTCCTAACCTTGGTATAAATCTGGGGAAGAAGAGTCCAAGTGAACCAAGTGTCTGATGGAAGTTTATACCTGGGTTCAAATTTGTGTAACATAAGCCCAAATGCATCATACTTCACAGTTGACAGTGAGTGCAAGTCCTACACTAAATAGTAAAACACTGCTTTAATGAGTTGAGAAACTCTCTCCAAATTAAATACCAGTATTTGTCACCTGTTTAGAACTGGCACTAAAGTTAGCTGATTTCCACTCGCAGCTCCAGTTTTCAGGGACAAACTTCAGCTGTGTGCTTCTTGGAAAGAAGAGCAGTGTCAGTCAATAGTTTTGTCTATTTGCATTTTTCCATAAGTTTTTCTAAAGCCAAATGATTCCAAACATAACTTTATCGTTTCCCAGGAAAATCATACAATTCTTCTTTGGCCATGATGAACTGACAAAAACAAATGCTAACTGTTGAGCTGATATATACTAAATGTAGTTGTGTATTTCTACCTGTCTGACAGCTGACACGATGCAATACAGTAAACAAGTTTGATTTGAAAACTTTATTTTGGAAATGTCACAGACATATCGGATCCTGCCGGTGCTTTTATATTGCAAGTTGTTAGCAAGTAAAGAGCTAAAGGATAAATCTGAGGCATTCTGAAATTTGACATCTGACAGGTGACAAGTTGACGCTATACTTTTTGGCCAGGAAATTGATTACATCCAAGGGATAAAGATGTTTCATAAAGATTTGATCATTGAAAACATTGTTTCCTTGGTTTTCTTAGTAAAATTCATGAAAGGGAAAAACAGTTTCAACTCAAGTTATGAGAATTTCAATTCAGAAATCGACCATCAATCAAGAAATAGAGTTGAAACTGAATTAAGTAGTAGCCATTGGAACACTACTCTGAATTAAATATTTGTCATGGGGTGCCAATTTTAGTGATTTGCAATCTCTACCAGTGACTAATTTTAAAAAAAAAACAAAATAATGGCCACTCTGTGAAAACAATGGAACCTTCTTGTTCATCCATGATTGAAATGTGTATGAAACCATGAATATTTAATACCTACAAAAATTCATGAAATCCCAGTACCACAAACATGCGCTGGGTTACACATGAAAACTTTATGAATTTCTTGTCCATTAAGGTTGCAATATTATCCATAGTCCATTCAAATTAAATTCATTGCTGGTGAGTGTGGCCCATGAATGATGGTATGATGTCATATTCTGCTAACACATGCAAGAGAGGAAATCCTAACATATCAGGATGCAAACTTTAAACATACAGTAGTATTATTAAAGTTTAGACATACAGTAGTATTATTGTAAACTTTAGACATTTAGTAGTAGTATTGTAAACTTTAGACATACAGTAGTATTATTGTAAACTTTAGACATATAGCAGTATTATTGTAAACTTTAGACATACAGTAGTAGTATTGTAAACTTTAGACATACAGTAGTAGTATTGTAAACTTTAGACATATAGTAGTATTATTGTAAACTTTAGACATACAGTAGTATTATTGTAAACTTTAGACATACAGCAGTATTATTGTAAATTTTAGACATACACTAGTATTATTGTAAACTTTAGACATACACTAGTATTATTCTAAACTTTAGAAATACACTAGTATTATTCTAAACTTTAGACATATGGTAGTATTATTCTAAACTTTAGACATACAGTAATATTATTCTAAACTTTAGACATACAGTGATATTATTCTAAGGTTTAAAACATACAGTAATATTATTCTAAAGTTTATTATATACAGTAATATTATTCTAAAGTTTAGACATATACATGTAGTAATATTATTCTAAAGTTTAGACATACAGTTGTATTATTTTAAAATTTAGACATCAGTAGTATTATTCTAAACTTTAGACATATAGTAATATTATTCTAAAGTTTAGACATACAGCAGTATTATTCTAAAGTTGAGACATACAGTAATATTATTCTAAAGTTTAGACATAGTGTAGTATTATTCTAAAGTTTAGACGTAGTGTAGTATTATCCTAAAGTTTAGACAGTGTAATATTATTCTAACATTTATACATACAGTAATATTATTCTAAAGTTTAGACATAGTGTAGTATTATTCTAAAGTTTAGACATAGTGTAGTATTATTCTAAAGTTTAGACATAGTGTAGTATTATTCTAAAGTTTAGACGTAGTGTAGTATTATTCTAAAGTTTAGACATACAGTAGTATTATTCTAAAGTTTAGACATACAGTAATATTATTCTAAAGTTTAGACATACAGCAGTATTATTCTAAAGTTGAGACATACAGTAATATTATTCTAAAGTTTAGACATAGTGTAGTATTATTCTAAAGTTTAGACGTAGTGTAGTATTATCCTAAAGTTTAGACAGTGTAATATTATTCTAACGTTTATACATACAGTAATATTATTCTAAAGTTTAGACATAGTGTAGTATTATTCTAAAGTTTAGACATAGTGTAGTATTATTCTAAAGTTTAGACATCGTGTAGTATTATTCTAAAGTTTAGACATAGTGTAGTATTATTCTAAAGTTTAGACATACAGTAATATTATTCTAAAGTTTAGACATAGTGTAGTATTATTCTAAAGTTTCAGTGAAATGCAACCAATGATGTAGAAGAAATGTTACTTTTAAAACTTTAATACAGAATCCCAATATTTGTTGATGATGACAACAACATTACTGTTGAAAAGTGACACCTATGTCATGCCACTCTCAAGTCATACAAAAATTATAATAAATGGTTTTCTATTTTAGAATGGCCAAATAAAGACCGACATAGATATATATCACCTTGCTACATCACATAGTGATCTAGTTTAGTGATCTATTTATACATCATATAGTGATCTAATTTAGTAATGTAATTATACATCACATGGTGATCTAATTTTAGTAATCTAATTATACATCACATGGTGATCTAATAATTTGGTAATTAAATCAGATCTAATTTAGTAATATAATCATATATCACATAGCAATTTAATTTAATAATATAATCATATATCACATAGCGATCTAATTTTGTAGTATTATTATATATCACATAGCAATCTAATTTTGTAAATTGATAATCACATCTAATTTAGTAATCAAATTATACATAACATGGCCATCTAACTTAGTAATCTACACGTACATCACATGGTGATTTAATTTAGTAATCTAATCATACATCACAAACTGAGATAATTTAGTAATCTACTCTTACATCATATGGTGATCTGATTTAGTAATTTAATCATACATCATATTGTTATCTAATTTAGTAATCTAATCATATATCACATGGTGATCTGATTCAGTAATCTAATCAGATCTAATTTACTAACCTAATTATACATAACACGGCCATCTGATTTAGTAATCTATTCATAGAGCATATGGTGATCTGATTTAGTAATCTAATCATATATCACGAAGTGATCTAAGTTAGTAATCTAATCATATATCACAAAGTGATCTAAGTTAGTAATCTACTCATATATCACATGGTGGTCTAAGTTAGTAATCTAATCATACATCACATGGTGATCTAATTCAGTAATCTAATCATGCATCATATTGCGATCTACTTTAGTAATCTAATCAAACATCACATGGTGATTTAATTTAGTAATCTAATCATACATCACATTGCGATCTACTTTAGTAATCTAATCATACATGACATAGTGATCTAATTTAGTAATCTAATCATGCATCACATTGCGATTTACTTCAGTACTCTAATCATACATCACATGGTGATATAATTTAGTAATCTAATCATGCATCACATGGTGATCTAATTTAGTAATCTAATCATACATCACATGGTTATCTACTTTAGTAATATTATCATACATCACAAAGTGATCTGATTTAGTATTCTATTCATACATCATATGGTGATCGGATTTAGAAATCTATTCATACAGCACATGGTGATCTGATTTAGTATTCTACTCATACATCATATGGTGATCTGATTTAGTAATCTAATCATGCATCACATTGCTATCTACTTCAGTAATCTAATCATACATCACAAAGTGATCTAATTTAGTAATCTAATCATACATCACATGGTGATCTGATTTAGTATTCTACTCATACATCATATGGAGATCTGATTTAGTAACCTACTCATACATCACATAGTGATCTAATTTAGTAATCTAATCAACTGGCATAAAATCTATGAAATTAATTTAACTGAAAAACATTTATTCAACTCGAGATTTCTGTTTCTGTAAAACCAGTATCTCTGGGAATCTCAATAATTTCCTGGTTATAATCCAGGAACTAAGATTGATGGGGATAAGAACAGACTGAACAGCAAATGTCAGCTGCATATCTAAATTTGTCTTTTCATCCTCAGTAAGTGTGTATATGGCTGAAAGATGGAAATCTCAATAGTTTGCAAGTTATGACCCAGAGGCCACACCTGTATGTGCCTGGGGCATAAACCAGGGGCCTCATTCAACACCCTATCATATATGTTTTCACGTTCAATTTGACAATCACACGTATAAATTCTCCGATATGGAAGAAAAACAACTGTGGAGTGATTTCAATTTTATGCAAAACCATCTCTGTCCCCCTAGTCCTAGCTGCCCCCAGGTGACAAGTTAAAATTCTAAAACTGTTATGCACATATAATGACCAGACCCAATCATATTCCAAGGTTTCAAGTCTCTAACTTGACCCATGTAGGTGAAATTTGGCAACAATCGCAACTCTAAAAATGACTTCCATCAAAGCGAATGCACACCTTTTTTTAGGATGCTATCCCTAAAAGCTTTTCTTTTATTTGCAAAGTACGCCTACTATCTCACTTCAACCTACCTTCCAAGCCTGCCTTCTGTTTCATCAGTTCTAAACAGTGGGAAACTAACATGTTCCTGTGCACAAATATTTCCATGTCTGGTCGGCTGCTGGTGGGTTCACCAGGGGTGAAGGTCAAGGTCATCTAAAGTAAAAAATGTTGTCTGCTATCTGAACTATTGGTAAGTTTGCCATTATTAATTGAGTTCCATGCATTAAAAGACAGCATGACACAGGTATCATGTTTCTCATGGCCATGCCAAACATTTTTTATATTTTACATTCAAGTTTCTAAAAGTCATTTAAAATACATCACAGTGCTTTTTCCAAGCAAATCATAGTACCATATTTATGATATATGTTGGGACACCATAAACGTTCGATCAACCTAAATTACTTTTAATTATTGGCATGGTGAGCAATTTGCACACATAAATTTACCCACACTTCCCCCAAATCCCACCACTACCCCCAGATGAAGATGAGTTTATAGTAAAAAAATGCACAGAATAGTAAGAAAATGCACAGAACTCTTTCTGAAACTGGTGTGAGTAAAATGATTCGTAAGCATGAATATCTTCTGATGATCAGCATGATATGTACTAAGCATACCTGCCAACCTTCCAAACAGTATTGGGGGATTTGTTAGATTCAAAAAGTGTATTTTTTCCTTGTGCATTACCCAAATAAGCGATGTTGTACAATTGAGAATAAGTTTTCTACTTATAAGAATATAGAAAATGACCTGGAAATTCCAATTAGAATAAAAGAATAAAAATTATTTTTTCTCTGAGGCATTTAATACACTTCCAAACAAAAAATAGCTGGTAGAATTAGCATTGTCATATATCATCAACACACACACACATGATCACACAGACATTAAATTTAAAAAATACACAACGTTTCTATCTTTAAAATCCATTGGACTGTGGAATACAGAATTAGTTTGAAGTTGCTGACTTTTACTGCTCTCAGCTGTTCACTGGAGGGTTTGAAGGTGATGCAAATGTCATTACTGTTCATCTTTGCAAACATTTTTGACAGGATGATCCTGTTATTCAAATTTCCTGGAAGATCTTGTTGAATTTTTCTGAGCTTTAAATATGCTCTTTCTGCATCTGCTCTGCTGCAGGGCAGTGTTGCTATGTTGACACATGTTGTACACATTACTCGAGAATGACTAATGCTGATATGGTGTTTGCAGTATGTAAAAGTATAAAATGCTTCCCCCTTGCTGCTGAGCTTCACAAAGTCAAACTCTATCAACCAGGAGTTCTGAAATTTAGTTTTTCTGGGCTTTTCTCACTTCACAGCATCCTTCTCTGAAATTTGATACTTACCCTAAAAAATGAATCATACTTCCACACTGCTAGCTTTACCATTCCAACCAATGAAATAATCATGTTTTGCATTTTATGTATGGAGTAAAATCCAACTTTAAAGAAACATTGCCACTGATCATGAACTAGCCAATAATCTTCAATAAAGATGACTCAAACACTTTAATTAAAGGCAATTAAGTGTAATGACTTTTGTTTCTTCAACATGCATCCCTGACTTATCAAACCTCAACAAATTGGTTTGTTCCAATCTATGTACTTTACCTTTTCAAATTGGTCTAACGGGCTCTCACACAAGATTGCTCTAAGGAATACTGAACACAAAACCACCTTAGCTATTGTCAGTCAATTAAGTAATCTGTGGAGTGGTTGTTGTATATCTCTGACTCCTTTAATCTTATGATCACCTCAATGACAATTAACTGTATAAACTGACCAGGAGTGATAGCATTATGAATGAAACTTTGCAAATCATGACTGTTTATTGTTTGTACAGGCTACAGGTTATGGGCATATATCATGGTGTCAAGAAAGGTCTCTCAATTTTTTTTTTGAAACACGACCATATCTTGGTGGGTTTGGGAGTCAAATCATATTTTTTGCATGACACATCATGATCTGGCAGGTATGACTAAGTTTCACAGCAATCCACTAAAAAATGCAAAATAAACTCACAAACTTATGTCATAAACAGCATCCAGCACAATGGCAATACCTCATACAAAAATCATGGGAAACTAATTTTGTCAATATGTGCATCTTTATATTATGACCATAATATGTACCAAGTTTCACTGCATTCCATTAACAAGAGTCCCTCAAAGGGACTGACACTCTACTGGCTGAAAAGAATATCCAGGAATTCAAGACAAGACCATTACTTCCTTTTAACTGCAAAGTCTGGAAACCATCTCTGGTATTCTTCGACAATAACAAAATTTTCAAATTAGCTGCTGTGATGGACATAAAGGATGTCAGATTGGCACCATTTTCATTTAGGCCCAACAAGACATCATCAGAAGTCTTCTGGTGAAAACCTCATGTTGATATCACTTTCCATTTATTTGGAGCAAAGATAACAAGATTTTAAAGATGGCTGCCATGATGGCCATATTGGATATCAGATTGGCACCATTTTTCCATTTAGGACCAACTAGACATCATAAGAACTCTTTTGGTGTAAGCACAATGTCATTATGACTAACCATCTAGAAGCAGTTGTGATAACAATATTGTCAAAATGGCCACTGTGGTGGCCACATTGGTAGTCAGATTGGCACTATTTTCATTTACGACCAACTAGACATCATAAGAAGTCTTTCAATGAAAAACACTATGCTAATATGACCATTCATTCAAGAGAAGTAGTGATAATAAGATTTTCAAGATGGCTATTGTGGTGTCCAAATTGGATTTCTGAGAAGCACCATTTTCATTTAGGACCAACTAGACATCATAAAAAGTCTTTCAGTAAATATCCCATGTTCATACGACCCTCTATTTGTAAGTAGTGATAACAAGATTTTCAGGATGGCCACTGTGGCAGCCATATTAGATGTGCAAGCAGCACTATTTTCATTTAGGACCTACTACACAACATAAGAAGTCTTCTGGAACAACCCCATGGCAATATGCCTTTGTTCAGGAAGAGTTGCAATAACAAGATTTTCAAGATGGATGCTGTGGTAGCCATACTGGATGTCAGATCAGCACCATTTTCACTTAGGACCAAGTAGACATCATAAGAAGTCTTTCTGTGAAAACCCCATGTTGATATGACCATCAATTCAGGAGGAGTAACAATAACAAGATTTTCAAGATGGCTACTGTGGCCGACATATTGGATGTCAGAGCGGCATCATTTTCATTTAGGATCAACTTGACATCATAAGAAAGTGTTTCTGTGAAAATCCCATGTTTATATGACAATCCAATCAGGAGAATTAGTGGTAACAAAATTTTCAAGATGGCCAATGTGGCTGCCATATTGGATGTCAGAGTGGCACCATTTTCATTTACGACCAACTAGACCTTGGGATGAATCTGTATGTAAAGTTTCACAGCAATCCTCCAAGTAGTTTAGGAGGAGTAGCAATAATAAACTTGACCTAATGGATGGATAGATTATGGACAACAAACAGAACATCCCATATGTTTTGGGGTCCCGAGTGGCCGAATGGTCTAAGGCGCTCGCCTTTACAGATCACTGACATCACAACTCTGTCCACATGGGTTCGTATCTTGGCCTGGCCAATGTGGGAACATGAGAAAGCTTGCCAGTAGCTTCTCTTGGGTTCATGGTTCTTCCCGGGATCTTTCTGGGTTCTTCCTCCACCAAATATACTGGCTGCCATGTATAGCTTATCATGTGCTGAAAAATGGCGTTAAACCCACAAAACCACCAAAAAACAAAAACCATCCCATAAGCTCTCCTGGTTTATGACCAGTAGAGCTAAAAACTACGTGTACAAAGTTACATAGCACTCCACTGAAAAACAGTGGTATTCACAAGATACTGTTATACACTATATCATGCACCAATTCAAAAAAGGCAACACCTCTAACAAAAATCTCATGAGCACATAATAGTTCCCAACAAAAATTTCAAAAGCAAAGGAATTTGCTGATATACTGCTGATCTTCAAATTATGACCATAATATGTACAAAGTTTCATTGTGATCCACTGAAATCTATAAGACTAGTTGTATTCACAAGATTCTGTCATACACTGCAATCAGTTGCAAATCAAAAAGGGCAATAACTCTTATAGAAATTGAGAGTTTGCTTGTTTGTTTTACGTTTCTAATGGCACTTTTAACACATTATTGGCTATATCCTGCTGAAGAAATGGGAGCTAAATGACTTTACCAAGGACACAATGAGACAGCCGACCCAGGCTGGCTTTGGTGGTTATCGAACCCACAATCCTTGGATTACAAGTATGATGCTCTACCAACTGAACTACCATGGCTCACTAGAAAGTCAGAGAATACAGTGATCTGATGATGTGTGCATGTTCAGGTGATGACCATAACACATGTATTTACCAAGTTTCACGGCAATCCATACAAGAATACCATGAACTGTACACTATACCCCCACTCTATGTTTAATAGTCCTCTATGTAGGTACTAAACACATACAAGTTAATGTTACACTCAACATTATTTCTTATTAGAATTAACATGACCCTGACCTCTGACATTTAGACCCAGAATCCATAGGTTTCTTTACTACCATAAGTCCAAACCATTTCAAAAAGTTTGATGAAGGAACTTACTCTAGAACAAAAATTATTCTGCAAAACCCATTTTTTCTTGAGGCAGAATGACCATGAACTTTGACTTTTTAACCTCAAAATCAGCAGGCCTCATCCATACCTTAAGTGCAAGTCCTATGGTGGGAATATAAAAACTTCAGAACTAGTTGTGTTACCAAGACTGTGTCATACACTGCATTAAGCAACAAGACAAAAAGGACAACAGCTCTAACAAAAATTGCAAGAGGTAAGTGATTTATCAATATGGACATCTTCAGGTGATAGCCATAATCTTTGCCATGTATCATGGCAATGGATCAAAAACTGCAGGACTAGTTGAGCCAATGAGATTGTGTCATACACTGCATTAAGGTACAAGACAAAAAGGGCAATAACTTCAACAAAAATCGCAGGAGCAAAAAGGTTTGTTGATATCTTCAGGTGATGACAAAGTTTCATGACAATCTATACAAAACTGTGGGAACTGTTGAGACTTTCATACACTGCTACTGCGCCGGCAGATCAGGGTCTATGTTGTTTTTTCTACTGATTAGTCCTTACAAACTGCAATGACCCAGATCTGCCAATGCATTATGCATCTGGGTCTATGCAGTTTGCAGTTGGTATCGGCTTACAGGCAAGTATCTATGCGATGTTTATTTCTGTATGTATTGTTTACCCTTGCTTTACTTGTTTGTTTTCCAAATTTAACTGCAAAAAAATTTATATTGAGTATATGGGTGGCATACAGCTGGATACAGAATGAAATTTCTATTACCTTCACTTTAATTTTATTAAAGGCACTGTATACTGTCTGTGAGAGGATCCAGTCATTCATTCATTCATTCATTCATTCATTCATTCATTCATTCATTCATTCATTCAATGATGTAACCGACTAATTGACATACAATCATATTGATAACAAAAATAAAGAATGGCCATTCTTAAGAACATACACCATAATTTGTGTAGGAATGACTTTAACGTAACTTGATTTTATTTCTTAATCACATCACAAGTTTTAAACCTTTAATGCCTCATCAATACTTACAGTGGTCTGATGGAATATTGAACAATTTCTTAAAAATGTTGCCAAAAAATAAAAAATAAAATATAAATTACAAACCTGATCTGTAGTTGGAGCATGACCATATTCCAGAACCAGACATGTCCCAGGTCCTACACCTGCTTCAAACACACACTGATCTTCATGTACTGTAATGGAAACCCAAATAAGCAACATTTATTCACATCATTCAAGGACAGAATATAACAATTTTAAACGTTCTTAATGCTTCTAATACAGCATTGAATTATTACTGTAGAGAAAATTCCAATGACCATGACCTATACAGATGTGGTCCTATGAATAACACACCTGATTTTAAGGTATTGTAAAGAAACTCCAAATGACCATGACCTATACAGATGTGGTCCTACGAATAACACACCTGATTTTAATGTACAGTAAAGAAAACCCCTATGACCATGATTTAAAAAAATATGGTCCTAGTCACATAATTCACGACACAGTTTAAATTTTGCGGAAAAAAATTATCCAACCAATTAAATAACCTCTAACACTCCTCCGAGCTCTTAATGTACTTTCAAGAAAACTCAGAATGACTGTATATACATGGGTTCCTATTCACAAAATTAAAGTAAAAAACCTTACTTCTTCTCAAACACTTTTAAAATTCTGAATGTTTCTGTTACAGCTCAGACATCCCTTAGTTCATGAGTTTTTATATAATGCATGTTGTTTCACCACAAAGCTAATATATATTCCAACATGTCGGCAGATGTTTGCTCAAATGCCAAAATTTGCAGCTGCAAAATCAACAAAGGGTCCAAGTCAGACTGAAATTGCCCACATGGCTGACACCAGCCTAAGAGCCAAATGCAAAAGCAGTTGCCAAGAAATATGGATCAGTAGGATCCTTTCTGTAGAAATCTGTTCCAGTGCTGATGATTGCATATGTTATAAAACATTTGTTGCTAGGTTTCCCTATTTTTGTAATCTTTGCCTTTATTGGTGTCACATCAGCATTATTTGTCCAATATTAAATAGCTTTACTGCAGGGTGCTTCATCTGAAGTTGGTCAAGTTCTATTTTTTTTTTTCTTTTGATCTTCAAATAATTTTGTTTCAAACTTTAATCATTGATGTCGATATTTAGTAATGCTAGCCATTATTTTGTAAAAATTTTAAAGGCCTTTAAGTTACGGTGCTTACCGTCAAATATGGTAAAATTCTGAGCAGTTTTTGATAAGTTGTTGCTGAAATGCTTCTCTATTTTTAGTAATTGTGGCCATATTTGATAGTGGCTCATCATGAGTTGTACGAATTATAAATCCCTTTATGCCATGGTGCTCTCTGTCGACTTTGGTCAAATACTGTTGAATAATTTTTTAGAAGTTGTTGTTGAAAGGTTTTTCTATTTTTAGTAACAGCAGCAATACATGACAGTAAATCTGTAGCATTTGAATATATCTGAAAGCCCTTCATACCAGGATGCTTTGTATCTAATTTGGTCCAATTCTGTCAGGAATGTTTTGAGAAGCAGTCATTTGAAGTTTTTTTTCTATTTTTACTAACAGTATCCATATCTGATGGCAGATCAGATTCATTTGTATAAACTTGAAAGTCTTTATACCTCAATGTTTTCTGTAAAATTTAGTTCAATTTTCTTGAGCAGTTTTAGAAGAAGTCATTTAAACGTTTTGATATTTGTAGTAATGACAACCATATTTGATAGTGGTTGGGCATTATTTGTATAAATATAAAAACCCTTCATGCCAGAATGCTTTCTGTTTGGTCAAATTCTGTTGAGCAGTTCTTGAGAAGAAGTTATTTAAAGGTTTTTCTATTATAAGTACTGGCAGCCCTATTTGATGGCAGCTTGGTATTATTTATTTCAACCTGAAAGCCCTTTCTGCCAAGATGCTCTGGTCAAATTCTGTTCAGTTGTTTTTGAGAAATAAATAAGTTGTTTTCAGTTTTTAGTAATGGTAGCCATATCTGATGGCGGAGGGGCACCAATCGTAACAAAAATGAAAGCCATTCATGTTAGGATTCTCTCTGCTAAATTTGGTTTAAATATATCTGAATTTGAGCTATAATGAAGCGTGTTATAGCAGGGTTTCACTGTACATACATACATACATACATACACACACACACACACACATACATACATACATACATACATACATACATACATACATACATACATATCATTAATGTCTCCAAATCCTCAAATACAAGACTGGTATCTCCCAAGTCTTATCAGAACAAATATTCAATTTTTTTAATCATTTAAAATACACAAACATGTAAGACTGTTGAAATGCATTAATTTAGTAGGTACTGATTTCAGCTCTAAACATATGTTCTAATCAGTCCATTGCGGTATTGGTACCAGGGGCCTGAGGCTGCATAACTCACATGGTGGACGCAATCCAAGTGTGTCATGCTCTATTCTCATCCTTGTCTCATCCTCTGCACATTTTAACTGAAACTTCTTCATGCATAGTTTCTTTAAATCTGCAACACTCTGGAAAAGATTTTGGTCTGGACTAAGTGGAATCTATAAGTACTTATAAATAAAAATAAATAAAGGAGGAAAACAAAAATATACGGTAATAAGATATATTTTACAAACATCCTTACTTTCAGAGTCTGCAGTAAATAAGGAAAAATCAGCATGTACCATATATACTCGCTTATGAGTTGAGTCTGACCACAAACAAAATAGACCTGATCTGCCATCGCATAATGCACCGGTAGCTCAGTGTCTATGTTGTTTGTTTTACTGATTACTCCTAACAAACTACATAGACCCAGATCTGCTAATGCATTATGCGACGGAAGATCTGGGTGTGTGCAGTTTGCAGTTGGACAACTTATAAGTCAGTATATACTGTCAAGGAAAGCAATAAGAAAAGTGATAAACAAAGCACAGAATGTCATGGTACCTATTGTTTTCATGTTTTTTTTCCACAAAATTAATTCATAATTTTCAACTGTCAAAAATATTTTGAGGCAAAAGTAAGGAACAGAAGCAGAAATGTTAATGAAATGATCACTTTTACAAAACATGTTATTCTGATCACAAGAAATCTGTACGTTTAGTTTATCAGTCCCTATATGCACAAGTTTAACAAAGACATCTGTAATCTGTATCATGCAAACAAAAATATACAGCTCTCCCTTGTTTTAACAAGATGGTTGTTGTCCATAGCTGCCAAGCACATTATGTGCCAAACTGATGTATAATGAGAATGATAGAAAATTTGATGAACATGTGTTGGGGAACATATAAAAAAAAACATGCCAGCCGGACGTATAGTAATAATATTAGTTTATGTAAATTAAATTAAATTTTTCACTTCATGATATATTGTCATTTAATTTTGTCATATAATAATGTTTTAAAAAGGAATATAAGATATAATACCAAGATTCATGTTGTTTTCATTTAACATATATTGTCATATTTTTTAGACCATACAGGTAACATTAAAAGAATGATGTAACACATGCCTTTGATAAATGCACTTGTCAATCCTTATTTCTAATCAACCACTGCATTGTCATCAAGTTGAAAGTGATTTAAAATGATGAAAAAATCTCAGTCACTTGAAAAAGTATATTATATGATTAAAATCTATTTAGGCCATTGTTTGAATGATGCTAACATCATCATGATTCTTCTTTGAATTAAGAACTCAAAATCACATTTTTACCACTTCTAAACACATTTTTCAATTTAAATAAATAAATAAATAAATATATATATATAAGCACAATGTGTAATGCAAAGTTATTTTTGTCAATTAAATATCTCATCTCCACTTCAAAGCACTAGCTATATGTGACGACAAGCAAATGATTGAAATCATGCAGTGTGAAGCACATATTTGGCAATTCTAAAGCATAAATTAACAGAAATCACAAACTTACATGTATGCATGTAATCCATTGTAAATCCAATGATACCAAAAGAAAGAACAGTTGTTCACAAAAAGTGCTGATCCAAACAGAATAAACACTGTTCACTCATAAATCCATATAATTTTCACTATTATATAATAAAGAAACCGAGTTCAGCTATATGAACTCACTATTAAATCTAACTGATTTCACAATAAAGGGACATGGAACTGTTTTAATGGACCTTATTTGAGGGTACATGAACATCTTTTGGTGACTGTCACTCTGTCTGGTGACTGGATAATGCACTCTGAGCTACAATGAGGCACTTCAGTTGTAAGTTTTAACTGACAAAAAGAACAGAGTCTGACAAACTTACTTTAGGTCATTGTTTACCAACACATGGACTGTAAAAGATCACAGCAAGGATTAGTGGCTACAAGTCTTTGATGTACTGGCGAGGTGTGTCTACAGAGCTACTATGGCTGACCTTGCGGAGTGTAACAGATCACAGCAAGGATTAGTGGCTACAAGTATTTGATGTACTGGTGAAGTGTGTCTACAGAGCTACTGTGGCTGACCTTGTGAAGTGTAATAGATCACAGCAAGGATTAGTGGCTACAAGTCCTTGATGTACTGGCAAAGTGTCTACAGAGCTGCTGTGGCTGAACTTGTGGAGTGTAATAGATCACAGCAAGGATTAGTGGCTACAAGTCCTTGATGTTCTGGCAAAGTGTCTACAGAGCTACTGTGGCTGACCTTGTGGAGTGTAATAGATCACAGCAAGGATTAGTGGCTACAAGTCTTTCATGTAATGGTGAAGCGTCTACAGAGCTACTGTGGCTGACCTTGTGGAGTGTAATAGATCACAGCAAGGATTAGTGGCTACAAGTCCTTGATGTACTGGCGAGATGTGTCTACAGAGCAACTGTGGCTGACCTTGTGGAGTTGACTTTGATGTACTGGCGAGGTGTGTCTACAGAGCTACTATGACTGACCTTGTGGAGTTGACTTTTGTTACCAAATATAGGTCTCCCTCTTTATAACACGGTAGTTGGGGTCCATAAACCCCTGACTGCATTATGTACTGAACAGTGTTATAATGAACACCGCATTATGTACAAAACAGTCTTATACTGAACACCGCATTATGTACAAAACCGCGATATATTGAGAACAGAATTATATACAGAAATGCAACACAGTGTGAATGATCAGAATTCATTAAAATACAGTCAAACCTGTCCTAACAGTCACCTTCACTCTGCGGTCACCTGTTCACAATGGCCATTGTAATTTCCCCCTGGCAAATTTCCTATATAAATGTCTTGCATATAATGATCACCTGCCTTATGCGGTCAGCGGCCAGGTGTTTCCTAACTAAACAATGGCGCGAATCTACAGTGACCGCTCAGTCTTTTGGTATCACCGTACCAATTGGCTTTCCACAGACTTCAATGCTAACGTTTGATGAAATAAATAAAATTTCTATCCTATTTCAGCATGCGTGTTACACACTGTCAAAGAGAGCAATGTTAGATTGTCAATTTGACAAGGACAGAACCAGGTACTCCACTGCATTTAATAGAGATAACTCTGCTGGAACTAAACAGGGGTCAGAGTTATCCAGTCACAACAGAGGCATTTTCAATGATGCATATCACATTTTTAAAAAATCATAAAAAATAAAAAATATGATCTAGCTATGAATTAACATAATCTCACATGTTGCCAAGACACTCAACTGTTTTTAAGCCTTACAGAAACAATAACTCATACATAATACACAAATCATAGCTAGTTTTGTTGTTTATTTTTGAATACAATGTTCTCCACACTTTAAGCTCCACCCCCCTGGGCTTGTGCATTTGGTACCGTTAAACCTTTGCTTCATGAGGAAGGCATTGTTTAGATAAAGGAATATCAGTGAATCAATGTGAATCAAGTACTCCAGTCACACTGATAGTGTAACTCAAAGGTGTCAGTATGTCAAATTCGAAAGTGAGGCAGTTTTATCATTAGGGTAGAGTTTCGAACCAATTTGTTTGGTGGATAGTGGGGAAAAGTAGTTGTGTTATCGCATTAGAAATAGAAGTCACCTTTTGTGCCAGTGTGACAGGTATAGTTCAATATCTTCATCAATTTGTCTGTGAAGTAAAGCTATCTCTGAAGAAAAAGGTTTGTCTGTGAGAATAGATACGAGTTAAATCCCTTTTCATAAGGGTCAGGGGTCATACAATATTTAAAACTTGAATGTAAAGACAGTCGAAGTTTCGGTTCATGGGTCACAAAGAAAAGCCATATATGGCTTCTTTTGATTTCCTACTCATCACAGGCTTTTCACATAAGCTGACTGTCTTTTGATCTAGGCGAGTTGAGCAACTGGCTAATCCAGATATTGTTTTTAAAGTGTGAACAAAGTAAGATCAGTACTTATTTTAAGTCAGTAATGAGTTAATTTATAGGATGGATTAAAGTGAACAAGATACAGTTATCTTGTGTGTAACATAAATTTGGGAGAGAATATATACGTGTAATTTGTGATTTTGTTGTATAGTGCACATAAAACAATCTTGATAATGTAATAATAATAATAATAATAATAATAATAATAATAATAATGATAATGATATTCAGCAAATGGTATTTGTTCAAAAACCAATTTTAAAAGGTGAACCCGTGTACATAGGTCACCTGTGTACAAAGGTCTATTTTGCCTTTTCCTATGTGTGGCCGCTAGCGACAGGTTTGACTGTATATTGTTTTGAAAAGGAAAAGATATAACACTAAGCTTCACATTATTTTCATTCATTGTTATACATTTGGGGCATGGAGGTGTACAATGGTACTGTGTTAAATCTAGACTCATGTTATAATGAGGTGTACAGTGGTACCGTGTTATATCTAGAATCATGTTATAATGAGTGTTATAAAGAGAGGGACAGCTGAACAATAGCCAACACAAATCAATTACAATGGTCAATCATTAGAGACATGGGTAATTTTATGCTTTAGGCTGTTAGATATACATTATCTGGCATTGCCTGAATAAAACAGTGGCTAACTAGAGACAAAGGCAGATTGTGACAAAACATTCTGGCGATGCCCAATTTAAGGACAATGTTTTTGATGTAAATTTTGAGCTCATGGATGTTGAAAATTCAAATTTTGTTTGTTTTTTTTAATTTTTACAATTTTGGTCATGGTGCCAATATCACTACTGTGTTATAATCCAGGGTTTTATAACAAAGGAGAGCTGTTTAAAACAATAGAGTTGAATAAAATATAGTCATTTAGTGAAATTATAGTGTACTGTTTTTTGAAGAAAAAAAATGATTTTTGTAAATAATTAGTCTTAATGGAAACCAGTAAATCAAGGAAGGATAATTCTAATACAAAAGCAGCAGCAAATCTGGAACTGAAAATGACACATTTTCTGGTACATTTAATAATTTGATATATCAATGTTTTTTTGTTTGTCACAACTTGTTATATCTCCTTTAAATATTATTCTATTTAATTCTCAAATATATGGCTGCCACATTAATGTTTGGGGAAAAATGTCCTGCAAGAGCCATTCGAATTTCAGGATCCCTGATATAAATATAAATATATAAATATATAAAATTACACAAAAATTGATAACGGCACAAATACAAAACAAACACTAAACAGAAAAGTCAAGAAGAATTCTTGACTCCTACATGTTTCAATGATGGGTAAATAAACAAACAAAGGCTAAATAACAGAAGAAAGAAAGAAGACAAAATTAAAAAGCAGTCTAAAATGGGTAAACTACATATCTATATTATGTTGCCATCAGCCCAACAAAGTTGTGTAAAAAAATGCAAAGAAGTGTTTATCGTGCAGAGGACCAAAGTGATTTGACCTAATTCCAGACTTGGAAGAAAGGACTGACACCATGTGCGGTGAAAAATCAATGCCATCATCAAAATGTGCACAAGAAATGATATCCCAGTAATGTTATGCATGGAGCTATATATATATATATATATATATATATATATATATATATATATATATATATATACACACACATATGAAGTCTACACAACTTATCCAGGTTTTAAAAGCAAAATGTACACTATTTGTTATTACTAGTAAATACTACTCAAATACACCTACATCTACAAGGTTGAGTCGTAAGAGAAGTCCATATTAATATGACCTTATTGTAACTGATATATATTAAAAAGAAATAGAAGATTCACAAAAGCTCCAGCATATGTAGGAAACAGAAGACTCACAAAAGCACTAGAATGTGTAGGAAATAGAAGATTCACAAAAGCACTAGAATGTGTAGGAAATAGAAGAGTCACAGAAGCACTAGAATGTGTAGGAAACAGAAGACTCACAAAAGCACTAGAATGTGTAGGAAATAGAAGACTCACAAAAGTGTGTAGGAAATAGAAGAGTCACAAAAGCACTAGAATGTGTAGGAAATAGAAGATTCACAAAAGCACTAGAATGTGTAGGAAGAAGAAGAGTCACAAAAGCACTAGAGTGTGTAGGTAATAGAAGAGTCACAAAAGCACTAGAATGTGTAGGAAATAGAAGATTCACAAAAACACTAGAATGTGTAGGAAATAGAAGAGTCACAAAAGCACTAGAATTTGTAGGAAATAGAATAGTCACAAAAGCACTAGAATTTGTAGGAAATAGAAGAGTGTATCCTTTTCTTTTAATTGCAAAAAAGTGATAAATGTTTTTAAGAAAAGCAGTGAAGTAAAGATGCTTTCTCACAAATGAATGTATATGGTAAATCTTATAAATGAAATAAAATAAATCAACTTTTCAACAAAAAAAAACCATATGTAAATATTTACAAAGAAGATGAAGCATTACTCACAATTTCTTTATCAATTTCCAATTTAACTTTTTGATAATCAGCACTGATCTGTAAAAGAAAGTAATGCAGGGAATGAATAAGACATCTCACATGTGTATACTTTGCAGCATGAACTATCATGATGAATGGATGCATCTTGAAACATCCCCTAGTGATTTGTAACACCTCTACCATTATTAACAGCATTAGTAACTTGAGGTAGCTATTTCTGAATTCTTTTCAAAGTCACTGTATATACAAAACCTTCATTGATGAATCATCAATTTCTACAAATTCACTTTAATGCTGCATATAAATTTTGAGCTTATACATTCTGAATACTAATATTAGGTGTTTGCTCATCAACATTAATCACCTTGACAACAGGAGCACATTTGGATTAGCCAACAATATACAGACTGGTATTGATGCTGAGGCCATGGGAGTTAAGTTAAATGCCCTGCATAGAGATACGTCATGACCACTGACCCAGTCGGGTCTGAACAAGGTTTAAACCATACTCACTGCCTGCAAGTTCAAGCTAACGAACAGCCAAAATGTAAAGGAAGAATATATTACTGCAATATATCACTCATTTCATCAGTGTTGGATTGAAACAAAGGTTGATTAGTTTAGGTGTGGCTGTGGTAGTTCAGTTGGTAGAGCATTAGACTCGTAATCCAATGGTTGTGAGTTTGATACCTGCCCAGCCCAGCCCAGGTCAGCTGCCTCAGTTTGTCCTTGGTAAAGGCACTTAGATCCAATTTCCTCAGCATGATATAGCCATTAATGTGTTTAATGTGCTGTTAAAACCAAAATAAAAAAACAAACAAAAAAACGTTTAGGTGTAATAGGGTTAAAGATAATCGAGGATGTAAACAAATAGCTGAAAATACAAATGTTACCCAATTATGAAAATTAGGTCAGTTACCTACTTTGGGTATGGTTGCATTACTCTCCTGGGGATGCATCCACAAAGTTTGATGAGTTTATATGTAATTGGGTCAAAGACATTGAAGGTGTAATGAATAAATAGCTGAAAATTCAAAAGTCACTCATGTTTAAAAAATAAGTCACAGAAACCTAGTTTTAGTATAGTTGAGCTACTCTTCAAAAAAATACATCCTAACACAAAGTTTGATGAGTCTTGATTTCAAAGGGTCAAGGAAAATGAGGGTGATATGAACAAATATCTGAAAAGTCACTCAAGTGTGAACATAAGGCACAGTGACCTTGATTTAATTTTGATTAGTTGCTCTCATTGAGATGCACCTACATACAAAGTTTTGTGAGTGTAGGTTAAATAGGATCCAGGATATTGAGGCTGTAATGAATATGTAACAAATGAATGAACACACATGAATATGTAACAAATGAATGAACACACACAAAGAAACAGACAAAAAGCAAAATCTACATGTAAATCCCCTTGCAACTTTGTTAGTGAGGAGATAATAATACCATTATAGCATAACAGTAATCCTTTGCTTTTTGGAATGTAAAAAAATTAAATTTAGGATGAGCAGATCAAAAACGGCATTCCTTGCAAGTCCACAAAGACAGATAAACTCCCAAACCAACTCTGCACAGCTATAATATTAATACTAACACCTCCAATGTTTAAATTGTTGGAAATACAAAGGTCATTACCAAAGCTATATGGCTTCACTCCGTGGAATAACATGCTAAAACAAATCTCATAAAAAAACAACATAGCACCAGAATAATTTAAAATACACTATAATATACACAGCTTCCTGGTTCATACCTTAATACAGTGATTTTCCACTTGTAAAAGAAACTTGTTACTGGCAGCAATGGTGGCCTGCTCTACAATGGACCTGTTTAAAAGAAACTTGTAAGATTCTATTACACATGAAACTCATCTGGCCTTGTGTTCTCATCAGAAATTAGCTTTAGCAAAAATACTGGAATTTTCATTTAAAGTCTTTCAAAAATGAGGACATATATAACTCTACTGGGAGAGCACAGAAGGTCAACCATAGAACTTTCAGGATTTTTCTCAAATGATTGCTCTCTGTGTCTGCTGATTGTCAATGATAAAGAATTATTTCAAATATTATATTAACTGATTCAAAAATTTATCAAAGCTTGAGTTCAAGTTTAATGTTAGCAAAGTTTGAAGAATGATGGATCTAGATTGTTTCCTCTATTATGTTACCAGGGGTTATGCTACCAGTCGAAGTGGGTGAAACTATCCATGAAATGTCACTCCAACATGTCAGGAAAGCAAAGTTGACCTTGACTTGCCACAAATAGGTGTCTACCATCCCTCCATTTCCCAATCAAAATTCTGCCCAAAACATTGAATCTTGCATGGGTTTTTACTTATAAAACCCATGCTTACTGGCATAAAACAGTAGAAAAATACTCTAAAAATCAGTTGTTGTGCTAATTTGATAGCTTTTGGTACCCTCAAGTATGCACCAAGTTAAGATTTTTACCACAAACCATGTAAATGTTTAACTCAAGGAAGTTAGTGAAATCCCAAGCTTTTTTGACCCCAAAACCAAATACTGTATTGTTAATGAAGTTTTAAGACTAAATATATGAAAAGATTAATGAATTTATCCAATATTTCACCTGCAAATGTGAAACAACTTGCCTTCAATGTGTATCAGTCACCTATTTTCTAGTACAGCTGCCTATTTTTGAGGTTACAATTTAATGCTATTACAAAAGTTATGTAGTTTTTCCGATTTAGGAAATAAATATTTTGATATTTTCATAACGTATGATGAGTATATTTTTTGTATTTTAATACTATTTGACTTGCAGATCCAGTTGTTGATAAACTTATTGTACGAAATTTGATCTCTAACTCACTTCTTTCTATTTTCTCCTCACTATGCACTATTAAGACAGGAGGCAGAAGTAATTTAATCTGAAATTTTGAGTCCAATGTGACCCCTGGTTGCATACAACTAGAAATGTGTTCATATAATGCAGATGCCCCAACCAATATTATTATGGGCAAAGTGTTAATTCAGACAGGGTCTGAACACCATTAAATTTTGTTATGAAATGGTAGAAAATGAATTTGACTTAGATCTGTTTAATGTAATGCCTCATACCAAATTTTGATACAATCCACAAAGTCCTTCAAAAGTTATTAGGCAGAAACAAAATTCATGATGGACGAGACATGATGTGATGGGGCATGACATGATGTGGCGGGACATGACGTGACATGAGAAGATGGTTGATTGGTGTGGTTTGGTGCTTTATGACACAGCAATACATGTCAAGAAGATTACTTAGGCAAATGGAGAAAAGTGCCTTGTCCAAAGATGCACCATGGTAGTCAACCTGGGCTGATCCAATGGCATACCTGCCATACTCCCAGATAGTGTCGGGGTTTTGTTGGGACTCAAACAGTGTGTTTTGAGGTCCCAATAGGGATCAGTGCACATGTCCCAAAAAAGTGACATTGGCCAATTGAGAATAAATTATCTTTTCATATGAGTCTATACAAAATTAATGGAAATTTAAATTTGAATAAAAGAAAGTTACATCCATTTTCTTTTAAGCATTGAATACACTTACAAACAAAAAATAGTTGGTAGAATTAGCACTGTCCAGTATCAACACCACACACATATGTGCTCACACTCACATAATCACAACCACAGAGATATTAAAAAAGAAAAAATACACCAAGTTTCTGTCTTTAAAATCCATTGGACAGTGGAATATAATCTTATTATAAACATTAATTATCATGCAGAAAATAAATGTAGACTAAAATGATCTTGACCTATGAAGTGTTACCCTTGTAACAAGGCATCAAAGACGTAAAACAATAAAACAGAACATTATTTTCTATAATATCAAAGTAAGGTACTATAATGAGTTGATAAAAAACCAGAGAATAATTTTGATTTTCTTTTTCTCCTTCAAATTATTGTTCTTAAAATCTGCATCAGAAGCTATTATTATTGTCCACCCCTAGAATCTTCATTTTATTGGGTTGATGTCACAGGCTTTGAGTAATCTTGGAGTGATGGCCAGTATGATCATTATTAGAAGCACAGTTCATGAATCAATAATTACCTTGATTAGCCAATACAGCTGAAGCCTCACATGAAATGCAGACAGTGCACTCATTTAATTCCTACTCATTCACATATACAATACAGGGTTAACCTGTTGAGGGTAACCTATTAATACGCAATGTATAGTCATTAATATGGGAAGTTGATCACTGAATAAACATATTTATTTCTACTTCAAACTGCACTGGTCAGAAAGTTCTTCTGTGTAGGCAAGGATATATGTGGCCTGGTAAAGTGTATGTGGTCATAAGCTAAACAAAAATACTTAAACTATGTCAGTAAAGCATAAAATGTAGGTCACAATGACATTATTTGGTTGTATGGGTGTATTACTAACAGAGATGCATCCAATTATCAAGTTTCATAATTTAGACATAAATGGCTTGCAATAAATGAACTTTCAACACAATATTTCAACAAAGCCATGAGATAGGTTAGAGAGACCTTTTTTGTAATAATGGTTTAGTACTTATCAAGATGCATTCCTTCACCAAGTGTAATGATTTTAGGTAGGATAGTTTACATATAGCATGCCAAAAACTTGTGTGGTCATGAGCTAATTGCAAAAACGTATCCAAAGCCAGAACAAAATTAAATAAAGATAACAGTAAGCTTCTTTTATTTTATCAGTGTGGTGCTAATGGAGATGCATACAATTATCAATTTCATGATTCTAGCATTAACAGTTCATGACAAATGAACATCAAACACAAATATTAACCAAAGTAAGTGAAGCAACAAAAAAAAAAGGGTCATAATGACCTACTTCTCCAATGAGGGGGTAGTGCTCACCAATATGTATCCACTCACCAAGTTTCATGATTCTAGATAGGATAGTATGTATATAGCATACAAGAAAACCTATCTGGTCAAAAATACAAAACCTTAACCTAAGCCAGAATAATTTAAAATGTAGGTCACATTTTGTTTGTCTGTATGGGTGTGGTACTAACAGAAATGCATGCAATCATCTAGTTTGATGATTCTAGCATGAACAGTGTTTGACAAATAAACTTAAAACACAAAATTTAATCAAAATCAGTGAAGCATGAAATATGGGGCACATTGGCCTATTTTTGTAATGAAGGATGTAGCACTCATAAAAATGCATCCTCTAACCAAGTTTCATGATTCCAGGTATAACAGAATGTATACATGGTGCAAAAAAAAAAAAATGCAAAAACTTCACCCAAGCCAGTAAAAAGTGGAATGTAAGTCACAGTGATCTTTTTTTGTAAGAGTTTAGTACTAACAGAGATGCACATAATCATTAAGTTTGATGGTTCTAGCATGAACAGTGCTTATAAAAATTTTTAAAATTAAGCCCAAGTCAGTGAAGCATGAAATATTGGCCACAGTGATCTACATTTGTGATGAGGGTGTAGTACTCATCAAGATGTATCTCCTCACCAAGTTTCATGATTCCAAGTATAACAGTATGCATAATGGGTGCAAAAAACAATGCGTAAAACACAAGCCAAGATATTACAAATAATATCCATGTATGTACAAAGCTAGCCCCCGCAGCCCCTTCCCCAAGAATTTACAAATAATATCCATGTATATACAAAGCTATTCCCCTTAGCCACCTCCCCATGGGATATGTGCTATGAATTTACAAATAATATCTATGTATATACAAAGCTAGTCCCCGCAGCCCCCTCCCCAAGAATTTACAAATAATATCCATGTATATACAGAGCTGGTCCCCTTAGCCTCCTCCCCATGGGATATGTGCTATGAAACTCACTCCAAACTTTTGTCTAGGACCAGGGACGAAAGAATGGTTGAGACACAATGAGGCTGTACATATGTATATGCTTTTATAAATGCTGATGCTGACCCCAGGGGAGGGGGTGGGTGGGATAGTACAATAGCTCTCCTCTACTTCATGCAGGCAAGCTACAAAGCACTGGTTGAAAGGAATGAAATATCACTACACCAGAAAAAAATATATCCAACCTTGGCTTCTGCATTTAACACAGCTTTTCTCTATCATACTAAGGATCTATGGATTCTACATTTAAGATGGGATTTAACATGAAATTCCAAGGCTCAGAGTATTTAAAACTTAAACTTGATATGCAAAGTTTTAGTTTCCAAAAGCAAGAAATCTTTCATTTTTCTCTGTCTCTCTGCCTGTCTTCAATATCGTTGTTTAAATTCTCTCTCTATCTCTCTCTCTGTATGTTCTCACCTTTTTGACATCATATTCTCTGCAACCAACTGATCCCCATCTTTGAGCCCTAATTCTTCCAGAGAACTCTGGTCACCTTCCAGTATCACAGCTTTCAATTCAGAATCTGTGATAGATTTGGTTGTATACATCTCATAGTGATTAAATCTTATATAAGTGCACATTTCATATGAAATTTATTAAATAAAGTGAATAATATCTTTTGCTAGCCTTGGCAAGCAAAATATTGATATTACTGTAATTCTCTGATGATATGCCCATGTTTGAAGATAAAACCATCCCAACTTTAAAAAAATGTAACATTTTTTATTTAGGAAAATCATCTCTGATGACAAACCCATCCTTACCCCAAATTTTCATCAACTATACAATAGACAGGCCCCCTGGGCTTATCATAGAAAAAGTATTCTAGTGCGATAAATTAAGTATGAAACAAGAGTATTGTGAATGGTACATTATACACCTGCCCCATGTTTAATAGTCCTCTATGCTTGCACTAGTACAGTATGGTCAACTTGGGAGATTACTGACCCAGGAGTCTCAATGACCTGACCTTTGGTCTGTGTATGCTTTGAGTTTTTATTTTCTTTGAGCCACAACAACCTTGAACTTTGACCTTTTGGCCCCAAATCAATAGGCTTTCCATACCTTAAGTGCATGCCCTCCACAAAGTTTGGTCAAGGTACAAACATTTTCTGCTTTAAGTCAAAGTGACCTTGACCTTTGACCTTTTTACTCCAAAATCAATAGGCTTCTTCCACACCAGACATGTAAGTCATCCACAAATCTTGGTAAGGATACAATGTTGATGACTGAAATTTGGTGAAGACACCATTTTTTTCTTTAAGTCACAGTAACCTTGAACTTTGACCTTTTGACACCAAAATTGATAGGCTTCTTCCTTACCCCAAGTGCAAGCTATGGGCAAAGTTTAGTTCCGGTAAAGAACAGAACAAATGTTATTGTGCAGAAACCATTTGTCCTTATTTAGTCAAATTGACCTTGACCTTAGACTTTTGATCCCCAAATCAATAGGGTTATTCCTTCCCCTAAGTGCACGCCATCTACAAAGTTTGCTAATTAAAGATGGTGGAGAACACAAGTTATTGCGCAAACACCATTTTTCTTCTTTCAATCATATTATTTAAATTTTTAGTAATGGTGGCCCTATTTAATCATGAATTGGCATCTTTTGCATAAATCTGAAAGCCCTTCATGCCAGAATGTCTTTTTTGTTCAATATGGTCAAATTCTGATGAGCCGCTTCTGAGAAGAAGTCATTTAAAGTTGTTGTTTTTTTAAATTTTTAGTAACAATGGCCATATTTGACTGGATCAGCAACATTTGTAAAAACATGAAAGGCCTTTATATCAGAATGCTTTCTATTAAAGGACAAGGTTATTAGCCATCATGTCTATAATCCACAAAAATAGGTACCACAATGTAGGAGAAAACCATTGGCTTTATAATTGTTGATTTTCTTTTTATTAAAGCAGTCCTGGATCAAAATGAAATACATATTTGAGGAAGAGAGAGGGACCTCTTTTATCTACATGAGTTTCATCTGGGTCTGATTAGGGGCCAAATCTGCCCTTATCCTACCTTGCCCTTTCATCAAATTATATTGAACAGTTTCAAGAAGTTGTTTATAGATTTTTATAATTTTAGTAATGGTGGCCATATTTGAAGGCAGATCACCATCATTTCATTTGTCTTCCACAAGTGGTTTTTGCTAACAAGGATTTTGTCAAAGAAGTCAAAGTCCAAAAAAGGAAAAAATGTGCAAAAAATGTATATAATTCAATAAAGAAAACTTACCTGATAATGTTTCAGTGTTTCCTTTTACAATTCAAGAATTCTGATTGTAGTTTGTTAAACTATGACAGTTTGTTCATCTATATGTACTGCCATTGGTGATAAATGTGCACAGCATGCAACCCAAATATCTCCAGTGACCAGCCCTAAATGATATAACTGCTGTACACACTAGGCAAGTTCACAAATCAAGGCAGATATCACATTGCCTAATCTGTTTAAGTGGACATACAGCATTAGAAAAAACTCAAAAGGTCTCTAAACTTACCTCTAACCTTCACCATGACCCAGAGTATAATAAATGTATGCAACTGTTCATTGAAGTGAGTTATAAGATTGAGATTGTTTCTGTGCATAAAAATTGTGACAGCAGAATGTATTGCTGAAACGATACACATCTATTCAAATTATCTCACCTTCGAAAATTTTAAAAGATAAGCCATATTTTCTTTCAAAAATGCATTTGAAACAATCTCAAATTACAGCTCCAAATATGGCAAGGATTCCCCCCAAATATGCAAATGAGCCAAATCACTTAGACTGGTCCAGGAATTAATCACAGAATAGAGTTATTTTTAATGCTACAGTAACAATAGGTCTGAAGACCAAACTATGTCCATAATGAGGTTATCCAGAGGAAAAACACCACTGAATAAAACTGAGATGATGAGAACTTGTAAAACTTGTGTCAGAAATGTTGACCGATTTGTCTAGAGAACTGCATAATCACAAATTGTAGCATGTTAGCTGTTTATTTTGCTGCCCACTGAAAACAGCTTTAATTAATCCGCATAATTATTAGGGTAGTCAAATGGTTTCAGTCTGATAGGGTAGTCAAATGGTTTCAGTCTGATAGGGTAGTCAAATGGTTTCAGTCTGATAGGGTAGTCAAATGGTTTCAGTCTGATAGGGTAGTCAAATGGTTTCAGTCTGATAGTTATCTATTCAATCACCTGCATGTGAGTACAAGTAAAAGCATTCTTTAGTTTCAACTTGAATTTTCTATTTTTCCTCTGCTTTAAAAAGTGTCCTCTATATCCTGAAATTGTATGTATTATTGAATATTATCATGAAGTCCACATATTTAAATTCATGATGATATCTGCATTAACAAGATTCTGTCATAAATTTGCATCCAACTGTAAGCAAACTAGAGGAATCATGTGCAATTTGATTACATAAATATACCCCAAAACCTCTGCATCCCACCCCTATCTCCATAACAGAGATGAACATAGAGTTAAAAAATGCATATCTCTTTCCACAAGAGATGCTCAAAGGGAGTGATGCTCTACTGGCTGAAAAGAATTTCCAGGAATCCAAGATAAGACCATTTCTTCTTTTTAATTGCTGAATACTGAAACCATCCCTAATATTCTTGAGAAACTCTAACATACCAAATTGGTAAAAAAAAATATTTCCTTACATGTCTGAATTAAAAATGTTCACCAGATACACCTGTAACTGCTGGACAAAATCCTTTGTCATAGCCACTGACCTTGAACCTCATATCATCGATAGATAATCATTCAACTTGTCTCAAAAAATGTCAAAATATATCCATGTGCTAAGTTTGGTAAAATCTATAGTTAATATTTCTGTAAGAAAAAAACTAAAACAAAAATGTTTATTTAAGTGCCATCATTCAAGGTATTCATCAGATATATCCAGAAACTGGATTTGAGAAAAGGCCATCATGTTCTCAAGCCAGTACGTCTAAAAACCTGAGTGAAGACCTTTTGACTTGAACGATAACAAGATTTTCAAGAAGGCCATCATAGTGGCAATACTAGACGTAAGATTGGGAGTTTTCATTTATGGCCAACTAGATATCGTAAGAAGTCTTTTAGTGAAAAAAAACCAATGTTGATATGACCATTGATTCAGAAGGAGTAGGAATAGAAAGATTTTCAAGATGGCCACCTTCGCCATATTGGACATCAGATCAGCATGATTTTAATTTAGGACCAACAAGACACCATGATAAGTTTTCTGGTGAAAACCACATGTCAATATGACTTTCTGTTTTGGAGGAGTAGTGATAAGATTTTCAAGATGACCGCCATAGTGGCCATATTGGATGTCAGATCAGCACCATTTTCATTTACAACCAACTAGACATCATACAAAATCTTGTGGTGAAACCCCATGTCAACATGTCCATCCATCCATGAAGAGTAGCTATAACAAGATTTTCAAGATGGCCACCATATTGGAGGTCAGGTCAGCATCATTTTCATTTAGGACCAACTAGCTACGATAAGTCTTCTAGTGAAAACTCCACGTCGACATGACTTTCTGTTCACGAGTAGTAGCAATAAACAAGATTTTCAACATGGCTGCCATAGTGGCCATATTTGATGTCAGATCAGCACAATTTTCATTTAGAACCAACCAGACATTATATAATGTCTTGTAGTGAAAACCCCACATTAATATGACTGTCCATTCAGGAGAAGTAGCTATAACAAGATTTTCAAAATGGCCACTGTGGCCAACCAGACTTTGTGACGAATCTGTGTGTAAAGTTCTGTGCCAATTCTCCAAGTAGTTTATAAGAAGTAATGATAACAAAAACTTGTGCTAATGAATGGACAGATGAAGGATGTATGACGAACAGCTGATGAATGATGGACAACAGGTCATCTCAGAAGCTCTTCTTGTCTATAACCAGTAGAGCTCAAAATGATTTGTCTAAAATGTGCATCTCAAGATGATGTCCATAAAATGTAGAAAGTTTCATGGGGATCTACTGAAAATGAAGTTGTATTCACAGGATTCTATTCTAGGCTACATCCAGTTCCAAGTCAAAGAGAGCAATAATACTAACACAAATTGCAGTACCACGCTGATTTGTAGATATGCACATCTTTAGATCACGACTTTAATATGTACCAAGTTTCACAATGATTGATCAAAACCTCCAAGATTATTTGCGTTCACAAGGTTGGCCATACTCTGCATTCAGCTGCAAGACAAAAAGTGCAAGAAGAGTCCCTCGAAGAGACTGACTCTTTAGTGGCCAAAAAGATTTGCAGGAATCCAAGATAAGACCATTTCTCCTTTTTAACTGCTGAGTGTTGAAATATTCTCTGATATTCTTGAGCAATAACAAAAATTTTCAAATTGGCCACAGTGGCAGTCAAATTGGATTTACGATTGGTACCATATTAATTTAGGACCAACTAGATTTCATAAGAAGTCTTTTTGTGAAAACCCCATTTTGATATGGCCATCCATTCAGGTGGAGTAGTGCACTAGTTTCATTTATGACCAACTAGAGATCATAAGAAGTCCTCTGGTGAAAACCCCATGTTGATACAACTTTCGATTTAGAAGGCATAGCAATAACAAGATTTTCAAGATGGCTGCCAATGGCAGCCATACTGCATGTCATATCTTTGTTATACTCATTTAGGACCAACTAGGCATCACTAGTAGTCCTTTGGTGAAAACTACATTTTGATATAAACATCATTTCAAAGTTAGTAGCGATAAAAAGATTGTCAAGATAGCCGCTGTGGCAACCATGTCAGAAATCAGATCAGCACCATTTTCATTTAGGACCCACTAGACATCATAGGAAGTCTTTCAGTGTGAACCTAATGTTGATATGACCATCCATTCAGGAGTAGCAATAACAAGATTTTCAAGATGCCCATTATGGCACCATACTGGATGTCTGAGTGGCACCATTCTCATTTAGGACCAACTAGACCTTGGGATGAATATGTGTGTAAAGTTTCATGGCAATCCTCCAAGTAGTTTAGAAGGAGTAGCAATAAGAAGCTTCTGCTAATGGAAGGATATATGAGGGTTGATGCACAACAGGTTATCCCATAAGCGCCTCTGGTCTATGACCAGTACAGCTAAAAATTGTGCGAGTACAGTGATTTGTCCATTGGTGCATCTGATGATGATGGCCGTAACATTAACACAGTTTCATGGTGATCCAATCAAAACTGTGAAACTAGTTGTGTTTTAAAAATAATTTTGTCATCCAGTGCATTCATTTGCAAGTCAAAATGGGTAATAACTGGTAAAAATTGCAGGAGCAAAGTGATTTGTCAATTTGTACATCTATTTACTAAGTTTGATGGTAATCCATAAAAAATATTGTGGGGCTAGTTCCTTTCACAAGACTGTGTGATAGATAGAATGACAGATGGATGGATGGATTGACAGAAGATGGATGGACAGATGCAAAGAGTCCTATATTCCCTGCCTCTATAGAAGTGATAGTATAAAAAGTTATAAATTGTGCACAATATTGAACAAGAGTCCCTGAAAGGGACTGACATGCTACTGGTTGAAAAAAAATTCCAGGAATTCAAGATAAGACCATTTCTTCCTTTTAGTTGCTGAGACTTGAAACCATCCATTCTTCAGTGATAACAAGATTTTCAAATCAGCTGCTGTGGTGGGCATACTGTATGTCAGATTGGCACCATTTTCATATAGGCTCAACAAGACATCATAAGAAGTCTTCTGGTGGAAACCCCATGTTGATATGACTTTCTGTTTCATACTAATAACAAGATTTTCATGATGGCTGCTATGGTGGTCATATTGGATATCAGATTAACACCATTTAAATTTAGGACCAACTAGACATTATAAGAAGTCTTTTGGTGGAAACACAATATCGATATGACCAGTCATTTAGAAGAAGTAGAGGTAACATGATTTTCAAAATGGCCATTCTGGAAACTATACTGGAAGTCAGATTTGCACCATATTCATTTAGGACCAACTAGACATCATAAGAAATCTTGCAGCAAAAACCTCATGCTGATATGACCATTCATTCAGGAGAAGTAATGATAACAAGATTTCAAGATGGTCACTGTGATGGCCATACTGGATGTCTGAGCATCACCATTTTCATTTAGGACCAACCAGACATCATAAGAAGTCCTCTGGTAAAAACCCTATGTCAATAAGACTTTCCGTTCAGAGTAAATAGTGATTCTAGATGTCATATTGGCACCATTTTCATTTAGAACCAACTTGACTTTACAAGAAGATTTTTAAGTGAAAACCTCATGTCGATATGACCATCCGTTTAGGAGGAGTATGGATGACGGAGAACAGACCATCGCACAAGCTCTCCTGTTCAATGACCAGTAGAGCTAAAACTGATGTTATGGCCTGAAAATCTATTCAGGTCATCTACTTTTAACCATGATAAAGTGTGTAATATTTCATTGCCCTAAGTTAAATAGTTTTGAAGCTTTCATACTAAAACGGAATCATGACAGATGTATGGATGTGCAGATGTATGGATGGATAGCAGCAAAACAATGTGCCCCATTCTGCTACTGCAATGTTGGCATGCAAATGAACTTACCTTTCCCAACCAGCCGTTTGAGCTGAAGACAATTTTGACGGATATCAGAATTATCACAGATAATCCCCTTTAGTTTCCCTAGGGACATGGACTTGTTAAAACCCCAGTTGATTTGAGACTGGTCACCATATATTACTGTCAGGAAAATTGGCTCATTAAAGGCACCAGTCAATAAGGGTATTTTCTGAACCTGTAGTAAAAATGAAGATTAAGATTATAATTATTATTAGTATTTTTATTATTATTATTATTATTATTATTATTATTAAAGTATTGCATTTAGAATGGAGAACTAGAGTTATTAGTGAAAGGGCAATTGCAAAGGACCTCACTCACCACAAATTGGTCTCTAGAGTCTTAAACGGAGGAACTTGTGTTGGGAACCAAAGTTAAGAGATGCCATGACTTGTCTAAATGATGATGTACAATGCTTGAAATCCAAGTCTTTCATGAACTCATCAATACAAGCAGCATCCCATGTAAAGATATGAAGTTGATCAACAAGGGCCATAACTTTGTCCAAAATGGAGCAGATGAGACAAAATCCATAAAAGACATATATTGGTCTATGAAGCAATGTTAACATCAAATTGCATCAGAATATGTTTAATGGTTCTTTAGCTATGCTGCCTGCAAAGCAACATTCCATGTAAAGACTGGATGTTAATTGACAAGGGTCATAACTGGCCCAAAATGGTGTAGACAAGACAAAACACATAAAAGGCACATATAGGTTCAGAGTCAAAGACAAGACAAAACACATAAAAGGCACATATAGGTTCAGAGTCAAAGACAAGACAAAACACATAAAAGGCACATATAGGTTCAGAGTCAAAGACAAGACAAAACACATAAAAGGCACATATAGGTTCAGAGTCAAAGACAAGACAAAACACATAAAAGGCACATATAGGTTCAGAGTCAAAGACAAGACAAAACACATAAAAGGCACATATAGGTTCAGAGTCAAAGACAAGACAAAACACATAAAAGGCACATATAAGTTCAGAGGCACATATAGGTTCAGAGTCAATGTTCTTACCAAATTAAATCAAAGTATGTTTCTTGAGCTAGGTTGATTCCAAGCAACATTCCATGTTAAAACAAGAATTTGTTTGATAAGGGGCATAACTCTGTCCAAAATGGAGTAGATGAGACTAAATCCATAAAAAGCACATGCAAGTCTATGAGAAAATGTTCATACCAAATTGCATCAGAATATATTGAATGGGTCTTGAGCAATGCCAGTTAAAAGAAAAATCCCACATGAAATTATAAAATTGATTGTCAAGGACCATAACTCTATTCAAAATGTAGTTGAAGAGAGAAAACCCATAAAAGGCACATATAGGTCTAAGACAATGTTTATAACAAACTGCATCAGAAAATGTTCAATCATGCTTGAGTTACACCAGTTATAAGCAACAGCATTGTGAAGATATGAAGTTAATTGTCAAGGGCCATAATTCTATCCAAAATAGAATTGATGAGACAAATCTCCTAAAAGAAACATTGAGGTCTATGATACAATATTCATTCTAAATTTCATTAGAGTATGTTGAATGGTTCTTGACATATGCCAGTTACAAGCAACATTCCAACATCTTGATCTTGGGCCCTTCTTACAAAAAATCAAAGCAATTCTGCTTAATATGGCTTTGAACATAGGATAAAGAATGATGATGATGTTGATGAAAATGACAAGAACAACACTAGAAATGATACTCACACAACAGAAACAATGATGAAAATTACAACAATTATAATAATGGTGCTGCATACGAAGAAAACAATAAAACTATAATGATGATGATGATGATGGTAAAGACCACCACAAGGGAAGAAAAAAAAGGTAAAATAAATATTTATAAAGGGAACAGTTGTTGTTCATCGGTTGTTTTTAATGAAACTTTCAACACAGTATAGGCTATATCATGCGGAGGAATTGAGAGTTTCCCAAAGACTCATTGAAACAGCTGACTTGGCCTGGCCTGGGTGGATATCAAAAACCCTGCGACCCTTAGATTACGAGTCTGACATTCTACCATTCCAGCTACGGTGGCTCTCAATGAAGAGAATAGAGAAAAAAATGATGATGTGTAGACTTAAAAACATGTCAGAAAATATTAAGATTATATAAATACTGATAAAATGAAGACTTGGGAATTATAACTAACTTTACATTTATTAAAAGAGAGAGATGATAAAACTAATAAGAATTCAAATTCTCACCTCTTTTCCATTCCAGACAAAAAGCTGTGTGTTATCTGTTATATCTAGCTGCTGAAGCTGTTTATCACAGTCATCTGTAGACAAATACAACATTGTAAATAGTACTCCTTCACATATTTCCATCTGCTGTGAACAGAAGGTATTACAAATTAAACTTAATTTATGTCAGTTGTGCAAATACTAAAACTTCTTGCAACATACTGTACTCTCAATGCTTCAAATGCTGTATAAGATGTTATTCAAGGTGGAACAAGAATTTGTAGAAAACCATAATTATGTTGTCTGCTCTGCCAAAGCACTATCCAAAAACCTATCAAGTCAATAGAACGAGAAAAGGTGATCACTGTGACCTACATCTGCCCATGGTGAGTAGTACCCCTCAAGATAAATGCACCCAACAAGTTCCATGACAGTATACATGCAACAGTATCAGAGATAATTGTGGTAAATGCACACAAAACTCAACTTAGTCACTGGAGTATGAAAAGAAGTTCACTGTAACCTACTTTTGCCAGTGGTAAGTAGCAGCCTTCAAGATGAATGCATCCAAGTTTTATGACTGTACATGCAATGATGTCACATAAATTGAAGTTAATAAAAAAAAAATCTGACACTGATGATTATGCCAATGACTAAGGAGGCACAGTGGCTCAGTAGTTAGCATGCCGGATTCATGACCAACAAATTTCGATAGCTAATAAAAAATAACCATTTTATGCTCTTACAAATGATGTAAAAACTTGTAGAAAATACTCTGTATATCTAATGTTACATCCATACTGCCATCTTTTTGCAAACATTACTACCTCATGAGAAATGAGAAACAAATAATGACTTGGCATGGGATAGGGAAATCAAACCCTCAGGATCAGAATATGTAGGGAAGAACTCAATGCCTTGATGCTGCCCACAAACTTTGACCATCAGACGGGATTTCAATATCCGACACCATTACATATAATGGATTCTATAAGTCTCCATTATGCTTTGCAGGCAAAACAAAAACCACTATGAGGACCTGGAGGAAGCCAGCTTATTTGGATAGATGACCACTTACAATGCATGTGCCATAACATGGGATTCAACCAAGGACTGCTAGGATGTGAGTGTATTATCACTACTCTATCCTGATCACAGGGTACTCAAATCAAAAGATATTTACAAGTTGATATGCCCATGGTTGATAATAAGCCCTCCACTCCATTTTTTAAGAAAATTTTAGCCATTATTTACTAAGGATATATTTGTCTGATAATTAGCCCACTATGTAGTTTTTGATGGATTTATCAGGCCAGCTGGTTGCTGTAATCATGGTAGAAATACTCTATGTACTGTATCTACTCACTTACAAGGCGGATCCAACTGCAAACTGCACAGATCTGGGTCTATGCAGTTTGTTAGGAGTAATCAGTAGAACAAACAACATAGATCCAGATATGCCAGTGCATTATGCAACAGTAGATCGGGGTCTATGCTGTTTGCAGTTGGACTCAACTAATATATGAGTATAGACAGTACATTATAAATGGTTTTCATTTGCACCGATTTAAAATAACGCAAAATAGTTCAAGCAGTATTTTGGGGGCCCCAGTTGGCCAAATGGTCTAAGGTGCTTGCTTTTACAGACCATTCACGTTTCAGCCTCAGCTCAACCAACATGGGTATGTGAGAAAGCTTGCCAGTAGCTTCCCGTGGGTTGGTGGTTCTTCCCAGGTTCTTCGTCCAACAAATATACTGGCCGCCATGTATAGTCTATCATGTGCTGAAAAATGTTGTTCAACCCCACAAAACCAAACCAATCAAGCAGCATTTTGAATCAATGTAATAGGATCCATGACCTGCATTATAAGAAGGGCAACATTATATTAAGGGACTTTAAAAGTGAGAGAACATTGCACATGCACCACATACCTGACTTGCGAATACTTCATGACAAAAAATTGGACACAAAATGATAGTGTTACATTCAGAAAAGTGATACCTATGCCTCACAATCAATTTGCTCCACACAGACTTAACAAAGATCTTATTACCAAACTTTCCATGTGGTACATCCATTTAAGAATCTGCTCCACACAGCTTTAACAAAGATCTTATTACCAATCTTTCTATGTGGTACATCCATTTAAGAATCTGCTCCACACAGCCTTAACAAAGATCTTATTACCAAACTTTATATGTGATACATCCATTTAAGAATCTGCTCCACACAGCCCTAACAAAGATCTTATTACCAAACTTTCCATGTGGTACATCCATTTAAGAATCTGCTCCACACAGCCTAAACAAAGATATTATTACCAATCTTTCTATGTGGTACATCCATTTAAGAATCTGCTCCACAGAGCCTTAACAAAGATCTTATTACCAATCTTTCTATGTGGTACATCCATTTAAGAATCTGCTCATCACAGCCATAACAAAGATCTTATTACCAATCTTTCTATATGGTACATCCATTTAATAATAGGATAACAAATGCATATATACCGTGATATTTTCATCCTATAATCACTTATAAAATAGTATTCATGGTATCATCACTTTAACAAAAAAGTCAAAATGTTGTATTTTTCACCATGGTGTTTAATGTAATGAAGTACCCTAAATCTATATGTAACATTTAGGGTAGAAAAAAATGTCCCCTGTGAATGGAATTTTGTAAAAGAAGGGTTCATTAAAGACAGACACTACTTTATTACTTATCGGGAAAACAAACCAATGTAGCAAATGGTTTCAATACCTTTTAAGTCACAACTTTGCAAGCTGCATTCCCTGAACCAAATTTCAGCTGATATGACAAATGTGTTTTTTTAAGCTCATAACAATATAACCATGGAATGGTGCACAGCCCCATTGATGACCTTGACAATCCATCCTGGTCATAGAGTCCCATGAATGACTGCTGCATGATTTTTCGGCAGTCAAAAAATGGCTAGCAATGCTAGATCTAATACAGAAGATGTTGCCAGAGTTGGTGTGGAAATCATTCTTATCCACCTTGTAAAACAGCAGGGTCGTCATATTCACTACTGCAATGTCTTTATCTAATGTCAAAAGTTCAGTGGCAAATGTGCACGAATGTGTTTGATACTAGCATGATGAAAATGTTGCTGGTAGCTGGCATTCAGAAGAGAATGACTTTGAATAATGAATTGCCCAGATTATGGATCTTATCCAAAAGGCAGTCTGATATTTCCCCATCTTTTCCAACTGTGGCAGGCAGAAGACAAAAGGAGATATATTTGTCCTTATCTTCCAAGTCTATTGAAATCTTTACTTTATAGACTTGGCTCACAGTTGCAGTGGTATCTCTCCAATGGATATGCCATGAACAAGTGACTCATTGGCTGAATTGGCAGCCAGGTACGTGCCACAGCTTTTCTTGAGAGTATGGACAGCAAGAGAGGGTGCTGGACAGTCGGCTCAGTTGCCAGCTGGATTGTATGCATGGCTATCAGCTAAACAGTCGGCTTGACTGTCAACTCTGGAACCACCTGTGCAGAATGTGCACCAAAATGGATGGAACATATCTACTGACTAGGGCAGGTAAACAAATTGGCACTGACATATCTCTCATAAGATGAAGATATCCCAATAAGTGTGAATTCTTCATCTCATATAGGACAGAGTGAGAAATAGACAGAAATGTAAATGGAGTATACTTCCCTGTGTGAGAAACCTCCTCAGAATCACTCCAAACATGAAAAAGGCACAAAATAAAAACAGATTTGCATGGTCTCCAAAAAAGCATGCTTCTAAGCATCAGCATAAGTAGTAAGTAAATTATGGATTCAACACCGATCCCTCTAAGGTATTATGACCAGATAATGTATTTAAAGAACTGCAGAATCCTGATGTCACAGACTAAAAGTACTAATGAGGTCCTGTAGATGCCTTTGGGAAACAGGGTACATAACAGACTGGTTTCAGAATGAAGATGCCTTTGGGAAGCAGAGTACATAACAGACTGGTTTCAAAATGAAGATGCCTTTGGGAAGCAGAGTACATAACAGACTGGTTTCAGAATGAAGATGCCTTTGGGAAGCAGAGTACATAACAGACTGGTTTCAGAATGAAGATGCCTTTGGGAAGCAGGGTACATAACAGACTGGTTTCAGAATGAAAGACTGATTTCACATCAGCTATAGCCTGTTCTCAGCAATGAAACACCAGTGGCTGTCATGTGAGAAACCAAACCATCAGAACTGCAGATGTTTCAATCAAGTGATAAGGTGTGAATTTCACTGATTCTGCCTGTTTAAGCTAGTGTAACTAGAAAACAGAACTTGTAAGAATGATGAGTCAGGGAGGTTCCAGACAGTGTTTCAAAGGGTTCTTTGTTCATCACTTTGAACAAAGGGCTGAGGCTTTCAGTTAATCAAATCAAAATTGGTGAGAGGGCTGGAAAGGTCTTTGTTATGGCCAATGTCCTCCCTTCCATAAAAGAGAAATATGTCAAAAATCATGGAACGGTAGCCCTTGATTTTGATTCCAAACTAATTTCTCCTCAAAAAGCCAAAGGAGGGAGTTAGCTATTTGTGGTACTTAGGCTTCATGGAAGAGATGTTTCTCTACTCACATCAATGGGAGAAAACTCTCCATCTCCCCTCATAGGCTTTCAAAGTGGTAAACCTTCTTGTCCAAGTAATTCAGTTCACCACTTGTTTGGATAAATGATTCTTTCTGAGGGCTTGTTTGATAAAAGTCAGGCATGCAGGTTCAGAATTTCTGGGCTGGAATGAAAAACCTACATGCTCACTTGTTTCAGCAAGCAATGAGAATGCAGGGTTTACCTGTGAATCTCTGCCAGTAGATGCAGAAGATTGTTGATCCATGATTTTATCCACTTCAGGAGAGCAATAATGACTAGTTTGCACTTGGATACCCTCACTTTCTGATTGACCTTGGGAATTGGAGGTGTTGGGGAACAGGAGTATGCATGGAGACTTCCAATTCAGTGAAAGCACATGGACTGCCCAGGCTTTCAGATGTTAGACTAGCAAGAAAAAGGTTGGAAGCCTGGCATTCCACTTTACGCTAATGAAATCCACAAGGGGTTGATCCTGGTAGGCACAGATTCGACTTAAGACTGAGGATGGATGGACGATTCTGTGTGAATTGATTGATTCTGTCTGGATAGTGACTCTGTAGGGACACTGAGCATGCCTGTGATGTGGCAGACTTGAATGTGGATTTGTTTATGATGACAGCACTGGAGAAAATCCCCAAGAAGAAAGAAGACATCTGGGGATTTGCTTCCCCCTTGCCTTGAGAGATAATTGATGATAGTCAACTTGTTGGAAAGAATGAGAACACACATTCCACATAATGCCAAGATTAAAAGCTATTCACATTGGCTTTCATCTCCTAGAGGTTGATGTGCATGGAGCACTCCCAAAAGATCCAAAAACCCTGCACGCTCCTTGAACGAAGTGCAGGAGGGTGAGCAACCCAGCCAGTCATGCTAGTATATGTGCTGATTGTGATTTCTGGAGGTTGATCCTAAAGCCGGATGTATGCTGTAAGCCAAAAGAGGTCCTCCCATTTGCTGTGATAGGATCTCCTGTAGTCCAAAAATTTGATCATTTGGTGTAGTAACCAAAATTTTGGCCGCCATTGATTTTTTCTTGAGATCTGTGCAAATGCAAACAATTATCACGTGTATAGTCTGATTGACTTCTCATACAGTTAATATAAGTGGGGTGTTTATTCTCTGCCAGAATGAACTTCTTATAGACCCCACACTTAATCCTGCCAATTGTTAGAGAAGACAAAACAATGGTATACCCAGGCAAAATCAGTCAACCATTGCACTAAGTTTACAGTGAAGTGGAAACAATGAATTAAGATATATGTTAGAGACAATTACTGAAAGAATCTTATTTATGGAAATAAATAATCATTTATTTGATACAACTTGCATAAAGGTCAAGAACTAAAACAAATCGTACTACCATTGACAATTACAGCAGACAGATAGGATGGCAACAGTTAGCTTATTGTATGATGAAGTAGACAACTGAGTTCCAAATTATTCAACCTCTATGAGGAAAGAGTTAAATTCAGTAAGAAACAGATGGAGCATACTTCCCCAAGATGAGAAAACTTGTAAGGATCGCTTAAACTTGAGAAAAGTTGCAAAATGGACGGTATCTGTATGATCTCTTGTGAACGCATGCTGATTGGGCACAAGATGAACTAGTAACTGATGAATGACTGGATTTGGCACCAATTCCTTTGCCCAAGGGAAGACCACTCTTGTATGACTCCATCTCAGTAAGCAGATGATGTTTTAGTACTTTTATTGCAAGAACAAGACAAAAGGCATGGTTAACACATTTTTGTGAGGTAGTGGATGTACTCCTAACGTATTATGATTAGGTTATTTCACACTACCATTACACAAGATCTGTTATCTAAGGAGAGATGACATTTATTGCCTGATAAGATCAACAGAGAAATTCCAACCAAAGGGTCACAATTCATGGATGGAAACTCTGCAGCTTAAGTTCCACCATAAGAGTTCTAACCGAAACAGTAGGATTCTTCAGGCCAGATCCATGCTTATGAATAGGTTATTATTCTCTCTTTTCTGGTTAATGGATAGGTTATTATTCTCTCTTTTCTGGTTAATGGATAGGTTATTATTCTCTCTTTTCTGGTTAATAGATAGGTTATTATTCTCTCTTTTCTGGTTAATGGATAGGTTATTATTCTCTCTTTTCTGGTTAATGGATAGGTTATTATTCTCTCTTTTCTGGTTAATGGATAGGTTATTATTCTCTCTTTTCTGGTTAATGGATAGGTTATTATTCTCTCTTTTCTGGTTAATGGATAATGGTCACACAAAAAAAATGACAGATCATTGGTACAGATGAAAAAAAATATGTGTATTAAAATAAAGACTTATACTTGGACTTGGAGAGTGGACAGATGAGCAAACAGATGAAGGTACAATGTAAATCCTCTGTCATCATCTGCTTCTTGAAGCAGGGTATGAAATATAATGTTGAACTTACTTGATACAAGATCATACAGGTGACTCCCAGCTGCTGTCTGATTCATTCTGTGTACAACAAAATCATCAGGCACCAGTTCTCCACCCAACTGAATTGAAGAAATCATTCATTGATAATCAATTTGAAATAAGGATTCAAAAAAAACAGTTATGTCTGACCAGATTTAACAACAGGCAGAAAAATAGAAAACCATGAACTACTTTTTAAAGTGTGAATTTCAATTCTTAATAAAAGAATACAATTATCAATGGCTGTATATGCAAATAAGGCTAAATGCAGAAAGTTATATAATTTCTGGCATGTGAAAACTGGTCACTGTGAGCTACTTTTGTTGATGGTAAGTAGTACTCCAAATGAAAGTATCTGTGAAGTTTCATGACCCTACATGCAACTGTGTCAGACAAATTGAAGTAAATGCAAAATTTCATGTGGAGTCCTATGGCCACAACAATGACCAAAACACCATGAGGAAAATTATAACATTTATGTCTTGCAAACTCTTTGCAGGTGAAACAAAATTAATCCGAAAAGTTTGATTCGAGAAGAATGCAAGGTCCTTTAGGGTCACATATGACACTGGAACCTTTACAAGTACTACACTGTAATTGCTGTATAACTGGGTGCAGTTGCATCAGGCACATATGTGAAAATAAGTGTATTTAAAAAAAATAAGCCCATATATGCCATCCCATTTTCTTGTATACATTATAAGCCCATATGTGCCTTCCCATTTTCTTGTATCAAAAATAAGTTCATATATGCCTCACATTTTCTTGGATCAAAAGTAAGCCCATATGTGCCTTCCCATTTACTTGTATAAAATATAAGCCCGTATGTGCCTTCCCATTTTCTTGTATAAAATATAAGCCCGTATGTGCCTTCCCATTTTCTTGTATAAAATATAAGCCCGTATGTGCCTTCTCATTTTCTTGTAGCAATTATAAGCCTGTATGTGCCTTCCCATTTTCTTGTATAAAATATAAGCCCGTATGTGCCTTCACATTTTCTGGTAGCAATTATAAGCACATATGTGCCTTCACATTTTCTTGAATCAAAATTAAGTACATTATGAACCTTCCCATTTTCTTGTCAAAAATAAACCCATATGTGCCTTCCCATTTTCTTGTGCTAAAAATAAACCTGTATGTGCCTTCCCATTTTCTTGTAGCAATTATAACCACATATGTGCCTTCCTATTTTCTTGAATCAAAACTAAGTACATTATGTGCCTTCCTATTTTCTTGTATCAAAAATAAGCACATATATGCCTTCCCATTTTCTTGTGTCAAACTTAAGCCCAAATGTGCCATCTCATTTTCTTCTAGCAATTATAAGCACATATGTACCATCCCATTTTCTTGTAGCAAAAATAAGCACATAATTATCCAGAACTAAATATAATAAGGAAACGTGTCTCTGCAATTTATCCATCATGGGGACATATTTCAAATTAAATATTATATAAAACAATCAGTATATACATGTACACTCTTTATCCAGACTGTACAGTATGCTAGAAGTTTTGATCATGATGTTTGTGGTCTTGTGGTATTAACGCCATTTTTCAGCACATGATAGGCTATACATGACATCCAGTATATCTGGTGGAGGAAGAACCGGGAAAAACTTCAGGAAGACCCACCTGAAGTTACTGGCAAGCTTTCTCACATACCCACACTGGCCAAGCCTGCGACTCAAACCCACACAGACAGACGTGAGATGTCAGTGACCTGTTAAGGTGAGTGCCTTAGACCACTTGGCTTGATCATGTTTTCAATATTAAAATTGACTATAAAACTTGACAAAGGCATGTACAAAATTTCATCAACCCTGTACTCACTTCATCATGTTTAAATACTCTACTATTATTTCACTTTAACATTCTAATACCATTGCACAAATTTTTCATAATTCATATATTAAATTTCTATGAAAGGCAAAGATTGTAAAGTAGAAACAACTTGAAACTTTTAGCTAATGGTAACGTTGATTTGAGAAGTGAAACAAATACTCTTTAATTTGATCATTAATGTGCAAAAAAATTACACAATCAATGAGCCAAATTTTCTAAATTTATGAGAATGTCGTAAAACTAATATTCTGATTGACAGCATCTGTCCCTATCTGCTAGGATATGTATACATACATCAGCAATTTCCTGGAGCAGGACAGACATTTCTTTCCTCCGATCAACAGAGAGCTCCATCCATGAGCAACAGTCAGGGAGGGGCTGCAATGCCCCATGCCTGAACTCATAATTACATCCAAAATGGATCTGCAGTGTTATGCTATTTACTTTAGCCTCATACTCCTGTCTGGAAAAGAAACATCATTTAGCCAATAATAATGGACAAGTGATCTGCAAAATACTGTCTTGCCTCTAATAGCAAAGCCAAGATCAGCACTGAACAAGCGAATTCCAGGAACTGATGTCCCCCATTTTTGTTAGCTTCATCAATATCAAGTTGCCTAAAAAAAAATTGTCTGAAATCCAATAACAATTAAGGGAGTTATTGTATAGAAACAAAAGTGGGTGGGTCTGAAAATCAAGGGCTATAGCTCTGCTAATGATGCAGAATACTGACAATCAAACTCAGCCAAGGTCTCATGAAAATTGAGCAGCTTACCAAATTTGGTTGAAATCCAATAATAATTAAGGAAGTTACCGAGTGGAAACAAAAGTGTATGGGACTCACAATCAGGGGCCATAACTCTCCAAATGATGACACAGAATGCTGACACTCATACTCAGTCAAGGTCTCATGAAAATTGAGCTGCATACCAAATTTGGTTGAAATCCTATAATAATTAAGGAAGTTACCGAGTGGAAACAAAAGTGTATGGGTCTCACAATCTGAGGCCATAACTCTCCTAATGATGACACACAATGCTGACACTCATACTCAGTCAAGGTCTCATCAAAATCAAACTGCACACTAAATTTGGAGGAAATTAAATAATAATCATGGGATTTATTGTGCTGGAAATAAAATGTGTGGGTCTGACAATCAGGGGTTATAAATCTGCTAAATTATAACGTACAAGGCTGACAATCACGCTCAGACAAGATCTAATCAATGTGAAGCAGCATACCAAATTTGTTTGAAATCCAATAATAATTAAAGGAGTTACTGTACAGAAACAACAGTGAGTATGGCTGACAAACAATTATGCAAAACCCTGTTGACTGAACCTATCCAAAGTCTCATCAGTATCAAGCAGCATACCAAATTTTGTTGAAATCCAACAATAATCAAAAGTGGATGGGTCTGACAATGACATGCTAAGACTTTGCTAAACAATGATGCAGAATGCTGACGATTGAATTCAGCCAAGGTCTCATCAATATCAAGCTTCATACTAAATTTGATTCAAATTTTATATTAATTAAGGGAGTTGCTGTATGGTAATGAAGGTGAGTGGGTCTAACAACCAGGGGCTATAACTCTCCTAAGTAATGACAAAGGATGCTGACAATGAACCTCAGCTAATGTCTCATCAATATTTAGCAGCATACTAAATCTGGTTGAAATCCAATACTAATTAAGAGAATTACTGTGTGGAAACAAAAGTGGGATGGACAAAAGAAATGACAGCTGGAAGGATGGACAGAGACCCAATTTAATGTCCCAGCTTTTTGATGAAATCAAAATTGGTGCAACCATTCTGAAGAAGAGTTGAAGATAGAAAAAATGTTCTAAACAGAAGAAAAAACAGATGGATGATGAATACAAAAGTGGAGGACAAAGACAATGAACTTTGCAAAACTTAACCTAGCTTTGTTTTCTGAAAAGTTTTAATGTGCAAAATTTAAACTACAGCTCAAAGCCAGAATTCTGAGAAAATAATTTTGTTACTTTACTTACTTAAACTATGGAATTTTATGTATTTCTGAACTTTAGTTCCTGGTTTTGCTCATAAATTCCAATTTAAATTACTCTGATATATTCCAAGCAGCTTATCTTAATTTGGTGTTCTAATCTTAAGTTGATATGATCAAAATGTTTAAAGAATATATGGCCTAGTGCAAAACTAATTCTTTCTTTCCTCTGTCCTGTTTACTTTTGCAGGCAAGACAAATCCAGGAAATTTTACCAAAAGAGATTTGCATGTTTAAGATGCAGATTTTACATAATGTATATGTATCCTTTTCAGTTACACAATCACTTTATAATGTATATGAATCCTTTTCAGTTACACAATCACTTTATAATGTATATGTATCCTTTTCAGTTACACAATTACTTTATAACGTATATGCCCTTTTCAGTTACACAATTACTTCACAATGTATATGTATCCTTTTCAGTTACACAATTACTTCATAACGTATATGCCTTTTTCAGTTACACAATTACTTCACAATGTATCCTTTTCAGTTACACAATTACTTTATAACGTATATGCCCTTTTCAGTTACACAATTACTTCACAATGTATATGTATCCTTTTCAGTTACACAATTACTTCATAATATATATGTATCCTTTTCAGTTACACAATTACTTCACAATGTATATGTATCCATTTCAGTTACACAATTACTTTATAATATATATGTATCCATTTCAGTTACACAATCACTTTATAATGTGTATGTATCCTTTTCAGTTACACAATTACTTAACTTCTTCGTTTATTTTAAAACGAATATCAACCAAATTTAATCTTCTTGCAAATGTTGTACCTGGTTTAGACATAGAATATTTCAAAAAGTATACTGTTTCAGACCACCCTTAGAAATGTACATGTACCATTTGACCATATTCATATTTACCTGTTGTCTGCTCCCAAACAAGAACGTGTAAAGTCAAAACTTCGTAGGTGGCAAATGAAATACAGATAACTGTACAAAATTACGAGTATGAAACCAGCTGGAACTGGCTGGATTATTAAAAATATTATTCATTGAAGTCTTACCTTTTTCTATCAAGCTCTTTGTTTTCTTCAAGGATTTCATCCACAAGGTCCTCTGGGATACCATGGTAAGGATTATTAGCTGAAATCAAAGATTAATATATAAGTGTATTATGCAAATAGGCCAAAATGTTGCAGAATTATTGTAATGAGTTACTTTTCAGTGTTGAATTTAGTTAACTGAGATATATAGATAGAGAGAGAGAGAAGGATCAATACAAATGTTCATACATACATACATACATACATACATACATACATACATACATACATACATACATACAGACATACATACATACATACATACATACATACATACATACATACATACGTACATACATATATACATATCAGAGGTCCATAAAATTTGTAAAGTGTTGTCAGATATTTATTTAATTGGGAACAGTTGCAGTCAATCCAACATCCACCCCCACCCCCCACCCTTGTCATCTTACCTTGGAATGAGAACTCCAATACTGGTACATCCACATTCTGCCTAGTATTCTAGTATAAAAGTCATCATATATTTTTGGAATATACAACATGCTTATAATCTGACAATCATTTTTTTTATTTTCAGGTGAAGCTGTACATTGATATTTTTGGATGTAAAAATAGGTTTTGACACTTTATTACATAAGTATTTAAAACCATGTGTATAATACCTGAAGACTTAAAGGTTATAGCCAAATATTAATGTACTCATCATGATATTCTCATAAGCAATTTGCACAACTACAAACATCTAATTATAACTAGCTAGTTAGTTATTAACCTAAATAAAACTCTACGCAATTAATTGTTAAATTACCAAAAATTGCATGCCCATGAAATATTTGTGCTTGACGTAGACAAATAGATAGAAGTAAGTAAAGCATGACAATCACCTTGCTCAGATGCAGCTTGAGACTTTTTCCTATAAAACAGCATGTAGGCACTCTCCTTTCCTGAAAACTGCTTCTCTATTTCCTTTGCATGAATTGAGTTCACATGAGAGTCGTCAAACTTGAACCACCGATGACCCTCAGGAGGCACTATCAACCTACAATAATTAAAATTATTTAAGGATTAATAATTTATTTTTTTGCATTCACTAAAGTATGAACTAAAAAAACACTGTACAAACTGTATGATCCATGAAGCAGAATATACTTAAGTTTGCACAGCGTTTTTTGGGTTCATACTTCAGTGAACGTAAAAAGGTAAATGGTCAATCCTTACAATAATATTTTACATCTAATAAGGACAAAATAATTAAAAAAAAAATTTTAAAATTTGTAAATAGACCATTCTAACTATGTCTAGCAGTGAATGAAAATATGCAAAATAGCAATCAGGATCCGTAATTCGCATACAACCAATCAGAAGACAGCAATAAATTCCCTGACAACATGACACAAACTGACCCTTGGCCATTAAATCATTATATGAACAGCCTCCATTGAACTATATAGTCCAAGTATCCAAAATGAAATCCAAGGTGGAAAAATACGCATATGATAAATCTGCAACAATAATTTTGATTTATTTAATTACTTTTACCCTTATTTCCCAATGTAAAAATTTTGCAATGGTGCCAACTTATCCTAGCTAGTGTACAACATCTCTATTAAAGAAAAGAGGTTTTATTCCTTAGATTTGGCAATATTGTCTATAGTTTACTGTAAATGACAAACATGTCTGTTTAACAAGATCTTTTTTTCTGAGAGAGAGAAAGAAAGAAAGAGAGAGGCACCATTGTTTATGGACCTCATTAATGCACATAGTGATGAAAACACTTAAAATTAAATCAATTTGGGTTGATAAGAGCTGATAGCAAATCTCTTTTTTAAAGCTTAAGCCGGCAGAGGGGAGGGGGGCTACTTGTGATTACTATCAATGAAGAATCGTTTCTTAAACAAAAAATGAAGCAGCTGTTGTTTATGTTGTTTCAAAAAAAATATCCTTGATAAATGCCAAATTAAAGGGCCACATACAATTACATCTATGTATTTTCGATCGATAGCATCTATGGAAATGTGTGCGTGCATGTGTGTGTGTGTGTGTGAGTGTGTGTGTGTGAGACAGAGACAGAGAGAGATTGAGATTGAGATTGCAAGGCTGCACACTCAAATATAGCATGACTTGACCAACTTTTTGAAACTTCTGGTCTAGAACTCATCAGTTTCATTCACCCAGTTTTTGTTTTACTTCTCTAATGTATCAGGGTCTAACCATATTAAATTCCTTCAAGAAACATTCTTACCATCTATATAAATCCCAACACTAGCTTTAGTTGCAGCTGATTTGTTTCTCCTGCCAACTTTTCTACAACAGTCAAATACAGCATCAGTTTTCATGGGTGAATATGCTAAAGTCCCACCTATTAAAATCTACAATAAGTTATTTATTTAAATTGGAATTACTACTGAAGAGAATGTTAACTTCTTTCAGTTTCTCTTTCAGGCTCCAATTTCATTCAAAATATGAAAATACGACTGGGGGCCTAGATCCAGTTTGTCTAACTGCTAGTCAAAATCAGCTATTCAGTCCTGCCTGATTAATCGACTCATCTTGGCCTTATTCCATGTAACAATGTTACAAAGTACATGTCAGAATGTAACTTGGACAAACATTTGGGATGCAAGGGTCTGCGACTCTCTCTCCATGAATTGTCTGCATTTTTGATCAATCCAACTTTCAGCTTTATATTTTCAGAGTCTTATGAAGTCAATTTTTTTTTTTTTTTTGTTCATTCATGGCATTATTTATTATACACCATAAACATGAAGTGATCACATTGCCCTCATTGTTGATGTAAACCAACATTACATCAATGTAGCTTGCAAATATTTTACACATATTAAATTTCTATGTGAATATCAGAAAAAGTAGTGCCAGTGGGCAGGGCTACAAAAAAATTTTTTTTTTTGTTCATAAAGGTATAAACCAAAAAAATTCAAAATGGACTGGCCAATCAGATTGCTGGAATTCATAATGAAGAAAGAAAAATTTAATTATTGAACATTTAAGCTAATGTTAAGGAAGCTAAGACTCCCTTGTCTAAAACTTAATTATCCAAATATTTCACACACCAAAACTAAGTTTTCTATAAAAAAAAAAAAAGCCAAAAACAATAGCACAATGAGCCTGCCCACCCCCCACACACTTCAATAATGAAGGTATAAATATAAGTATACTTAACCTATATTCCAAAAGTGAAGAGGATGGAATCAAATGGGATAAAATTGTCTTGAAATAAAAGGGAAGTAAACAAACTTTAAACACTGAGATTAATCTAGGGTGTGGACGGATGGATATACACACAGATGCCAAAATTTTCAGTTTTGCTACCACCAGGGAGGGCTCAAGAAAGTAAAAAAAGTGAAAGAAACAAAGAATCTGGTTGGAAGGAATCTTCATTTTCAACTATGATGGAGAAAAAAAATTATTAACAACAATGCAAGTAACCTGAAGATAAAAATTTACCTTCAATTACTTATCAAAATAATCAAAAGAATCACTCCCCTTAAAAGAAATTAGTTCCATCCAATCCAAACCCCTCTTTTCCATTTTTTTTCCCATGTAAATGTATTAGCATGCACCTCAGCTATCATGGTTTGGTTTGGTTGTTTATGCGTAGCAACACAAGTTATTTAGTGCTGAGGCAATTGAAGAAAAGTGCCTTGCCCAAGGTCACATCACAGTAGCCCAACAGGCTGTTTCGATCATGGGATTCAAACTTGCACCCTTTTGATCAACAAGGCTGATTCAATCATTGGATTCAAACTTGCACCCTTTTGACTGACAAGGCTGATTTTGATCATAAGATTCAAACTTGCACCCTTTTGATTGACAAGGCTGTTTTGATCATAGGATTCAAACTTGCACCCTTTTGACTGACAAGGCTGATTCAATCACAGGATTCAAACTTGCACCCTTTTGATAGACAAGGCTGATTCAATCACAAGATTCAAACTTGCACCCTTTTGATTGACAAGGCTGATTCAATCATAGGATTCAAACTTGCACCCTTTTGATTGACAAAGCTTATTCGATCATAGGATTCAAACTTGCACCTTTTGATCGACAAGGCTTATTCGATCATATGAATCAAACTTGCACCCTTTTGATCAACAAGGCTAATTCGATCATAGGATTCAAACTTGCACCTTTTGATTGACAAGGCTGATTTGATCATAGGATTCAAACTTGCATCCTTTTGATTGACGAGGCTGATGCAGTCATAGGATTCAAACTTGCACCCTTCTGATCATGAGTTTGGCATGGTAACCACTGTGCCACTGCTGGTCCCGTCTCCATTAGTCCATTCTTATGACATACAGGTCGGCATCTCAGACCTTTTCTACATCCCCAAGCCTGCTGGGGGACACTTCTGATATAACTACTGTTATTTACACAATTTATTATCTCTCAACAATGACAACTATGCTGCTGCATGAAAAAATATACCTACATGTATATCAAACTATCTACCAATATAATCCAGAGAGAAACAGTCTACAAGCACTGATAGGTTGAGAACCTGAGAATACATTATAAAAGTGAATTTTCATCAAATTGGTACAAGTTTAATAGAAATGGTGTTACTTTTGATACTTGATACAATATTTTAAGAATGCTGACAATGGTTTAATTTGTACATGGCCTAAGAGTATATATCTAGGTCCTGAACATTTTTAAGTGGAAAGAGAGCTGACTATGTTCTGTGCTTACTTTGGTGATGGATTCTTGTTCTTTTTCTTCTGCTTACAACCTGAAGTTTGTGGATTGCAGTCTGATTCTACATTAGTGACATAATCCTTCCCATCATTCCCTGGAGTTTTTGTCTGGTTCTCTTCTGTAGTTTCCTTGTGTTGGGAACCAGTTTGCTTTAATGCCACAGTGGTGGTCTTGGGATCCAATGTAAATGTTTCAATATATTTGCTGAGGAACTGCACAAAAAAGACATGAAATTGTAAGAATTTAATTTCTCACTAATTTATCTACTAATAACTGTACTAAACACAAAAGCTGCTTATTTAAAGTAGCTCTATAACTGAGATTTATTAAGTCTAAGGCCTAAGTGTGAGGTTATCTATCCCCATATATATATATATATATATCATTAATATCTTTAACAAAATAAGATTAAATATGGCCCATGTGGCCTGTACCCTGAAGCAGCATTATCACCAAAAATTACAGTTTGCAGAAATTCTACATGGTCTATTCTAGAAAAAGTATCAGGGATGGGAAGAACATCCATTTCACTTAGGGGTTCCACAATTTACACCCACCCCACAAAAAAAAGGAGTTGCAATCTGTTCCCCACTGTTACTTTTTCCAGGAACAACCCTATGTCAATTTGGCAAAGTTTTCTGCTTGATAAAAACACTGTATTTAATGGGAAGACCTTAGTTAAAGCAGTGTATTTAATGGGAATACCTTAGTTATAGCAGTGTATTTAATGGGAATACCTTAGTTATGGGGCCATAATTCTTCTTGTACCTTTTGTTCCAAGACACTCCAGTCTCTTTCATCAGTTCCTAAAAAAAAAAAAAAAAACCCAAAACAATGTAATCTCACAAAATTTTAATAAAACATTAATGATAATAATTACTGACAATACCATTTTTTTTTCTATGTTAAATATTAATGATATATCCCAAAGAAATTGCCAAATTTTAAGATCCAACTGCAATTTGACAGGAAATTTTAAGACATGTATTGCTGTGGTAGACTTGCAATATAGCTGCCCCCAATGTGTTCTTACTTAATCATGCACCACCACATATCAATGTGAGCCTTGATCTGTTGGCCAGCTTCCAATCTCTACTAATATGTCTCTACTAGTATTTATCAAGACACATTCCCTTAACAAGTTTCATGATTCCAGATATAATAGTATGTATATTGAGTGCACAACCACCCAAAATGAAAAAACTGTTATTCAAAGATATTTTTAATTATATTACATTACTTTACTACAGTGTGTTTTAGTTCCTAGTGACCCCTTAAAGTCCTACATGAGTCATGGTATGTAACAGATTTATAATTATGACTTTTAATTATTATTATTATTATTATTTAATTATTATTTTAATTATTATTATGACTTTTAATTATGACATATGAAACCAATTTTTGTAGCAAAATATGTTTCTTCAATGATACTTACTTGATCATAATACCTTAGGAGTACGACAACTACCGTGCAAATCAAGCCCTCCCAAGCTAGTTTCTAGTACTAAAAAGTGCTAGTCGTCTGCTTATCTAGGTGGATATCAGACGAGTGATCTCCCATTGAGAAGAGGGATTGGTGACAAATCCTGTCCATACTTCAGTTACTAATGGAGCAGATGGAGATTCAAACTGAGATATCGTTCTTTCCTTCTTTTAGTGGTAAGAACAATCGAGATCTCCCTCATCTGATTTGGCTTCTTTCACTTCAGGTACAACTTCAAAACCCATATGGGGTTCTGTAGGTACCCTAGGGGCAAAAGGTCCAAAGAGGAACGAGGTTTTACAATGAAAGACTGATTCCCCATGCGCAGGAGCCCGTTCTTGGTAATGAAAGCAGGAGCCATCATAAGCAAAGTCAAACCATCATGGCAACACTGCTGATTGTTCAGATCAGCTGAGATGGAGACTGTGTAAGATAGGTGAGGCAAGAAGGCTTCGGGCATAGGTTTGCAAGCTGCTTTATTTAGTCATGTCAGAATCCAACATGTATTCCATTTTGGACACAAGATCAAAGCCATCAGTCAAATCAAGTCAAAGTCTTCACGGAGGTCAGAGAGGTCTTTGTTCTGGCCTATATCTTCCCTGCGATGATGTCAAAATGTGTCTGAGATTGTGGAATCGTAGCCCTTCATAGTGACAGGGGCTAACTTCTTCTCTTTAAACAGCCAAAGGAGGAAATTAGCTCTTAGTGGTACAGTGGCTCTTTAGGAGGGGGTATATGTTTCCATTTGCATCACTGGTAGAAAACTCTCCACTTTTCTTTATATGCTTTCAAAGTGGTGGGTCTTCTTGCTGGAACAATTCTATCCACCACTCTGCATATTCTTTTCTACTGAGGGCTTGTTTAATATGAGCCAGGCATGTGGGTTCAACAACTCCAGGTTTGGGTCAAACACCTGCATTCACAGTTGTCTGAGCAGTTGGGGGAAAAAAGATCAAGATTTTCTGTGAATGTCTGCTGCCAAGTTGACTAGATCATTGATCCATGATTTTCCCACTTCATGTGAGGAATCAAGATCAAATGGCATTCTGAATTTCTCGCTTTCTGCAAGATTCTGGGAATCAAAGAGGTTGGCAGAAAAGCTCATATGTTGAGAATAGCTCATGGAAAGAGTGTTAACATCCAGGACTGTAGAGATAAAGGTCAGTGGGCAAATTTTCAGTCGCCACTGGGAAAGGAGAATCATCTGCAATGGTCTCATGAACAGGTGACCCAAGATGATGAAATCTGCTGCTGCACTGAGGAGGTGAGTGAAGAAATTTCCGGTCTGAAATGTGATTCCTTGAGAGAATGGTACATACCACTGAGATCATTTTTATGGCACATTCCTAATGGAGAGAGAGCCTGTTCAGATGGGTTTTGAACTCCATATCCAAGAGGGTACAATGTTGAGGTGGGATGAAATCGGATTAGTCCTTTTTGACAATGAATCCAAAGCAGAGAAGTGAAACATTCTTGATACTGAATGTATCTCACCTGCTGCTTTTGCATAATGTCATCCAGGTAGTTGGAGGTCACAGACATGGAGGTGGCTTGGAAGTGCTACATGACTGTCCATAATTATGGTTAATATCCTGGGACCGATGTTCAGAAAACAGTATCCCTGAATGAGAACCTCAGGAATTTCCTGGAAGACTTGTGCATTGGAATGTGGAGGCATGCATGTTTGAGATTGAAACTGATTGCAAAATCTCCCTCGTGAATGGCGTTGAAAACCATGCATAGTGTCTCCATTTTGAACCATGTCGTCCAAATGAAAAGCTTAAGAGAGCTTAGATCCATTACCGGTTGAAGCTTGCCACTGACTTTTGGAACAAACAACAGTTTGAAGTAAAATCCTAGTGAGTTTACATTTTAAACAATCTCTACAATCTTTTTGTGAGAAGATTGTCTTTTTCTTGGTGCAGAACTCTGACTTGGTCCCCTGAGATGTCTGTAGCAAATGGAACCCTTGACAATATGGTGGGGGAGAGGGAGATGAATATAATCTGGAAGCCTTCTTTTCCATGCTGAAGTGAAGTGCAGGAGTCTTCCCATCAATGGGATGTCTGAATGGCATCAGGAGCATCATTTTCTGTGGACTGGAGACTGGCAGAGAGAGAAACTGGAATGAAAGCAATCCTTATCTCCCCATGTTTTGTCATCTGTAGCCCATGGTAACTGTGCCGTCCTCTGGGGAAAGGGCTTGGCAGATGCTTTCCCCACCGGTCATACCATTGGAGGGGGGGTTCTTCCTGTTTCTCCAATCTCCCCTCTGAAACAAGGGTTGGGCTCTAGGTCGTTGGGACTGTGCAGGGTTTGCTACTTTGGTGGCTTGTTTGTGGACCTTTTTGATCTGACCATGAAGGAGAAGGTTGCAAGAAAGTACCTGCAATCTGAAAATTGCTTTGTCGTGGTCTTGAAGGTCGATATAGAGAGAAAAGCATCTCTTTCCACAAGTTGTAGATTTGCTGATGCTGCTATGGAATTGGAAAGTGTGTGTTGCACTGTTCTTTCAGTATACACACCATCCACTAGACTGACTCCCAGGCATGAACAACAGAGTTCTCAACAGAAGAGACCAGACTGTGTCTCGACTGCTTAAAGATAACCTTTGAAACTGTGCTATCCTATGGGAAACAGGCTTGGTGGACAGTTTCCCCATTGGGATATGCCCCTGGTTGGGTGTGTGTGTGGGTGGGGTCCTTCCTGTTTCTCTGATCTCCCCTCTGAAATGAGGATTAGGCTCTAACTTGTTCTGCCTGTGTGAGGTTTGCCATTTTGGCTGCCATCTGACCATGAAAGAGAAGGCTGGAACAAAGTGGCTGCAATCTGAAAATGGCTTTATGTGGTCTTTAAAGCAGATGTAGAGAGAAAAGCATCTCTTTTCATGAGCTGTAGATTCACTGATGTTGTTATGGAACTGGAAAGTGTGTATTGTGCTGCTCTTTCAGCACATGCACCATCCACGAGACTGACTCCCAGGCATGAACAGAGTTCTCAACAAAAGAAACTAGGCTGTGTTCTGACTGCCTTGGATACTAAACTGAGCATGGGTCCTACTGCAATGACATTCTGAACAAGTGTTGAGTGTTGCAGAAGGACTTTCAGTGCATAAAAACAGAGGAAAGTTTTGACATTACCAAGCACAACATCTCTGTCAATTGTTGGGACCTCAGGGTGAAAAACAGGCATATTAATCTTGTAAGTTCTGTCAAATTTGATGATAATCACAGCTGCAAAATGAAAGATCTGTTGATACTTGGATCTTGAAGGTGCATCTTGAAACAAATCAAATGAGTCACTCAAACAGACTTGGGTTATTTGGTTGAATGCCATCTGGTCTTTCTTAGCTAATGGAGAGACAGATGGGTACTTTGTAAGTTGCCAATGATGGAGTAGGTGGAAGCAAGCAAAATGTATGCACCAGAAGAATGAAAACCTCTCAAATCGATGCATGGAAGGCAGAGTCCACTCTGCATATCATCAGATCAAGCAAAAAAGACGGCGCTTGTGAGTGCGGGTATAGCTGTTACTGATAAAGACAGGTCACTGCATCAAGTCGTCACTGGACCCCAGTGGTAAAGGCAAAGGCGGTACTGGTACAGTATGAGAAGCCCATGATGGTCTGGATTAATAAAGTTTTGGACCAGTGAACTTTCTGCCTTCAAAGTCTCCACTAACAGGAAGTTGTCAACTGATGCCTAATTGGTGGCAATGATGCTCAAGTCTGCATCCTTGCTGGTGTGTTTCTTCACTCTCTTGTATGCCCGAGTTATCTGTTTGGCCAAGATGGTCGCCCATATACTTTCCGACTAGCATGTGCATATGTCACTGGTATGGCCTCAATGGCACACTGTACAATTTTACAGGTAACATGGATATCTTCTGCCTGCTTAAACCACTTGCACTCTGTGCACTTAGTTCTGCCTATTTTGTCAACACCTGAAATTATAAGGAGTAAAACAAAAGCATATACAGGTGAAATCAGTCAAGGATCACAATGAACTTACTGTGATGAGGACACAAATGAAAATAAAATTACATGAACTATATTTCCTACAACATGAAATAACAATTACTTGACAGAAATCACAAAACAGGTTGAGTACCAAGTTGAACTGCCACAGTGTAGATCCCAGAGAAGGTATTCACAATGGTACTGACATGAATATTGTAGGACAAAGTTAGACAAATGTTGTGTAGATATTTCATCAATGATAGAAACTGAGTGAAATATAGACATAAATATGGTTGGAGTATACTTCCCTGCTGTGAGAAAACTCCAAAGAATCACTCAATGGTGGAAAGGCACAAGAAGAATTGAGTTTCCGAGGTCTCAAAAACAAATGTACTTCCTAGCACAAGTAGAAGTAGTAACTGAAGTATGGACGGGATTTGGTGCCAATCCATTTACTCAAGGGGATATCACTCTTGTCTGATTTCCATCTAATTAAGCAAATGAGTTTAGCACCAAGCTTCGGAGGGCTGAATTTTCAGGACAGTGGAAGTACTCCTACTGTACAGTGTTGCACATAGGATCCCAAGGGCAGGGGATAGTGTCCCCCACCCTCCAAATTTGGGGGACACACAACATTTTAGAGGGACAAAGGAAAATAATAGTACATAATACACTAATAGTGCTATAAAAATGAGATAATCTTATTTGCTTAGACAGTTTTGCCACCTTAACTTTGTGGTCTGCACTGTACTATCATATTTTCTTTGGACACTTACATTACTGCAATAAAAGTTTTATCATGTGCTCAAGTAACTCATGAAAATATTAAAATGTTTGAATATCTGGTTAACCTGAAGTGAGCTGCACCATGGAATTTTCCATTCCAGATCTTGCTCTCATTTAACTTTAGTGTACACTCATTATCTACCAGCATTTATTATAATAAATACCTAAGTTTTCTGAATTACTTTTCTTTCCAAACAAACAAATCATTAATTAAATGACAAATTGTGTATTTGCATCAATGTAGTCTCTTTTGTCATTATTTCTACCTTAAAATTAAATCTTCCTCGCCATAGGGGTTATTTCAACCTAATAAATAGGTAACACTAATGGCCGTCAAACACTTTACATTGCAACTCAGCCAACTACCATAAACCTTGAATGTTTTCATTTACAGATACATTTTTTTAAAATACATATTCACTGTCATCTTACAGTTTTTATCACCTTTTGCGACGTTGGAACCTTTTTGCTAGCAAACAAAAAAAAGGAAGGACATCCACTAATGAAAAGTTGTAGGCATCTTTTTCAATTTTTTTCTTACGAAAGAGTGCACCCAGGGAGGTGCACAGAATCAAGATTTGGGGGACATAGGACAAAAAATTGTGGGAAACCTGTGAACCTGCACTCAATGTGCAACACTGATGGTATTATGATGAGGTAATGTATTTGAAGAAGAAGTGAAGTGAAATTTCAGAACTGAGACTTATCAATACTATTTAATATTTAATATCAGCCACACATATTTATTCCTCCTTTTCTGTCTCTATTGAACAAGTTTTAAATTGTGTGCAGCTATACTTTGTTGTAATCTTTGGAGAAAATATGAAATGTATCAAAAAGATGCTTATAACATATCAAGCCTGACATGATACCACAAAATTTATATTGTTATATCAATTCATTATGATAGTGAAAAACAATTTGTATCAAAATGTTTTTTTTTTTACATGATTGGGCCATTTTCGGCTGGTTTGATTTTGTGAAGTCGGCTGTACTTAAACACTGGAATTTCACATGCTTCTTGAGCACAGATTTTTTCATGTTGAAAAACTTTATTTGTAGGTGGTTAGTAAAAAAATTATTTATTTATTGAAATTGACCATATAAGGATAACATTCATACATAGTTTGCTGTGTGCAAACATTTGTCAAAAAGACTTTGAACCCTACCTTGCCTGAAACTATTTTTTGCACTCCATAAAACGTTTGTGTACAGTAAACTGCATAATATCTCCATACTCAATCAAGTTTTTGGCATCCTTCACTAATTCTTCATCAGATAATGCTGGTTATGTCTTGTGAATGGAGCAGTTATTTTGTTTTTCATGTGACAAATTCCCAAATGATTCAACACTGCTCCTGTCATATGACAAAGCCATTAACATTTGTCATATGACAAAGCCATTAACATCAGTCATAGAACAAAACCATTAACATCTGTCATATGACAAAGCCATTAACAACTTTAATATGACAAAGCCATTAACATCTGTCATATGACAAAGCCATTAACATCCTTTAAAGCTTATGTACAAAGAGAAATCCGACTCTGACAAGGGATAAATTCTAGTTTAGTATGATACCAAAGTTTTACTTTTGCAACTAGTGGAGGCAAGAGAGAGAGAAATTATTATGCTATCAAAATTTTACAACCAACAGGAATTTTATGCCTATCTGAAAAAACTGCATATCTAAATATTATCCAAGTATAACTGACAATAAATGAAATACCGAAACCTTCTGATATCTAATTACTTTAAAATCATCTATATTTTATTACTGCTAAAGTAATTATACACGACTAAAGAAACGTAATGTCGAAATTAAGAGATACATTTACTTTTAACTTGCAATATTATACTAAATAAGTAACTACATTTTCAGAATCTCTAAATAAACTGCAAACATTGAGTACATCATTGAAAAATTGAGAATTTACATACACTACATAATTTATCTACAGGCATGGCTTTCTCTGGATGTCGACTCAATAAAATCTGCAGCACATCCACTGGTGAATCACAGTCAATGAAATCCACTTCTCCTTTTGAAGGATCTGGTGCAACTTGGACCTCCTCTTCTTCCTATAATACAACACAGGTATGCTGCAGGAATTGGGCCTTGAAGGGCAATGGCCCATTAAGACAAAATGGAAAGGGCCAAAGGCCAGGGGTCTGGGGAATATCTAGCTAGATGAACACAGTGCAATCAAGTCCCCTAAACTAGCAAAACAGCCAAATTCACAATCAAATAATGACTATGGAGATAATCACATAATTTTTAACATGATCATCTTTTAATAATACTTACAGTTGCCCAACTGGGCTTTCATGTTGTGAAAAATGGTTGCCCACTATGAAGGCTCCTGGGCAATGGATTTTTCTACCACAGGTCAATGAGATAATGTACACATCAAATTGTATCAGAATATGTTGAATGGTTCTAGACCAATGCTGGTTGTAAGAATCTGCAGTAGATGAGAGATATAACACTGATGGAAAAAGGGCAATAAATGCAGATCTATATGTAACAGACAATTCACCTACACAATGGCATCTGATTTTTGTAAGGGTTGCAGAGCTTTGGTGGTTACAAAAGTGTGAACAGACAGACAGATGGACATAGATGGATGGATGGAAAATGTGATTACTATAGGGTTCCTGCATTTTGATATGGGGTCCTAAAATGCCCTTAGAAACAATGTGGGCATATTAGTTGCATATTGTTTGCAGATGCTTTTTATGTGGTGCAGGCATACAAGCCTGAATTTACATGCAATTGATAAAAAAACAGCTTGTTATATATGTATTCATTTTCAAGGTTTACAAAATAATAATGCACATGTAGCATAAAGGACTAGTTCATAAGAGAAATTTAAAACTTCAAAAGGTGAAATTCGAATGGTAAATCAGCTTTGTATTTCAACCTGCTTATTAGCAATGATCAGACTGTACGAGTATGTTGCTATTAAGTTCTCATGTTTGATTCATAAATATTCTATGTTCAGTAGCAATTTACACTTTACAATATATACGTACTGGAGGAACCCATTTGCCCAGGTTGTCAACATCTCTAATGTAAGCAAAGTAATGGCCACCATATGCGCTACCCCTGTGTATCACAACAGAAAATAGTTCATATTCTGTATCTTTGTCACTGTCACTCTGAAATGGAAATTATTTTTACACAAGCAAGCACAGCAAAGGAAACATCTGTTTGAAAATACAGACTGATTTTGTAATTCCAACATTCATTTAGCCAACTGATTCATTTATATGAGTTGTATGATCTAGAGTTGGCACTACAATTTTTCAAGTAATCAAACACTTATGTACCTGAAAAATATAGACATGTTTGATTTTAGTGTATCAGGAAATGGCAGTCTGATGAAATTGTTTGTTTGGTATCTGGCCCTCATTTAACTTTAGTCTTCATTTATTATTTACAAAATTTTTCTTCAATAATTTCTAAACTCTGTCCTAATACATTTTGGCACATTTTTCAGAGATGACTTTTATATTTGTAATCTGATAGAAAATTGCCCGCGACAAGGTTTCTTCAGGACAATTACTGCCAACTTCTCAAAAAGGTCATATCTTAATCAAACAAAAATTATGTCACTGACCAAAAAACAATTTTGCAAATTTTCACATTTTCAAGAGAAAACACCAAGACCATAAAGAATGCCCAACACCAATGCAGAATAAATATAAAGTGCCCTTTTCAACTGAATTTTATTACTCATTAAAAGATTGCACGTGAGAACATTATCATAAAAAAGAAAGCACGGGGCAAAGCTTTACCCACTTGAATATACTCGTGTATAATTCGGGTCCATGTGCAAACAACACAGACCCTGATCTGCTGGTGCATAATGCACCGGCAGATCCAGGTCTACGTTGTTTGTTCTACTGATTAGTCCTTACAAACTGCATAGACCCAGATCTGTCTGCGTATTATGTGATGGCAGATCTGGATCTATGCAGTTTGCAGTTGGTATTGGCTTATACGCAAGTATATATGGTACATGCTGTTTTGTGATCACTGAATATTTCTAATTAGTGGGACCTGATCAAAATAACTATTAAGACTGATTCAAGAAAAATACAAAGTACAAACAACTTTTCTTCTTATTACAATATTTACAAATTGTGAATTGTGTATCTAATTACTGTTATGAAAAAGATTTCTGTCCTCTCTCACAGACTAAAATGAGTTACTATACTGGAGAAAAGTCTGTTAAAATGAATGAGTTTTCTATCTAGCTCCAAGGAATGAATAAGAACCAAATAATACAGTCATGTGGATGGCTGTGAAAGGCAGATAATGGGTAATTTGTATGAATTTATTCAAAACAATGTAGGTATTCTGCAGGGTTATGTTTTTTTTTTCTGGTGAAAATGTCAAAATATGCAGAACTGATTAACAAAATAATTTTAAGTTCTATTAACTTGATGCAAACTGTTCCAAAAGTTGGCAGTAATCATCTGGAACAAACTCTGTCACTGCCACTTTTTTATCAGACAACAAATAAACAAGAGACTCCTTTCTGTCAAGCTGCCTCTTTTATTTAGCAAGAAAGTAAAAATATAATGTTGAGTTGAATCTAAAATACTAAAACACTAACTATATTCATGGGTGTGGATGGATGAAGATTTGGATGGATATGCACACAGACACCAAAATGATCACAATGTCAAGCATTCACCAAGACAGGCTTCACAAAAAGTTATCACCGAAAAACATGCAAAAAACATTTGGACAGAATTTTTATCTCCAAATTTAAAAAAAAACAACAAATAAAATTTTTATTTATTATTAAAGTATGCATTTCTGCAAGTTTCAATGTTAAAAAATGTTGCCCTTATATCATTAATACAACCTTAAAAACACATTACATTATACTAGATGTCATCAGTAACATCTGTGGAAAAGCCTCAAAATTTTAAATTGTCAAATTTGTAGTTTTAATTGAATAAATCACATTTGGCAAATTCTGTTAATTCCAAGCACCAACATATGATGACAATAGGTGTGATTTCTTGCTTAAGATTCCAAATCTTATTTTTATTCCTGCACTTTTCGAAGAAAAGGTGTGATATATGCTGCCCATCCAGACATGTGTGCATGCATAATATCGCATAGCAACTCCTACACTACTTCAGAAAAAGACTTTAAACAGCTTTAGCATTTTTATTTATCCCCTTGGAGCAGGGCCGGGCAGGGGGCATGCTTTCACATCGAAATACTTTTATATAACATTAAGTAATTTCAGATATTTTAATTGTCATCCGACATCACACAAAACAGAACTTGAAATCTTGAGTTACGATTGAGGGTAGTCTGTACATGTGCACAATGGTCATATAAGTTTGATGTGGCCCCCGAGTCGTAACTCAGAATTTTAGAAATGCTACCAATATTAGCCCTTGGGTCTATCCTTAGCCACCAAGTGCACAGATTGAGGGGTTGGGTGAAACAGTAGAGTACTGGGATATGCATTATACAAACATTCTCCAAGTTATATTTGTGTCATGTGATGATATGCATTATACAAACATTCTCCAGGTTATATTTGTGTCATGTGATGATATGCATTATACAAAGCCCCATGCTTTTTTTATTACATATTACCCCACACAAACACACACACATACCTGCCTCTGGACAGCAGTTATAACCAAAAAATCCATTATTGCATCATACCACTCATCCCCCCTACTCACACACACATATGCCTCTGGACAGGGGTTATACCACAAAATCCATTACATGTATCATATCACACACAGGGGTTATAACACAAATTCCATTACATGTATCATATCACACACACACACATACACACACACACAGGGGTTATAACACAAAATCCATTACATGTATCATATCACACACAGAGGTTATAACACAAAATCCATTACATGTATCATATCACACACAGAGGTTATAACACAAAATCCATTACATGTATCATATTACACACAGACACAGACACAAACACACACACACACACACACACACACACACACACACACAGGGGTTATATGTACTTCTCAAGGCTCAATACAGTAGTATAGTGAGGTCCCACTGTACTTCTTAAGGCCCAATACAGCAGTATAGTGAGGTCCCACTGTACTTCTCAAGGCCCAATACAGCAGTATAGTGAGGTACCACTGTACTTCTCAAGGTTCAATACAGCAGTATAGTGAGGTACCACTGTACTTCTCAAGGCTCAATACAGCAGTATAGTGAAGTCCCACTGTACTTCTCAAGGCTCAATACAGCAGTATAATGAGGTACCACTGTACTTCTCAAGGCTCAATACAGCAGTATAGTGAGGTCCCACTGTATTTCTCAAGGCTCAATACAGCAGTATAGTGATGAACCACTGTACTTCTCAAGACTCAATACAGCAGTATAGTGAGGTCCCACTGTACTTCTCAAGGCTCAATACAACAGTATAGCTAGGTACCACTGTACTTCTCAAAGTCCAATACAGCAGTATAGTGAGGTACCACTGTACGTCTCAAGGCCCTATACAGCAGTATAGTGAGGTACCACTGTACTTCTCAAGGCCCTATACAGCAGTATAGTGAGGAACCACTGTACTTCTCAAGGCCCAATACAGCAGTATAGTGAGGTACCACTGTACTTCTCAAGGCCCTATACAACAGTATAGTGAGGTCCCACTGTACTTCTCAAGGCTCAATACAGCAGTATAGTGAGGTCCCACTGTACTTCTCAAGGCTCAATACAGCAGTAATGTGAGGAACCACTGTACTTTGCAAGGCCCATTACAGCAGTATAGTGAGGAACCACTGTACTTCTCAAGGTCCAATACAGCAGTATAGTGAGGTACCACTGTACTTCTCAAGGCCCTACAAAGCAGTATAGTGAGGTACCACTGTACTTCTCAAGGCTCAATACATATCTAGTTCATCTCCAATAAATTCTCATCCACTGTACATCTATTTTAGCACAATTACATTTTCATAAATTCTTAAAATTAATTCAAACACAGAATGTTCACAATTTACTCACTGGCAATACAAATATCATATGAAAATGTTGCTGTGAAATGCAAACTATATTTTCCCCAAAACTGAGTTTTCTCAATAAATTTGTGAACAATTCATGCTAGTAAGAATTTGGTGATTCATGTCAGTTTAAACTATGAATTTAACAGTCTTTATAACAACCATTTGCATACATGTGATTCTACCGGTGGTAGGACAAAAATAATGTTTTAAAGGCCGTCTACTGCACATACCATTTTATAGCTGAAATCAAAAGTTTTTGAAAATTAAAAAAGAACAAAAAAATTGAAAAAACAAAACCCAGTATTTTTACATGTTCTATCAACACATTACAGAAACCAGCCAGAACCAGTCTACTGGAGACCAGATATGTTCCACCTGTGTTATGACCAGTGCGATGATGCATGACTGAGTAATCGGATAATAATTGTTACAGAACAGCTAACACGTGTACACAACAAGCTGCTAATTGATTACTTAACTGTTATAATTTGGAGAGTTAGGGCCAAATGCAGGACGTTTTTTGAGATGCTATAAATAATAAAGAGATCAAAGGTAATCCATGATGGCTTTTGAGTCTTTAATTCAAAAACAGCCGACCTTTGGTGGAAGGGAGATAAAATAGGGTGACCAACCAAAACAGTATTTCGGCAGCAACACTTGAGTAAGTAGTTTGATTTTTTCTCTTGTTTAATTGTTATTGTATTGTTCACAATGATTTAAGATACATATTTAAGGGCAGATCTTATATTTTTGTTTTAAGATAGTATATGGAGGAAGAAATGATATCACCAAGTATATGCAGACACCATCGCATAGGAGTAATAATTCTTCAGTAAGAAACACACCCACTTTGAAGGCATTATTTGAGACTGGATCAAAAGTGGATAAAGTGACACTTGCAGAGAATTTGTATACATCTTTTGTAATTCATAAACTATTTCATGTTTTCATGTACATAAATCAAGTTCAAGTCCTACCATCTATACTCATGTATAAGCCTATACCAACTGCAAACTGCATAGAACCAGATCTGCCGTCGCATAGTGCACCAGCAGATCTGGGTCTGTGCAGTTTGTAAGGACTAATCAATAAAACAAACAACATATACCCTGATATGCCACCACATTATGTGATGGCAGATCAGGGTCTATGTTGTTTGCATTTGGACCTGGTTTATACACGAGTATATATGGTAGATAAAATAGATCAAGCAAGTGAAAAATATATTACAAGATAAATAATTTTAAAGTTGGGATAAATTATTCATATCATGTATTTGTTCATTGTTCATTTCAAGTCTAAATCTCTTTATTTTTTTAAAATTATGTACAGTGATGAAACTTGCAAACAGATTTTTGGACCTGAGCCATGAAGAGAAAGAAGACCTTGAGGATAAGGCTCAGGAATACATCGCGAGTCCAAACCAGGAAATTCCTCCTCAGGTGAAGTTAGCTTGGAGGGGGAGTATTTGAGAGCAGTCAGCAACCTTAAAAACCCAGCAACAGGAAAACTGAAGTTAGAACTTCTTTGCAGGTTGAGCGTGGTTGTGCTGTCATTGCCAAATTCTAATGCTGATACAGAGAGGACATTCTCCATTCTTCGCAAAATACAAAGTGATTCAAGGGGAAATCTGGACCAGAAAACTACTGATAGCCTGTTAAGTGCGAAGCTTAATAACCACAATGAATATCATCAGTGATAACCAGACAGTGATCTTGTGAAGGAAACTAAAAATGTTTGTGGATTGTATTTTTTTTAAAAGTCTTTACAGTGAACTATAAGATAAACAACTCTTCCTTTTTCATTAATTGACATTATACCGACTCATATTAATTAATTATTATTATAACAGTTTCCATCAGAATCCAAATCTGATTCATTTTCAAAACTTGTTGTTGTATTATAGCATGACGAGAATACATATTATGGCAAAAAATGCACTTGTTTTGTTTTCAATCCCCTTAAAACATGTCAAATTTATGCTGATAAAAAAATCTATTGGTTTCGAAGCCAATCTATTGATTAAAATTTGTAAATCTACTGGTTTGATGTCCTGGTTCTGCCACATGTATGCCTTTGTGAAAAAGTAGTGATAAAGTAGGGCTACTTTTTTTGGTTAAAAAAGCTGGGAAAAGGTAGGGGAAAATAGGGATATTTTATAATAAAAAAGCAGTATGAAATTTTTGTACCTACTGAAAACATAAAACCTTTACATGATTTACCTTCATAAACATAAACAAAAAGCATGCTCTTACTCACATAATAGCTGTCCCTTTTGTCCAGGTTGCCTCTATCTTCTTAAAACTACATCACATAGACCATAGCTGAATTTGCTTTGCTACAGCTGTTCATGCAGTGTGCAATTCATTTTCAACATGCAATTTTAAAAAAAGTAGAGATTGTATGGCCGTTTTGGAAAAAGCAGGGAAAAACAGTGTGTGACTAAAAAATAGGAAAAACTAGACTGTTAGAAAGACTAGACCATGTTAAAAACCATAAAGACTGACAACATCTATCACACTTACTTACCTTTTCATAGTATGGTGCCATATTGATAGATGAAGGAAAAGTATAGTTTCCAGTTTCCTAAAAGAACAAAAAATTGCCATTAGCATGGCCATTGTTACCTGCCACCTCCTACTGAAATGTTGGAGGACTGGGAACTGGGTATAGTACATAGTCAATCATAGGTAGTAACTCAGTAAAATATAAAAAAATTAATTAAAGATCTTGCTAAATATGAGGCTTCATATCAAATACAAGAGACCCCTGTTGCTCCTGCCTTTTATTTAGAAAAGTAAAAAATGTACGATTAAGGTTAATCTAAGGTGTGGATGGACATTCAGATGGACAGACATACATGCCAAAGTGATTGCTATGTCTAGCTTCCGCCAGGGTGAGATCAAGAATGATTGAAAACAAAAAAATATATGCTAGGTTTCACAAACCATTAAAAGCAATCATAGGCCAGAACATTGCTAAATATCAAAATATGTTCCAAATCTGCTCATCAAGCTGCACTGTTGTTCATTAGTAATACCTATGCTAAAATGATAATAGGGCCATAACCTGAAGAAATACAAGCAGCTATATATGACTAATTACCATGGAAACATGACATATCACCAGATATATATGGCATATGACCATGGATACATATGACATATCAACACATTTTATTTTTTGTTCCAAGCAATGAATTGCTGTTCCATAAATGTCACAATTTATAATCTAACTTAAAACAAAAAAGCACTGGATTAAACTAAATGACTGTACCAAGATCATTTTCTACACATTCTGTTCTGCTTCATCTGACTCTAACAAATGATAGGACTTCAAAATAAATTAGGACCTTATAAAGAAAACAGGAATAACTTTTAAATTTATTTATCTCCCTTCAAATATATCAGAAATCATTGTTATTGAGAATTTAACACTGAAAAATGGATAAGGTCCAAGCAAACTGAATATTTTCACCTACTGGAAACCAGGTTCTGACCAGTACCGTATATACTCGTGTATAATCCAATACCAACTGCAAACTGCATAGACCCAGATTTGCTGTTGCATATGCATCAGCAGATCTGGTTCTATGCAGTTTGTAAGGACTAATCCGTAGAACAAACAACATAGACCCTGATCTCCTGGCGCATTATGCGACGGCAGATCAGGGTCTATGTTATTTGCATTTGGACCAAGCTTATATGTGAGTATATACGGTATGTTAAAGTTATGGATTGCCAAGAAGGGGACTCTGAGGTGAAGGAAAATGTAGAACTTGACAGAAGACACTTCTGATCAATACTAGATTTTTAACAACTTACATCTACACATATCAAAACAAAGGAACAAACCTGAGGTTCCAAAGGTACAAAGCAAGCCTGTTTTTCTGCCCTATGAATACTGGATAAACCTGACCATAGAATAAACTAATTTGGTTGCAAATTTAAAAATATTAAATCTTGGTTATGATAAAAAATATTTAAGGTTTTACTGTTTTTAGTATCTGCAACCATATAATATACAATGTAGAAGATATCAAATATTTGTTTCAAACTGAAAGACCTTCATACAGGATGCTTTCTGTAAAATTTACTGAAGGATTTTTTTGCTCAAAGTCATTTACACAAAGTTTTTATTTTTATTTTTTGGTAACAGTGGCCATATTGGATAGTGAATCATCATTTTTTTTTTAATCTGAAAGGCCTTCATGCAAGGATGCTTTCTGCCAGAATTTGGTAAAAGTCCGTGGCGCTGTTTTTTAAACGAAATTGTTTCAAGATTTTGCTATTTTTAGTAACAGTGGCCATATTTGATGGCAGATTGAAATCATTTTTTTAAAAAACTTGAAAGACCTTCATTCCACATTGCCTTCTTCAAAATTTGGTTCAATTGTATTGATCAGTTGTTGATAATAAATTCTTTCAAGAATAATGACTGCCATATTGAATGGTGAATCAGCATTAATTCTATAAACTGGAAAGACCTCCTTACCAGCATGCTCTCAGCCAAATTTAGTAGAAACCAATTTTTGGAGTAAAACATTTTTCTTTTGATAATACCTGATCATAATACCTTAGGAGTATGACCACTACCTTGCTAATTCAGATCTCTCAAGTTAAATTTTTAGCTATAAAAATGCTACAAGTTGTCCACTCACATAGGTGGGAGTCAGACAATAGCGATCTTCCCTTGAATAGAAGGATTGGTGCCAAATTTCATCCATTCTTCAATTATTACTGAAACAGAATGCATACTCTGTCAGTTGAATGTAACTCTTGGGAGGTTTGGAGGGTATGTCCATATTATGATTGGGCAAGTATTATTTTAAAAAAAAAACATTTTACTCCAAAAATTGGTTTCTTCTTCAAATATGTTACCCAATGTTTATTTTTACCTTAGGAGAATTGAGGTGGAGGGAGTTACATCCCCTTACCCTGGAGAGGGTCCTATCTCCAGTCCCCTAAGGTATGTGAGGCAGCTTCAAATCTTGAGAGGTATAGACAGGCTGGAGTAGTGACTCCATATGCCCATATGCAGCTAACAAGGTAAAAAAATTTCCATGCAAATCCAGTTGAAGTCGATAGGCTGCATCACTGGAAAGCTGCCAAATGACCTGGGAAGCTAATGAAGGTAATTGCTGTGCTGCTGCTATAGGTCCCACCAGGTCAAACTGAGCCCTTTGGGATGAAAGATATCAGAGGTAAAACTAGAGAAAGTTGACTCTGCCCTCCATCCCATAGCTTGTATAATGTCTCTTATAGATGAGAGCTAACTTTTTCAAATCAAAAAGCCACAGGAGAAAGTAGCTATCTGGGATAATGATGCTTAAGTGGAGTGATGTGTTCCAGCTTGCACAACTATGAAAAAGTTCTCCACTTCTCCTGATATGCTTTCAGAGTGGTGGGCCTTCTCACCTGAGTGATTCGTCCACCACTTGTTCTAAGAAATATGTGTCCCTGAGGGCTTGTTTGATATGATCCAGATGTGCAGGTTCTACAGTTCTGCATTTGGATGAAACGCCTGCAGTCGAGGTTGTTTGAGTAAGCCAGGAAAGACCATGATTTTCCTTGGAATTTCCATTGCCAAGTTTAACAAGTATTCCCTCACTTTTTGCTAGATCTTTGGGATCAGAGGTGTTGGACGATAAACACAGTTTTGCATTCCACTTTGTTGCAAATAGATCCATGAGTGGTCAGCCCCAGCGGGAAAAGATTTGACTGAATACTGATGGACGAATCGATTATTTGGTTTGGATTAGCTTAATCTGTTGAGACAACAAGTCTGCCAATACATTTAGCCCTCCCAGAATTTGTTGTTTATGACACTACCTGAAAAATCCCAAACCAGGAGGCAAAGATCTGGCGATTTGGTCCCCCTTGCCTTCTGAGATAATTCATCACAGCAGAGTTGTCAGATAGAATGAGTATGCCCTTTCCATACAGCATCTCCTCCCATTTACTACAGCCTTTATCTCAAGGAGATTGATATGCAATAGTCAGTCCTGAGGAGGCCACAATCTGCTGGCTTCCCAAAACAATGGCAGAAGGTGGGCATGCAAGCCTGCTGTACTGTCATCTGTACAACTCATAGTTCTTGGAGGATGGATCTGCAAGAGAATACCTGACATAATCCAAGTGAGGTTCTCCCATTTGCTGAGATGTTCACCTCATATAATCAGAAATGAGGACGGTTTGTTCCAGTGGGTAAAGCTTCAGTCACCCATGTGACAACAGAATCATTTGCAATGGTCCCATGAATATCAACCCAGTATGATGGGATCTGCTGCTGCATTGAAGAGACCCAATATAGGAACTAATTTTATGGTTGAGATGCGATTCTTGAGAGGACTGACAACACCGCCGAGATGACTTTCAAGGCACATTCCTGCAGAAGACAGACCCTGTTCACATGTGTTTTGAATTTCATACCCAAGTGGATGAAATTGAGACGGGATGATATCGGTAGTGAAACAAGGGAATTCATGTTATGACTAGGAATACAGTGTTTCAGCAGGTTTGAGAAAAATGGGGCCAACTGGCCTCCTTCATTTGAAAAAGTGGGCCAATACACCAACCTCATAATAAAATGAGATCATTTACATGGTCTATTTTACCAGTTATTTGCATGAAAAACTAAATAAATTACCTTATTTAAGATTCTCCTCTTTGATGCCTCTGACAATACATTAAAAGCACAGGAAAAGTTAAATTCTTCTATTTTCTGCCCCTACAACATTATGGTCATCAGTCTTTGCAATATGTCAGCTTTTAAGCGATTTCTTGAGGGTATGTGAATGTTGTTTTGGCAGCTAAAGTCTTGTTCACAATCAGCTGACTGCAAAGGCATGAGAAGGGCAAGCCTTGCTAACATTATCAAGTTAGAGAAAGTATCATTATGGTACTTCTTTATCATTTTCCATACGTCTGAAAAGCTATCCCTAGGGTATATTTGGTCTAAGACCATCTTCTTCACAAGAGACCATTCTTTTCTACATGCTTCAGCATTTACAAGGGATTTTTTTTATAATCCCATCTGCTGCCTTCTTATTCTCCCCATAGAATGATTCTTTTTCTTCCTTAGGAAGAAGTGACAGCGGATGCATTCCAAGAGATCTGAAAGCAAAGGCTACATCAGTGGAATCCTTAGGGAATCTCTTGTTCACATTTGCTGCAAGTTTTTCAGTAAATTCTGTTCTTATTTTGGTACTTTCCCTTGGAGCAGCCTTGATGTAATTGTTTGACAGCTTTGTATCTTTGTACATAAAGTCACTACCCTTTTTGACCAGTTTCTCCTGTAGTTCTTAGTGATAGGGCGATTTACCACTTTTGGCTTTGTTTGTAGCCTCAAGAACATTTTCCAAAGCAGCAGGTACAAAAGCTATATCTAAGTTCTGCTTTTGAAACACAAGATTTAAATGAGTAAATGCTGGTACAACATCCATTAGCATGTGCATGGTGGAAATAAATCCAAGATCAGTTTGTGTTTTTAGAATTCTCTTTTCCTTCTCATTTGGCTTTTTTAGCTGCTGGAAATATGCAACAGGCGGTTTCCATGACAAGAGCATGTAATGACTCATAAAAAGCAAACCGATAAATCTCATGGACTTCCTTTAGTTGAACCTCTTCATGTTCTAAAAGTTTCTGAACTTCTGTTAACTATGCTGTTAGAGCACCTTAGACCACTTGGCCACTGGTGGCCTCTGGTGCAATGGCATAATTACTGTGCAAAGCATTGTCTCTAAGGGCTTGCTGATGGTCACTGCACTTGATATGGCACGATAAAGTTGACGTCCTAAAGTTCTGACATCCAGAGATTAGAAGAATGGGGAAAATAGGCAGGCTGAGCAAAGGTGCAATCAGAAAAAATAGCTAGATGGAATTTATTAATTTTCATTTAATGATTGTTTGGTGCAACCATTATCAAATTAAAAAGAAAAATTACGCCCTGTCCATTTTATTTGTGCCACTTTTGGCGCATTGAATTTTTTCTGCGGGATACAATGTCTGTTTTGCGCAAATCCTGCAAGGGTGCATCCTGGCTGAAACACTGGGTATATAACTCACCTGGACTTTTTATAGTATGTGGTCCAGGATGTCATGGATGTGGAATTAGTCCTAAGTGAGATTCCACTCTGTTTATAATTCTTGTGAATACACAGGGACTGATGTTGACACCAAAAGGGCATGCCATGAACTGGTATGCTGCATCCCTGAAAGCAAACCTCTGGAATTTTATGCAGGACTTTTGTATTGGAACATGGAGGTATGCATTTTGCAGATGCAAACTGATTTGTGAAGTCTCACATTTAGAACCAGTCTTGGAATCTCCATTCTAAACCATGGTGCCCACATGAAAAGGTTGAGTGAGATCAAGTCAATGACTGGCCAAAATGTGCCGATTGCCTTTGACACCAAGAACAGTCTTAAATAAAAGCCTGGCGATTTTGTGTTCTGAACAATCTCTACTGCCCTTTCTGTGACAAGATTGTCTTTGTGAGAAGATTGTCTATTTCTTACTACAGAATGATGACTCTAAATGGATCTTTTGGGATGTCTGTAGCAGAGGGGGCCCTGGACAATGGGGCAGGGGCACTGAACGTGATATGGGAACCCTCAGAAATGACCCTAAGCCAGATTAAAGCACTTGCAGTGTACTTAGTCCTGCCCATTGTACTGACACCTGTAAACAGAGACAGTAAAATGATAGCCCATACAGGTAAAATCAGTCAAGAGTCATGGAAACTCACTATGAAGTGGATGCTAATGAACAACAGAAATGCCTATAAAATTACATGCATGACCTTTCTGGTCTGTAATATATTAGACAGTCAGTGTCAGAAATCTCATAATAGGTGAAGTACACATTATTCAATAAATGTATTAGTGACCCGGGCAGGTGCACCAAAATGGCTCTTACATCTATATCCCATGATGAAGTTTGGTTCTAATAAAGTTAGAAACTTCATCTCAGATAGAAAAGAGGAAGATATAGGTAGAAATATAGACAAAGTATACTTCACATAAATTCCTTAAACTCACTACCATCATGAAAGGTACCACTTAATAATATGGTTTTTGAGCATTTTTGTGTGAGTCCTCTAGCATGAACAGAAGCAGTACCTGAATTATAGATGTGATTTGGCACCAATCCCTGTATCCAAGGGTAGATCACTCTGACTCCCACCTATGTGGGCAGACAACTTTTAGTGTTTTTATAGCTAAAATTTAATTTGGGAGGGCTGAATTTGTGAGGTAGTGGTCATACTCTTAAGGTATTACGATCAGGTAATGTATCTGAAGAAGAAATTGGTCCAGTGGTTTTTGAGAATGAGTTGAAAATGGCAAAATTGACAGAAGCACAATGCACAAAGCATAAAGGATGCAGATACATACCATAAGCTCAATTGGTCATCATTATGAAAGAAAACTTTCTAGCTGCTGTCAAAGGAAAATTCCTAGCAATTTTAATCAAAACTGGCCATTATTCTGGAGAAGAAGTCAAAAAAAAGATTTTTCAACCTACTTGTATTTGCCCAGATAAGCTACAAAATGAGACTCATTTGGTACTTTATCTGGGAAATAACAAGATTCTGATCTTTCTTTCCTTGAAAATGTGATAAAAAAAAAACACATCAAAGCTTTCTACAAGACAAGTTTAAACTAAACATTTATACAGATATTACTCTTTCATACTTATTTACCTTGTAACGCTCCAGCTTTTGAAAATTAAAACTGAACCTCAGTAGTGAGATTGTTAAGATTTGTGGTAAACAGCGAATCTTTGCACCCTGTAATTAAAAAAATAAAGGTAAAAAAAAGAGCAGTTTAATTACTTTACAAAATTAAATAACTCAAAATGAAGTCTACATTAAAGAAGACAATAATCTTCTCAATTATCAGACAGCAGAATTAAGGTTACATGAAATTACTGTGCATTCATTTATTTCACAGGTATCATTTATTGTGGTTTTGCAGGCAGTGTAAATTTCATTGATATGTGAATTTGAAGACATGGCAAGAGATCCTATTACATATTAGGTTGCACCTTTATTTTCCATTGTGTCTTTGAATTTGTGGTTTGTGCTGCTACCATGAAATACACAAAACTTAGTACCCATCAAAAAATAAAAAGATAAAAACGATTTCACAGCAATTTGATTTGTGCAAAAACTAGTGTGTTAGAGATCGAAATCAAGTTTGCATTATCTGTACTGTTGCAGATATATAGTGACAGGTCATGTCTGTCTGTCTAAATGTCTCTCGCTCACTTTTTTCATAACCTGGACTCCATTTAAACTGATGGAGGGTGGGTGGTCATCTTGGTATTTTGCTTCAGAATTATGAGTACTAAAGTTTCAGATCCTGAACACAACCCCTGGGAGACGAGGAGATAGGGGTCGAGGGTCACACTGTCATAGAAAATATGGACTCTTCCAACAACCTGAACTCCATCCACACCAATTGAGAACAAGAGTCCCTCAACAGGACTGATGCTCTACTGGCTGAAAAGAACTTCCAAGAAATCAAGATAAGACCATTCCTTCCTTTTAACTGCTGAGTATTCAAACTATCTCTGATGTTTTTCGGCAATAACAAGATTTTTGAATTGGATGTAAGATTGGCACCATTTTCATTTAGGACCTACAAGACATCATTTAGGACCAACAAGACATCATAAGAAGTCTTCTGGTGGGAAACCCATGTTGATATGACTTTCCATTTTGTAGAAGAAATAATAACAATATTTTCAAGATGGCTGCCATGATAGCATATTGGATATCAGATTCACACCATTTCCATTTAGGATCAACAAGACATTATAAGAAGTTTTTTGGTGAAAGCACAATATCAATATTACCAGCCATCTTGGAGCTGTAGCTATAACTAGATTTTCAAGATGGCCATTGTGGCGGTCATATTGGAAGTTAGATCAGCACCATTTTCATTAACGACCAAGCAGACATCATAGAAAGTCTTTCAGTGAAAACCCCATGCTGATATGACAATTCATTCAGAAACAGTGACAACAAGATTTTCAAGATGGCCACTGTGGTGGCCATATTGGATGTCTGAGCACCACTATTTTCATTCAGGATCAACTAGATATCATAAGAAATCTTTCAGTGAAAACCCCATGTTGATATGACCATCCATTCAAGAATAGCAATAAAAGACTTTCAAATGGCTGTTGTGGTGGCCATATTGGATGTCCAAGCAGCACCATTTATATTTAGGAACAACTAGACCATGGGTTGAATGTGTGTGTAAAGTTTCATGGCAATCTTCCAAGCAGTTTAGGAGGAGCAGCAATAACAAACTTGTGCTAATGGATGGATGGACGATGGATGACAGACTGCAGACCATCCATTAAGTTCTTCTGGTTTATGACCAGCAGAGCTAAAAAGTATTCATATTTGGTATAATGTTTTAGATGGATAAATATATGGCAACGAAGGTTAGCATGCTGGACTCATGACTGAAAAGGGTGTAGGTTCAAATCCTACTATTAGATCAGCCCAGGTCAGCTAACATGGTGTATTTTTGGGACAAGGTACTTTACTCCACTTGCCTCAGCACTAAATAACCTACTTGTGTTGTCGTGACATAAAACACCAAAAAAAACTCCAAACCAATTGAATGAGGAGAATAATATATTTAATATTTTTCAGGATGATGTGTAGATGACAAACCAACTGTAAACAATTATTATCATGCAGAAAATACACTGAGACAAAAGTGATCTTGACAACAAAATGTTGGCCCCTTTTCTATTTAATATTATTTTGTGATTTGTTCTCTTTAAATTTTAAACGTTAATTTTTGATGAATTTACAATTTTAATAACTGGCAATATATAGCCAGTATTGTGCTGGCATACAATTAAACCAACCAATCAACCAACCTAATTACTTCTGTGACAAGGCATAACAGATATATAACAATAAAAAAAAGAACATTCTTTTATATGATATCCAGCCAGAGGCACTATAATGGGTTGATAAAAACAAGCGATTAATGTGGTTTTTTAGGGTTTTTTTTTTACTACACTGTTCATACAGTTTGCTTCAAAAGCTATTATCACTCTCTGTTCAAAGAAGCCAGATGAAAGTCACAGGCTTTGAGTAACTTTGGAATGACAGCCAGTACATGTATAGTTCATGTATCAATAATTACCTTGATTAGCCACTACAGTATCCATTGTTAAATTCTATTTTGAATTCACTAAAACTTTCACGTTACAACACAGGTAACATGAAATTCCCTCATATACACCTTGAGATACACTCACACTCACAAAAACTGAAAATGTTTAAAAAAATGGAAAGTGCAGAACAATGTTATGCACCACTGGGTACATATATGATGCTACCCAGAGAAGTTAAATATTGGTTAAGATGATCGACAATTTGGCAAATGACATTTCAATGTAAATGTGTCTTCACTGCCATGGTCATTGAAGTGTCTTCAGTCTGTCGTGTCATCTTAGAGTCCATGATTTTAAAATCTCCCATTTATCAGAATGTTTGATGCTACTCTTGAGCTCTAGGCCTCAGTTACCTCCCATTTTAAATTCCTATTTTCAACAATAATGAAACAAGCCTCTGTATTTACTGACCCAGTCCCAAATCAAATAAGGAAGCTGGTGTTGGGGAACCTAAAGACACTTTGAATGTTTGAATGGACATAAGTGATGCCTTTTAAACGTCAAATCAGTATCAAAGTAGAAGCTATATATAACTGATCATGTGATCAAGATGGCTGTTGTGATGGCCATATTGGATCATGTGCTTTTCTGTGAAAAAGCAGTAAAGTTGGCATGTTTTATTAACGTAAACACAAACCAGGACCAAGAATGCACTATTTATCCAAGTAATGATGACTGATGTTGAATATTTTAATGTGTACAGACTGTTGTCATGATTTCATTCTGCTCTTGAGCTACCTACCTGCTACAAATAAGCTATACAGACAATAACGGCTACAGTGCAGCAAAACTTTTTCAAAGTTACCAGGTTCAAATTTGTTAACTATTGGTAAAGAATGCAAATAGAGGAGTGTGGAAGGACACTGGCTCCAGCAAGATCCTAAGTCCTACACAGTATATATTTCTTTAATAGTAAAAAAAAACTCGATCATAACCAAATTAAAAAATGGCGACATGACTAAGCATTCCAGCATACTGATCTAGTGACCGACTAAAGCTGCACTGCAACTTACAGAGTAAAACTCAGTACAAAATAGAATGTTGACCATCCAATTTTGTTCCAGTAAATACAACTGTGAAAATTCAATGGTCAACTTCCAGTTCATAAATCTAGTATAGGGAGTGTGAAAACTAGATCATATATCCAGTCAAAGTTGTTGAAAATTTATCTTTCTATCTGTTTCAAATTTTAGTTCTGTATATGAATTTTTTGCTCTGTATCTCAACAAATTTGAACCTGAGAATCCTGAACAAGTTTGGCACCATAGATGTTACTGTCTGTACAGCTTATAAAAAAAACTACATGTATCTGCAAAAATCCAGTCTATTTGCAAATGTTATTGTTTGTAATATATTTTTCTAATATAACTTGCATTACATATGTGACAATGACTTCTAGTGGAGTCCAATTCCTTTGCATGTGTTTGTTCTTTAAGTGTAGTTATGTGTTTGTCTTTGTTTTCAACAAGTCATTTTTGATCAGGAAGTCTGATCCAATGATCATTGTGTTGCATCTTGTATGTGTCACGCCAAATTTGAAAATAAAAATTAGTGGTTTGTGGCAGGTGGAGTGGGAAAATATTATGTTCCATGTGTTTGTTTCCATCATCTTATGTCCTCTCTCTCTCTCAAAATCTTATTCATAAAAAACCTTACACTGCCTATTTTGACTCATCCAATTACGCTGATGCTGTTGCTAGGGGCCTTGCAAGGAAATTTTCTACATTTTCCTTGTTTGAAACTCGCAAATTAAAGCTTCAATACTCATTAAGCAACACAGCTAAACTTTGAAACACAAATAGAAACTTGAATTTTTTACAACCTAAATAGATATACAACCTAAATAGATATACAATCTAGTTTTCTCCACTCCTTATACTAGATTTTTAAGATGCAAGTTGACCAGTAAATTTTCATAGTTGTACTTACTGGAACAAAATTAGGTGGTCAACGTTCTATTTTGCATCAAGTTTTGCTCCATAAGCCAAGGCACAGACTATATTGGGTAACTAGGTCAGTACACTAGAATGTTTAGTCATGTTGCTATTTTTAAATTTGCTCATTGTAGAGTTTCTTAATATTAAACAAATATATGCAATGTTGGACCTAGGACCTTGCTGGAGGCAATGTCCTTCCACACTCCTCTTCTTCCACACTTTACCAATAGTTTTAAATAAGGTTTTGGTTACGTATTTGTTGTTGTAAAGTTTACTAACATGCTATCACATGATAGTGACAAATCACATGGTGTGAGGGACTGATGTACCTGTAATATTACTATGCACAGATCCTAGGAAAATAGTTCAGCTGTAGGATATTTATAAGTGTAGAGAGTTGGACCTAAGCATTCACACCTCTTGCATCTAATACTTTGTGTCTAATGAGTGTTTGAACAATTAGGAAAAACATAATGACAAATAATTGCATGAGATAATTATGGGGACCATATGTCCAATGTCTGACATGTTAAGTTAGCAACTGGTCATCGTCAGGACATGTCTGGCAAATAAGGTTGCTTTTGAACCCTCTATGCCTGAAGCGATGTTTTTCTTGTGTCACACCCCAATTATACATGCTGGATAAACAAGACAGTACATTGATGGTTTCTCTAAGGGACCTCCTTGATGTCTCGAGGTGAGTATATATGGGTACATGAGGAATGGAGAAAAAAATAAAAAGAGAAAGTTAAAGATGAATTAGAGAGAAACAAAAAGACTTTGTAAATGTTTTCTTTTGAGAGAGTGAAAGACATAGGGTATTAAAGAGAAAAAAAGAAGAAAGTTTATTATTCATATGTTCAATGTGTGTGTGATAAAAAGGGTTGGAAAATGAAAGAATAAACTTCTGAATGAGTGTGGAAGTTAAAACCAAGAAGGGACTGACACTCTACAGGCTTAAAAGAATTTCCAGGAATTCAAGATAAGACTTCTTTCTAACTGCTAAATGTTGAAACCATCTGATATTTTTGAACAATAACAAGATTTTCAAATTTGGGCATTGTGTTAGCCATACTGGATGTAAGATTGGCACCATTTTCCTTTAGGACAAACTAGACATCATAAGAAGTCTTTTGGTGAAAACCCCATATTGATATGACCATCCATCTAGGAGGAGTAGCAATAACAAGATTTTCAAAATGGCTACCATGACAGACATATTCAAAGTTTGATCAGCATCATTTTAAATTAGAATCAACCAGATATCATAAGTAGTCTTCTGGCAGAAACCCCATGTCAATACGAGTTTCCATTAAGGTGTAGCAATAACAGGATTTTCAATATGACTTTCCATTCAGGAGGAGCAGCGATAACAAGATTTTCAAGATGGCTGTTGTGGTGGCCATATTGGATGTCTGACCAGCACCATTTTTATTTAGGATCAAATAGACATCACAAGAAGTCTTTTAGTGAAAACTCCATGTTAATGTGACTCCAGTCAGGTGGAGTAGCAATAACAAAGTTTTCAAAATGGCCATTGTGGCAGCACCATTTTAATTTAGGACAAACTAGACTATGAGATAAATGTGTGTGAAAAGTTTCATTGCAATCCTCCAAGTACTTTAGGAGGAATAGGAATAATAAACTTGTGCTAATGGATGGACAGACAATGGACAACAAATCATCCAATAAGCTCTTCTGATCTATGACCAGTACAGCAAAAAATAGTATAGACACCTAAAATTCATTCCCAAATATTCCCTCACCATACAAGTTAAAAAACAAAAACAAACTAAAAACATTCTCTTGACTATGTTCTACCATCTAACAGTCATAAGCATTCTTTCTTTAACAGTGCAAGAAGACAAAATGACTTTTGTCTGAAATTTTTAAAGAATGCAAGAGTATGCAAGGCCTGTTTTACTAGCTAGGCCAAAGCTATGGTTCAATGGCATGATGATCCACTTGCCTGACAGCCTCATACAAGAACCCAATTTGCACGAGTGTATTTTGTGCCCAAATTATGTTGTCTGAGTCGAATCTGTCAAAATAATAAGCTCTGGTTTTTGTTTTACAGCACAGCATTACAAGTAGGTTATTAAATGTCAAGGCAACTGGAGTAAAATACTTTGCCCAGGGACACACCACAATAGTCAATCTGGGCTCATCTGATGGTAGGATTCGAACCTGCACCCTTTCAGTCACAAGTCCAACATGCTAACCACTGTGCTATCACAGCTCCCCACATTAATAAAGGCTATATATATTTATGTAGAAAAAATATTATCATACAAGCTAGAGAATTTATAATTCATTCTGTAGGATAGTATTCTTTCTCCATATATAATATATATTATTATGCATCCTCCTGTAAGAACCAGTGATAGCATTTTCCACTCTGTCATGTGTGTGTGTGTGTTTCATTTAATGACAGCTATTTGTGTCCTTTTACACTTTCACATACAAACAATAAGACCGGGTCTGCTCGGCATGCACGTGATCAAAGTACTGTTGTGTAACATGTGATCTTGACCCCATGGTAAAGAAGTTGTGCAAGCATGTCACAGAATGATTTGTTTTAGTTTCATAATGATTCATCCCCAGTGTGAACAAAATTCATCATGAGATTTAGGAAATATAAGCAAATGAAAAAACTTTAAACAAAATCTGTATGCAAATTTTCTATGACTGTGACCTTGACCCAAGGTCAATGGGGCAAGCAAACACATCGCATAATGAATTGTCTAAACTTCATAATGATTCATCCCCAGAATTAACAAAATCCAGCAAGGGCTTTAGGAAATATAAATTAAAGAAACTTTCACCAAAACCTTCATGCAAATATTCTATGACTGTGACCATGACAAGGTCAAAGAAGTGAGTGAGCATGTCACAGAAATAATTATTTTAGCTTCATAATGATTCTTTCCAAGTATGAACAAAGTCCATCATGGGGTTTAGAAAATATAAGTCAATTAAAAACTTTAACCAAAACCTAAAACCAAATTTATATGATTGTGATATTGACCCCAAAGTCAAATGAGCAAACAAGTATATGATGTAAACTCTACCAAAGGGTTTAGGAAATAAATGTTAAAGAAAATATGACATCGATGACACCGCCTGAAAAGGGAATGTTACATCTCACTACTAACATGACAAAAACTGGATTGAAGAAAATCATCCTGATTTGAAGTGAAATTTTTTTTCTCCTAAATTTTTTTACATCTCCAGAGTAACTTTCAGCAGAATAACACGTGAACAGTTTTTAAACAGAAAATGCAACTGCACTGTATTTGTTGTTGTGTTCCTATACAATATCTAGGATATTCTTCTGTGGCAAATAAGAGAACTGAATTGAATTGAGTTACCTACCTTGGTGGCATTGACAAGTTTATTACACCTCTCACATCTGTACTGGTTCTTCCCCTCCATGACTTCAACATCACAGAAACATGATTTCAAACCATCTTCTAATCCTTTACACCCAGCAACTGCCAATGTTAGGTCAAGAAAGTCCTCCTATAATGAGTATACAGAGATTTATACAATATAGTGACACTTGCCTATATGGACACCTTCATGTAAAGAACAACTTCCTCATTTTAATTTCATTGTCATTTGTAACCTAGTAATAAAGGACACCTGTTTTTAAAGGAAATTTATTTGTATTTCTGATAAATGTGGGCAGAAGAATAAAATTATTTCTTTTTCTTGTTCCAAAACTTTGGAACTCTTGGAACTAAAAATTACTTGGTTAAATTAATCTCAAAACTTCTGATATTTAAGCTTCTCAACCAATCCCCTCATTCCAAATGCTCTTGACTTAAACAAATAAGGAAAATGCATGCATAATCTTTGGTGATATTTAACACATTGGCTTTACAAGCAAAAATAGCAGTTGTAGAAGAAATAATGTGTTTATAACAGTGGTGGTTATATCAGAAGTCGCAGCAGCATCAGTATCAGTGCTAGTGATGATGATAATAATGATAAATGGTCCTGATAGCTCATTTTAATAGTGTTTACAGAAATCACATAAACCGAACATGGTACAGTGTGTGTGTGTATATGCATGTATATCAAAATCAAGCTACAGAGCTACAGGGTAAGATGAAGTAATCTGAATGGGCCTATGATGTGCGAGTCAGACTGAGTCTGTGTTCTTTCTGTTCTAGAACTTTCCCACTAATAAAAGGAAGTATGAACTTGGATGAGGGACTTGCATTCCAGAAGAGGTAAGCAAAGCAACAGTGAGAGTTAATGTATTTCTGATATTAAAATATGTGTGTGTGTCTGTGACATGTGCAACTATTTTTTCTTCATTAGGATTACCGTTAACAGAATTTTTACATCTGCAGTTTCTGGCATCAACAAAATCCATGAAACTGGTACCAGGTGAAATATAGCGAACTCACTGTATGGATACATGTCATTTAAATTACAAAAAGTATAAATATGGTTTACTCTTACATAATCAGGCCAGTTCTAACTGGTTTGTACATAAACTAGCCAGTTCTAACTGGTTTATTCTTACATAATTCAACCAATTTTAACTAGTTTATTCTCACATAAACTGGCCAGTTCTAACTGGTTTATCCAACCAGTTTAAACTGGTTTATTTTTTTTTACATAATCTGACCATTTCTAACTGGTTTATTCTTACATAATCATGCCAGTTCTTATTGGTTTACTCTTAAATAATTCAGCCAGTTCTGACTGGTTTGATAGGTACAGTGAAACCCCGCTATAACGCGAATTCGGATATAACGCGATCGTGGCGTGGCTCCCAAAATTTCATATATTCATTTGCACATGAACATTTTTTTTTCAAAGTATGAGAAATAGTGTGTATAATGTATATATTAACTTATCATTTTGGGGAAGAGATCGCGTATGAATTCGAGTATAATACGTTTGAGACGTGGTTCCTGAAATTTTATATACATGTACATGTATTTATCTTGTACAAGAAAAAAAAAAATTTTTTTTAAGTACGAGAAATAGTGTATAAAAAGTTTATTATCATTTTGGGGAAGAGATCACTTATGAATTCGATTGTGGCATGGCTTCTGAAATTTAACAATTTTACCAATTTCTTGAAGTGTTATGCCAAAATAAACATTATCGGAAATGTTACTTATTACTGATCGATGAGTAAAGCCAGTAAGTTTTCTTTGTGTTTGTCTTCAATTCATTCTGTATACAATCATTGCTCAAACAATAGCCGACATGTTTTTCTTCTTTAACTGCATACACAATCGAGCATCAGACAATGTGGTGCTTGATAAAAGATTCTCACGATCTAATAAACATAAAAAAACGTAAGCCGCCAACACGTGCGCTGGACTTCAATTCATCCTGTATACAATCATTGCGCAAACAATAGCCAACTTATGTTTCTTCTTTAACTGCATACACAACCAAGCACCAGGCAATGCGGTGGTTGATCAAAGATTGTCATATGTGGGTGCTTATGTAGAGACTGAGCTTGGGCGGCAAGATCAAAGATTGTCATATGTGGGTACTTATGTAGAGACTGAGCTTGGGCGGCAAGATCACAGTGAGTTCAAATAACCACTCTCTGTTACTTGGCACTGAACAAGTACAGCTGTATCAAACTCATGGCTCAATCAAAGGGTTGTCATGTGGGAAAACAAAGACGGATCGATATCAGATAGTAAACAGTGTTGATACCCTATTCATGCTATACATTAGATGTGTGTACGTTGTTCTCTGAATAAAGTAAAATATATAAAACCCCGCAATAACGCGACCCCGCTTTTTCCGCGATCGAATTTTATGGATCCCAAGAATCGCGTTATAGTGGGGTTTCACTGTATGACTTAACAATATCTGTGATCCTCAAATATCAGAACTGCACATAATATCTGAGCACAGGTTAATTATTTTCTATAACATCTTTTTTTGTAAGTAATACATAAATAACTGATCCATTCAGTAACTGATTCTGTAAATATTCTGATTATATACAGTTTGTAACATTCCAATGGTTGCCATTTATAAAGTATATGAACCTTTAAGCTTTGCTTTAACATTTAAAATCTTCTGTCATCTTCTAGTAAACATTTAACCAAGCAACCCCTGTATGATCTTTTTTCTTTGTACAAATTATGCTCAACACTACTTACCTCCCTTTCACTGACTTTATTACACTCTGAACATTTAATCTGTAAACAGAAGAATCAAAACTTAATTGAATCACCTCTTCATTTTCATTCTAGTGATTTGCAACAGAAAAGCATGATGTGTGCCAAAAATCTTCATAATTATCCATGTGGACTACATTTACATATAAAACATCTTCATAATTATCTATGTGGACTATATTTACATATAAAAAATCTTCATAATTATCTATGTGGACTATATTTACATTTAACAAATCTTAATAATTATCAATGTGGACTATATTTACATATAACAAATCTTCATAATTATCTATGTGTACTATGTAGACTATATTTACATATAAAAATCTTCATAATTATCTATGTCTACTATCTTTACATATAAAAAATCTTCATAATTATCTATGTGGACTATATTTACATACAAAAAAATCTTCATAATTATCTATGTCTACTATCTTTACATATAAAAAATCTTCATAATTGTCTATGTGGACTATATTTACATATACAAAAATCTTCATAATTATCAATGTGGACTATATTTACATATAAAAAAATCTTCATAATTATCTATGTGTACTATCTTTACATATAAAAAATCTTGATAATTATCTATGTGGACTATATTTACATATAACAAATCTTCATAATTATCTATGTGTACTATGTGGACTACATTTACATATAAAAAAAATCTTCATAATTATCTATGTGGACTATATTTACATATAAAAAATCTTCATAATTATTGATGTGGACCACATTTACATATAAAAAAAATCCAGAATTATCTATATGTACCACACCTTGATATAAAAAACTCAATAATTATCTATACAGATATATTTAAAAATCACCATAACATGGACCACAGCTAGATATAAACAACTTTACTTTCACTAGTCTCCAGTAGCCATTGTAAACATTATCATGCAGAAAATATCTTTACATTTGAACTTTAAATCATTTAAAAATCTGAACTTTAAATTGGCACTATATAGCCAGTATTGTGCTGACATACCGTGAAACCACCTACTTACCCACCCACCTATCTTTCTATTGTGACAAGGCATAAAGGACATAAAAGAAGAAAAAAAAATTATTTTCTATCAAGTCGAAATAATAAGTTTATAAAAAAAACAGACTAATGTTGTTTTTGTAATATTTTTTGAAAAAATTTTGTTCTTAACATCTGCTTGAGAAGCGATTATCATTGTGCATTCCATAAAACCCGATTTTACTCGGTGAAAGTCACAGGCTTTGAGTAACAATGTAGTGTCAACCAGCAGTATACAGTTCATGCATCAAACATTACCTTTATTAACCACTACAGGTGAGGTTTCACATGAAAATCATGCAGCCTGCCGTCCACTCACCTAATTGCTATACTCATTCATATGTACAATACATAGTTAACCTGCTGCAGGTAACATATCACAATACACAATGTAGTAATTAATATGGAAAAGTTTACCATTGAATAAACGTATTTATTCCTACTTTCAACTGCACTGATCAGAAAAGGCCTTCTGAGTAGGCTAGAATGTATATACATCTTGCACGGATGAATCAATGTAATCATAAACACTAATATTTAACCTACATTAGTAAAGCATAAAATGTAGGCCACAGTGACCTTTTGTTTTAAGAGTGTGGTATTAACAGAGATCAAATTATCAAGTTTCATGATTGGAACACAAACAGCACCCAAGAAATGATCTTTTAACATAAAATTTATAGAAAGTCACTGAGCATGAAATATTGGTCACTGAAACTTCTTTTGGCAAACAGGATGTAGAACTTACCAAGTTTCGTGATTCTAGGTAGGATAGTATGCATATACCATGCTAAAAACTTGTGTGGTCATGAGCTAAATGCAAAAATGTAACCAAAGCCAGTAAAAGATGAAATATAGGTCACAGTGATCCTCTTTTGTTGTAAAAGTGTGGTAGTAACAGAGATGCATATCATCATCAGTCTACCTTATCTTCCTCCAGCTAGATCTGAGTATTCCAGATCCTGGCCCATTGCAACCATACAACTTGGTCTACTTTATCTTCCTTCTACTAGATCTGAAATGTGAGTATTCCAGATCCTGGCATTGCAACCATAACATCTGGTCTACTTTATCTTCCTTCTACTAGATCTGAAACATGAGTATTCCAGATCCTGGCCTATTGCAACCATACAATTTGGTCTACTTTATCTTCCTTCTACTAGATCTGAAACATGAGTATTCCAGATCCTGGCCTATTGCAACCATACAACTTGGTCTACTTTATCTTCCTTCTACTAGATCTGAAACGTGAGTATTCCAGATCCTGGCATTGCAACCATAACATCTGGTCTACTTTATCTTCCTTCTACTAGATCTGAAACATGAGTATTCCAGATCCTGGCCTATTGCAACCATACAATTTGGTCTACTTTATCTTCCTTCTACTAGATCTGAAACATGAGTATTCCAGATCCTGGCCTATTGCAACCACACTATTTGATAAACTTTATCTTCCTTCTACTAGATCTGAAACGTGAGTATTCCAGATCCTGGCCTATTGCAACCATACAATTTGGTCTACTTTATCTTCCTTCTACAAGATCTGAAACCTGAGTATTCCAGATCCTGGCATTGCAACCATAAAATTTGGTCTACTTTATCTTCCTTCTACTAGATCTGAAACATGAGTATTCCAGATCCTGGCCTATTGCAACCATACAATTTGGTCTACTTTATCTTCCTTCTACTAGATCTGAAACATGAGTATTCCAAATCCTGGCCTATTGCAACCACACTATTTGGTCAACTTTATCTTCTTTCTACTAGATCTGAAACATGAGTATTCTAGATAACTGCCAGATCCAGCCTACATTTTTCATCCCCTTTATTGCAAGATCATTAGGGTTCTGCTGTAGTTAAATACAGGTATTTATCATAAAAGACTTTATCTATAATTCAACTATTTGTCATGAATCCACCTCCAAATAATTGGAATACAAAAATCTGTTCAGAATTGACCAAAATAGTACATTTTTTTTTAATTTACTATGACAGACTGATCAAAATATCAGCAAAATCCAGCCAAGATATTCCCAGAACTTAAAGCTTAAAGGACAAGGTTCGATATGGGCTGATTTTGACCCCCAATCCGATTCAGATGAAACTCATACAGATAAAAGAGCTCCCTCTCTCTTCCTTAAATGTGTATTTAATTCTTATACAGGACTGCTTTAATGGCACCTATTTTCATGGATTATAAACATTATGGCTCATAATACCCTATCAAGCTGACTGCCAAAAAGATAATCTAAAATTTTGCATTTGCACACAATATGTGTATTACTCAATGATAGTATGTATAAATCTGTCTTTTTGTTTTGCAACATTGTTTAAATGATGTGTATATTTACATTAAGTACAGATAATTACCTCTAGCACTTTTTTGTTTTCATTTTAAAAATTTTGCCTATGTTTATGTTGAGCACTGACTTGCGTGTCAAAATCCTGCCAGAATTGCCACAAACTAACAATTCATGTATTTCTTAATCATAAATAATCACACAAAAGTTGCTACAGTGTATAATTAAGAATGAAAACCAAATGTTCAGAACATCAGTGACCAAAGCTGTTTTATGTATGTATAGGCGGGGGGAAGCTTATGTTATACTTTATTTTCTTACCAATTCAATAAAATTACTCCTTATATTGACTAATGATAACAAAATTGGATACTTTAATACCAGTTTTATGAGAGAGAGAGAGAGAGTACAATAGCCGTCAAGCATACTGCATGCGAGGCACTTGTGCATTCTGTGTAGTACAGCGTTGTAACTGAACATACCAAGAGTATCAAGTTTGATATATTCAATGCCAAGACAATGAGTGGACAGGCACCAGTTTCTTGTTTAATATCAAATGGGCTTATAGAATGAAGGGAAGGAAAACAAAAATAAAACAACAGATACATTTTTATCAATGTCATTACTGTGACTTAACCAATTAGAAATCATTATCATTTTTTAAAACAATATAGGACATTTATCCCAAAAGATGTTCTATATTGAATGGTCAATATCTGAGGCAGATCGGAGGTGGGGAAGGCTTAACTGGCACACACACCCCTTTTTAAAAGCCCATAAAAATGAGTGCAAAACCAGAATGTTGCCTACAGTAGGTTTTCTTTACAGTTTGATGGTTAACATTATGCCCTGGAAATGCTTAAACTGCTGGATCTTCCGGGGACTTTGTGCCCTAGGCCCCATCGGTGGTTCTGTCCTGCAGACTCCTTGCCTACTTGTTATTACCCCCACCCCCATGATATTTCTGCATCCACCACTGACTATCATCAAATGTCACTTGATTTTGGTTGTAGAGAAATTCTTCCTGTATTTATACATTTATTTCCCTGATTTTCTTAACCACTCTTTGACTAATCAAATATTCTGATTGATTATGATTTGTGCTTAAGAATGCCCCAAAAACATGATCAGAAAGAAACAAAACAAAAGAATACAATCTCCCATACAACACATCACTCAACATTTGAACATCAGCTTTTTAAAGAAACATTAAATGCAACTCTTGTGATACTATGAAGTAGGCCCATATGGAAACAGATATATAATGGTTATAGAAGAAACACAGTTTGTCTTCATTTTTCTATTCATTAGGGATGAGTACAAGCAAGAACAAGGATGAAATATGCATATGATTTAGATGGTTACAAAAAGTTTCTTGTCAAAACATCAAACGTGTTCTTGACTGTGTTGCTAGTTTTGAAGACGTCAAATCTGGTAAAAATTGACTTTTTGATTGAATACACGCCTATTTAGGAGCAAAATTAACTGCTAATTTCACACAATTTCACTATAGCATGTGTACATATGTTACAGTAGATATACACCGCTCCCTCGATAACTCGCGCCCGGATAAGTCGCCAACCCACTTATAACACGGGTCAGACGTGGATCCCATTTTTTAAAACTAGAAAACACGAAGAAAAAAAAAATGGACCCTATTTGTTGAAGGTACAAAAAATCATGATCAAAATTAGTAAATGAAACCTTGATATCTCGCTCGTTTTATCGTAAAAACCAGTGGTTAGTACCCGGAAATTTGAATCAACATCATGAAATTTTCAACTTTTAATAAGAAGTCATATATTTTGTTCAATTTTCTTTCCAAACAACATTCTCAGTATACTATAAATTACAATATTCGACAAAATTTCGATCAATGAAAACGTCACTAAAACCTACTGGTAGCAACACTTTCAAAAATAAACACCAATTAAATAAGTTTTGTCAAGTTAAATTTGTGCTTTAGTTCTATCTTTTAATTCGGTTGCAGTGTAATCATCATAAATGTAATATGCCCTCTTGTATTCAAACGTGAACAATATAATTCAACCTGCCAAGCTATCGCCGCAAGCGTTTCCGTGAGAATCTAATTAAGTGCCGACCATTTTTTTTTTATCTCCGACTTGCGAAAGTATTTGTTGTGTTGTTACACTCAATTAATAGCAGACCTGCTTTGTATTATCACGTTAATTACGTCTTTTGTATCAAATCAAACAAAGGGGGTGGAATAACAGAAAAGTTAAAAGGCGTGCAAATCCTGCCTGTGTAAGAGCTAGCGGTCACGGCCGTGTGTCAGGTCAACTCATTTCAATTGATCAATCGAACACTGTTATAAATATTATTATGTAAGTAATATAATTAAACTACCTTAAATTAGCCTACTCCTTCACAAATGTGATCAAAAATAGTAAGGCAACCAAGCCAAATACTTGGTCAATAAAAAGCTTTGTTTTACAGATACGGTTCATTATGTAGAAGCGAGTTCCAGAGTTTGTATTGAACTTAAAATTTCTAACTTGCTACTCAGGGATTTCCTCGAGGATGAGAAGAAGTTTCACTGTTACTTGATATGAAATCACGGCATCCATATTTTATTAATAGAACAATAAATAAATTGAGTTTCGACATTGACGGTTGTTTGACAAAATAAATGTCCCTAGTTTTTGAAAAAAAGGAATCTTGTTTAGTTGTGAATTGACAACAACAAAAAGCAGCTACGTAATACACAATATTTTCGCGTACACGTGTTGTTGAAACCACTTGGATTAATGTTGTTCACGATCTTTCAGAAGTTCATTATCTTGAAAATAAAGGTAATTTATACAGAAAAGCAAACAACTATATTAGAAAAAGCTCTTTATTGACAATTATTCCCAATGTAATTATAAAACGAGTATTCAGCCATTAAACAGCCCCGTTACACGCTCCCAACTGCAGTTTTCTCGATGTCCAGCGGAAATGGCATCCCCTACTTCATTTTTTTGAGGTCCCTCGGTAACTTGTGCCCTCACTTATAGTGCGGTCTATGTTTTTGGACCCTGTTGTGCGCGAGTTATAGAGGGAGAGGTGTACTGAGGATATGACATAACCATAACAAATACTCTTACAGACACTTTAATTTATTGCTAAAAAAAAAATGGCCCTTATCGAGCCTTGTCCTTTACTATATATTTCCTTATTTCAGTCTAACTTGTTGGACTGGCTGACCTGGATTGCTTTTAAATGCAGTAATAATCTACCCTAGTCTTGGTGTCAGGCATTAGCCAGTTGGATGTGATGCTAAATAAGGTTGATTGACATGAAAACTATCAACTGCTGGGATTCTGAAGAATACTGATATTATTCATCGAATAGTACTACCTGATTGACAGTGGTGCCATGGTACAATTTCTGTATCAGCTGTCTCCCTGAGGTCCCCACCAGAGAGTCCTCTATTGCACTGAATAAGATACGGTTCAGCTCCTGAACATCATGCTGCTGCAGCTCCTGCAACAAAGGCAGATAGTACACTCGAAGTGTAGAGACCATTTTCCACTCATGCCTGCATAGATACCAATATTGTTCACAATACTACACTGCTCAATACTCAGAGTATAACAAGTGTTGTCAGGTCAAGCATTGTAATAAAATATAGAGAAATACAGCACACACAAGTGTAGTGACTATTTTTCTGTCTTGTTTGTGTAGTAGCCACTGAAGTAGATCTTACTCATAATACAAGAGGCCCTAGTGGGCTTGATATCGATTACCTGCTTATGATGCAAATTCATGCACATACTGAAACTGTAGAGAAAATCCTGGAGCACAGAGTTGCTGCATTGTCTATTAATGTTAGTGTGATTTATCTTATTTAGTACACCATAAATATAGTTCGCTTACTTGATATACATTGGGCAAAATCAGTTGTACAATCAGCATTCTCCCCTGGCCCTGGCCCTCTCCCAGTCCTGGGAACTTGGTCCTAATTCATAACTAAGAAACTGTTCATATCCCCACCCTTAAAATATATACTGTAGTATCAGAAATTTTTGTGGGGGACCAATTTTCATGGTTTTCGTTGTTGGTTTTCGTTGTTGCCCCAAACCACGAATTTAAATACACAACGAAAAAAAAAGCAACGTATGATGATGACACCCCTGCCACCCCACCCCCCTTATTTTCTTATTATGTGTCGTTCCTAGAGATTAGGGAACCTACTAGTATTTCATAAATCAACGTCAATACTGTAATTTGGTAATAAAATATTATCTTTTACATGTGTTTGTTTTATTTTAACACTTTGAAAAAAGAGTTATAAAGCATTTTATATTGTTTTATTGCACATGTGTCAATAAGATATCCGATAGCTGTAATTTCCACTCACTGCCTTAAATCGATATGTGAGATCAGTAAGGATAGAGAGAAACGAGAAAAAACATAAGGTATTCAAACACTAGTAATGCTGAAAATGAAAGAAAGAATAATAAAAAATACTAGTATATGAAAATTAAATTTAATACTTATTCAAATCGATCCTTTATTCGAGTACAACTGTTGTTGAACAATTTAAATCCTCCTGAAACCACATTTCATTTTATCCACGCATTTTTAATCCAAAAGAACAACTACTAGAACTATTGTTGATGCACTATTATTAATGAAACACTATGTATGTACACTAATTACAGCAGAGTATTAAAGCTCACACTTCACTGATTTTTGGACAAAGCCACTGTATCAACAACTTATCAATCAATTCTCAATGTACACACAAATGCTTCTCAGGCAAATAATCCCCATATTGCAGAATTAAATAAGTCCAGCTTTCTCCAAACCACTGATAATTAGGTCCCATGTTTCACTCATTGTCGCATGAGCTGCAATTATCCATTCAGCCCGAATTGGCTTGATTAATGAGGTTGCAATCATTGATCGTCACCAGTAACATCTTCCTTTTTTTGTGATGCCCTCCATGACCTGTTTAGCATACAAGTTGTGGAAGTGTGATTTTAATTATTCTTTGTACTCTTTATTTATTGTCAAGTCTAGTGGATGAAGTTTGTCTGTACATGAGGCAGGCACAAATAAACACGTGATTCCACTGTCTTTCAATTAGTAAGTATCTTCTTACATTGATGGTCTCTAAACACATCAAATATTGCCACTGTCTGCTGATTGCATTGAGCAAAGCAGCCGGTCACGTGTTTTGTTCCCTTTATCGACAGTGGTTTATGTTAGAGATCATACAGGTGTACTTTAATAACCGATTGACTTAGTGTTGTTGGCTGTGTCGACTTCCTTTGATGTTGAGCACTCAGACGAAAACACGGTGTAAGTGATTGATCTTGACATGAGTTTTATTTGTGATCAATGAGGCAGTAGTATTGTTTTAGTTTTGTTGGCTGCGTCGGCTTCCATTGATGTTATTCACTTGGACAAAAACACGGTGTCAGTATTGAACTTGTCAGGTCTTTGATTTGTGCTTATACATGTGGAAGTATTGTTATAAACATTCAGGTGACCGCCATTTGCGTCAGCATAGTTTATTCTTTTTTATTCTTTTTTTTGGGTATTTGATGAGGTTAAACCACAAAATTAAACGCTTAGTAATATGCAAACTTTGACAGGCAAAACCACGAATTTAAGTACCCACAAAAATGTCTTTTTTTTTTTACAAAACCACGAAAATTGAGCCCCACGAAAATAAATGATACTACAGTACACTTACCTGGCATTACAAAGAGTTAATCTGTGCAGTCAGCATGGATTCCTTGGTCGACCAGTCCTTATTCCCATGAGGACCTGCTCATGGAGTCTTAACTTGGAAACCATTGAGATCTGCACCTAAGGGAGCTGCAGTGGCTCATTGGTTAAGGCACTGGACACATGACCAGAAGGTTACAGGTTCAAGCCCCACCAGCTGATCAGTGTAGATCAACTACCAAATTTCTCAGTATTCTTGTTAAGGTCATGGGTTTCCTTGTTCTAGATAATTAAATTTGCAAGTGTTTCAGAAGGAAAGCATACTGGGTTATTATATATTTTTTTGTTTATTAAAAGGTAAACAATACAAAATAAGCATTTAACATAATTTGTGAGTATTGGCAATGAATATATGAAATGCCTTAAAATAACAATTGTGATAATATATAAACAACACTGTTTCTGGCACTTTAATATGGTAATACTAGCAAATGTCAAATTCTATTTAACTGCCAACATATCATACTTGCTTCAAAATATTCAAGAACTAAAAATTTGGTCAGATTTTTTTCAAGAATTCCCTGCAAATAAATTTCTAAACTTAGACACGGTTTTTACATGAAATACATTCTTCTTAAAGCAGAATCTTTTTCTTGCACATATTTAAATATGTAAAGAAATTATTAGAGTTAGGTACATTTACTGGTGTGCATCAGAGTTCAGTTCTTCATACTATACTGCATTATTAGTAAATTCCTGCTTTTTCCTTAGGAAAAAAATATTGGTATGCATTAGCCAACTTTAAATTCTTTTGCCTTGTGGCTTTAGTTAGTTTTTGTTAGACAATGAGAGTAAAGTGTCGTGCCTAAGGTCACATGGCAGTCAACATAACCTGGTCTGAAACTCCTGTATAGGAGTACAGCACACTAACCACTGGTATATTACAAGCTAGTGCTTACAAATGTAATTATATTATCAAATTATCCCTAGACTGACCCATAAGATGGAATAATGAACTGGACCTGAAAGGGAGAGGCCCTGATGCAACCTATTCTTCTGGAAACTCATTCAAGTTAACCAGAATTGAAAGGGCATTTTCGGCCAGACTTAGCTCTCAAGGCAAGACAGAAATGACCTTTCCAATCTCCATTTTTGAAGAAGGCGACATTAAGATGGCAGGTTTCTCATTCCGTCCCCGCTCATGGCGGATGACGGGACTAACCCTCAACTCTACCCTCATTGATGATCACTTTTCAATGCTCTGAAAGAGCTGTGGCTTGCCTTCTTCTAAAATGAGGCCAGTGGAGACACAAAAGGTCTACAGCCCACTGCACCTAATGCACATTGAAACCAAGGAAGGGACATCTATGATGTAAAGGGAGGGAAGGAAGACTCTTCCAGGTAGTGGAGGACCACAAATTCCATGGGGCTTACCAAGGAACACGCAGAAAGAGGCACTCCAATCTGATCTCTTTCCCTCGATGGGTGAGCAAAATCTGACTCCCTATTCCCATAAGGACTGAATATTAACAAAGAAAAAAGGGGTGCTGACCTAATCCCTTTCTCTAGACTGGTGGTCAAGACTCATTGTATAGTTCAATGACCAGTGTCTGTTGCTCAAAGAGTGTTGCCCAGTGACCAGTGACTGGCACTAGGTGATCAGTACTAGTGACAGATGCAGGAAGACCAGTATTCAACACTTTATCTGGTGCCCAGTGACTGGTGTCCTGTGACTGGTACCCAGTGACCGGCAACCAGTGACTGATGACTGGTAACCAATCACTGAGCAAAGACCATTCCAGCAATGATGATCTGACAGAAGAGTCTTTGTTCTGGGAACTTTAGTCCGATGAACAAGATTTCATATTATAAGGTCTGATCAAGTGAGAACACTGTTCATCCCTACTTTCGGGAAGGCATGGCTCACTTTTATCAGGCAAATGCAACTTCATCCCACTGGGAGGCACCAAAGATTTCTCCCTAACAGGAGCTGGCAGCTTCAGTTCAAGTGTCAGTGATCCCAGAGTAGGCGATTTCTGAACACCAGAAAAAGTTACTGATCCCTCCCTCACTGGTGGTGGTAACCTCCCTAAAACAGGGAGTGTCCTAGACTCCTCCTGGGAATGGAGGGAATCATCCTAAGACAAAGGGGAGGAAGTGAGACATTCTTCCTTTATCTATAAGCGTGGCAACTTTCTGCCAAGTCTCACACTGTATCATCCCAAAAACAAAAAATCGGGCAGACATCAGTATATGCATACTTGGTGCACAATAAACAAGTGAGGTGGGTGTCCCATGGGGGCCTTTTTATGTCCTCATTTATCCAAATCTTGCAACGTTATATTTTTGAAAGAGAACAACACAATTACAATGTGAACCAGAACCCCCCAAAAGGATACAATTTAGTTACTAAGACAAGAGATAAATTTACTGAAGCACCACTTCGCTAGGTGAGGTGCTAAAACCCATCTAAAACAATGAAAGGATCACAGATATACAAAATAAAAGCAATGACTGGAGAGAAAATAACCAAAGTCACACCAAAAAGATACATCAAGTTATAAAGAAGCCAAAGAAAACTACTAAGATGAAAATCTTCAAGTACCCAGACACATATGCATATGCACAACAGTCCAAGGAAAAAGAGGAAGATATTCCTATGTTGGATATGGTTAAGGAATCAGACTGGGATCATGTTGTTTTTTATTCTGGTCCTCCAATTACTAATTGGAGAAGGGACTATTATGCTTGGACTGGGGACAAGCATCCTGGAAAGAGGTAGCAATGTAACTTGGCAGGTTTTTCAAGTTGTAAATAGCAATTAGGTGAGCTATAAACTCACTGGATATCTTGATGACACATGCCTAATTACCAAGTTTGATAAAAATCTGATCAGAAATAGAGTTGTTAAAGGGTGGACAAGCTCAGCCAATCGGATGCAAGATCACCTCATAAACATGTGTGGACCTTGCTTGTAATTGTAATCATCTCAAATCGTGATCATTTAAATCTATTTACCAAGTTTAATCAAAAACTCAGATCAAAAATAGTCTTGAGCTCAGTCAATCAGATGTAATATCACCTCATTAATATGCAAGGATCTCACTTATTTTCGAATATATGTGACATTTTGATTATATCTCAATCATTATCAAGCTCATGTGAGATCTTGATGTAAGCCTATATTGCATGTCTGGTCAAAATCAGATCTGAAATATTATTTCCAGAGAGGTAATAAGCTCAGACATTAGATGCAAGATCACCTCATTAATGTATGCCGATCTTGCTCATTATCCAACTCATCTGAGATTTTGTTCATTATCTAACTCATCTGAGATCATGCTCATTATCCAACTCATCTGAGATCTTGCTCATTATCCATCTCATCTGAGATCTTGATGACACAAGCCCATAGTCCAGGTCTAATCAATACTGAATCAGAAATATGTCTCCCAGTGGTAATTGGCTCGGCCAATCAGATGCAAGATCACCTCATTAATATGTGAGGACCTCGCTCATTATTAAACTCGTATGAGATTTTGATCATAAATATATTTCAAATTGGATTAAAAACAGCACCAGACTCCTGTTAATCTTTAGTCAACTGCAATTCTTACTCTAAAATATTCTGACCACTCAAAAGGTTGCATTTTTCAATTGTGAGTAATATTTTCAAGTCTAGAGTAATATTTAGTTACTCAAAATGCTGAGTAAAGTATTATGACAGACAGCCAGAAATACTGCTTCCAGAATATTATCAAGTTCAGCCAATAAAATCACAGCATTAATATATGTGAATCTAGCTCATTATAAATTAGCATAATGCACCGGCAGATCAGGATCTATGCTGTTTGCTGTACTGATTACTGCTAACAAACTGCAAAGACTCGGATCTGCCAGCACATAATGCACTGGCAAATCTGGATCTATGCAGTTTGCAGTTGGATTCAATTTATATGTGAGTATATACAGTAAGTAAAATAGCAAAATTTTATATCTGATGGCAGTAGTACCTCATGGTTTGTCCATCCGAAACTTTCTGTCAGTTCCATAGTTTTCACACTTTGCTGGTTGCTAAGTAATAATCTGGCAAAAAGTCTCTTTAACTGGATGGGTATAATGCGCACCTGAAAAATGATTGAAAGGTCAAAATCTAATTTACGTTGGAATGCATAAACCTTCCTTGTGTAAACCAATGCTCATGTATACTGAAGGTGTGAATAAAGGTACAGTACTTTCTTAATATAATGCTGTCCATGGGAGTCAGAGTACACAAACTTAAAGCGAAGTACATCATACAGTACTCCCTCATAATAATGCTGTCAATGGGAGCCATAGAGTACATGCTTATAGTGAGACTGTCTTGTAATGAAGTACATAAGTACTCCCTCATTATAATACTGTCCATGTGAGTCATAGAGTATACTGCCTTAAAGATAGACTGCCTTATAATGAAGTACATGATACAGTACTCCCTCATTATAATGCTGTCCATGGGAGCCATAGAGTCTACTGCCTTAAAGATAGACTGCCTTATAATGAAGTACATAAGTACTCCCTCATTATAATGTTGTCCATGGGAGTCATAGAGTATACTGCCTTAAAGATAGACTGCCTAATAATAAAGTACACAATACAGTACTCCCTCATTATAATGCTGTCCACGGGAGCATAGAGTATACTTCCCTATAGTGAAACTGCCTTTCATAATGAAGCACATGATACAGTATTCCCTCATTATAATGCTGTCCATGGCAGCCATATAGTATACCACCTTATAGTGAGGCTGCCTTTCATAATGAAGTACATGATACATATAATTCTGCTAATGAAAAATGAAATAGGATTCATGACTATATCTGCCTTATCACAAGAACTGTGTAATAATGAAGGGCCTTATAGTGAGGGAATGCTGTACCAGTGAAATTAATTATAAAGCAGAGTTTTCTGTAATGAAAAGTGGTTAAATAACAAAATAATGGTACATCGGGTGTTTGCAGATGGACATGTTGAGGTAGCATGTCTAGTTGGATTATTAATTTTTTTCATTGGTACATTTATGTAGCAGTATGAAACATTATTACATTGATACATTTATGTAGCAGTATGAAACATTATTTCATTGGTACATTTATGTAGTAGTATGACACATTATTACATTGGTACATTTATGTAGCAGTATGAAACATTATTACATCGGTACATTTATGTAGCAGTATGAAACATTATTACATTGGTACATTTATGTAGCAGTATGAAACATTATTACATTGGTACATTTATGTAGCAGTATGAAACATTATTACATTGATCCTAAGGATGTTTTACTTACACTGTCAGAAACTGTCAATTCAAAAAATATCATAACAACACTTAAAAGTCCTACAGCAAATGAAATTATTGCAAGTTGGGTGAGGTACATTATACACGATGTCAATGGCTTACATGTGAATGGCTGTAAGCTGTAAGCCTAACATGCAGATCATATGAAAGGTTGAGATTCTAATCGATTCAAACAACTGGCATAGTTTCAGTTGTTGTATATGTTTAGAGATTTTGGTAAATGTTGCAACCCTACCTAGTATTTTAGTCATCAATGTTTAAGTTATCAAAGTTTGTATATTTCATTCAATCACTAATCACTGGTTATGGACCTACAAAAATCATGTTGCAGAAAGTGATTTTAATAATAATTTATTGTCTTTATGCATCTTTGGAAATAAAAGTAGACATTTACCAAATCTTATATTTATCAATTACAAGATTTGATCAGGGAGGGATCATACTGGTAGCATTCATATATCTTATTCTGTTTTCCCAATGACTGACAATTGGAGCTTGGATAGCATGGCAGCCAAGCCATTTCATTTGCATCTCTTAAGTCCTGGGTTCAAGGGTCAGTGCTAGTGCTTGCTGTAATTTGTGGTGGCCCATCCACAGCATTCAATCTAGGATTCTGCCTGATGGTGCCACTTGGCCATCAAGATTTTCAAAATGGGCCACCAAGAATATGACATGGGCCACTACTTTTTCTTCATGACAGAGGGGTCTGTTCAAAATCTACTGTGTAACCAATATTATCATCTGTGAGGAGTCTATTCAGAATCTACAGTGTAACCAATATTATCATCTGTGAGGAGTCTATTCAGAATCTACAGTGTAACCAATATTATCATCTGTGAGGAGTCTATTCAGAATCTACAGTGTAACCAATATTATCATCTGTGAGGAGTCTATTCAGAATCTAGTGTAACCAATATTATCATCTGTGAGGAGTCTATTCAGAATCTACAGTGTAACCAATATTATCATCTGTGAGGAGTCTTTTCAGAATCTAGTGTAACCAATATTATCATCTGTGAGGAGTCTATTCAGAATCTACAGTGTAACCAATATTATCATCTGTGAGGAGTCTATTCAGAATCTACAGTGTAACCAATATTATCATCTGTGAGGAGTCTATTCAGAATCTACAGTGTAACCAATATTATCATCTGTGAGGAGTCTATTCAGAATCCACAGTGTAACCAATATTATCATCTGTGAGGAGTCTATTCAGAATCTACAGTGTAACCAATATTATCATCTGTGAGGAGTCTATTCAGAATCTAGTGTAACCAATATTATCATCTGTGAGGAGTCTATTCAGAATCTACAGTGTAACCAATATTATCATCTGTGAGGAGTCTATTCAGAATCTAGTGTAACCAATATTATCATCTGTGAGGAGTCTATTCAGAATCTACAGTGTAACCAATATTATCATATGTGAGGAGTCTATTCAGAATCTAGTGTAACCAATATTATCATCTGTGAGGAGTCTATTCAGAATCTACAGTGTTACTAGTATTATCATCTGTGAAGAGTCTATTCAGAATCTACAGTGTTACTAGTATTATCATCTGTGAGGAGTCTATTCAGAATCTACAGTGTTACTAGTATTATCATCTGTGAGGAGTCTATTCAGAATCCACAGTGTAACCAATATTATCATTTGTGAGGAGTCTATTCAGAATCTACAGTGTAACCAATATTATCATCTGTGAGGAGTCTATTCAGAATCCACAGTGTTGCTAGTATTATCATCTGTGAGGAGTCTATTCAGAATCTACAGTGTTACTAGTATTATCATCTTTGAAGAGTCTATTCAGAATCTCCAGTGTTACTAGTATTATCATCTGTGAGGAGTCTATTCAGAATCTACTTTTTTACTGTGTCAATGGTGCAAAAACATGCCCCTGATCCGTAGTTGGTGCTATTTTCCAAAATATTATAATTTCCTTCACCTCAAATAATACTCAGTGCCATTACCTGACCCTGTCAGAGTTTTCATACATTAGCAGATCTTGTTACCTGACCCTATCAGATTTGTCATACATTGGCAGACCTTGTTACCCTACCCTGTCAGAGTTGTCCTACAATGGCAGACCTTGTTACCTGACCCTATCTGAGTTGTCATACACCGACAGACCTTGTTACCTGACCCTATCTGAGCTGTCATACACTGACAGACCTTGTTAGATCAGAGTTGTCATACATTAGCACACCTTGTTACCTGATCCTATCAGACTCTGTCAGAGTTGTCATATATTGGCAGACCTTGTTACTTGACCCTGCTAGAGTTATCATACATTGGCAGACCCTGTCACCTGATCCCATCAGAGTTGCCATGCAGATCTTGCTACCTGACTGTCAGAGTTGTCATACATTGGCAGACCGAGTTACTTGACCCTACACAGAATTAAGCTACAAGACAAAATGTGCAATAACTGTACAACAAGAGTCCCTCAAAGGGACCAACACTCTACAGGCAGAAAAGAATTTCCAGGAATTCAAAATTAGACCATTTCTTCCTTTTAACTGCTGAGTGATGAAACCATCTCTGTTATTCCTCAGCAATAACAAGATTTTTAAATTAGCTGCTGTGGTGGACATATTGGATGTCCAATTGGCAATATTTTCATTTTGGGCCAAGTACAAATCATTAGAAGTCTTTTACTGAAAACCCTATGTCCAAATAACCACTCAGGGGGAGCAGTGACAGCAAGATTTCAAAACCGGTCATGGCAGCTATATTGGATGTATGATTGGCACCATTTTCATTCAGGACAACCAGGTATCATAAGAAGTCTATTGGTGAAAACCTCATGCTGATATAGCCATCCATTTGGGAAAAGATAACAATATTTTTAAGATAGCCAACATGGTGGCCATATTGAGGGTCAGTTTGCTTCATTTTCATTTAGGACCAACTAGACACCATTGGAACTCTTCTAATGAAAAACCCAAGTCAAAATGACATTCTATTTAAGAGTAGCAATAACAATATTTTCAAGCTGGCCACCATGGTGGCCATATTAGACATCAAATCAGCACCATTTTAATTTAGGACCAACAAGACATTATAAGAAGTCTTCTGGTGAAACCCCCATGTTGATATGACTTTCCATTTTGGAACAGTAACAATAACAAGATTTTCACCATTTCCGTCTAGGACCATCTAGACATCATAAGAAGTCTTTTGGCGAAAGCACAATGTCAATATGACCAGCCATCTAGGAGAAGTAGTGATAATAACATTTTCAAGATGGCCATTGTGGTGTCCATACTGGAGGTCAGACTGGCACCACTTTCATTTACAACTAACTTGACATCATCAGAAGTCTTTCAGCGAAAAACCCATTGTGATATGACAATTCATTTAGGAGAAGTAGTGACAAGATTTTTAAGATGGCCACTGTGGCAGCCATATTGGATGTATAAGCAGCACCATTTTCATTTAGGACCAGCTAGACATCATAAGAAGTCTTGTAGTGAAAACACTATGTTGATATGACCATCCATGTAGGAGGTCAAGATGGTCGGTGTTGTGGCTATATTGGACATCAGACTGACACCATTTTCATTTAGGACCAACCACACATCATAAGGAAGTCTTATGCTGAAAACCCCATGGCAATATTACTTTTCATTCAGGAGGATTAGCAATAACAATATTTTCAAGATGGCCACTGTGGCAGCCATATTGGACATCAGATCAGCACCGTTTTCATTTAGGTCCAACTAGGCATCATAAGAAGTCTCTTAGTGAAAACCCCATGTTGATAGGACCATCTATTAAGGAGGTATAGCAATAATAAGATTCTCAAGATGGCTGCTGTGGTGGCCATATTGGATGTGTGAGCAGTACCATTTTCATTTAAGACCAACTAGGCATCATGAAGTCTTCTGGTGAAAACTCCAAGTCAATATGACTTTTCATTCAGAAAGAGTAGCAATTACAAGATTTTCAAGATGGCTGCTGTGGTGGCCATATTAAATGTCTGAGCGGCACCATTTTCAATTAAGACCAACTAGACATCATAAGAAGTCTTTCAGTGAAAACCCCATGCTGATATGACCATCCATTCAGGAGAAGAAGCGATAACAAAATTATCAAGATGGTCACTATGGTGGCCATATTGGATGTCTGAGCGGCACCATTTTCATTTAGGACCAATTAGATCATGTCTGTGTAAAGTTTCATGGTGATCCTCCAAGTAGTTTAGGAGTAGTGATAACAAATTTATGGACAGACATATGATGAATAACAGACCATCCCATAAGCTCTTCTGATCTATGACCAGCATAGCTAATAAAATGATACAATTTTCTTAGTTGCTGTCAGTCAAAATAGAAAAATCATGTCGTAAACTTGTAAGAAAAACAATATTTAAGTTTAATCCAAACAATCTTGTAGTTTTTTGTACTGTCTTTTTGGGACCCCATCTTATGCATAATGTCCAAACAGAGTAAGGGCCCTTGGGTGGCTCAGTGGTCTAAGGCGCTCACCTTTACAGATCACTGACATCTCACCTCTGTCTGGATGGGTTTGAGTCTCGAGCTCAGCCAATGTGGGTATGTAAGAAAGCTTGCCAGTACCTTCCCGTGGGTTGGTGGTTATTACCGGGGTTTTCTCGGGTTCTTCCTCCACCAAATATACTGGCCGCCATATATAGCCTATCATGTGCTGAAAAATGGCGTTAAACCCATAACAACCAACCAACCAACCAACCAACCAAGCAGAGTAAATCAGAGTATAACAGTTGTTCTTTTCCTCCAAGTTTTATCCGAAATGTGCTGATTCATGAAATAAAAGCTGAGAATAAAATCAAAATACATTTATCTGTTGTTTGATTTCAAAATCAGTTATTTGAACTTTATAGTGTTGGTCAAAAAGAAGCTTCATGTTTGAGTCATGTATTCATTTAATTATTGCACATTTTGCCACAATTTCTTATTTTACCACTCTTTATCTGGGTTATCGTCAATATATGGATTTGAAAATGTGCAATAAATCCAGTAGGTTAAAGGGTTTATCATTTCATTGGATCAATAATGTCTGTAAAACTAGTAACATCCAGAATGAGGTTCTTCATGACACAAACGTGCAAGTTATAAATAAACTCTTGCTTGCCATGTGAACTGTGTCAGACGCTGCAAAATATTTCAGCAAAAGCAATGCAATGAAGAAGAATTGCCACCTACAAGCTGAGTAATGGTGTCGGTCAAAAGACGATTCCCTTGTAGTGTCTGCTCTGTGTGAAGGATTGACAATAAAAGTTGATGATACATTTAAATTTGTTTGAAATATTTTTCTAATCAACAATGATCATAATGGTTAAAAAATGTATTTGTTTTCTACAAAGGCATGTAAATCTCACAAATACTGTGTTTCCATGAATGTGTTATAGATGTCACATTTGATACCTTTCTCCATATCAGATATTATTAACTGATGTAATAGCTACAATAACATCCAAGTAAAATTAGTTGTTATTGTTAAGAAAAAGACAGCAAAACAAAATTAATCCATTGTATATCATGAAAATAATGTTTAATTCCACACTAAATTCATGGATTATGGAGAAAATTTTGACATATTGTGATAGATGTTTTTGTTGGACACAAGCAGTATTTAATGATCCTTGTCACATTTCATAACATCTGATTTGTATATTGAAATTCAGGCTTTTATTTGATTAATGTACCCATACATTTTTTTTCTAAACAAATCCTTTAGTGCCACTACAAGCTCAAGTAATCAAGAGTGAGTGCAAGAGAACAAGTTGGAGTAATCAAGAGAGGGTGGGAGATGACAAGTAGGAGAAATCGAGAGAGAGTGGTAGAGGACAAGCTGAAGTAATTGGGAGTGAGCAAGCTGGAGTAATTGGGAGTGAGCATGCTGGAGTAATTGGGAGTGTGGTAGAGGACAAGCTGGAGTTATCAAAAGTGGGAGAAGACATGCTCAAGTAATCAAGAGTGAGTGGGAGAGGACATGTTGGAGTAATTGAGAGTGAGTGGGAGAGGACAAGTTGGAGTTATCAAGAGTGGAGAGGGCAAGCTGGAGTAATCAAGAGTGAGTGGGAGAGGATAAGCTGGAGCTATCAAAAGAGGAAGAGGCCAACTGGAGTACTTGAGAGCGAGTGGGAGAGGACAAGCTTGAGTAATCAAGAACAAGTGGCAGAAGGCAAACTATTGAGACTGAGTGGGAGAGGACAAGCTGGAGTAATCAAGAGTGAGTGCACAAGCTGGAGTAATTGAGAGTGAGTGGGAGAGGACAAGCTGGAGTAATCAAGAGTGAGTGGAAGAGAACAAACTGGAGTTATCAAGAGTGGAAAAGGACAAACTGGAATAATCAAAAGTGAGTGGGAGAAGACAAACTGGAGTTATTGAGAGCGAGTGGGAGAGGACAAACTGGAGTAATTGAGAGCAAGTGGGGGAGGACAATCTGGAATGATCAAGAGTGGGAGGAGACAAGTTGGAGTTATCAACAGCAAGTGGGAGAGGGCAAGCTGGAGTTACTGAAAGTGAGTGGGAAAGAATACTCTGGAATAATTAAGAATTAGTGGGAAAGGACAAGCTGGAGTAATCAAGAGGAAGCAGGAGAGGATAAGAAAGAACTGCAATGGGGAATCAATGTGGAGTAGCTCCATAAGTGATTTAAAAATCAAGAAAGAGCATGAAACAAAGTAGGAACAAAATAGCACTCACATTAGCAACAAAGCACTATGACAATTAAATAAAAAACTACATACTTTTATGGTTGGTTAAGATTTAAGCTATGAAGTTCAACTTAAATGTATTGGCTATTCTAGCTGGCTAAAATTATTTTATAAAAAACTCCTTAGTTGTCAAGAGCAAATCGGTGTACAGCCTGTTATGCGTTACACACAAAATAGTTTTAAATTTAATAAAAAAAAGTGAACGAGTGCTTCTTAGCTTTTATGTCCACAACATACTAGTATGCCATGAAGCAAAATTACTGAAAGCAATCAGATCTTCCTAATTTAACAAATATTGGTATGGCTGCAGCTTTGCTTTGTTTTGTTTTCGTTTGCACACATTGGACTATCATTTGCACACGTCGTTTGTCGACTGGCATATAAACAAAGACTTTTCATTTATGCATATGTTTTTTTTTCTTCATCTATGCATATTTGAACATCACTTTTGAAGAAAACTTGTCCATGATCTTGATGATATAACCATATTTTTCAAGCCTTTACAAAGTCAGAAATACAGCCCCCGAGTGGTAACATGATCAGCCAAACAGATGCAAGGTCCTTTCATTATAATGGATGGATTTCATTCATTACTGAACTTGTCCAAAATCTTGATGATATCAGCATCTTTTCCAAATCTGATCAAAATCAGTAACTGAACAACATATTCTTTTCACCTAATATTGTTTTTCTTATTATAAGTTCTAAAAAGCTTTGGGTATAACCTTGTAATTTTGACTCACAGTAACTAAGTAAATTGTAGTATTTTCTCATAAAATATATTCTAATTAGGCATGGATACAAATTACTTTTGAAAGATCCATATGACAGGTTATAATGTATAGTGTTCACCAAGTACCCTCATCAGTACAAAAACAGGAAGCAACTACCAAATTCATTCAAATCTTACCAATCTAGAGCGCTGGATATCAACATTCATTTTCAGGTCAAAATTAAAAATAATTCTGCATTGCTCAGTACCTTAGTTCCAGGCTTATCTGCATCTTTAAGGCACCCAAGTTCCTCTTCTCCCAAGCAAAAGAGAGATTCTGGAATGGGAAAAGACTTGAATGAATTGCATGGATTCTGGAATGGGAAAAGACTTAAATGAATTGCATGGATTCTGGAATGGGAAAAGGCTTGAATGAATTGCATGGATTCTGGAATGGGAAAAGACTTGAATGAATAGCATGGATTCTGGAATGGGAAAAGACTTGAATGAATTGCATGGATTCTGGAATGGGAAAAGACTTGAATGAATTGCATGGATTCAGGAATGGGAAAAGACTTAAATGAATTGCATGGATTCTGGAATGGGAAAACACTTGAATGAATTGCATGGATTCTGGAATGGGAAAACATTTTTTGAATGAATTGCATGGATTCTGGCATGGGAAAAACACTTAAATGAATTACATGAATATGTTTGTGATGTACAAGTAAAATGTAAAACTGGTCAACTCCAATGCAAGACTTAGAGTACTGTATATACTTGCATATAATTCGATACCAACTGCAAACTGCACAGACCCAGATCTGCTGTTGCATAATGTGCATGCAGATCTGGGTCTATGCAGTTTGTAAGGACTAATCAGTAGAACAAACAACATAGACCCTGATCTGCCAGTGCATTATTTGGACCCGGATTATATGCGAGTATATGCGATAAGTTTTAAGAATTTCTGTCCAATAAAACATTTCAAAACCACCACCAGTCACATGATCCAGAATTTAACCAGAGTGTAATCAATGATTACATAACTCACTTCAACAGAGTTTTAATAGTCTCCAATAACAACTGTAACCATTAATTATCATGCCAAAAAAAAATTCTGACCAAATTGATCTCGACAAATACATAATGGTCCCTTTTCAAATTTAACTTATTTTGCAAATTTGTGCCTGTATATTTTGAACTTAATTTTTAACTGGCACTATACAGCCAGTATTGTGCTGATGTACAATTAAACCACATACATAAATTTAAGCAACTGTTAATTAATTCTGGAAAGTACAATACGGTGACCCAATTTTTGTGTGTATCATATGTTCATCCGAATATGCACACAGAGTGCAAGTTTTATGTAAATGTTTTAATATATAGGAGTTACAGACAGGAAGGAAATTATTCCATCTTATTATTCAATCTCGCGCAATAAATAAATCACTGAGTGTAATGTCCAGTAAATTCGTACTAAATAATACATTAATTAAAACAAATTTTTCAAAACGTTTCGTCGACCGAAGCAAATTGATCGCCAATAAAACAATTAAAGTTTGTCCACTTACTTTGACAACTGGCTTCATGAGTCACCATATTTTCCAGTTTTCTCTAATTGATTATAATTTGATGGGCAAACAAACAAATACTGATATTTGACCAAAAGTTAATCCAATCAAGTCATAATTGATTCCCTCTTCTTCTATCATAAACATCAAAGATAATCTTAAAAAAATCTAACCTTGATTCATTCATGCACAGGGTCACCTAAGCATAACATCAGTGACCTGTTAGCTCTGCATAGTTCATACTGATTTTATATAGGTGCTATATTATCGTCCAATAAGGCATAAACAGTAGTCTAGCTAATGTCAATTACTGACACATACAATAAATTTCTTATAGGAAGCACACACTCAGTAGGAAATTATGCCGGAGGCCAATCAAGGGTAATTAAGACTGATGCCCAGGCCCAAATCAATGTGCATCATAAAAACTCACAGGTTCAAATTTTCATGCATTAGAAATGGGTCACATTTAAATTCCTGGTGACAAAACCTGAGGGTACATGTCTATTGAGAACCCTGGTAAATTAGCTCTCATCTACATCACAGGTGAGTTAACAAAATAATGTTGGTGATGATTCATTGAACTATATAACTTTAAGTTGGTATTATAATATTGGGAAATAATTGGTCTATTTTTCTTAAGCAACCAATTTCATGACAAATATACTCAGCAACTAATGGGTTGATAAGTGGCAACATTTTGTTTAATGTTGTAAATTTTCAATTTTTTATGTAGAACCAATTTTAATGGATTTCATGGTTACTAAAAAAAAATGAATTTAAAGACTCAAGAAGCAACGATCTTTGTGGAAGCAATAGCACCCCTTCTATAATTCACAAATTTAAGTACATGTACTACTGAAAATGTATGTTTTTGAAAACAAAAAAACTGGACACCCAATAAAATAAAAGATTTAACAACTCTCAATTTTCAAACACAGAGACCCCAGCTTCCAAGGTCCCTCATGTTCAAATTTTATGGTAAATGAAAATCCATGATTAATAGTTATTCTGGTACTCAGATTTCTTTTATTTCAATACCGTTCAAAATCTGCATGTTTAACAAAAATTTACCTGTAGTTTATACTGCTACTTAATCTGAATCCCCCTGGGGGACTTAGATTCCTGTACAGTTTAGTTTTCCACCCCAAAATAAATATAGAAATATCTAAAACAGATTGGGAAAGGCCACATGAAACTCCGACTAATTGCTACTTAACTTACCAATATAGAAGATTAGTAATAAATTAGTTCTCCAAGCCTGAATTTTATTGCCATTCCATCAGTTATGTTTTAAGAGTTATTGGTAAGCACAATTCAGTACAGGTGGCTGGGTGATGGTACTCTGATTTTGAAGAAATGGTTAGAAATTATGGTAATAGTGATGTCGCACTTCTTTCCATTAAATATCCTGTAATATTTAGCAGTGAGTGTGTGGAAGAATAACTTATAATAAAAATAATTCCATACCTTTTTGTCCACGGACTTTGATGCAGTGTACAACAATATGGAGTCTGTATGCATGCAGTGAAAAAGAAATGTCACTGCCACTTATGAATAATCCATTTAGAGGCAAGAAGTGGATTTTGTATAAAACTTTGAGAAATTGAACATAAGCTGTTTTTCTGCACATACTGTTTCCAAATAAAATGGACTTTTGTCAGTCCTCAACAACCTTGACAGTAGTTCCTAAAAAAAGTTAGGAAGGCATGTATTGCCCATAAGCAGCATTTTATGATGAAGACAACGACACAATTGTACATGTATATGTATTTTGGTAATAATAATAATAACACAATTTTCAGTCCCAAACATTATGATGATCCTCAAAATGAACAGTCTGGAATATTTTCATATTCTCCACTCACGTCTTTCTGTATATACTTCTGGTTTGTTCAACCCACCGTATAATCCACTGTAGAAAAGCACATATACATGTACATGTATACATGTCATATTCACCATCACTAAGCATGTTGCACTATACTTAGCTTAACATTCACGATTACTGACAATTGTAACATCCAACAGAACTGAACAAAATACCTTCTTTTAAAGTATGCAACTGCTCATACATCTTACCTGATCAGCATGTAATTTTGTTAAAATTTGTCTTTTACTTAATTTCAACCATACTTTTGCATTATGGGAAGTACCTTCTCACACACTAATAGAAACACATACCACAACTACAATAGTTCTCATACTTACAAGCAAATTCAATATATATCCCATTTATGCATACATATAAGGTTAATTTAGGATAATTAGCTAATGTCAAGTACTTTTCATTATCTTTAGACAGGTATTAAGAATGAAGGACTGATAATACCTGAAAATATAAACTTCTGCAGATTAATATTTACAGAACCATATGCAGTGAAAGAAGAGAGGAAAAGATGTAAAATGTAAACAAGCAAATAAGTCATTTCATAGTATGTATTTCAGGAATGTTTAGGAATTTTCTTTGCTATTAACAGTACCGACCACAACTGTACTTTCAATATGGAAAGTTTAACAGCCATTCGGTTACAGGTATGTGTGTAATATGACTGTCAGTCATGGGACCAGGTTGACTGGAAGAAGACCAATATGGCAGCCCCTATTACATGGCATCGTGATGTTTGCCACATGCATTATACGCAAGCTGAGTGTATATGAAAAATGTAACACTCTATACATCATGCTTAGTCTTCATGCAACACGATAATTACAATGCAATAGCTCAATACTATCTTAATACCGTGATCTATTGCACATAAAGTGCAATATCAAATTGCCTATTTTAGCTCTTATATCTTTTCTGCAAAACAAATTGTACCTGCATACACATTTAAACTAGTTTTTCAAGTTAACAATTTATAACTTTTCACTTATTACTTACTATACGTGATATATGACTATACCACACCCACACACCTGTTAAGCCTATTCGCATTACCAACAGCCCTTAAGAATAAGTTATCAGTTTATTGTGCGATAAACAATAAGTAACCTTTTTTTAGATCACTATTACTCACAACACGTATAGAGACAGACAGACTGACAGAGACAGTGGATAGTTAATTTGCACCTCTCAGTTCTGGTGTGTATAGCAGCGTTTGTAGCAAAGAGTTGAGATAACACGTGGCTCCTTGATTGTTAATGCCGCACAAACCACATTGAAGTCGTGGTCGCGGGGGAACCTCTAATCCTGGCTTACACGGAACACCGGAGTCCCCCGTTTGAAATTCTGGGGATTCAAAAGCGTCAAAAAATTCGGCAAGCATTGTCCATCTAGCTATGTATCCAGTAAAACTGTCTAATTTGGATATAATTCATTTTATCTCAACTGTCACATGGTTACATCAACTGGCATCACTACCAGCAACAAGCTGTTCTGCCATTTTCGGTTTTGATGGACGTACTTTATCAATCACAAGGTGGAAGAACGTTATATTCCAAACAATTCCACGACTTCAAATGAGCAATATTTGTTGCAATCGAACAATTCTTTCGAGTTGGTGGAATTAATATCATGAATATATTCCGAAGTGAATAAACTTTTGATGTACTTTAAATTAACAAGAACATGCTTTCACAGTCAGAATATCCAGAATCCCTGTTGAATAACACAAAATTCGATTCTGGCACAGTGCCGACAATATTATGCAAAGAGGTAGGTAGAGAGAACCAATATAGCGTCAAGTGTCTGGCAAATTTACTAATGCAGCATGTGCAGTATACTTTTCTGAAGCATGGAAACTTTAAAGACGCATTCATATACTTACCCTCATAGTAAGTTTTTAAAGACAGATACTAATTCCATATTGCACACTGTGTCATGCCAAATATGGAGAAATATCTGCATCTGTTGTTTTGGCCCTTTGGACATTAGCACAGTCGGAATATGTCCAACCTCAATCAAATAACACAAAATGGCACGTCCATTCGATTTGAAGGAAACTCGGAACATACTACTATTTATGTTGGCACTGACCAATTGAGCATGCCCCAAGTATGACGCATAACTGAGGTCACAATTATTTTCCCTACATCATCTCAACAGTTGTTTATCAGTACTGAGCATGCATGTGTCGAAATCCCAATAAATCATATGTTAATGTAGAGTATCTTCAAAGATGAACTCATGGCGAAGTTCTTGTCATAAGATAACCGGCATCTTTTTGAGAGGTGACTGGATATCTCGGCCCATAACAAAGTCGGCTCATAACGGAGTCGGCCCATACAAATTTAATTAAGCAATCTCCACAAAACATACTCGGACCATTACGGAGTTGGACCATGACAGAGTCGGCCCATAATTACTAAAGATTGCAAAAAGAACTCTCTTATTTGTCATTCGAATGTCTCATTGCACAAAATTTATATAAATAAAATATTTAATTACGATTAGTATTGAGAGAAGGAATAAGACAGGGCAAAGATAAAAAAAAATGTTATACTAAAAAGAAAACCACATAAGAATTAGATATATTTGCTTTCATAATATCTATTTAACTCAATTACCATAGCGTCCGTGCAAGGACAGAGACGTTTTAAACTTAGAATACTAGAAAATATTTACTGTTGATACAAAAATTACTTATTTTGTCGTTCCATTTGTACAATAATGTTATCCGTTTTATAAGAAATTCATTAATATTACAAGTTTGTGGAAAGCTGTACGCAAAGAGTTTCCCGATGCTCTCATCAAAGTTTGTGCATTCCATTTTAACCTAGCAGTTTGGCGCAAAACCCAGGAGCACAACATTTGACCTGCGTGCTCCAGAGTACCGGCACATAAGGTCTCTAATGGCTCTCACGTTCCTACCAGCAGCAGACAAGAACCAGTCTTTAACCATTTGGAGCCAAGGGCAAATTCAACTGAACTGCAGCAGCTAGTACGATACATACACAACAACTGGTTGACCAACCCTGTGTGGTATCCCCGTAACTGGAATATTTTCCAACACAGCATCAGAACAATGATGTTGAAGGTTATTAATATGAATTAACTAGTCAAAAGTGATCAAACTGAGAACAATACACAAATGAAAGTAGGTTATCAGCATCAATAATTTAATAACACTTTCTAAAGTTTCTACTGTAAATTTTTAAAGCTTATTATCATAATTTTTTTAATGTCGTCTTAATTACTGATATACCGTCTTTTCTAAGCATTTTCTTTTGCTTCTTTCTTTAGGCTGGCATACCCGTATCAATAAAGACACCGGGAAAGCCAACTTGACATTTTATTTGCTAGTGCCACTTCTACGACGCGAGGCAAGCATTGTTGACATCTTACAGAGACTGGTGGGCGAAGAACATATTCTCAGAGAGCAGCGTAGCCGGCATAGAGACCTTGAGGTCCGACTTCACCAGTTCTGGCCGGAATATTCCAAAGGGGAGATCAATGCTTCGAAACTACGGAAGAAGTGTGCACATATCCTTTGCCCAACAAACGACTGATTCCATGAATAATTTATTGTTATTGCCGATTTTAACTGAAATAAAAATTAAAAATATCACGTTTTTAATTTTCTTGACAACTGTTTACTCTTGAAGTTAATTAAAGTGTATGTCAACGTGGTCATGTGGGAGCTTTTACTAAGATTATAATGAATATTACTTGTTGTTATACCATTTAATACTCATATATCTTAACCAAAATCAATTAAATCCTGATTGTTGAATGATCTGCACCTTAAAAGTCATGAAAAAACTTCCAGACGAAAATTTTTCATTGCTATGGACTTTTACAGGTACTAAACTGGGTCAAGAATAGAGGACGTCGAGTCTATAATAACGAATATTTACTAAAAATCATACACAGATGCACTAGGCTTAAACCTAAACAAAGGTACAAAGATTAAATGACAAATGCAATGACTGTTGAAAAAAAACAACATTACATCAACATTACTATTATATAAATCGTGGACCGAGTACGTAATGGGCAGAGTACGTAAATGGGCCGAGTACGTTATGGGCCGATTTGGGTAGGCCGAGTTCGTTATGGGCCGAGAACGTTAGAGGGCGGACTCTGCTATGGGCCGAGTTGTCCCGTAATCTTTTGAGAGGGTGAACTCTAACCAAAGTAACGTGCCATGGGTCGCTGATTTCATTTCCGGGCACACATCGATGATAGATTTGCTCACTGTGCACTGTCGTCAAAATACACAGACAATTTTACAAGGGTTACACCCAAATTTCACCCAAGTATACCCCAAATACACCCAAATATATTTTTGATAAGCGGAATATACAAAGTATATGTTCTTTAGGTATCATATATTACACGAAAATATCAGAAAAGTAGATACGATGCAGTAAATGGTTAAGATTTGCTTTGCATAGTGTAATGTATATTGAATTTATAACATGTGTCCGTAAGGTAAGTTATACTTTAGTGGTCATTTTGGAAACAACATATTTACTGCATCTGAGTTCAAGGTCAGTCTTATTTACATAGCATTTAACAATTAGATTGGAATTTTCCATGACATGATGTGAGAAAAGTCAGATACGCACAGGAAATTTCCATTAGAGTTATTCATATTCTAGAATATTCTGTCATGTGACTTATCCTTATATTTACACAGGTTTAGTAAACAAAATTTCATTCCTATACTAAACTTAATATTATTAAGATCAGTATGTTAAGGAATTTATTATAGTAATCAAATGTTACATTTGTGAAAATCAGAGCAAATTCAGATAGAGGAATTATTTATTTGAAATATTCATTGGAATTTCTAAAAGTGCTCATTCTCATTTTGGATTAATACGTGACTTTGGGATGTATGTGAATTTATTCAAAGATATTATGGATTACATCATTCAGGCATAACAGGACATTCAAGACTACTGGAATTCATTCGGAACATTCTATATTTAGGACTTATGATTAGGACAATTAGGATTATTGGATTATTTGGACTTTAAATCACGTTACTGTAAGTATCTTTTGAATTTTCATTTTAATTTTCTATAAATAAACTGCTTGTTGATTTTACTTACATTGTTGGTTTCACTTTCTTTCTGTTACATTATTTTAAGATCTAGAGTCGTAACAATAGCATAATGCATAGTTCGGGGGGTGGTGTGTATTTGGTGTAAATCGAGGACATTAATGAGATTACACACCAACGTACTGAGGACACACCTCCAACCGAGGACGTCCTCGGTTGGAAAAAGGATAAATCTTGCTTCTACCAACAATTTTAGCCCAGAACAATTTAAAAACATGATTTATAGGAAGGTCCCCGTTACACGCTTGGTCCTTGTTCGCGATTTTGGAGTGTATCGTTCCTCCAAAGCTGGCGATACAGATGCCTGTAACCTTGTCCTCGATTACCCGGTGGAAGACTTGTAGAGAGATCTCCGCTATCAAATTACAGGTTTCCAAAAATTATTATCTCCCTTTAAATCCAAACATCAAATACCAATATCTTAGCTAAACTAAAAGAAGAAAATCTCGTGCATATAACGCTCCCTGGTATTTTGTATTAATATTTAATGCATGTGAGTAATAGTGATGAGATACACTCGTGCTTTACACGTCCAATACAGGCAAATAAATCTACGACACGTCATACAAAAGAAGTACAGGAAACTGATATTGACAATATATCAATTCCTTGAAGAGTTGTTATCCGACCAGAATGTTTAGTTAAAACGCCCAGTTTGCGGCGAGGAGTTACACATCTAAAGCTACTGAAAAAACGCCCGTAATATGCAACATTTCTATTATTCAATGAACTATATCTGACCCTATTACATCATTGGCCTGTTTAGTGTTCAAAACAGGAGAGAACGGTCGTGCATCTCATGACAGATCCTGTTATAGTGACATCGAATTACTACAAACCGAATTTTGAAAGTTACGCGCATAGATCTTCAGTAGATAGATAGAAGTCAAACATTTATTATCAAGATGATCAGTCACAAAATTAAACATTTCATTGCAGCAATGTGTTTTTCATCATCGCACTCTTAAGACTTGCAACTATATGTGCAAGCAATCATAAACTGGTGTATGCATTCAATGTTCTTTTATCTGTATATGCCTGCTTCAGTTAGTGGTTTGATGGCTTTGATTTACATATCATGCATTATGCTTGTATCCATATTTCTGTTGTGTATGAAGTCTCATTAAAATAATACACAAAATATAAACACCAAAACACCAATCCGTGTACGAGTGCAGTGGTGTCAATAAGGTATTTTTATATTTTATTTGCTTTTCCAAATTTAAACAGGTTTTTAGTGATAACCAAAACGCACAGCATGTTCTACAGGACCGGCCTGTATACCGTAACTTAAAGTACATTTATTAAGAACTGTATTAGACATTAATATTCATACTCATACAGTCTTTTTTCAGTAAGTTCTACACAGAATGCGACCTGAAGATCAGAAAACTTAAAAAATTTCTTCGCGTTCCCTATACAATAGCAATTAGCGATGTAAAACACCTTTACAAAGTACTATAAATTGTCAAATGTATAATCTAAGTGACTTGAACCGTGAGAGTATTATACCATTAAAGTGTATCTTTTTCATTAATAGCGCCAAAACAATACAAAAGGATAAACTGTTTGTAAGTATGTATTAGAAAAGTATCCCTATGCACTAACTCTATAGTCCGATGACAACGGTAGTTTTGTCAACTCAATCTGAGCAAACTGATTCAGGTTCTGTTTTCATCACGTTGTCAAATAAATTAGACAGTACTGTTAATCTAAACATTGTTCTTCCACCAGTTCTGTAATAAGATACCTCCAATGTTAGGGCTGGAAATACATAGCATGACTGTTTTGGTCATTCACATTTTCAGTGTATTTGTAGTAACAAAATATAAACATATGTATATATACATACACCATATATACCTTTTTCGTTATTTCGTTTTCAAGAAGCATAAGTGTACACAAGGTAATTATTTCTTATTCTATATAATTGTAATACTTAAAAACATTTCTTTTACGTTCTTATCATTTTTCTGTTTTCTTCCCCATTATTTGATTGTATGTGTATAACAGTGCATAGCACCTAACACTTCCTAGCCTCTTTTTTCCGTATATATCATAGTAAAGTGTCCTAAATTTAAAATGAATCTGTCAGAGTAATTTAAAATTATTAAATATAATTTACACAGAGTATATTTGTACAACATCCCGCTTGGTAGGCATAGTAAAGTGAAACTGAATCTAACACTCTTCTTAACCATAATAACATTGGCACATTGTTAGGTATCATTAACTATGTTTGTATCACCCTTTGCCTTTAATTTATATATCTACGTATAACTTAGAAAATGTATTAAAATTCAACCAATGTCATATGAGATGCAGGTCTGAAATTTACAGAAGTACAATAAATTATGTTTACTGACATTATCAATTAAAGATAATGCAATGTTTGTAGAAATTGAAAGTTTGTTGGGGTTTTTTTTATTTAAAAAAAGTAATTGGAAATAGTTCAGAGAACAAACAAGCCGATGCCAATATAGTAAAATTAAAACAAAAATTAATGATGTAACGTTAAATTCTTATGTCAGTTGAGAACCATAATCCAGAATTGTAAAGTAAACAACAGGTGAACATATAACTTGATATAGATCTTGTAAGTCTATAATCACAATACAATTTTGTGCCGATGCAAAATTTGTGATGCAAAGAAAATCTTCTAAGTCAACAAGCTATTTCTTAGTCACATTTTCACATAAAATCTCCTTGATGCTAAACTCGCACCAAAGAACTAGGTTCACTTTACCGTCTAAACGGTCCTAAAACCTGGTAAAAAAAAATACATTTTCATCCATATCTCTATCATAAAATACTACAATACCGACACGTCTTCAAATTTGTACCCCTATGACGTCATAGGCACGCGCTGAGGTCATGACGCCAAATGACGAATGTTAGTGGAACGCTGAAAACGCATTTTTAGCCAATATTTAACACTGAGGGCATGCATCGCCCACCGCGATATTTTGTCAAGTGTTAGTGATTCTAATCATGACATAATGTGACAGAACCAAGCTGGGCCGTAAATGCGCTCCATATTAAAATTAAAATTAAAGATAATTGTTCTTTATTTCTCTTCAGAAGACCATCCTAGGATCACATAAGCAACATACATTTCTAACTTTCTAAAAGAAAATTGGGAAAAATATGACTATTTAATGATAATAGGTTAAGAGATATTAATACAATACGTGTTTCACACTATTTTCCTGGCGCAGATTTACGAAGTTTATATCAAACTTATGAGATATATGAAAGTAAAATTTGGGGGTCGTTTTTTTTAGGACAAATCACATTAACTGGCGACACCAACCATACGAAACTAATGGATCCGGGACAGAAGGATGCAATTATGTTCAACTGTCTGCATTCCAGTAAGATGATCTGAGTCGTTTTGTTGAAAAGCACACAAACAATAACCTAAATTTTCTTTCTAAAATGTGAGACTTTGGGAAAATGTTTTCGTTATTAAAATGAGCACAAGCTATTTGTGTCACCGAAACAGAACATCCGTATAGGGGTTATTATACAGGAATGCGAAACCGTTTTAAGCATTCCGTGTATTGCTTTTTATGTGATTATAGATAGTAGAACCTTCTGGAGGCAAATAACAAAACACATTATAGTGTCTTTATCAAGATTGTGAAGATTTTGGCTACTTTGTACCAAATATATAAATCTCTTTTTTCATGTAAAATTTTAACCCGCTATGAGTGTTTTCCCTATGATTGATAACCATGTCTCCACTCTGCCATTTTGCCTTCTTGTGTATCATTTTTTCTGTATCGATTATAATGCTTATAACCAGACAAGTTTATTTAATAAACTTTTGAAGTCCTTGTTTCTCTCAAACATATATCAAAGTCTGAAATAAATTTACACAATTCCTGTGACTGCTTTTTGTCTTCATTTAGTCCACACAGTTTCCAAATGAGCATTTTTACGACAATATCTAGCCCGTCCTAGTTTATATCTCGCTGTTGCGTACGCAGGTGGTGTTGATCTTGCTGATGTGGTCGGGATGTTGCATTACTCAGGCTTCTGGGTTCTATCCACTTCCCGTCCACATGCTGATATTTTTCTTTTCCACATGACAAGTCGATTTCCCGCCCTCTGCCCAACATTAAAATCATTATTTTTTCCTAGCAAGATACACATCTGTCAGAAGCACGGGGGACTACATATGGTGCACTATTCAGTATTTTTGTCATGCATTCTTTCCTTCTCGGGATAGAAGTTAAACTTGGCAACAATCTGGGCACGTTCCCCCCACTGTAAAGTTACATAAGGTAGTGGACAATGGACATGTAACTGACAAACCTTGTTTGGATCAATCATATGTGCAAAGTTACATAAGGTAGTGGTTAATCCACTTGTAACTGACAACCTTGTTTGGATCAATCCTATATGTAAAGTTACATAAGGTAGTGGTTAATCCACTTGTAACTGACAAACCTTGTTCGGATCAATCCAACGTGTAAAGTTACATAAGGTAGTGGACAATGGACATGTAACTGACAAACCTTGTTTGGATCAATCCTATGCGTAAAGTTCCATAAGGTAGTGCTTAATCCACGTGTTACTGACAAACCTGGTTTGGATCAATCCTACGTGTACAGTTACATAAGGTAGTGGTTAATCCACTTGTAACTGACAAACCTTGCTGAGATCAAAGAGTTGATCTCATTAAGATTGAAATCCCTGATTTTTGTATCCAACGCGTAAAGTTACCAGAGCTATGGCAAAAAGCTCTTGAGAATGATGTTGATTAGGAAATTATTCCTTTAACCGTCACATTTATTGGTCAGTCTTTAGATGAGGTCACTTTTTTCATGGTATTAATCACAGTGATTCTCTTTATCCAACTCATTCTCTCTATTCTAGTCAGGGTGACAAAAGACAACTATTCGTTGTCTAACAGGAACAACATCTCGAGATCTCATATTTGTTTCAGTGAGCTATCAAACTGTCGTTCCGAAGACATATAGACAGGACATTCTTAGCCCAGCCCATGAAACTCCCTTGACTGGTCATTTAGGAGTCAATAAGACTTATCACATTATCTTAAATCATTTGTATTGGCCGAAACTTACAAATGATGTTTCTAAATACTGTGGATCTTGTCAAACGTGTCAAATGGTGGGAAAACCCAATTAGAAGAGATTAAGGCTCATCTGCCTATTCCTGCATTTGTCGAACCATATAGTCGGTGTCGGGCCCTCAACTAAGACCAAGTCAATATTTTTTATATTTTTTTCCCGGTACCTGGTAGTACAAAGAATTGGTGCACTCTCAAGCATAAAGAAGTACTATATTGTTTTATTTTGTGTAATTCAGTTGAGTGTCATTCATAATACACATTACTACGTGATTTTGATTATTACAGTATTTTATGCATATTTGAATAATATGTAAAAGAAAGCTTTATTGCATAAATCTTTCATTTCTTGTGAGGGGAGGTGTTATCTATATAGAATCTATAATGAGTGCCCAAACTTTTGGTCTGTGACTGTACCTTAAAATACGGTCAAAGAGTAAGTCGCACTTGAAGTTTGGTTAAGATGTCAACATGGTATTTACCATTCTTTGAGTTCAAGGTCAGAGTTGTTGAAAATTATTCACAACTAATTTGGGGATTTTCCACTAAATCGACGCATGTTCTCTTGCATTGTGGGTTATTAGAATATGTGTATGAATATAGACTTGATACCCATTTATTCATTCCTAATTTAAATCCTGTGTTAAAAACATTCCTGTTTTTTATGATCAGTCTGTTTGGAATCATCAGACTGTTTGGAATAATTTTATGATTAGAGTTTTAATGATGTAGACATAATTCGAAAGGAATAATTATTTGAACATTCATTGGAATTACCCTAAAGTGCTCATTAACCTTTGGATTTAAATATATGACTTTTGGATATTTGCGAACATTCTCAAGACTATAGTTGTGGTACATCAGGACAATCAAGACTATAGTTGTGGTACATCAGGACATTCAAGACCATTCATTTATTCGGAACATTCATTCACTCGGAACATTGATTCATTCGGAACATTTTATAATTTCTGACTTGTGTTTAGGACATTTAGGATTATTTGGAATTTAATTCACAAATTGTAAGTATCTTTAAAATTTTTATTTTAATTACAGAGAAATAAATTGATTTTACATACATTGTTGGTTTCACTTTCTTCCTGTTACATCATTTTAAGACGTAGAGTCGTAACAGTTACCCATAATGAAATATTAGTATTGTGTCTCCTATGCTCCCTACCACTCTCGGAGTCCAACAAGTGAAAAACACCTTGATAGTCTCATCTTACTTGGCATGAATCATTATGCAAGTAGGACAATTCACTGCTGGAAATATTCTCTCTTTCCTACTACCTTGGGTGAGTTTGTTTTGTTTGGTTTTGTTGGTTTTAGATACACTTTTGATGTATTATGGCTATATCATTCCGAAGAAATGGAAGCTAAGTGCTTTTGTCATGAATAGGTGGCCTATCTAGGCTTGCCTGGGCTGGTATCGAACCTCTGACCTTTGGATTACGAGTTTGTCGCTCTCCCAACTCAGCTACACTAGCCCCCTTCCCCCTCTCTCCTTAGCGTCAAGGTCACATTCATAGGAAACTTCCGTTTAAACTTTGCTTACATTTTCTTTCATAAACCCTTTGATCGTCTTTATACTTGGGGCGAATCCTTATAAAACTACGCCAATTTATTTTACGACATGCTGGTTCGCCCCTTTTACCTTGGGATCAAGGTCACAGTCATAGCATATTTTCATTTAGGTATTTTGTTTTAAAGTTTTGTATTTCCCTATATTTCCTAAACACTTTGATAGATTCTCATAATGCTTGGCATCAATCACTACAAATATAAGCCAGTTCATTCTACAACAGTATCTCAGCTTTCAGTACCCTTTTTACCGATGTGACATGGCAGCCAATAGTGCAGAATACATTTTCCAGATTGTGTGAGCAAATCATGTTTCGGTAAGATCTGGGATAATAACGGTTTCTCACATTTAAGGTTTTCAGTGTGGAAAAGGAATCCGAAAAGATGATGACATTTTTCTTTTGAGAGTTTTCAATGGAGTAAAGCCAAAGTTTGAGCTATATCCGATAACCTTTTTTAGCTAGTTCCATGGAGTCGTGCAAGAGCAGATCCAGCTTTTCTCTATCTTTCGAAACATTTGTATTACAGGGACGTGACGTATGGTCACAATAGAAAACTTCCATTTCATTCAATTTATTCTGATAAACAAAAGGATTTGTTGAGGGCTTGTTTTAAATGGGAAGGATCAAATAATATTTGGGGGGATTTTGACACCCAAGGTGGTGATTTGGGAGCATAGAATTCTGCATTATTTGCCAGATTGATTTTGATGCTTCTAGGTAAGGACGAATTTGTATGCCAAAAGGTGGAATGAAATTTGTTTTCTGATTGTATATGATTTAATAGTTGGGCCTAAAGTGTACATTACATGCGGTATTAGATGGAGTAGAAGTTAGTTTAGTAGTATACTGAGGAACCAGTTCCGTTCGTCTGAGAGAAAATTATTTCTTCATTTGCTTCACCACCGAGGCTTTTTGAAATGAAAGTTCTAAATGCCCCCAGACAGAGTGTAAGTTCCTGTTTGTATATCGGTCCAAGCATCTGCAGTAAAACAAAATGGCGTTCACACTCTGATTCAGAAGTTAAAGTGCAAATATCTGCTTTAGGATCCAAATATATTACATAATTTTATCACATATAGAAATTATTTACTGTGTGATTTATTATCCACTCAAAGAAGGTTTCAGTTTAATAAAACAATTTTGATTCATCAGTCGTTCGGCAGGATTTTTCCAGTCCAAGGAAGATAACTGCTACAACTAGCACACTGGTAACATTTGTCTGGCTAGTCAACAATATCAGCTAAGATTCTACACGCACACTAACAATGAAATTGTAGCCACAATAGTTTTAGGTTTATAAGGTAATAATATTCATCAAAATGTCTGACACAAAAAAGGCATTAGTGAAAACATAGATTTTCATTAATAATGAAAATCTATGTTTTCACTAATGCTTTTTTTGTGAGTCATCTTTGAAGATACATTACAGCAACATATGATTTTTTACGATTTGGACACAGTGGAAGGTTCAGTACTGACAAACAAATGTAGAGACTATATAGGAAAATTAATTGTGGTCTGAGACCATGTGTACACAGCAAGCTGCTAACTGATTACCGTATTGTTGGAATTTGAGGAGTTTAAGGCCAAATGCGGGATGGGTTTTTTTTTGAGGTGTTATAAGTAATAAAGGGATAAAAGGTGGTCCATGATGTCTTCTGAACCTTTGATGAAAATCGACCGACCCTTAGCGGAGGCGATATAAAATGAACAGACCGACCATAAAAAAATTATTTTGGCAGAGACACTAGAGTAAGTATTTTGATTTTTGTCTATTTTAATTGTTATTGTATTGTTCAAGATGTTTTAAGAGGACAACTCTTACATTTTTTGTTCAATTTGTGTCAAAATGCCGAAACGTCGGCTTTCTCCCAATGCTAAGAAACCACCAGCTAAAAAAAATTACAAGTTCAACAATGCTTGGATATCAGAGTTTAAGTGTGTGCAGGTTAGTAGCAAAAGTCCTGAGTTTGCATTGTGTGTACAAAAGTATGCATCGTTTGTATTTCATAAACTATTTGAAGTTTTCATGCCCATAAATTAAGTTCAAGTCCTAGATAAAATATATTAGTTGAAAATATATTACAGGGTAATTAATTTTAAAGTTGGGATAAATTATTCATAAAAGCATAAATACATCATGTTTTTTTTTCTTTTCATTTTTCTTTCAAGTCTAAATCAATCTTTATTTTTTTTAAATTTACAGTGGTGAAACTTGTTAACAGATTTTTGGATCTGAGCCTTTGAGAATTAGGCTCAGGAATACATCCCAATTGTAAGTCAGGAACTCCTCCTCAGGGTGAACATAGCTTGGAGGAGTATTGGAGAGTAGTCAGCAATCGTACAAAATCAGCAGCAGGAAAACTGAAGTTAGAACTTCTTTGCAGGCTGAATGTGGTTGTCCTGTCATTACAACATTCTTAAACTGATACAGAGAGGACAGTCTCCATTCTTCGCAAAATGCAAAGTGATTCAAGGGGAAATCTGGACCAGAAAACTATTGAGAGCCTGTTAAGTGTGAAGTTTAATAATCACAATAAATGTCATTAGTGGTCACTTGACAATGATCTTGTGAATGAAACTAAAAATGCTATTGGATTTTATAAAATAAAATTCTTTGCAGTGAACTATCAAATAAACAACTTTTGACGGTTAGCATAGATTACACATGCAGCTGGCATCACAATACACTAATAGTTATTGCGCCCCACCACTCCCCAATCACCCAGTACTCTATTATACATACAGCTGGGATCATAATAAGCTAATATCTATATCGCACCACTATTTCCCCATCACCCAGTCCACGTTGAATAGGCACACGCACATACACAGTTCATGATATAAAAACTCACAAAAACATAGGTAAACGTGAAAAATAATATAAAATAAGAAAACATTCATTATTGAGGATGTTATGAGGAAATTCCGACTCGATACTAGACTCAGAACAACCTTCCATTCCCATTCCTCGCTTGATTCAAATATTAAGTGGTACTATGTTGATTAGATGTATGCATTTTGTCTTTAACGGGGGAAACTATAAGCGATCATCATTGCCTCGTATATTGGTGTTACACCTGAGAGGTTTGTGCTCTGTTTAGATTTAACTCCACTGGAAATATGTTATTACATCTTTTAGGACCGGGTAATACAAAACAAATGTATTTTGCGTAATGTATTGGTTATACACTTAAAATCATTCTCACATAGGCTTCTTGCAATTAAGCAAATATTTTAGGAATCAATTTTTTACCATGATATAAAGATGTCAGACAGTGGTGTACTGTATATGTTACCAAAGGGTATTTGGTTATGGTTTGGAGTTCCATATCATTCGCAAATACTCGCACTGAAAGCTATGTGGGGATATGAATTTAATAATCCGCTACAAAGACCGTTTGTGTAAAAAGAGTTTTATTTAATTCATTTTGGTAAGTTTACATGGCAAGTTGGTAAATATACAGATCTATTAATATTCCTAGAGTTAAAAAAATATGTAAGCATCGTACATGTAAAGTCGTTGTTTGCATCTTTTTCTCACTCTATGTAATATCTTGTTTTGTCTCATGAAGGTACATACATAACTTTTCTTAGACTGAAGTCGCTAATTATGATCGGAGGTAACATATGTTGAAGGAAACGTATTATCTATCAGAATATATTTGGTTTATAGACTTAGTACACTTAATAAATCACATTTGGTTTAGAGACTCAATATATTCAATAAACCATATTTGAATTCTCCTTGGATCAACCCTTCCCTTGTACATCACGGGTAGAGAATTGGGTCGAAATAGACAGCAACAATAAACTGGAAATAATTATAACGATAATAATAACAAGAGGAGACAAGAAGAAAAAAAACCCAAACTTTTGTTTATAAAAAAAAAAATCGCGATCCACCGGTCAGATTTGTATGTAGGTTTATATTTGTTTTAAGCCAAAGGGAAATTTTTAAAAAAAGATTTTAGCTTTGCACATCATTCTACCTGAGCGAATTTGAGTAAGAACACCTGCTGCAATATCATAATGTATAAACATGCTTAGGGTTGATACACTGGGTCATAACTTAAGTATATAGCAGCAGAAATGATGGAAACATGATAATGAATCTGATATGTAACGATACAAAGATTGCCCGAGCAAGTGCGTTGGTCGAGAAATATGATGCAGAATATGCATTCCTGATTTGACACTATGACAGGCAGGTTTCAAGATTTGCTGAGTCATGGTGATATGCGAAAAAACCCTATGAATATAAAGTACAAACGAGCTTCTGCGCATTTGAAGACATGAACTGCAACTTTAATGGGACAATATAATTTTGTGAAAATATGCCTTAATTTGGCCAAGCTATACACTTTGTATGAGAAAATATTATTCAGAAATAGGCTACGATATGGAAAAAAGTCAAAGAGATGGCAGAAGACATTGTAAATTAAATCCAGGAAGAAACGGAGATTTAATAGCCAGTTCACATGCCAGTCAATCCACCGATTATGTTGTGCTCGGTCGGTGTGCATAGGTTGCGTGTAACACAGTTCCTACGATAGTGGTCGGTTTGTTTACCACGTAAGCATTGATGCACATAATAAACAATCGTGGATGTATACGTGATCGTGGACGTTTACTTTTGCGGCTGTGCTCGTGTCATGCTCGTTTAGTACTCGTGCCTGTATTTGTCTTTGTCTTTGTATTTGTCACGTCACAATCTCAAAGACGTGTATACAGCACATAGCTATTTTGTTGGTTACTGATTTGAATCAATAACTTTCGCGAGTTCACTCGTGAGTTCGCGTGATATGAGAACAAAGTCATGTGGGGTGGAAGGCTTTGACCTAGATCAGTAACAAAAATAAAAAAGTACTATTTTACTACTAATGTCTAAGCTAACTTGCATATAAAACGCTCTAATCAGATGCTTGTAAGTTTGAAAACAAGACAAACATTAATTGTCATGCATGACACACCATCATCTATAGACTTTGTATGTTAGAAGCTAATCAAATTTCCTTTTTCACTTCATACTGGAGAAATAATGAAAATATTATCACCTTTTTGCAGCCAGTTATTTATGAAAGAAACGCTGGGATATTGTGACACAGTATGTCTTTTCTTCCGTATGTACGTGTTTGTGTTCTTGAATCCCTATACGCTTGTATAGCTAGAATCTAACGTCTGGCATAGTCGCGAGTCCGATATGATAACCACGGAGCCACCGTGGATCCTGCCTCTATTAGTCGCCGTTTGACGACATGCAGGACGGCACTCTGAGCCTATTCTAGATCCCAAACCAGATAAGACCTCATGCTGGGGGTTGGAGTAAAAGCTACAATTCTTTATGGTTTTACTGGAGTATACGCTATTTTAAATGCGACGGTGTGAATAAATACATAAATAAAAGCATCATGCATGGGAAAAGTTAACGCTAACATACATTTGTCTCTTATGCATGGAAACTCTCTGCATTATTCTCTCTTGAACTTCATAAATGCGTTCAATGATTGTTGGACATTTGCCATATTTTTTTTAATGAAATATCACGTTTGTAAGTAGGCACCATTTTGCATGGTTTAGCAGATATATAGGGAAAAATCATAAAATCAAAATCATCTTCTACATGACCATTTGCCATTTTTACGCTTCTTCAACAGATCAAGACCCAATCGAAAATTAATTATTTTTCACTGAATATAAAAACAGCAATAGCTTTATTTCCACTAAAATTGAACAATACAAACAAGAGATAAAATATACATCAACAAATATAACCTACAAAGAGATACCAACAGCAGCTGCTGCAAGAACAATAAAATATGCAATATTTGTATTTCAAAGAGACGACGAGAAGAAGAAGAAAATGATAATTGATAGAGAAATGATACAGATATGCTATCCAAAATCTTCTTAACTATAAATTTTGCCATTTCGAAAACTTGGACTTTTTATTTTAGTTGCCGTATCTCTAAATATGGCATTTTATCATTTTCGAGCTGTTTGTACTAGCTGTTTGTATCTAGTGTTCGTCACATGAAACATTTTATCTGCTCTTAAGTCAAAAGAAAAGACGCACAAGGAATAAAATGATCCATGTTTAAATCTATAACTATGACATTATTATTCCAAATTAGGATATCTCTAAATATAGATTTCTTGAAATATCAAGTGAAATTTGTGTAAAGACTTCTTCATAACAGCGTAAGCAATTTAGAGAACCCTAACGAAAAGACACTAAAAAGCATACATTATCAAAACAGCATCATTACACACAAGAAACTGCAATTTAATTACTACACTACTGTATCACGCAAAAGCGAAATATGAAATAAATTTCCAAATAAAATGTCTGTACAGTATCTCCCTTTGCATGATAATTGTATTCCGCTGCAAAATGCTGTAAGTACGAAATCGAGTGTGCAACAAAAGTTTCTGAATTGTAACATAGCTTTTTTCTATGCGCATAAATTATAAACTACCTGTGTAAATTAATGGAATAATAATACACAGCAAGTTTGTTTATACGTTTATTACATAATTTCAGAGTGACAAAGCCTCTGGAAGATATTTGTATGTCGATACGTTGATTGATATAGAATCTGAACCGTATATTGACTGACACACAATGTGGAAAGCACAGCGGTCTCATGCTAAAAAGCATAGGATTTGAAAAGACCAATTCAGATAGCGCTATTCTATTTAGTTGGAATGAATAAGCTCCTCTGCAAAAACAGCTACTTTTTCTATCCGCGTTTGTGAAAATACTCACTTTCCAAGATTTCAGGAACTTTGAGCAAAGAAGCGCGATGTACAGAATTATGACTAGTTTGGTCATAAAATAGCGCGTGAATTTAAGGCATAAACACCACAGTGTTAATAGTTTTCCTATAACAGCGCTGCGCACATATATACCAATGAAATTACTGCATTTCGTTCAGTTGCCGAGAGGTGCCAGTCTTCGAATTAGGTGTTCATTCTTTGGCCTCAGAGTTTGTCTCAATTACAACCAAGAAATCGCTTCTAAATACGAATTAATAACTAAATTTGACACTCTTAAGACTTTTGTTTGTTGTTATTTGGATGTTTGGTTAATTGCTAATTCTATTGCCTGGTTGGTCGGTTGCTTGCTAGCTTGCTTGCTTGAATAACTTCTTTACTTGAAATCAATGATTCTTATTACACATCATAATAAGAAGAAATGATGTGATATCTGTGTATGTTTCAAGTTTTGTTAACCGCAATTTTGTTCCAAGAAAGAAACTCAATACCAGGACGTGTCGTATTACTAGAGGTACTGATACACGAATAATACTTCATACAACAAAAGGAGAGGAATTTTAGTTATCTAGGTTGTTGCTTCTACGCAGCACCGAAACTTGACACACTACGTGTTTTAATGACAAAACATCTCATTGGACGTAAACGAGTGTATCTTACAAGTTCCGATATAAATATTTACTTTAATTCAATAATCCGTAGTTGACCAAGGTAAAAGCGATAAATACGAATAAATCAATTTAGAAAGGCGTATAATTCACGTAACTGTTTTGAAATTGCCTGTCCCCATATTGAGACACTAAAAATGTCAGCTAATGTAAAGCTTTTTGTAGGCTATTTCCAAACTCCTGTAGTAATCTGATATCCAGGAGGCTACGTTTGTCTCACCCATCGTAGCCGTATTATTTGATGCACGCAAATATTTTAGCAAGTTCATTTGTAGGGTTGTAAAATTTATATGCGCGTTCAAAAGACTTTCAAAGTTTACCTTTTCTTCAGTAATTCTTCTTAAAACTGATATCAGCACAAGAAATAATTGTACTGTCACTCAAATTGCAGTAAATGTGGACTAACTATTCGTATTTCTCTCCATGTATAACAAGATACTTACCAAACGTTCACCAAGCAATCGTTATATCCGACTGACGTATTTATTCTATCTTTCCTTAGCTTTAATATGTTTGTTTATCTATCTATCTTTTAACATTTCTTCTTTTCTTTCTTTACATTTTCTAAACTTTTTGCTTTATGTTTCGCTCTTTTCTTCTTTCTCTCTGTCAATCTTGCATCTGTCGATTCGTCTATCTGTCTGTCTATCACCGTATATGACAAAAGGTCAGTTAACTTTGTTTTTTTTTTACAACAGCACTGTTTATTCATAAACATAATGTTAGCTCATGCAAGCGGGTCCTTTGGTAAAAGGTTTGTGGCTTCTAAAGTAATTAATTATTAAGTGAACTCGAAATATATACTTCTTTTAATACACTCTATTTGTCCTTCTCAAAAAATAATATAACAAAATAACAAAATATCACAAAAGGTGTCTATCTCACATTGCATTTGGAAATTGTCTGTCGTGATTTATGACAATTAGGCATAAAACACGACGCCATCCTAGGTACATACATTTGTTTGCTGGTTTAAAAACCTCGACGAAATCCGATATAAAGAAATCCAGGAACGTGCCACCGATCATGGTTATTGTATCTGCCTAGAAGTTTTGCCTTTCTGAAGACAATTTTCATCATGCAAAATACATTATTACCCTATATTGACTTTGATATTTATTATTGGGGTAAAAGTCTTGTTTATAAATACAATATTTGAGTCAAATCAAAATATACAGTCCTGCAGCAATACAGATATTAAAGAATTCGGCCCAGATCATTAGAATATCTGGATGCTAGGTGCTGAAGTTCAAGGTTGACTATTCGAGCTATTGATCTAAACCAGGCATGTAGAACTTCCTCCAAGGCGCGGACTGGATAGCAATTATAAAATGTAACTGTATAATGTAAATGTAACCGGATAAAACCACGTCACGGGCCGGTGAGACCCGCGGGCCGTAGGTCACACATGCTTGATGCAAACATCAGCTATAATTAGGAATGTTATCAGCATACTTAGACCGTGAGTTATAATATTATTATTGTGAATTGTAAACCACTGTAGTTCCACCAAACATAGAATTCAATATGAACTGAAGCTTTTTGGCTCATCAACACTCACATATGAGAACACTTCTTGGTTCAAAGCAAGAACTTCGCTGTTTTCATTCTTAGTAAGTTTAGCTTACATTTAGGCATAAAAAGAGATTGTTGTACGACTGTAACATCTGAGTATCTATAAAACATTCACTGAATTACATTGTATCTATAAATTCTTTGAGTAGAATCCCATTGTAGATACGCGTATATGTATGTACATACATATGCACATAAGTATATCGTATGTAGATATGTACAAATGTACATGTGCATAAATGTATGTTTGGATGGATGGATGGATATAAGCATATGTGTATGGATGGATGGATGGATGCATGCATGCATGGATTGATGAATCTGTGAACGTACGCATGCATGTATGTATGTATGTATGTATTATATATGTGTGTGTCTGCATATATGTATGGATGGATAGACGAATGAATGGATGGATGGATGACGATGGTGTATTTATATGATTTTATGTATTACTAATAGCAAGTGTGTGTGTATGTGTGTGAGCCTCAACATATAATCGATCGTCTGCCTAAAGTTTCAAACTTTAGTCTGGGACAGGATTGTGTCAGTTAACGTTGATTAGGAAACAAATTATGACTTGTTTTCAAAACTATGAATTTCTACCTGTTCCTCTTCTAAATTTCAAAGAAGGTCAGCAATGATAACATAAATAAATATGAAAGTATAACAAGCTTAATATAGGCGTCTATATCCCCAGGAAATCAAAGCCCGCTTTCAAGTTTATAAATATGTATTTTTAAAGGCATTTTAATCACTTGTTGAAAACTGATATCCACGATGTGGAGCACGTCTTAGCCAACGTGATAGTGTCTACCTCATAGGACAGGTATTCCAGTACACGGTTTATAAATTGTCAAGTATATTTAACATCTGAGATTAAAAAATTTTGATTTTATTTTTTACAGGATAGGTAGATAATAGCCAATAGAGTGAAAAAAAGAAGTTTTCTTTATGTACATTTGTCTTACAAATTAAATAATAAGCAAGGAGATGATTTTCTTCTTTCTGCTATCGGTTAAGGGAGAGATTTCCCCATATGTTTGCTTTTTAAAGTGAGCTGGTGAATGATCCCATCAAGATCTGCTCAGCAGTCCTCCAACTATACTCCCCACACCAGACAAGAACTGTCACTATTCATTACTAGGTGCCAGCAGCAGAGGATGGGGTTAGTAATACAACCTGGTATTAAACCGTCAGTCCTGTGACAACGGTAGCTTCGTCTACTCAAACTGAGCAAACTGATTCAGGCTCTGTTTTTATCACCTTGTTCAATACATTGCACAGTACTGTTAATCTATACATTTTTCTCCACCAATTCTGTAACAAGATACATCCACACATGAGGATAGAAAGCCTATGTGCAGGCATTCTAGTACAGGAGAGAGAGAGAGAGAGAGTTTATAATGACGAATGTATTGTGGTCCTGATAATAGTTATCGAAAAAATGTATTATCAGTGATTAATATATTTAATTACCTAACAATCCTTGGTCAAGAGAAAATCTTACAGACCTTACTAATTAGTCTGAGCTCATCTAGTATGCATCCATGTATAGTGAAAACTCATAGAGATAAGAAACAAGAGGTCCCCTTTTTGTTGAGTCCATTTTTCATTTAACTAGAAAGTAAACAACTTCAGCATTGAACTGAATCCAAACAACGTTAGCATTAACTATAATATAGGGTGTGGATGAATGGACGGACAGGGGACACGCACACGGACACCAAAGTGATCAATAAGTCAAACTTCTGCCAAGGCAGGCTTGACAAAAATGAACTGTGAGGGGTACACAAACACACACACACACACACAAAACCTGATCAAGATTATTTTATTTTCTTATCTCAGAGAATATTTAGAGATAGAAACAGAAGATGTTGAATCTGGAAATATAACCAATAATATCTTATAAATTTTAATGTATAAACAATTCATTATAAAGAGAACGATTATATCTTAAGAAAATGAAACAAGCACTTTTACAATTCAATTCATGAATGGTGATTTAACAAAATACATTTGGTGGATATACATACGAAAGAACACACAACTAGCTCACATATACAATGGATTAGGATTTTTCTCAACCACTCTCTTACATATATAGAAAAGTAATGTTTACTAACAGAGTATATTTTTACAAAACCTTATATCACAGTTTCACAGTTAAACATATATAGAGCACTTGAAACAGTACAGACTTCATGCCAATAATTAAAATCAGTCTTTGGTGTTGATGTGTTTTAGACTCTTGGCTCATGCTTTCCTAGGGAAGAACTTTTCCTGAAGAAAAAAAAGACAATAGTCCGACATTATACTGTGCAGAAAATAAAATACTCATTTAGGTCAAATAATGCACAGACAATCTTCCAGTATTTTCTGAATCTAGTTTCATAGAGATCAAAGAAAATAACAATACACGATGAGTCTCACTGCAAATAACATTTGTCGTTCTCAAGCAGTGGCAAAAACAAACTTTTATTATCACCAGTAGGTGACCATAATGCTCCAGTGGTATTATGAACCATCTAAACCTTTAGGTGATCGTTTCCTGGATTTTCATTGCGCCTTCAACCCGAGCACTTTAAAAATTAATATTCGTAAAAAGAAAATGTCGCCTTTTGAAGATAACTGCCATGGAGCCCAATGCATTTAATTGGAGTACCTTTAAATATAACTACAAATATTGCATTCAGTGTCCCATGTAAACCTGAAATTTTCAAAAGAGTCACAATCACCGGAAGACTGACTAGGGGCGTATGGTACATAGTGTGATTATTGAGTACACTTGTGTTTATCAATGTCAGTCACTGTTTTAAATTTAAATTGTTTTAAATTTGGATTGAAATAAAAGATATTAAAGAGAATTCACAGGAAAATGTTATATTAAATATGAGACTGCCAATCAATAACACTAATGAAAACAAAAAAAAAAAAAAAAAAAAAAAAAAAAAACAACAGAACTGATCTCTGTTAGTCTGCCATGATAAGCAGATTGCATGCCAATACGCTTAGTTTGGTGTTGATGTAAAAACTTTCTTCTTTCTCTGTCCTTTCTGAGGGGTTTCAGCAATGTTTCTCTTCCTTTTGGGGACCACATTTGCATTTTGCAGTTTTTCAATCAGATCAGCCATGGAAATCAGAAGCATCGATTGAACATCACCAATATAACTGTCTGGGCCAAGATCGTACTCAATCTCTCATGAGGCCGTCCTTACAAGACATCCTTCATTCAAAAAGTCTGGGAACAAAGCTGATGGCTGACCTGCAGATCGTAGATACTTTATCTGGCAGTTCATCAGACAGCATAGCTTGGATATGGCGGTTTCTGGTGGCATTCAACTCTGAGGGTGTCTTAATTTTTTATTTGCTTATCCTCTTTTGGATTGAATAGTCAGATGCCATATCTCCTGAAAACTCAGCTTTGTTGGATCATAAACCTTTGGACAGTACATTGTTTAAACAAAATCTATGTAAACATTATTGTCCATCTCCACTTTCCCTGAACTAATACTGAAAAGTCTATCTCGAAACTTTGGATGCTGCAGAAATAATGTCAATATCTTCCAGTGCAAAAAGCCATGAAATTTGGGAAAGTAGTCATTACCCCCTAAACACAGAGCTAAAGCTAACTTGATGCCAATGTTCGTGTCGCCAGTTTTCTGTTCCAACAATGTCAAAATGTTTGTGATGTTATACAAATCTGAAAGCTTCATCAAAAACGCCTGATATTTAAATTTTCCATCATATTCTCTTGGCCAACTCTGTGAAACAGAGAACAAATGAATGACTAAAGAATCTATATCTCCGGAGGAGACAATACTCATAACAGCATCACCATCTTGGAGCTCAGAGACACTATCCAACATCCAGTCAATTTGTGCTAATTCAGCTTCACCTTTACGTTGGTGTATGTTTTTGAGCAGTGGTTCCCAACCTGTGGGCCGCGGACCCCTGGGGGGCCGCGGGATTATTCCCAGGGGTCCGCGAATTCACATAGCTTCGCAGCAAGTATTGCTCCTCCAGTCAGCTGCTTTCCTCTGTTATCCCCGCCGCTGCGAGTAAGGCATGTCCGAATTTAGCGCGCCAAGCTGCTCCATGTTTATTCCGCCACAGCTTAAAAGTACAACTATTAGTATGTGGGATCCGTGCAATTTGTTGAGGTTAAAAAGGGATCCTCATACTCAAAAAGGTTGGGAACCATTGTTTTGGAGGACAGAAAACTGCTTAAATCCAGTTGAAGAGAAAACAACTCCTACAGGTATTATGTGTTTCCTGCAGAGACAAACAGATTTTTCTTCATTTATACAAGTACATCCCTGTATATATAATTCGCTGTCAATGTCCAATACTAGGTTTTGTTTGATGTCAAGACTTTCAACTTTTGCCGTCAAGTAGGTGCTTATGAGGCGCTTTCCCTCGTTGGTTTCAATCACATGTTCGCAGCAGAATCGTTCATCTGTCATAATATCACCAATGACCTTGAGATGACTAATAGAGGCTGCATCTTTTTTTTCTTTCTCTGTTCTCTTGTGGCAGCTTTAAAGTCATCAGGAGTGAATTTGTACTTATCTTCACATACTACTATTCGCTTCAGTGCAGGAATTTGTCCCAAAAGATCTTCCAAAATACTATTCTGAACAAAGTTTAAATATTGTTTGCAACTCACTAATTTGGCTTTGAACTTTACCCCTGCAAACTCTAAAGTAGCTACTTTGATGTTGGTCGATATGCCAGCTGGTATGGCTTTTTCTTGTAAACAAAACAAGACTAGCTTCAACTAATAGTGATAATTCATCATCCCGTACCTGCAGAAGGTCGATATTTGTGTTACCAACATCACGTTCTGATGCTTTCAGCTGATTGACAGCAATGATATGATAGCTCTCTGTATTCCAGTTGCTTTCATTACTTTAGGCTTTGAACAATCTGGTTTCAAAATGGCCTGACAAGCATTCATCTCTGAACTAAGGCAGTTTATATGTTTCTTTATAGATGTCACTTTTTTGATACGCTTCTCTTCTTTCATTTGTCTTTCACTTCTTATAACTGCTTTAGCCTTAAAACAAGTTCGATTTATGGTGTTTCCTTTCATTTTCTTCACCCTATCAACCAAGGATTTAGGCTCGTTAACATTTTCGAATGATGGCTTGTCATGCTGTGTATGTCAAAGCACGGACTCTGGCTGATGTATTTCTCGATTAGATAGATGCCAACATTCTTTTTTGTTTCATCAAACACCAATGGTGACAACATCAAGCATTCTTTGGAGTAAATATTGTATGGTATGATACTAGCTTCCAGCGACAGGCCGTTTCTTCGCAGTAAAAGAGACATTGTAGGGAGAATATATATGTTTCAGATCTGTTGTTTTCATGGTAAAATCTGGAGAATGCTCATCTCTGTCTTCCGTTGACTACCCCAACTTTGCATCCTTTGTGAGTGAATCATGAACTTCCTCTAATTCATCGATCAGGGTCATCCTTGGTATAACAGCATCCATAGTTGATCCTGATCTGAAGCTTTTCAGGACATCTTTATGTTCAATTTCACGTTGCCTATCCAATGCGAAATTCACAGTGCTGTGTCTGTAGGGAGTTGAGAAAAGGGTGTATTTCATATTTCTGTGGAATACACATGCACTGTAATGGTAGTGCAAAAGATTGGTGCAGTATCCAGTATATGAAGTTGCTCCATTGAGAAAGGCAAATGGCAAAGATGACTTCACGGCAGACAAAACTACATGGCAAGCATCAGGCCCCCCCCCCCATACGTTCAGCCAGAGCAATGGCAATAACTTCATCAAAATGTTTCATCATCTCGATATGGAGAGCAAATGTGGCATTTATTTCGCACCCCTTTAGTATGAGAGACTGTAATTTATCATCCCAACAATCTTTCAAAATCTTTCCTAGATCATTTCCAGACGTTTCCATCAGATTCACAATAATCTGAGATTCTTCACAAGGCAGATGCTGTAGAAGCCTAACAAACAGAACCAAGTGGATTGACATGCTGATCCTCCAAACCATTCTAGTGGCTGTGTCTATGCTCTCTGCAAACATCAATTTGGACCATTCCATTTTTTCTCTGTCATCTACCATGAACTTTAGCAACTGCCATATCTAATGGAGGGACCACATAGCGTTGTCCATATCTGTTCCATACAGCAGAAATTTAATGTTAGCTCATTTGCAAAGAACTTCGTGATCATTGCAATTATATTTAGTGTGAGCTTAGCATCAAGGAGAACTAGATCAAGTTTTATTTTAATATTGTATGTGAAAATGTGACTAAGAAATGGCTTGTTGACTTAGAACATTATCTTTGCATCACAAATTTTGCTTGGCACAAAGTTTAATTATGAGTTTAGGCTTAAAAGATTTATGTCAAGTTAAATGTTCACCTTTTGTTTCCTTTAAAATTTTGGATTATGGTCCTTAACTGACCTAAGAATTTAGCGTTACATCTTAAAGTTTTGTTTTGATTTTACCATATTGGCATCGGCATGTTTGTTCTCTGAACACATTCCAAGTTTGTTTGTTTTTTCTTTAAAAAAAAAACAACCTTCCAAGTGCTATATACATTCTGTGATCTTTATTTGATAATGTCAGTAAATGCAATTTATTGTACTTCTGTAAGTTTTAGATCTGCATCTTACATGATATCGGATGAATTTTAATACATTTTCTAAGTTACATGTAGATATATAAATTAAAGACAAATTGTGATAAAACATAGATAATGATACCTACCAATGTGCGAATGTTATTATGGTTAAGAAGAGTGTCAGATTCAGATTGACTTTACTATGCCTATCAAGGGGGATGTTGTAAAAATACACTCTATGTGAATTATATTTAATAATTTTAAATTACTCTGTCAGATTTACTATGATATATATGGAATAAAAGAGGCTATGAAGTGTCAAGTGCTATGCACTGTTATACACATACAATCAAAGAATGTAAAAAGAAAACAGAAAAATGAATAATAATGTAAAAATATATATTTTTAAGTATTACAATGATATAGAATACGAAATATTTACCTTGTGTAAACGCATGCTTCTTTGTCTTCCGGCATCAGTGTGGAACAAAATAACGAAAAATATATATGGTGTATGTATATATACATATGTTTATACAATTACACTGAAAATGTGAATGACCGAAACAATCATGCTATACAGACAATGTATGTACCACCGGCACCAACATTGGAGGTATCTTATCATAGAACTGGTGGAGAAAATGTTTAGATTAACAGTGCTGTATAATTTATTTGACAAGATGATGACAACAGAGCCTGAATCAGTTTGCTCAGTTTGAGCTGACCAAACTACCTTCGTCATAGGACTGATACATACATGTACTATCATAGAACAGTTTGACCTTCTGCACTTTACTTCTGTAATTACAGAACATCAAGGGTATTACACGAGCCGTCTGGGTGTAACAATAGCTAGGGACTTAAATTCGGTTAAAATAGACATGATGTGGTCTTTTTTATATTAGTATTCTTTGTGTTGAGACTGATATAAAACACTCTACAAAATACAATCGAAACAATGTTGTATTCATGATCGATTTATTCAGCTAAAGCGGCTTGAAACATATTAAGTCACCACGAAATACATAGTATGGTAAACATAAACATTCGCTCCTTTTTTCAGCAATAATTTTGCAGATGTTGGAGAGAGAGAGAGAGAGAGAGAGAGAGAGAAGATTCATACATGTATTATACAACAAAGACATTACTCTTTTTTTGTCAACACAAATAGTCATTGACGATCAGGCCAGTTTCATGACATAAGCGCTCAAATCCAGCTAATTGGTATGATCTCCAGAGTGGTGGACTATTTCGAAACGTGTTATATCACACTAAAGCCTAATTGCAGGACAATCGGTCAATCAATCAATCAATCAATGAGTCAATCGCAATAACAAATATTCAAATAACAATGTAATTACCATAAAGAACTGAGGATAGTTTAGATGAAACCCTTGTGGAGGTTACAGTTACGTAATACTAGTATGTATTATGAAGCAGCCGTATCTAATACGGCATTTAAATGCGTTCATTTTCTTTGACAAAGTTTCAGGGTGATATAGTTAGCGTGCATGATGTTGCTATCCAAATCAAACAGTTGTGTGATACAGGTCGAGCAAAACTACAGTTTTCTGTCTCTTTTTCTGACATGGCAGCAGATTACTTTCGGATAATTAAATTTTGTAAGCTTTCATTCCTTTATTTTTTATAACTCTTATAATTTTAAACATTATTCCTGATATTCATGCAGAATGTTGGAGTTGGTCTTGTCCATTACACCACAATGGGTGAAGCATATTTCGGGACTTCGCTAAAAAAGGTAAAATAAAGGTGCAAATTGACAAGTTGTATAATAGATTGACAGCAAGACCATTCAGAACAGACATTATTACTACAATCCTAACTTCCAGAGTTGACGTGCTGTTTTTATATGTATTGCCGTTACACTGATATTGTGAACGCACTCTATAGCTGGCATTTATTCCACTCAAAGGAATTCCATCATTCTGAACGAAAATCCGATCCAGTTTAGTTCTGTTTAGTGTTTTATGGCAAAGCACCACAGGTAGGTTATTTAGTGCCGAGGCAGCTAGGGGCAAAGTGCCTTGCCCAATGACACATCAGTGCAGCCGACCCAGGCTGATCCGATGGCAGGATTCGAAACCGAAGCCTTTTGGTAGCGACTCCGGAAAGCTAACCACTAAGCCACTGCGGGTTCTAAAATCCGACCAGTACATTCATTTATTTACAAAAAGCCAAGTGAATATCAGGTACAATATTTCATAAAGTAGAATTGGGATATTGGTTGAATACTACGGTAACATCTTCTTGCCTTCAGTGAAAAATATACAATATGTGAGCTGATATTCCAATGCTTTATGTTCAGTTCAACATCATGCATGTAGCGGTGAAGATGTTTCTGAACTCTGTGTAGGGTAATGCGTTCTCGCCCTCGTGTGAACTTATCTGGCAAAGGATTGTGTTGTATAATGGCTTCTCAGCTGTGTTGTGAAGGGTTGCATCGGTCGCTTCTTAGCTATGTATATTTTTTGGTGAGGGTATGTGCATTCCGGACCAAAGTACTATCACTGGTATATAAGCAACTTTTGTTTTTAAACTTTGTACATAGAGCCATAGCAGGAGACACATACTATAGGTCATGAATTTGGGGATCTGGCAGCTGAGTAACTGTCCAAGTGAAATGTGGGGAGAGGAGCATGGAGTTGGTGATGTGGAGAGTAGATGTGGAGATTTACGATGGCAAGCATCGAAAAGCACTACTTCTAAACGCTTTCAATCTCATACACTATTTTGTTACGACGCTATGGTCTTAAAATAATGTAACAGAAAGACAGTGAAACCAACAATGTATGTAACATCAACAAACAATTTATTTTTAGACAATTAAAGTGAAAATTAAAAGACACTTACAGTAACGTGAATTAAAATCCAAATAATCCAATAATCCTACGTGTCCTAATCACAAGTCCTAAATATAAAAATTAAAAAATGTTCCGAATGCATATATGTTCCGAATGAATGAATCTTTCTAATGAGCGAATGTTCCGAATGAATGGGTAATCTGGAATGTCCTGATGTACCCCAATAATGCAATCCACATCATCTTTGAGAATATCCACGAGTATCCAAAAGTCATATATTTAAATCCAAAGGTTAATGAGCACTGTAAGTAACTCCAATAAATGTTCAAATAAATAATTCCTTTTGAATTATGCATACAGCAATACGTCATTACAAGATTACAGCATTACAGGATTACGTTATCACAAGATTACAGCACAACTATGATTCTAAACAATCTGATGATTGAAAGGCCGATCATATAAAAACATGAATGTTTTTAATACAGGATTTAAAATTGGAATGATTATAATGCGTATATCAAGGTCTTATATACTCTTTGCAAATGGCATATTTCACAACAGTAAACGTGTATTTTTACGATACTAAATGCGTCGATTTAGTTGGGAAAAACCCCAAACCTTGATGTGAATAAATGTCAGCACGAATGGCCTTGAACTCAAATGTAGTAAACATCCTGTTTACAAATTTAACCAAACTTAAAGTGCGAATTACTATTTGACACAATTTAAAGTACAGTCATACACCAAAAGTTTAGGCACATTATAGACCCCATATACATAACAATTTTTAAACAGTGGATATTTTGCTACGGCGTCCCATCGACTTTCCTTTAGTTATTAAATTTTATTATTATAATTATCATTATTAATATAACTTTTTCTTCTCCTGCTCCTTCGTTAGAATAGGTAGATAGTAAATGATAGATGCACTCTTAGAGATTAGGTTAATTTTTTCATTACTGATTATTATTTTCTTCTTCTTCTTTGGCGTTTTTATCGTCTTCCTTATTATCAAAGTAACTTTTTCGTAACTCAAAAAAGACCACTCAGCATCACTGAAGAAGTTTGAGAAGAACTAGAGGGTGTCAAAGACAGGCAAGTCGATTTGACTCTATATATTTTGCGTGGTTCTCATATTAATTGCTTTTGATCGTCTTCTTTTTCGTCCTCATCGTCATTGTATGCATACAATTCATTTTTATGTTTTTATTTGGATGGAATGACAGCGAAACAAACATTATTAGCAAGCAAATTACAATCGTAAATTAGTGTAAGAAAATACTCCATGCACCAGTAAAAATACGTGTGTACATCTACACACACACACATACACACACACACATATATATATATATATATATATATATATATATATATATATATGTTTGTTTACATACATATGTACATTTCGTCATGTTAACACCTTTCAGCACTTACGTAAATTTACATGGTGTACAAATTTGCACCAAATCTAGAAGTAGCTCAAAACCAAATTGGCAGATGTGTAAATTTGCACCGTCTGTAAATATCAAAATATCAGTATGTGTACGCCATGTCAAAATATACAAGTGTGTGTATTGTATATAAATTTTTAAAAACTTTTGGCCCTGAAATTATATATGCATATTTTCTTTAAATTTTTAGTTCAGTTTGAATGATAAGTCTGTTTGCAAGTAGCTACGCAGTTCTGTTAGCATTATTTTAATACAAATGAACATTTCTGTAAAGCTTAATGTCTTTCCTAACGATTATTTTGTCGAGACAAAGTAGAGCATTACCATTACCGCCAAATCCCGAATTCAACAGACATATTTAAACTTTAAACTGTATTTATTTATATGAGGATTTTCATAACTTATAATAAGCAATGTAGACGTCCCAGAATTGACATACTGTGGTCTTTTGTGGTGCAGGAATCCGGAGAATCCGGAGGAGTCCACCATCCTTGGATGGGAGACCACTTATCCTCTAGCATGCTGGAACCGGGGAAAGGACACGGGATTGCAGAGGAGCGAGGTAAATGTGTTATCATTGCACTATCCAGGCAATCTTTATGTCAAAAAGTAACTTAATACTAGTAATATGGTTGTTCAAGCGATGTGCCTTAGGCAAAACAGGATTGCTTTCTATCCCTCCCCAAATACAATTGCTGTATTGTTCCAGCCATGTTTTGTAGTCCCTGTTTTACAACCCCACCCAACCCCTCTGCTTGCATATTCATTTATCTATAGAACAATTCCAAGGAAAGAAATAAAGGACGAAGAGAGAGACTGACCTGCTATCTGTTTATATATATATATATATATATATATATATATATATATATATATATCCATATTTTTGTTTAGTCTTTCGTTTCCTTCTTTTTATTTAAACAAAAGTTCCGAACCCTGGAGTTCAATAATAGCTATTTTCGGAAAACAGGTCTAGGGTATCTGGGGTCGTAAAATATGCTGTTGTTAGAGGCAAGTATGGGTTGTTTTCTTCGAGCGCCTTCACTATTGATATTCTCACATCTTGTGTCTATTATCAAATTACTGCTACAGAGTGATTTTAGACTTTCTTAATTAAAACATACCAAGGTCTGTATTGTTTATAAAAAGCAGCTACCTGAGTTCTTTTTATTCCGATTTAATTTATTCGTTCTTTTCAAGGGCCGTGAACACTTTATTGTCAATGATGGGTCTCAAATATAGTTCTATTTTATGCACGACATAAATATCTGCTAAAGTTATTCATCTCAAAGGAATGCAAGTAAGAGCTCAGTTTGTCGTTTATTGAATGTTGTTTTTTGTCTATTTCTATTCTTTTTTTTACACTACGACACTCTGAAATTTCTTTGCTCGGGCCGTATTATCTGGGGCAGCCTTGGTAAAGAATGGATTGATTACTGGATGGAAGGATACATGGACTGACGTATAGGTGGGTGTGTGTGTAGATGGGTAGATGGGTTTGCTCGATAGAACATATTTAAATTTGGTAGAATAAAAGATAGACAGTATAAAAGTAGTTTTTCTTACCAAAACGTTGGTGATTAATGTCAGATTATTAAGTTGAAAACATAGATTTGTACGATGCTTCTCATTACCTGTGTTCTCTCGGTCTAGCTGCACAATAGAAGGGGAAGGTAAAAAAATAGTTCAGGGGACATGTTTACCTTGGGTTATATAGTATAGATAATAAAAAAAACATTCTAAATGTTAGTGGAAACTTTTCGATCAAGCAGGACCAGATATAGCCAAGAACGGGCAATAATTTCATTGGAATCAAACATGTCGTGTCCTATCCGAAGCAAGATTTTGCTCACAATTTTGCTTTACGCCATGCTCTGCGAAAACTATATAGCGCACCCAAGAAACTTTAGTAGCAGCTATTTATCTTGTCTAGTTTTCTCGTCTGATCGACTCGAACTTCCGCGATCGCTTGTTTTGCGATTGGCTGACACTTAAAGCCACTCTATGAAAGCCCGAAGTATTGTGACGTATGATGATGAGATTGTGGTCTGGTACTTAGTATTGCAAAGACATTGGTCAATTTTGAGTTTTTAAGAGTATTTAATAGTTAAGGCTACCATTCGACTAGGAAGTGTGCCGATGAATCATCACGAATTTCGTTAACACTCCATAACTTTTGAATTACCAAATAAACCACGTATACGACAATCCACCCAATAGTTAATCCCTTACAAAAGCCTTGACAGTAACAAATTTGGTACCAAAAATAAAATATTCAAATTATAAAAAAACAAGCTTTAACTTACCTCCTGCTGAGCTGATTACCTTCAGCAGATAATTACGTTGCGCAAATATTAGAACCATATCTGAGACTTAAGCACACCCACTTCAAACACATGGCATTATTAACAAGGATGAAAAGAACGAATAAATTAAATCTGAATGAAAAGAACTAGAACTATTTTTGGAAAATAGTACAGACCTTGGTATGTTTTAATTAAAGAAAGTATGAAATGACACTGACAGTAATTGGATGCGTGATAATATGAAGTGAATTTTAAACATGTAGAAAGAATATTATCATACAGGTTAGAGAATTTTCATTCGTATTCTATTGAGATTCGAACTTGGTTCCGCGGATTGCGGCACCCATCGCCTTGCCTGCGCGCACCAATCCCATATCCCTTCGACCAAGCACACATCACCAAAAAAGGATGCTTATATTCTTGTTATTTACATCTACTTGCTGCAGTTGGTTTTATCTAAGTGTTACGGAATTATCTATCATCTTTTAAATTATAATATAGTTTCATTTGGTCTATGACTGTACTTTAAAATGTATCAAATAGTAAGCCGCACTTTAAGTTTGAAAAAAGATCTCAACAAGGTATTTACTGACCTTTTGTTCAAGGTCAGAGTTGTTTATCATTCTTTGAGAATATTTCCACTAAATTAACGCATTTAGTATTGCATTCTGGGTCGTAAAATGACACGTTTCTTGTTGTGAAATAGGTCATTTGCTTTGAGTATATAATACCTTGATATACGCATTATATTCATTCCAATTTTAAATCCTGTTTTAATAACATCTGTTTTATTTATGATCATTTTTTGGAATCATCAGATGTTTGCAATCATAGTCGTGCTATAATCTTGTAGTTCTGTAATGCTGTATTGCTGTATACATAATTCGAAAGGAATTATTTATTGGAACATTCATCGGAGTTACCTGAAGTGCTCATTAACGTTTGGAGTTATATTTAGGACTTTTGGATGCCTGTGAACATTCTCAAAGATGATCTGGATTACATTATCGTTGGTACATCAGGACATTTCAGACCCATTCATTCGGAACAATTTTTCATTCGGAACATTCGTTTATTACGAAGATTCATTTGTTCGGAACATTCATTCACTCGGAACATTTATTCATTCGGAACATTTTATAATTTATATATTGAGGACTTGTGATTAGGACACTAATAATTATTGGATTATTTGGATTTTAATACACGTTACTGCAAGTGTCTTTTGATTTTAACATTAATTATTTAGAAATAAATTGTTTGTTGATTTTGCAAACATTGTTGGTTTCAATTTCTTTCAGTTACGTTTTTCTTACCATAGAGTCGTAACATAAGTCAACTGAAAATTAAATCTTTAACTTTATGCCCTTGAACTGAAACTTACTATACAGGGATTTTTGTCTGCTTTAACGACTGACATGTTTTGACACAGCAATGACCGTATTTCTTGACCAACGTGCACGTGAAGAACAAAGCCGAGCCAATAAAATGTATCTTAAAATGCAAAGAAACGTATTAGGCATTATTATATTTTAGTTGTTCATGTATTCTGGCGTTTTCCTGCTTTGGCTTTGTGAAGAAAAAAAAAAAAAAAAAAAAAGACACTGTGTTTTAAAAATAGTAAGATTATTCTTTACTTATTTTATTTTTTTCTCGACAGACTTTTAATATTAGTCTGAAAAAAAAGCATAAAAAATATAATTCTTTAACAATGAAAACTGAATATTGGGCTGTAGAATTTATATATTCCGTGTTAATAATTCACACATTTTTAATTATTCATAAGCGAGTAAAACAGAAACTTTAGTTTGAAAATGTAATAGTTTAGGTTTTCTCATTTTATAGAAGTGTTTATTTGCTTTCTACTTGTATAATACTCCAAGCTTTAAACTGCAGATAACTCTTAATAAAAAATCAACTTCAGAAACTATTTGTATTGTCGATCCTAGAAGCTACTGCTACTGGATCTGTATGTTTGAAGTTTGTGACAACTACGTAATCCATGGAAACTGGTAACAAACGAATACTAGTCAATTCATTACAAGTTGTCCCGTCAGGTTTTATGGGAAAACTCTTAGCTCTTGCTCAAGGCTTTGTTGTTATACAACACAATACTTATAGTCCCGTTATTCATGGATTAGTATTATTATGAGAGAGAGAGAGAGAGAGAGAGAGAGAGTTCTGTGTTGTGTTATGGTTAGGCAAGAGGAGTCCGCGGAAATGCGTACAAATATTTTGAGATGAACCTAGATGACACTTCTTACTTTTCTGCCATACATTTATGATGATCTCAAAGGACGCCCAATTTTATGTAAAATCATGATCTTAATATTTGGTTTGGGAATTAAAATGTCTACTGTAAAAATAAATTACATGATTTTTAGTTGTATCGACAAGTAAACCCTTAAACAGATTATTAATGGGTTATATATATATATATATATATATATATATATATATATATATATATATATATATATATATATATATATATATATTTTATGAAATAAAACTTTTTTTTATAGTTAATGCTTTGTTTGGTATAATAACGTGCTTACTAAATTTAGAATAATAATGTCTCTACGGTATGTTTTCTTTCTTTTATTTTCGTTTATGCACGTATCCATATTGCTTTGGAGTCGCTAATAAGAGAATTACACAATCCCAGCTGTAAGTAGCTGATCTTCCGTCGAGAGGTATGTGTGCCAGCATATTTGGATGGGAACACTTGTTATTCATGTATGGAGATGAAGTTTTGTTGTCAGGTGATATGGAATGACAACTAAAGTATGTACAGGTAACTTAAGTTATATGACTGTTTTGCAGGGCTAGACGACCCTTTCATAGCTAGAGCGGGGTAGCACAAGTTTATGTGGAGCCAGAATCGTATCCGAATCTGACCAAACAATGCATCGAATCTCTCTGTAGGTGCTGCTAAAGTGCTTTCTCAGGCAAGACACCCCATTCTGAATGACTCGGGTCACCATTATTACTTCCGGGTACGAATGTAGTCTCCAGTCTACTTTTAGCGTATTTTATCCCCACTCCGCTTTCTGTGGTGAGCCTTAGCTTAAAATTAGGCATTCTTGGTATTGATTTAGAGGAAATTGTTTATTCTTTTGAATATGAGCTTTGTGGTGTGATTGTCCACAGGGTCTCGTATCATTGCTTACAATTTACCTATAAATAATAAAGTACATATATTATTTATATGTAAATTGCTAGCAACGATACAAGATGTTACAATGCAATTTTAATGCCTATGGTATCCTATGCAAGCGAGGACGCACACGTTTACACAAATGGTCTGTACTATCCATTCAAACTAAGGACACACACAACTATTGACCAAAACATAGAAACTGTAGACAACGGGACGTCATGGACAACTGGGACTCCCATTATCTTGCAAAATGAAAATGAGAAACAGTGTCAATCTGTACATGAACGGTTCACACTCTAAGGATTAGTGCACTCAGACGTAATTGTGGTTCGTTTTTGCATCTCAGACAGATCTTTAACCGTTTCCAAAATCAAAGAACGATAATGCATCAGTCGTTAAATGTTAATTCTTACTTCATACAGCAATGTGGCAGCCTGGTGATTCCACACAGTTCATAAATGTGTCTAGACAGAAGCACATGACGGAGTTGGTAAATAAGTTCGTGTATCAAAATGTGTATTGTGCTATTGCAGGTGTGCGTAAATTGATACTATCGAGAACAATTTATATATGGCGCCAACCTATTCTACAAAATCTGAAACCATCATATAATTTATGAAATCTGAAACAGATTTTTTTGGTATTATTACTGACTTTGCTTTATTTGGATTATATTATTTGTTTCATAATAGCTATTATATATAAAGTTTGCTAGTTAAATTAGATCTAAGAATTTAACGCACACTTTTACACTGATGGTCTGTACCATACTTAAAACATAAGACAATACATATTTTCAAAACGCATGAAGACTATGGAAAATGGTACATCATGGTCGAAGAGGAAATCTGTATGCAAATACAATGAGCTAACAATACAGGCAAAAGATGCACGTAACTATTGACACAAGCACAGAGACTGTGGACATCATGGACAACGAGGACATGTTTACTCAGACAAATTAAACTATCAATACATACTAACGACGCACGTAATTATTGAGAAAAACATAGAGACGGTGGACATTGGTACATCATGGACAAACTGGAAATTTTTACATATCTAGTCTGAACTATCAATACAAACTACGGACGTACACTATTAACAAAAAAGTGGAGACTGTAGACACTCGTACATCATGGACAACTAGGACATGTTGACACATCTTGTCTGAACTGTCAATACAAACTGCGGACGCACACTATTAGCAAAGTCATGGAGACTGTGGACATTGGTACATCATGGACAACGAGGACATGTTTACACATCTTGTCTGAACTATCAATACAAACAAAGGACACACACTATTAACGGACGCACACATAAAGGACTTCTACTTTTTAGTATGTACATGTATTAGGTACGTCGAGTTGTATGATTGTTTCGCAAGATTAGCACCATCGTAGTTTCTGATCAAATAGTGCGTCGAATCTTTGTGACAGCACCATTTTTTTTTTGTCACAAAACGCAAACCTTTGCCTATGTGATGCTGACGACGCCGATGAAATATCTCTCTCTCTCTCTCTCTCTCTCTCTCTCTCTCTCTCTCTCTCTCTCTCAGAACAAATGTGATGTTGAAGAACTGAAAAAGAATAATTAAGCTTCGATGTGCACTTGTTTGTAAGCCAGACAACAAAACACAACGAAACTAATACATTTATCGAATCGCCATATGTCAGTCAAACCTTAACACGTGCCCATATCTATGTGCCTCCGGCCAATGCTATTGTCGGCAAAAATGTGAGACATCATGTGGTTTCCATGCGCACTTGAAGCTGGTCGAACATTCAGGTCTGCCTTGCCCGCGTTCGTATATATACACTTCCGTCGCCTTATCGAGAAAAAGTGTGACTTTGCGGTATACTTTTCTTGTTTTGGTAAGGATTTTTATTTTTTTAAATTTAATTGTCAACGACAAAGTCTCATACAAAATCCACAAGAAGCTGTTGTAAACGGCTTAAACAGTAGACGTATCGGGTGAGAATTTAGTCCCATTTATGTTTAAAAAGACATTACAGCCCTTTGAACTTTTTTGACAGACTAAACCGGTTTGCTTACCCAAGATCGTGCTGGATGATCCTAATATTTTGTGATGCAACCCGTGCTGATTATAATTTGTCTGCTTGGGCCATGGAAGGCTCTCACAGAGCTGTGTAAAATATAATTTTAGTGGCACTGACTTTTAATTTGCCCTGAGTTCGTGCTTTTAGTCTGTTACAGAGAGTATAACATAAAGTCTCCTTGATGTTATTCTCCATGTATTTTCAATTCGTTGTTATCCATTCTAGCACTGGTACACAAGTTTCACGTTTGTACTGTTCACATACACGGAATGTATTACAAGGAGCATGGATTGTATGAGAAATACTTAGCAACCACAGGTCAAACTTATTTTCCAAAGTGGTAACATCATGTGTTCGTGCAAGTGGGATTGAGATGGATTCCATAGCAACCATAGTGCGCTTTCAAAACTGAAAGTCCGGACGTATCTTCCTGTGCCGTATTAAATTGTTCTTAAATCTAAAGATATGTCGCATATGTTTCTGGCCCGTATGTTAATTGATGTGGCCTTACTTCCCAACGCTTGTGACAAAGTTCATATTGAAACGTCAACTCGGTTTGTTTCTTTGTTGTTTTTTTGTTTTTTTTGTTTTGTTTTTTTTTTGTCTCTCTCTTTTTTTTATATATATTCTCGTGTCGTGTCAGCTCATTGCCTGAGCTGAAAGATTTTTCCACACAAATTGCGAACATGCAATTTTTCCTACCCGTACTTAGCCAAATGACGCAGAAAGCTTTTAGCACTAACACAAGACGTTTTTATATTCGGTACAATAATAGGCCTCGCATTTCGATGTCGCAATTCATGTCGACGATGCGAGCTTGATTGTAGAACAATTGTTCATAAAACTTGTATTTATTACTGAAATAAAAGTAAATGATGGAGTGAATACAAGCTAACTATCATGTGGATAAAGACTGCTTTATAAAAAAAAATGTTTGCCGTGTGAACAAAGCAGAGTATGTCAAAGTAAAACAGAAATTCTTATTTACTACATTCGATCCACACACAAAAAAAAACAAACTACATATTCACTTGAATAATGTTAGTTTTGCTGTTTAACATTTTTCCTATTCTCTCATAAAACATTTTCCTGTGATACTCGTTTATTTCGCATTATATTTTGTTTTTAAATATCGTGAAATAAAATCCGCATTTGTTATATATTATATATATATATATATATATATATATATATATATATATATATATATATATATATATATATAGTTCATTTGCAGGCAAGGCACTTTACATGCTTCAACAAGGTATCTAGCTAGCTATCACATCTGAAAATTAATCCGTTATGAAGTAACAACTCTAGCAATACAAGGCTTGGATTGTGAAAACATCATCAATTCAAGACCGCATACATTGTTGTCTTCTCTCTCTCTCTCTCTCTCTCTCTCTCTCTCTCTCTCTCTCTCTCATACTTCGGGTATGCTCACAAATTTCAATTTGAAATAACCTTGCGCAACAAATTTACCTGCGATTGCTCTCTCTCTCTCTCTCTCTCTCTCTCTCTCTCTCTCTCTCTCACACACACAAACACGCACACACACATACACGTCACTGAAGTGAATAGTGAATAGGGTTAAAAAAATAAAATAAATTGCTACCATAAAATTTTACTTGCAACTTGCAATTTGTTACAGTTGGAGAAAGAAAATTAAAACAGACAAAATTATTTGAGTGTTAACGGTATCATTTTCATTCTAAGGCTAATAACATTTGCTTTCTGGTAAGAAATTACCCTCTTTGTAGATCTGACAATGGACCATCGATAACTTGCAACAGATAAACTGCTTTGAACGAAAGTATGATGAGGCTCTATATAAAAGGCGATTTAAACAGAGTTCAGTGTTTTAAGTGTTAACGTATGTATCCTTCAACTAAACGAATGTTCGGAGTGTTCTCCAAAACGATTGCAAATTGTATATTAATAATTGGTGGTTTAATAGCATGCAATTTCGTGGATACTGTGCACTGACCTTTTTTCCACTGAAACGTTCTCTTTATAATTCTGCAAGCTAAAATTCTTTGCGAATCGATACATTTTCCGCCGTTATAAGAGTTAATTTAATGTCCTTGTGACGCAGTGATGACGTAGGTCCCCCAACCTATATTTCTCAGTGTTCGTATTTCCATCTTATTTCCATGTTTTCAACACCAAATGCGATCTCAACATCATTAATTTAAGTCGCTGTTGGACACAGACAAACGCAACTCAAACGTTCAAATCGCCGTCTCTTGGCAGACGTATGCCACGCATTTATCCCTTTGATTGAGAAGACGTCAGTATTTGAAGGGGTGTGGGGGTCATGACGTCATTTTGTTTTAATTTGTGTGAAACACCGACACCTGTTTGGGTAATTTTTCAAGTCAGGTTGTTTTCATTTGCGCAAAGCATCAACACCCGTTAGGGTAGTTTTTCAAAGTATGCTTTGCTTCAACGTACGCGTTTTGAGTTGCATAATAACTACATCAGGCATCATTCTTCTGTTTATTCACAAGACATTTCCTGATTGCTCTTCTATGAAACATTAATCGAACTTATATCCAGAGAATAAGTATATTATCGATATTTCCTTTGCACTATCTAGCTTTAAAATTTCCACTAAAACAAACTTTCATCGGAAGTTTTTTTCGATTCTTAAAAATGAATTTCAACATGTATGCTAAAACCTAAGTATTTAAACAACTTTTAAAATGAGATGCTTTTGGTGAAAAGAAACGGTACACCTTAATAACTTTAGGTTTGTTTGCTAAATTAGTATTTGCTTGTTTAAGTTCTATACATTATGCACTTCATTGTCTAGACATCGATGGGCTAAAAGGTTAATTTGGTACACGTGTACTTTTTGTTTTCATGACGACATGTATTACACATAGAATGCTACGATAAACGTTGACTGTATTTAATACTGGCATCAACCTATATAGAAGAAACGTTGACTGTATTTAATACTGTCATCAACCTATATAGAAAAAACGTTAAAACTTAGAAGAAAACTGTTGAGATATTTAGTTTAATTACTTGAATCAGAACATTCATACTTATTGAGAATAACTGTATCTCCTTTGGAAAGAAATAATCATAACTTACTTGAACACTTATCACTTTGTATTGATTGCATGAACATATCATTTTAAATATATACTGGTTATCAGTGCAGTAACTTGATCTGGGCGCTTGTATTCGTCGAGATTGATAGCGCAAGGACATCTGATCTCGCGAAACCCTGAGGGTTGTCTGTGATCCGTTGTCCTTCAACTATCAAACGAGATGCGATACAAGCACCCTGATCAAGTTACTGTACTGGTAATGTGTTTATTTTATACTCGTAAGGACAATAAAATGTTTTATGTTGTTCTTTTACTTTGATTCCATCCATCTACTCACATTATACATTGCATCTAAACACAGCGTAACTGTAGTAGTCCTTTAACTAGACTGTATACATACAACTGGGCAGATCCAGAACGTCCGTTATTTATCTATGTAACCGTTGCTCGGACTGGATGCAAACACGTTTAATTTTAAGGGGGGGGGGGGGGGAATATTCTTTCGAGCCGTGATCAAAATTGTAAAAAATTCTTTTACCTCAAAATAATTTACTTTTTTTCAGCTAATATAATGGATATGTATTAGTTTTTTTTCTATAAATCAGAGCAAGAATATTTTTTTAAAAAAGTATTTGTTCATACTTCAATGAACTTAAAAATGTAAATAAATGGTAAATACTTACAGTTATATTGTAATCTAATAATCACATAATAAAGTAAATTCTTTTTAAACAGTGTATTAAAGAGACCGTTCAAAACTTTTCTAACCATGCATGAATACATGCAAAAAAACAATCGGTATATGCATTTTGCATGCGGCCCAATCAGGAAACGGCAATCAGTGTGCTGGCAACATGGCACAAACTGACCCTTGGTCACTGAATCATCACACGAGCAGCTTGTATATAATTATATAGTCAATTACTCAAACTGAAATCCTTGGTGGAAATATACGCATATGATTAAACTACAACATTATTTTTTATTTGTTCAATTACTTTTGCCCTTATTTCCGGATGTTGAAATTTTGAAGTTGTTCTTACTTGTCCTTGTTAGTGTACAACAGCCACTATTAAAGAAAGAGTATTTTTTTCCTTAGCTTTTCAAATACAGTCTATAGTTTACTGAAAAGGACAAATATATCTTAACAGTATAATATTTCAAAGAGAGAGAGAGAGAGAGAGAGAGAGAGAGAGAGAGAGAGAGAGAGAGAGAGAGAGAGAGAGAGAGTCGCCATTGTTTATGGACCTCATCAATGCACAAAGGAATAAACGCACTCAAAATTAAATACATTTGGGCTGATAAAAGCTGAGAACAAACCTCTTTTAAATATAAAGAACGGTGGGCTGTTTGTGATTGCTATCAACGACCAAATCTTGTCTTGAACAAAACAAGAAACCGAAGCAACAGTATATGTTGTTGTTGTTCAGCCACTCCATCCCACCCCAGAAAATAAATAAAAAACCAAGAGCATCAAATACCACATGAAGTGACCACATACAATTTTCACCAATATAGTTTTAAGTGACAGTACCTTATGAATATGCGTCTTTATGTTGACTCTGTGTGTGTGTGCACAAGAGAGAGGGGAGAGGTAGATAGATTCTGACATTGCAAGGCTGCAAACTCGAAAATAATATGGTTAGACTGACTTTGTAAACCATCTATTCTAGAATTCCACAGTTCAATTCATCCAGTTTGTGTTTTACTTCTCTGCTGTATCAAGGTTTATCGATATAAACATTCCTTCGAAAAACACGCTAACCATAGCTATAAATCACAACACTATTGTAGTTTTAGATTCAGCTTACCCCCCCCCCCAACACACCAACACACATACACACACGTGCGCACGCACGTTACCTACATTAGGAGGACCTTGTAAATCCACATACATTAGGCGTTTAATCTCAAGGAAAGCATTTATATGGTTCCCTTATAGTTTATTTTGTTTGCTGTTACACAAGAACATGTCTCTGGGTTCAACATTTTGTGAAAGACTAAATTTATATTTGATTGACTTGTGTGTTTTGTACATACATTGTGAGGATCACACACCTCTGTCAAGTGACATACACTAGGAGGACCCCAGTTTACACACTTGTAGTACACTGAACTTGAGAGGACTTTCCAGAATTACCCCCGCCTTGTCAAAGGCAAAATTTAAGAATTCCTTTTAATAGTAAATTTTAATTATTTTATTGATCTATATTTAAAAATTATTTGCTTCTGTAGTACATATAAAAACCTAAACAACAAATATACAAGTATATTTATTTTTCCTATATTTGTTTTACTTTAGTATAAGCCATGCTGCCGACGATAACTGACCCACTGGTCTCTAAATATCAGTTGTATTTTTACTAGGGGTGAAACGATACACCTCTGCCACGTATCGATACGATTCTCGATACACAGCCTACAGTACGATACATTATCGATACACATATCAACTTGATGGTCTTTTCATCTTTAGAAGGTCTGTCAATGGTAGGGTGGTGCCATATTTGTATGTTGCCATATTGGGTGTATTTCCAGTATGCAGATTACAAACAAACATAATTATCATCTCTTCATATGCTAATACTTCCAAACATACTACTTGTTAACTGTTAGTGTTTTTTATTCAACCTTTTAGGCTCTTTCAGGCTGCTCCTTTCGATCAGATGCATGACTCATCCTGGTCGCCACGCCCTTTGTTTTGCATTAAATGAATGTTTTTAAAACTTCTTATTACCAATTTAATATCTGCAAGGAAAATCTTATCTAGAACAAGTCTGAGTGTGGGAGCGGAGATGACTAACAACCAAATCCTTCACATTGTACTTCCTGCAGATGTAAAACAACTGCCGCGGCCACATGCACTTGTTTCTGTCAGTGAATAAGGAAATTATTGACAACACCCACTTCCCTTCCACAAATTGAAAAGGTGGCTATAACTCGTGCGGTTTGGAATCTGCCCCCTTGCTGATTCTGTGCTAATTTTTTTTTATCCTATCGGCACGTTCGGTCGTTGATTACATATGTCAACGTAAAAGGAGACATTCCAAACTTATTCCCCATGTACGATTTAAGTACTTTACAGATCATTTAATAGTCACTTTGTGTGAAGTTTCTATGTTGCTTTGTATCTATTTGGATAGAGTTTGAATGCCAATATTTCCGGTATGTCACTCAGTGAACACACTACACTTAGTTATTATTGGGCTTTTACCCTGGACTTGAACAAACAATAACCACTAATCAGAACAATAACCACTAATCAGAATTGCATGTAACATATTTCACTGCATGACACACCGGAAGTGTACCCTTAAGTTTGAACCAAGTAGACAAGATGCGATGGAACAGATAAATTTCGCGTAAAAGTGGTTATTAAATGATCAGTAAAGTACTTAAATCATACATGGGGAACAAATCTGCAATGTCTTCTTTCCGTTGATATATGTTATCAGTGGCTGAAGATGCAGACGGGATAAACTAATTAGCATGGAATTGGGGCGGGGGAAGGGGGCAGATTTCGAACCACTTGAGTTAGTCACCTTGTGTTAATTTGTAGAAGGCGAGTGGGTGTTGTCAATAGTATTATTCTTTTCGACCGGTCCAGCGTTGGTGCGGCGGGATTGTTGTAGAAAATAGGCCTAATTCGCCCTCCGGTATGTTGTAGTTTTCCTCAACCTATTGCAACACTTTGGAGGCATAAAAATGTTCAGTGACACTAGCAGACGCAGACATAGGTACCTGAACGACCGGGCCTTTTGCATCGACACATAATGCGTATAAAACTCTCCTGACAGTCCGACTTCGTCGATTGATTTGTGCTCTATGCTCGTTTTCAAAAATTCAATCATAATTATTTTCTCTTGAGTCGGGTGCAGAAAAGTAAGTCTATGCTTCATCACCTGTCGCAATCTCATTCAAACGTATCTGGTCACTGTTTTCATATTTGGCGAGTAGATGTTTGGCGATTTCAACACGAGTCTGTTTTTTTTATCAGCCATAACCATCTTGAACAAACCTTTTCAATATAGTAATACAGGTGACGGAGTAATGCCCATACAAATAATAATATTTTCCACTGTGTATCGAGCATTTACAGCAATCGCCCCCTTCACAGCAACCTATTCCGCTCACTAATAGCAGAAAATTATTATGCTAAGGGACAACAAAATATTGCGTGTACAATTTGAATCTAAGTAAAATGCGTTTATAACGAAATCGGATGCAGCGAAATATTCGATATATGCAGTGCCATAAAAGTAAATGTGATGGTGGATGGAAATTTGATGTTGTAATTTCCTTAAAGTATTACTGTAATATACGATGCTTTTCATTTAGGACTTATTCAGATTGAAATTCAAAGTTACCCCCCCCCCTTTTTTTTTCTTTCTATAGCAATAGTGTTTACTTAGGCGCTGTATATGTCGGACAATTTTTACCGGTCAGCGCACGCGTCCACGCTCTGCGCAATTCTGGATAGTCCGGTCATGCATGCAAATGCGTGTATGCATTTCATGTATATATATTCTTTTCGACCGGTCCAGCGTTGGTGCGGCGGGATCGCTGTTGGCTGTTGTCACTGCTGTTTGTGCTGTCCCCATTGTGTGGCGTTACATCAAACTTTATTGCTTGAAAGTTATTGAAAACGAAACGATCTAATCGTCTGTGTGGTGTCCAAGATGGTAAGTAATTCAGCGCAATGCTATTTATTATAGCATTTATTAGGTTACTTTATAGTTTCATAATTTTCCCTAATAAGTTGTATTTCCATCCATCAAAACCAGACCCTTCATTGAACTATTTTTTTTATTTACTTTAACTAATAATTTACTTTAAATAAGCCTCATAATTTTTATTGGAATTTAATCTTTGTCTCTTATTTTCATTAAGTATTAACTTCACTTTAAGGAAATGAACTATCAATCTTTTTCTTCTCCCTGTCTGTCATTCTACTTTTAGACCTTACTGTCTTTCCTCATATTTCTCCAGTATCTAAATTATATCATTGAATACCCTTTTTAATAGAAACGAACCTGGGTTATAATAGCTGAAATACGGGAAGAATATCTGAGGCTTGACTCCGTCCGTTCGTCCGCCCGTAGTCTACTAATTTTACTGATCATCAGCATCAGCACACACACCCCCCTATCAATCATGCCAACCGCTGATTGAGGTGTACTAACCGGAGAAAGCTTTTTCATTAAGTTTTGTGAAGAATTGTCCCCGTTACATAAACAAGTTTTATGTAGAAACGACACGGGTGGATAACAAATCGACATTACTGTAGATTCATAAACTAGTTGACCTACCGGTACTACATTTAGGATAAACAAAACCCCAAGACAATAGCGTAAGAGACAGGACAATGAGGTTTGATCGAAAGGTCTCGAATAAATGCAATATCTTCTATACAAATCAATCCAGTGTCTTAAATTTTCGCCCGTCTATATTTCAAAATGTCCCAATTTAGGACGTGATGTCATTTTTAAGTTGCTGACGTCAAGAGTTAGTGACGTCATCTTTGTATGTCATATATGTAGACGTGGTGGCAGAATGGTAGATGAGTCCGTTTTCAAACAGAGAGTGATTATACTTTTGTTTCCAAAACTAGAAAAATCATTTACGCAGAAAAAAACTGACTTGGATGCTGTTTATGAACCTAGAGCACTTGCTAAATCTGGAATGAGTAGATGGATGAAATATTTTGGTGATTCCAGGGAGATTTTTAAAGATGATATAATAAAAGGTAGGCCGAGGACATCTCCTTCAAAAGAAATAGTCGAGTTTATGAAAGGTTATTGTGCATTATGTTCTTCAAGACACAAGGAATAATTGTGAACCCCATGGAACCATAGAACACCACAAGGAATGGACATTGCTATGCTACAGTAGTCAGATATAATTTAAGTGAGACTATTCCCAAATGTGTCCAGACCTTCTGAGGGATGGGCTCATTTTGCAACAGGATAACGATCCCACAATTTTGTAATGCAGACCTTAGAAAACTCGGCATTGCAGCCTTAAATTATCCACCATACAGCCCAGATTTAGCTCCTTGCGACTTCTGGCTATTTCCAAAATTGAAAGATTCCTTACGTCAAAACAATTGCACAAGAATAGAAGAACTGTGCATATGTTCAGGACATGGGTCACAAGATAGGAGAAGTGCATTAAATCGAAATAAAGTTACTTTGAGAAGGACTACTAAAATTACTGTAAACAGTTGAGGAACTTTTCTTTACACATTTGTTCTATAACGTTTTGATCAACCCCCTTACTTAAAAGATTAAAATGTGCAAATCAAAATTATACGACAATATTTCGACTGTTGATAATCATATTTTCCCACACACGAGGAAATACAAAAGGGAGATTTGTAATCTAAACATGGAGATGTTTTGTGCACCATCATGTGCAAGGAAAACAAGCTGTTAAAGTTATACCTTTGCATGTAAAAAGGGAATGGAATTATATCCATTAAACGTTGTCATGTGCAGTGTCATACTTATTTACAAGTTGTTTAATGACGTGATGATGTTCTCCTCAGAAAGTAGACTACGTCTAAGAAATGTGAGAGCACCTGCCAAGAAAAGTAATATACGAGGAAAAAACATCAGCCCTTGATAGCTTGAAACATTTTTATAATTAGGAAACAAAACCACATTTTGAACATGATTATGCAAGGCATGGAAGGCAGTAGTGCCGTTCAAATCTCAAAATAATGATTGATTGAGTGCACTGCTGGGCTACATATTTCAAATGAGAAGAGGTTAATTACTTACAATATAAAAACGGTTTTAATATTAGAAGACAAACCTCATTAATTTATACACCATTCTAAAGAAAGCAAAGTGCTTTTCTTATACAGGAAATAAAATACACTATATTTTCACATCATTTTCCTGTTTAAGAAGAGAACTGATTTAGTTTGATAAATTTGGTAACAGGAGTAAAATCCTAGAGATATTCATGAACAAATTAAATGTGTTGGTTTTTAGAGTATTTACGTAATATATTTGTTTATTTATAAATGTCTACATTTGAAAACTGACGTGTACTTTTATATGCGATAAGAATTATATTGTCTTCACTTGATGTGGAATCTAAATTTTAAAATATATTTATTTTTAAGCAATTGGATTTGCTCAGCTGATTAAGATAACTTGGTCCTAATCTGCCACGACATTTTGCAGGTTTTTTTTCTTTTGTTGTAACCATTCGAATCTTTATGCATAACACTTTGGATTAAAATTATAAATACTGAAGCGTTTAAGTAGTCCATTGCTAAAGCTGATTACACCAAGGAAGGTACAGCAGAGAAGGATATGTTACTGTAGCATTGCTCAATAACAGTAGTTCATTTCCTAATCCTATGATATAACTACATACCTGTTTTGTTCTGAGTCGGTGGAAAGAACAAGTTTGATAGGAATACGTAGAGGCCGTCAGGTCAAGACATATTCATAAGCCATGTCAAAAAAATTATTTCCCTTGATTCAGAACAAAACACGAATGCAGTGTTGTATTTATTACATACTCCTCTTTTATGCTTTTGAAATATTTTCAGCTTCACAGTATGAATGATATTCAAAATGCACAGGGATTTGTGAAGTTCGATTCACTGCGTCTAAAAATATCGATGCGCGGACAACGAAAAAGAACCTAAGTAGTTCTACTCCGAGTGTATGATATGGCAATATGGACTCAACAGCTGTACGGAAAGCCAGAACATGCATGTAAGATTTAATTAGTTTTAATAAAGTTTTAATAACATATAGTGTACTATTGAGGCACTTCACCTAGTACGTATGATTTAGCATCAACTGGGACACTCTGACCTATATTTAACTGGTCCATAAGCACGTCAATCACATGCATATGTAATTTTGTATGACAAGTTTAGGAGATACCAATTCCAACGAGTGAAGACTTAATCTGAGATTTCTTAAAGACTTCAATGTTTAGAAAACAATTCTGCAAAAAGTTGTTATTCAGATTAGTAAATTAGACATATGTTTATAAAATGAATGAGGCAACTCAAAATTCAAACAATATATTCTGTGTAGAAAATTACCTAAATTATGCATCGTTCTAACTTTAAAATTAAATAATAGAGTCATTCCATCTTTAAAATTTGGCAATAAAAAGAGCAAATATGCAAACCATGTATGTATTCTACTGTCCCCATATGGTAGAGTTTTGATGATCCATCGTCATTATTTATAACTGAAATCAAATGCTGACCGTGTAAGTTGCATTCACGGAATGTAATATATATTCTTGTCACGATTTTCCTGCGTTACATTATTCGATTCAGAAACAAATTCTACATGTCTATTCCAAATGACCCATGTTTTATCCAATTTTAATGAGCCATATTGGATTTTTGAGTCATCATCGGATGGAACTGTGATATTACAATAAGCCTCATCTTCTACCGCCCTACGTTCTGTTCGTTGTATTTGCTGGAGTTCTGTGCCAGACCTTTGTTCTCTCTCTTCATCATCCCTAGAAGTAGAATTAAAGCTTAAAAGCGTCATCATCATTGCATTTTCAATGCTTGTAATACATTCAGTTTAGAAAAATATTTAATTTATTTTCATATGAACATACCACAAAAATACCATGAAATGGATAATTTTGTTCATTGTATATGTGAAAAGTTGCATAAGTTCTATGAATCGTTATTAAGGTTAAATCCCGCCCCACACACCCCTCCCAAATAAACTAAAATAAAATCTACAAGAAACTAAGCTGTGGGTTATTTTACCGTTTACATTCATTTGAAAGGGTTTATCTTCCTAGGTTTTGTGCAAATCTGTACATTTTTGAAATTTGCTTTTAATTACCCCCATATAGCCATTGTTGTGCTTATGTGCCATTAAGCACTAATACATACATACAAATCCAGTACTTTACTCTCATACATTATGTCTCTTCTTTCCTTAATTTGTCTCTCCGTCACGCTATCTTTTTAAATTGCTGAGCGGAACTTATCGCAGTTGTTAAAAGTTGCCCATATTGTAGCTATTTTTTATATGCATACAATGTGGAGTCCATATCCCTGGGAATCTTGGGAGGGGTTAAAGGTAAAATAAAAATAAATGATGTTCGTTGAATGTAATATATCTCATTGTCAGAATTTTACTGCGTGACATTGTTCGATTCAGAAACAAATTGTACATATCTATCTGAATTGATCCATGATTTATCCAATTTTAGAGTGCCGTACTGGATTTTCGAGCAATGGTCGGGAGGATGTGTGATTTCATGGTAAAGCTCTTTTCTACCGCCCTACCGTTCGTTGTATTTACTGCAGTTCTGTCCCAGACCTTTATTCTATGTCTTTATTGTCCCTAGAAGTAGAACTAACAGCTTACAAGTGTCGTAGTTAACGCATTTTCAATGCTTGTGTATTACATTCATTTTAGATAAAATATGTAATTTATTTTCATATGAACATACCATATATATATACTTCGAAATGGAGAACTTTGTTTATTGTATATGTGAAAAGGTAACATGAAAAATTCATCATATTTTATCCTAAGCGGAAATGTCAAAAGCACCCCAACCCCTTGCAAAAAGATTAGAAACTAACATGTGTGTTATTTGACCCTTTACATTTATTTGCAATGGTTGATCTTTCTGAGCTTTTTGTGTAGTTCTTCCCTGGTATATTGATATAAGTTTGATTTTAATTAGTGCCATATATCCGTTATTGGTCTCATGTGCCATTAAGCGCTAATACATACATACATATCCAACGCTTTAATGTGATATATTCTGTCTCTCCGTCCCTAAATCCCGTCTCTCCATCACAATATCTTGTTAAATTGCTGAACGGAACTTCAACAATGTTCGTAAAAGTTGCCCATGTTGTAGCTATTTTTGAGATGTATATCATGTGGGGTCCATATCCCAGGGAAATTTGGAAAGGGAATAAAGGTAAAATATCCCAAACATTTTGATCAGTAACATTTAAAACATATTTGATCAAACGTATTTCATAAAGTCATAGCAGAAGGATACATAATATATGCAACAGATGCTGGTTATGATTCATCCGATACCCTCCGGAATGGTAATCGAGGTCTGAGAGTAGGATATGTGATTAAAAGTGTGGGGATTTTACATGGCAAAGCATTGAATTGACAGTGGTTGCAAATTATATAAAGTGTATTTTTCTAGATGTTGTCCTGATTTCGATGTAGAGTTTCTCAAGTAAAAGCATTAGCGGAAAATCAATAGAGAGAATGGGGACTTTGAAACACATACACGTAGGACATCCGGTGGACTGACCATAACATAACTGCAAGTACAAACTAAATGAGCTTGTTGTATTTCAGATGAACTTTGATGTATACTTCATTGACTATTACAATTTTGAGAGCCACATCCTTGATAAGTCTGTTGAAAATATATTTACCTCATGAGAAGTACGTGAGCTTTTATTAATTACATTGGTTATATATATTTCTCTCTCTCTCTCTCTCTCTCTCTCTCTCTCTCTCTCTCTCTCTCTCTGGCCAGTTTAGTTCATTTATCACAAAATTAAAAAATATTATATCGAATATTTAAGTAGACACAATATTATTGCACGACTGTGACAGCCTCTTCCTAATAAAAATAAAAAAATGGTTGTACGAAGTATCAACAACATACACATAGATTCTCATGTTGTATCTATAATATTGAATCTAATTAAGCAAAGTTAATTTACACCGAAAACTGAAGATACAAACAGAAACTATCCACGATGTGCTCCAGAATCGTTTGGGGATTGCATTTCCCCCCCCCCCCCCCAAGTTTATTTATATGTTATGCGTTATGCTTGTTCTTGTGTGAACAGCAAGCTTTAATGTCCCATCCACCCTTTGTATTTATGAGAGAGAGAGAGAGAGAGAGAGAGAGAGAGAGAGAGAGAGAGAGAGAGAATAGTATCATTGTTCCGTGTTTTAAATTATTAATGGAATATATCACACGTATATAATGTTCCAAAGAATTACTGCATATAACTGCAAGTTTAGAGGCTGAAAAAATAACAAAATGTACAGATCTTATATACAAGACATTGTTGCCCCTTAATTCCTGATCTTTCTTTTTGAAGTAATGGACATAAACATTATTTGATAAATATATGGCACTTCACCAAAACACGGGAGCCCCAAAAAGCTCATTATACAATGTTGACCCCAAATAATGATGCCTATACAGAGAATTTCCATCTTTAGTACAACTCTCTCTCTCTCTCTCTCTCTCTCTCTCTCTCTCTCTCTCTCTCTCTCTCTCTCTCTCTCCTGATATAATGTTATTTGCAACCTTTGGCACTAAACATTTAAAAATTCTGAAATAAAAGAATCTAGTTAACATATATATAAGTACAAATAAAATATGTACTACAGTATATTTAACTAACACTAAAGTTCAAAACAGATATTTTATTGAGCTCAAGTAACTTCTGGAGCAGATTACTGTTATTTATTATGGATACAAGAGAAACTGCCAATAAAGTATGGTGTGTCAAGACAGGACCATACATAACAGTATGTTACATTACTGAAAGATGGAGAGGTTTATTGAGTGTATTATCATAAGTTATAATATCACTAGTACATTTCTACCTCTCAAATCAATGTGCACATTGTCTAATCCATACATTAAGTACATTAGACTTAAGTAAGTGATTTTTTTTTTACAATATAATGCTTCATCACTTTTATGTGATTTCTTTTTAAACAAAGACATATTTTAGCAGGCAAGAGACTATCGAATGGGGCTATTCAGACATGTCGGACAGAGGGTACTGCTAAAATCCCTTCCACCTCCTAACAGAGCAAATAAAGAAAAGTAGTTACCAGCACCCCCATACAAGGTATCCACACAAACATGTAAATGCCATACAGTTTTTATTACACAACTGCTTTGTGATGAAAATTGTCAAATATTGAAATGTCAGTAAAAGATAAGAATAAACTGGGATTTCTGATAAAATGGACATTTATATAATTTGCACCTCCCTTTTTACTAGTTTAAATTTTGGGATTAGACTTTAATGCACACGAACATAGCTTAGATTTAAATTGCCAATTTGTTTTTTAAAATATACATATACAAATTATATATATATATATATATATATATATATATATATATATATATATATATATATATAATCACAATGAACACGCCCTTCTTATTATATACCTCTCACCCTACTATCTGATGTTGATGAAATATACACCTAAAAGATCAGTGAAAATTTATATATAAAAATCTGTTTTTCCAAATAGATCTAAAGATAACCTTCAGGCATTGGTTCATCCAGCTTTTAACACATTTTCAGACATACAGTCATTCGCTACTATCCAATACTATCTTCATGGGCATGCTCCTGCTGAAACATGGGAGCTTAGATATATCAGTCTACTACATGAAAAGGGCACTAAACATTAATGTATTATTTATGCTTGCATCAACTATTTGATATACCATTGATAAACATTCTTCAGTCATTATAAAGTTCTTATAACATGGGTAGCTTTTGTGTATCTGCATATATTTTAAATATACATATAAAAATTATAGATATATTATCACACAAATCATGCCCTTTCTATTATATACCTTTCACCCTACTATCTGATGTTGATGAAATATACACCTACAAAATCAGTGAAAATTGATATAGAAATCTTTTGTTCCTAATATATTTAAAAATAACCTTCAGGCACTCGTTAAACCAGCTTTAAACACATTTTCAGACATAGAGTCAATTGCTACTATCCCATATCGTCCAACAGCCCGATGTCGTGAGCCTCCTTCAATCGTGCGCCATGTTTCTCGCGATCTAATGTACTTGTTTCGAGATAATGACGTCATCAGCTGTGTCACCAGCGTTCTTCAAGAGCGACAGAATTTAATTATATAGTAAAATGAAACAAAATGAGATTCAAAAAGGTAATTTCACGTAATTTTAAAAAATCATAATGCATACATGTGACAGAACCAGGAGTTCAAACCAGTAGATTTACAAATTTTGATCAGTAGATTGGCATCTAAACAAGTAGATTTTTTATCGGCATAAATTTTACGTTTCAGGGGGATGGAAAACAAAACAAGTGGGGTTTTTGAGTGCCATAATATGTATTCTCTTCATACTGTAATAAAACAGCAAGTTTGAACATAAATCAGATTCAGATTTTGATGGAAAATGTTACAATAATAATTAATACGAATCAGTATACGGTCAAATAATGAAAAGGAAAAGTTGTTTATTTGATAGTTCACTGCAAAGAATTTTATTTTATAAAATCCAATAGCATTTTTAGTTTCATTCACAAGATCATTGTCAAGTGACCACTAATGACATTCATTGTGATTATTAAACTTCACACTTAACAGGCTCTCAATAGTTTTCTGGTCCAGATTTCCCCTTGAATCACTTTGTATTTTGCGAAGAATGGAGACTGTCCTCTATGTGTCAGTTTAAGAATGTTGTAATGACAGGACAACATTCAGCCTGCAAAGAAGTTCTAACTTCAGTTTTCCTGCTGCTGATTTTGTACGATTGCTGACTGCTCTCCAATACTCCTCCAAGCTATGTTCACCCTGAGGAGGAGTTCCTGACTTACACTTGGGATGTATTCCTGAGCCTAATTCTCAAAGGCTCAGATCCAAAAATCTGTTAGCAAGTTTCACCACTGTAAATTTAAAAAAAATAAAGATCGATTTAGACTTGAAAGAAAAATGAAAAGAAAAAAAAACATGATGTATTTATGCTTTTATGAATAATTTATCCCAACTTTAAAATTAATTACCCTGTAATATATTTTCAACTAATATATTTTATCTAGGACTTGAACTTAATTTATGGGCATGAAAACTTCAAATAGTTTATGAAATACAAACGATGCATACTTTTGTGCACACAATGCAAACTCAGGACTTTTGCTACTCGCCTGCACACACTTAAACTCTGATATCCAAGCATTGTTGAACTTGTAATATTTCTTTGCTGGTGGTTTTCTTAGCATTGGGAGAAAGCCGACGTTTCGGCATTTTGACACAAATTGAACAAAAAATGTAAGAGTTGTCCTCTTAAAACATCTTGAACAATACAATAACAATTAAAAAAGACAAAAATCAAAATACTTACTCTAGTGTCTCTGCCAAAATAATTTTTTTATGGTCGGTCTGTTCATTTTATATCGCCTCCGCTAAGGGTCGGTCGATTTTCATCAAAGGTTCAGAAGACATCATGGACCACCTTTTATCCCTTTATTACTTATAACACCTCAAAAAAAACCCCATCCCGCATTTGGCCTTAAACTCCTCAAATTCCAACAATACGGTAATCAGTTAGCAGCTTGCTGTGTACACATGGTCTCAGACCACAATTAATTTTCCTATATAGTCTCTACATTTGTTTGTCAGTACTGAACCTTCCACTGTGTCCAAATCGTAAAAAATCATATGTTGCTGTAATGTATCTTCAAAGATGACTCACAAAAAAAGCATTAGTGAAAACATAGATTTTCATTATTAATGAAAATCTATGTTTTCACTAATGCCTTTTTTGTGTCAGACATTTTGATGAATATTATTACCTTATAAACCTAGCTATTGTGGCTACAATTTCATTGTTAGTGTGCGTGTAGAATCCTAGCTGATATTGTTGAATAGCCAGACAAATGTTACCAGTGTGCTAGTTGTAGCAGTTATCTTCCTTGGACTGGAAAAATCCTGCCGAACGACTGATGAATCAACATTGTTTTATTAAACTGAAACCTTCTTTGAGTGGATAATAAATCACACAGTAAATAATTTCTATATGTGATAAAATTGTGAAATATATTTGGATCCTAAAGCAGATATTTGCACTTTAACTTCTGAATCAGAGTGTGAACGCCATTTTGTTTTACTGCAGATGCTTGAACCGATATACAACAGGAACTTACACTCTGTCTGGGGGCATTTACAACTTTCATTTTAAAAAGCCTCGGTGGTGAAGCAAATGAAGAAATAATTTTCTCTCAGACGAACGGAACTGGTTCCTCAGTATACTACTAAACTAACTTCTACTCCATCTAATACCGCATGTAATGTACACTTTAGGCCCAACTATTAAATCATATACAATCAGAAAACAAATTTCATTCCACCTTTTGGCATACAAATTCGTCCTTACCTAGAAGCATCAAAATCAATCTGGCAAATAATGCAGAATTCTATGCTCCCAAATCACCACCTTGGGTGTCAAAATCCCCCCAAATATTATTTGATCCTTCCCATTTAAAACAAGCCCTCAACAAATCCTTTTGTTTATCAGAATAAATTGAATGAAATGGAAGTTTTCTATTGTGACCATACGTCACGTCCCTGTAATACAAATGTTTCGAAAGATAGAGAAAGGCTGGATCTGCTCTTGCACGACTCCATGGAACTAGCTAAAAAAAGGTTATCGGATATAGCTCAAACTTTGGCTTTACTCCATTGAAAACTCTCAAAAGAAAAATGTCATCATCTTTTCGGATTCCTTTTCCACACTGAAAACCTTAAATGTGAGAAACCGTTATTATCCCAGATCTTACCGAAACATGATTTGCTCACACAATCTGGAAAATGTATTCTGCACTATTGGCTGCCATGTCACATCGGTAAAAAGGGTACTGAAAGCTGAGATACTGTTGTAGAATGAACTGGCTTATATTTGTAGTGATTGATGCCAAGCATTATGAGAATCTATCAAAGTGTTTAGGAAATATAGGGAAATACAAAACTTTAAAACAAAATACCTAAATGAAAATATGCTATGACTGTGACCTTGATCCCAAGGTAAAAGGGGCGAACCAGCATGTCGTAAAATAAATTGGCGTAGTTTTATAAGGATTCGCCCCAAGTATAAAGACGATCAAAGGGTTTATGAAAGAAAATGTAAGCAAAGTTTAAACGGAAGTTTCATATGAATGTGACCTTGACCCTAAGGAGAGAGGGGGAAGGGGGCTAGTGTAGCTGAGTTGGGAGAGCGACAAACTCGTAATCCAAAGGTCAGAGGTTCGATACCAGCCCAGGCAAGCCTAGATAGGCCACCTATTCATGACAAAAGCACTTAGCTTCCATTTCTTCGGAATGATATAGCCATAATACATCAAAAGTGTATCTAAAACCAACAAAACCAAACAAAACAAACTCACCCAAGGTAGTAGGAAAGAGAGAATATTTCCAGCAGTGAATTGTCCTACTTGCATAATGATTCATGCCAAGTAAGATGAGACTATCAAGGTGTTTTTCACTTGTTGGACTCCGAGAGTGGTAGGGAGCATAGGAGACACAATACTAATATTTCATTATGGGTAACTGTTACGACTCTACGTCTTAAAATGATGTAACAGGAAGAAAGTGAAACCAACAATGTATGTAAAATCAATTTATTTCTCTGTAATTAAAATAAAAATTTTAAAGACACTTACAATTTGTGAATTAAATTCCAAATAATCCTAAATGTCCTAAACACAAGTCAGAAATTATAAAATGTTCCGAATGAATCAATGTTCCGAGTGAATGAATGTTCCGAATAAATGAATGGTCTTGAATGTCCTGATGTACCACAACTATAGTCTTGAGAATGTTCGCAAATATCCCAAAGTCATATATTTAAATCCAAAGGTTAATGAGCACTTTAGGGTAATTCCAATGAATGTTCAAATAATTATTCCTTTCGAATTATGTCTACATCATTAAAACTCTAATCATAAAATTATTCCAAACAGTCTGATGATTCCAAACAGACTGATCATAAAAAACAGGAATGTTTTTAACACAGGATTTAAATTAGGAATGAATAAATGCGTATCAAGTCTATATTCATACACATATTCTAATAACCCACAATGCAAGAGAACATGCGTCGATTTAGTGGAAAATCCCCAAATTAGTTGTGAATAATTTTCAACAACTCTGACCTTGAACTCAAAGAATGGTAAATACCATGTTGACATCTTAACCAAACTTCAAGTGCGACTTACTCTTTGACCGTATTTTAAGGTACAGTCACAGACCAAAAGTTTGGGCACTCATTATAGATTCTATATAGATAACACGTCCCCTCACAAGAAATGAAAGATTTATGCAAGAAAGCTTTCTTTTACATATTATTCAAATATGCATAAAATACTGTAATAATCAAAATCACGTAGTAATGTGTATTATGAATGACACTCAACTGAATTACACAAAATAAAACAATATAGTACTTCTTTATGCTTGAGAGTGCACCAATTCTTTGTACTACCAGGTACCGGGAAAAAAATATAAAAAATATTGACTTGGTCTTAGTTGAGGGCCCGACACCGACTATATGGTTCGACAAATGCAGGAATAGGCAGATGAGCCTTAATCTCTTCTAATTGGGTTTTCCCACCATTTGACACGTTTGACAAGATCCACAGTATTTAGAAACATCATTTGTAAGTTTCGGCCAATACAAATGATTTAAGATAATGTGATAAGTCTTATTGACTCCTAAATGACCAGTCAAGGGAGTTTCATGGGCTGGGCTAAGAATGTCCTGTCTATATGTCTTCGGAACGACAGTTTGATAGCTCACTGAAACAAATATGAGATCTCGAGATGTTGTTCCTGTTAGACAACGAATAGTTGTCTTTTGTCACCCTGACTAGAATAGAGAGAATGAGTTGGATAAAGAGAATCACTGTGATTAATACCATGAAAAAAGTGACCTCATCTAAAGACTGACCAATAAATGTGTCGGTTAAAGGAATAATTTCCTAATCAACATCATTCTCAAGAGCTTTTTGCCATAGCTCTGGTAACTTTACGCGTTGGATACAAAAATCAGGGATTTCAATCTTAATGAGATCAACTCTTTGATCTCAGCAAGGTTTGTCAGTTACAAGTGGATTAACCACTACCGTATGTAACTGTACACGTAGGATTGATCCAAACCAGGTTTGTCAGTAACACGTGGATTAAGCACTACCTTATGGAACTTTACGCATAGGATTGATCCAAACAAGGTTTGTCAGTTACATGTCCATTGTCCACTACCATATGTAACTTTACACGTTGGATTGATCCAAACAAGGTTTGTCAGTTACAAGTGGATTAACCACTACCTTATGTAACTTTACACATAGGATTGATCCAAACAAGGTTGTCAGTTACAAGTGGATTAACCACTACCTGATGAAACTTTGCACATATGATTGATCCAAACAAGGTTTGTCAGTTACAAGTGGGTTAGCCACGACCTTATTTCTAGGTAGGTCATTTTCTAGCAATAAATGGATACCTTCAATAGGTAAAGAAGTCACTTTCCCAACAGTCACAGGTTCAGAAACTAAGTATGATGCCAAATTGACACAATGGATGAGAAAAGTTACAAAACCACACCCGAATCCCAGAATAAGTACACTTTCACTAGAAGAAGACTTCTCATACAAAGGTAAATTACTTGATAAAAACTCTGAGAAGCTCCTGTGTCCCTTAATATTACAGTAGAGATAGGTTTGGCAGAATCACCAATAAGTGATATAGAACCTTCTGATATGAATGGTTCACAAGTCTCCAAAATAGGATCAGACTGGGGTTTGTCGGACCCAACAAATGTATTGCCTTCAATATAAGACCGTGACCTTTATCTCTTTGAAACAAGAGCGTTTGGAATAGCTCTGTGATTATTATGTTGCTTTTAATTTTCAACCTGTAGCAATCAGAAATAACATGCCCTTTCTTTTTATAGTAAGTGCACGTTGAAAGAGATAAGGATTTCTGATGCTTAATTTTCAACCTGTATCAGTCAGAAATAGCGTGCCCTTTCTTTTTACAATAAGTGCACGTAGGAAGAGATCAAGATCTCTGCTCAGTCTTATCGGTTGTCTGATTTCTAAAAGATGTGCCGTAATGAAATTTGGAAGTACCCATAGACGCTAACCCTACCTGGGTAGGGGTTGAAACAAAGTTCTGAACATTTGATGACGTTGTGAAGGCTTGTTGGTTTCACTAAAGATTTCTCAAATGGAATTAAAATATTCAAATGGGTGAAATAAAAATCTTTACCAGGGACAATAAATTCCGAAACAAAGTCAATTTAAATTGTAATTTAAAGAAATTCACATCCCGGACGAGCCCCAATTTCTGTTACGACTCTAGGTCTTAATATAATGTAACAGAAATAAAGTGAAACCATCAATGTATGTAAAACCAACAAACAATTTATTTCTCTGTAATTAAAATAAAAATTCAAAAGACACTTACTATTTGTGAATTAAATTCCAAATAATCCTAAATGTCCTAAACACAAGTCAGAAATTATAAAATGTTCCAAATTAATGACTGTTCCGAGTGAATGAATGTTCCGAATGAATGAATGAATATGTCCTGATGTACCACAACTATAGTCTTAAATGTTCTGATGTACCATAGCAATAGTCTTTAATGTACTGATGTACAACAACGATACAATCCAGAATATCGTTGAGAATGTTCACAAATATCCAAAATTCGTATATTTAAATCCAAAGGTTAATGAGCACTTTACTGCAATTCCAATGAATGTTGAAGTAAATAATTCCTTTCGAATTATGTCTACAGCATTACAGCATTACAGCACAACTAAAACTCTAATCATAAATGATTCCAAACAGTGATGATTCCAAACAGACTGATCATAAAACAGGAATGTTTATAGCACAGGATTTAAAATAGGAATGAATAAATGCATATCAAGTCTGTGTTTATACATATATTATAATAACCCACAGTGCAAGAGAACATGCGTCGATTTCGTGGAAAATCCCCAAATTAGTTGTGAATAATTTTCAACAACTCTGACATTGAACTCAAAGGTCGGTAAAAACCTTGTTGACATCTTAACCAAACTTCAAGTGCGACTTACTATTTGACCGTATTTTAAGGTACAGTCACAGACCAAAAATTTGGGCACTCATTATAGATTATATATACATAACAGTAACAAACACCAAAACTCTAGCCAGTAGTGTGAGACCGAGTCTCAAAAGGACCAGGAATAGTTAAACCAGTCACTCGGAAGAAGAAACAATGTTCCAATTCAGGAAAATTGGGCAAGATGTCTGCTAACCAAGCTATAATCTTTCAAGATAGCTATAGCACTTCAGGGCATGCCTGGAGAGCCAAAGAGTGTAAAAAAAAAACACAAAAAAAAAAAACAAAAAAAAAAACAACAACTTAGATCTGGTCAGTTATCTGTAGAGTGTAACCGAAAGTTCACTCTGACAATCTTCTTCATTCTAAGCAGTATCTGGAGATACCCATTAGGTATTTCCATTCCAGCCTCTCAAATCTTCAAACGGTGTTGTTTGATCTAAAGATTAGATAGCTGCAGTAAGAATGAGATCGTCAAAAATCTCAGATGTAAGTACGGGTACCAAGTTAAACGAATCATTCACCGTAATGGCAAGTTGATTCCCACAAACTCTCACATCCTGACGTTCCAATGCGACGCTTTGACTATATTGATCAAAGCCGGTTTCTTAAATATTCCAGACCACTATTTCATTCTGTATCTTTTGTGGTGCGTTAACAGTGCCAGAAATATGGCCACGGCAAAGATGTCTGCAAGAGAAAACCAGTCTGCTCCAGACATATGCAGGATGATCATGCTGCATCGTCCTGCATAGAGAAATTCTCTTGAGCGAATTGCCATGCAGCACATTTCTCATACTCTAGAGACTTTCATAAGTGGAAACTGGAAACTTGTGCAGGAGATCCAACGCGTGAAACAGGCAAAAGGCATGAGTTTTCTTGATGCCAGGCAATTTGTGGAAGCCGCATATATACTTAACACAATTGGCAAAACGTATACCAGCGCAGCTAATGTGGAGAAAAATTTTCCCAAATATTATCTATACACAGACAGACATTACATTACCAGAAAGTTAAACTAAATTCAGCTTAGACGCCACTAGAACCAGCACTAGCATCAACACAAGCAGAGAGTAAGACAGATACCTCAAATAAGCAGTGTCAGAGTATAGCAAATAGGAAACCAATACTACTAACAAAAATCCAACTAGATCCAGACCACGAAACGAGCAGCAAATCACTGGCTCCAGTAATCACAGAATTAGTGTATCACATACAATTTCCAACTCTCCTACCGATAAATTAGATCTGGCCCACCAAAAGAGAAGCAAATCGCTGGCGCCGGTTGAAATGCATGATCTATTCCAACGAAGATAGGATTAAAGAATCAACTAGACTTGCGAAAGGATCAGGCAATTCTGTCAAACATTTAATAAATTTGGAAGTCCAGAGAGTATGGACACTGGAGAACCCGCTTGAGACCACACAAGGGAAAACTCTCAGAAATCCCGTACTTCCATCACTTGAATAAATGTCTGATGCAATAATACAATGGAACTGCCGAGATTTAAAGACAAATACTGATAATATTACTCTTCTACTTAAAGAACAGGATCCAATAGCTGTCTGCCTTCAGGAGACCTTTTTAAAAGAAAACAACAGAGTTAATCTTAAAAACTACACAACGTACAACAACTTTTCAAGAAATACTCATGAGGTTTCGGTGATTCCTAAATGTGTAAACAACCATGATTTGTTGATGCATGCAAAGACGCCATCATGGAACGGTAATATGTTCTTAAACATTTCCATGCCAATCGAACGACTAAAAATCTAAATAAATACCGTATATATGGAGCTAGAGCTATTTGTATCAGTAAGATGGAGATGTTATGTCCCTTGATTGAACTATCGCTTCTCTATTAAGTCAATATAGAATATGGTACGAAAAATCACTGGCAAAAATAAAAGCAACTGTATCAAACATTAAAGAAATCTGATGAAATGGTCACGACGGTACCAGAAATCTCGATCACATTGGCCGAAACATTCTCAAAAAACAACTTACAAGATAATTCTTCTGAAAGCTTCCGCCGTGCAAAAAGCTTGAAAGAAAAGGTTCATCTAAATTTCAAATCTGGTAATGCTGAAAATTACAACATACCTTTCACTCTCAGAGAACTTCAAGACACTCTTGATCAAGCAAAGGACACTTCGGCAGGACAAGTTGATATCTGCTATCAACTTTGGAAATACCCGATATAGCTCTCAATACACTGCTAAACATTTGCAATAAATTTGGGAAACTGGAGACTTCCAGGAGTCTTGGCGAGAAGCAACTGTGATATCCGTACCTAAACCTGGAAATGATCATATCATTAAGAAGCTGCATTTGCAAAACTAACCAACGGATGATTAATGATACTCGCGTCTGTTTCTTGAATCCACCAAACTACTTTCAGACATTCGTTGCAGATTCAAATGCCAGAGAAGCACAATAGACCATCTTATCACACTTGAACCATTTATTAAAGTAGCTTTTATAAGGAAAGAACATATAGCTGCCTTCCTTTTTAACTTGGAGAAAGCTTCATACACCACATGGAAGTACGGCATAAAGAATGACTAATTCAACCTAGGTCTCCACATAACACTATCTCTAATTTTTTAAAAGATAGAAACTTCAGAGTTAAGGTAGGCAGCCCTTTTTTGAACGCCATCCTCAGGAAATGGATGTACCTAATCCCGCGTAAGATATAGTCTTTAATCCTAAATACAATCCTTGTACGCTCAGAAACCAAACTTCATTCCACCTTTTAGCATTCGAATTATTTCTCACACTGAAACAGCAAAAATAAATGTTAGAAATGCTCGAAAATTATATGTTCCAATATCACCACCTTGGTTATCCCCCCTTAAATAAATAAATAAATAAATAAATAAATAAATAAATAAATAAATAAATAAAATCAAAATATGTGAACTTTGCCAATTGAAAAGTCCTCAGCAAATCCTCTTCTTTTTCAGAGTAAAACAACGAAATCAGAGCCTCTGATCGTAGCCATAAGTCCCCTGTATACGGACGGTTTGTTAGTTGGAGGCAAGGTTGAAGCTGCCATTGCAACACTCCTGGGCACAATCTCGAGCCATTTACAGTAAAAGCCTCGATTTGTAGCAGCAATTACAGACATACTCGAAGCTTTGGACCACATTGAAACCACCCCACAACAAATTTTATCATCTTTTAGGATTATATTTCCACACTGAAAACATTGCAAAACCTGCAATCTGACAACCCGTCAATATCGCAGATATTACAGAAACTTGATTTGCTCATACAATCTGGAAAAAGTATTCTGTACTGTTGCCTGCTTAGTCTGCTTGGTATAAAGGGTAATGAAAGATAGCTAAGCAGCCAAAACTGCCGTGCAGTCACCCGTTTTCGAATCGAAGATTCTAAATGCTGACTTTAAATATTATATAAATCAGCATGTTCGTCATACTTGGAAAATATGTGGAATAAAAGCTCCACAAACTTCAGTCCATCAAACCCGCTAATAGAGATTGGCATCCTTCGCATAGAAAAAAATCGCAAAGATGAGGTGGTATTGTGCCAGTTGCATATTGTACACAACATACCTGACTAATGCATACATCCTGAAGGGTGACCCTCAACCAGAGTGCATACCCTTCCAGTGTCCACTGACGGTAGAGCAGAATTTTATCCAGTGTGTCGACTTTAACCCTGTCAGATAGAAGTATTCTGACCCGAACTCGATGAAGAAACTGTATGATGGTGTGGCACTGGGAGAATCTTGGACATTATGAGGAAATGCGGTGTATTTAACAAATGTTGACTATATGTTTGAAGGATTTTACATCTGTTACGTTTTTCATTTATTGTATATACCTTTTACCGAATTTTAACATCTTTACCTTTACTATGTTTTCTTGCTGTAAGTAATATTTACATTTATTGGAAGAGTTTGTGTTCCTAAAGTTTTAGTAAAGTTCCTCATTTTTATATCTTTCGATCTTTACTTTTAGTTGGCACCATATATCCACTAATGTGCTTATGTGCCGTTAAACTCCACGTACATACATGCATAGATACATCTTCTCAGAAAGTATACTACGTATAAAACATGTGCGCACGGCTGCTAAGAAATAGAGTCACAGAGCAGAAAATAATATGTGGGGAGAAAACATTAATCTTTGACATGATGAAGAACATTTATGATTAGAAAAATATACCTTCGACACGACTATGTAAGTTATGGAAAGCGAAGGTACTGTCCAGATCTCAAAAGAATGTTATACAGAGTGCACTGTTGAGATTCATACTTCAGATAGGAAGAGGGTAAATGTTTACAGTATGAAAACAGTTTTGTCGTACAAAACCAACCCCTTTTATTTATACACGATTCTAAAGAAAGAAAGTGTCTGCTTTTAAATGCAAACACAGTTAACTACATTCTCAAGCCAGTGTCAGGTTTTATTTGCAAAATTTGCAAGTTTGTTAAATTTGGCAACAGGAGTAAAATTCTAGAGATATTCATGAACAAATGCAATTTATTGGTTTATAGTATTGAGATAATTCATTTTTCGAATCAGACAAATGTATAAATTTCAAAAGTAACGAGTTCTTGTGTACGCGTTTCAGTATTGTATTGTCTTCATTTGATGTACAATCAACAGTTTAAGATATATATTTTTAAGCAGAAGAATGGCTAAGCTGATTAAGATAACTCGGTCCCCATCTACCATGACTTGTGGTAGAAGATTCTTCCAATCATTTTCATTCAAGCTTAAAATTATAAGCAGATCGTCTTTGCATGGAAAAAGTGTTAGTTTAATATTGCTGAACAACAATAGGTTATGTGATACGTCCTGATATTATTTTAGTAACATATAGTGTACTATTGACGCGCTTGTCCTCGCATTTGGACTTCACATCAATCGGTACACTGACCTATATATAGCTATTCCATAAGCATGCGCAATCATATGCATATCTCATCTTTTTATGAGACGTTTAGCAGATGCCAACTGCAACGTGCGAAGACTTTATTCCATTTAGTAAGTTAGGCAACAATTGATGAAATGGATGGAGAACTTAAAATCCAAACTATATTTTGTTTGTGTAGCAAATTAATTGAAACATGCTTCGTTCTCAATCGAAAGTTAAATAATGGAATCATTCCATCTTTACAATTTGACAATACCAAGAGAAAACTAAGTTTGTATTCTTCTGTCCACGTATATAAGTGTTTCAATCATCCATTGGCCATATTTATATTTGAAACCAGTTGCTGAGGGTGTAAGTTGTACTAACAGAATGTAATATAATTCTTGTTAGAATTTTCCTGCGTGACATTCTTCTTTTCAGAAACAAAAGGTACATATCAGAATTGACCCACGATCTATCCAATTTTAGAGTGTCACACTGGATTTTTGAGGAATCGTCGGGTAGATTTGTGATTTCATGGTAAACCTCTTTTCTACCTACCTATGTTCTGTTCCTTGCATTTCCTGCTGTTCTGTGCCAGGTCTTTGTTCTCCCTCTTTATTGTCTCTAGAAGTAGAGTTAAAAGCTTAAAAACGTCACCATTTCATTGATATCAATACGTTTATATTAAAACAATATATAATTTATTTTCATATTTACATACTATAAAATTAAATTTGTATGTTTTTATATAAAAAAGTAAAATAAGTTCTTTGAATAATTATTAAGGTTATATCGCTTCATATTCATTTGGATGTGTGCTTTGAGAAGTAATATTATTTTGTCGAAGAGGAAAATGATAAAAAGTCCCTCATTTCTGAAAATATAACCACACACACACACACACAAGAAAATGGAAACTAAGCCGTGCATTATTTAAATCATTATTCGAACGCTCAGATTTATTTGGAAGGGTTTATCTTCTGGTGCTTTTTGTGCCATTCTTCTTTGGTTCATTGCTAAAGCTTTTATTTAATTATCACCATATAAACAATTTTGTGCTGAGGTGCCGTTAAGCACTAATACATACATACATACGTACATACATACATACATACATACATACATACATACATACATACATACATACATACATACGTACATACCCAACGCTTTATTGTAACACCCTGCGTCTCTCCGTTTATTAATATGTGTCTCTGGAACTATGTCTTCTTAAATCGCTGAGCGGAACTTTAGCTTAGCTGATAAAAATGTGGCCATGTTTGAACTATTTTTGAGATAGATATAATGCGAGGACCATATCTCTTGGGACCCAGGAAGAGGGTTAAAGGTAAAATACACAAAAACTGAAATTCAGAAGCATTTAAAAAATATATTTTGATCAAAGGTATTACATGCATTCATAGTAGAAGGGCACTTACTTTATGTAACAGACTTTGGGTTATGCCTTCTGAGGCACAGTCCGGAATGGTGAAGGTATTAACGAAATTCAGTGGTGAGAATGGCGACTTTGATATACATACACGTAGGACGTAAGGTACACAGAGCAAAATTTCGCTTGTTGTACTAACTAAATAAGCTTATTGCATTTTCGACGAGCTTCAATTTTATGCACAAGTTTGACTGCCACCACTTTGATGATTCTGCTCAAAATGTCTTTACCGCACGAGAAATAACCGAGCATATATTAATTACATCATGTATCATTATGAAAGAATGTATGCATACATTTCTTGTTTTAACAAAAGTGTAATATATGACCATTTCAGTCCATAAATCACACAATTTGAAGAAGTTGCTATAGTATTGCTTGATGTGTGAGCCTTTTCCTACAAGGTATAAAATAGTTATACGATATACAATCAAAGCACACACAGAGTATCATGCAATTATGTAATATTAGGTATACCTTGGTGTATGGAATCTTATGGCAGTCTTGAACCCATACTCTATGAGACGGATGCACAGGGTTCGGTGACAGGTATGGAAGGAAGTCGTCTCATGTGAACATATTTTAAGAATTGTATAATAGTTCGGTGGAGTACAAATGTGAAGGCCAAAGTGAATATTCTGGAGGACAAGGTTGACGACCTAGACAATCGTTCTAGAAGAAAGAACTTAGTGTTCTTTGCAATCAAGAGAGAAAAGGGGAATGAGACATGGGATCAGTGTGAACTGAAGGTTCACGAAGTGATTAAAAACAAACAATCTCAGAATTGAGGATGACATTGAGATAGAACGCGCACATAGGGTTAAAGGTGACGGTATAATACAATTTCTACAACCCAAGGACAGAAATCTCGTTATATCCTAATTACGGTACCTGGAGGGCACATGAATGGGAATTAGTGAGGACTATCTGCATATGGTAAGGGACAAGCGCAAAGAGTTAAGAAAATTTTTAGATGATTGGAAGAAGGATGGTATCAGAGAAAAGCTGAAATTCAACTTTAGTACATATTGGGGACAATGTGCACACATACGATCCTTCTCAACAGCGAGTTGTACAATGTATCAAAGATTTTGGAGCATGGACGGCCAAGAATTGACAATGGTCATCAGGAATCCGTAAATAGTCATAGACATGGTTTTGAGACTAATATTGTTGACCATAGTAATTCATGTAATTTCATAGATGCAAGTAACACATTTATAATTCCCAACATAATTTCAAAATATATAATCACCTATTATATTGGAATATCCAGGCCATAAATAGAAAGTTGAATAATATTGATTTCACTTCTTTTGTAAAATGCCATTAAATAATTTGTTTTACTGAAGTATGGAAATGTGATTCAACTATGATCATTACTTTTTTCGTGACCATACGTGTGCAGTAAACCAAAGACATATCAATGACCACGGTGGAGTAACAGTGCTTGTGCATAACGCACTTTTCAATCACGTAAAGCATGTTTTTCACTGAGTATAGAGACTGTGCTTTTATCTTACTGAACAAGCAATTATTTGAGGTTCAGAATGATGTCATACTAGGTCGTATATATATATATATATATATATATATATATACCCTAGTCAGGTTCACCTATATATAATGATAGGTTCTCCAATGGTGCTGATATATTATAAATGAACATGACTTATATTTTAAGCGGTACCGACAATGAAATATACAGTGACGGACTGGTGATTTTAGAACTGTTTGTGTAAATGACTATATAATTCTTGATGATTTAAAACTTGTTCCATCACCTGATTTTATACACAATAAGATTAACAACTTTTATAAGCCTAGAAAACTTGAAAGATACCGAGGTGGGCGAACTTGGTAAAAGTTTGATTCATTTATGCTGCACATTTAGTATTCATTTTATAAACGGTAGAGAAGGTCAGGAGTGTACTGGGTAAGCAACTCGGCCCTGGACTTATCTGCCGGGACAGGCCGGGGGTTTTGCTCACACCAGTAAAATACCGGTAAAAACGGATTTTTTCTGACGGCCCACCGGCCCACCGATGCGGCGGTCTGCCGGGACAGGCCCGGGGTTTTGCTCACACTAGTCAAACACCGGTAAAAACGGATTTTTTGGCCGCGGCCCACCGGGATTTGTCCCGGTATGCCCAATGGCCAGTACACAACTGGAGTAGGTGGTGATGAAAAGGGAGATTTTACATGTTTTGCAAATAGGGGAAGAAGTTTAGAAGATAGCATAATAGTATCGTCAGATTTATTCACACACGTTCAAAGAATTGATGTTCAAAAGAGATCTGAATCGGATCATTTTCCGATCATATCTTCAATTAAAAACTAGTTATGAAAATAACACTGCTCTGGATAATATAAATTTAGGTACAAAGCCCTATTACCGCTTTAAGTGGAATAAAAATGCAAATAATTTATGTGACTAATTACTCATTGCAACTCACAGATTACTAAATTAATATCGTAGAATGAATTGTCTCAGCTAAATAATCATTCATCCTAAGTATGAAGAAAACGTAGGAAAGGGTTTAGGTAACATACAAAAATGATCACTCCCCTCCCCCAGCCCCCCCCCCCAAACAAAAAAAACCAACAAAAAAAAAAACAAACATATGGTTAAATATACTCTGAATGCAAATTTCATGTCTCTGAGTTGATCTCAATGTAAAAGGAGTGATCGACCATGTCGGGAATTGAATTCTCCTAACACCTTAACGATTCGTGCCAAGTATGATGGGAATCTATCAAGGGAATTAGGAAATATATGCAAAAGAAAAACTTAATCCAAACCTTAACGCAAATTTTCTATGATTGTGACCTTGATCACAAGATGAAAGGAGCAACCAAGCATTTTGATGAAATAATTATTTTAGCTTCATAATGGTTCATGACAGTATGATAATAATCTATCAAAGGTTTAGGAAATATATGGAAATGAGACAGTTTAACCAGAACTAACAAATTGTTGGCGCTGCCGCAGTCAACGACGTAACAGTAGCACACTTCATAAGAAGTGGGCTCTCAAAAATGTAAATCATCAGAGTGTTTTTTGGCATCGTTCAATATTTTTAACATTTTAAGAAAATTTCCTTTCGAGTTTAAGTCAATGCTACAGGTGTGGTAAATACAGAAGATGAAAATATGTTTCAATTCTTTGGTCTATATATTTAGGTATCAGCTGCCCTCGTTGAAAGTCAAAAATAGATGACCTAAGACGCACCTGTTTAAAATTCCTCTAGATGTTTCGCCTGTCAATTATCACCTTATGCACACCAGAAACAGATACCATTTTATTAGATTAACTGGATGCATAAGATGAAACCCCTTATTGACACCAAAAACAAGCTGAATGCTAACTCTTTCACCTGTGAATTATCACTTTATGTTGTTACGTCTAGGGGTTAGAAATAGTAACAAAAGAAAGAACGACTCAAACAAGCTTTCACAATTTATAAAATATAAATTTAATTTCCTAAAATATTAAATATTTCAAAGAAAGTGAAAGAATTAAAAATAACTTACAGTTTAGAAATTCCTAAAAAAAATCCTAATGTCCTATTGAATTTTGATAATCCGGAAGTTAATCCAAAATATTCCGAATGAAGTCACTAATGTGTTGATGTACCACAAGAAACACAGTTTTAAATCCAAATGTTATTAATCCCAGATAAACTCCTGTGAATGTAGAATATTGTAAAGTTCCTTGAAGAATAGTACTTAAATCCAAAATGTACTATATATATAATAGAATTTCACCAGCTGATTTTACATATAATAATAATCTTCCTCAATAACCTTATGATTCTGATGTACTGCAAAGAATGCCCATTCAGTGGTTAAATTGGCATTATATAGTCTCTTACTGCGCAAAAAGAGAAAAACCCTTAACTCAAACTACCTTATAACATTGTCGAGTATACAAGTTATTTTAACCAATCAGAAACTAGGTCGCGCATGATACTGATAAAAGTGCCTTTGCACTACAATTACATTACCTTATTTCAAATCAACAAGATGTTGATATAGGATTCAGGTCATGATTCTGCAAGCGCCAAATCACGTGGTTCACCATTGTGGGTTAAGCTGACCGACATAATTATTGATTTTCCCTGGACTTAGCATGACTCATGTAAACATGTTGATTTGTATTTAGCGTATGCTATTAAACTAAGGAATTATAATACAATGATAATAAACCCAAACGAAAACTATTATAAAGATAATACATAATGCCGTAAAAATGTACAGGAATTTGTTACATGGGCGATAAGTTCAGCATAATATTAGATGCACAGTTTTGTTTTTAAAAGAATCACCCAACGGTTGATGCTATTATTATATTGCATTCATTGGTCACCAAGTATTTAAGTAAACATAAAATAATATATTGTGTTTTCGTTCATCTGAGTAGGCACTTGATTCAATATATAGGAACGGCTTGTTTTTTAAGATTACAAATTAGGAATACGCCGTAAAAAATTTATATAATACAATTGATGTATCGTTTTCTTTGGGGTTTTTTTGGAGTTAGAGTCCTCATAAGACAAAAATTCGCTAGTAGCTTGTTAATGCGTTGCATTAATTCATACATACTATTATTTGCTGATGATATAGCATTTTGTCAGATAACCCTGAAGGTTTCCAAAATCAGCTCGATAGCACAGAAGGTTATTACGATAAATGGCCTCTTAAGATTAATACCTCAAAAACAAACAAAGCAAGTTTTAGAAAAGGTAGGAAACAACTTGGGGATAGAAAATCGTTATGTGATAATATTGAATTAGTAATGGTTGATAATGTTATATATTCAGGAATTATGTGTCACTTCAATAGTACAATCGATATAGCAGAATGTTCCCATGCAAGGAAAAGTCTAAAAGCTATTGAATGTATTACTTTTCACTACAAACCCCATAATTTTACACAGTTCTTGAGCTATTTGATACATATGTTAGTTCTACAATAAAAGATGCATCATAGATATGGGGGTTCCGTAGCCCCAGGAAAAGATTGAGACATACTAGAGGTTAAGATAAAGACAAGTAATGCTGCTGTAAATGGTGAACTTAGGAGGTATCCGTCGTACTTGAGTAGATACGTCAAAATAGTACAATACTGGTATCATATTTCAATATCTAACAATGGTATTTTGAAAACAGTGTATAATATTTCATTAGATTTGTGCAACAGGAATAAGAACTCCTGGGCATTAAATATCAAACAAATTGTGTGAGTATGGTTTTGGTTATATTTGGTGAAATCCTACCCCTTGGTGAATTTTAGATATTTTAATAGCATTCAAACAAAGATTACTTGATTGTTTTAAACAGAAATGGTGTGCTGATTTATGTGGAAATCAAAAACTTCTTTTAGCAGGAAATTAAACATGTTTTAGAATGTGAAAGTTACCTTGATTGAATTAAAATCAGAGCTTTAAAGCTTGAGTTGACTAAATGACGTGTTTCTCTACATACGCTCAGAATAGAAACCGACTGATAAGATGGAATATAAAGGGGTGGGGGGTAGTATGCTGTGTAAAATATGCATTATAAGAAATATGGTAGATAAGGAAGAATTTCATTTTTTATTAGGATGTGTCCTTTGTATACTCAATTGAGATGAGATGTATCAAGAACAATATCTATACCTACAATAGTGTGTATAGATTAGTAAGTTTATGTATGTCTGATAAAACAAATGAACTCATCATTCTCGGAAAATATGTCTATTATGCATTTAACATTAGAAGTGGTTTTATGCATAATTAAATATAGTGAAATTAGTTTAATAATAGTGAAATGTATATTGGCAAGTACAACACTATAAGTGTGCTTTTAATGGGCTTTAAGAATACATAATTAAGCCTTTCTATCAGCTAAAAGAGTAATAAAAATTTTGAGAATATCCATCCACCCCGATACAAACATTTCATGTTCCTTTAGATTATGAGAGTGACATTGTTGCATATATTGAACAAATTAGTATTCTGAGTGATTTGTAAAACCGCCACATTGTAACATCAACGATAGAATGTGCAGTCTAAGTCGTTAATAACGATTTGTATATTTGTATTGTATTGCGTTCATACATAGGAATGTGGTTATTGAAATCAGGGCTGCGTTTGGTCGCGGGTGGTCAGCAATATATATTAGTACGTGGGCTAGTGCTAGGTAAGACAACCCTGCATCCCCCCAGGACTCTATCTCTTTGGTATTTTTAATGCTTTAGGGTATGCCAAACAGAAAAAAAAAGATGTTAGCATTGCAAATTCTGGGATCCACAAGCTCTGCTGCCTGAATATTTAATGGAACCCTAAGTGGCCTATTTAGGGTACACAATGAGACAGTTGTGGGATGTGGTGACATGGCCCATATTGGAATCCTTTCTTGTTGAAGTCAGTGGCTTTAGTACACACGGGCAATATATTTGAACATTTCCTCTATCCATAACAACAAACAGCATCCAAATATCTCAACTCATTTGGTCACAGGAAGGTTTCAAAAATACATAGTAAATGTGTATAAGACACGAGTTGCTGTTTTTACCCAAAATCAATTTTGTTTTCAAATTCATACCCTTTATGCATTTTGTTTCCAATGTTTTGCATTTGACTACTAGAGAGAAGTCTCTTGGAATTAAATTTAGCCATTTTGCAAGTCTATGGGACTGTTATTGATGTAATAGTATTCAACTAATCCTCCCGACTCCTAATCTTTTTAAAGCTTATTTCCTTCTTGAAAAAAGTAAGAAAAATTGCCAATGGAGCAATAAAATGATTATCATATTTTATATGAATCAGTGACAGTTTATGGCATGTCTGCATCTTTGTTATTCAGTTTTAATGTACTTGTACATAATTAGCATTTAGTATTTAATAGATTTAGTATTAGCATTAGTGTGCAGTTTTTGATAGTTTGCTGCTTTTCAGCTTGTGCATCGACAGTGTAAATACAATAATCCCTCATTTACAGACATCAGACGTCACAACTGTTAGTATTATTTTGATCTTTCATTGAATTGAAGTGAATGAAGAAATAGAGGAAGAAAATGGATTGACAGAAGAGAAAAGGAGAAGACAGTGAAAGTTCAACTTAAGAGAAAACGAAGAGACAGATATGGGGCATTCACTTTGCAGGATCAAACTGTGAATCATTCATATTTTTGTCCCCCCCCCCCCCCCAAAAAAAAAAAAAAAAAAGATCCAGATAACAGACTGAGGAAGTTATAATATATGTAAACAAAGGCTGACTAAATCTGTAGGTTTTGGGCAAAGCATATAGGATATTTGTGAACATATACCTAATGAATACACAGAGGAACACATATACCACCGTGACTGTTGCCAGAGGTTTACAATGAACCTGTCCCGATTGAAATCATCACCTGTCTTGTCAGAACTTACAACATGTGTACCTCGAACTTCGTGCCGACCTTCTGATGAATCAGATAAGGTTCATTTCAAGCCTGACTCCATCTTTTGCAACAAAGAAGGATGAAAGAAAATTAAACAAAAGGGAGTATGGACCACATAAGGAACTTCGAAGTTTGAATATGAATAATGGAAATCATTCCTAAAATAGCTGAAAACATACAATCATGTCGGCACTGGTGCATAGCATATCGGAGAGTTCAAACGCATCGCGAACTAAGATTATACCGTATCGGGATTGCGACGGTAAATAGCCTTGGGGAGAACATTGATGTATACAATATCATTTTGATTTCCAGTTATACAGTATTACTATGAAAATATATCTTATTGCGTCTAAAGTGATTATGCAATTCTACCTTTTGGTTCGTTTTCTTCGACAACAGCAACACCAACAACACAAGAAGCAGCAACAGGAACCGAGGAATGCAGGTAGGATTATTATCAAGAAGATGCCGTCAAACCCATACATTACTATTGCTATCCAGAATCCTGTCAAGTAAACAAAAGATAAATGCGTAAAACTTCACACGCTCTTTGATTGCTTACCTCTATGCCATCGTAGCATCATATTCACCCCGGTTTATCAGTCCTGTACGAAGCAGCTCGTTCCAGCGAGTGATACTAGACATTGCTTAAGACTTATAACCAATCAGCTGCTATACCTTTTACCATTTTGTGTTTAGTATGTCTGCACCAGGCTGCCTCTAATACAGTATCGGTGTGTGTGTGTGTGTGTGTGTGCTAGAACATTCGGACGACAAAAATCATTGACTGCGTGCCTGCTAATCGAGCCCAAAACACGCTGGGAATCCCATTGTATTCTAGTTTTGGCGGATATTCTGGCATGTACTCTCCCAGGCGCGGTGTTTGCACTTTCAGCACTTCCATTACTTAGGCTTCATTTTTATGTTTCGCAACTTATTGCTTCCCTCCTTACCTTCGCAACCTTGTTTCTGACCGTCTCCCAATCCCACAACGATTGCATGGCACTGGCGGAATTGTGCCCTTTCTCGTCATTTGTCTGAGAAACTTGCAGTACTCATTCATACATGAAGCCCACACTCATAAAATCTGTCACAGAAAAGTCACCTACAGTTATTGTACCCATACATTATCGTGTCGCACGCAACACCGGTATATCTTCGTCAGGTTTTTTATATAATTTTTTTTATAGCTCAAAGTAATTCGCCTGGGATCAAGTATTATTACCCAAATACCCACTTTACTACTACTTCATCTGAAACGAATGGCAAGTAAACATCATGCCTAGGTAAGTAAACATCAGGCTGATGTATAATCATATTAATTAGACTATTTTGCGTTGTATATAGTAGGACGCGTGACACTTTATGTTGAAAAAGGATTGCATTGTAAAACTCCCAGTTCGAGTCGGCTGACTTGGTAAAGAGCGCTTTGGACCATTTGGACCAGCCCATGAGTGGGTGGGTAGGTGGGGGACCGACTGGTCCAAAAACAATAGTGTTAAGGCCCCTGAGAGTTTGGAACCAGTCCCAACCCAGGGGCGGCAAATTTCCCAGGGGGACGACTATTAATTCCCCTCACAAAAATGCTTTTAAAACAGGTATCCAGCGAATGCCCCAACAAAGCTACTTTTCACCCTGTCGAGCCTTCTCACCCACCCCACCCACAAGTGGGCCTTAGCGGCACTCCACATTTATTATATGTTTGAGACAGATGTTGATAATAAAGTTCTTCATTTGTTTAATAACAATAGCACAGATGTAGATATATTTGTAAAAAACAGATGTGATATAAAAAAAAAATTTAGTTTGGTATTTTACGGTACAGCAACACATGAAGGTTACATCGCGCCAAGGTAATTGCAGTAAAGTGCCTTACTCAGTGACACGCTACGTTAACCAACATGGGCTGATCCGATGGTAGGATTTCGATCCAGCAACATATGCTTATCTTCATACGCGCTTCTCTTCTTGATTTCTATTACAGCTAAATATATGAAATGTCTTACAATTTTATCTTTAAAAGTTCATTAAGAAGTTTTGTGCAGTTTGTGACAAAAAAAAAAGGATGTAATAGAATTAGTGAATTGTATTATATTATTATTATTAGTATTATTAAGTATTATTATTATTATTATTATTAGTTTTAATAGTAGTAATATCATCACTACTCTACGACAACAGCAGCAGCAGCAACAACAACAACAACAATTACTACTACTACTATTCCTGCTATGGAAATTGAAAGTGATGGGTTGGTATAGCCATCTCTTGGGATTTTAACAAGACAGAGAGACTGACAAATACACATATAATCACAGACAAACCCGCACTTTTTAGAACTGGGAACGCTTTAAGTTCTTAGGTATGATTTTTTGTTTAAGTGTATTTTTAGAACTTAGTACCGTGGAAATTCTGATTCAATTTTATACAGCGATAGAAAGGAAGGACTGATGACCTCATTTCAGAAAGTCAGCAGCAATATTCTTACACCTTGTCAAAAAATAAGGAGTGTGCCCCGTATCTTTTCTTTTCTCTGTGTTCATAGTTATTATTGCCACTGAGAGAGAGAGAGAGAGAGAGAGAGAGATATGCATTTTGCCTATTACTTCTATTTCAGTGTCTAAAATGACTCGGCTTCATCTTGCAGGAAAAATAAGAAGCTAAACCAAATGGTCAGTAGAAGACACGCTGAAATTGAAACGTGTATATCAGGACTATTTCAACACAGATGAATTGAAGGGATCTCTACCAAGTAAAACAAATGTTATCCCCAATTTGTAAGAAATCAGGAAATATCTTGTACTAGCAGATTGTCTGTCTGTACATTCATCTGTTAGTGATGTAAAGTAGCTGCTACTAAATATACACTGTCTAAGATATGTGGGTGTTATGTAGATCTTCACACCAGTTGTTGAGTTTTGATATTATATATGTGTGTATGTATTTACACCCCAGGCATGGGGTGAAGGGGATGGGGATAGTTACTAACTCACAACCAAAGGGAAAATAATATAACAATAGCATTTTCCATAAATTTGGCTGTCCATCTGTTCAACCATAGACGATGTGATTAATTTCACTGCAGTCGTTTTTCTCAAGCCCAATTGGTGGATTACCCATGGATAGAAGTTGAACTCCATTGCAAGATCAAAGGTCAAGACGACTGGGATTACCTATACTCAATTTTCCTTGAACATCACAGCATACATTTTGGCAGTGGCAGTTCCCAGTTAATTATCTTGGCCACTGGTCAAAGATAAAAGTAAATTGAGCTGAAATTGTTATTTTGGTTTCCATGTGAAAAAGTTTCAAAATCCTTTTTTTCCCCATCAAACTCAATAGATAGGCAACACTTACGCAGGGGCAGCTAGCTCCGTATTGATTGTTTTAAAAGGTTTTTATTTTGAAGTTGCTTTTTTATAAGAAGATCAGCTTGTTCAAAGAATGCTTACAATTGCGTGCAACGGAACTACAGTTTCTCAAGCAAATTACAAACATATCAGTTGCACATTGTGATATATCTTTGTTGAAATGCAAATTTCGACAGATCGGCAGTAAAAAAAATCATCTTTAAAAGAAGACTTTTTATTGTTTTGCTCATATACTGACTACTGGCCGAGGACCAGATACCGCTAACGTCATATTTCACGCGCTCGCGTGCGTTTATTTTTACTTTTCCTTTTTGCATACAATAATTTATGACCAGTTTCCTTCAAGCCAGGGGGAAAAAAAATTCAATCTATAAAGGTAAGAAAAATATTGTTGGAAAACCCCTATGACCTAGACTCGAAGCTATCAACACCGTAAAGGATCTCACCTTATTCAATAAATTTCACTTCCAGAAGTATGTGACCTTCTGTAACAAAATATTGGATATAGGGCCTCAGATCCAAGCAGACGACATTGATCCTAAAACCTTGCATATACTTTTTATTTACCAATACATGTGCCCTCCAAAGAATAACGTATAAACTTAACCACCAATGTGTGTAATATATACACTAAGGTATCTCTCGATGATACATTAATATGGCGGCACAAACAAATAGTGAAATACAGCGTTTTCATACGAGGGTAACTCCGGTCATAAATAGTTTCTTGTAGAGTGGTCATAACAAAAACGTTTAAATAGAAAAGGGATATAACCCGTACCAAATAAACAAACTCATTATTCACTATTAAGTTGTTTCCCATTTTTTAAAAGACACACACACGCACACACACACACACACACACACACTATATATATATATATATATATATATATATATATATATATATATATATATATATATATATCACCACCTAACCTTGTACAATAATTGATATTCATGTTGACATTGCTAGATATTTATTTTATGACATTAACTGAAGAAGAAATAAGAGGAAGCATTGATTTATCATTTGAAAAATCTAGCAACTTTGAAGCAACTATAATACATAAGAGTGAGCTATAAGCTTATTAATATATATATATATATATATATATATATATATATATATATATGTGTGTGTGTGTGTGTGTGTGTGTATATATATATATCAGTTCATATACAAGATAATACCTTTTATCACGAGATAGACAAATTATATGAAATATTAAATATACTTTGAATGAAATTAATCTTTTACTGTAGATCAAATGGCAAAGCGTATGCGGTATCAGTATGAGCTCTTGTCTGCTGTCTCCTCTGTAAAGAAGTCACAGCTCACTTGCAGTCAGGCCTGCAGGGATTTCAATATTCCACTAAAGACCATTGAAGACACTATTAAAGGTCGGCATAGAAAGCATGTCCCTGGACCAAGCAGAATGCTGGGTGTAACTGAAGAAAACACTTTAGTTACCTACATGAAGTATATGCTGTATCAGGGGCTCCCAATGACAAGGGCTATTGCTAGAGGATACATTTGTTCTGTTATGAAAAAAAAAAAATGGAAGACCATCACAATTCAGTTCAAAGAAAGGTCCATCCAATAAATGGTTTAGAAATTTCTTGAGCCGGTATCCATAACTCACTGACAGACAGCCAGAACGACTGGATAGGGGAAGGTCACGTATGTCAAATGAAAACGTCATCAGCAGTTATTTTGCACTTTTGAGTAGTCCAATCAAGGAGATGAGTTTAGAAAGAAGCCAGGTAGAATATTCAATTGTGATAAGACAGGTTGGAGTGGAAAGGAGAAGTCACGACAAAAAGTCACTGGTGTGAAGATCCATCACACATCAGCAAGCTCTATTATCATCAGGACACATCAGCGCCCACATTTGTATGGCTGCAGATGGTAGAGTCCTTCCTACTTTTTTAATTTTTGAAAAATCATTCCCCATACTGCATATAAAGATGGCATTCCAGGTAACTGACTCTGTGGAACATCAGAGTCTGGATACACGGACAGAGATCTTTTTCTGACGTGATTTAAAGACCTGTTCATTCCTAATTGTGGGAAAGATCGCCCGGTGGTACTGGTGATGGATAACCACGACAACCATATCAACCTGGAGATAGTTAAGTTGGCCAGAGAAAACCTGATTGACCTGCTTAGACTTCCTCCTCATACTACTCACATTCTGCAACCTTTAGATGTTGGATTCATGGGGCCTCTAAAGATGAAACTCAGTTAAATCGCTCTGAACCTTGGATTCATCAACCAGAATCAAACCATCAGTAAAGGCTAGGTTTTCGGTAATTTTGTCTTATGCAGTTGATCATATGTGCTCTCCGACAAAAATTAAGGATACTTTCAGGAAGTCAGGCCTGTATACTGTGAATCCAGATGCAATTGACAAAACTCAAGTTATGCCATCACAATTCATCTCACAAGCTACCTCTAACCAGCTCCCATTAACATAATCTGAAAATGTCCCAGCAAGATCTCCAGATCTGAAGACATCAACTGTAGAACCAACACCTTCAACATCTTCGAATACAACTTCATCATCTGCACTATGAACATTCAATTATTCCTGTAACACATGTGGATCTTATTTAAGAGGGAATTCCCTAGTGAAGGAAGGGCTTATCCCAGAAGCCTTGTCTGAGCTCTTTCCTCCAGTGCCTGCAAAGCCCCAAACAGCAAAAAGAATATGCATCACTGAGGCAAGAGTGATAACAAGTGATAACTTTTATCAGCAGCTGGTTAACATAACTGAATAAGAAGAAAGAAGAAGAACACAGATTGAATGTAGGAAAAGACAAAGAGAGGAAAGAAAGAAAGAGAGAGAAGCAGAGAAAGAAAATAAAGGAAAATACCAGGATAAAAGAAGGAAGACATCAAACAAGAATAACGAGAAAGATGTATGTGAGATATCTAAAGAGGCCGAACCACATAGTATTGATGATAATACAGATTTAAACTGGATTTGCTGTGATTTATGCGAGAAATGGTACCACCTGGCCTGTGTTGGATTAACAAACGAGGAAGACACTGATGACACCTACTGTATCCGCACCTCTAGTTCTACCAAATCTACATAAAAATAAACAAAAAGAACATTTTATACATGTTTTAATTTATATTTTAAACATTTATTTCTTGTTACTTTTTCAATATTTTTGCAAATTACTGAATCGGAATTTACAAGAGTGCAGTTCATTTATATAATGGAAAAAGAGGATACAGTCAACCATCAGATTAAAAGATATAAAGGTATGTGATATGTACAAATTTATACACCTCTCTCGGGAATAACGGTGCTTGGCGGTAACTGGTACTGTCACTGAGAAAAACGGGACTCGTTAGTAGGGATACTTTACGATGTTTCTTCAAGGCATGACTGTACGTTTTTCATTAATTTTCTGTTTGATATATTTGTACATTAGGTCGAGACTCCTAAGCTGGAGTTCAAAAATTTAAGATATTGTGCATTATAAGAAACGCGTTAACAAACCCTCAAAATATGGCGGTAACTGGTCCCTTGACAGTAAGGTTCCTTGTTTCAAATAAAATTAAAGCATCAAAGGGGCATACTCTGTATTTGTTGTTGAGAAACCCCATAAAAATGTTAATATACAAGATGAGTTAAAGTAATGCTTATAACTGGGAATTTACGATTAAAGTTTAAACATTAAAGTAATGTCTACCTAAGATCAAATATTGTAATATTTTGTCACAAATATCAACAGAATAATAATAATAATAATAATAATAATAATAATAATAATAATAATAATAATAATAATTATAAGAAGACGAAGAAGAATGTTCTATCTAAATAAATACAAATATGGATCCTTGCCGTTGTTGATCTCAAAATAACATAAGTGATGTCAACCATACACTGAAGAAGGCAGGCATAATTGATAATTTCATATTATAGATACCTGCAATTTTCTTATCATTTCGCTGTTGCAAATATCATGACATTACTGAATAATTTGGTAAAAATGGATATTATTACATCGAACACATGCTCTCATTGACATAGTATTGTCTTTCTTTCTTTCCATTTTGTACGCACCAATCGTCTTTAGAAGGTATCTGCCACAGCCACCCCTTTCTTCCCCTAGTTTTCTGCAGTCAACCAGATCGATGCGGAAGTATGGGCGTTAAACTTGATATCTGTCATTAATATCTAGATACTACACTTTAATTTTGTGAAAAGTATAGACGACCTATAATGTATTTGTCAAGAATGCTTAGAGAAGTATATAATTGGGTAATAGTCCATCCTTTTGCCTCGCAAGTAAAGAATAAAAAAGGTGAATTGTACGACAAAATGACCCTTTTTACATGTCTCACAAGGGAAAACTTTAAGGGAATATTCAACTGAGAAAATACTTTTGTCTGAAATAGCAACCCTTAAAATATTCTTTTAAGTTTTTAGTATATTAATAGAACAGTTTAGGTTTATCCCGGTCTTCGCTAACACTGCATTAGCCTTCCAACATTTTTGGCTGTTTTGTATGTTACTTTTTGCCCAACATCCCCAACATCCCTCGAATTTAGTAGTGGTCTTTTTATAGAAAAATAAGTAGATAATAGGACTTTTCATCTCTTTTTTTTTATTTTTTACCTTATTCGATTGTCTTACGGAAACATTTCTTTTCTATCTACACCAAGTTTTTAATGCCTTTTCTCCACGATGTACAATTTGTTGTGCTCTTTCGATAAATGTCAACGTACCAAAACAAAACTGTCTAGTCTTTTTTTTTTAGTCAAGTTCATTTTTACTGGGCAATCCTTTTTTAAAAAAGAAAACTTTACCTGAATACTTACAGCCTGACTTAGAGTTTGGTGCTTAAGATGTGGGTCAGACTTGCTATTATTAAGTGGACTGCTATGTACAAATGTTGATAACTGAAGGTAGAAGCTAAATATGCAGTTAGGCATGCAATGCATAATGTTTGATTTTCAACTGTCCAAATGTAGAAAATGAGATCAGACCTTTTTTAGCATATTTGATGACGTCAGTTGTGCTTAAAAAAGTCACAGATGCCGAATGACTCTTTTAGTATAATATAGGTTGTTTCTTCCTTTTAAGGAGTTACCTTCCCACGGTAGGCAATTTGATAATAGTTCACAGTAAAAACATATCAGCTCTTTATTACTTTTTAGCTGATAATAGTTATGATAAAATAATAAAACGTAATAATAATAATAATAATAATAATAATAATAATAATAATAATAAACACTTCATGCTACGAATTTATATAAAAAACACAATTTGATATCAATTCATTGAAAACTATTTTTTTACAATCAGTTAAACTCAGAGAAGTGCTTATTGAGCTATATAATGTATACTAAAATAACTATCATGGGGAGACAATCCCTTGCTGTCAACGGGTATAAACTCGTTGTACCAACGGGTCTAACCCGTTATGGTGGATAATCCTAAGCTAGTTTTGCTACTATAAAGGGTATAACCCGGGATGGTGGATAATCCTAAGCTAGTTTTGCTACTATAAAGGGTATAACCCGGGATGGTGGGTCATCCTGAAAAAAAAATATTTTAAGGGAGGTAACTTATATAATACGCTATTTTTAAAGAAAAAAAAAAACATGATATGTGTCCATTATTGCATACTTTGGTGAGGGCACTGCTGAGGTTTGCATAGACCTTCTTATACATTTTGCAAATTGGTTTTCGCAGTTATTAGAAATATTATGATACTTCTTTAATATTAAAATATATATGAAAGTGGTTGATTTGATACAAACAAATAAATGACTAATCCAGTCAGTAATTAAAAATGTATTAACCAAATATTCATACAGGTTTTCTATTTTCAGTATAATTTTTTTTTTTTTTTTATTTAAAAAAAAATATATATATAAACGTTGTTTATATTCATATATCTGTTTTTCCTTTTCCTTGTTGCTTTTGTATTTCGTTCATTTATTTTATCATTTTGCTTGGTTGTGCTCTGATTTGTATATCGATTTTCACCTCTTTATTTATGGGAAAAATGTAGACCAGAACATTCAGTAGATAAAGTGCTTTAACAGTTATTCTTGTGTAAGTGCTTTAACAGTTATTCTTGTGTAAGTGCTTTAACAGTTATTCTTGTGTAAGTGCTTTAACAGCTATTCTTGTGTAAGTGCTTTAACAGTTATTCTTGTGTAAGTGCTTTAACAGTTATTCTTGTGTAAGTGCTTTAACAGTTATTCTTGTGTAAGTGCTTTAACAGCTATTCTTGTGTAAGTGCTTTAACAGTTATTCTTGTGTAAGTGCTTTAACAGTTATTCTTGTGTAAGTGCTTTAACAGCTATTCTTGTGTAAGTGTTTTAACAGTTATTCTTGTGTAGTTCAAGTTAAGGTCCTCATTATCCCTTATGATCTAAACATGTGTTGGTGATTTCCCCCTTAACTGGATAATATTAGTAGTATTACTGCGTATTTTGACTGCTTTGATTGCTTTTATACTAATCTGCCTATTCAGTTGCATTTAGTTTGATGGTTATAACTGTTAAACAGCTTAAAGTTTTTAATTTACTTTGAATGTGCATTTGTGTGTGTGCGTTTGTAAAAGGTGCAAAACGGGAACATCGGTGAGAATACACACCAACATACTGGGGACACACCTCAAAACGGGAACATCCCCTTTTTGTAATAGCGGCAGATATGAATTGGCACGGCCTTACTTAGTTATAAAAACCTTGATATGAGAATATCTGAGTATGTCCCCGTTTGGTCGGTATATTTTCACATCATACCATACGCACGTCCCACTCAACTCAAAACATCGTGTGTATCAATCTAAAAACTGAGTCCCCGTTTACGAAGTAAAATTCTCATTAGTCAGCTCCGCTGCCTTCTCGCGCACTTTGGTATTGAAGATGTAACAGGATTCAAATCAGGAATGTAAGGATGCAACACATATGTAATATATTTTCTTGTTAACACAGAGTAGAAGATCGATTATGTGTTTATTAATGGATAGCCCACCGTTCATAACATACTTTCGCCAACTTAGACAAATCGGGAAATAATGATAACTGAATAGACGATTTTGCAAATATAGTGAACACCACTTTTTTCAAATTAATTAATAAGATTTATGCAGATATTCTTCAGAGAAATTACGATGGTCAAGAGACTCTAGCCATTCTCTGTATCTTTTAGTTAAATGTGAGCAACCTGCGTTTCGTAAATAAATACATCGCAAAATACGAATGCTTGAAATGTAGTTAAAATATGATTGGAGTAAACAACGCTATATCAAAGATTGATCTTGTCTAATTGTAAGAAAGTGTGTTATGATTTGAGTTTTCATTAAGAAATTGTAACAAAGGTGCTTTGGTATTTTGCATGCAGTTTAAATATTTGTCTCCATTAAGTTACTACTATTGGTAATACTACTACTACTACTACAGTCATCTTCATCATCATTATCATCACCACCATAACCACCACGACCACCGCCACCATAATTATTATCATGATTATTGAAAATGAGCGTAACAATGTATTTAGATTAATGAAGTAAATAATAATAATAACCGTTCCTTGCCTCCATTTTACACCGTCCGAAGTAAATCTGACAAGTCAGTCTTGAAATAATTGGAAAAAATAGCTTTTTGTAAAAAAAATTTACATGGTACCAGTCACGACATAAAAAATAAAAAAAATAAAACAGTTTTCATAATTATATTTAGTGTTTCTCAATGTATCTTCAACATGCAAGCATGCAGTAGTACAAATAATGTAAAGCAAAATATGCGTGATTCTTGCTGATTATAAGTTAAATTGTCTAATGTTAGCTTTCTTTTTTCTTTTCTTTTTTCATTCTATCTTTCTTTTATTTCTCTCTTTCTTTCTAATTCCATTTAGTCCGTACTTTTTATATTTTCTATATTTTTAGCTCTACTGGTCATAGAGCAGAAGAGCTTATGGGATGGTCCGTCGTTTGTCGTCCGTCCAAGTTTGTTATCGCTACTCCTCCTAAACAGGATTCCCTTGAAACTTTACACACACATTCATCGCATGGTCAAGTTGATCCTAAATGAGAATGGTGCTGCTCAGACATCCAATATGGTTGCCACAGCAGCCATATTGAAAATTTTCTCATCGCGACTCCTCCTGAATATATGGTCATATCAACATGGAGTTTTCACTAAAAGACGTCTTATGAAGACTAGTTGGTTCTAAATAAAAATGTTGCCGATCTAACGTCCAATATGACCGCCACTGCAGCCATCTTCAAAATCTTGTTATCGCTAATCCTCCTAAATGGATGGTCATATCAGTATGGGGTTTTCACTAAAAGACTTCTTATGATGTCTAGTTGGTTCTAAATAAAAATGGTGCCGATTTGACATCCATCTTGAAAAGAGATATGAGTTAACTCAGTACATTTTACTTCACGTATAATATTGAATCCTTTGATCCTACCGCCAAGGGGGCCGGGGTTTATTCAGAAATGTATTTGCCTTTGCATGTGAAAGCAATTCAAACTGACTCAGAGAGCTCACAAAGTAAGATTAATTACCATATTCGTGCAAACATCCTTGCAAAAAGTATTGATTATCTTTCAACTTATTTGAACAAGGGAGCAGTTAAGTTGCGTTGTTAATCTAAACACGCACTATGGACTGCAATACAAATCCAAACTATTTTACTGAACAAGTAGGGACTAAGCAACGCAATATATCGATTTAGATTCTTGTGTTTAATATTTGATATAAGAAAGGTGCGTGGGTCTCCCATGAATCCTTTCATTTACTTACAATAATACATTATACTGGATACAGTTGAATTTTATTTTAATTGCTCGAGTAGTACCATGCTTTGTTATACCGTAGCATAGCCAGTGAATGGAGTATATATCTAGATTAAAAGGTAGCCAGGGTAGCTCAGTTGCCAGAGCGTCGAACTCGTAATATAATACAGCAGGTTCGATACCCATGCAGGCCAGCCCGGGTCGGCTGCTTCCGTTACATATAGAAAAGGAATTGAACAAAATATTTTTGAAATTTATTTGAAGTGGTAAAACCGAAAGGGTACAAAGAGATACTCTTATATCCCCATCTGCAGATGGTGGTCTATGCATGGTTCATGCTCATTCTTTTATTCAATACATTCAGATCACTTGGATTAAACGGCTTCTGTCAAATGAAGAAGGACTTTGAGAAAATATGTTATAAAACTAATTTTTTTAAATTTGGAGGTATCCAGATATAAAAACTAGAAAACAAAATTAACAGAGGTTGGTAAAATGTATTAGTAATAAATTTTGGCTGGATGTTAATCATGCCTTAGCTATGTGGAAAATGGAGCCCTCATCAGTGAACGAATACTTGTCACACGAAATTCAAAATTTTGCTGATATTAATAACTTTCATTCCTATATAAAATGGGGTTCAAACATCTCTTTGATAGCCAGTGATCGTTACTAAATTTTGAAGGACTACGTCAAAAGGCTTACACTAATAATTTTATTTAATATTTCTTAATTATTTTAAAAAATATCTGGTCACTGGAAAGAAAGATTAAAACTTATAACAACAAGGAAACACTCTTATAAATGTAAATTCAGACAAAGGTTTGCTCTCAGCAAATAAGAATTTAAAATATGTATATTAAGATTCGGTAAAGAATAAAATAAATAAATCTTATGGAAAACACTAGGCTTGGTTCAGGCAATTAAGGTGCTGAATGATTGATCAATACTGGAAAACAAAAATTCCTCTAATTTTAGCTACGAAGTGCACCAAAGATACAAATTTAATCGCCTTTCAGTTTCAATTCATGCATAGAATTATTGTAAAACAATCAATGTTTGAAAAGAAGAAAGAAAAACTTCATTGATGATGATACATGTACTTCTGTAAACAAGCAGTAAAAAATATTGAACACTTATTTTATGATTGTTCAGTTATTGACGATTTTTTAAAATCCTTTATTACATGGATTAGAATTATATACCAAATATTACGATTTCCAAAAGCGATATAATTTTTGGAAATGACAACTTTGGTGATATAAATAATTTTTTTCATTCTGATTGCAAAATATATAATTTATAGGTCACTCTGTGCTTTAAAGAAAACAAATAAATTGCAAGTTACAAAAGCAATATTTTTATACTGCAACAAAAATGGAAACATATTTAGCAATGCTGTCTAAAAAAACGTTTATGTTTGAGAAAAAGTGGACCCTTTTATTTAACTTTAACAGTTTGTAGAAAACCACAGCTAACCATGTATCTACTACTGAATTTTGTAATTTTTGTATCATTTCCCAATCTGGGAAACACCCTATTGTCCTTGATGCATGTTAAAACTCATGTATGTTCTTCTTTTGTTTCTGACTCTGTGTGTGTGTTTGTGTGTGTGTGTGTGTGTGTGTGTGAGAGAGAGAGAGAGAGAGAGAGAGAGAGAGAGAGAGAGAGAGAGAGAGAGAGAGAGAGAGAGAGAGAGATATGTATTTGTATTCCTTAGTATAGAATGTGTAAACTAAGAGTCAGGACTTCTCAACTGTAATGCATAACTCCTACAACACTGTGTCAGATAGTCTTAAAGGGAATTAGTAAAATCCTAACAGTCAAGTTTAAAATAAAATGCAATACATAAACAGGGAATTCAATGAATTTTTGTTAATAATTTACATTTACTTATTAATTTGAACAGCGATTCAAACCACGTGCTGATTTTCCTCTATAGTCTTTCCCACGAGTCATTGCATACCCCCCCCCATACCCTCCCCCCCCCCGAAAAACAAAGAAAAAGAAACCCTCTTGATTAAACGACAGAACATCTTCAGCGTGCTTTTCCCCAGCGGAAAACGTACTTCAGAGTCATTTTGTTTCCTCAAAGCAAAAACTGTCCTGGAATTTCTTGTCCCCTTAGAACATCCGCAGAAAGTGTAAATTTGTCTAAACGTCTGTGATATCCGCAAACAATATCTTTCAATACAATACCTCTCATGTATGCATGACTGTTTATATCTTTCAATACAATTCCTTTCATGTATGCATGGTTGTTTATATATTTCAATACAATACCTATCATGTATGCATGGTTGTTTATATCTTTCAATACAATACCTTTCATGTATGCATGGTTGTTTATATCTTTCAATACAATACCTTTCATGTATGCATGGTTGTTTCTTACGATGAGCACAATAATTCTGAGCGTTTAAAGTCTGACAGCTTATTTCTACATTTTTAATGTTTAGTTTTCCTCTAATTTACTCTTTGTGTTTTGTTTAAAAATAAATGACTATCTCTGGTTTAAATATAGTTTATTTTCTAAATTATGCAAAAGGGGTCGGGCTCACAACATTAGATAAGTCCTTCCCCATACAAATATAGTGGTTCAAATTAATCAAACATGACAAGCGGCAGGAGAAATAAGAACACACGAGAAATATATATATATAAAACATACAAAAATCAACAACAACAAATTAGGTGTGCTAATAATTAAAGGATAAAGGTTCGAAAAAAGGAAAAAAGAACAGAGATATCCAAGGTAAGTAAACAATGATGTCACCAAACTTCGAAAGGAATAGCATATAATATGTAATGCACTTATATCACTATCGACTGGTCAATGTACAGTCTGGGAAAGAGTAATATTAATAATAACAAGAATCTCTTTATATTTAGAAACCAAGGAAGAAACGCTAGTTGAAACGTATCGTATCCTTAATCTATTGTTGAAACAACTTAAAGATATTCAAATTTTGCTCAGTTGCAAGTTCAGATGTGCCAAATAAAAGAGTGTTTGTAGAGATTGGGACGAGGATTCCGATAAGACTAAGTATGAGATTTTGCCTTTGAATTATGAACTGATTACAAATGAAAATATAATTATGTGCACTTTCTGCTTCTACCCCACAGTTGCATAAGGTATTGTCTATCAGGTGATTGTCATACTGATCTTTTTTGAGGTCGCTACATTCGTTTCTAATCCTAGTATGAATAATAAGATATTTGCGATCACCAGATAGATAATACGAAAAATCGCTGTTGTTTAGCGGGGTAATATACTTTTTAAATTTTAAGAAATCGCTTTCCGATTTTAAATTTTTAGGATGGGTATTCCATATGAGAATAGAAGAGCTAATGATAGATTTTTTTAATTTCAAGTCTGGCATTTAATATAGAGAAGTTTTGTAGATTGCGTAAATTGTATCTTGACGTTTCTCCCACCAAAGGAGGAAGGAGTTCATTTAAAGAACTTGGTGAATCATTATAAATAATTTTATGAAAAGTGCAGAGTTTGTGAGATTTTCTTCTTTCTGGGAGCGGGGGCCAGCCGCATTCATCATAAATATTGCGTGCGTGGGCACTCCTGGTTAGACCGGTGACTATCCTAACAGCCTCTAACTGTAATCTCTCTAATCTATCTGAGTCTGCTTTTTGAACGTCCATCCGAAACGACATCTGCATATTCTAATATAGGTCTAACATATGATTAGTTAATTGCATCTAAGGACTCAGTTTGTATTTGAATGATCTTAAAATATTTAGTAATTTAGATGCTTTCTAAAGTATATTTTCCATATGTAGACTCCAAGTGCATGTATTGCTAAGTGTATGGCCCAAACGTTTATGATTGTCAACAAAATCAAGTGATTCATTTTGGAACTTCATTTTGGGAAAGAGTGGGTTATTCTTTTTGTTGAAAAACATGACTTCGGGTTTTGCTCGGTTGAAGCTTGCTAACCATTTATTTTGACCAGTGATGTAGAGTTTATAAGTCCGCTTTGAGTATATATTGGATATCTTGCATACTTCTAGAAGCATCAGAGAGAAAACTGTCGTAGGCAAAAAGTCTGGTGAGACTAAGTAGATCATCAGGAATATCACTAATATATGCAAGAAACACTAACGGTCCTAGAACTGAACCCTGCGGCATCCTACCTGAAGCAGACTGATTCTGCGGTTTTCACAACAATAGTTTTTGTTTGATCGGAAAGATAGTTGATGAACCAGTTAATTAGATATGACTCTATTCCATAGCTTTTAAGTTTATGGAAAAGACCTTTATGCCAGACTCGGTCGAATGCCTTCGATACATCGCAAAAATATTACACACTTCTTCTCTACGATCGAGTGCTTCACAAATACTATGATACATATCTATCAGTTGGTATACGGTTGAGTGGTTTGGAAGAAAGCCCGATTGACATTGGTAAATAAGATCATTATCATGCAAGTAATTGTATACATGTTTAAAAATAACCCTTTCCATGATTTTTCCTACATAGCTAAGTAAAGAAATGGGTCTGTAATTGGTGGGATACTTTTTTCTATCTTTCTTGTGTATTTGTAATACTACCGTTTTTTTCCAAAGAACGGGAAACAATTTTCTCATTAAGAGATCTGTTGAATAAAATCCATTACTATCTACCTATAAGTTTATTTGAAAATGTAAGTTTATCTTCGCATTCATTCAATTTTTCCCATTCAAAATTTGAAATCTGTATAACAGTCCACCTATCTATCTATTTATCTATATGTCTGTCTGTCTCGCTCTCTTTCACTATATCCCAGATACTAGTAACCTGTGCATCATACTAAATCTATATAGGTTGATTTTTATCGAGTGTTGTTATAGCATCATTTATTCGCCAATTCAAAGGCTACAAATAAAAAATAAAAAAGAAGAAAAAAAAGCGAAGAGATACTAACATTTTCAAATAACCTAAACTAAAACAATCCAATATTCATGAAGGTAAAATATTTTTCAATTTTGCACATTTTCGGGAAAGAATATATTTAGATTTAAATAAAACAATAACTTAAATATGGACCAGGTTGTGGAACTTATCCTTGTGATAATCAATATAGTTTTAATATCATGCATGAACATCTATATGTTATACATGTACAACTACATGATCAGTTTTGGACCCCTGGTGTGTGTGTGTGTGTGTGTGTGTGTGTGTGTGTGCTTCGAGGTGCGGGCTGGATCGCTCTGAAAGAAGGAAGTTTTCTCCACGGAAAAAACACGTCAGTGTTAAGATTCTTTTTGTGGAGAGTGAAATGATCTAGACGGGGTGTGGTGGGCCAGTAGGTGGATGGGATGGCCTTGTAATACCAGCACAGTTGGGATGACAGCTTTGTAGTTATTATGATCATACTCTTCACTCACGGTTCAGCAAACATATTTAACTGATAATCCGTTTACGTTCCCTTAGAGAAAAATCCTAGTCAGTGCAAAATTTACACAGCAATAACAACAACATTAAGATTAACGACAATAATACGAAACAACAGCTACAACTGCAACAATAATTATAGCAACTTCAATGGTTCAACATTGAGTATCTCCACGCTTTCCATTGCATATTCCAAATCTGCGACAATTTGCACCTCTTCCCGGTATTCACACCCACCCCAAGACCATGATCCAAGGGTCAAAATCCAATACCCGTTGTATATATTATGTGTGTTCTCATGCCTTGACTGAATACATAAGGTCTTCATAAAAACAATTGTACAAACTACATGTATTTTATTTGTATGTAATACAATCTGGAATGTAGGTCGGGGTATTATTAGAGGTAAGCCAGGGGATACTCATAATACAAGAATCTGAATTTAGCATTAGTACATAGAGTTTCTAGTTTCAATAGGAATGCTATTCCATAATTTGGAGCTGACATAGCAGCACATACAATCATACCGATCTCTCCGGTTGACTAGATCCTAATATGTATGCTAATGACCAGTCAAACTAACAGGGATATGTTTTGCGAATTGACAAGAATATTGATTCGGGTGTGTAAGTTACCTGCTCTGTTATGAGAAGAAACTAAATAAATGTCATTATTCTATATATTAGCCAAATGTGTCCCAAGTCTATGCTGTATCATTTATCACGTAATTAATCTCTTATAGATAGAAAAGCACAAACAAAAGTTGAAGTGTAAAGTCACGCCTGTCAAAGGTTGAATTTGTGCATATTTATATATGTTTGTCTCTCAAAGGTTGCATCTGTTATCAAACTATACTGTATCCCCAGAAGGTTGATGCTTTTCATGAAAGATATTAAAGTCCCCAAAAGGTCGATATTCTTAACAAAAAACATTTGACTTTTGGGAGACGTACTTTGGAGGACTATATATATATATATATATATATATATATATATATATATATATATATATATATATATATATATATATATATATATATATATATATATATATATATGTATATATATATATATATATATATATATATATATATATATATATATTCAACAACTTATGTGTTTATAGAGAAATCAGTACATACTTTTGTACATTGCTTACAGACATCTTTTATGTTATTATGCAATGAGAAATTTCACATATATACGCGATTAAGTGCATGTCCCCCAATGGTTCAATTTCATGCACTGGTGCCCGAATGGTAGCATTCGTGAATATATATATCTATCTATATATATATATATATATCTATATATATATATATATATATATATATAGAGATATCTATATATATATATATATGCAGACAAGGGATGTGATATGATAAGAAACACAGTTTCTTACAGACAAACATCAGTAGCTACAAACAAATGGGGTATATGAGAGAGGATATGATAACAAACATACTTTCTTACAATTTAACACTAACACGTACAAACAATCTGATACGAGAAGGAGGGAAAATGGTTGAATTTGTTTTAAAAAAATACATAATAACACAATTACACATCGACACGGACAAACATAGAAGATGGCAATAATGACGAATATTCTCTTTTCCAGAATAATTGGGTGGCTCGGAAAGGCCGTTGGTTTTGTTCTTAGAGGGACCGTTGCTTTTAGCGACCAGGACAGCTACACCTGCGATGCCGGCTCCACAACATCGACCGCTCTTGAACCATATTTCTGGTGAGCATGTTCCCAGGAAGAATGAGAGCTTAAAATAAAGCTCGTCTCCCTCAGCTTCCCAATTTTTTTCTTGCGGTTGCGTCAGCTACTGCAGTTTTTGTTGTTGCTGCTTGTCGGTAGTGTCAACCTTAAAAGAGCCCCAACCGCTCTTTGTTTTCCTCACTCTTCATCTTTGTTAATATCTCGAATCTTACACAACATGATTTGTTCATACAATCTGGAAAAAAGCATTCTGTACTGTTGCCAGCCTAGACACATTGGTATTAAGTGTAATGAAAGGGAAATAAAGAAGCGAAAGCTGCCCTGAAGTCACCCGTTTCCGAACCAATGATTCCATATACTTACATCAAATCTTATATAAATCAGTATGTTCTTCATACTTGGCAAAATATGATGAATATAAACTCCACAAACAATCTTTGTAACATCAAACCCATCAAAGGAGAGTGACGTTCCATATAAAACAAATCGCAGAGATGAGGTGGTATTGTGTCGACCGCGTATTGGACACTCATACCTAACCCATGCTTACCTTCTAAAGAGTGCACATCGACTAGAGAGCATGCACTGCCACTGACAGTGGAATATATTCTTGTCGAGTGTATCGACTTCCACCCAGTGTGACATTTGTTTCATGTAAATTCAAAGAAGGAAATTTATGTTGATGTACCACCCGAGAAAATATTAGATCTTTTGAGAGAATGCGTATTTCTAAAAAAACTTGTGACCATATTTTGTATCTTCCTTTATATTATATTCTACATACCTTTTACATCATTCTAACATTTTTACCTTTTAATGTTTATCTTGTAGTACTTCATGTTTACATGTATTTGGAAGGGTAAAAGTTCCTACAATATTTTGTGCAATTCTTCATTTGATATATTTTCAAAACTTTACTTTTAATTGGCATGGTATAGACAATGTTGGGCTGAGGTGGTCTAAAGTGCTTATATATATATATATATATATTGCTTGAAACGAGTGAATAACGGATATATTTCATCGAGTGGGTGAAAAACTCAGTATTTTCACGAGTGGCGAAGCTTTTTGCATCCACGAGATGAAATATATCCTTTTATCACTCGGAGCAAGAAAATATTCTTTTTATTTTACGCTCAACCGTATTGTCTAGCAATTTGTATAACACACTGAAGTAGCTGATTTCTTACTGTATCCCGCGCGATAATGTTAGCTGTTGACCGTTTAGGTTCTGCTCTGCTTTGTGTATATTTGCACATAAAATATTTGTTGTTACATAACGCTCCTTCCCAATTCAAGGTTAAACAGCAGATAAAAACAAAATTAAAAGAAAGAAAATATTTTCCCATTGCTGGATTTAAACCTGGTTCGTCTGGATGCGAGGCAGCCATCTTTACCTTTACACCACGCAAGCGTGTTACAAGAGCTTGAAATTTCTTGGTCATAATGTTATCAACGTCTATTGATGGCCACTGAAAAAAATATGATATTTGTTCACTCCAGTGAAATATCACAATTATTTCAATCGAAAAATCCAGTAATAATTAACTGCTTGGCATATTATATATATATATATATATATATATATATATATATATATATATATATATATATATATATATATATATATATATATATATACACACACATATTACATACATACATACACGCAGCATACATACATACCTATATACCTACGTACCTACCTACATGCATACACACATACATTTAATTCGTTGTTCTATTGGCAATAGATTTTTTTATAAATGTATGAGTGTAAATAATGTTATTAATCTTTCATACTTTTATATCTAAGTTCGCTGCCACGCACAAAATATAGTGACAGATTTCAGAAAATGATTTGCTTGATCCTCGATGTATTTCGAACGCAGTGAGCGCTTGGTAAAAGAACCTTGGAACAAAAATCAGGATCCAAGCCTTTATAAGTCTTTCGCTTCGTGTCGAATCTGAATGTATTTGTGCATGATTTTAACCACAATATTGAAGCAAGTGCGCCTGTGTCATTTGTTCTGGTCGAGGAATTTAAAAACACCCGAAGTATTCAAAATAATGTTCATAGCCAGTTTAAATTCAAAATACAGCATTTAGTTTTCAAAACATTCCCTTTTGATTAAAATGACTCCTCAAAATAAAATTAAATTGAAAATGATCTAGTTTAATGACATTACTACGGTTAATTATTTATAAACCTTCGTAAGTAAATTACCTGTTAAGGATAAGTTTCTTCGTGAATTTGCTATTCATATATTTTGAGAATGGTATTTCAGGTTATTTGTAACATCTACAAGAGAAAAATATTTCCAATATAAATTATAGCATAGCTTTATAGATAGCACACAAGATCTTCGTCCTCAAACTATTGGAAATTAAACTATTTACTGAGGAATATTAGCTGAGAAACACTCAGATTTTATTGACTATATAATAAAAAACAGCCACCTAGAGCAAATACGAAACCTGGCGCTTTGTTGTTTGTTTCTTTATTCGTTTATTTTGTTATTTATATTGTTGCTACAGTTCCAAATACAAATAATAAATGAGGTGATTGATATATTCGACAGACCTAGAATTACAAGTTTCAGAAAATAAAGCATGCACGTTTTATCTAGAATCTTCCCTCTTAAAAGCAAATCATCATATTTTCGTGTTTCCTTTCCACACTGAAAACTCCTTAATATTCTAGATATCACAGGCATATGATTTGTTCATGCAGTCTAGAAAAAGTAGTATGTACTGTGGGCTACCTAATCACATTTGGTAAAAAGGGCAATGAAATGGCAGATACAACAGCCCAAACTGCCTTGCAATCACCCGTCTCAAAATGAAAGATTCCATATACTGATTTTAAATATTATATAAATCAGTATAATTGTCATAGCTGGCAAAATATGCGGAATGAAAACTCAAACAACTTCAGAACATGAAACCCACTGTTGGAGAGTGGAAGTTTTCGTATAGAACAAATTGCATTGATGAGGTTGTATTGTGCCTATCGCGTATCGACCATACGTAGCCGACTCATGCATGCCTCCTGAAGGATGAACCTCGACCAAAGTGCATACCTCGCCAGTATGCACTGACAGTTGAGCACATTCTTGTTGAGTATGTCGACTTCTACCCCGTGAGACAAAGGTATTTTGATGCGCACTCGATGGAGAAATTGTATGATGATACACCGCATGAGAAAATCTTGGACTTTATAAGAGAATGCGGTTTCTATAGCACATTTTGAGCATATATTTTAAGGATTTTACATGTGTTACCTTTATCTTTTATATTATATACAGTTTACATAATTTTAACATATTTATCCTTTATATTCTATCTTGCTGTACTTCATGCTTATATTTATTTGGGAGAGTTTGTCTTCCTTCTTTTTGTGCTATTCTTCATTTTTATTAATTTTTTTAAAGTTACTTTTGTTGGCACAATATAGCTACCATTGTACTGAGATGCTGTTAAACGCTAGTACATACATTCATTCCGAATCGCTAGGGTATACTTGTGCCAACATTACTTTCCCCGTGTCGCCGTCGTTTCGTTTCTGGCTTCTAGAAAAAGTTTTGTGATAGTTTTATGATGACACTCGCTCGTAGCATACTATACTTTTATCCGATTGTACACACTCTCTCTCTCTCTCACACAATATATTGAGAACTGACCTAAGACGGTTATATTGTGCAACTTAGACTTCCAACTATTGAAGACGGATGAGCAACACAAGATCAAACTTCTGGTGAGAGACCTACTGAATGTGATTCGAAATGACACATCTGACAAGACATATGCGGAGACTCAAAACTACTCCCAAACAAAAGTGACGATGCCTGTTATCAAGAGAAAGGGCAATAAACACCAGAATGTCCACAATGCCAAAGAAAAGTAACCACTCATACCAGGAACCTGGTTTTGAGACAAGAGTAAAGATTAATGTTTTGTGTGTCACATGCAAGGACATTATTCCTCCAAGTTTCCAGAACGCCACAGGAAAGTAGAGGAAAATAAGAAGGAGGACAACGAGGAGAAATAAAGGGGGGTGGGGAGAGATACATGATAAGAAGGAAAGAGCTAGTTCCTCTAAAAAATTAAATTAAAAGACGCTGGGAAGACATCGTGAGGTCTTTGTGGAGAAAAAAGCAAATGACTATTGTGAAATGACTTCCTTTCAGATTTTCTATCATTCCTATTCACCAGAATATATTAAAAGTACACGATGATCAAATGGTCTTTATTCGTTTATTTTTCCCCTCCTGCCCTCTTAAATTATATCTGTGTAGATATATTTTTTCTTTTTTAATGGTAATGGGAAATTTTCTTTCATACGCATGCACAGAGACATAACTATCTTATTTTTAAAAAAAAAATCTCAATCAATAACTAGTATCTCTCTCTCTCTATCTCTATCTCTCTCTCTCTATGTATATATATATATATATATATATATATATATATATATATATATATATATATATATATATATATATATATATATATATGACTGGTTGGCCTATATGGGATTGGGTGGCCCTGAGAAAGACCTTTTGAAAATGGTCAAGGAAAATACTGTTCATGGATTTTCCTGCAATAAATGTTACTGCCGTGTTCCTTTCCTTTCTCCTAGTCCAACCGCTTCTGTTGTCTTCGTTGCCCTTGCTGCTCTTGTTATTGTTGTTGTTGTTGGGGTTGCGACTGATTGTTTGGAATTTTGTTGCAATGCAGGTCTTTTCCTGTTGAGATCTGCGTGGTTTTCGAAACCAATATTTCCAGTGTCTCGCTTTGTTGACCGCTGACAGTCATAGTTTTTATTTCTTGTTTCCTTTTTTCTTTCTGTTCTTGTTGTACTAACATCGATTCTTACTCGTTTTGTCCTTGACAAAATTTATGTAACACTTATTCTTGTTCCTTTTCAAAACCATCGTATTCTGACAACAGTGTTGCCGATGAAAAAATCTCAGATAGTCAAGTCAAACAAGCACATTCAGTCCTTCTATGGTGAGGTCACAAAAGTTCGCAATAATAAAATCTGACTATGAACTTTAATAGATTGCTGTAGGTTACTGGACAGACATGTGATGTAACCAATTTTCTTTGCCCTATCTCATTAAAGAATAAGTGCAGAAAAGCGGTAAAATATTATGAGTGACCTTCACTTTGAAGATAAAGCATTGACTCTGATATATGAGATGCCATGAAACCCAGAAGCGTAAGTACACCATCGTTCATTCGTGTGCCTAAACTGCTTTGATAATATAAAGCACAGAGATAAGAAATCATAAAATATTGACATTGATCTTGACCTTGGGGATAATACCTCAAAATGTGCAAAGCATCACGTTTTCTAGTGAAATAAATTATCCTGAAATTGTAATTCTTAAATAATCTTTATATGTGAAATTATTTTTATCTAATAAATAATGTTTATACCTGAAACTGTTTTTGTCCAACAACGCAGAGGCATTCTTTAAGTTTTTAATTGAAACTGACTTCGATTGGTTTTTAATTTAAATGCTTTTGTAAACATAAAATATTGAGAATGGAAAGTTTAAAAAAATCGCGAATATTGTAACAACAAAAATCCATCAATTATAGTGTAGACAAGCTGAAATGTACATAAATTTGGCAGCACGGTGTATAAAGCCCAGGCTTTAATACGGGTCGTGCCAAATACAGATTGGGGAGCAATGTGAAGGTCTTACTCTCCAACTAAACAGAACTCTAGTAAGATGTAATCTTTATTAATGCTTGATTGTGTACTTATCAGCTTGTAAATCTTACCTGTAGATGATTGATCCGATGCACAATCAGGGACTTCGACTTTGTCTAGGAGCATTTAGAACCTACTTTCAAAAAGTCTCTATCCTGAGGCAAATGCACCATCACTTTTTCTCAAACGAATGCAGTTGACTTTTGAATATACTACCAAACTGACCTCTAATCCATCTAATCCCGCACATGTTATTCTCTTTAGGCCCAAATACCGAACCATCTACACTCAGAAACCAAATTTCATTTCACCTTTTGGCATACAAATTTGCCCTCATCTAGAAGCGGCAAAATCATTGTTGCAAATATTGCAAAACATAAAATTTGACAACCCGTTAATTGCCGAAATCTACAGAAACATGATATGCTGATACAGTCTGGGAAACGTATTCTGTATTGTTGGCTGCCTAGTCACATTTGTATTAAAGGCAAATACAGGGCAGATAAAACAGCCAAAGCTGCCTTGCAGTCACTCGTTTCAGAATCAACATGTTCTTTATAATTGACAAAATATATGGAATATAAATTCCACAAACAAGTTTCAGAGCATTTAAAGCCATCATTGGAGAGTAGCTACCCTCATATAAAACATGTCGCAGGGATGAGGCAGTACTGTGCTAATTGCGTAAGAGACACATATACGTAACTCATACATACTTCCTAAAGGAGAGTGCATACCCTGCCAGTGTCCACTGACAGTGGAACACATTCTTGTTAAGTATTCCGACTTTCTCCCTGTGAGAGAGAGGTATTTTGATTTGAACTCGATGAAGAAACTTTATGATGCACCACTCGTTTTGAGTGAATGCGGTTTATATAAAAGGACTGTACATTTTGTTACCTTCATGTTTTATTTTACATTTTTTAAATATTTACTTCTGATCGGCACCATATAGTCATTGTTGTGCTGACGTGCCGTTAAGCCCCTACAATAATAACACCAACACCAACAGCTACTACTACTACTACCACAACTACTACTACTACCATTTTAAAGTAGGTTAGTGCGTGCCAACACCAACACCAACAGAGAGCCGACAAAGAATTGTATCTATTGCTGTAGAAAAAAATGTGTCAATACAGTATAATACAGTAGGATACAGTAGGTCACTCAGTGCAAATAAAAAAGGCCGACAATGACATGTACTTATCTTAACAAAAGATTTGTACTGCGTATAATAACGCTGATCACTGTGTATATTAGAATAAAGCTGGCAACGAACTGTACTGATGGCTTTATATAAAAAAGTAAAAAATATATTAAAAAATTACACAAAATAAAATAAAATCAGAACAAAAACAAAGAGAATAAAAAACTCTTAATACAATTTCATACAAAAATAAGCGACAACGAGCTGTGCATATCGCTTTGCCAAAACAAAATCAAAAGGTATAATAAAGTGGGTCAGTGAATGACCTGTCTCTAAGACTACAACAAAATGTACCCATGGTTTTACAGATAGGTGTTTGTGTATTTAATATGTAGGAATGTGCTTTATTCTGTCTCTCCGTCATGTTAAATTTTCCACATTCTGAGAGTATATTTTCTTATCGAATAATTCAGAATAGACAAATAATGGATTTGTCAAATTTCACATAAGTTCTCTCTCTCTCTCTCTCTCTCTCTCTCTCTCTCTCTCTCTCTCTCTCTCTCTCTCTCTCTCTGCAATAAATAATAGTTTGAACCTATATTTTCTTATGAAATAATACAAAATATACATAAAACGCCAGAATTAATAAAAATGCATAGATCTTTTACTTATTTCTATCTGTCTCTCTGTCTATCTCTCTACGTCGGTAGCAATAACTTTTATCATCTTTTTCTTCTCCTGAATTAAATGATTTAAGTTGAAATTATTAAATATTTTTCTTACGTGAATTTGTTTTTATTCAACAATGCGGCGTTTTCTTTACGTTTCTATCTGAAACTGACATAGATATTGCAAGTTTTAAATGTTGTGAACGTAAAACATTCAAAAAGAAACGTTTTAACAAAATGGAATATTGCAGCAGAAAAACTCCATCGGTTATATTGTAGACAAACCAACAACTAAATGTACATATCGCCCAACAAATCGTTTATCAATACGATATAATAAAGGGGATAACTGGATGCACTGAAAGAAAGCCAACAACGAACTGTATCTATTGATTTAAAAAAAATTAAAAAGTAAAAGAAATAATTACGTTATCAATACGATGTTATAAAGTGGGCCACTAAGTATATTGGATCAAAGCGGATAACGAAGTGTAGCTGTCACTTTACTAAAATATTTCTGTTTATTGCAAATAATATGTCAATATCTTATAATTAAAGGGGGTACTGAGTGGATTGAAACAAAGCCGACACCGAGCTGTACTGATCGCTTTGCAGGTAGGTGCTTGGTTTTAAGGACGCGTGCTAAACATATAAGAATGTGTGTTTGTTTGTCTCCATGATCTTAAAATTTCCCCATAGTCCGTACAATTTTTTTATGTTTTTCAGCTCCTGCATCAACTGATCACAGTTGAAATTCTAAGTTTTAAACAATTTTATTGCGTACAATTGTTGTTATCCGACAATACTGGGACATTCTTTACGTTTCTGTTGAAATATTTCTTTTATTTTTTTAAATTTTAAATGTTATAAATGAAAACAATTGATAATCAATTTTTAAAAAAAACAACAAATCGCAATTATTACAACAACAAACAATATCCATGGATTGTACGGTTGTCAAACCGACAACAAAATGCACCCATCGCTCCACAACAAAAATAATTAATACGGTATACTAAAGTACGGTTCAATCCTACCATATACATATAGTTGCTTTGACTGGACGAACGCTCCATGTGGGTAATACTCGAGTTAACAAAATATCCTTGCACAAGCATCCCGGTGTTTTTTTCTCCAAACGATGGTAGCTGGTCCGAACATATACAATATTTACTTGACAAAGCTTGGAAATGTACTTTGTTTATATGGTAGATAGTGCTGATGTTATGATCGTCATGGAAACAAACTGGACTGGATCACTGTTTGTGAACTGTGGTCTGTGTTTTCGTGAACATCACTATATCATTTAATTAAAGCTTACAGCCCTATGACTAAAGTATAGAATTTAGTTTGCAAAAATATATGACGAATGATCCTTTCATATACATTTTGTAGCAAATACGTTCTCGTTTGATTGGCTGAAAGTACAATGACATTTCGATAAATTGCGTATGTAGTAAAATTGTCTAATTGTAAAAAAAGGAATATCATGATACAGAGCAAATGGCGAATCTATAATCTATATCAGAGCCTTGATAAGAAAAGCAGAGTAGGCTATGAGACATGGCCCCCATAACCCCAGTTTCATTTATATTTATCTAATTTCGTCATAGGATGAAAAGAGAAATTTTAAGATGAAGCCTGTGAGTGCCCACCCGTCAGCCACGACACCCACCCTATATGTATGTGAGCTAGCCACCAAGTTGTAGGGTGAACATATATATCAGCAATACCGGTCTACACCAATTACAGTGTAATATGTCGCGCCAAATAGACAGTGCTCGATTGTTTTTCTAACTAAAACCACCTGTCATTTTAAATCACCTAATCAAACATATACTTTAACGCTGCTTTGATGCTAAGACAAAGTAATGTTAAACATATTGTTGAATCGAGTATAAACTGGGGAATGTAGACCCCATGGTAGATACAGTAGCGATATTTATTAAAGTCTTTAATCACAGTTATCTTGAAAGAATAAAATCGCGCTGTATTATGTTCCATACACTTCACGTTCATTTTAGCGTCAATATCCATTACACCATATGGTTTGCTAAAGACGGCATTATTGATGACACTTAACCTAATGCTTATACTGGAATCGAAATGCAAAATATGAATTTGTCTCACAAAATTTTAAACTCCAACAATATAAAGTGAATAATATTTTTCCTTTTATCATAAGCATATATAATAGTACGCTTTTTTGCAAGTTACTTCATATCTATCGTGTTCTAATCTGAGAATCAATGCCTGGAAGAGGTTTTAGAAAGCAAAATTTGTGACACACCATTGCTGCTTTGAAGAGTTTACACGGGTAAAAGAACTTAGACACAAGTGTAGAGATGGTGCACAAGGTGAGACTTCTTTAAACAGTTTTATATCCTGCTCCAAAATTTGTATTTTTCGTGGCTACTGTTTATTTTACACAGCAAAATACATAATGAGTTGCGTAAAGTAAATAATAGTAGTAGTAGGGTTTAAAGGCACGTCAGCACAAAACTGGCTATATGGTGCCGATAAAAGTCAAGTTTTAAAAACGTGAATTACAGTAATTCTCAGATATTTTTATATTCAGGAGTGGCATACTTCTGTAACCTTCTCTTTTAAAAGGAAACTTCATTCGTTACAGTATAAAACATGAGTGCACAATTCTTCATAATTCGTCAAAATTTGTCACTTTTGTAATGAAAACAATATCTAATCTTATTTGTTGTTTAATTATAGATTTGTATTTAAACCATGCATTACAAATGCGTTGTTTTTATAAATACTTTTGTACACTCCATGACTGTTATTCTTGTACGTTAATCACATATATCTTAAAACCTAATATATGTACGGAGCGTGTTGTTTATCTTTTTCAAATTTTGTAACATTGCCACAAACATTCTCTTTTTCTCCAATTGATGATTCTTGAAATATTACATGCATTGCATATATGTGGATAAACAACGCCATTTCGACTCGTAAATCATTGTTTTTGTGGGTTTTTTTATTGTCACATTTAGATTTAATAAGCAGTTGTACTGCTTTCATATGCCACCTGTATGTGGCCTGAGAGATTTGCCATAAATAGCAAAAAAATTCTGCTTTGTTCTGTTCTGTCTGAATTACATGTCTTAAAGTGAATACAAAGCGCAAATCAAGATTTAGTTACACGAGCAAAGAAGCTGACAACTTCTTTTCCGCACCGTGTCTTCTTTTGTTTACATGGATAATTATCTTCTGAATAATCTGTGCACAACTATATTGTTTTTTTAGTGAAGAACCGAGACAGTCTCGAAGGAATGTTGCTTGTTTGCAAATAGTACGTTAGGGTGACAGGGCACAGTAATACTTTGTCTAATCTAGGCTTTCTCTGGATGCTTGGTAAGTTACCATAAAGGACTATCAAATAACGTCTTTTGTGATTTAATTTTACATATTATACAGCAGAATTAGTATCATAATCATAAAAAAAAATCACAAAGGCATATCATACTCGTAGTATTAATATAAATGTAAGAGATCATAGTATGGATTAAAAAAAGAATTAAAAAAGGGGAACAAAAGCCAAAGCAACAAATTTGTGATGCATAGTATGAAAATTAAAAACACTGTACAATAATAAATGTAAAATAATGCATACGGTTTAACCCTAATTTCGATCGAGGTGAAATTTATGGGTTCTGTCAAAGCTCCAGGAAAGGTTGCCGATTTTGAAAAACAACTTGTAACCACATAATTTTGAAAGAAAAACATGTCAAGGTAAATTGTTGAGGTAACAATTTAAGTATGAATATATATGCATCGAACTTCTTCCAGACACATATTTATACAACGTAAAGTTACAGAAAGTAACATGATCTACTTACCCACTCCAAACTTCTATATTGTGTGTTTGCAGTAGAAGAAGACCCAAAAGATGGAAAGCAACCATCAGAATCACATTTCAAAATAATATGAAGAGAAATATAAGCTTTTGAGTAAGTTTCGACCAAACCTTTTGTGTGCCTAATATTCTAAAAAAAAGTTCTAACGAAATCTAGCATTGCCTGTGTCGTGCCAATCTGTTTTAAAAGCATGGAGTTGTTATCTATACATTTTCAGCTATCGGGTAGAGACAACGCCGCAATGCGGTAGTATATTTGTTTGATATGGTTGAAGGTAGAAAAAATGAGGCCTGTTACACATTACTCGATTTTAGACTGAATATATTGAATAGATTAAGGTAGTTATTTATTTCGGTTGAAGCTCTAATTGAATTCCTGATGGTACTCAGATTATTGACGAATCGCCAAATCAGAGAAAACAACGCCTACTAATTAGCACAGTGATTTCTTTAAAAACGATGATTTCTGTTTGAAAATTCAACCACTTTATTACATGATAAGTTGTAATTCATAGTAACATTTCATGAAACTTGTGGAAGATAGTGAAATTATCATAGTGTGAATTTGTACATATTGTTTAGTGAAGCTGGCTAGGGTGTCAGACCACCAGTTAAGTAGGCCACTTTATAGTCATACTGGCTAAGCACCATATAGTTTATTACTTAATAAAACAAAATCCTGAATGAGATTGGGTAGTGGTTGACTGGATTGCTGAATAAACAAAGATTGACTGACAACTGGCGGTAGGCAAGTGGAGATTGGGTACTCGTCAATTTGCAATTATCGCGTTTGTCGCCTCCTGACCACACACGCTCTATAGAAAAAAGCGTAATTACTGTATCAAAAATGATGTTGGGAATGAGTACCATTATTTATTTATCTGTTCTCTTTTTCGAGATAAAAGAGTAAGATTTCTACTGTAAACATAATATCGGAAAATTGCAAAAGCTATTTTCTACACAAAATTTTATAATTCTTCATAATTCGTCAAAATTTGTCACTTTTGTAATGAAAACAATATCTGTTTTTATTCTTCATCTAATTATAGATTTGTCTTTAAAGTATGCATTACTAATGCGTCGTTTTTCAAATACTTGTGTACACTTCACGACCGTTATTCTTGTACGTTAATCATATATGTCTTAAAACCTGATATCGTACAGGAATGTTGTTTACCTTTTTAACATTTGGTGGAATAGCCACTTATGCAAACATTCTCTTTTTCTCCAATTATGATACTTGAAATCAATCTTACTTGTATTGCTTATATTTGAATCAACAACCCATTTCAACTCGGAAATCATTGTTTTTGTGGGGGTTTTATTTTCACGTTTAAATTTAATAAGCAGTTGTGGTGCTTTCATATGCCACCTGTATGTGACCTGAGAGATTTGCCATAAATAAAACTTTGTTTTGTTTTGCTCTGTTCTGTCTGGATTACATGTCTGAACGCGAACACAAAGCATAAATCAAGATTTAGTTACATTTGCAAAGAAGCTGACCACTTCTTTTCCGGACCATGTTTTGTTTTGTTTACATAAAGAGTTAGATTCTAAATGTTCTGTGAACAACTCTATTGTTTCTTTTAATGAAGAATTGAGACAGTCTCGAAGGATTGTTTGTAAATAGTACGTTAGGGTGACAGGGCACAGTAATATACTTTGTCTAATCTAGGCTATCTCTGGATGCTTGGTAAGTTACCATGAAGGACTATTGATAAAAGAACTTCTTTTGTTATTTATTTTTTATGTATTATACAGCAGAATCTTAATCTTAATTTTCTTACACAAAGACATATCATACTTCTAGTGTTAATATAGATGTAATATAACATGGTATGAATACACAAAAAAAAAGAAAAAAAAGAAATAAAAATAAAAAATAAAACAAAATCCCAGAAGTAACAAATTTATGATGCACACTTATGCAAGTTAAAAATACTGTGGAATTAAAATGCAAAATAAATCATACGGTGACTCCCGAATTTCGATCGAGGTGATATTTATGGATTCTGTCAAATCTTCAGGAAAGGTTGTCTATTTTGAAAAGCAACAACAAACTACTTGTAATAACATGATTTTGTAAGAAAACTATGTCATATTAAATTGGCGAGGTAACAATTTAATCATCAATATATATGCATCTGACGTATTCCAGACACATATTTATGCAAAGTTAGAGAAAGTAACATGATCTGTCCGATCGTAGACTGAATATATTGAATAGATTAAAGGCGTTGTTGATTGTAGCTGAAGCTGTAATTGAGATATTGATGGTACTCAGATTATTGACCAATCGCCAAATCAGAAAAAAAACGTCGACTAAATAACATAGTCATTTCTTTCAAAATTATGATTCTTGTTGGAAACGTTTTACCACTTTTATTAGATACTAAGTCTTAGTCCGAAGCAAAAAAAAAATCATGAAACTTGTGGAAGATAGTGAAGTTACGATAGTGTGAATTTGTACATACTATCTCGTGAAGTTGGCCAGAGTGTCAGACCATCAGTTAATTAGGCCATTTTATACTCAGGCTGTCTTAGCACACCAGAGGTTATTATGGAAGAAAACAGAATACTACTTGAGATTAGGCAGTGGTCGACTGGAATGCTGAATAAGCAATGCTTGACTGACAGCTGGTGTGGTTTTAACTGCCCTGACTCATTGGCAAGAAGGCCTAAGCATTCCAATTTAGAATATGCTATACTACACTTGGAGGGTCTCGCTTTGAGATTGGTCAAGGGAGTTTGTCGATGAAGTTGGTTAATACCGTAATATGCTCTTCCCAGGTATGTGTCTACACAAGAATATCGTCAAAGAAACTATTTACGTTTTCTATGCCTTTCAACAATTTGTGCATGAGACGAACACATAACGCGCGACGGTTGACCAAACCAAAAGGCATTACTTTAAACTGATATAGACCTTTTAGATTCGCGAATACCGTTAATGCGAAGGAAACATCAGCGATGGAAACCTGCCAATATCCTTTGGTGAGATCTAATTTCGACATATATTAGTGCCATGCCAATTTTGAATAAAAGCCATAATTATCTGGCATCGGTTCCGGATGAAACACGGTGTTTTTATTCAATTGACAAAAGTCTATGCAAAAACGGTTTGTTCCGTCTATATTTCTGACCAGCACCACGGGGGACAAATACGGGGAGTTTAAGGGTTCAATCATTCCCAAGTCCAGCATTTTACTTACTTCCTCGTTGATTGTCTCCCGTGCATTAAAGGGTATTGGACATCCTTTAATTCTGATTGGCTTTGAGGTATTTAAGATTATTGTATGTTTTATTAACCCAGTTTGACCGGTTCTGTCTGTAAATACATCTGGATAACAGTTTAGAATCTCCCCGATTTGACCACGCTATCCTTCGGGTCAACTCTGAACAGACAATGACCATTTCTACTCCTTCATGTCCCACCCTCACGGTGCACTATAGGGGAATTTCTGTACAGGGGGTAAACTTTTAGTTTGCCACCCGACTCGTCTTCGATGACCGCAGGACATACTACATTCAATAACCCCTTTTCTGTCGCTTCCTCGGGCCTCTCTAAGTATCGCCTTAACGTATTTGCATGAAATATTCTCAACGTACCCTCCATGTTTATTATGATTTCGCCCTTGACGTGCTTGACCTCATATGACCCTTTCCATTGGACCAATAGTTTATTTATATTATTAGAGAAAAGCACCAACACTCGACCACCTACGTCGAATTTCCTACTTCGCGCTCCGCGTTTGTAATAGTTCGCGTACTTCGAGAGCTTGTCGTGTGCCATCCGACACGTACTCTCTAATCTTTCACGTAAGTCGACACCGTATTGGTAGGTCGCTTTTACTTCATCATCCGACCATCGTTCGCGCAGAATCCGCATCGGACCACGAATTGTCCTACCGTATAACAATTCAAACGACGAAAATCCCAAACTTTCGTGCGGTACCTCGCAATATGCAGACAAAATATGGGTCCCAATCTTGAGTTCTCCGTGCACATCTGACGTAGTATCTGTTTTAACGTCCCGTTAAATTTCTCGACGAAGCCATTCCGCATGGGGTGATAGGGTCTTATGCGCAACTGTGTTTACTCGATAGCAACCTACTAATTTCTGCCGTAAGTTCCGAAGTAAATTGGGCCCCACAATCCGTGAGAACCTCCTCAGGCTACCCTACCGTGCTGAACACGTTAACAAGTGCATCGGGTACACCTTTGGTTAAAATCGATGGTAATGCTATGGCTTCTGATTATCTAGCTGCGTAATCCCCGTCATTCAATGATGTAGGAGCCAATAAATTATCTTGGCTTTTGTGTTTAGTGTTTATTTTGTAGATCTAAATTGTTTCTTCACCTGACCAAGAGCTCTTTGGGCTCGAAACGCTGGGAAACTGTTTTGTTTTAGCGTCTCTCTCTCTCTCTCTCTCTCTCTCTCTCTCTCTATATATATATATATATATGTATGTGTGTGCATGTGTGTGTCTGTGTATATAAAGTCTGCCTGTCTGTCTGACTCTCTTGCACACAGGAACAATAAAATCTATGAATAGTGAAATGACACCGAGTGCATTCATTTTGTTTTTGACAAATAATGTTGCTGTTGCGTTCCTATAATAAGGTCGTCTGTCTTACTTTCCTACCGCTCTATAAAAATAGAAATCGGAATTTCAACTGTACTTGTAAGTTCTAAACATACTCGATAAACATATAATTAGAACTCGGAATTTTCACTGTTTTTCCCAGCTCTAAAATGTGTGTGCTTGTCTGTCATTAGGTATGTATTTGTCTGTTTCTCTCTCCTGTTAAAGTTTCTATAGAGGGTTATACCAGCCCATCATTTTCAATTCCCATGGAAAGATATAATCACATCCTTAATGTTTAAAATTCTCATCGAGGGCTATAGTGACATCTGTAATGTTAAATTTCCTCAGGGGGATACTGTCCTAAAGGTGATGTTAATTTCCTATAGAGGGACATACCGTCCCAAACGTAATATTATAATCACATAGGGGTCATAGCTGCTCAAACGTGGCGGCCATAGTGATCCAAACGTAATGTTAAATTACCATAGGGTCCATAAGGTTCCAAACGTAATATTATATTTCTGGTGGGGATGGAGATGTGGGGTAGGAGTGGGCATTCAAGCTTAGTGATCTCTATTACTACTTAGGGAATTGTTTCTTTATGTGTCAATAAATTCCAATAACCCCCAGAATATACAAGAAAAAGAAGTTTTGGGATAACCATTTATCTTGAGGATCACTACTTTCAATATTTGGTATGTTTCACGTATCTCTTGTAGCACTTTGGAAACGGTAAAATGAAACTCATGGCGACTTGGTTTAAATAACATTTATTTGTTGAATCTTTCAGCAAATCGTACATGTTAAATATATTAAAGATTGGGAAACATGAGCACTATCATAATTAATCCTTCTCCTGTAAAATGTGTCCACACAAAAATACATTACATTTGTCAGTTATAATTAAGTAAACAAATTGTCAGAATAACAACATATGTGGAAAGCAATGATGATATGAAACAGCAGTGAGTGGGGCATGGAAATATATTTTGTACAGAAATTCACTTACTTGCAAAAGGCGAAGCAAGTAGGTGAATATGTGCTCGATTGAATGGAAAATTAAATTGATATCACGTCAAGCCCAATAACTAATGACAAACGCCATGCAGCGAGACGTTGAAACTCATTATAAAGAATAATATCTCACTTAGTAGTCGAGAATCTTTGTGAGTGGAAAAATAATCTAGCACAAGAGTGAATAATGGTATCAGTATCGTAATTATTATTTCTGTGTATTAAATATTGCACAGTTAATGGAAAAGGTAAGCGGAAATATACCTAGGGTGGGCAGGACAATAAATAGTGCACTCATACCCCATGCTGCACACTGCAGTACGGGTCTGATGTGATATTTCTTGTAAATAAATGGGTTTTAAGTGATCTATATTCAAAGTAGAGACGAGTATGATAGATCCGACTTAATCTTTTGTTGGTTATGATTATGATTAACATCTTCGTCAGGATTAATATTAAAATCGTCGTATTCTGAAAACGGTGCTATTGATGAAAACAAATAGCAGATAATCAAATCAAATAAGCAAATTCAGTGAATGTTTGTCCCCGTCTGAAGAAAAAAAAAAAAAACACAAGGGTCCAGAACGAAAAGGTTCAATTGAATATTTTCCGTTTCTCTACAAAAATTGGGAATCAAGAAGGCTATACATGAAAATCATGTGCATTTTCGATGATGATCCATTGAAGTAGCTTTTATCAATTTAGAAACAAATACCGATGAATAAACGAGGAAATTCGATGTTCATTTAATACGTGCTAGATATACTTCATCAAGTAGTTACCTTTCAGTCTCCATCGTTATTGGTCATTCTTCTTCTATATAATCAAACTTAGAACGATACTCAAACAGCGTAAAGGCAATGTTAAAAAATAGTATGTGAGGGAAAACAAATTCAAGGAAGGAACATAATCCGTGATATTAGGTAACATTCTTTCATTTCGAAGTGATCAATTTACAAAATAAATAAGTTCTAACATGGCTTGTCTTCTTATATCTTTCTTAATTTTGATGGAAGTAACATCTGGGACTGATGTTAGTGATATAATATCTACATCTCCTGTTCACATTGGTTGACTGAGATCATATTACGTACCGATTTGGACTAATGAACATGAAAGATACTAACAAATTATATATAGACAAACTTATATGAAATAAATATGGTTGCCAGGGATTAAATACTTTAATTTTCTGTTTGCCTCTGGTTTGGGTCACCCCTGTATGACTTTTGAATGTACTTATATGAAATAATAACGTCCGTGAACTTTACCGGGGTTCACCGCAGGCAATGTTCTGTTATTTTTGGAAGACCTCAATTTACAGTTTCCTGATAGAATTATCCAATATTTCATTCCCCAATACAGCTAATTATCGGTAGGTCCAGATTTCCACTCCAGCTCATCCTACGATTTCTCCAGCTCGTATTTTCCAGCTCAACAGATAATCTCTCCAGCTCACTCTACGATCTCTCCAGCTCTATTTCTCCAGCTCACGCTATCTTCTCTCCAGCTCACTCCACGGTATGTCCAGCTGATCCATTGTGAACTATTTGGCGTGCCATAGCTAGCCACCAAGTTGTAACATGAACGAATATATTGACCCTAAGGATCTGCACCAATCATAGTGTAATATGTCGCGCCAACCAGAAATTTGCAGAATGGCAATACAAATAAACAGTGTGAGATTGTTATCTAACCAGAAATGTGCACAGTGACAATATAAATAAACAGTGTGAAATTGTTCTCTAACTACAAACACCTATCATTATGAATCATCTAAGAAAACAATATACTTTAGCGTTGTTTTGATTCAAAAACAAACTACTGTTAAACATATTGTTGAATCGAGTATGAACTGGGGAATATAGAACCCTTGGAAGACTAATTTATTACATGTAAATATAGTAGCGATAGATCTAAGTTTTTAATCTTAGTTATCTTGAAAGAATAAAATTACGCTGTATTATGTTCTATACTCTTCACGTTCATTTTAGTGTCAATAACTGTTACACGATATGTTTTGCAAAATGTTTTCGTGGATGACACTTCTCGTAATGCTTATGTTGGTATCAAAATGCAAAATTTGAATTTGTGTCACGAATTTTTAAACTTCAAAAATACAAAGTTAATAATAATAATTTTACTTTATCATAAAAAGAGATAAATGTATCCTTTTTTGCTGGTGGCTTTCTAAAACTGCCAGACATTAACTATCCCAGATTAGAAGACGATAGATATGAATCACTGCTTTGAAGAGTGTACACGGGTAAATGAACTTAGACACAAGGATAGAGGTGTTACAAAAGGTGAGACTTCTTTGTAAGCTTTAATATCCTTCCTTAAAATTCGCATTTTGCGTGGCTACAGTATATTCTACACGGGCAAATACATGAGTTGCGTAGCCTAAATAGTAGTTGTAGGGTTTAACGGCACGTCAGCACAAAACTGGATATATTTTGCCAATAAAAGTCAAGTTGTAAAAGTTTAATATAAAGACTTGTACACAAATAACTATTGAAAAATGACACCCCCCCCCCCCCCAAAAAAAAAAAAAAAAAAAAAAAAACAAAAACAAAAAAAAAAACGCAAACATGAAGTACTAGAAGTTCTCTGTAAAAGTTCCCGGAAAGGTTATCTATTTCAAAAGCAACAACAACAATCAACTTGTAAGTACACGAGTTTGTAAGAAAAATATGTCATGGTGAATTGGAGGTAACAATTTAAGCATGAATATATATGCATCTAACATCTTCAAGACACATATTTATGCAAAGTAAAGTTACAGAAAGTAACATGATCTACTTACCCACTCCAAGCCTCTACCTGCAGTGTTTCCAGTAAAATAAGGCCGCAAAAGCTAGAGAGCAACCATCTGAACAACGTAATTTAAAGATAAAATTAAGCTTTTGAGTAAGTTTCTACCAAACCTTTTTGTGTGCTTTATGTTCTAAAGAGAAATGTGCTGTAATGAAATCTAATATTTACTGTATCATGTCGGTCTGTTCTAAAAACATGGAGTTGTTATCTGCAAATTTACAGCTATCGGTTAGAAATAACGCCACAATGAATATGTTATAAAAATTGTGAAAAGATAGCGACGCTTTAATACTTCGAATTTGAACATGTTATATAATCAAGTTGGCCAAGGCGTCAGCCCAACACTTAACCAAAGGTCTTTATAGTCACGCAAACTTGGAACTCCAGATGTTGATGTTGATAATAATACTGAGTGATGACAATATTAATCAGTAAATATCTTAGGTGTGTATGTTCCACCAGGCTAAAAACATCTTGAAGTAGTTACGGGAGATATAACCTGGAAGATCGATCACCATTCCATCACCTTCAGCGAAGATATGGACAGCTTGTGTCTCTCTACCAACAGAGAGAGAGAGAGAGAGAGAGAGAGAGAGAGAGAGAGAGAGAGAGAGAGAGAGAGAGAGAGATGATAATTTGAAGGAAAAAAATTAAAAAGGCAATACAGCTGCACAAGTTATTGCGGAGTTCGGGGTTAAGGTTAGCTTTAAAAAAAAGTTTTTTTTGGGGGGGGGAGGGGGCGGGGTATTTTGGCTGGTAAATCTACAAATCAGGTTGGGCTTTTGTCTTTGTTTTGCAGATTAACCTGTAAATAGATATAGTAAAATGAACTGTGATCAATATTTGTATTTACAATTAGAGTATGGATGGGCATATCATTTACAAACGCATCCAAATAATTGCTAATCAGCATACAACAAAAAGCATCTGTATGATCTGATGAGTCCTGCCGATCAGCGTCAATACAATTAGCAAGTGACTGTTGCACACATGAAATCACACAATTGTATGCCAAATTCAGGTACAAAATCAATGAGGGAGTGTCAACTAGCGACAGAAGGTAAACTAACAACAGAGGTAACCCGCAAGACCATGTGGTGTAAAAATGACAACGGCGGAGGATACAAATATACAGCCTACGACGGGAGTATGAGTGCTCTGGCGTAGGTTGTATTCAGTATCCTCCGTCGATGGAACATTTCACTATATGATACTGCCGGTTCCCTCTGTTGTTCTTTTTAAATTATTTTAAACTATTTTTAAGCAGTTTGTCGGAATTTAACATAAGTACATCAGAAATGTAATTACAATAATCAAATCTACAGAATTTTGCTTCACCCACTGGAGGAATTTCCAGCAACTTGCACGTCTGGGCTTGTTAGTAAAACAAGTTATGGGAAAATCTGAAACTAAGTTTAAGAGTATGAGCATTTACAAAGTGTTAACATATTAGTGTGAATAGACTGAAAAGGTTACGATAATAGGTTATGATGTAAAAACAGCTATACAATTATGTATTGATGTGGTAAACATTTTCCTATTCCACGACAGAAACACTCTGGTCCAGTAATTGTACAATGTGACTAGAATGTGAATTCAATTGAAAAGTTGCTATTGGAAGAAGGAAAAAATCCGTCCTTTTAGATTTCTTTAGTAGTATGGAATCATCTAAAAGTTAAGGAATGATTGTATCTGAAAAGTTTGTTGTTTAATTAGATGTATTGCGGTATTTGTATTGCCAAAAGCCATATACAATTTTTATATTAGAACTAGACCGTCTCTCTACGCGAGTAAGCTAGCCAAGGTTACCCAGCATCTCGGACACACTTGAGTATTGTGAATAATGATTCACAGCCTAATGCGCAGCATTTATTCGTGTGATCTTTATTTTATTATTTGGGTCCAAAATATTACAGTTTTGGTCATGCAACATTTTCAAAAAGAATTTCTTCTGACATTTACTTTTTTATTTTTAATTCTAATATTGCATTTAATGAAATCTAAAGGGCGCTTTTCCGAATAAGTAATTTTATCAACATGTAAATTCCAATGCACCATCGACTGCATAACGTTGATAAGATAGCTAGTCTTGTTTCAAATGACCACTTATCATGTCGAAACCTGCAAATATGCCTGTCGAGTGCTGTGTCAGAGGCTTAGGTGTTATGACACTGAAGTTTTAAAGAGTTGATTACCGTATATGCTCATGAACAGCACCAATCTGCGAATACCCAGACCAGCCGTCACAAAAGGCGCTTGCTGACCAGTCTCTACGCTGTTTGATTGCAGTCATTTCTAATATTATGCATACTCAAGCTAAGAGTTCAAACGTTTACATTTTGAATTAATTCAAATTTCAAATAAGCTATTCAAAAATCATTAAAATTTAAGAAATATTGTATATTTAGTATACATACATATGCATGAAATTTGAAAGGTATTACACGGACCGAAATTATGTATTTGTTGTATTACGTATGTATGTATGTATGTATGTATGTATGTATGTATGTATGTATGTATGTATGTATGTATGTATGTATGTATGTATGTATGTATGTACGTACGTACGTACGTACGTACGTATGTATGTATGTATGTATGTATGTATGTATGTATGTATGTATGTATGTATGTATGTATGTATGTATGTATGTATGTATGTATGTTTGTATGTATGTATGTGTGTATATGCATGTATGTATGGGATTTACCGACACATCAACACAATTACAGCTAGATAATGCCAAGCGATTTGCAATAATTCATTATATTGCACCGTCATATTGTTGAATGGCAATTTCACTACACTGAAACAAATTCAATTAAAAAAATTCTCTTTAATTCAGGGGTTAAAATAATCAGAATTTTGTTTTAGTGACGGTCAATATGAGGTTTACTGGTTCATTAAACTTCAATTTAACCTCAACAAAGGTGAATAACTGTATAGTAAATATATACCGTATGGGCTAAAGATCATATGGCAGTATTTTAGGGCGATATAGCTGGGAAAAGAGATGGCGTTCCGTCACCTTCCACCAAGATATGGGACACTTTATGTCCCGATCTGTCAAGAAATCGGGTTAGGTGCAGGAGTAAACACCTACTCACAATAATCACATCAGTTCCTGATTTGATGATCAAAACGAGAGAGAGAGAGAGAGACAGACAGGCATACAGAGAGGTTATTTTTTTTTTAAATGTATCAACAACACAAGTCATTGTTTCCGTCCTGTTATTGAAAATTGCTCCATTGTCAATTTAAAATGGTGGTTAGCGGTTTGATAACTTAGGCTCCTTAGTTAGCCGAATATTTTCTTTCTTTTTCTGATTTTGTTCTTCTCTCTTCTTTTGTCGTTAATGCTTTTCAACACATCTTGCCACAGTACCGTGTAAAATTACTGTTCGTGTCTAAACTGCACTCGTATGTTATTATGTTAATTAATTCTAAAAAAAGGCTATGTTCTGTTCTTTTCTGAAACTGGATTATAAGAGCCAGATATACTGAATATACTGAAGGAACCTACGACATTTTCTGTCTTCTTTCTTTTCCTCTAATATTTTTAATTAATTAGAGTAATAACACCTGAAGAGTAAATTAATTTCTCATTTGTTTGCTTTGTTTTATCATTAGTCTGTTTTTTTCAGGTAGATCAATGACTATTAAAGCTCGCTTTAGTATTTATAATGAATATGTTCCCTATCAACTCAAGAAAAACGAAAACATTTTGCAAAACGTATCTTCTGCTTAATGAACAAGTGGGGATGGCGTGATAGCGCTAGGTACATGTGCCTTAGTTAGACCCAGGTGTCTAGTTTTTCAATAGTAGAGGTCGAAATCAAAGTGAACAATTTCTTCCAGTTTATCAGGTTCCTTAACATTAACGGTCACTTAATGTTAACAGCTGAGATGTCTGGAGTAATTTGCATAAAATGTCAGAACTGTACACTTGACATTGAATAAATACACTATACAGTTCAAACTTTATTTTAGAAAGAAAACGAATCTGCTGCTTCCACAAGAAAAATGGGAGAGACGCCAATGTAGTGAAGCAGAGAAAAATATATAACGATCAGACTTCAGTCTGATGTTCGTGTCAAATTCACCAAAAAAGTATCCATAGAACCATGCAACACAACAGGGCTGTTGTTGATTCTGATCTTCGATGTCCTCACATGACATACCGGTAATCTGTATCCTCCAATGATGGGTATACGGGCTTCGGTTAAAAACGCATCCATCCAAGTTTTCTTAAATTAGCAAGCACTCGCTAAGTGACCATGCTAATTTTGTGGTAAAATAACGTAAATAGGAAAATAATTGCATAGTTTAATTCAATTGATTTTCTAATATTTGTCAAAACCTTGCAACTAATTTTAGGAATTAGTGAATTAACAGGGTGAGTGAAGTAAGCTTCTTATTTTTTCTACTTTAAATTTTCATAATTCATGATAAATCTGCAAAACAGTTAAATTTAACCACCTCGATTTTTAAAAAAAATTTCTGTATAGAGTAGGAGAGGTAGCAGACGTAAAATAAGTTTTAGATTTTGTTTTGTTCCCAGTTCTCTCCTTCCCTGTCCCCAGTTCCCTCCTTCCAGGGGCTGTGACCGCCAAAACTATTATGGAACCATTCTTTTGCCGTACCCCAGACCACAGTCGACCACACAGGAGCAATGAAAGTATTGTGGGGTGGGATTTTCTGTTTAAAGAAATATGTAGAAAATGGTCTTACACTTCAAGCAAACATGGTTTTTCAAGGCAAAAATAAGAGCTCGGAAGTAAAGAGCTCTATGGGAAAAATATTATTGGTAAGCATTGTTTCATGCATGTGGCAGAGTTTAGAATAGGGTGTAATTTTTACCGATGTTGGAAGTGTGGTGCTGGCATGTGGACTGTTTATAGGATATGTACGAGGTGTCGTGGCAACCATGCAGCAAGAGCCATAAATAGAGCGGAAAACAGAGCAAGGAGACATTTTGATAAAGTCATTTACTAGCTTCAGTCAAGATAAATTCCATTTATATTTAGGGATTATAAGTATAAAGCTTAAAGTGAGCACACCAAAGTAAAATCCATTTAAATAACCGGGTGTATAAGTTTAACAATTAACTTGAGCACGACAATAAAAATCTACTTAGATATTTGGGCTGATATGTATAACGCTTGACATAGAGCAGCACTATGTCTGATAGCACACCTTTGAGTGAGTTGCTCCAGAGAGGGCAAAAATCGAGAGCGAATATAGCACATTAGCCGCGCCATATACGAATGGTGCTCTCAAACCAGTTCCAACACCCAGACGGTGCTCGCAACGAGCGCCAGTTCCAATACTCCACCGAAGTGGCAAGCGGGTACCGAAACCTGAGCTAGAGATTGACGCGAGGCCAGCTCTTGACGCGCAGCAGATCGAGCTAGACGATGACACCCTAAACAGAATTCCAGAGGAGCATTCATTTACCCCGCCCGAAGGGCTGCAGAGACCTATTCCAGCACAACGCCGGATTGACAGATCACGGCAATTGCCCAACTTTGTAGAGCGGCAGGGTAGAGTCAATGCGATTGTGAAAGGCGTGCCTTAAAATCATGAGTTCGAGGCAGACACCTTAGGATTTCTTAATGCTATGACGCCACGGGTACATGATATCCTTTCGAAGGAGCTCAGAAAAGGTTAGCATCGTTCTGACGGCACAGCTGGAGAAAGCCATGAATAGCCTAGAAAACATGTACGATAATGAAGCTGAGATGGCAGCCACACAAGTACCGGCCTGGTTTCGTACCAACACCGTAGTCGTACTGCGCAGCAATGTGCTTGAACAGCTTGTTGGCCAAGCTGATGCTGGCATACTGAATCGCATTGAAAATTACATGCGTGAGAGGTCTGGATGGGCATTTGCCTGCTGTGAAGCGCTTGACAACCGTATGTTGCAGTACCTCCCATTTCGAGACAGGAGCTACAGTTCAACACCACAATGTATACCATGGCGGTCTGTTATTCATATAAAAAAACACCGATAATCGCTGTTTCGAATGGGATATTCTGTCACCTCTCTGTCCAACAGCTAACAATGTTGGACAACCCAGGAAGTACCGTCAGCACCTGGGTGAGCTTGACTTTACAAGTATTGACTTTCATATCCAGGTTAGTGATGTCACAAAGTTAGAGCACCGCCACGAAACTATCGCGGTTAATGTATTTGGTTGGCAAATGGTCTCTACCAACTACGTATTATCAGCGAAAGCGCAGACATACCACACGCTATCGATCTATTGCTTATTGCTAAAACAGCACACACGGAACGTGAAGCTGGCGCTGGGACAACAGAAAAGAGCCACTACGTCTGAATAAAAGACTTAAGCCGTGTGATATACAGGGAAAACAAATGCAGGAATAAGAAGCACGTCTGCCGCCGGTGCCTCCGCGTCTTCAGCCGGACCGACCTACTCGAATTCAACACTAAAGATGGTTGTTGTATAGTCGTAAAGCCACAGCGAGTGTCTTTACCGTGGGAAGGTACGAAAATCCTAGTCTTCCAGAACCACCATTGCCAGATGCGTGTTACATGCATCATCTATGCAGGTTTCAAGGCATTGAACATTCCGGTGGAAGGCCTTTCCAGCAAGCAATCTGGATAAAAGCAGCACCAGCACGCAGAAAATCGCTGACCAGGTTCCATCTAGTATTTGCTATATGGTTGTACGCTGTGATGGAGTATCCAAGGAGCCAGTGTTCTACCGAGGCAATGAGACTGCCACCACTTTCATCCAGAGCCTCGAGCATGAGCTAGAAGAGATTAGAGAGATGCTCCGAAATCCCGCTGAGATGGTCTTGAGTGAAGACTACTGTAGGAATTTTCAGGAAGTGGTAGCCTGCCACGTCAGGGGCAAGAAACGTGACCACGACCGCGTGCGAGACCACTGCCGTATTACCGGAAAATACCGTGGAGCGAGATATATAACAATCTAAGAAAAGTTTTATAGTAGTGGATGAAGCAGGTTGCATTCTCGACTGATGAACTAATTTTCGAGATATATTTAAAGAAATCAAACAGTTGTGGGCTGTCATGCCGCAAGCCAAAGTGGCCAAAGTGGCTGCACTAAGTGCAACATTATCTTCAGAAGGACAAAATGATATTTCAAAATATTTATTAATGAAAAGCAAGAAAGTATTTGCAACAGCACCTGCAAGAAAAAATATTGCTTTGGTTGTTAAGGAAAGATCATCTTTTACAAAACATGGCTCATAAAAAACAATCCTTTGACTATATATTTGAAGCGGTATTTTATGAACTTCTAGAACAAGGTCAGAACTTTCTTCTGACTGTTATTTACTGTAGTAGAAGCATGGATTGGGTACGGCATGGCTATGAAGTGGCAACAAGGATTTTGAGAGACGATATGTATCTTGGTGAAAGACAGCCTGAATGTGGAAAAGTAGTCATGTACCATACATCCCTTGAAAAAGGAGACACAGTAAGACCCCCTACCCCCCGTTATATTTTTTATCATAAAGCATGCATTTCTTTATATGTCTATAATGTTTACCAAAAAGCACGTATGTATGGTCCTTTAGAAAACAATTATTCTATGCCACTCTTAGTGCACGATACAAAGGAATTATGCCAGAAACCCATATTATGTTAAATACTACAACGATAGCGACTGAGCTAATGATCCCGGACCACGCCCTGAATTCTCTTAAAGGTTTAAGGCTTTCTGTATCTACAGGGTGGAGCTTACGTGCCCAGGAGAAGAGAACTACTCTTCTCCTTATATGGGAAGAACAAAGAATTACGCATGAAAGAAGCCCCAGGGACTGGAGAAAAGGGAGAAGGCAGGCACAGAGGGAGTCGTAAATGCAGCACGCACAGAAGGCGAGCACCCGGACCATATCATCCAACAGTGACGGAAGGTCACAACAATCATCTCTGCCGCTACTGTCACCACCACCAGCGCCAATACCACCACCGACATCTCAAGAAGGGGGAGAGCAGCAGGGAAGGAAGGAATAATTTGAACACTTAGCAGCAGGGGGCTGAAATAAGAACTCAACGCCCCCCCCCCCCCAGTGCCGACAAAGAACTCCAAGCAACAGCAGCAGCAAGAACAACAACAACAACATCAACAACAACAACAATAGAAAGTGGCGGAACCGAAGAAACAACCCCTCCACTGGCGACACCGAGACACCCGCAGACGAGCGAAGATCCTTACAGAGAGGAACGCAAACAACGAAGACTTAAGGAGGAACCCTGCCAGTATATAATATATCAGACATGTGAGTGGGGACTGACCGAGCTCCTGGAGGATGGGGAGAAGGCAAAGCGGAAAATAGAGGACTTCCGATCAATCGTAACTGCTAGAAGGAAACTCAAAAGCCAGTTGTCACAAAGTTGGAAAGACAACGTCAGAAAAGCTGGCGAAAACATCAGAAGAATGGGGGAAAATAATAGCGGCTGCCGAATTCCCTTAGGGAGGCTGGTCCGCAACGAGTTGATAGACGTACAGAGACTATCGAACAAAAACTAACTACGCACCAATAAACTTTAAACAGGTAATAGGGGCACAGAACTTGTCTTGAGCGGGAGGGCTCAGCCTAAGAGGAATGGGATAGTAGGCTGGACCCATTCGGGGTACCCAGTACGCAACAAGCGGCATATCCCCGCCCTCAGGGGCGAGAGAATTTCTACCCTGATAAAAAGACAAGTCATGTAATATTTTAAGCATAGGTAAATTAAATAAGTAATAACCAATAATAACCAAAAACAACTCCAGGACAGTAATTATAATACCGCTTCCTCCATCCCTATTACTAACACATCATGCATGATTTTTTTCTATTATTTTTTTTTCCTACTACAGAAATAAAACTCTTCAAAACAAAAAAAAAAACAAAAAACAAAAAAAAAACAAACAAAAAAAAACACTCTACTATCTCACTCCTGCTACGCTACTATTTGGTATTGGGATGCTACACTAACAACAGTAATTAACAAAAGGAGTCGGAAACCAGGGAGGCGACCAGCAAACTAGCAACCTCATAAAATTGAGAAATATAAGGTGGTTCAAAGTTTAGACCATCAGGGACAGCTGCACAAGGCAGCAATATTTATAAGAAAAACACAGAACTGCCCCACCCCTTACTAGTTATATAAGATGGTCAAAAGTCCAGACAATCAGGGCCAGCTGTACAAGGCGGCAATAATTGGATGGTTAAAACACCCCAGACCCCAATGTTATGCCCAACACCCTATCCTACATAAGAGGTGGTTCCAAGTCCAGACCATCAGGGCCCACTGCACAAGGCAGTAAATGATTCATATCATCAACTGCATGAATATAGATCCAATAAAGCAACTTGTCTTAGTAACAAATTCCGCTCCTAAATCCTATGTTCTCTACGAATCCCCTGCAATAACAATAATGCATGAGCCATACAATATAGAGTTAATTCAAAATTCCTTATTGAAAATTCAGCTGTAAGATGATAAATTTTGCTCTTTTTGGCACACAAATAAAAATTATTATAATCTGGACATGACGGAGCTTCACGGGACGACGGCGCACCCCTTGCCGAGATGCTTTCCTCCTTTGCCTCACCAGACATCCACAAGTAATTAAATAGTGCGCAGTGCCCACATTGCTATCCGACGTACATGGCCGAATGGCCACACACGTCGTTAATTCAAAAATCAATCATTCCCAGATTCTTAGTTAAACAGAGCAGCAACCAACACGCAGTATTAGTAGAACTAAGGATGGAAGTCATGATACCGCCCTAAGCCTGAATGCAATCAAAGGTTTAGGCCTTAGTATTGCCACAGGGTGGAGCCTAAAGGCTCAGGCTAGAAGAACCATTCTTCTACTTATATGGGAGGAGGATTGCAACTACAGAATAAATAGAAGTAGCCCACCAAGAAGACCGGGACAGGGAGGAAAATCGCAGGATCAATAGAAGCAGCGTACTACGCATGCTCAGCCGATACCGAGCGCTCCCTCCCCCACCCCAAGAGGAACCCAGTCCAAAATCTCCACCTCCAAGAACAACGCTAAACCCAGCTTCGATTGCTCCCGAAGCTGGGAAGCAAACTTCTATGCCACCAGCTGTGACACCAGTACAACAGGGGGCAAGGCAGGGAAGAGAGGAGGAGAAGAAAAAGGAGATCGAGGGGAGGAAAAGATATCTCAACCCCCACCCCCAGTAGTGCGCAAAGGGAGAGAAAAGGAAAAGAAGGAAGGTAGTGGGGAAACCACATCGCAAGGGACAGGGAAGGGAAAGCAGCCGCCACCTCCAGCTACAACAATGATCCCCACCCTTACACAACAACAACAACAACAACAACAACAACAACAACAACAACAACAAAAACAGCAGGCAGCAGCAACAGCAGTAGTAGCAGGCGTGGTCTTCAAGAAGCTTGAACCACAGCAGCAAAAAGAGGGAAGTATTAGGGAGCAGCCAAGAGCAATGGGGGTAGACTATTTATGGAGTGACAGCGAGTCGACGCAGCTTATTATCAACGACATCAAGCGAGTCATCAACTCAAGTAGAAGCCAACTGCCCACGCTCTCCAAGAATATGAATGATAAATTAATCCAGGCCATTTACAATATCCAATGGCATGTTGTTGATTTCAAAAATTGCCATTTGTTCTTTGCTGACAGATATGCAACGAGCTGATAGATCACCACAGGCTCGACCGGCGATCCAAAATAGCTGTACCACCCCTAACCACAAAAAAGGCAGCCCGAACGATGGAGGAACAAATAGCCTAAGTGAAGCCCCGACCAATCAACAGCAACATGCAATGGTGCGAGCCGCAGCACCAGAAGTAAATGACACCCAGGAAATGGAGAGGCCAGCAATCAGACAGTAACAAGGAAGGGTGACCAGGCTTGCAGCTACCAAGAAAGAAGCCTATACAGTCCCAGGTACCGGACCAGGCTTACAGCTAGAAGGGAAAGCAGCCTGTTCAGGACAAGCAACCCCGAAAGAATTCCGCTAGCGCCAAGACTTTTCAGTGGCAGATTGATCAAAATTGCCTGAATGTATGGGGGTTTTCTATTTGTTTTTTGTTTTTTTGGGGGGAGGGGTTGTTTGTTGTTGTTTTGTTTTGTTTTTTGTTGTTGTTTTTTTAAACCCTTTTTGGTTATATTTTATTATAACACAAATTTGGCCGTTTTTGAATCGCCGTAGAAAATATAACCTTGAGTTAAGTAATGTGTGCGTGACACTAAATTGAAATGAGTAACTTGTACTCACAGATTGATATTCTTTTGGAAAATCATGTACACCATGTACGCAAAATTTATAATTGAATGATGCAATAAATACATTTGGAACTGATAGGATTGTCATAATTAAACATGTGGTAAACATATAATTGGCTGTTAGGGACAGACCGATTTAGTTAACTGGGCAGAATTTGATCATGTATGTTCGTGGCGTTTCAGCACTTTTGTTCCGTGCCAAGTCCGTGCAGCCTGCCTCTTGAGACATTCAATTAAGTAGCGTACGGTACACGCAGTAATACGTCAAATGGGTTTGCAGCCCGGCAACCCATTTGACAAACAATTTATTAGTGTGCTTTGCACACAATAATGTACCAGTACGGGTGCCTTGTACCCGTCTGGTGATTAATTAATTAATACGCCGTGCGTACAATTCATTCATTCCCATTCAGCAGCTATCCATCCATCGGAGAACACCGCCCGAGCCGCCGCACGTTCAGATATAAACAAGGCAAGCAGGAAGTAAATCTACAGACATGAGTAGAAGCAGCGTGCGCAATTCGACCTACTGCACGATTGAAAATAACCGCCGGGGACTAGCCTATTCAAAGACGTAGTGCAGCGGTTGTTGGAGTAGAAGCAGCATGCCTGAGACGGATGCCTGGGAGAAAACCCGAAGAGCGGAACTCATCAGCGACAGCTACTTCGAAATTGCCTGACTGTATTGGCTTTTGAAAACCTCTTTCGATCAGAACTTTTTAAAATACAAATTTGACATTTTTTAAGCCAACGTCTAAAACACACCTTTATATTTCGGGAAATAATATATAAGATCACTAAATTATTGAAGGCTAACTTATACCCACGGATTGGATTACTTTATTTAAAAACATTAAGTACACTCTTTACACTAAACTCCAAATTGAATGCAATAAGTACATTTTTAACCAGATAAATTAGTACAATTGAAATATGTGCCTAACACATAATTGGCCGATAGGGACAGCCCGCCTTAGACAACTGGACAGAATTTGATTAAAAGTACATCATTGGCGTTTCAACTCATGATTCCAATGCCGCTTTGCGCTTCTGGACATGCCCTTTTAAAACTTGACCACGACCTACATTGTGTGTTTAAATCTCGCTAGCAAATAAATAGTGCGCCGTGCGCCCATTTTTAAATGGTCGCACATGGTCGAAAGACTTATAAGCGACTTGAATACAAACTCAACCAAAATCACTCTTGCCATTCATCGTTAATCCTGTATAGAAGAAGAATGGCACAACACTGCAGAGCTGTAAAATTGAGGCAAACCATCAGTTTGTTTGAGAGAATATAGCACCTCATGGGTCGGGTAGATGCGTTGTTACCCCCACAAGAGACACATGAAGAGGGAGACGACCTCTTTGAAAATGGCTAAGGAGTTCGTAAAAGACGCCCTTGACGAAGAAATAATAAAGATCAAGGCAGCATAGGCGGAAGAGACGAGGGAAAGTGAGCGCCAAAAGAGAGGGAGAGAGATTTTCAACGACTCAATCAGAAAAGGTTGAGGCAAAGGGGTGAGGAGCAGCAGCAGCAACAACAACAACAGCAATCTACAGAGGAGGATTGGGAGATGGAGGCCAACAAACCTAGTTTTAAGCTCATTGTCTCCACTGAAACAACTTGGAGTGAAGTTGGATGGAAACAAAGATGTTATGTATGTGAAGCCAGACCCAGGAGGTGCAGCGGCCACTAATAGAGAATTGTAACTGAAAAAAACCCCGTCTCTTTTAAGGGCCACCTAAATCTCTCAATAAAGATAGATACTACTCAAAATCATTGCCAGTATACGTGTTTTATATTTGTATGTCGTTCAAAACCAACTTAAACTTAAAAAACAGCTTCTACCCCTTCTTGTGTGTGATAGTATGTTTGTGGGTATAGTATGTATATAAACACTACTACCCCTTGCTTTGGTGTGGTGTGATAGTATGTTTGTGTGCATGTAGGTATAAATACTCCTACCCTCTTGTGTGTGATAGTATATTTCTGTGATTTCATCCCCCTTCTTTTACATCCTACCTATTTCGTTGGATAGTAGGTGTGAAGTTTTGGTTTCTACACACTGCATGTTGGATAATATATGCGCGGTATTAGATAGTAGATGACTAGGTCATTACTAGTAGATAACTAGGTCTTGGATAGTAGATGATTAAGTGTTGGATAGTAGATCACTATTTCACATTACATTTTCCGTCCAACCCTATACACACCCGTTCCCATTTTCAACATGGAGACGTAATGTTAATTTTCTGTAGACATCCAGATAGGACCCCAATGTAAACCTACGGCGTAATGTTAATTCCCGTAGACACCCTGATCGCCACATATTACTACTCCCATTTGAGATAAAACCTACGGCGTAATGTTAATTCCCTATAGTGTGTAGGGTGCCCCATATTAATACTGATCCCAATTTAGAACACAAGGGAATATTTTAAACCCGACGGACATGCCCGATGATTCAAATTCTGTGTCTACTTATAAGTAACTGCGGCTAACTGCATATGACCTTTATTCTGATATGGTTAGTTGGTAAATAAATAAATAATTTACAAATTACCTACAACTGAAGCTCGTTGTAAACAGCAAAACGTTTACTCAAAACAACACACGTCATTCCGATGTTTGAGAACAGGATGATGCAACATAATGATACTATAGATTAAAATAACTAGTTTGTGTCTTGAATTCCTCAATTCCTCTGGAAAAAGTTGCTTTTATTCTCTGCGTGTATCTGTAAGGATATTCTCAGAATTAAGTATATCCACAAATTCATAGTGTAAAAAAAGAAAACAAATCCTAGGTTGATCCCAGATAGCACACCAACGTTGGCAGATAATGGCATGGTCAGCGATGGGTATATGACGTTGGGCCAACGTCGGACCATTCTTCAACTGCCGGCGTTGGAAAAGCACTAGTTGTGCCAACGTTGTTCAGCGGTTGTAATTCCAACATTGGAAAAACACAAGTTGGGCCAACTTTATTCTGTGGTTGTAGTGCCGACGTTTACATATATGCATTGGTCCAACGTTGGGCCAAGTTTTTCCAAGTTTAATATTTATTTTTCTACCTATGAAATAGATAACATTACACCCCTTGAACTAAACATGCAGAACCCGTTTTGAAGCAGAGTACTTATTTTAACGGTTCAATACATGGTACTTTTGTTGTTTTGTTTTGTTGAAATTTTACCCTACAGTTATTGGAATATTTTTTTATATTGTAGCATGTTAGTGGATTTGTTTTCAGGAATCATTTTGCTCATTGGCTCTTCGTTGGGCCCAATATATACCAACTTGTCTCTAACGTCGGCCCAACTTGGCTAACTAATGTTGAACTAACCTAATTTTGCTTATTGGCCCTCTGTTGTGTGAATGTGTAGGGCCAACGCTGGTCCGACGGATCATCATAAAATAGTGACGTTCGGTCAACGATTCTCGCAGTTGGGACAAAGTTTACCCTTCACGTTGGCCCAACAGACGGCTAATGAGCAACATGACGTTGGGCAAACGTCATTTAGTCACGTTGGGCCGACGTTGGTACAGTGTTGGTCCAACGTGGGTGTGTTATCTGGCATTTTCGTTGCATGATTTTACATTTTAAAAACTAAATTCTGTACCAATGTGTGAAAAGTTTAAATTTTGTCAGGAGTATTGTAAGAGAATTGCAAATTTGAGAAGAAACTAGAAAATTTGGTGAAATTGAAACTTTTGCATCCCAAACCTGGTTAATAGTAGTTCCATCGTCTAGAACAGGGGTCTCCAAACTACGGCCCGCGGCTTCAATTTTTCCTGCCCGCAAAGTGTTGTACTTTTTTAAAACGATTTTGCGTATATTTAAATTTTTCACAGTCGCTTCGGCCCGCAAACCCTCTTCAAAAATCTAACATGGCCCTCGTCTTATAAAGTTTGGAGACCCCTGGTCTAGAAGGTCTGCACTAGTCAGTGGCGACGCGAGGGTTCAAGGCGTCCTGGGGCAATTTTCTTTAGTGGCGCACCTACCGAGGCACCCGGGAGCAATGTTCTTTAATTGCCTCCCTACTTTTCCACAGAGAACAGTTTTTATGTCAGTTTCCAACCTCAATCCTGACCCCCCACCCACACCATCTAGGCTGCAAAAAAAGGGGGGGGGGGGAGGTGGCCATCGCGCTGCTACTGGCACCAGTTTTTACCGCATGATCGTTATTTACTTCTGACTACGTGCAGTATGTTCTCAGCTAGCAGAGGGAAACATTCACACGTAATGCAAGGTATATTTTGTGTCTGGAATTAGCAAAAAAAAAAAAAAAAAAAAAAAAAACGCATATAGTTTAGAACAATTAACAATCGAGCGGTAACTGGTTCCGTGCGGTAACTGGTACAGTCCCACTAGAGCTACGGGATTGTTGACTACTAGTTTTGTTAGACCGGAAGTACTATATTTATCACAACTCTGATTCTGTTAAAATGAGTTTCGATGCAAAATTGGTGTCTTAAATTGATTGTAAGTATTTAAGATTTCAACTGTATTGAAAAGTAATCTTCATGGTACTAAAAAATTTGTTGCATTATCGTTCAATGCAGCAAATTTACACTGAAAATGAGCAGGTTTTATGAGTGATTGGAAGCACAGGGGCTCGTTACAAACAAAATTAGGAGTATCGGTCAATGGATAGTGGGCTGGGGGATCCAACCTGTAACAATGGGTTACTAGAAACACCGAAATACACTGAAAAACCGAAATACACTTGTATTTACATGTTCTCGGTGTATATATCGGTGTATACACAGGAATTATGATTTGTTTTTGTTTGAATAATAATATAAAGCAAAATAAAATATGATTTATGCGATTTTGATACGAATTATTTACTTTTTTTCCTATTTATAGCACAATTCGTGTAATTACATTACTCGGTCGTACTTGATTCGATAGATCTGATAAATATCGAATCGTAGTAATACATACACAGAGTGAAAGTGAAAAGTATCAGAAATATTCGCTGACGTTATATTATATATTTACTTTAACTTTTAATGATATATTTTTTCACAATTAAATAGCATTTAATTTAATTTTTGTTTAAATGGTTTCCAAATATTTGGCAATAGTGAAACATGCACTTATATACTACTTTTGATGACATGACAGTTGATTGTAATAGTGTTAAGAAAGTTTTCTTTTTGGAAATATGTGAACGGGGAATATTCATAGAGGATTCGGAATTGACAAAGAATTCATTTAATGCCCAAAGACACAAAAATAAGGAAACTGGTTTCGAGGTTGAATGTTGGATTCATTAGACCGCATGTTAGATTCCCAAAAGACTATGATGCAAACAAGGTGCATTTTAATGAGCAAGGACAAAACAAGTTTTTTTTTGTGTGTGTGTTTGAGGAAGGTGTTGACTTCTTTGCGAAAATAATAAGTGCTTGTATGAAAAATAATAAATCGACAGTCTGTCGGTAACCATTTGTGTTTAATTTATATATTCCAATAAATCCAACCGAAAACAATCATGTGCCTGATTCACATTTATATACGCCACAGCCTGTTTATGACGAAATCTGTAGGGAAGTATATTTCAGTGTTCAGGTTTGGATCTTTTAGTAGTATTTATCACAGCTCGTACATTAAACTTTAGTTTCGTTTGTATTTGTTACCAAAAGTATATAAGATAGTATATGCAAGAGTGAGATTAAGAGTGCGATTGTAACAAGCCAGGATATATGATGACAGACAAAGACAACTCAGGATATTTTTTAAAAAGCATTATGCGACGGCAGATCAGGGTCTATGTTGCTTGCATTTGGACCTGGATTATGCGCGAGTATAGATGGTAGGTTCCGAATAATTAATGCTAAGATTCCTGATCAGCATGATCATATGTTAGCATCTCTTGAAATAGCTGATTCGAGAAATGTAGTAATCACATCAAGAAGACATGATTATTTGTGTATCTTTGTGGAAGGCAGTTCAGCAAAGCCTCCTTGACATGGATTGCAAAGATAAGAATAACACTAATACCTCTAGCTCTAAAATCTAATTTAATAATGTTAACAATTTCATACTTCGCACATTTTCATTCATATTACTGATACTACTAAAAACAAATACATAAGGCATCATTTTAATATTAAACGAATTGTGTTTCATGTACCTGTCACACAACTACAAATTAAAACAGAAGGGAAGGAAAGGAAATGTCTTAAGTCAGTTTCTTAGTGTAAATGGATATCTTCCAGAGTTTCTGTCCTTTGATTTTTGATATTTTTGTTTGTCATAAATTTGTTGAAGTCCTGTCGGTTGGGACAGTTCACCATATTTTGTAGTAAGTTTATTGAATATTTGATGAAGTTTCATTTTTCCAGTCATTTCTGTAATGTCATCTAAAACATCGTCAGGAGTCCGCAAATATTCTGTCGTCTGTCGCGAGTTTCCATGCGGCGTTAAACCAGGAAATTTCCCGACATATTAAACCAGTGACAAATTACTTGCCAGATTCCCCTCCCCTAGCCATGTGACCCTCTTTTTGTACATATTGTCCTTTTTCAGCTGAGTATAGTACCTGTGGATCACAACAACTTGATCTTTGCCAGGTTGCGGATTCAAAGGTATATACTCAGTTTTCCGCTGGACTTGTCTTTTTAAAGAATACTTCACATTAGGGGATGCACCAGCAGATGTATCCCATACACCACAGTCGTCTGAAAAAGAACTTTTGCCATTATTCGACCTCTTTTCGAGGTTTTTCGCATTATTCACAATCAAGTATACCATTTCTTTCAAACCACATGGAATGCATTCTACGCTCGAGTCTGATTTTAACAACAATTCCACAGCTTTTCCTGTGTCAAGAAAATTACCCTGGTCTAGGTGTGTGCAGTAAATTCTAACATGAATTAAGATAATTAAAACAATATGAATTAAACCGACTTATATCGTCCGTTCCTGAGATTATCTCCGTTCCGGAACGATCAGTTGTTTATCATACCACCTCCGATCCTGAACGATCATCTGTTTATGATACCTGTCCAATAAAGTACGACCAGGTGACGAGTGCTATAACTAGGAAAAAAGTAAATAATTCGTATCAAAATCACATAAATCGTATTTTATTTTGCTTTATATTACTATTCAAACAAAAACAAATCATAATTCCTGTGTGTACACCAATATATACACCAAGAAAATGTAAATACATGTGTATTTCGGAGCGTATTTCGGTTTTTCAGTGTATTTCGGTGTTTCTAGTAACCGTGTAACAATATAACACAAGGGAAGACACGACTACTCACCCCTCGCTATTTCCTACCCTGCTAGCTTGTCCTATTTTCGTCTCCTAATGTAAAAATTATGCCAGCTGTAATCAAAAATGGATCAATTATCTTAACATCTCAACCGACCTCATTCAATTCATGACATATTGGAGAAAATTCCATATTTGTTCGCCGATTTTGCAGAAGGGAGAAGTACGATGACGGAAATTGCCGTTAGCATTTGGCTAGTCTTGGATTTCACCCTTGATGGAGAGGTAAGTTCCGAACCACATTCCCAAACATACGTAAAATATTGAATAAATGTTTCATTTGGATAATTATCTGTATTTACGCTAGTATGCTTATTTTACCTTGACACAATAAAATTATCCATTTCTTCGCTCGATATCGTCTGCTTGTAATTCGTGCTGAATTTTTGTATAGCGGTGGTTCGGAACTTACCTCTCCATCAAGGGTGAAATCCAAGACTAGCCAAATGCTAACAGCAACTTCCGTCATCGTACTTCTCCCTTCTGCAAAATCGGCGAACAAATATGGAATTTTCTCCAATATGTCATGAATTGAACGAGGTCGGTTGAGATGTTAAGATAATTGATCCATTTTTGATTACAGCTGGCATAATTTTTACATTAGGAGACGAAAATAGGACAAGCTAGCAGGGTTGGAAATAGCGAGGGGTGAGTAGTCATGTCTTCCCTTGTGCTATATTGTTATAGGTTGGATCCCCCCAGCCCACTATCCATTGACCGATACTCCTAATTTTGTTTGTAACTAGCCCCTGTGATTGGAAGAACCCAAATTTCGTTAACCTAATAACATTTGATGATTTTACCTTGAAAAAAAAGGGGGGGGGAGGGCGTAGAAAAGGTCTTGGAGGCTTTTAAATACGTTTGTTATAAACTGTAAAATTGTATGAAACTTCAGGATAAACCAGAGACATAAAAAGGTATAAGTTGGATATTATGCTTGTATGTGTTGTATGTTTGTTTAATATTGTATCGTCCAACCACCCGATCTCTTGATCGTGCGCCATGTTTCTTGCGATCTAACGTGCTTGTTTCGAGATAATGACGTCATCGTTCTTCAAGAGTGACATCATTGAATTAAATAGTAAAATCAGACCAAATGACATTTAAACAGGTAATTTCGTGTAATTTTAAAAAATAATGAAAATCTATATTTTCACTAATGCCTTATTTGTGTTGGACACTTTGGCCTTGAATTTTCTATTATATGCTAAAGATAGCGCCGCCAATCACATGATGGTTTTGTTTGCATATCTTGAACAGGAAAACCAAATTTGAGAATTTATAAAATGTTGATAGTCAATGTAAATATTTGGTTATAATTGTGTGGAGTTCTTATACAACGTAGGAAAAATGTACACTTGAAATGTATATTAACTACAGACTTTTTCGTTTCAGTATTATTTCATAATGAACATATATTCTACATCAAAAGACATTGAATCTATTATAATAAAATGTGTATCCATTCACCAATGTCTATTTAAAATTTCTCTCTCTCTGTCTGTGTGTCTGTCTTTCTCTCAGTCTATTGAGTCATGTATTTATATGGTAAAGAACAAGCAAGTAGTAATGCAAGTGCACAAACTGCATATAGAATTAACAGAATTTTTTTTTCATATTTAAATTTTTTATTTTTTTATTTCAAAAGCATGGAGAGGCTATAAACTAATAATATCCATACCTTGGTCTAACTGGCACATTCCAGTCATAAGCCATGTGACTTTTTAGTTAGCGTCACGAACCATGGACGCCACTTCCGGAAATAAGTAAAATTACAAACGCTCGGAAAAACGGTAATTCTGAACAAATGTACATAATGCCAAACATTTTTTTAACGATGATTAAATGAAGTCGATATAGTTGAACACTTTCTATGGTCTTTTTAATAGATTCTCACAATAATATAACGAGCGCATTAAAATTCACGTTAAGTGCATGAAAAGTGGTTGCTCGTGGTTATCTAATTCTAATCATGATGTTGATTCATTTTGATGAGTAAACAAATCACATAAATATGTATCTAATGCACGATAGAAAAAAGTCTACTTAATATAAAATTTGGCGATTGGAAACAATGAACAGGAGAGATGGGGCTCTATCTATTTGGTTTTGCAATAAAATAAAATAAAAAGGTTTCATGTGAATGACAATGAGGTTATAAATAAGGGAAGAAACTGACTCTAACCCATGTGGACAGAGGTGAGATGTGTAATTGATCTGTAAAGGCAAGTGCTTTAAAACATTCAACTTTCCCTCTCGGTCAGAGAGGGAAAGTAGATGGTCAAAAAAGGACAGTAGCAAGGTCTACGGCAAGCCAAAGTACTATTTATTCCAAAAGCTATATATCATATAAACTGTATGAGTTATATATATATATATATATATATATCATTATAAGATATTTTAACAACTTTGTAAGATACATGTATTCTATATATTTTATGCAGGGATTTACAAATTTTATAAAAGTCAGCTTGCCCAGGGCAAGCTGACTGGAAAATTGAACTTGCCCTTGGGACATTTGTGCTTGCCCCAAACATAATATACCAACATGAGTGAAAAAATTAAGCTAAAATAAAATCTGGGATGTTTTAAAGAAATTGCAATATATTTATTTTAAATTTTGTTCACTTTTTTTATTTGTGGGCACCTTAAAACCATAAGCCAATAATTCGAGTTATAAAAAAATATATATGTAAATGAGAAAGAGTTAGAATGCAGATATAGTTAGAAGGGCAAAAACAGACATGTACATGTACAGGAATTTACAAATTTTATATAAAAGTCAGCTTGCCCAGGGCAAGCTGACTGGAAAGTTAAACTTGCCCTTGGAAAATCTGAGTTTACCCCAAACATAATATCACAACACAAGTAAAACAAAAAGATAAAATAATATATGGTATATTTTAAAGAAATCGCATTATGTTTATTGAAGCTTTTGTTTTCTTTTTATCTTTGTTGGCACTGTAAAACCATATGTCAATAATTAAGGTTATCAAACAATATATATATGTAAATAATACATGTAGATATGTAGATTAGAAAGTGTTAGAATGCAGATAGTTAGAAGTGCAAAAGCAGACATGTACATGTATAGACAGATAAATGGATCAGTAATAAAGGGTTTGGAAAAAGCTAGATTTTTCAGTAAGAGAGAGAGAGAGAGATAATGAAAGCTAGACTGTCTGTAATGATTTATTTATACTCACAACTGAAGCATTCATGAACATTTATTTTGTCCATTTACTCAACAATTATCATTGGCAACATACAATAAAATATTTGACAAGTCGACTTTTGAGAATGATTTGACATTTTATTTTTGTTCACTGAATTGTTTGCCAAGCAGTAAGTATGTATCGGTCTCCTGTAATCATCACATAAGCAACAGATCATAAACTCCGCTTGAGGGTGCCACGTTTTCATAAGATCAATCACACTTTGAGCGAAATCCTGCTGGTTAATTGTTAGAGACGCGTGTCTTTTATTTCCAAACACGCAACGCAGCCATGCAAAGTTGAGATATACTGCTTGTAAAAATGAATGAGGTTGTCTTACATGGATATAAATGGTACTGTAGTCAGCCATGCTGAGCAGTACCAGTCACAGCAGTTCCAACAGAGCTAAAAGTTACTAGTGTACTCTTTGAACCCAGTAAGGTTGTGAAATATACATCTTTGGTTGTCAGCATTTAGTGTCAATCATGCTGCCACTTTGAACTCTGAGTTTTTGTACAGGTTCCTGTAGTGAGACACTGGTAGTCATTGAGACACTGGTAGTCATTCTTTTGAGTGCTAGAAGCAGTAGATAGGCTTGCTGGGAATTAGCTTGATTTTTACAGAAAATTTGGTAAGATATGCATAAATCAATTACTAACACCTTAGACTAAGTGATACACTGACCAATGTCCCTACCAGGTTGATACAGTAATGGTACTAGGCAAGAAATGACATGTAGATTGGTATTGTTTTCATTTTTGGGCGTTGTAAGGCACCTGATATGCATAATTAACAGACTTTAGAAGTAGAGATAGGTTGCTTTTCAAAATGGGTGGGATGACAAGGGTTTATTATGAGGGTGAATAGGTAGAAGAAAGAAAATCCCTAGGCCATCAGTGGTAGAATTCTGGATGTCCTGTCCATAGGCCATCCAGTGGTAGAATTCTGGATGTCCTATCCCTAGGCCATCCAGTGGTAGAATTCTGGATGTCCTGTGCCAAGGCCATCCAGTGGTATAACTCTGGATGTCCTGTCTCTAGCCCAAGCCCATCCAGTGGTAGAATTCTAGATGTCCTGTCCCTAGGCCATCCAGTGGTAGAATTCTGGATGTCCTGTCATCCAGTGGTATAACTCTGGATGTTCTGGAGAAGAAGTCAGACATATAATACACTAGGATGTCCGTTAACAGAAACGCTTTATTATGGAAAAATATTTTCGAAAGTATATGTTATTGGATAACAACAAGATATCAGATTAAGTTTATAAGATATCTGATAAAACAAAAAGATATCTTATAAACAGAATTAATTCAGATATCTTATAAATTTAGCAATCTTTGCCCACTTAAGCCTTTTTACTTTGAATAAAAACAGTTCCCAGTATAGCTAAAGAAAAAACTGTTAATGATGTGTCTTTTGCAGAAATCATTTGGACCAGAGCATTTGTCCCTCTAGAAACTAGATACTCAAAGATTACTCAGTCCAGGGCTTAATAGAAATTCTCAACAATAACCAGTGGATATGAAGAGTTGTGCAGTTGCATCATGAATTTCTGGCACTGTAGATGGGGAGATAAGAAAGATCTAAAAGCTGCACATATTATGCCATAGAACAGTGGAAGATATTCAGTGGTAAGCCACTGAATCAGTTGCACCCTACATATAAAACGTCAGACCAATTTAGTTAATTAATCTGATGACCTCTAATATGCCCAGTTAGACTAGCCATTGGATTAAACTAGACAATTTCGGAAGGGTCTCTTTCTCAATCAATTGGGAAATAATTAGTGTGATTGTACAGATTTTCTTTATCATAGCACACTTTATTATAGCTCTATTTTTGTATTATAACTCTATTTTTGATATAACATAGTAATGCCATGGACCCCATTACAAAAATATCTAATTTCCAGTTTTCATCAGCTTAAAGATTCATATAAGCATTTCATTCAAGTTGGGCATACCACGATTATTCCGTGGACCCTATTGCAAAAATCTATAATTTCCAGTTTTCATCAGTTTATAGATTTATATAACCACATCATTCAAGTTGGGTAACACCAAAATTTGCTAATACAATGAGCATTTGTCTCTGAGTGGCCACTGCTGTATACACTGACTGTGAGCTGTTGTATTCACTTAGAGGCAGTTTAACATCTGAAATGACCATCAGTGCAAAGCCAGTGTGCCATGTCTGCTGTTTGAACTGTGCATTCATACCACGTAGATCACATTGGTATTTCCAAGCATGTACATGTAATAGTTAGTACTCCCTTGGATCTCATAGCAGTGGATGTGTAAATAAACAATTGCTAATTTGGTTTGTTAATTAAGTGATTGTCTGAAATACAGCCTGCCAATAGTACATTGAAGCCCATATGGAAAACATCAGTACAATGTTGTGACATACAGAATTAAATGTGGATTGCCAGTAAACAACCAGCACATGTACTCAGGGCTGAGCAAATCCCATAGCCCGACGTCCCGGACTATTCATTTTAGAAGTCGGGCAATCAACATTTTTGAAGTCGCTAGTCCAGGACAAGTGATTTGTTCCTATTTTAAAAAAAGTCAGGCAAGTGCTTATTTTCATTCCATAATCACTTTATCTACCTTTATCTTGCCATTCAAGCCCTCTGAGCATACTGAATGCTTGATTCTACCCCTCTCCATGTATTTATTTACATCCTGTATCACACCTGCCAGTGGTCATTGATAACTGTTGCATTACATGCACAAATTCTATTACCACTTGACTACATATTGGGCTAAGGGACCAAATTATTGGTGAATCAAAACATGTGAAACAAAACAAAGCTGGTATGATTAATTAGCAGTGTTTTAAATGGCTGCATTATATTGTGTTTACTCAAACCAGATCCTCACAAACGACTCGCCGTTCGATTTTAACCCAGCGAGTCACTGATTAAATGACAGTGATGATTCTTTACATTTTAATTGATTATATAGAGGATTAACTTTAATGTGCAATATTGCGTATGAAGTGAAACAATCACGCTAATTAAGGAACTGTCTCTGTTCATATTTAAAGGATAAAATGTACGTTATGATCACTTTAGAAATAATTGTCAAACAAGGTGATATTTACTATGTGGATAAAAGAAAGTTTACTAAATTATTTTTGCAAGAAAGTTAATGAGGAAGATTCAGAGAAGGAAAATTGATGTGAAAGTGGAGGGGTAAAAAACGTAAGACTATCACTGTGTGTGAGGTAACTATTTCTCAAAGAGATGTAAGCCAGACTCTGTGGCAACCAAAAAATCACTTGTCAAGATTTTATGAGAGGTATGCACTTTAATCAATAGAAAGAGCAAACATAATAATGTGCAACATATTTATTTCTTAAAAGAATTTAATTTTTCAGAAACATAGGTTGATATTATACATATTGTTACATCTGAGGTTTTCAGTTTGCCATTGTCAGTGTATCTTATATGCACTATTTCTTGTTCTGATACGGTAGCATCAGTACTTCCATCAGCGAGAATGGAAAGGAATTTGCTGGAATTCAGACTTTCCCTAACTTCTCATTTTTTTTGCCACAGAGTCTGGCAGAGTCAGCCACTTGGGGCCCCCATAGAATTATGAAAGATAATACTTTTTAATAACTAGTACTAACATCCAAATGGATTGGAATCTCCCTGCAAATGAGGTTCCCAGTGCACTGTAAGATCATAAAGTGGGATTATATTTTTTTGGAATGGGCCAAAGAAGTTTATTCATGGAGCATATTTTGTAAACAATGCTGCTCCAATATATTTCATGATTAACATAAGAAATAAAGGTATCCATTTATTAGCTTGCCTCAACAGAGTAGAGGAAAGCTATTGTGCTACACCAAGTGCTGTTGTCATTGACCATACATATGTTCAGCCTCACTGTATCTCAATCATTCTTTCTTTCTAGGTCCTAGGCAACAGTTAGGGGAGAGTTTCATAGTACCTACTCACTGGGGAAGGGGCTAAGTTGGCTAACTTTGTACATACATATGCATTATTTATACATTCTTCATCATTTTATTTATTTAGCTTAGGTTTTTTTGCGCCATGTACACATACTGTTATACCTTGGATCAGGAAACTTGGTGAGGGGATGCATCTTGATGAGTACTACACCCTCATCACAAAAGTGGGTAATTGTGACCCATTTTTCATGCTTCACAGCCTTTTGTAAAAAAATTTGTTTTAAGTTTATTTTTCAAGTTCTGTTAATGCCAGAATCATCAAAATAGATGATTGTATGCATTTCTAATAGTATGGCACCCTAACAAAAAAAAATTCATGGTGACCTACATTTTGCATTACTGGCTTAGGTTCAGTTGTTGTAATTAGCTCATGACTGCATAGGTTTTCGGCACCCTGTATACATTCTGCTATACCTAGAATGATGAAAGAGAGAGAGAGAGAGAGAGAGAGGACCAGTGTGCAGGATTGCCAAAGACACACAAATACATCACTGCACGTATTTTCACAAAAATTTTTGCTAAAACAACATAAAATAACCCTTGTTGTTTGACAAGGAAGTTTTTTTCTTTTTTAGCTCACCTGGCCATAAAGCCAAATTGGTTTACAATTGTTATTTTACATCTTCTGAAAAACCGCTTAACAGAAATTGCCCAAATTCGACAGAAAGCATCCTGGCATGAAGCTCTTTCAAATTTTGCAAATGATGCTGAGCTGCCATCAGATCTGGACACCATTATTAAATATAGAAAAAGCTTTAAACAAGTTCTTGTAAAGACTTCTCAGCAGATTTGAATCAAATTTGACAACAAAAAAAAAAGAAATACCTTTAATCAACTTCTTCTCTAAAACCGCTCAACGTAATTTAACCCAAATTTGACAGAAAACATCCAGGCATGAATCTCTTTCAAAGTTGTTCAAATGATGCCAATACATAATCAGGTAAGGTAACTAATACTAAAATAGAAAGAATAAAAATTTGAAACATCTTCTCTAAAACCTAATGTGTGAGAATCAGAGCAAGCTCAAAGTCGTGTATTACACAACCACATTAATATGTGATGTTATGCCACCATTGCTACTGAAGGAGTAAAAATGGGGGTTCTCACTTCAATGTAAACTATGATATAGATTCTGTGTATGTTCTGTTCTTGTTTTTAAGCTGAACTTGTCCGGGACCAGAAGAGATTACGGGATGGTTTTTCGTACATCGTCCATCAGTCGTCCATCTCTCCATTAGGACAAGTTTGTTTTCACTACTCCTACAACAACTTGGAGGATTGCCATGAAACTTTACACACACATTCATCCCAAGGTCTAGTTGGTCCTAAATGAAAATGGTGCCACTTGGACAGCCAATGTGACAGCAACAGCATTCATCTTGAAAGGCTTGTTATCGTTACTCTTCCTGAATAGATGGTCATATACACATGGGGTTTCATTAAAAGACTTCTTATAAAGTTTAGATGGTCCTAAATGAAAATAATGCTGTTCAATATGGCCACCAGAGCAACTATCTTGAAAATCTTGTTATTGCTACTCTGGAACAGAAAGTGATATTAACATTTGGTTTTCACCAGAAGACTTCTTATGATGTCTAGTTGCTCCTAAATGAAAATGGTGTTAATCTGATGTCCAAAATGATTGCCACAGTGGCCATCTTGAAAATCATGTTATTGCTACTCCTCCTGAATTGATAGTCATATTAACAATGGGGTTTTCACTAAAATACTTTTAATGATATCTAGTTGGTCCTAAATAAAAATTGTGCTGATCTGGTGTCCAATATGGCAGCCATCTTGAACATCTTGTTATCGCCACTTCTCCTGAATGGAAAGTCATTTTGACATGAGGTTTTCATCAGAAGACTTCTTACTGTATGATGTCCATTTGGTCCTAAATGAAAATAATGTCACTCACACATCCAATATGGCTGCCTCTGCTGCCATCTTGAGAATCTTGTTATCACTACTCCACCTGAATGGATGGTGGTATGAACATGGAGTTTTTACTAAATGACTTCTTATGACGTCCAGTTGATCCTAAATGGAAATTGTGCTGCTCAGATGTCCGAATGGCATCCACAGTGGCCATCTTGAAAATCTTGTTATCACTACTTCTCCTGAATGAATGATCTTATCCGCATGGGGTTTGCACTGAAAAACTTCTTATGATGTCTACTTGGTCATAAATGAAAATGGTGCCAATTTGACCTCCAATATGGCCACCATAATGGCCATTGGGAAAATCTTATTATGGCTACTTCTCCTAGATGGCTGGTCATATGAATATTGTGCTTTTACCAGAAGACTTCTTATGATGTCTGATTGGTCCTAAATGGAAATGGTGCGAATCTGATGTCCAATATGGAAACCATCTTGAAAATCTTGTTGTTACTCCTCTGAAATGGAAAGTCATATCAGCATGGAGTTTTCACCAGAAGACTTCTTATAATGTCTTGTTGGTCCTAAATTAAAATGTTGCTGACCTGATGTCTAATATGGCCACCATGGTGGGCATCTTTATAATCTTATTATCACTACTACTCTTAAATGGAAAGTCATTTTGATGCCAGTTTTTCCTCAGAAGAGTTCTTATGTTGTCTAGTTGGTCCTAAAATTAAAATGATGCAAATTGACCCTCAATATGGCCACCATTGTGGCCATCTTCAAAATATTGTTATCTCTACTCCTCCCAAATGGATGGTAATATCAACATGAGGTTTTACCACTAGACTTCTTATGATTATTAGTTGGTCCTAAATGAAAATGTTGCCAATTATACATCCAATATGTCTGCCATGACAGCTGTCTTGCAAATCTTGCTGTTACTGCTACCTACCCCTTTGTGGATTATCATATTGACATGGTGTTTTCACCAAAAGACTTCTAATGATGCCTACTTGGTCCTAAATGAAAATGGTACTGATCTGACATCCACTATGTCCACCACAGCAGCTAATTTGAAAATCTTGTTATCACTGAAGAATATCAGAGATGGTTTCAACACTCAGCAGTTAAAAGGAAAAAATGGTCTTATCTTGAATTCCTGGGAGTTCATATTTCATCCAGTAAAGCATCAGCCCCTTTGAAGGACTTTTTTTTGCTGTGGCGAGTTGCTAGGTACTTACCTCTCGACTGTGGTACTTATGCATGGAACGAGCATGGAGGGAGTTAACTGGTCCACAGCATTTGGTAGAGAAACAAACAAATTATATGAGCTGTACTGTACATTTGTTTCTGATAAACCTGATAACCTGGATGAATGCAGTTTGGAGAAAAAAGATTCTGCTGTGTAATCTATTTGCTGTGCTTTGATTCAGGACTGTTGCAAGGGCGATATGGGCAACCGCCTGGGGTGCCATTTTGCGGCGTTTGCTGTACTTTTTCCAACTGGGGGCGCCAAAGGCAATGCTCGCCCGGGGCGCCATTTTGTCCAGCACAAACTAGCAATGGCCTGCTTTGAATTGCCATAAAATTCAGTTTTCTTAAGAGAGTGAATATTCATATAATTATGACTGGTCTCGATTCTTTGGGTATTATTGGACATACCATATATACTCGTGTATTAGCTTATATCAACTGCATACTGCATAGACCCAGATCTGCAGTCGCATAATGCGCCGACAGATCTGGGTCTATGCAGTTTGTAAGGACTAATCAGTAGAACAAACAGCATAGACCCTGATCTGCCGGTGCATTATGCGACAGCAGATCAGGATCTACGTTGTTTGCATTTGGACCTGGATTATACGCAAGTATATATGGTACTCCTGTATTATTTGTCTATGATTTCTTAAGGTGTTAAAAGCATTTTGCCCTATATTTAAATAGTTCACACTCACGTTTGTCCAATATTTAAAGCTCACAAACACCGTCTCTCAAGGAATCATTTGCCCTATATTTAAAGTTCACAAACACTCCCTTTGTAGGAATTGCAACACAGGTGTTACTCTGTAGATTGAACAGTACAAGCACAATTTGTGATTGGCTGCCCTTGAAGTTAACCTATCATGATGTGCATGGGATTGAAGTGCTAGATGTAGCAATTGCACCAGTCATTCAAAGGAAGGCCATGATTACTATTATTAGACTGGGTATTACTATTATTAGACTGGGTATTACTATTATTAGACTGGGTATTACTATTATTAGATTGGGTATTACTATTATTAGACTGGGTATTACCTGTCACAGGGAAGTTTTGTTATATATCATATAAAAATGATGTAACAAAAACAAAACCTTTTACAATTAAATTTAAAAATTGTAAAATACACATGCCTGAGTATGTACTTATAATAAAAATCAACTCAATTATACATGTACTTCAAAAATTTAAAATTTGCCATGTACTTTTCATACATTTTCAATTTACAAGCAGTTAAGATGCAGCTAAGAGACTATACCGGTAGTTATAACTGTTGGAAATCCAGTTAGGACAAAATTTAACAGAAATCATACCAGCATGAAGATCATGTAATTTTGTTCTTGTTATGCTACAATAAAGTTATGGCACTTGTTATGGTTTTGTTACTACATCTGCCTGAAACTTTGGACTTTGCATCTGTGAGAAGTTTTGATGTTCAGGGTTTCACTAAATTAATGATGATTATCAGTTATAAAATTTGTAATTTATGTATGCTTGTATAGGATCCAGTTTAGCTTTATTCTGTCAGTATTTCTGGCACTGTTCTTTTCATTCATTTCAGACTGAAAGGTGAATCCCACGATGGACAAATTGTGAGGAAGTGAACAATGCAGAACAGTTTAATCAGTAACAAGTTAAAAAAATAATCAGATGTTGAGTTTTTCCCTGGAAGCATTTTAATGAATACATAAAGAATCTGTAATAGATTCAAAGAAATGCATTGTCAGAGTTGTACACCTGAAGAAAAGCATGTTATATATTCATAGGAATGACCTTGATTGAAAATTTTAAGATGTCCAAGTTTGTGCAGAAATAAATGAATGAGTGAATTTTTAAATAAAAAAATGTTGACAGCTTCAAACAAGAGCTTGAAAGAAAGAAGGAATATGCACTCATGGGACCAAAGTAGAAAATTAACTTTATGAAGATATTTGACAATTTACTGGATATAGATTATAAAGACATAAATCCAGGTATTTCAATATCTGGGATGTTTCTGGTCAGGAAAGGGTTGAAAATATATAAATAAATGAAGTGATGCTCATTTGCATGCATCAAACATATGATGGGAGGATCTTTTGAGAATTGATAGCATGCAGTTGTTAGAAGGAGAAAGAAGACAACTTGAATAACTCTAAAAGAATAACAACGCTCATGGGAAATATTTGCAATGCAAGAAAAGCCTCCAATCAGCAACAAAATGTTTGTATTGGTGAATCGTGAGGATTTTAAATTGCTTGTTTCCTCCAAGAAAGCACCATCAGTCACATTGAAAAGAATTGATGCAGCTGAAAAATTCCCGAGGCTAGCATGTTCTTATGTGGCAGAACGTACTGCACAAGATTGTGTACTGTGTGAAATTTGTGGCTACCTTTTTGCAAATGATTTCATATTCAGGAAACATTTTGTTCATCTATCATTTCATCACCTACAGTCATTTAAGTGTGAAAGGTGTGGTAGATTATTCCAAACTGAACACTTGCTGAAGCAGCATCATGTGAATTTAAAGATTCGTGCAGGCTGGAGATGTAAGCCATACCAGTGTGATGTCTGTAGCAGTCGATTCAGTAGGATGAAATTCTTAAAAAATCACTTAAGTTTAAATAAAAAATGTGTACTGAAGTGCACAATTTGTGGCCGATACTTTTTGAAAAAGAATATGCTGAAGAGTCATATCATTGACAATCATATAATTCCCAAAATAAAAAGAGAAGACAATTATCCTGTTGTCCGAGATTTTGGAGTTTTACAAGGAGATACAGGTACTTGCTTTAGCCATCAGACCACCTCACCACATTCTAATATTTTTACAATAAAAATTGAACCTCTAGATACAGAAAGGACTAAAAATAATGTTTCTTGTCAAACAGATTCAACCACATCACCCACCATGGCGACACCTGAGCCATTAGGTCAAAATCCATTTGAGTCTGTGGATTTAGAACATGCAGTGCATTTTATGGCACATGGTAGAATGTGTGTACCTCGAGATGCTTATCCAGCAATGCAGAATATGTCACAAATAACCACTAGGACAAATTGTTATGTACCAATTCAGTACCATCATGCAGTAATACCTCAGTTGATAGTAGAGAAACATTCTTTTCTCATAAAGAACACTCACAATGCATGGAGCAACACCTCATCAATGGCTATGAGAAATGATTTTGTACATAGCCAACCCCAGCCCTCTGCACAGGAGGATTCTCTTCCCACCAAAGATACTTCCCAGTTACAGGACACCCTTACAGTGTCTGCAGATAGTCAAGTCATACAAAACAAGTCCCAGCAAGCTGTATTCCCACATTCTTGTGCTGGAATGGAGCAGTCTCTAGTACAAAACAGTCACAGGTTATTGAGTAACCTATTGAGCAAGCCCCCAGTGATTACTACATTAAGTCCTCCTCCACAAAACCAATCTCAGCAGTTTGTATTTCAACAGGCCAATACAGAAATAGGATCTCTGCCTCTGAAACAAACTCCACGGTCAGTAACTAGCAAGGAAAGTGATCCAGTCATGCATTTATTTGTCCAGATAGCCAAAGATCAGACAGATGGTCAGATGTATGAGGAAAAACAGAGTGTATTACCACCAGGGTTTATAGATCAGCCATTCCATACTGCATTTGAAAGTTTTTCAACTGGGACAGATGGCCAAATTTACAGTCTTGTGAAAAAAACTTCCCAAAACAATGTGCCTAAAGAGAGTCAAGAACAGTCTGAACATAACACATCTCTATTGGTCACTAAGATGCAAAGTGGCTCTCAAGTAGACATTCAGAACAAAATCTGTAATATAACATCCTGCCTTGTATGCAAAAAGAAATTTATTTCCAACCTTGGGTCTGATCAGCATATAGTAAATATATTTCAGTGCACCAAGTGCAAAAGAATGTTCAGTCAGGAAGAAGAAGTGTTAATGCACAAGTGTGACAAATTGGATATGCCCATTTCATCATACAGTACGAAAAACAAAAAGACTATGCGACCAAATGAGCTTGCTGTAGCCTCCAGAGCCACTGGTGACTCAGAGGAATTACTGAAGACAGTTCCTATTGATGCACAGCAGAGTGTTCATGAAGCAAGAAAGAGTTGTCTTGTGCTTAAAGATACATCTTCTACTGGAACAAATGTCTCAGACCAGTGTTGTCTGTCGTGTAGGTCAATTATTGTAAATGTTCACAAGCCCCAAACACAACCCATTGTTCATCTAGTAAATGACTCTTCTCAGTTACAAATGATTCAGAATTTGACTGGAAACACAGTAAGTTTACTATTCAAATCAAGAAGTTCATTTGATCAGTACACTTCCAATAGTTCTGCTGATGATTTGCGGTCACCGCTTGAAAGAACAATTGATTCAAGCCATGGAAAGGATACTATCCAGCAAATCCCAGAATGTTTGCAACAGAAAACATTGGATTCAAGTCATGAAAAGGATAGCATAAAAAATGTTTTGGCATGCTTAAGACAGAAGGTAATAGAAAAGATAAGAAACAATATTTCTTGTTTAATTGATCACTCCTACAAAAAAAATGATTCTGTCTGGATTGAACAGTCATTCCCTGCTGACAGCACCAAAAATTCAAATCAGGTGAGAATAAAGCAAGACGACATGTCTGTATGGAATGATACTCCCATGGAAATAACTTCCAACAGAAATGAAACTTTTTCAGTGGGAATGACATGTAATATGACAGAAAGTTCTGGAAATCTAGGAGAGGACAATTATCAAGAAAATAAAAATGCCTGTAAAAGTCAGATTAAGAAAGAAGTGACCGATTCAGGCGAGGCACATAAATTAAGGGGAGGGCATTCTTGGACATTCACATCTGGTCAGGTTAGTGAAATGGGGGAAGGCCTCTTATGTCAGATGGAAGAAACTGCAAAAAGGCCCAATTGGACAGATCCCAAGGAGTTGATTAAAGGATATGGGGAAAAGTTAGTTATTACTGATTCCCAGAAGCAGATTGAAGTATCAGCATTGGCAAATCTCTTTGATCAGATTGAAGGATCAGAGGAGAGGCCAGCTAAGATAGATTCTGTGGATTCAATGGAAGGATCAGGTGAAAAGCCCAAGTTGATCAATCTCTTGGGTAGAAGGAAAGGTTCATGTGAAGGGGCTGTTTGGACAGATTCCACTGGTCAGATCAAAGTATTTTCTCAAAATTGTAATGAAGACGAGACAGATAGTGACACTGTTACTGTAAGCAATCCAGACATCGATTTTTGCTCTTTTGAAAGCCCAGAAATGGATGTTTGCACAGTAGATGATGAATTTATTATAGAACCAGACTTAACTGAAAGTACTTCAGTTTTACCAGAGGGTTTTGTTTATGTGGAAAATTTGTGAGGAAACAAGTGGTATAATCAGCCTCAACTTCCCTGTATCCAATATTGGTGGAATATTTTGGTTGGTAGAAGGGTTTTGGTAGAAGCTTGATTTAAGTATCTAATTGAAGAAAAAGGCAAATTTCAGGCCATATGTAATTTTATACTGTAATTCTGCAAATTTCATAAAACCCACAAAGATCTGTACTAGTTTTTCTGTAGGAAAAGTAGTACCTTTCCACAATATTAATGCTACATGTACTTTTATTGAAATCGATCAAAAAAGTTCCTGATGCTACTCTGCTCTTTTCTTCCGACACCTTCTCTCCCATACACACACACACATATACTACAACAATTACATTACCTTATGTCTGCTATTTCTGCTATTCTGTAGGATAAATATGTACAAAAGTAGTGGAAGTGAGAGTGTAGTAAGCTGTTAACATCGTAAAAATGGATTTTGTTTTGCTTTTTTTGTTCTACATTTACTTATTTGGATGTATTATTTCAAGAGTTCTCTCTTTCTTGGAGAAATGTATAACTGCCAGATAAATGTCAGTTCTTTGCAATTAGGCAAGGCTTTGTAACTTGCTTGTAATATTATTCCTGGAAGAATAACCTCAATAATGGTACAAATGTACAAGATTGCCACAAAAACAAACTAGGTCTTTCAGTTCTGTAATATAATTCTTTTTCATCAAGTACCAATCAGCTTTTGTGCACTTAATATTTTTGGTAAATTTTCAAGTTGTTTTTCGTACTCTTCCTACAGTATTTCATTGGAGTGTACCTTCCAGCTGTAGTTCTTTTCTATCCAATTCAAAACTCGTACTCTAAGATGAATCTTAAAAAAAATGTATTTTAAACTTGTACTCCATGATGAATTTTTCAAAAACGTATTCGAAACTCATAGTCAATGATGAATCTTACAAAAATGTATTCAAAATTCAAACTCTATGATGAATCTTACAAAAATGTATTAAAAATTCAAACTCTATGATGAATCTTACAAAAATGTATTAAAAATTCATACATTTTTGAAGATTCTTCCAAAAATGTATAAAAAAACTTGTATTCCTTGATGAATCTTACAAAATGATTTCAAAACTCGTACTCCATGATGAATCTTAAAAAAATTTATTAAAAAAACTCGTACTCCATGATGAATCTTCCAAAAATATATTAAATACTCGTACTCCAGATGAATCTTAAAAAATGTATTAAAAACTCGTACTCCATGATGAATCTTACAAAAATGTATTCAAAACTCATGCTTCATGATGAATCTTACAAAAAATGTATTCAAAACTCGTACTCCATGATGAATCTTACAAAAATGTATTCAAAACTCATGCTCCATGATGAATCTTACAAAAAATGTATTCAAAACTCGTATTCCATGATGAATCTTACAAAAATGTATTCAAAACTCATGCTCCATGATGAATCTTACAAAAAATGTATTCAAAACTCGTACTCCATGATGAATCTTACAGAAATGTATTCAAGGGAATACCATAAATAATGCTCAAACAACAAAACAAAAAAAGGATTAATTTTATTAAGTTCAGTTTTTAATGGGGTGGCAAAATGTGAAAAGTTCATTCCATAAGACCTCTGACGGAATTAACACAGTATGGCATCCAAGCTATAAATGATGTGCAGTCATAGTCCAACACATTTTGGGTGGTGTCGCATCTGATCTAGACTAGCAAGGAGATTTTATGAGGCCAGAGATAGTGGTGGTGATTATGAAATTGTAAGGGTAAATTTGAGAAGCTTTTAATATGAATACAACCTACATGTACCTTCTGAGAATATCATAAAAAAAATAATATATCATTCTAGTGTTCTCCCCAGGGCCCTTAACTGTAGCAGTCCCAATTTGCTATCATGCAGCCCATGACGCTTTAGAACCCAGTGATATGCAATGCACCAGTGTCGATATGCTTTTATGTTTCCCGCTATCCTTTAAATATTAATCTATTAATAAACATCATGTTGTCTAATTCAGAGCCCTATCACTCAAATGACATCTGCTCCTACCTCTTCTTGGATATGTAATTCAGATAATCCACGATAATTACTCACACACTTAGCCTTATCTTTTGTACTTGCCTTGACCCAACTGCCGATGTGTGATCCTTCATGTAACACATATCATACTGTTCAAGTTTAGCAGATTCTAAATGCTCATTATGAAAAATGGACACACCACCTTAAAAAAAACATAAGCTTATCAGCACCCAGCCAACCCCATGTTGGTCTGGCAATAAAGATCAGAGATTAATTATTCCGATTCAGATAGTGGGATTTCCCCAAAAAAGATTATAAAAACCAAAAACTGGTTTCAACACTGAATGGAAGATTTCATATCCTTGGGTGGAAATTGCTAGATCGAATGGTAAGCTTTCATATTGCTGAAATTTGGTTTTCATAAACTTAGTTACCAATGGGTGAGGGTTTGGTGTTCAATTTCCAAGGACACTATAACAGTCTATTATTTTTGTAGTGGTAGTAGTAGCTGTTGTTCTACCCCAAGATAAATTTTTTTGTCAACTAATTTAATGGAAGAATAGGTTCTTTTTTATATAAATCAGAGCAAGAATATTTTTTTCAAGAGCAATTGAGGTCTGTAAAAAAAAAATTGTAAATTTTTTTGGTTAAATTCAAAGCCTCCCCCTCCCCAGTTAGATAGTCGGTCCCTAATGTGTGCTGTGCTACACTCAGGTCACTAGCAGCAGAATAACTATAACCAGTTTGACGGGGTGCAGAGTTTATATAATCTAGGTCACATGATCTGGCATGCTTTTACACTTTAAATATGAATGCATCTGAAATAATATGCCACATAAAGCAGGCACTAATCAATATACAGATTACATTTTAACTAAGGGGACATAACTAATTGTATGTCATATAATGCAAAATCTGAGAACCTCAGTAAACTGAAAGCTCCTCAAAACTGACACTTTTTGGCCCCATTAGTTTTCAGTCTTCAAGTTTGACTCTCACTTTGACCCATTTGTTTTTGATCTTGAGGTTTCAATAACTGTGTGTGTGTGTGCAAACAAAGCAAAAAATATGCAAACTGAAATGATACAAGTGTATAATACCTTTGTCCTTCTATTCCCAATATATATTTCAAAACACTCCACAAAAAGAAAAGCAATGAAAAACACTTCAAAATGTTTTCATTGCTTTTTGTTATTCCTTCTTCTTGCCTGCAAACTAGCTGGTTAGCTGACCATGTCATGTAGGTCCTGATTGGGGCCCTTGTATTTTTTTATATGTAAAAGACTTGCATCAATTACTAGTCAGGTTTCCCCTAAGGGTTAACACTTCTATATTTCTTGATACTAGGGCACCTAGTACACAAGCTGTACTCGACAAGCAAATGAGGATACTAGATGGCCTGAAGTTTAACCTCATGTTGATGGCACAGCAGGAAAAAGCTGTACCAGGCCAGAAAAACTAATATGACGAAGAAGCAGAGCTAGAGGGAATAAAAGTGACTGCCTATTATTGTAATGCTGCCGTTGCCATTTGGCTCATTGACGAGATCTAGTAGCTGGTTGCTCAAGGTAATGCCAACATGATTAGGTACACTGAAGAATACATGTGCAAGGGGTCTGGCCAGGTATTTGTCTGCTGTCAAGTGCTTGACCTTGGTGTGTCACAGTACCGCCCATTTTGCAGCTGGAGCTACATTCTAACACCAAAGTGCATACCAACATGGTTGGTTATCAATGTGACAAACAATGATGAACACTGCTTTGAGTGTGCCAGCTTGTCTGATTTTTACCTGGCTAATGATCATGTTGATTGGCCAGGCAAGTACCACCAGCAGCTGGGCAAACTCAACTTTGCTAGCAGTGACATTTCTTTGAAGGTTAATGATATTGACAAGTTCAAGTGCCCCAAACCAGCAATCGTCATTAGTGTCTTTGACCGGAAAAATGGCAGCAAAAAGTAAGGCAACATACAATATACCTCTTGCTGCTTACTGACAGTGGAAAGAGTCACTATGTCTGGATCAAGGACCTCAGCTGCCCGATATACAAGTATAATGGCCACAAGGAAAGAAAGCTTGTCTACTGCCAGTGTCAGACCTGCCAACCTTAACAAGACCTTCTCAGTAAGGCAGTGGAAAGTTTTCCATAACTTTTACCAATTTTCAGTAAGGTATAACGAAATTTCATGTATTGCTATTGATAATGTGGAAACATGCATTAAAAAAGTTCAGAAGTGAGATCTGAGACTAATGCAGTGAAGGCAATCATTTATTTTCAGCTAAAAAGTTTGTAAAGTACACTTAGACCTTAATTACATCCAGTACAGTTTCAGAAACTGCAGTTCCAAACCCCATGGAGCTCAAAGGCTTCTTGCTAGATCTCTCAACTTGACGTAATCTTTTGGGGTTGTTTCATTTATTTTTTTCAATTTCAAGTGGCGACGACAATCATCTCTCCCACCACGAGATATACTTAAATCAACATGTTGTCCAAGACTTCAATTTCAGCAATAAACGGATTCCACGCTGCAGCAGCCAACCTGAAACTATATCAGACAAGGTTGACATGCTGCCCCAACCACTCGTGAAGCAAAACAAATCGATGGACCATGCTACCTATGTAAATTCATGACATCAGAGCGCCAGTTGTTCCTTAAAATTGCATAAATTACTGGGAAAAAAGCAGAGGCAAAGAACCTATCCATTTAGGCAAGTACACATTAAATGGATAGAAGAATGTGTCCAAAATTTTTCAAAACCAGGGATAGTAGGGCTGATTTTAAGAAAAGATAGGGAAAAGGGAGCCAAATGAAAAAAGCAGGGAAGAGAAGGAGAAGATAGGAAAAAGTATGGCCACTTGAAAGCTTGAATATGGTCAGAGCTAAACACAAAAACTTAACCAAGATGTATAAATAATGTACATGCAGAAAGTTAGCTCCATTAGTCCCCTCCTCAGCATGTAAGTGCTCTGAAACTTGCTCCACAATGTTGCCAAGGACACAGAAAGAACGGTTGAAATAATGGAAGCCTGGCTATACATGTGTATATCCTTGTATATGTATGGACGCCTGTGCTGACTTCAACACTGGGTAGCTGTCCTCTACTTTGTACCGACAAGCTAAAAATGAGAGAGTGAATAATTTACTCAATGATTTACTTATAATTTGTTTAATATAAAGCAAGGATATGTTATTTTTTCAACTCGGTGCCATGCATACACAGAACAGAACAGACTTGTATGATATGTCCAGCATAATAATAGGCTAGTTATTTATCGCTCAGTGGTAGAAAATAATACATAAACAATAGTATTGGAGCTCAACACTCTACCAACATGAGCTGGCCTGGGTGGGTACTGATCCTTGGATTATGAGTTCATCACTATACCAACTAGGCTACAACGGTTCATTCTACTTCAGTATTAGATTTAAAGTAATTTAACGATTTAAAAATGTATCACTTCAAACAAACATTAAATTAATGCATCAGAAGCAATTTTTGATCTGCCCCATTACACTCTGTTGGGGGAGCTGCAGTGGCTTGGTGGTTAGCGTGCCAGACTCGCAACCAAAAGGGCGCGGGTTCGAATTCTACCATTGGACCAGCCTGGGTCAGCTACTGTGGTGTGTCCTTGGGCAGGGCACTTTACTCCAATTGCCTCGGCACTAAATAATCTACTTGTGTTGCTGTGCCGTAAAGCACCAAACCAAACCAAATCAAAGTAAACACTCTGTTTGATGCTGAAACCTGCAAATGTGATGGCTGGAATAATCCGTTATAAAAAATTGAACCCTGTATCTCATCATTGCAGTGATTTGACCTTTTAAACCCAACATTGATGTTTCTTTATATTTTATAGAGCCAAGAACTGCAGAAATATGCTTTGGAAAGGTAAAGTAACACTAAATTTTGGTTTCATGAACTCTAAATTGAAAACTTGAAATCCAGTCATCACAGGGAAACTAAATCACTAATGGATGAATCGATAGACAATTAGACATAACCATCACAGAATACGCTCTGCAAGTTGACCATAAAATCTGGGTTTGTAGGATGCTCTTTGTACAATTTTTTTTCTAATACTATTGATTGAAAATATTATGAAAACAATTTCAAGGTTTCTCTATTTGTGGCATCATCCACATCTGATGGTTTAGTAGTGAAAGGCTTTTATGCTTTCCATCTATTTTAATCAAATTCTCTCCAATTTTTAAGAAGTCATTTAAAGGTGTTATATTTTTTAGCAATGGTGGCTATACTTTAATGGTTGATTGGCTTCATTTGTACGAACTTGAAAACCCTTAATGTTGGAGTGCTTTTTGTCAAATTGGATCAAATTACGTTGAGTGCATTTTGAGAAATCATTTCAAAGTTTTTCTATTTTTAATTGTAGCAGCCATATTTGGTGGGGAATCAGCATCATTTTAAATAAAATTGCAAGTCCTTCATGCTAGGATGCTTTCTATAAAATTTGGTCAAATTCTTTGTAGCAGTCATTTAAAGGTGTTTCCACTTCTAGTAACAGCTGCAATATCTGATGGCAGATTGGCATCATTTGTACAAATTTGAGAGCCCTTCGTGTAAGGACGCTCTGCCAAATTTGGGTGAAATTTGACCAGTGCATTTAATAAGTTTAAAATGGTAAATGTTGATGTACAATTGACAATTCATGTTGGATGCAGGACCATACCGTAAGCTCACCTGGTCTTACCGCCAGATTACCAAAGCCTAGGTGAACTAAATATAAGGAAACTGGAAGACAATAGCATTTTAAAATTGGAAATGTATTAATCAAGGCAAGAAACAATACATGTATTTATGAATGTACATTATGCTGAAAAATGAATGTTCTCCTTAAGTCACTTTCCAAATAGTGCAACTTCACACACACATACACACAAATGCCCACACAATTCATTACCTTCTTACGACGGCACTGAAGCCATATTCTAGGCCAGAGTATTAAATATATTCTGGGCCCGAGTATTATTCTCTTCTCTGGAATCAAGTCTATAGCATTACATATATTTATGATTTTGAACAAGAGTACCATGAACTGCACAAGAGTACCATGAACTGCATATCATATGCCGTGTTTAATAGTTTTCTATTTAGATACCTGAAATTTTTGTTCAGATATAATTTTTCTCCTTTCAGTCACAATGACCTTGACCTTTCACCCCCAATATCAATAGGCTTCTTCCTTAATCTATGTGCAAGCTATCCACAAAGTTGGGTGCGGGTATGTGATGTAGAACTAATGTTATTGTGCAAAAACAATTTTTCTTCTTTCAGTCATAGTGACCTTGACATTGACTTCCAAGATCAAGATTTTTTTTTCCCCTTACCCCCAAGTGTGAACCATCTATAAAGTTTGGTTGAGGTATGAGATGCAGAACTTAAGTTATTGTGCAGAAAACATTTTTAGTCTTTCAGTCAGCGATCTTGACTTTTATCTTTGACTCCAATATCAATTGGATTCTTCCATGCCCCAATGGCAATCCATCCAAAGTTTGGTAACCGTAGATGATGGAGATCTGAAGTTATTGTGCAGAAACCATTCTTCTTCTTTCAGTCAGCAACCTTGACCTTTGGATTCTGAAACTGATAGGGTTCTTCCTTAACCCAAGTGCAGACTATCCACAAAGTTTGGCATCTGTATATGGTGCAGAACATGAGTTGTTGTACATAAACCATTTTTGTTTCTTTCAGTGATATTGGCCTTAACCTTTCAGCTCAAAATCGATTGTGTTTTTCCCTTAACCCAAGTGCAAGCCATCCACAAAGTTTGGTGACTGTGGACAACTCAAGTTATTTGTGCAGAAACCAAATTGATAACGGACAGACAACATAATAAGCTCTGCCTTGTGGTGGGCGTATACAAATTTACTGCTATGGCTATCCTGTCTCTATTATTAGTTAACAAATAAAAAGACAATTAGTTTTAATTTGTCTTATTTTTTATGCGATTACAAAATCTATTTAGATAATTCACTACACATTACATTCTATTTTAAGTTTGGATATTTACTAACAATGAAAGATCAATTCGCACTAACTGCTTGCATAATCTTCTAATTTGAATAGGACTTGCTTCTTCAATTCAACAGAAAGCAAGAAGTAGAAATAAAAAAATAAATACGCAATAAAATGAATGTCATGACATCGTAGTTATAAGCATGGCTTCAATTTAGAAATTTGCCCATGAAATCAATGCATTCAATAGTCACAACAATACATTCTGAATAATAAGCATATATGCTTATTGCTCAAATTAGATTAAATAGCATTGCAAAACATGTACATTTCCTACATGTATTACATTTCTGCATCGAGGCTTATTTTGATATAATTGCAATTTGTAACAAAACTGCATCGTATAATGCAGAAAACGAGAAAAGTTATTAGTTTGCAGCACCAAAAAGAACTTGCACAAGATTTTTATTAGGTTTCTATATTCAGCCAGATAACCACGTACAAGTTGATGGTTAACGATCCTATCATGAGCTGTTAAAGTCTCGAGGAAATTAGCCTATATTGTTGGTGTCCAGATCTCCAAAATGATGCATTAATGTACACATTATGTAAACCTGCGCAGTTTCTAGATTCCCCTGATGATGTATTGACTTATTCATGCACCCCTCTTGTGTGCATATTTGTAAACAATGGTTAAAATATAGTTCCATTATTTGTTTCTCAAGTTTTATTATTATTTTGAGAACTATTTGGAATTATAAGAATTGAAGTTCGTATTTTAAAGGATTTGTGAAGTCAGGAAGCTTGAAAATTAACTGTCTTCACATAACTACAGCCATTAATGCACTGCATAATGTGTAATCAATTTTCATGCTTCATGACGTAATAATAAATTATTTCTACTTCATGAAAATGGGGAGGCTTATGTATACATATTTTGATATACACTTACTTTCATATTAACAGTTGTTACCCAGATTATACAATATAAAATCGTGTTTTTTTTTACTGAACACAAGATACATAGAAACTAGATTAAATTCTATTAAAAAAAATACAATATTTTACCCTAAAAAAATCTTAAAAAAAGAGATGAAATTTACATACCATATGTACTTGCGTATAAGCCATGTCCAAATGCAAATGGCATAGACCCTGATCTGCCGTCGCATAATGTGTCGGCAGATCACGGCCCATGTTGTTTGTTCTACTGATTAGTCCTTCCAAACTGCATAGACCCAGATCTGCTGGCGCATTATGCGAATGCAGATATGGGTCTATGCAGTTGGTATTGGGTTATACACGAGAATATATAGTAACCCATGGACAGCAAAAAAGGCAAGTTCTTCCTAAAATATGATGATACAGTTCTGGGTCAAAAGTGAGTAGCCACATATGCTGACATCATGAGAGGAAAACTAACATCATGCATCATGGCTGTTTCCAAAGAAACTCATTACCAAAATATGAAAGAAAAGGGTACTTGCACATCTAGCACCTCATGTAAAATCTCTTGGCTTTTATCATAGCAGTTACAACCTATGGGTCATAAAGTTAAGATTGATCGAGAGAGTATCAAATATCAAGAACAACATGAATATGATCAGGCCTAGATTACCAAATTTCATGTAGTCTTTTTTCAAACTTGGATTTATTCCTTTGCCATATATTCTCAATGTCGAGTTTCAGTGTCTTTGATAGTCAGGGTAAGGATTCTGTGTTTTATTATTTGTCCACTGTTTTGATTTCCTAGAAACTTAGACCAAACAATTATCCTCCTGGAATATCCATTCCTCATTTGGAAACTCTCTGGCAAAAAATGTCCAAAATTTTTCATTAAATATGTTAATACACTTGGCAGAGTCAATTTGTCACACTGTTGGAGTTAATGCACCTCCTAAAACATTGCCAAAATATTTCTGAATGGCAAGTGTGCACTGTGCGCACCTAAACACTTTTGTTGCCATTCTTCATCAGGTTTTCTCAGAACATAAACTTTTTATCTTTACCCAAAGCAACTTTAGTTTTCATCGCTAAAAATTACTCTCGACTACTAGTTTTCAACTGTTCATTTATGTCCCTCTTTAGATCATAAAACACACAATGCATGATTGTGCTCAGATATATCATAGATTACTTCCTTACACTGCATTTCATCAATCCTAAACTCTTTAATCTTGTGTGAACACTGACAGAAAAAAGTTATAGTCAGGTCATGTAAAGACTGTCTATAATTGTTATAAATTGCAATGCAATCAACATGAAAGAAAGTACATGATCACTCCTTTTCCTCATTATTTTTTCTCTCATTTTCTATGGACCCCCTTTTGTGAAACATTTTCAAAAGTTTATTAATAGTAGAATGTGATATTCCAGTTATTCAGATATTTTTTTTACCACTAAATTTCTTGGTTAAATGAATTATCATCTGCTTCTGACCATCTGTTAATTCTTACTATGAGGTGCTTTGTTTTGTTTACATCGCCAGTGACATCTAAAAAATAGCACTTGCTACAAATTTACAATTTCAACCTACAATGAACATGCTCATTAGTGCATACATATAAAATTATACTTGTCAAGTAATTCTTTCTATGCACTGACCAGTTAAAATCAATTTTCAATAAATGATGTTGACTGGTTTTACTTGGTTGGATACTCATTTTTGACCTAGTACTGTAGCTCACAAAGTATTTTGATGAAAATATGCTGGATAATACCAACTAAACCAAAAGTACTTACAAAAATGGCATCAATTCAACTACCAAACTCAAAACTACTCTCAAAGTTATAAAAAATTAATCTTGCAAATGATGTCATATTAAACAGAAAATTTAATTATTCTAACACAGATTCTGTGAGTAGATCATGAATGAAAGAATAGCCTATTTTGCAAAATCATATCATATGCAAACTTAAATTTCACATTATTGTAAGCATTAGTATAAAGCCTTTATTACAAATCTCATAAGTTGCAAATTCTTGCACAAACAAAAAAACGTGCTAAGGGATTCTATGTCTTGTATAATCAAAGAAACATGGCAAGGAATTCTGGCATGAATTCTATATCTTACCTGCTCTCCGACCTGATACAGAAAAATATTTTCATTTTTAAATGGCTGTCAATGCCTTAGGGTCAGAAAAAGGGTAGGCATGAATGGATATAATATGGACAAAGCTTCACGTTTCTTCAGTCCAAGTATGACAGCTATAACTCCCAAGGTTTGGGATTTATGACCATGCAGATAATCTTCACCAATATTTTCAAATGACCTTAATCTTGCACAAGGATCATAAGTAGAGGATGGGTGCACTAATATGAAAGGGCAGTCCTTTCTAATTCTACAGTCCAAGTAAGATACATATCACACCCAGGGTTTGGGACTTGTTGCCATATGAAAAACTTTAATTGCACACTAAATCAATTTTAAAATGACCTCGAGGGATGCATTGGGGATGGGGGAAGGGGATGAATGGACATGAAAGAGCAGAACTCATTAATTCTACAGTCCATATATAATGGCTATTTCTTCCAAGGTTTTGAACTTGTGAACCAAACCTTAACCATTGTTGATGCCAATGCTGTCACCTCCACCACCACTGGAAAGAGTGATACCTATGTATTACTTCTGCTAAAGCAAGGGAGACAAAAAGACACTCGGATTATCTGATCAACATGTACATGCTAAATTGCAGGGACTTTCTTCTTGAAATACAAATTCCAAATTTTAAACATTACCAAAATATATAACAATAATGAACATCTAAGTCTACTTAAAACATACTGTGATGAACAAGGTATTCTAACACAACAGCCTATGTAATACATTTTCTGACTGGTTCAACAAAAAATTTGCGTCGGTAAAATCCCAAATATACTGTAAGAAACTTCAATGCAACTGCAATGTCAAGACTCTTTCTGTGATGTCACGACTCTCTCCATGATGAAATGCCATTGAGAGACTGCAATGTCATGACTGTGATGAAGTGCCATAGAGAGACTGCGATGTCATGACTCTTACTGATGAAATGCCAGAGAGACAGTGATGTCATGACTCTCCATGATGAAGTGCCATAGAGACTGCAATGTCATGACTCTCCATAATGAAGTGCCATAGAGAGACTGTGATGTCATGATTCTCTGTGACAAAGTGCTAGACTGCAATGTCATAACTCTCCATGATGAAGTGCCATAGAGACTGCAATGCAATGACTCTCTGTGATGAAGTGCCATAGAGACAGTGATGTCATGATTCTCTCTGTGACGAAGTGCTAGACTGTGATGTCATGACTCTCCATGATGATATGCCATAGAGACTAAAATGTCATGACTCTACGTGATGAAGTGCCATAGAGAGACTGTGATGTCATGACTCTGTAATGAAATGCCATAAAGAATTTCACAGTTATTTTTGGACAGCAATTTCTAAAACGTGTCAGAATGAAGACTGCAGTCTTGTTCATGAAAATATGAGAATGTTAATGGTGGTTCTGTGTTAGAACGGTGATTGCAGTCTTGTTCATGAGGATTTGAAAATGTTTTTGGTGGTTTGTGTCAGAATGGGGATTGCAGTCTTGTTCATGAGGATTTGAGAATGTTGCATCGCCAGTAAAACTCAATTTGCAGCAGTTAAACCACCATTAACGTCCCAAATTCTCAAATAATACCAGTTTTGTATTTGAGATTGATGTTAATGGTGGTTTTACTCTTGCATTCATTTTCCCAGCTCCAATGAGGTGTCTATGCTAAAACTCAAAGTGCAATAGTGAAACCATCATTACTTTCCCAAATCATCATACAAGGCTATCATTCCCTAAAGGTAAACACATTAGGCAGTTTCTGAAAAGGCAACCTTTCATGACAAAATGAGAGGAAAATAAAAATGTATAAATTTACAATACATGCAAACAATACAAGTGCAAAACAAATATACAATTAATTGTCTGAATGAAATTATACACAATCCAAAATAACAATATTTATGGCATATTAAATAGTAAAATTACATTCACACATGATATGTACATCAATGTTTTTACTTTTATACAAATGCTTTGTTCATTTTATAAGAAATCTAAATACACTTGAAATGTGCATGTACCCAGGGACCTTTATTACCAATACTCCTTCAATGTAATGCCCAAGCTTCTTCAAATTCTAAAATCGCGTAAGGTCCATTGTGCCTGATCATACAACCACCTATGAGCAGAACCAATTACAAACTGTTCTGACCCTTGTATACCATCAAAACATGTTATTAGATTAAGCTAAGTAATGCTACATGCAAACTATCAGTTAAAAAAAACCCCACTGAAAAGCCATTTAAAAAACAATTTCAACCTAATTAAAAAGAAGCAGTATATGATCATTTGAAAATGTTTAACAAATTAAGTCATAAAAACACCCACAATGGTTAACTAGAAAGAGCACAACATGCCAAACCAGTAATCTGATTGGTTTTCAAATTGAATGATTTTAATGAGTTTAAATTGGAATGTGCAACTAGAATAAGCAACATACTAAGACAACAATTGAAAGCAATGTCATTTTACACACTTTTTTAAATATGACATTAATATTGTAATCACTATATCGTTTTTGTATCAATGATCTTTATTTACATAGCCTGAGCATGTATATCAATAGATAATAAATTTTAGGTGAATCAAGTCAAAATCTCCAGTTCTAACTGATATTTTTACATGATTGGGCCACATTTGACTTGTGCACATTTGCGACATCAGCTGTACTGAACACTGTTTTATTCTCCTCTTAACTAAACTCCTTTTTCTATGTAATTTGTAAATAAATTATTAATTATTATTATTTATGTAAGAATGCTAATCATACTGGTTTACATGCACTTGAAGCTATATGAAAAATCACTGCATGGGATTCCTCGCATCTGATTGATCTAAAAATGTACATACAATTAGTGACTGGAAATAGACCAATCAGAAGAGGGGAATCCCATGTAGATGTAAATTCCCATTCCCATTTCTCTTGAATGAGACAATACATCATTTTCATGGCGGCATTAGCAATAACGGTGGATGAATTTGTTCAGTGCATGGCAAGAGCTATCAAAGTGGATTATACTGGTTTTATTTAACCCAGAAAAAACTTAAAAGCAACACTCTGTAAGGGAGATTCGCTTGATTTGGTGTTTTACAGCACTGCAACACAAGTTGGTTATTTAGTGCCAAGCCAATTGGAGTAAAGTGTCTTGCCCAAGGACACATCATGGTAGCTGAAGTGGGTTGATCTGATAGTAGGGTTCAAACTCACCCCCTTTCAGTGTCAAGTCCAGCCTCTTATGACATGCATAAAACATGAGGCCTATTGTACATCATCAAGCCCATAGAGGGTCTGTAAGGGAGCATCATCAGATATGACTCTACTGAAGGTAAGAAAAAATGATGGCTGTCCATTCTTGTCTTTTTATGTTGCACAAGGCACAATCAAGAAAAAAAATGTAAACACTATCTAACATCAAGCTCCTGTAATGATTTACTAACTTCAAATGTTTGTTGGACTCAAACTCTTCCCTTGTGTTCTGGCAAGGATCTAAACTTGGTAAACTGTGTATTGTCCAGATACTATCAAACCTTACTCGCACTGTGGCCGACTGTAATGCATCATTCTGAATATCATTAAACAAGATCTGATGAAACATTCTGACCAAAATACAAAGCTGAATGTTGATGAGCAACCGAGTATCATAACTTCAAGCATGAACTCTATGTTATTGTCATATTTATAAAAAAAAGATCTTGGTAATATTTTCAAAAAACCCATGTACACAACATTACAAAAGGTGCATTGAAATCTAATGAACTCTGTTAAAGTCACATCTTAATGAGACAACTTTAGTTAAAGAGCTCTTTATTATCATAAACATCTCAGAAATACTTGACACATAGTTGCAACAGCTTCTTTAAAAACTCGTTTGGTAACATTTGAGTCAAAACTATCCCCTTCAAATAATCACCTGCAAAATCGATTGGTTGGTTTTTAACAGCACATTTAGCACACTACTGGCTATTTTATGCCAAGGAAATCCGAGCTAAGTGACTTTCCAAAGGAGACACTGAGGCAGCTGACCCAGGCTGGCCTGAGTGGGTTTTGAACCCATAACCCTTTGACTACAAGTCCAGCACGCAACCAACTGAGCTACCACGAATCCCTCAAGAGTTAAGTAAAATCGGCATTAATTTTCAAACATGATTTAGCAGTTGTGAAAATATTCACTCACACCAAAGCCACCATTTTAATTCTTTTAATTCATCAAAACACAACAGAGATTGATAACAGCTATGATAATTGGTCATGCTTTCAAAATGCTGGAGAGATTGCTTCAGCTTTGAAACTGAAAACTAGTGTGTTGCATACAAACACACATGATGATCCCAGGGAAGGCTTTCTGAAAAACTGAATACTTGTCCCATTTCAAGATAATTTCAATCAATTTTATAAGGTTATTTTATTTTACAGAGATTTTTATTTTATTTTTCTGAACTTATGAACATAATTTCCAAGTAACAGAATCAACATTATACAGTTATTCCATGGTTATGTTGGGAACAGACCAAATTATTTGCCTCAAGGCGCTGTGTACAACCAGGTGTTCTACTGCCCAAGGCCACCTGGTTGTCCACAGCAATAAGGGGCAAATAGTTTGGTCTGTTCCATGCATAACCATAAAATGTATCTAAGGCTCACAAAACAACAAATGTCATCTGTTTGTGAATACACTGGTTTCACAGAAGCACTTAATCAGGCTCATTCATTTTGCGAATAGTTATAAAATGACAGTCTAAAACATGTTACCACACAGCTGGTAGGGAATTTTCCCTCACTTGCAACTGCTAACTACTTATGTTTGACAGGAAATAAGACTGAAAAATCCTGTGATTAAAGATATATGGTTTACTAGTATTAATAAAAAGGCAATTAGATAAAAAATTAATAGAATTTTCTTTTGGTTTCTGTTATCAAGTATCTTCTCAATTTTAGCAAGTATACTTCCCTAACCAAATAGAAAAAAAAGTTCACTTATATCTATTTTAGGATTTAAATTACTGACTCAGAAAATTGTACTATATACTAATTAGTTATAAACTTATTCTACTGTTCTTTCCACAAGTCCCACACATTTTACAATGAAACATTATAATTGGATTTTAGCTTGGAAAAGTCCATCAACTGAGATGCATCTTCAATTTTACTCCGACTGCTGACTCTCCAGAACGATAACAATAGGTTGATCACTAGTGGCATTTTGGTACAGGTTTCTGAGTGCCTCAATTTTCTCTAACTCTGCTAAATCAACAGTTCCATCTTCTCCAATGTTGATGCTGAAATTTTCCCCAATCTCTGTTCCATCACCTGAATGGGCAAGGATCTGAATGTTTCCTTCGCTGTCGGTATGAATATGTCCACCACTGACCTCCTGAGTGATGACTTCAATATGACCAGTTCCATCACCCTGACCTGCCTCGGCAAGAGCCTGCTTGATAACATCTGTTACAGTCTGTACTTCACTTTCGCTGATTGTATTGGAATAGACTGAAGCACCCTGAAGGATCTGTGTTGTACCAGCAACGATTTCTTGGGTGTAAACCTCCTGACTGTCAGTATCTGTTGAAGCATTGGCCACCTGCACAGTTTGAGTGGAACCCTCCTCAAAAGGTTGAGCAAAGACTTGAATGTGACCTGTAGAATCTCGTCTGGTGTGAACCTCAATGGCACCACTTGGAATCTCTATGCTTTCTGATTCCTCATCCTCTTCAGAATCATCAGCCTCCTGTTTGATGTCCTCTGGGTTTGTGAATGTCTGTATCACCTGTCCATGACTGTTGACATATATCACTGATGATTTAAACTCCTTGCCAAGAATTCTAGTTTTCTTCCAGCCTATAGTTTGCCCATCTTTCGGACCAATAAACTGAACAGTCTTCCCTCTGATTACACTGTGGACACTATTCATGTGTCTCTGGAGTTTGCTGTTTGTGTAGAACGCCTTTGGACACACATTGCATTGGAAGGGCCGTTCATTCTTGTGTGTCCTGATATGAGCTGCCAAGTGCTGGCGTTCGACAAAAGATTTTCCACAATCTGTGCATAAATGTGGTTTATTGCCAGTATGGACATACATATGGCGCCGGAGCAGCTCTTTGGAGACAAAACGTTTTCCACAAAATTTGCATCCAAATGGTTTTTCTCCAGTGTGCCGCCTTAAGTGCTCATTAAAATAACCTTTCTGTGTGAATCCATGCCCACAGTAACTGCAGATATATGGCTTGATCTTTGCATGGATGAAGGCATGCTGTCTATAGCAAGTTTTGGTACGGAATGACTTTCCACAATCTGTGCACATGAATGGTCGGTCCCCTGAGTGGATAGACATGTGCTCCTGCAAAGTGCGTTTTTCCATGTAACTACTGCCACAGATGTCACAGGTGAAGATGCTATCATCAGAGTGAACTTCCATATGCTCGACCAGTTTGCATGCAGTTTCGTACTCCTCATCACAGCGTGGGCAAAAATAAGGCAATTTCTGGTTCTCAAGAGTGATGTACTTGATCTGGTTTTCCTTCTGTTCCTCACCTCCCTCCTCGGTTTGTGTTGAAGCATTCGTCTCATCTCCTTCTACCCCCTCAATATCATCAGTTTCTGTAGATTTCTCATCGACTGACACATTGGGATTAACTTCTGCTAGTGTTATGTCATCAGTAATAACAACAGACTCCTCTACTTGCTGACTCCCAGAGATGAGCTTTTCAACATTCTCCTCACTCAGAACGACCTCCCCATCTATTTTTGCAGGAACAATTTTTTGTCTCCTACTTTCCCTGCAGTCAGAACAATTACAGAAAGCTTTACCTCTCTTCATTTTCCAAACATGGGCCAAGATATGTCGCTTTATTGTGGCTTTCTTTGTGTAGGTCTTCTTACAATTATCCCATGTACATTTGTAGAGAACTAGTTCTCCCTTAGAGTTTCGTTTTGGTGGCATGTGACGCATCTTGTGTGTACCCAGAGAACTACTGGTTTGAAACATCTTGTGACAATGCTCGCACTCAAACTGACGACTTGGAAGATGAGTCTGCATATGTCTCTTCAATCGGTTCTTTACATAGGTCATGTAACCACAGACCTCACAAATCAATTTCTTTAGAGGGTACAGGTCTGCATTTTCTGGCATATGCTTGAAAATTCTGTGAGAGCGAAGAGAACTGGATGTTTGATACCTTTTTCCACAGATGTCACAGGCAAAATTCCTCTCACTTTCATGAGTTTGCATGTGTCTGGTTAAGCGATTTTTCAGAGAGAACCCTTTGCCACATATAGTGCACAGATGCTCACGAACAGGTAAACCATTTTCGTCAGTGATATGAATCTTCACATGCTTTGCAAGATCATCACTGTACATAAATCTTTTTCCACAGGTAATGCATGCATAATTTTTCTCACTTGTGTGTAGCCGCATGTGACGATACAGACTCTTTTTGCTAAAGTATTTACGTTTACAAACTGTGCAACCATGAGTTCTGCTTCCCAGGTGAAGTGTCCGGTGAGAGATCAAATTTCTCTTCTCCATAAAGCGTCGATCACATGTTTCACATTTGAAGATTTTCTCTGCTTCATGATAGTCCACATGAAATCCAACTTCTTTCTTTGATTCAAACTTCTGCCCACACCTGACACAGTGAAACTCTCCCATATTGGGATGAGCACTCTTTAAATGCTTCCTTCTTGTATCGTAGCTGATAAATCTCAATTCGCAAAGACCACACTGTAGATATCTATCAACCTCCTGACATCTGGACTCCTGATGTTTACTCAGCTCCTCTTCAGAGCTGAAGCCATGTCCACAGTTCCTGCACTGGCACTGAAAGATTAGATGATCCAACCTATGATCTAAATACACTTCCATATCATCATATTCCTTGTCACAGATTTCGCAGACAACCTGATTTTCCACTTTTTTGTAACTGTAGTACATGAGTGTGTCCACATAGGCATGCTCACTCTTGATATGTCGCCTCAGTCTGTCTCGGCTGGTGAAGGCCTCATTGCAATACTTGCATCTGTGTTTTCTATTCTGAGGTTTATGAATCCTCTGGTGATGTGTAAGAGCAAGTTGAGAATTGAACCTTTTCTTGCAGATGCTGCATATGATACTTCTACCTATAACCTCTGAGGTACTAGTCCAGTGCTTTTTCCTAATGTGAGTCATCAGGGTAACATGAAAGTTGAAAATTCGCCCACACTCCAAACACTGGTGCTTTCTTTTTGGTTTTGGCGTGTCTGGTGATTCTTCATCCTCTTCTCCTTCTTGACTGGATGCCTCACCATCACCTTGATCAACAGGAATGTCAACTTTTGGCTTCTCATCCTTGCCTCGGATATATATTGGCATATCCTTCAAATCAACATTTTTATGTCTTCGTTTGACATGTTCTTTGAGGTAGTCCTTTCTACGGAAAAATCTGTCACAGTATGGACAATCATATTCCTCCCCATAATGCAGTAGTAAATGCCTCTGCAGAGTAAGAGGTCGAATGAACTCCTTTCCACAAATCTGACAGATGGGTTTCTCATCTGGTTCAACTTTAGGCATACTACTGTTTAGACTTCGTCTACGCTTTGTTCTAGTTTCACCAAATCTTTTTTTCATCTTGCGACTCGTTTTCTCACCATCACTTTTGCATTCCCCTTCTTCTTTTTCTTTTTGTCCTTCCTGATCCTCCTCATCTTCTTCATCTTCTGAAGCTTCATAGTTTTCATCCCTGTCATCATCATATACCTCCTCTTCTTCCTCATCCTCAATCTCTTTGGCCAAAACTTCCTTCTTAAGCTTAATTTTCCTTCCTGACCTGCTGTGTATCTCTATTACTTCCTCCTCCTCTACTGTTTCCTCTTTCTTTACTTCAGCTTTGGGTTTACGTCCAACCTTGGCTTTTACTTTCTCTGGACTAGCTTTTGGTTTCTTTGCCTCCTTTTCTTCTGTCTCATGTTCAGAATCTCTTAATCTCTTTGGCGGTCGTCCTGGTGTGTTCCTGCGGGGAGTTATTTCTTCCAGGTTCTTTTTCTTAGCAAGGGACTTCCTTCGTGCATTTTCTGCTGGATGACTCTTCATGTGTTGTTCCAGCAGATACTCTATATGGAAACTTCTCCCACAAACCTCACACTGGTACTTGTAGATATTGTCACGACCAGACCTTCGGTCACTGGATTCTGTAGGACTGAATGAACTTCCAACTGGAGTCCTAAAGCTTGTGTCTCTTTTGTAACCCTTCTGGGTTAAAGCTTCATCTTTTTCTTCTTCAGATTCAAAATTTGAGTCTGAATCTTGGACTGAAACCTCTTTTCTTGGTCTTCCTCTTCCAGCTGGGGTTTTCCTTTCAACAGACCCCACAGATGCAGAGGACTTGTCCTTTCTTGGTCGGCCTCTTCCTTTAGGCGTTTCATTTTTCTCTGATGGTCCAGGCTCAGGTTCTTGTTCATTCTTTTTTGGTCTCCCCCTACCACGTTTAGGAGTATCATCAATCTCTTTCTCAGTATCTATGCTAAATGTCTCTTTTTCTGCTGCTCCAGAGTCATCCTCCTTCTCAATCTTTCTTGGACGTCCCCTGCCACGTTTGGGTGTATCATCACTCTTTTCAACTTTTGCATAAATTCTTGGTCGACCTCTCCCTTGTTTTGGAGTTACCTGTGCCACACTGGAGTCTTTTTCTGCTGTATTCTCTTTCTCCTTTTCTCCGTCTTCCCTGGCTTTTTCTGATTTGCCAGCACCTTTGTCTTTAGTTTGCTCCTCTTCCTTTGAGCCATCCTGTGCCTTCCCAAGCCTTCTTTGACCTCTGCCCAGCTTAGGTGTTTCCTTTTCACTTTCTGATGAACGTGTTTTGGAAATATCATCTCCATCCCTTCCTGTTCTGGACTTTCTTCCAGAAACCGGTGTACTGGAACTGGATGAACTTTCATCTTCTTTTCCCATTCTATTCCTCTTTGCAGGAACTACTGAGGGTCTTCCTCTCTTTGGTCTATTATCATCATCTTCCTTTGATGTGGTCTCCTCTTCTTCTACAGCCTTTCTTTTACCCCTTGTGGTTCTAGCTGTTGCTGAGGACTGTTTTTTGTCTCCTCTTTCCTCTCCATCCTCCTCCTGATCTGGTACTGGACTCTCTGCTTCTGCTTCACCACCTGATTTCTTCCCAGCTGCAGTTGCATTCACTGATACAAAAGAAATAAGAAATAGAAGTTAAACATTACACCAGAATCCACTTCCGTAATGCAATCAGAGTTGTTCATTTTAAAGGTTCTTCAATACATTAGTGTTTTTCTCTTCCAATGTGTCTATCAGACTAAATATGAGGTGTTATTACACATGTGTATTATGTTATTACTTGTGTAATACAGAAAATATGAAATATGTTTATTACCTAAATAACACAGTAATGCGATAAATCAGCATTTTCATCATGATAATTAGCTGGAAAATTATTTTTCTGTGGGTCGTGGTATATATTCTCTACAGTCAATGGTTGATGTTGTAATAGGAATCCTAATAAACTGTGAATTTATATGATGGCTCCATTGTCCTAGCTTCACTTTCCATTCAAAACTACTTTACATACATGTAGGACTTATCAGTGCATGCATGGCACCTGCATAGCAAAGGCATGAAAGCCAAAGATTTTTTAACACTTTCAGTACACAAGCTGTCTCAGTGTTGTTGTTGCTTTTTTTTTTTTTTTTTATAAAGTTCTACACAGGTACAAAAATTGTACTAATTGTGTGAATACATTTATGCTGTTTTGTAAATTGCAAGGCAAATTTTAGAACCCCAGTCACGTTTTCTCATATAAAATGTGAGCAGATTTTAGTTTATGACATGCCAAGTTGTGCCACATTTCTACATGTTCATATTAATGTAAACATGAACTTGAAAAAGGTCAGAAACTAGAATGGTATTGAGGGCTGTTCCGGTAAAATATACTTGGGAAAGGGAAGGTACTTTTGATGTGGAGTAGTCAACCATAGATAGAATTTAGAATTTTTTTATATGAACTCTTTAAGTAATCAGAATACCCTGGCAATTTTTTTTTTTTTTAAACTGCCTTCCTTGGGTACCATTGTAAATTTAAATGAACCAGCCCTGAAGCAGAATTGGAATGAGAGTGTTATATTCCAGTACTCATTCTTTATAATGCTGTTCATGGGAGTCACAAGTTACCCATTCAATATGTGAGGCTATCTTACACTGAGATGTTATCCAACAAGCATGCGTCATAACAGTACCTGGGAGTCAAAAGAAATCCATGCAATATGTAAGGCTATCTCACATTGAGGTGTGATCCAACAAGCATGTGGTGATCCAATAAGCATGTGTCATAACAGTACTTGGGAGTCAAAAGTTACCCATATAATGTGTGAGGCTATCTCACACTGAAGTGTGATTCAACAAGAATGTGTCATAACAGTACTTGGGAGTCACAACTTACCCATATAATATGTGAGGCTATCTCACAATGAGGTGTGATTCAACAAGCATGTGTCATAACAGTACTTGGGAGTCACAACTTACCCATGCAATATGTGAGGCTATTTCACACTGAGGTGTGATCCAACAAGCATGTGTCATAACAGTACATAGCAGTCACAAGTTACCCGTGCAATATGTGAAGCTATCTTACACTGAGATGTGATTAAACAAGCATGTGTTATAACAGTACATAGGAGTCACAAGTTACCTGTGCAATATATGAGGCTATCTCACACTGAGGTGTGATCCAACAAGCTTGTGTTATAACAGTACATAGGAGTCACAAGTTACCCATTCAATATGTGAGGCTATCTTACACTGAGATGTGATTAAACAAGCATGTGTTATAACAGTACATAGGATTCACAAGTTACCTGTGCAATATGTGAGACTATCTTACACTGAGGTGTGATCCAACAAGCATGTGTTATAACAGTACAAAGAACAAACATGTGGTTCTAACAAATGCAATGTTGAGACTCTGAACTGCATTTTTTTACATTGTGAAACTACCTTTTTGTATGTACAAGTCTATCATATTGGTGTTAAAGTGCTTTTCTTCCAATCTGTGTCCACACAGAAACTCCTATTGAAAATTGTATCCCATAGAATTTTGAATTTGTCCCCCAAAAAATTTGGAATGTGGAATTTTAACTAAAATTTTGTAAAAATTTGACAAAACTTGGAATAGCTGGCACCTCTGCATATGTCCTGAAATGCATACACTAAAACTTATGTCTTCTGTCTCCATGCTTGTGTAACCATAACCTGGGCTTGCATAACATTACCCAAGGGTTGCATAACAAACAGTGGCAGGACTGAGCAAATTTTTTTTTTAACCACTAGTCCAGGACAAGTGGTTTCAGAAAATTCACTAGTCCCACCTTACTTTTCGCTGGTCCCAAAATGGTAATCACTTGCCGAGATTTGATGAGATGTATGTACTTAATCCATAGAAAAACCAAACGAAATAATATACAACATAATTATTTCTTAAAAGAATTTAAGTTTTCAAAAACAATGGTTGTTATACATTTGGCTTCTTCAGGTTCATGTATATATGTTTTAGCTGATGAATTTGAAAAAATGTCCATGTACAGTGTATATGTCTGCCACCTGCACCAGCACTAAGCCAGCAGTTGATAGCTGTGTCTGGGTTGAAGTCCTCAAGCTCTGGTCCATTTGCAGAAATGTTCATTAGCATTTGTAAACTCTTTTGGTTTAAGGAATTCCTTAAAGAAGTATTGATTAAGTTCATTGAACTAAATCCTCGTTCACACTCAGCAGTGGATGGGCTTATAACAAATATGATTTCTAATAGTTTGCATAATTGACTGAGACTAGGTGGAGTATTCACTAAGAGTGTTCCAAGAATTCTCTGTCTCTTAGTAGTGTCATATTTGACATTTTTTGCCATCACAGATTGTTGCTTATGTCTCTTTAGAGAAATAGCTACCGCACACTCAGTATCAGTCATCAGTCTTACGTTTTATCCCTCCACTTTCAAACAAATTTTCCTTCTCCGAATCGCCGTTATTACCTTCCTTGCGAAAATAATTTAGCAAACTCATTTTATCCACAGAGTAACTATCAGCTTGCTTGACAACTACTTCTAAAGTGATCATAACATACATTTTTTCTTTTAATTACGAACAGAGACAGCTCATTAATTAGCGTAATTGTTTCGCTTCAAACGCAATATCGCACGTGGAAGTTAATCATCTGTACAATCAATTAAAAATTAAAGAATCATTACTGGCATTTAATCAGTTCAAAAAAGAAACCAACACTGATGTGACTCACTGGATTAAAATCATAGTGAGCCGCTCGTGATAATCTGGCTTGAGTAAACTCAATGCAACAAAGCCGCTTAAAACACTACTAATTGATCATTTCTTTTGTTTGACGTGTTTTGATTTGCCGATAATTTGGTCGCTTAGCCCAATATGCAGTCAAGCGGAAAGAGGATGTAAATGTATACACGAAGAGGGGTAGAATCAATATTCAGTACACCCGGAGGGCATGATTGGCCAAATAAAGGTAGATATAGTGATTAAAGCACGAAAATAAGGACTAGCCCAACTTTTTTAAAAAGCACTTGTCCCGGACTAGCGACTTGGAAAATTTTACTTGCCCGACTTCAAAAATGACTAGTCCGGGACGTCAAGCTATGGGATTTGCTCAGCCCTGAGTGGTTATCAGTAACTGACACCATGTTAGGTATTTAGTGAGTTTTGAATTACTGCTGGTCAAAATTTCCATCTCCCAGTAATAATGGTCTGAATTTGTAAAGTTTCTGCATTTAGTTGAATTTCAGCAGATCTGACTCCTCAATCAAACATAACACAGTATATTATGTGCATATCGCAAAATGAGTTTTCCAAGAGTTCAGGATACATGTACCACTTTGTTAACAGGAAACACGAGCATATAAAGTATACAAACAATAGAAAGTGAAACTAACTATAATGATAGCAGACTAATAAAGTCCAGTAAACCCTTCCAAATGAATGTAAACATGTAGTACAAAATAAAGTCTAGTAAACCCTTCCAAATGAATGTAAACATGTAGTACAAAATAAAGATAAAAGGTAAAAATGTTGAAACTCCTGCAAAATGTGAAGAAAAAAAAAGCTACAGGTAAATAGAATATAAAATCCTTAAAATTTAGCATCAAAATGTTATACAAACCGAATTCTGTCAAAAGGTCCAACAATTTCTCTGGTGGTAAATGATCACAGCCAATGATACAGAATACTTTTTCCAGACTGTACGAGGAAATTATGTTTCTATAAGATTTGGGATATTAACAGGTCATCAAATTTAATCCTCTGTAAGGCTTTCAGTGTTGAAAGGGAATTCAAAAAGATAATGAAATTTGTTTTTGAGAGGTTTCAATGTAGTTCAAAGATTTGAGTATGGATGTAACTTTTGCATTAAGAATGGAGGGTTTATCTGGTAACCCGCTTGAGATGGTGCCATGTGGTGTTGCATCGACAGCTGCAACCTTAACTCCATCTTCCTAACTGTCTGTATGCAGGGATGTATTGCCACAATAGAAGGCTCTTAATTTACCCTTACCCACAAAAATGAGGAGTAGTTGAGGACTTTCTGGATTGGTAAAGGACACATACTGTGATTTCACTATTTTTTACATGGTGTACCAATTTTCCAAACCACAAATTTAAAGACCAAATAAAAAACAAGAGTCCCTCCCTTGAAGGGACTGACACTCAACTGGGCAAAAGAATTTTCCCGAAATTCAAAATAAGATCATTTCTTTCTTTCAACTGCTGAGTGTTGAAATTATCTCAGACATTCTTCAGCAATAACAAGATTTTTAAATTAGCTGTTGTGATGGGCATATTGGATGTCAGATTGTCACCATTTTCATTTAGGACCAGGTAGACAACATGAGAAGTCTTTTGGTGAAAACCCCATGTCATATTAAATGTCAGATCAGCACCATTTTAATTCAGGACCAACAAGACATTATAAGAAGTCTTCTGATGAAAACCCAATGTTGATATGACTTTCCTTTTGGAGGAGTAACAACAACAAGATTTTCAAGATGGCTGCCATGGTGGCCATATTGGATATCAGACGCGCACCATTTTCATTTAGGACCTAGCAGACATCATAAGAAGTCTTCTGGTGCAAGCACAATGTTAATATGACCAGCCATCTAAGAGAAGTAGCTTTAGGAATTTTTTTTTGGGCCAATGTGGCTGCCATATTGGAAATCAGATCAGCACCATTTTCTTTTATGACCAACTAGACATCATAAGAAGTCTTTCAGTAAAAAACCAATGCCTATATGGTCCATTCAGGAGAAGTAGTGATAACAAGATTTTCAAGATGGCCACTGTGGTTGCCATATTGGACATCTGAGCCGCACATTTTCATTTAAGACTAACCAGATATCATAAGAAGTCTTTTAGTAAAAACCCCATGTTGATACAACCTTCCATTCATCTTTATTTTGGACCAACTAGATCTCATAAGAAGTCTTCTGGTGAAAACCTCATGCCAATATGACTTTTTGTTCAAGAGAAGTAGCAATAACAAGATTTTCAAGATTGCTGCTGTGGTGGCCATACAGGACACCAGATCAGCACCATTTTCATTTAGGACCAACTAGACATCATAAGAAGTCTTTCAGTGAAAACCCCATATTGATATGATCATTTATTTACGAGGAGTAGCAATAACAAGATTTTCAAGAAGACCACTGTAATGGCCATATTAGACGTCAGATCAGCACCATTTTCATTTAGACTAACTAGACATTATAAGAAGTCTTCTGGTGAAATACTCATGTCAATATGACTTTCCATTCAGTAGTGATAACCAGATTTTCAAGATGGCTGCCATGGTGGCCATACTGGACATCAGATGGGCACCATTTTCATTTAGCACCAACTAGCCATCATAAGAAGTCTTTTAGTGAAAAATACATGTTGATATGACCAGCCAATCAGGAGGACCAGCAATAAAAAGATTTTCAAAATGGCGGCTGTGGCAGCCATATTATATATCCCAGCAGCACCATTTTCATTTAGGACCAACCAGACTGTGGGATGAATGTGTAACGTTTCATGGCAATCCTTCAAGTAGCGATAGTAGGTGGAGCAATAACAAACTTGTGCTAAAGGACAGATGGTTGATGGTTAACAAGCCATCCCATAAGCTCTTCTGGTCTATGACCAGTAGAGCTAAAAATGAGCCACATGTGATTAATGCAGAAATCCCCTCACTATCTTACCTATATATTCCAAGCAATTGATTACTGTAATTAAATATTACCTTTTACATGTGTTTGCTTTATTTTAACCCTTTTGGGGCCAACAAATTATAAAAGGATTATTAAGCATTTTATATTCTTCCAATTCACATGTATGCATACATTTGTGACAAAAAAAAAAAATAACAACAAAAATTAAATAATTTCGAAATTGCAGAATTACACAAGTCCAGCTTTGTCAAAGCCATGGATAATTAGATCCAATCTCTCCGACATTTCTTCATGAGCCACAATTATTCATTTAGCCAGAATCAGCTTGCATGTGAATGTTTAAAGATCCACTGATAAAGTGCATTGATCTTCATCAGTGATATCTTCCATTTCCCCTTATGGTCTCAATGATCTCTTTTGCATATGTGTGTTTTCAGTTCTTCTTTACAGTATTTGTACTGCCAAGTCGATTGGTTGGAGTTTGTCCATATTCATGGCAGGCACAAACAAAGAGTGATTCTTCTGTCTTCAGTTTAGCTAGCCTCTTCACACTTTGATGGCTTTGTACACATCAAAGATTGGCACACTTGCTGATTGCACTGAACAAAAGGATGTTTGTCACATGTTTTGTTCACAAATGAAATGATAACATTATCCAAATAACTTGAATTTTACCACTCTTAAGCCACTGTGCTAATGCAATGATTGCTGTAGCATACTGATGGAGAAACTGTTGTTTTTAAGCAAAAGATCACATTCATATAGCTTCAATAACTGCTTGATTTGGTTTTGATTGCTGTGTCGGCTGCTCCATTAGATGCTGAGAACTCTGTGTAAGTGATTGATCTTGGCAAGTGTTTGATTTGTGCTCATACTTGCAGTAGTATTGTCTTAACCTCCATTTAAGTGACCACCCTTTGTTCTCAGCATAATTTTGTTCTTTTTGTATTCTTTATTTTGGGTATTTTAATTCATGAATTCAAGTACCCATGAAAATGTTTTTTTTAATCCACAAAAATAAATGAAACCATAGTACTATTTTGTGGGGTTTTGGTAACCAAGGTGGTGATTCAGGAACATAACATTTTTCAGTATTGGCAAGACTGATTGATGCTACTTATAGATGAAGACAAATTCATATTTTAAAAGTTGGAACGAAATTTGGTTTCTGAGTGTACAAGGTTCAGTATTTGGGCATAATAACAACATGATACATAAGACAAGATGGATTAGAGGATCATATGGTAGTTTACTAAAGAGGAAACTTTGTTTATCTGAGATAAGGTGATAACTCATCTGAGATAAAGTGATGGCTCATCTGAGATAAGGTGATGGCTCATCTGAGATAAAGTGATGGCTCATTTGTCTCAACATACAGACTGTTTGAAGGGGAAGTTCTCAATGCACCAAGACAAAGTCCAAGTTCCTGATTGTGTATCAGATCAAGCATATGCAGACAAGATTTACAAGCTGATCTGTACACATTTATATTAAAATCTGAAATATTATTTGAGAAATTACCATAGCGATATCCTTATTAAAGCATTTTCTACTATAAAGTTTGTTACTATTATTAGTAATACAAACAATATTTAGTAAATGAAAATGGACACTATGCCATAAGCAAGGAAGGATGTCAATCACTCCAAGCCATAAAAAATGTATTTGATGACATGAAATCACTCTTTTTTGTTCTTGATAACTAAGGTCCAATCAAGTAAAAAGAATTTGGTGGCAATAATACAATAAATGTAACCAATTTAATGCAATTCATGACCATACATGCATAATGATAGAGGCTAAATTATAAACAGGGGTTTTATAATGAGAGATCACTATACTACCTTTTTTCTTTGCCAACCTGGCCTTAGCTAATTCTGGGGAACCCAGATGAATTTTCTTTCCCGTTTTCTTGTCCGTTACGACAAAGAAGAAGTCCATATCTTCTGGGTCTATATCTTTGCACTGAAAAAAGAGGGATTACAGAACAGAATGAAAACTGAAGCTATTTCTCGAGCCTACTGAAAAATACAGATTTTGTAGATAAATGATGCCAAACCTCCATAATGTGAAGAATAAATTGTTAGACAATACAATCAGCTTGAAATGGGAATTCTTTTCTAACTGTATGAAATGTCGAGTTCTCCAATATACATATTACACCATTTTTGTTACTCATCTCTTCCAGGAAATCATAAACTGTAAAGGGAGGTAACTCTGTCTATATTCCTTATGAATATACACAATATGCCCAATTCAAATGTCTATGTGAAGTCTTTTTTGGCTATTAGTACCTTCATCTTCAAGAAAATTTCTGAAATGGGTATATCCCAATCATTTCTTCCTTTCAAATATTCTCTAGTGTACAATTTCAAATATTCTCTAGGGTACAATTTCAAACATGTTACCTTAATTTTTTTCCCACAATAATGACTGCAAAGCATGCCATATTCACAAGATGCTTCTATAAAAACTTGAATGAAAACTTACTAATTGAAAGAAAGGACTACATCCTATGTCACATTAACACACACACACCCTACAGTAACTTTTGATTTAGTAATTAAAATCCCAAACTATTCCTTTATTGTGGTATATGCAAGTAAGGTGAAAATAATCACAGCATATGACACAACCTTTTTCAAGCACAAAGGCAAGGAACAATCATATAGCTATTAGTATCAAAAATGCTGTAATATTCCAATGTAGTGATTCAAGTGTGAAAGGCATAAGTATTGAAAAAAATCTTGCATCCTCTCAGTAATGGTAAATTTACCTCATATTGAACTAAGAACCACTAAAGTTAACCAAAACTTCAGGTTTTTCGCAAATTTATTACAAATATAACCTATCATGAAATCTGATGTTGTGTGCACATGTGACTGCTGCACTCAACATGTACCATATTCCATATTATTTTTCATACAAGAAAAACAATTATTTTGTAAAAGTGGGAAAAATAATGTGTAAACAAGAGTCCCTCGAAGGGACCAACACTCAACTGGGCAAAAAGAATTTCCAGGAATTCAAGATAAGACCATTTCTTCCTTGTAACTGCTAAGTGTTGAAACCATCTCCGATATTCTTCAGCGATAACAAGATTTTCAAATTAGCAGCTGTGGTAGCCACTCTGGATGTCAGATTGGCACCATTTTCATTTATGACCAAGTAGACATCATTAAAAGTCTTTTGGTGAAAACCCAATGTCAACATGAATATCTTTTCAGGGGGAGTAGTGACAGCAAGATTTTCATGACAGACATCTTGCCAGCCATATTGGATGTACAACTGGCACTATTTTCATTTAGGACTAACTATGTATCATATGAAGTCTAAATGATTTTCCATTTAAGAGAAGTAGCAATAACAAGATTTTCAACATGGCCAACATGGTGGCCATATTAAATGTCAGATCTGCACCATTTTAATTTAGGATCAACAAGACATTATAACAAGTTTTCTGGTGAAAACCCCATGTTGATATGACATTCTGTTTTGGAGGGGTAACAACAGCAACAAAATTTCAAGATGGCTGCCGTGGTCACCATAATAGATATCAGATGTAAACCATTTCCATTTAGGACCAACTAGACATCATAAGAAGTCTTATGGTGAAAGCACAATGTCAATATGACCAGCCATCTAGGAGAAGTAGCAATAAAAAGATTTTCCAGATGGCCATTGTGATGGCAACATTGGAGGTCAGATTGGCACCATTTTTATTTATTACCAATTAGACATCATAAGAAGTCTCTCAGTGAAAACCCCATGTTGATATGACCATTCATTCAGGAAAAAGTAGTGTTAAGATTTTCAAGATGGCCACTGTGGAGGTCATACTGGATGTCTGAGCGGCACCATTTTCATTTAGGACCATCCAGATATTATAAGAAGTCTTTTAGTAAAATCCCATGTTGATATGACTATCCATTCAGGAGCAGCGATAACAAGATTCTCAAGATGGCCAATGTGGCAGCCATATTGAATGTGTGAGCGGCACCATTTTCATTTGAGCCCAACCAGACATAAGAAGTCTTCTGGTGAAAGCCCCATGTCAATATAACAGGAGGAGTAGTGCTAATAAGATTTTCAAGATGGCTGCTGTGGTGGTTAGTTTGGTGCCATTTTCATTAAGGACCAACCAGACATCATAAGAAGTCTGTTAGTGAAAATCCCTTGCTGACATGTCCATCCATTCAGGAGTAACAATAACAAGATTTCCAAGATGGCCACTTTGGCAGCAATATTAGACATCAGATCAGCACCATTTTCATTTAGGACCAAATAAACATCATAAGAAGTCTTTTAATGAAGACCCATGTTGATAGGATTATCCATTCAGGAGGAGTAGCAATAACAAGGTTTTTAAAGATGGCTGCTGTGCCAGTCATATTGGATGTCTGAGCTGCACCATTTTCATTTTAGACTAACTAGACAATGGGATGAATGTGTGTGTAAAGTTTCAGGGCATTTCCTGTAAGTAGTTTGGAAGGAGTAGCAATAAAAATCAGCTAACAGACAAATGGACAATGGATGACAGATAACAGACAATCCCGAATTGATTATCATTTTGGGTAAGTGATCATGTACAAAAGAATAAAGGATCTGACACTTGGGAGGATTGCAAAACATCTACATGATCGGCAATATTAAATTCACATGCATCCAACATAATTGCATTAAAAGCATCATGCACTAGTACAATGTTTTCTTAATTTGCTTCTATATGGGTATATTACATCAGATATGTTTGAAAATGGATGACTATGATACAGATAAATTTATCACATCATCATACCTTTATTTCTACCTCATAATCCAAATAAATTATACATCAATGACCCAATAGGATTTCAATTCAAATGAGTGAAAGTAGTTCATTTGCCTTTGCATGCATGTGCGAGATACAAATAGAGATCTCACCCTTTTTTCATGCTATTTTGTTCAATATACTTTTATATGTCTATGTTTAGCTCAAGCTTTTATCAAAGAGAAAACAGTAATAAAATAGTAGAAAGAAATTTTTTATAAAGTACATAACATACTTCAGTTTCAAAGATAAATATTTCAGATTTGAATATTCACATCCATATGTACTCCATTCAGTTTAAATTCCAATAAGGATCATATAAGCTGCAAAATTAGTCACTTTAACATTTAGCACGCTGTGTTCTCTCTCAGCAAGTGAAACGTCTAAATTCCCATCAAAGAAGGATGACCAATACCTTTTATCAATGAGTGCATGTGGACTTTCTGTAGTTGGGCAGCAGTGGATCTCTCATCTCTACTCATCCCAAGTACAGTTGTTACTTTGTATTCAAAGATTTGACACTTCTATAAGCAAGTACAAAGATGTCACTGGTCTGTTATTAAAGTTACAAGAGTAGCACCTGGCATACACAGTACCACCATATACATTAACATAGAAGAACGTCGTTTACATGAAAGAACAGACTGAAAATATACAACACATGTACAACAAGAGTACTGTGAATGTCACATTTTATGCCTGCCTCATGTTTAATAGTCCTCTATGGAGGCAATAGTAGGGCATGCTTGACTCTGGAGATTATTGACCAATGGGTCTCGATGAAAAGCTGAAAGGCTTGTCTCTCATCAAGTCCGTGTGTAAGTTAGTTTAGAATTTTTCGAATAAAATAAAAACGTAAAAGTCTTTAAGTGTTAGTCATTTACTTTCCTCTGATCATGATGTAAAATTCTTGGGTTACATTGTTTAAAGTGAACTGGAAATGCACATCAAGTTTTGACATCAGCAATAACTGCAAACAGAAGTATTGCACTGAAGCTGATCAACCTTTTCTAAACACACATGAACTGAATATAAAAAACTCTTTTAAAATGATTTTGTTTATTGTCTAAATATATGATTGACATAAAGATGATTCATTCTTCAATATTTATCCGAATCAAAATGTCAATCAAAAATGTCTACCAGCCCCTCCACAGGAGAGTTGCACAACATGTGTCTGCAGAATTGCAGTGGTGATTTGTAGGTATTTACCTTTCCACGGAGTGAGCATGGAGGGGATTAAATGCCCCACCACGACACATGGAGAAATGAAAAATTCGCGTGAGCTGTACAACAGGCTAGAAAGCATGGTTCGGAAATGGTTACTTTTGTGTGCTGTTCGCTATCATTGTCAACTTGACATTGACAGCAAGTATTATCAGACAAAAACAAATTATTTCAGTAATGATAAAGAGTGCATACCCAACTATCCTATAGCATTGTGTTGTTCAGTAATGCGGACAGGGTCTTTTCTAAAGGAATAATATTAGGTCATTCAACTGTGGTTCACTTTTGGTACATGGAAAGGGACAAAAATGAGCGCAAAAATCTTATTTCAACCAACCAACCAAGTTTGAATTGAGCATGAAACCAGAAACACATATTATTTGTTTTATGTCAAAGTTTCAGTACCTTTTTGCAACACAGTGGTTTTGCTGTCAGCAGCAGGAACACAGCAAATGGTGTGGGCATAAAAAAAAAGCTACAGGAATAGTGAGTTGCTAACATAAATATACCCGTAACTCTCTCACCCTATCCCTACCCCTGATGATGGAGACTAATCAATAATTAATACAAAGTCCATGACTCTTTCGAAAATAGTGCGAGTATAATGAATGATCAATATGTATATCTACTGATGATGACCATAATATGTGCCAAGTCTCAGAGCGATCCATGGAAAACTGAAAGAGTAGTTGCATTCCAAAACTTCTGTCATATATTGCATCCAGCTGTAAGTCAGAAAGATCAATAACTCTTTACAAAAATCACAGTAGCTCATCTTTAGATGATGGCCAAGTTTCACACCGATCCTTAAAAAACTGCAAGATAAATTATGTTCACAAGATTGTCTTACACTGGATTCAGCTGCAGGACAAAACAGGAAATGACTCTAACAAAAATTGCCCAAGTGATTTCTCGATATGTGCATTTTTTGATGATGGCCATAACATGTACAAAGTTTCACGACGATCCCAAAAATGGCAACCTCAATCATGAAAAACTTTTAATCACCAGCCCAAAAATCTGTAATTTGGGACCAAATGATATAACTTTCAAGATGAATCTTTAATAAAATCTGTAATTATCCAATTCAAAAATAAAGTTGCATACATACCTTGGTGTGATCATTAGACCCTTAAATAAGCAACAAAAAGAAAAATTAACTTTGAAATAATTCTCACTTTATTTTTTTACAGATCAGATATTCATCCTGTACTGAGTATTTTTTTAAACTTATTTTCAGTAGCTAAAGCAAAAAAATTGGAATATTATGCTCCACAAGTTAGTAACAAGGCATTCTGCCTTCATAACAGCATCAATGTGCAATAATGTCTAGCTACTATTTAAGAATATTATCAATGATCGTTGTTTTGGTGGCAGTGTTGCACATAGGATTCCATGGAAAATGGACACTGCGTCCCTCTGCTCCAAATTTAGGGGGCACAACAAATTTGAAAGGGACACCATAAATTCATTCATTCTAATTGTTTTCTTTAATTGGAATAAACATGCACTTTTTGTAGCACACAAATGTTCACATTTCATAACCTGTCAGTTTTCAAATTTCACACTTCAATTATTTGGATTGGAATTTGGTTGTCTTTCCAATGGTTAACTGTAGATTTGTTGGAACAATCTTCTGTCTTTAAAAAAATAAGAAGGTCTCAGCTGTCACCACTGAATAACATAATTAGTCGTCTACACCACATATTGTTACATTTATTGCAATAGAAGTCTTATCAGGCACTCAAGTAACTGACAAGTATTCATGACTTGCACATATTCCTCTAGGCTAGTCTGTATCAATAGACTGGTTCTTTGTTTCTACTGTTGTGCAAACAAATTAGATTTCTCTAAACATTGTTAGGGTACCAGTTTTTGATCAATTAGCAGAATCCCTCTGGGCAGTGATGACTTAGGGAATTATGGGTTTATGTTTTTATTGACTCGTCAAATTGTTGTTCCTATATAGCAGTTGATTAAGATACTTCCTAAAAAGGATAAAATAGTAAAGAAGCCTCTTCCATACCATTCATATTCATCCAGGCATATGTGAACACTGACAAGTGACATAGGGCATGTTATTCAGTATGTACAAATAAAGTTTTGCAATTAATTTCATGTATTTACATAACAAAAGTGCAGCAGGGGGATTGTGTGATTTTTCCCATAACTACAAAAGACAAAAAAAAGTGCACAGGGTCAAGATCTAGGGGACGCTGGATGAAAAACTGCAGGAAACCCACAATGCTGTGCTCAAGGTGCAACAATGTGGTGGGGGCTGTTGCTTCCTAGTGTGCTTTGACAACTTGATGTGTGTACACACATATCTTCCAGTGTGGCTGATGTAAATGTCATAGTCACATACCTTGTAGAATAAATAAATCATCTCCTTGTGATGCTATAATACACTCCATTCTTTGGTGTGCCTGGCTCTGAATTTATGAAGGGCTTATTTGGCCCAAGTTGGACCACTCAGACTCCAATCTGCACCTTCACTGCTAAGTAATCATTTTTGAAAAACACCTGAACTTCTGAAGTGGGTTCAGACTCTTCATGCCTGTTGAGCGTGCACATTGGAAAAGGATAAGATATGCCAAACCTGATTGGTGAACACACACTGATGGAGCCAATACAACGCAGCATTTTAAATGTTGCTAGTGATCAAGACTAGTTCAGGGTGCAATTGATTATATGATTCTATTTGAGTGAGTTTTCTCACAGTGATCAAGTAATATCATTTCAAACTGCATGGAACATCTGGAACTTTAGCTGACAGCATAGTTTATATTGATCGAACACACCATCATACAATATGGACTCTGCTTATGGCAGAAGCAATACACTGACAAGTTTAGTCAAATTCTGTGTAAAATCTGCAAATATGACGCTTATCTAGAGGAAAAGATGTCACCTACCCAAAGCTAGCATAACCATTTCTCAAATTTTTTAATTTTGACTTGATTCATAATGCATCTGTAAATGGGATCAAAAATGTGTAAAACTTATGGAAATTTGTAAGGGTCGGCATCTCTGCAATCCAATCAATTCTGTGAGACTACATGCATTCAAAAGATTCTGTCATATACTACCTCAGGCTCCAAGTAAAAATGGGCAATAACTCTAAAGAAAAATTGTAAGACCATAGCGATTTCTTTCTTTATATGAGCATCTATAGATGATGATCATGACCAGTGCTGCACCTTGGTTAGGCTTTCAGGGTGACACATGTGCCGCTGTCCCCCTATAATGATCAAGCTATCAGGATTTGTTAAATTTAGGGGGACACTGGCACTTTGGGGTGGGAGAATGTCCTCTGGGCTCACTCACCCTGCAACACTGCTCATAACAACTTCCAAGTTTCATCGCAATCCACTGAAATATGAGAGACTAGTTGTGTTCACAAGATTCTGTCATCACTGCAATCAGCAACAAGACAAAAATGGCAATAACTCTAACAAAAATTATGGGGGTGCACACAGCGGCTTGTTGATTTGTGCATCTTGAGATGACGACCATAACACATCTTGAGACGACGACCATAACTGTTACCAAATTTCATGGTGATCACCAAAACACTTTTTTACAGTAAAAATGTTTTCTTTGATAATACTTACCTGTTTATAATATGTCATGTATACATCCACTACCTTACAATTCCAGCCCTCCCAAGCTAAAAAAGATGGTCATGGTTTCAGTTTTTTTAGTTTGTGCCCTTTTTGTCTTGGAGCTGCATGCAGTGAATGGCATGGTTTCATCAACAGAAGTGCTAAAAAAGCATCTGCTTGCCAAGGTGGAGGTCAGATTAGAGTGGTCTCTCCTTGGATGGAGGGATTGGCACCAAGTCCTGTCAATCTTCTGTTACTCCTGGAGCAAATGTGCATACTCTTCCATGGATGTAACTTGTAGCTACAGGAAGGGCTTAGGAGAGTGTGCCCACATTACGATCTGGTAAGTATTATCGAAGAAATGTTTGTTACTCCCAAAACTGGTTTCTTCACCAAATATGTTACCAGAACATAGTATGGTGGGAGAATAGGTAAAATGAATAGGGAATTACATCAGCTTACTCCAGAGTTGGCCCTGTCTCCGGTCTCGTAACATATGTGAAGCTATTTTGAGCTAGGATTAGCATGTGGTTTATTTATGGACACAGTTTAGAGAAAAAAACTGAACTACCACAAATCCAGTGGAAGCAGAGTAACCAGTGTCACACAACACTGCAAAATGATTTGGGAAAGTAGCCTGTTGTATTGCTGGTAGATGTCACACCAGGAGTAACCAGTGTCGTACAACACTGCAGAATGACCTGGGAAAGTAGCCTGTTGTATTGCTGGTATATGTCACACCAGGAGTAACTAGTGTCGTACAACACTGCAGAATGACCTGGGAAAATAGCCTGTTGTATTGCTGGTACATGTCACACCAGGAGTAACCAGTGTCGTACAACACTGCAGAATGACCCGGGAAAGTAGCCTGTTGTATTTGCTGGTATATGTCACACCAGGATGAAAAACTTCTGAGGCAAAAAAAACTTTAAAATGGTCTCCATCTCACAGCTTGGATCTCAGTTAGGCAAATGCTATGCTAGTGTCAACTGCCCTAACCCCATGAACTGATATGCATATGAAACTAGCTAAGGTGACTAGGAAACAGGTCTTGTATGAGAGTTGAGCCATGTAGGCTCTGGAAAGTGCTTCAGAGGGTGTCTTAATGAACCATGCCATGGAAGATTCCATTTTGGACAAATGACCAAAGCCTTCAGTTGAGACAAAATTCACAAGAAGGAAAGCTAGGTCTTTCATCTGGTCTATATCCTCCTTTCAATGAGGGCAAAACGGATTTGAGATTGTGAAACAGTAGGCACCAAATGTGATGGGAGCTAACTTCTCAAACAGCATAGGAAGTTTGCTATTGTGGTAATTAGGCTTTATGGGAGAGATATGCTCTGCTCACACCACTGAAAGAAAACTCACCATTTCCATCCATAGGCTTCCAAACTGCATTTCTGTCACCCACTTTTTCAGAGAAATGTTTCTTCCTGAGGTTTATTTGATATGTTCCAGGTGTGTTGGTTTAGCATCTTCTGTGTCATACAGACCTCTGCATTCGTGGTTGATTCAGCAAGCATGGAGAAGACAGAGGTTTCCAGGGAATGTCTGCAACTTGACTGAAAGGTAGTTGATCTGATCCATGATGCTTACCACCTGAGGTGAATCATCAGGATTAGTCAGCACTCAGATTCCCTCACATCTGCAAGAATTTGGAAATCTGAGGTGTTAGGGGAAAGGCACGTTTAGCGAGACCCTTCCAAATAAATAAAAAAAGGGCATCAGCTACCCAGGCTTTCAGATCTGTGGCTGACAAGAACAGGATTGGAATCTTGACGTTTGACTTAAGACTGAGGAGTGAAAGTACCATGCAGTGTGGATTGACTGATTCCTTTAGGACAGTCAGAACATCAGGACCTTGAGCATGCCTTGGATCAAGAGGACTTTAATATGGGTTTGTTGATGAGGGCACCACAGTGTCTATGAATAGCAGGTCCAGGACCTGTCACCCTCTGAGGGAGCCAGGTCCAACATGCATATTAACAGGTCTTTGATCTATAGCAGATTAAAACGTTGTCAACATATAATGAGCAGTCAGTTTCTGGATTAAGGCATTTCACTATGCTGTTCTCACTTTTATGTTGAATAGGGTAACTGACAATATGCTGCCCTGGAGTACACCCATCTCCTGAGTATAGCTTTCAGAAAGGGTGCTGCCTACCTTAACTGTGAAGTTTCCATCTTTCAGAAAATTGGAGATAAAGTTAGGCAGGCATCCCCTTAGACCTAGGTTGAATAGGTCATTCATAATGCTGTATTTCCATGTGGTTTCATAAGCTTTCTCCAAGTCGAAAAAGACCGCAACTATACGTTCTTTTTTTTAGGAAAGCTTCTCTAATAAATGCTTCAAGTCTGACAAGATGGTCTATTGTGCTTCTCTGGCATCTAAATCTACATTGAATATTGGACAGTAGTTTGTTGGATTCAAGATATCAGAGTAGTCTATTATTTATCATCTGTTCAATTGTTTTTCAAATAAAGCTTGTTAATAACATGGGACGTTAGCTGGAAGGGTCGTTTTGGTCCTTTCTAGGTTTGGGTACTGGTATCACTGTTGCTTCTCGCCAAGACTACAGGAAGTCGCCAGTTTCCCGAATTTTATTGAAAATGTTTAGAACAGTGTAAACTAAGTGTTTCAGAAGCAGTTAGTGGAAATCATCTGGTCCTGCTGAAGTGTCATGGGCTCTATCAAGAGTCTTGTAATTCTCTGAGAGTGAAATGTTTATTGTAATCTTCAACATTAGCGGACTTGAAATTTATAGGAACCTCTTCTTTCAGGTTTTTGACACAGCAGAACTTTTCAGAATAATTCTCTTGCGTGGAGTTCTTTGAGAATGTTTTAGCCAATTTGTTTGAGATTTCCGGTATGTTTGGGACAATTTCATCAGTTTTCTGCAAATGTTTGATACAGCTGTTATTATTTTTACCAATGAGTTTTCATACCATATTCCATAATGATTTAATAGAGGAGTGAGAGTTCAACATAGAGACGTAAGATCTCCATGTTTTCCTCTTGCTCTCTCTAATGGTACAACAAGCTTTAGCTCCGTATATTTGGTATTTATTTACATTTTCAGTTGTTGGGTTGGCATAGAAATGTTTAAGGACCTTTTTCTATTCCCTTATGGTGTTTTTGCATGCATCATCAAACCATGGTTTCTTGATGCGTTTAGGAATCGAATAAGTTTCTTGGTATTGTATCCCCTGCAACATCCTGGAGTATCTTTGTCAAAATGATCAGCTGTCATATTTGACTCACAGAGGAATTGAAACATTCCCAATCTGCCTTGATCAATTTCCATCTCTGCCTGAGCCTTTCAGGTTTGGTAATATCTCTTCTTAAATATAGTGGAAAGTGGTCACTACCAACATCCAAGGAGAAGTCAAGTAAAAGAGATGGATTGAAGATGGTCAGGTCTAAGGACGAGTAAGATCATGTGGAAGGATGCAGACAGGTATATGAGCTATCATTAAAAAGGCAAAGATTGTGTTTTGAAATACAGTGTTCTATCTTCTTCCCTCTCTCATTGACATCTTTACAGCCCTAAAGTGTATGGTGGCCGTTAAAGTTACCAATCAAAACAAAAGGTGCCAGTAACTGTTCAATAAGATGGTCAAGATCAGATTGATTGACTAGAGTGTTTGTAGCGGGATACATTGACTAGAGTGTTTGTAGGGGGATACATTGACTAGAGTGTTTGTAGGGGGATACATTGACTAGAGTGTTTGTAGGGGGATACATTGACTAGAGTGTTTGTAGGGGGATACATTGACTAGAGTGTTTGTAGGGGGATACATTGACTAGAGTGTTTGTAGGGGGATACATTGACTAGAGTGTTTGTAGGGGGATACATTGACTAGAGTGTTTGTAGGGGGATAGATTGAACAAAAAGCAAAAGAGTTTTATGGAACTACACATAAACAGCTACAGCCTGTAAAGTAGTATTGAGATTAATATGGCTGTAAGGAGTTTTATTATTTATGATGATGAACACTCCACCAGCAGCCTTAACAGTACTTTTTGAAAAGATGTTGTATGTGGTTAAGTTTCTAAGATTAACTTGATTGTTTTCCTTTAAAAAACTGTCTTCGGAAGGCAGATCTCTAATTAATCATGTTCTTTAAAAAGACGATTAATTTCGTCAATAGTTGCCTTATATCTTCGGCAATTCTACTGTATTATCGTGTCAGACATATTTATGAATGTTGTGGAAGTATGGGACTTCTGAGAAGTTTCCCTGGTGGGATATAAGGGGGCTCTCCAGCATCCATACTCTCTAGAATCCCAAACTTATTAAACAGTCTGATAGGATCATCAGATCCTTTTGGAAGTCTAGTTAATTCTTGAATTCTTTCTTCATTTGGTTTAGAGCAAGCATTTCCAATGGTACCAGTGGTCTGCTGCTCTTTTGGTGGGTTGGATCTAACTGGTTCCTCGGTAGTACAGCTGGGTATCTTACTAATCATACTGTTTCTATGACCACCGGCACTATATTTAACTGTTTGCTCAGTTTGGGCAGCTGTTATCATGAGTTTCTGAGGCATAAAGACTTTCAATTTAGTCTCGCCTTCTGGGGATGTAATGTTTCTCTGGGTACAGACACTATTTGTGGAAGGTTTCTTCTACATTTTAATCAGACTTGCTGGCTGTGTTAAATAGAGCTGTGGCTTCCACGAATTTCCTGGCCTCGGTGAAACTCATTTGTTTATCTTGTTTAACATTTGGAATTTCCTTCTCGTTTCCACTTAGGGCAGTCTCTAGAGTACGAGAAATGGTCTGCCTGGCAATTTGCACAAGAGATTTTCTAGGTACAAGATGATCCATCATTACCCTTCTGCCCACATCTTGGGCAGACTGGTTTCCTCTTACAACCATCTTTGTGGTGGCCATATTTTTAGCAGTTAAAGCACCACAAAGGATTAGGAATGAAAAGGTCAGCTATGATGTTCAAGAACTTAGTTTTTATCGATGAAGGTAAAGTGGTGCAGTCAAACATTTGAATATAAGTGCTTGTGGGAATCAACTTGCCATTACGGCAAATGTTGATTCTTTTCACCTGTGATACATTCGAGATCAGAAATTTTTGAGCATCTCAGTCTCTCTGTAACCATCTAAATCTCTAGATCATACAACTCATCCAGATGAGTTGAGAGATTTGTGTGGAAATACCTTAATGGATATCTCCACAAATTGCTTAGAGTGAAGCAGATTCTCAGAGTAAACTTTTCAGCTTCACTCGAGAATTAATTGGCCCAAGCTAAGTTTTTTCACATTCTTTGGCTCTCCAGCCATGCCCAGAAGTGCTTTAACTATCACGAAAGGTGATAGCTTGGTTAGCGTTGGATTCTTATCATTGAATTCAATGATGAGAAATCCTGCTCTATTTCCCTGATTCAGAAGAGTTTCTTCCTCCGAATCATTGGTTGAATTATTCCTGGTCCTTTTGAGACCAGATCTCACACTACTGGTTAAAGTTTAGTTGTTTTTCCCATAGTGGCATACAACAATATTCATCACCCGTGTTCCCCACCTGTCCAGAGACCAACAAAGGGACAGAGATTTATGCTAATTTATTGCGTTGCTGATGTTAGGGCTACACAGTGATATACTCAAGTAAAGAACAAACTCTACTCAACTGACCTTTGCCACCACCTTCAGAGGCTATGTCTTTTGTAACATTTTAAGAACAACAATGTTTGTTTGATCACACTGGTTACCTTCTGAAAGTATGGAGATAAGTGAAATTGAATTCTTTAACATAGCCCTGAAGCTTGGCATGATTGATTGATCAGCCTGGGCACTTCTGACCACCCGACGAGCTGAAGTTGAAGCCAAAGTAGTGTTACATTGGAGCAGCAACCTTCGGCCTCTCCTCTACTCAACTACCAGGATCCTCTCCTCCAACAACACAGGATGCAACACATGGCAAACACATTGCCTCCAGTCAGTCACCTCTCATGACATACAGCAAGGATGCATCAGGCCTATTCTACAACCCTGAACCCGCAGGGGGAACCTTAGCAAGCAGAAGACTTCTATACACTTCTGTTGCTAAAAAAAGCAAAAAAGAAGTGGCGAATTACTTTTTAGCTTAGAAGAGTTGATTTGCGAGATACTGGATGTACTATTAACGTATTATGATCGGGTAACACATCTGAAAAAAAAAATGTGGACTAGTTGTGTTCACAAGATGTTGTCATAAACTGCATTCAGCTGCAAGTAACTGAGGGGGAGGGAGAGTATGAAGCAGTGTTAATAAAAACTGTGTTTAGGGTTGGCAGTTTAACTGCATTTCTTCAACAAGTACCATCAATTTATTCTGTTTATTTTTCAAAGCCATCACGTTTGTCATTTTGCAAAAGTTACAATTTCCTTGGTTGTTAAACTTATAAATATGCCACTAACAGAAATGGCATTCATGTAAAATGCACTCGAATTAAGTAAAACAATTTAATTTTAAGCATTTAGTCCAAAGTTAGCAGCAAATTGCTCCTAATATAAGCACAGTCCAATTTATATTATGGTGCATTCTATCAATATCAACTATGCTACTGGGACAAATTCCAGACGTTTCATACACGTTTGAAAAGACAATACTTGATGACTGCAAGAACACTTACTCAAATACAGCCATATAATCGAATGCACCCTGAATTAGTCCTGACCATTAAGTCATTTTATAAATTCTAAAAGGCATGATTAACGTCAGTTGGGTATCACAATTTTCTGTTTTGCGGTGTTCACAAAATATTCTATCAAATTTAAAAAAACAAAATAACAGGTTCCAAGCCAGTGAGTAAAATACCCAATTCATTAAATCCTTATCTAGAGCTCCATTTGGTATTTATATTTGTGGTTTATAGCAATCATGGTCATGAAAATTATTACCAAATAAGGAATTCACAGTACCGTATAAGCCGATACCACCTGCAACCTGCATAGACCCAGATCTGCAGTCGGCAGATCTGGGTTTATGCAGTTTGTAAGGACTAATCAGTAGAACAAACAACACATACCCTGATCTGCACATTATGTGATGGCAGATCAGGGTCTATGTTGTTTGCATTTGGACCCGGATTATACACAAGTATAGACGGTATGTTGTATAAAATGCAATTTGGCAGGTCTTGCTTAAATCAAACCAATCACTTAAGAAGACTGATATTTACCATTGACTCTATCATTTTGTTGAATTTTTCAATACTCTGCTTCTTCTCCTCGTTTTCCCCAGTCTGTTCTCCTTCTTCTGTAATCTCTTCAGACTGGGATGAACCAGGCTTTTCCTTATCCTTTTGGGTTATTTCCTTTTCTGGTGCTATAACTCCAGAAATGTTATCTTTATTCTTGTCAGCTAACTTTTCTTTGGATGATGTTTCAGGATCAGAAATCTTCTCCTTCTCCTTCTCTTCTGTTGTAACATTTGTGCTCTTGGATGTTTCTTTGGCTTTAGCTGCAGTTTCCTTTCCCGTTGCCAACTCTTCTTCCTAAAAAACACGAAACATGCAAGAATAATAACCAAAGGTGATCACACCAAGAACACAAATTTGCCTGCCCTTTGGATAAATAAAATATGGTTTTCATTGTTCATCTTTCAGTATTTGTGATAGTATATTTGATGAGTATTCCTAAATACAAAAGAAAAGAGGATGAAATAGTCAAATTTTGATAACAAAAACATAATTCGCTCAAATTCTTGACATGATCCAAACGATTTGATCAGACCAGATGTAAAGTGTTCTTTTGATTACAACCCCAAAATAGAAAACAACAGAAACCCTGAACCAAATCTTAGCACCTGCATTGCTTTGGTTTTTTTAAGCTTCACTGTACTTCGTTTGGTATAATATAATCTTCTTGGATTTCTGCAATTTTTTTATATTTAAATTTTGAGAACTTCAATTTTTTTTAATGGCACCATGTAGCTAGTATTGTGCTGAGGTGTCATTAAACCCTACTACTACTATTACTACTACTTGTTATACTATCACTTTTATCTTTTTCATCATAGTTAAGGATCAACACTTATGAAATGTCGGAGTTTTTTAAAAAATTTTGAAAACTGATATTTTAGATAGCTAAGGGTCTAAAGAAATCCCAAATCACTTAAATATGTATCTATCCCCATGTAAGTGTCATTACATAGAAAAGTATGGGCAAAAGTACCCAGTCACTAATTGCCTATAAAATAATAGCTGTATGAGTATTTAAAAATGCTTCATATATACACAAGTTGAAGATCATAGACTCCTGTTAAAAAGAATATGATGGTGAGTGGCACAATCAATGAGATCATATCGGTATCTGCAACCAAAAGCCTGCATGACCGATTTACAGCAGGTTGTAAGTCACTACAGATTTTACAAGGTCTTGTATACTTTTTGTTGACTTTATCATTTTCTTTCACATGACTATTATTAAAATTGTGTAACAATTGTTCTTGTTCATTATTTAATAAGAGACAGAAGTCACAAGCACATCATTTTATTTCCAATATCTTCCAGAGTTCATAGCACCATGATACACCTAGGAAAAAAGTGAGTTATATTGATGATGTCATAATGTCATGATCACATCATTTCAAGCTGTGCAATGATCATTAATTTTACAAAAGGAAACTACTTTAACAGTAACTTGTGCATTTAATTTCTGCTGGTATTTTTCTGATTAGCTATGCAAAATGAGCCATGAACCTTATAAAAAAAAGAAAATGAATAGAAATTAATTCTACTCTCATGCTGAATAATTATTACAAAACAAGAAGCAGAAATGTAAGGATAATAACCAATCATATGCATTTAGTGAAGGATCAGATATTTCAATCTAAGGTCTGAATTCACACGGCAAAGCAGGTCACAAAGCCCGATGTCCATTACAAGTGAAATTCTTGGTGGGGCTAGTGACAATTTACATGGGGTTCATCTGCAACTAATCAGTTTTTGTGCACAAGTCAGACACAACTGAAGATTTCTGACTCTGATTCACAACTTACTTGTTAAATAATCTAAGATAAATCAGATGCTCACTACTAAATGACGTTAGTCAATGTGATTACTTTAAAAACAAATTACCAGCAGGCTATTATGGACACCAGCACTAAAAAGAACACCTGCCAACGTATGTACAGGACCAAAGAGCTATTGGCCATGGTGTCACATACTAAGTGCTGACATTATGTTGTGGATATCGTAGCCTCACTTGGTGGAAAAGATCAAAGAGGTCACCTGCCTCTGCAGAGACCCTAACACTGCTCAGCTGCTGGTTTTATACACTGTACCTTATAGTAGGATGACACTGCTCAGCCACTGGTTTCATACACTGTACCTTCTAGCAGTATGACACTGCTGATGGTGTCATACACCGTACCTTATAGTGGTACGACAATGCTCAGCTGATGGTTTTATACACTGTACTTTGAGTGGTGTGACAATTAATCAAAATAATAGAAACATAGTTGGAAAAGTCAAACAACCAAGCATTTAAATATGATTTTCCATAATTGAATCCAAACAATTAAACAATTATAGTTTTCTTTTTGTAACTGGTCAACTTTTTTGGGATGAAATCTTCCAGGAAAAGTAAAATATTCTAATAGCAACTTCCAGCTAACATAGTATTTTGTTGTTTAATTAAACCCAAATGCTAACAACATGGCAGATGTGGCACAAACTGTGAGACTTTACCACATACAAGCAACTTAACGATTAACAAGTATGCCCATAAAACCATATATAGAACACTTCTCTAACAGATTAAAATCTATGCTTGATCGATTCTGATGAACCAATCATCAATCTTTCAATTCCAACTGATTCCCGACACTAGTACCAAATATAATCAAATAAAAATACATTACTAAATCTGAGATGTGGACCCCAACTCATGGCTTTTATATACTGCTTCACCTGATATGTAAGAAGATGCCAAATGTGCAGATCAAGTAGACCTTCACTGATTGTGCTTCACCTGATATTTATGAAGATGCCAAATGTGCAGATCAAGTAGACCTTCACTGATTGTGCTTCACCTGATATGTAAGAAGATGCCAAATGTGCAGATCAAGTGGACCTTCACTGATTGTGCTTCACCTGATATGTAAGAAGATGCCAAATGTGCAGATCTTCACTGATAGTTATTCAACTATCTTAAAATTAAAAGATGTATATGGTAGCATCTTAGAAATCCTTTAGTAGTAATTAAATTTATCAGTGAACATGTTCTGGTTAGGGATCAACAACTATATTAATTGTATATTTATATAACATTTTTTTTTACAGAAATCGAAAATACAATTTCTCCAATACAGTAATATGTAATCAGTTCATATATTGCTATAAAATGATTTGGTTTATACATGCTATCAGAGCTCCCACTAGCAATTCCGTATTAGAAGTCAACTTATCCAATAGTTATCAAATTCAGAAGTCAAATTTTGACTTTTAGTCAATGCTGATGGTTGACACAAATTATATCAGAGTAATACAGTACCTAATTTCCTAGGGTAGTAAAATACAAGACTGCAAATGAAGTAGACTCAGATTTGTCGGTACATTATGTTTTGCCGCTGGTCTGTTCGGTTCACTCGAATCATCAGAAGAAAAAATAGGACAGATCCTGATCTGTAATCTCAATATGCACCAGCATGTACGCCATTTATAGAATCGTAGTAGTGTGAGCTGATTATACCTGGGGAATATGATATTAAAGCATGGTTTTCTCGAATAATCATCGAATGGGATCGAGCAAGTGACTGACAGTCACACAGGGTACTAGGATAGCTACAAATATCACTAATGTGTCGTGTTTGTTCACTATTGCCTAGAGGATATCAGCAATTTAAAGTAAATGGAATTCCACATGATTATAGGGGAATGACTTTAAACTCTTATTGCCAACATATTTACTTTGGTTTCATTTCTGCCTTAATAATATGCATAATAAGAGCATATCCTGCATCATCTTTGTCAAATCTGCGCAATTTACATAATATTTTGCTTAAGTAGGAGCTCTGTGCTGTACAATCAAATTTTTGTGAGAGAATAAACACTTTATATATCAATCTAGATTTATTAATATTAAAGTAATCGTTGCTAAATGCTATTACTAGATGTTGAAAAGGGGGGAAAAAATATTTCTGAAAATTCATTAAGATTATTCTATAAAATTAAAGCATTTGCATATTAAATAAAAAGGTAACACAATATTAACAGCAATGTATTATCAATGTTTAACTTGAGTCCTTTGACTAGTGATAAATTCTGCAGGACAAATTAATTTTGAAGTCATTTGTCTGGGACAAGTGGATCAAAAAAATATCTTCTCAGCCCTGATTCATGGGCAGAAATTTGGCAAAGCCTCATTCTGCTGACGAGTTCCAAACCTTCAGCAGAATTTTTCTATCCCACACCAACACTCATGACTGTTTTCATTAGTCCTAAATTGTGCCATGTTCATCATATGCAAGAAATAAAAAGAAGTATAGTATCCTACCACAACTTCAGTCTCCATGGGTGCATATCCTTCAACATCCTCAATCTGAAAAACCTCCTCTCTTGTTGTTTCCATGGTAACCATGAGACCTGATTCAGCATCCAGACCCACAACTGTCTCAGTTACAAAGACTAATTCGTTAGGTGACTCATCTACCTAGAGTAAGATTAATAAAGATTTATTATTCAGAGACCTAATGAACAGTAGCACTTAAAACAAGTGTTCCATAGGATACGGTATCTTGCCTGTGAATGAATGGCATTATGTTTCTGCTTACGCTGGCAACATAATAAAGTATTATCCCATAGTTTCAGCTGAATACAGCATCTTGTGGCTTTAAAAAATTCAAACAGGACCCTAATGTAACTGCCACTGTTGACAATTACAATGTCACCTCTGACAGAAAAGTGATTCCTTTATCTTGCCATTCAAAGGTGAAATAAAAATTCGTGTATTTGATAAATCCTAAGCTCTCACAATCTTTTTTGATATTCCATATTTTTTTCACTGCTGCCATGCAGGTCTATGAGAAGCAAGGGTTGTTGTTGTTTTTGTTGATATTGCAACTCCTTTCTTTTTCAATAAGGCTGGCATGAAAGCTTGGACCTAAAGATGTCAATTTCAATCTAACATTTCAGTGGTCTAACACTTCAGACCACTAGGCTATAGATTTTTACACTATTAAAGGAAGACATTTTCATTCGTATTGTTGCCACAGGCACTGTACACACCATAAAGTTTCATGGCAATCCTCCAAGTAGTTTAGGAGAAGTAATGATAACAAACTGATGCTAATGGACAAACAGACGATGGACAACAAACCATCCCATAGGTTCTTCTGGTCTATGACCAGTAGAGCTAAAAGTAACCCAGCTTACATTATATTATTATTATTATTGTATTAGCGAGGATGTAATCAGACAGTGGGTGGTTCCAATGACCAAATGGGAAAGAAAATCCCTTGCCCAGGATGAAAGACAGGACACAAAAATGTACACCCAAATTATGCTTAACCCATTAAAACTGCAAAGCAAGGATGTAACAAAATAGTCAACTTAAATCTTACAAGCTGATGATTATTCATTTGGAGAGTCTTCTAATAATGTGTTCCATAATCTTAAGTAGAGAGCAAAACTTGCATCCTGTTATAACTCCAACCAATTAATAACTACAGTTTGTATATACTGATCTTAATAGTCAGTAAAATAAGATTGGTTCTTTGGTGTCTCCATTATCACACAATCACAACATCAGCTGGATATTTTCAATGATATGACGAAAACTGTAGGACAAAGATCCGATTGGTGTCTTATGTTACATCTTTTGCTGACACCAAAAAAAATCTATTTTTTTTACACAATACATATGATGTACTATCTCCATTCATATGAAAATAAAATGCCCCATATCTGGTGTTTTTAAATTAAGTAACATGGGCAACTTATAAGAAGTATAAAATTTGTTGAAATCTCTGAGATGTAACATAAATTTTAAAACATCAAATTCTGTATCTTATCTTTACATTTTTAGTTGGCAATACATTGCCACTTTTGTGCTGAGGTGCCAAAAAATACTATTACATACATACATACATGACATTTTCAGTTGTTTTATCTATCCGTGATTTTTCAGGTGCTTTACCTATGCTTACATTTTAAACTGTTTTATCTATCATTCCTTTTTTACTTGCAGGATTTCAAGCACTCTTTTGTGAAAAAGCAGGGATAAAAAAGAAGTATTTTATTTTTTAATATGTATGGAAAATCAGACAGAAAAGTAGGGCAGAATCATATGATTGATTTACCTTTTGAAGTTGAACCAACCATATCTTTACTGACATATCGGTTCCTCCAATCCAGAAAACCTCTTTTCTCTTGTATAAATGGGTTCTGTACTACAGCAGTCAACCTTTATTTGAAACTGCAGTTCAGACAAGGTCGACATGCTGCCTCTGTCACCCATGAAATGCAACAAATAGATGGACCAGGCCACCTAGGCAAATTCATAACATCAGAGCGCCAGATGTTCCTTTAAAACTGCATAAATTACTGAAAAGAAAGCACTGAGTGGCAAAGAACCTCTCTATGATGGCTAGTAGGGAGCCCAATGAAAATAACTGGGAAAAAAAGGGCCACTTGAAAGCCTGCACATGATTTACCTATCCTTGTCTTTCCAGCTGTTTTGCATGTCCTTGCCTTTTCAGCTGTTTTGCATATCCTTGCCTTTTTAGCTTTTTTGATATCCTTGCCTTTTAGCTGTTTTGCATATCCTTGCCTTTTCAGCTGTTTTGCATATCCTTGCCTTTTCAGCTGTTTTGTATATCCTTGCCTTTTTAGCTGTTCAACCTACCCTTACCTTTTCAGATTGCTCTTCAGCGTTTTTCTCTTCAATCTCAGATTTAATCTCCACTTCTTCAAACTTCTCATGTTCTGTTTTGGCATCCTTTGTTTGATTCACCTGCAAGTTAATCCAAATCTGTGTGTACAATGTATGCTAAAAGATATACAATTTATACCACCTTAAATCAAGTTAATCCAAATCTCTGTACAATGTATGCTAAAAGATATACAATTTTTACCACCTTAGAACATGAGCTATAGTTTTTAATGATTAAGTGCTCATAATATATGGTGCTTAAAGAATTACCATTCATGAGTGATTTAAATTTTATTTCATTTTTGCTTATGTTCAATTTAAAAGTTTGAGTGTTTATATTTCACAATTTTCCAATTATTTGATTTAATTTCAACTGGGATAGATTTTATTGATTCATTACCTGGTCTCAACAACTGGGATGAATTTTAAGAACCTGTGATGTGGTCACAACAACTGTATTCAGCAGACAGATGATGTAGATGAGACAGGATAAAAACTTCAGACATACAGTAACATAGCATGAAAGTTTCAGAAAAACACAGCTACTAATGAAGATATATGACTTTCAGAAACTTATGATAGGACCTTGTATTGTTGACAAAGTCTACAAAGTTGTCACTCGAAAAGTGATAACTATGTCATGCCATTCACGAGAGACAATAGTTAATCTTAATGCGAATAAACTAACATTGTTGATGAAGTCTACATAGCCGTCATAAAAAAACAATTTTTGAAGTAAAATGTTTCTTTGATAATACTTACATAACCATAACATGTCAGGAGTACAACCACTAACATACAAATCAACTCCTCACAAGCTTGTTTGTGCCACAAAAGTACTAACAGTTGACTATCCACCAAGGTAGATGTCAGACAAGAGTGGTCTCCCCTTGGATAGAGTGTTGGTGATAAATTTCACCCATACGTCAGCTGTGGAGTTGCACGGTATTACCAATATACCAGTTTACCATGGTATTTGTTTCCTGGTGGTACATACCACTGTACTTTTTCACTGTACCGCTACTTTGGTAGTTTCCGTTAGTAAGGAATGTACGGAAATTCCTGAGTAATCTTGTGATGAATTTAATGGTATTAAAAGCATGTTTTCATTTCTCATGATAAATTAAATCCAATTTTTTTTTTTTAATACAAAATAGTTGTATTTGTCACAAATTAATTTTGAATATTACAAATATATTTATGAACCGTTAATCACGTTTGAAACGTGTCACGGCTGAATGGGATGTTGTTAAAGATATTCGGACCAAATCCAACTTTTAGACAAATTTCAGATTTTAAAAAAAATGTAATTTTTTTTAGTTATTTACTAGTATATGTTAATGTGTCAAGTACATGTGAATTTTCCGTAATTTCTCTAGTCCGCTAACTATTTTCTCATTTGTCAAGTCAGTGTGCTTTATGTTTACTGGCTCTCTCTCTGATAAATATCTTGCCCAGTGTTTGCATGCCACTCAAAAGTTTCCCTGCCTATTATAGCAATAGTGTAGCTAGTAAACTGTTGCCTTCAATGTCAAGACTTTCTATTTTTATCAACAAACTCTCTAATATCAGCACAATGTCTTTTACAGGGTGTCAGCTATAGAGTAAGCTTGATCATCCCATGTTAGTTACAGTTTTTAGATGACAACTTATGCAATAATTAAGATCCACATAGCAAATTCATCTACTATAAGGTACTGATCATTTAATTATCGGGGTGGGGGTGGCGGTGGGGGTAGGCTGCGATTTTCAAGCCGAGATATTTTATTTTCTTTTATCTCAAGATACTTAATTTTTCCAAACAATATAATGGATATAATATGGTGTTATTTTGCTATAAATCAGAGCAAGATATCTTTTTCCAACTATTGCATACTATGTTACTGTATGTCTGAAGTTTGTATCCTGTCTCACATGCATCATTTGTCTGCTGAACACTCGTGCTGACAACAGGTCATAGCACAAAAATCTTTTCTTGTTCTCACCTGAGGATTTGCTTGATACAAGTCAGGTGTACAGGTTCAACAATTCCAGGTTGGATGACACCACCTGTATTCATGATTGCTTGAGCAGGTGAGGAAAGACCAAGATTTTAATAGATTGTCTATCCATGACTTTTCCACATGGGGAGAGTAATCAGGACCAGTTGGCACTGATTCCCTCACTTCTGGAAGAGTTTGGGAATCAGAGGGGTTGGATGGACAATGAATCTAGACCATTCCAGTTTATGACAAGAGCATCATATGTCCAGACTATTGGATCTGCGACTGGAAAGACAGAGATCCAAGAGTGGTCAAAACCATTAGATTCTTCTAAATACCGACTGGTGAAGAGACCATTCAGTTTGAATTAATTGATTCTGTCAGGACAACAATGTAGCAAACTTGGATCTTTAGAAAATCACAAACCTAAAGGCAGAGATCTGAAGATTGGGCACCCACCCACCCCCGCCTTCTGATATAATATACCAGGATGGATTCGTCAGATAGAATGAGGGTGCTCTTTCCAGACAGCGTCTCCTGCCACAATTGAAAAGCATTCACTAAGGCCTTCCTCTCCTGGAGACTGATGTGCAGTTAATGCTTCTGAAAGGGCCTCACCCCAATGACTTTCTGAAGCAAGGGCAGGAGATGGGCATCCCAGCCCGCCATGCTGGCATCTGTGCAGATCATAATTCTTGGAGGCTGAATCTGCAAGGGAATACCTGCCATAAACCATGTGAGGTTCTAACATTTGCTGTGATGGGAAAGCATTTATCCCAATACTGGGATCACTTGATCCAGTGCGCAAAGCTTCATGTACCAATGGGACAAGAGAACCATTTCCTGTTGTCTCATAAACAGGTGGCCCAAGATGATGAAATCTGCTGCTGCATTGAAGAGACACAATAGGCAAAGAAGTTCCCTAGCTAAGATGCTATTGTTTGATAGAACAGAAGACACCATTAACATGATTCCAAGGCATGTTCTTCCTGGAGATAGACCCTGTTTGCATGCATGGATTTATCCTTGTTGACATGGAATTCAAGGTGGAGTAGTAGTGAAACAAGAGATTTCGTGCCTTGATTTAGAGTATAACCCACCTGGTGCGTTTATGAAATGTCATCCAGGTAGCTGGAAATCACGGATGTGTAGTTGAAGATCCATGGACAGATGTTCAAACCAAAAGGGAGTTCCCTGAATTGGCATATCATACACCTGAATGTGAAATTTCACTCCTGAACAGCATTGAGAACCAGGCTCAGTGTCTCCATTCCAAACCATGATGTCCAAAAGAAAAAGGTTGATAGAGCTTAGATTTTCTAACCAGTTGCTGCATGTCAAGCAAGGATTTCCAGTTCACAAGAACTGATGCAGGTTTGGACATTCACAGTCCTGTAACTTCTTTGTTGATGGCTGGGACTTCAGTATAAAGAACTGGCAGATGTGTCTTATAGAATGCCTTGTTAAAATTTGATTGGAGTCATTGCTGTGAAAAGACAGGTCTGCTGACACTTGGATCTTGAAGCTGCCTTTCTAAACAATGTAATAAATCAGCAACTTGACTAGATTGTGGAGGCTGTTTGAATGTCGGCTGGTCTTTCTTGGCCATTAGATCGACAGATATGAGAACTTTGTACAGTCAACAATGGTATAGGAGGGGGCAGGAAATACTCTGGAAGCAAGACCTGGAAAACTACTTCATTTGATGTGCAGAAGGCTGAGTGGTCTCTGGACATCGTCAGATCAAGTAAGGAAGATGAAATTTGTGAGTGTGAGTCATCAAACACAACAAAAAAAAAACAAGGTGACACAGCAGACTCCTCCTGTGATGCACATAATGAAGCTGGTCAGGAAGAATGGTGAACTAGATTGGAGGTCTGACCAAAATGGGATACTGTAATATCCAGACAATCACTGAGCAGACGATCGAAGGTCTGGAAATGGCATCAGGCATCCTGGACTGTATCGTCACAATAGCTGGTACCTGATTGTGACATAGCCAGGGCCTGTGCCAGAGCTGTCCATTGTTTCCTGCATGAATCAGTGATAGTCCAGGAAAGGTACCAGGCATCTGGGACTGGATTGTCACCATAGCTGGTGCCGGATCTGTCCACTGTGGGTCCATAATGCCACAGGGAAGTCAGTACTGGATAGAGGCCATTTGATCTTTGATGCCAGTGCTGGTTTCATGATACCCAGGCAGGATAAGACAGGATATTTGATCACCACACCCAGTCCCACCAGGCGACAGTTGCGGCCAAGTTGGAGCGGGTCCTGACCACAGCCGATTCACCTCTGATACCAAAGGATAGAGGCCATTTGTTCTTCGATGCTGGTGTCAGTTTTATGATGCCAGGACGTGTTAAGACAGGATATTTTATCACTGTACCCAGTTTCTCCAAGCATCAGTTACGGCTGTGTCGGAGCTGGTACGGACTGTAGCAGATGCATGTCTGATGCCATGGCTCGTCCAGATGAGTGGTCGTAGCAAGCTGGAATTGCCCTATAGGTATTGCCAGGAAAATCTGTTCTGATTGTGGAGGCGAGGCCATGTGTATATGACACCCATGATGATATGGCCTGCTTGATTTTCTTATGGACTGGTGAGCTCTTCACCTTCAAAGATTCTGCCAATAAAAGTTGTTAACTGAGGTGATGATACTGATAGCATTAGCATCTTTGATGGTGTGTTTCCTTGCTTTCTCACCAATCCAGTTACACTGTTTTGACCAAAACAGATGCCCATACATTTTTTGTCCATCATGAGCAACTGTTGCATGTATGATCCAAATAGCACCCCATACAATTCAGACTGGCAGCATGGTTATCTTCCATTAGTTTAAATTGCTTGCACCCCATGCACTTAGTCCAGCCCACTGTGTTGACACCTGTATTTACTGAGAGCAAAACAATGGCATATACATGTGAAATCAGTCAAGCATCACGTGAACTTACTGTGCAGAGTACATTAATGACAAACAAAAGTGTTTAAAATAACTGTATAAATGATCTTACAGTATTTAATACTAGACAATTATTTGGCAGAATTCATATACTAGGTTGAGTACTAAGAATTGAATTGATGTACTATATACCATAGGGCTGGTAATTTAAATGGTTCCAATATGTATATCATAAGATAAAGTTAGACCAATAAAGTGTCAATTCTTCATATATGATAGAATAAAGCGAGAAATAGATAGAAATATAGCTGAAGTATACTTCCCTATGTGAGAAAACTCCTTCGAATTGCACCAAACATCAAAAGGCAAAGTGGTAAATGGTTTCGCTTAGTCTCCAAAAAGACAGTATGCTTCCCATCATCAGCAAAAGTCTCCAAAAAGACAGTATGCTTCCCATCATCAGCAAAAGTCTCCAAAAAGACAGTATTCTTCCCATCATCAGCAAAAGTCTCCAAAAAGACAGTATGCTTCCCATCATCAGCAAAGTCTCCAAAAAGACAGTATGCTTCCCATCATCAGCAAAGTCTCCAAAAAGACAGTATGCTTCCCATCATCAGCAAAGTCTCCAAAAAGACAGTATGCTTCCCATCATCAGCAAAGTCTCCAAAAAGACAGTATGCTTCCCATCATCAGCAGTCTCCAAAAAGACAGTATGCTTCCCATCATCAGAAAAGTCTCCAAAAAGACAGTATGCTTCCCATCATCAGCAAAGTCTCCAAAAAGACAGTATGCTTCCCATCATCAGCAAAGTCTCCAAAAAGACAGTATGCTTCCCATCATCAGCAAAGTCTCCAAAAAGACAGTATGCTTCCCATCATCAGCAAAGTCTCCAAAAAGACAGTATGCTTCCCATCATCAGCAAAAGTAACTGCAGTACAGCTGGGAGTGCCAATCCCTCTATCCAAGGGGGGGATCACTTTTGTCTGACTACAATTAAGGTGGGCATATGACTTAGAATTTTTGTGGTTAAAAACAAGCTTGGGAGGGCTGGATTTGTGAGGTAGTGTTTCTACTCCTAATGTATTATGATCAGGTAACATATCTGAAGACGAAAATTGATATGTATATATTGCCGTTCACAAGAGTGACAATAACTGATCTTGACTCAAATAATAAACTATGTTGATAAAGTATTCAACACTGTTGCTGGAAAAATGATACCCATGTCTTGACATTCACAAAAGCAACAATAATTAATCTTGACACAAATAAATGTAAATCAACAGCACCAATGCTAAGTATAGATCAGTAAAATAAAAGTCCTGTAAATCTACATTCAGTAAACATTCAATTGTAGTGAGAATCACAAGCTGTAGGGGAAACGAAACACCAACTAAGTAATTAATAGCAAAACGATAAATGAAACCCAGAAAATGTACCTGGTTGTCAGCTTTCGGTTCAACATCGTCAAACCCATCATCTCCTATGTAATGGACAAGTGTGGTGTAGCCATGTTCTTTCTCTGTAGCATCCAGGTGCATGTAAACATCTTTTCTAAATTCAAAGTTAATGTCTCCCGTCTCCATGACTGCATAAAAATACTTTTTCTTCAGCTTTGGATCTTTGCGAGGTAGAGTGGAAGCGCCATGATTTCGCCATGTATAGCCATCATTCTGCCAATCATCTCTGCATCCGTCAGACCTTGGCTTGAATACATAAACTGTCCCACCTACAAGAGTTGGTGAGGAGTTACTTTACAGTACAAGATATATTTGCTGAAATATCAAGCAAATTACATACTCAGGCATTCCAACATGTGTTTTTTGTTTTTAAAAAATAATACAGCACTGGAATAAATGCATGACAAGTGACAAGTGCACATGAGATTATTTACATGGCTAACATCTGCCCAACAGACAAATTCAAGAGCAGCTGTTCAAGAAATGTATGCTTTTTGCTCTGCTCATCGATCTGTGTGTGCTACGACTTGTATTAAATGAAGGGCTTTTTGGCATTTATCCCTGAGGTATGTATTATGCGAAGAAAAGTTAAGTTATGGTCAAATTAAGTCCACACAGTTTGGTCTCCTCCACAACAGGGATAAAGAGAACCATCAAGTCTGGAGTCATCATGAATTCTATGTAATCGGCAGAAGTGCATACAAACAGTTTTAGATTTCAAAAGACACCACTTAGTTGTATATTACATATTTTCTTGAATTTACTTTCTGTTATTAGCTATTATATCAGACCTACTATCATCCCTCTTTGACTCTTTGAAAAATATAGAGGGTCTTAATGACTCTCTGAAAAAATATCCTAGCGGAAGCCCTTGCACCATACAGACATATACTTAAAGTCAATTCCAGACTACTCACTAATTGTGACATGGTTTATAGAGAAAATGCTGGACTGGAAGAGGGTGGTACTGGAAAGAAAAGCAGACAAAACTGGATCTTTATGGTTTTGTAAATTTGCACTTGTCTGGGACTAATCTCTTGCTGTAAGACATTTGTCTGACATAAATATCTACCAGTCTACTAGTCCCGTGTGTCTGGCTATCTAATTTGTACAGCCCCAGAACCAGAATTGTATGCCATTTCATGCAAATCCCCATTTCCAACAAGGAGAACATAAGTAGGAATTTTCAAGCCCTGTTCAAATAAAATTTACCCTTGGGATACATAGGCAGGTCCTTTACACTTTTCTCAGCCGGTGTACTAAAGAGCAAATCAATGGCCTCTTCTGTACGCAGGACTGCATCCTTGTCTGTCAAGACTGGCTGTGGATCCTCAGGCCAAATAGTACGCTTCTTTCTCTCATCCATCCCCAACAGTTTGGTCTATGTCATCTGATAAGGAAAAAGCAGAAAAGCATTTGACTTTATTAAATCTTTTAATAGATCTCAATGTAGATAACTGAAATTTGTTTTACCCCCAAACTGAAAGGCTTCTTCCTTACCCTAAGTGCAAGCCATCCACAAGTTTGGTCCAGGTCTGTGATGTTATGCTAACTAGATTGTGTACTCAATGGGAGGACAGTCACAAGGATTACTATATAATGCAGTGGTTCCCAAACCCCGGGTCGCGACCCAAATGAGGGTTGCGAGGACCCTCGTGACCCTTTACTGGTACTGCATTTTGGGTAGCAAAAGATGGTATTTAGGGTCGCGATCAAAAAAGTTTGGGAATCACTAATAAAATGGATGGAAGGACAGTCACAAGGATTACTATATACTGGATGGAAGGTCAGTCACGAGGAATATTACATACTGCCATAATATAAATCTTCAACATATGATTGATTTATCATTTTACATAATCATATCCTATTGGCCAAAAAGAATTTACAGGAATTCAAGATAAGTCCATTTCTTCCTTTTAATTGCCGAGTGTTGAAACCATCTCTGATATTCTTCAGCAATAACAAGATTTTCAAATTAGCTGCTGTGGTGGATATATTGGATGTCAGATTGGCACCATTTTCATTTAGGAGCAATAAGACACAATACAGTTTTGGAGAAGTAACGATAATAAGATTTTTAAAATGGCTGCCACAGTGGCCATATTGGATATCAGATTTGCACCATTACCATTTAGGTCTAACAAGACATTACAAGAAGTCTTCTGGTGAAAGTACAAGATCAATTCAGTAAAACCTGTCTTGAGCGACCTCTGCTATGAGCGACCACCTGTCATTTACAAACACAATCATAATGCACGGATCGATTTTATTATATAAACGCACTGTTGTGAGCGACCACCTACAAAATGCAACCAGCAACCAAGATTTCTGGACAAAATATGCATTTTGACACTGCTATGAACGACCGCATCACAAAAACAGAGATAAACACCACTGACCTTTATTTAATCCTTTGTAAACAGAACCGCTCAAAAAGGAAAGACTGTTATAAACAAAATCAAATACAAAATAAAATTAGGCTGGTTAACGCTTTCTTAAATTTTACCAGACTAGAGTACATGCAGATTGTTCATTCGAAATTACCTTGGCTATTTCTGCGAGACTAAAGTATGATCCGTAGGATTTACCATGAAGTTGCAAATGGCAGATTGTTCTAAATTAACACTGCTATGAATGACCCTGACCTTTATTTAATCCTTTGTAACAAGGACTGCTTAAAAGGAAAGACTGTTCTAAACAAAAACAACAAAAAATGTTTTTTAATTAGGCTGGCTACAGGTTCCCTAAATTTTACAGGTCATGCATGTTGTGTCGTTTTTTATAGACTGTAAACCAAACCAAATTAGATGTCACTATCTGCCCATTGTAATGCCGAAGTCAATGTAACGGTCGCATAGATCGGTTGTCTTTGGAGTTAATCCGCAATGCCTGGGGCAAATGATGCCTTTGTCTTTAATACCAGTAGGTGAGAATCGTTTACCAGATTCGACTGTCATTGTTAAAGGGTTGTGTTGTTTGTTACTTCTTTTATGTTACAGTGATTACAACCCACATACCAAGCCGTCATCTGTTTACCTTAGTGCAGTTGGTTACACCCTTTGTTTACAGAGTTAATCCCTTTATATCGTCGGTGAAATAAGCCTTTGACATTTGTCTCTAAATAAATGTATTCTGTTTCTGGACGAGTTAATTATGCCTTTTTATTTCATTCATTGGTACATATACACTGTATGTGTATTCTATCTTTCCCCAATGCCTGTTCAAAACCACTACAGTCGTTATTACAACTGATCAGTGATAACGTTAACACCTAGCACCTTTTTAACAATGGCAGAATCTCCAACAAAAAAAATACAAATTCTAACACTGGAGGAAAGAATTAATGTCATTGAAAGAAGTGAAAAAGTGGAGACCACTCGCAAAATAGCAGCCATTTTAAATGTAGGTAAAACTCAAATTCAAGGTGTTATAAAAGACAAGGAGTCGATTAGAAACGAATTCATAATCTAATACATGTACATGTGATCTTCAAATATAAATGTGATTCATGTTTAATGATAGATGTATATCTTTATTGCCTTATAAAATTATTTTCAGATGAATGCATGCAATATTTTAACAAGAACTATGAAGAAAGAATACAATAAATGTACAGTGATTGTTATTTTTCCTTCTCAAACAGTGCTGAATTTAAATGGAAAAAAATAAGTGTTCTCAAATCATTCTCAAAAGTCAGCTTGTCAAATATTTGTATGCATGTCGCAGATTTCAAGACGACTAGATGATAATTGTTAATGAGGTGAGTAGAGGCAGACGTCAGTTGATACAACACACCCCAGAAAAAAAGCAGGGAGTGAAATCATTGACACTTATGGAATATATTAGTGTTGGACTCATTTTACCTTGTTTTCTTTTACTGGATGGATACTTAAATAGGTATGATCATTTGAACTTAAGTGGAAAAGTATATTATAACATGATTAAAATTAAGTTAATGCATATGTTATTGATCATTTAATTTTTCAGTTCAAAGTCTTTTACCTAAACATCTCTTTTTCTCTCTCTTACTTAAAAATCTAGCTATTTTTAAATTATTTTCTACTTAACCATTTATCTGTCTATATACATGTACATCTGTTTTTGCTCTTCTAACTATATCTGCATTCTAACTCTTTCTCATCTACACATCTATCTACATGTATTATTAACATATATATTTTTTGATAACTTTAATTATCGACATATGGTTTTAAGGTGCCAACAATAATAAAAAGAAAACAAAAGTTAAAATAAATATAATGTAATTTCCTTAAAATATCCCATATTTTATTTCATTTTTTACACTCATGTTGGGATATTATGTTTGGGGCAAGCTCAAATTTCCCAAGAGCAAGTTCAATTTTCCAGTCAGCTTGCCCAGGGCAAGCTGACTTTTATAAAGTTTTAAAAGCCCTGTGATGAAATCAGAACTTACATGAAAGACGTGGAGTGAGATGAAAGGGGGGGGGGGGGATATGTATGTGGCAATGACATAAACTCCTCATAACAATTTGGATTCAACTTTTTTCAACAATGGTATTCTTTGGTGCACAGGTGCATCTGATGGTTGACTGAGTAGACATTGGTAGTCTATTGTTTTCTCTTAAACATGTAGGGAAATTAACTGCTACATAAATTCAGGCGAGAAACTCTTTTAGAACACCATATTGTCTGGTGCTTGGTTGTGTATGCCAGATGACTGAGCAAGCATCTGTTGGCTATTGTTTACCCAGGATTGAGCAACGGTTGTACATAGGATGCATTGAAGACAAACTCAAAGAAGATTTAACAGCTTTATTGTTGATGGTTAAAAAATAATTAGATAACAATTATCAGCTTTTGAAGTAGGTAACAGCTTTCAAAAATAAGTAAGAAGCAATGATATTGTTTTCCTTCAATAATTCAGCACATCTTGCCAAATTATTAAATCAAACTCTTGTTTATTTTGGCACTAAAGCTTTGTAGTGCTTCAAGAAATTGGGGACATTTTTGTAAAATTTCAGGAGCCATGCCATGACTGTGCTATATTCGAATTTGTGTAATAATGAAGTGTCTTATTGGGGGCGGGGTCACTCTACTCTGTTTGGAATTTCTTTAGTACATTTTGCTTTTTTGTCAAGGTATAATCCATATCGGTGGTTCATTGTAAAATCTTCCCTGAACTTTCTCCTGTGAATCAAGACACCAAACCAACACGATTTCTGACTGATCAATATTCAATTGTTTTTATGACACAGATGCTTAGGTAAGCTTTCACTAAAGAATTTTAATCAGACAATATAAACATTTTTGTGATTTTGATATATCAGTTTGTTCAAAATTGTTTCATCTCACTGTAAATTCTAAATCTGATAGCAGTCATCAAAATGGCATAATTTGATGTTAAAATAAAAATGATTCTGCCAAAATCAGAATGGTTGGCATCTCTACATACATATGAATGCATGCGCAAGAAGTTACTTTTCAAATTTAACTTCATTTTTTATTCATGCATGTAATGAAGACATTTTTTTAAAGTGGCTATGGTAAAATCAACCAATCAGTAATATGCGTTATTCTAGTGCCTAAAATAGTTGGCTCTTTATTTCACAAATTCAGGTTATCTGTTAACATGTGGAAAAGCAAATTTCAAACCAAGGATTTTTTTTTTAATACTTAAATCCAAGAAGGCCTTGTACAGTTTTTCTGCTAAAGCACAACTTCAGAAGTTTTGAAATTTGTGCATAAGAACTCACATTTTAAAAAGTTGTCTATAATACTTTTAGCTCTGACAAGATACACATAAATTTATATTTTAAAAAAAGAGGCAAGTACCTAATCTACTCACTAAATCTTAAGGGATGTAGCATTCTTTTGTGAATAATCACTAATATACAGGATCTATTCTACAATAAGACATTGCAGAATTTGCACTAATGTCTACAAAGTAGAGCAAAAATCAACCGATTGAGTGAAAATAACACATTATATTTTCCAGCCCTACCGTAATCACGGTAAGTCTTGGGACACGAAAAAATAATAATTTTTTTTCGTGTCCCAAGACTTATATGCCTTTAAAATATATAAAATTTTCGGTGTCCACAAAACTTCCCCCCAGTCTAGTGTAAATCCACTAAATTTCAATCAGGTTAGAAATTACAAATTATGGAATTAAATTACAAAAGTTTTTCACATTTTTTATATCCTTAATGCTTTTTGTTTTTAAAATGGCAAAGGGCACAAACTGCCGGGGAGGGGGGTATAGTGTGTACAATGGCTCAAATTAGGGACGTTTCGGCCCAAGACATTTCGCCCCACTTCAATGGACATTTCACTCTACTTTAATGGACGTTTCGGACCATGACATTGTATGTTCTGACATCGTTTAATAAATATAAATGTTTAAATTCAATTAAATTATTTTTTTATTCCAAAACATATGTGCTAATATTTTATTTCCTTTGCAATAAAGCTTCCATGACTTACTCAAAACCTTGCCTCAGCTGAAGTACACTGATACCACATTGAGTGGATTCTCTAACTATGAAGATCAAACAAGCTACTTGGTTGTAATTAAGCCCAAAGAACACTTGCTAGATAATCATGTTCGTTTAAAACAGTGTTCTTTTGAAATTATAATTATTTTTTAAGCAAGTCTTTGAGAATTTTTTTTTCTTTCCATGTATTGTCGCTCTCTATTGTATGGATCTAATGACTGCAAATGATTGATGAAGAGAATAGAAAAGAAAAGAGATAGTAAAATAAGTTATCCTCTTATCAGAAGGAGATAGTAATAATAATAAGAAGAAGAATAGCCTTATACTTAGACTATTCGATTTACAGACTTTTCAATTTGTTTGATTTACATTCAGCCTGTCATTATATCTGACAATATGTTCCCCTTTTTCTCCGTTTATGTAATAAGACTGATCAGAAAATGAATCTATTGTTTACAGTGATCATTATTTTCTATACTGCAATACTTTTATTTTCGCAGTTACGAAAACTGAACTTTATGATGAAGGGTAATCCTATTTGTTGGGAATGGAGAGGTCGTTGTAGATAGTTAAGAAATGTAGAATGTGGAGCGAAATGTCTTGGGCCGAAACGTCTATTGAAGTGGGGTGAAATGTCTTGGGCCGAAACGTCCATGAGATGGGACGAAATGTCTTGGGCCGAAACGTCCATGGGGCGAAATGTCCCGGTACCCAATGGCTCCTATTCTCTACTTACCCAAGCTATCCATCAAGTTTGGAAAAGGTAAATACAATTAGTTTTAATTGTCTGTTTTATCTTTTTTTAATTAAAGCTGGATAATATTAACTACAGAATCTACATACAAACTTCTGAAAGTTCCGACTTACTACAACTTGTTTCCTTCAACCCTTGTTATGATTTACATCCTCGGAAATATGTGATCCTACGATAATACAACTTCGTCATCATTTTATTAAACAATTAGATTTGGAATTTGTTATTTTTTGATTGATTTTATCTGAGAATGGCTTGAAGAGAAGCCAAGTAATGATGATACACAATAAATACATTTCGAGTTTATCATTCCTTTGTATTGTCCATTACCTCCCCTTGGCTAAGGATATTCACAAACCAAATGTCCGCCATCTTGAACCGACACGGACTTGCTGTTGAAATCCATTTAGAGACCTTTACATTGAATGCAGGCTTTGCTTTCCTTTGATTTCAAAATGTATTAGTGCAATATGATCAAAGATTTTATATACTAATATTTTCAATGAAAATTTGATCGTAAGATGCTAATACTGACATACATTAATTGCAAACTCGTTCGGTTAAGACGACAACTCCACGCCCGCAATTTCCGTTCCTCCCCGCCATTTGTGCTCAAAAAGTAGACTTTTCCTTGCAGGGATTATGCTAAAACCCGATCCGTTCGAAGCAACTTTTTTTCATGTCCCAAAGGAATTAAAGTATATTATTGCTAAATCAGAACATTACCTGCTGATTAGTTTTATAACCAAATGCAATTATTCACAAGTCAAAAAATCCTCATCTTGTAAAGCGACAATAAACGCCATCTAGTAACAAAGAAAATATCCAATCAGATTAGTAACGACCCAAAAGTTACCTCCCTTATATAGACTTCACAGCAATAGCGCGGTGTATATTGCTAGTATTGTATACTTACTGATCATCTTTAGAATCAATAACCATACACTATTTTTTGCACATTATATATTTGATATATGTATCTGGATATATTGTATAAATAGTGAGATTTTCTAATTATTTTAAATTCATTGCAATTTTAAAAAATAAAAATGAAACTATTAGGATTTATTATAAAACTTAACTTGTAACATGGTATGAATACAAGCTATAAGAATGTATGTAGTGTTTTACGGCACCACAGCACATAAGTGGCTATGTAGTGCCAACAAAAGGTTAAGTCCGCAAAATGAATTGCACAAACATGTAGGAAGTTAAACCCTTCCAAAAATGTAAAGTGTCGATGTCACATGATATATATATATATATATATATATATATATATATATATATATATATATATATATATATATATATATATATATATATATATATATATATATCACAAAAGGAAGATGTCATTGTGTTGAAGTGTATTTTTGTTTTACTTTGAATCGTAAATATAAACACTAACTCATTGTAATATATGTTCTTACTAATGGATTAGAATGATTTGCATATGGAGATGAACATTCCTTGTATTAGAATCACTATCATTTTCAAACTTTAATCTTAATAATTTAACAAAGTTAATGTAATGTGCAGAGGGCTATTGGTATATATCTTTGCATATCGAGTGGAGCTCATGGACCAAATTGTACCAAAAAGATGTTTTTACTACATTTTCTTTGAAGTAGATTACAACATGCGCACGAAATTTAGATAATCCAAAATATGAAATAATTAAAGACAATAAAAGCACCCAGAATTATGATACCTTAAAATGTTGACTGATAAATACTAAATGGTACATATACCTCTGGGCAATGTGTCGAGTGCGCGACTTCTATTTTTAGCAATAATAACTGCGCATGGCAGTAAAATGTTCACTACAACGTCTCGCCAATAACAACAACAACAACCCCACTTTTCGTTGTAATTTATTACTGCACAAAATTAAATTCTAATGTTGCAAAATGTTACTGACAGTGTTAAAAATCAACCCATGCTCTTTTGACCCGCGTTGAAACAGGTTTTAGTGTGTATAGGTGCAACCTAATTTCAAGGTCTGAATAAGATTTACAACCAGCTGGCGGAAATTAGGTCATCGTCTGCGTGTGACGATTTTGCGCGGGAAAATCTTGCGATAAATATACACGCATATAATTATAAATTTCTTTATTTCCCATCTTAACTCACAAAGGAAGATAAATCTATATATATTCGATGGTTATTATGTACAACCAGCAAATCGCACCGTATGTTGGTCATATCTCTTTATGCCAAGTTTATCTTATGCAATGATAACCATTGCGTTATTTAACATTACTATATTCTATATTGTTTTCTCAGCAAAAGAAGCACTGCGGTGGATGTAAGTATTCTCAATTTATATATATATATATATATATATATATATATATATATATATATATATATATATATATATATATATATATATATATATAACTGACCCTTTTTATCATCTTGTAATAAACGGCCCACAATTACAAACGTATTTTTTTCGCCATAAATAATATCACAAGTTCCACAAAACTGGGAGATTCAAACCAATCTTAGTAGGTGACGTATAGTTGTGTGATACTCAACAATTTCACCCACGTGTGGCAATGGACGTCAGGATATTTTTTCTTTATTTTAGTGTTTTCAAATACATAAGTAAGACCTTATAGTGATTGCAGTTTAATATACTGCATAACTTGACAGAGAATTCATGTCACAATTTTTACGACCTGCCTCAGTAGTGTAGAACTGTCGCTTTTGGTTCACTTGATACAGTTTTGACTGAAGTAGATGGAAAGAACTGGGTACAGGTACACTTGACCTATACTATCCGGTTTATGCACTTTAAACCAGTTTTAAAACAGATGTATATATATATATATATATATATATATATATATATATATATATATATATATATATATATATATATATATATATATATATATATATATATCTCTCTCTCTCTCGCCCCGGACGGCACTTTTGTAGGGGCGGCAAAAAAGGAAAAAAATAAAAAAGGAAAGAGGAAAAAAGAAAGGAAAAGAAAAGGAAAGAGAGAGAGAAGGATGGATAAAGGAGGATAATATTTTTAAAATTTGGTTATGCCGCCCTTGATGATGCCGCCGCCCTGTGGCGGTGCCGGTGCGGTCCTTGACGGCTTGACTTCTGTGAGCTGTGTTTGATAGTACTCCTGATCTTTCACATGTCGACCAAATGTCTCAGATACTTCGTTATTTTGACATAAATGAAGGAGAAGTTGAGATAAAAGAGTCTTTTATCGATTTCTTTCGTCTTGATGGAAAGACAGCTGAAGCTGTAACGGATAAAATTCTGACAAAGCTTCAAGAGGATGGTCTAAATTTGCCAGACTGCAGAGGCCAAGGTCATAACAATATTGCGACAATGGCAGGGATTCACACTGGAGTTAAGCAGCGAATTCTGTAGTTAAACCTAAAAGCTATCTTTATTCCATGCACAATCCATAGCTTGAATTTAGCTGGAGTTCATGCGTCTGCTTTCAGTGCAAATGAAGTAACATTTTTTGGCACTGTCGAAACATTTTATGTATTTTTTTCTTCTTCCACACATTGAGAGGACATTCTTCAGAAACATGTTCCAAAAAATGTAAAACGGATATGTGAAACTCGCTGGAGTGCAAAACATGATGCTGTGGAGGCTGTGGCTTCACATCTTGAAGAAATTGTTGATTCATTGGAGGAGCTAAGAGATGGCGAATCAGAGACAGTTGAAACCAGAGGTGATGCAGGAACAATACTCACTGCAATATTGTCATACTCCTTCACATCATATCTGTATATTTGGAACGCTATACTAGAGGAGATAGACAAAACGCAGAAGCATCTGCAAACAAAAGGTCTCGGAATGGATGGTTGTGCAACTAAGATGAATGCTCTAAGTATATACTTCAACGAAGAAAGAAACAATCTAATTACGAAGGCCCAGACGACTGCTGCCAAGTTTTGCAAAGACAATGATATAAGTACAGAGTGTCGTGTTCGGAAGAAACGTCGAATGCCTGGAGAAAATTCGTATTACAAGTGCGAATCTTACTCAGCAGTACGACGAAGTTGATTCTGATCGCCTGTATTACGAAATCCGAAGTCTTCGTCGTCACATTCAGAGTTATGAGGAAATTAAAGGCAAGAAAGCTAAAAACTGGGAAGCATTGGAACTTTTACAATGGACTGTCAAGTGGGGATACGCAGAATATCATCCAAACCTTACCATTGCACTACGCGTATTTTTAACAATATGTGTCAGCATACCTAGCTGCGTGAGGAGCTTTTCAAACTCAAACTAATTAAGACATTTAAGATCCACAATGAGCGAGGCACGGCTGACCAACTTGGCAATGCTGTCCATTGAAAGGGAGACGGCTGAAACAATTAACTTTGATGACGTCATTCGTGACTTTGCAGCCGTAAAAGCGCGCAAAATTACATTGTGACATTGTGACCAGAACGACACAAAGTCACACAACATTACATACTTTTGATCATTAGATATAGCTTTGAATTCTAAATTTGAAAATTTCTAATTATAGACACTTAATTAAAAAATTACAGTGACACTGTGACATACATGATTACAATGTTGTTAACACATTTTTCTTTGTTAATGATTGTTTTTCAAATAACTATCGCTAAATAAAATAAGTGGCAGAGGGCGGCATCTCGGACCCCGTTCCGGGCGGCATTTTAGCTCCGTACGCCACTGTGTGTGTATATATATATATATATATATATATATATATATATATATATATATATATATATATATATATATATATATATATATATATTGTTTTCTATATTGAATTTATAATATGTGTCCATGAGGTAAGTCGTACTTTAGTCATTTTGTAAACAACATATTTAATGCATTTAATTTCAAGGTCAGTTTGCATAGCATTTAGTACTTGGATTGGAATTTTGCATGGCTTGTGTGAGAAAAGTCACGTACGCAGAGGAAATTTTCCATTAGAGTTACTCATATTCTAGAACATTCTGTCACGTGACTTATGTATATATATATATATATATATATATATATATATATATATATATATATATATATATATATATAGAGAGAGAGAGAGAGAGAGAGAGAGAGAGAATTTAGAGGACAATATTTCATTCTTGTTGAAATGGTCAGTCTATGAAGAATCAATATAATAATCAGATGTTTATAGTTGTGTTGTGAAAATTCAGTGCAAATTTAGAGAAGGAATTATTTATTTTAAATATTCATTAGAATTACCAAAAATGTTCATTCTCATATTGGATTAATACTTGACTTTGGGATTTATATGAATTTATTCAAAGATATTCTGGATTACATTATTCAGGCATATCCGAACATTCAAGACTACTAATGCATCATGACATTCAAGGCTACTGGAATTCATTCGGAACATTCTATATTAAGGACTTGTGATTAGGACACTTAGGATTATTGGATTATTTGGATTTTAATTCACGTTACTATAAGTTTCTTTTGAATTTTCATTTTAATTGTCTAGAAATAAATTGCTTGTTGATTTAACTTACATTATTGCTTTTAGTTTGTTTCTGTTACATTATTTAAAGACCTAAAGTCGTAATAGAAATTGGTGCTTCGTCCGGGATCTGAATTTCTTTAAATTACATTTTAAACTGACTTTGTTTTGGAATTTTCATTGTCCCTGGTAAAGAGTTTTATTTCACACATTTGAGAGATCTTTAGTTAAACCAGCAAGCATTCACAATATCATCTAACGTTAATAACTTTGTTTCAAGCCATCCCCAGGTAGAGTTAGAGTCTATGAAAAAGGATGAGTTGTTTGAGCTTATCAGACATTATAATCTTTCTGAAGCGAAAGCATCTTTGACAAAGAAAGAAATAAAGAATATTTTAATTCCACATTTGATAGAAAAGAAAATTTTAGATGAAAGTGCCTTGGGTCTGATAGGGAAGTCTGTGTCTGGTTTTGATTGGAAATTAAAGGAATTGGAGTTTTATTAAAAAAAAACCCCAGATGGAATTGGAATTAGCAAAGCTTCAGCTTCAGAAAGAGGAAATGCAGAGAGAAGAGAGGGTATTAGAAAGGCAGATGCAGAAAGAAGAAAGGGACAGGCAGTTACAGATGCAGTTGCAAAGAGAAGAAAAGGACAGGCAGATGCAGTTGCAGTTGCAGAAAGAGGAGATGGAAATGCAATATAAATTAAAAGAGTTAGAACTGGCAAGCAGAGCACACCCTCCCCCCACCCTTTATACACAAGTTCAGGTTTTGACGTTACCAGATATATTAGGTTAGTACCCCTTTTTCAGGAAAAATAAGTAGATAAATACTTTTTTAACTTTGAGAAATTGCTGAAAACTTGAAATGGCCACGAGAGCATTGGACTTTGTTATTACAAAGTGTACTTATTGGCAAAGCTTGTGAAGTCTACACTTCACTGTCAGTACAACAAAGCACTGATTATGATGTGGTTAAGGAGTACATCTTGAAGTGTTATGAGTTGGTACCCGAGGCATATCGATAAAAGTTTAGGAATTGTAGAAAAGAAACTGGACAAACTCATGTCGAATTTGTAAGGGAAAAATAACAAATATTTGATAGGTGATGCCCAGCCAAGAAGGTTGTTCAAGATTATTATAATGTCAGACAGCTCATATTAATTGAAGAGTTCAAGAGGTGCATCAATTGTGATGTCAAGACCTATCTTGATGAGCAGAAAGTGGTAACTTTGGAAAATGCTGCTCGTATGGCTGATGATTATTCCTTGACTCACAAAATTTCATTTGTCAATAAGTCTTCCTCTCAGTAGTTTACTGGTAAAAAAAAAAGAACATTTTAATCTCAAATGAGTAATTCCAAATTTTAAAACGGCACAACTGTTAGAAATCAAACATCTGATAAGACTGATCAGAAATCCTTATCTCTTCTTACGTGCACTTATTGTAAAATGAAAGGGAACGTCATTTCTGATTGCTTCAGGTTGAAGAATAAGCAACAGAATACAGACTAAGCTTTTCCAAATGCTCTTATTTCAAAGAGGTCAAGGTCACGGTCTTGTATTGAAAGCAATACATTTGTTAAGTCAAACAAACTCCAGTCTGATTCTATTTTGGAGACTTATGAACCATTCATGTTAGAAGGTTCTATATCACTTATTGGTGATTCTTCCTAACCTATCATTTTTAAGATATTAAGGGACACAGGAGCTTCTCAGAGTCTTTTGGTATCAGGTACTTAGACTTTGTCGGAGAAGTCTTCTTCTAGTGAAAGTGTACTTATTCAGGGAGTATAGAGTGCCGCTTTGTAAATGTTAATCTCCATTGTGCTAATTTGGCATCAGACTTCGTTTATGACCCTGCGACTGTTGGGGCAGTGACTTCTTTACCTAAAGAAGGTATCCATTTGTTACTAGGCAATGGCCTAGCTGGAGATAGGTCGTGGTCAATCCACTTGTAACTGACAAGCCTTGTTTGTAAAGTTGATCCTATTGAGATTGAAATCCCTGGTTTGTATCCTGCTTGTGCAGTTACTAGAGCTATGGCAAGAAGAGCTCTTGAGAATGAGGTTGATCAGGAAATTATTCCTTTAACTGACACATTTATTGATCAGTCTTTTGATGAGGTCACTTTCTCTCCTGATATTGATCAATCAGAAGGTATTGATCATAGTGATCCTCTTTTTACAACTCATTCTCTCTATTCGAATCAGTGTGATAAAAGACAATGACTTCTTGTCTTACAGGAACAAGATCCTGAAATCTCCTATTTGTTTCAGAGGGCTATTAGTGAAACTGAAGCCACACAAGTTCCATTTTGTTACTTTACGAAAAACGGGGTTCTTATGAGAATGGAGACCACCTGAAATATCCGCTGGTGACGAGTGGCAAATGAGCTATCAGATTGTCGTTCCTAAGTCATATCGACAGGAAATTCTTAGTCTAGCCTATGAAACTCCATTGGCTGGTCATTTAGGAGTCAAAAAGACTTATCACAAGATCTTAAATCATTATTATTGACCGAAACTTAAAAGTGATGTTCCTAAATACTGTAGATCTTGTCACACTTGTAAAATGGTAGGAACACCCAATCAGAAGATGCATAAGGCTCATCTGCAACCTATTCCTGCATTTGACGAACCAAGTCAGGCAACCAGCATTTGTTGACCATCATGTGTGCGTCTACAAGATTCCAGAGGCTATTCCTCTAAGAAATATAAAAACAAAAACCATTGTGAAAGCTTTGGTGGTGTTTTTTTTTTAACACTTGTTGGCCTTCCCAAATCTGTTCAGTCTGATCAAGGGTCCAATTTAATGTCTGGAATTTTCCATCAAGTTATGCATGAAATAGGCATCCAACAGCTTAAATTGTCTGCCCATCACCCTGAAAGTCAAGGGGCTTTGGACAGATTTCATCAAACTTTGAAGAATTTGATTCGGTCATATTGCTTTGATACAGGAAAAGATTGGGATGAGGGTGTTCATTTGTTGTTGTTTGCTGTTAGGGAATCAGTTCAAGAGTCATTGGGTTTTAGTCCCTTTGAACTGGTTTTTGGACATACTGTCCGTGGACTATTGAAGTTATTGAAAGAGAAACTTCTTTCAAATGAAGATTCAAAAATATATCTTCTTGACTATGTCTCCGATTTCAAATACAAGTTGTCAAAGGTCTGTGAAGTAGCAAGAACTAATCTTCACACTACCCAGTCAAAAATGAAATTAAGATATGACAGAAATACACAGAAAAAAGAGTTTTAAACCTAGTGAGAAAATTCTGGCTCTCTTTCCCATACCTCTAAATCCCCTTCGGGCTAAATTGTATGGTCCTTATACAGTTGAAAAGAAAGTAAATGACTTAAATTATATCATTAACACTCCTGGGAGGCGGAAACAGAAACAACTTTGTCACATAAATATGTTAAAGGAGTATTTTGACAGAGATAGCCCAATTAATTATACATTTAATTTAGTTATACCTGTCCCACACAGTGAGGAGAGGATGTCAATGAAGGAATACAATCTGACTGTAGTGATTCTGGTTTAACCAACCTTCGGATTTCAGAAATATTGAACAATCTGGACCAGAAATTTTCACATCTACAACAACAGGAGAGAAATGAACAAAAACAGCTATTACATGAGTATGAGCACTTGTTTCCTGATGTTCCTACGTGAAGAAATAAAACATAACATGACGTTGACATTGTAGATTCTGCACCTGTGAAACAGCATCCTTACAGGATGAATCCTCTCAAACAGGAATATTTGAAGAAAGAAATTCAGTATTTACTGGAGAATGATTTTATATAACCAAATAAAAGTAACTGGAGTTCACCATGTATTCTTTTTCCTAAGCCAGATAATACATTCTGCATGTGTACTGACTATAGAAAAGTCAACAGTGTCACCAAAACGGATTAATTTCTAATACCAAGAATGGATGATTGCATTGATCAAATAGGAAATGTGAAATATGTCACCAAGTTTGACATTTTAAAAGGATTCTGGTAAATTCCACTCACGGAAATGGCAAAGGAATTATCAGCATTTGTAACTCCAGATGGGCTTTATCAATATAAAGTCATGCCGTTTGGAATGAAAAATTCTCCGGCAACGTTTCGACGTCTGATGAACATGTCAACATCTGGTCTAGATAATTGTGACGTGTCTAGCGATGACGTCATTATCTACAACACATGGGAAGATCACTTGGAAACCATTCGGAAATTCTTCTATCAACTCAGTGAAGCAAATCTGACTATTAATTGGAGCAAAAGTGAGTTTTACCATGCTTGTGTCACATTTTTAGGACATATTGTGGAACAAGGTCAAGTTAAACCTATAGTAGCTAAGGTCAAAGCTATCTCTGAATTCCCTGTGCCTGTTTCTAAAAAGCAACTGATGCGATTTTTGGGTATGGCTGGATATTACCGGAAATTGTGTTCAAATTTTTCCATAATTGCCAAACCTTTAACAAATTGGTTGAGTAAGAAATCCAAGTTTCATTGGTCTGACCAGTGTCAGGAATTCTTTGATAAACTGAAGGCCATGCTTAAGAATGCACTAGGTCTTTCAGCACCAAATTTCAGCCAATTATTTGAAATGTCTGTTGATGCAAGTGATGTAAGGGTTGGTGGAGTATTGATTCAAGAACATGATGAAGGGGTTGGTGGAGTATTGATTCAAGAAGACAAAAATGGTGTGTTATTTTTCTAAAAAACTAAACAAGCACCAGAAAAATTATTCCACAATTGAGAAGGAATGTTTGGCTTTGATATTGGCTTTACAACATTTTGAAGTGTATGTTAACTCGGCTCTTTCTCCGGTTATTGTATACAGTGATCACAATCCCCTTACTTTCATCAACAAAATGAACGATAAAAATCGGAGATTGTTGAGATGGAGTTTAATACTGCAGGAATATAACATTGACATTCGACACATTAGGGGAAATGATAATGTGATCGCAGATGTACTTTCGTGTGCATAGACTATATTGCATTGTTTTGTGTAATTGAGTTGAGTGACATTTATAAGACATTTTCCTATGAAATTTTGATTATGTTTTTTTTATTAGAAAGCTTTATTGCATACATCTTTCTTTTTTTTATGAGTGGAGGTGTTATGTATATTGAATTTATAATACGTGTCCATGAGGTAAGTCGTACTTTAATCATTTTGTAAACAACATATTTACCGCATTTGAGTTCAAGGTCAGACTTGTTTACATAGCATTTAGTACTTGGATTGGAATTTTCGATAGCTTGCGTGAGAAAAGTCATGTATGCAGAGGAAATTTTCCATTAGAGTTACTCATATTCTAGAACATTGTCACGTGACTTATGTTTATAGAGAGATTTTATAGGACAATATTTTATTCTTGTTGAAATGGTCAGTCTATGAAGAGTCATTTTAATAATCAGATGTTTATAGTTGTGTTGTGAAAATTCAGTGCAAATTTAGAGAGAGGAATTATTTATTTTAAATATTCATTGGAATTACCAAAAATGTTCATTCTCATATTGGATTAATACTTGACTTTGGGATTTATATGAATTTATTCAAAGATATTCTGGATTACATTATTCAGGCATATCCGAACATTCAAGACTACTAACACATCATGACATTCAAGGATACTGGAAAATTAATTCGGAACATTCTATATTAAGGACTTGTGATTAGGACACTTAGGATTATTGGATTATTTGGATTTTAATCACGTTACTATAAGTATCTTTTGAATTTTCACTTTAATTGTCTACAAATAAATTGCTTGTTGATTTTACTTACATTATTGCTTTTAGTTTTTTTCTGTTACATTATTTTAAGACCTAGAGTCGTAACAATATATATCTATATGTCTTCTCTTATACGCCCCATATTTATCTCCAGACAAAACTGATCTATACATTTATTCACAATGTTAAGATAAACAAAACCAAAGGTCAAGGTGACCCACAGATTCAGGTGTAAAGTATACATGTAGTATCATAAACAACTATAGGTAGCCTACAGTGACAGCCGTGTTTACCAGTATATTTGTGTCTAAAACTGCAGAGTTATTGGATTTACTGACAAATAATTTGCATTTACACAATTTGAAAATTATATAAGTCTATAAAACCTACCTAAATCATATTTACAAGTCCTGTAATGTATTTACTGTATAGTGAATTAAAAAAGAATACACTTGGGGGAGATAAAGACACCACCACCATCCACCTCTTTGTATCACTTCACTTACTTCAGAGGGGGAATTTGCCTCACTAAGTGACGCGCTGGCTTTTTATCCTAGGTTTTTGGTTTGAATAATTTAATAAATCGGGATTCTCTACTAAGAATATTTTTATAGAACTTGAAAATAGAAGCAATGAATAGTAGAGCATAGGGTTGGGTGGGTTTTATGTTTATTCTTGACATTTAATGACCAGTGCCCTAGGTTTTTTTTAGGTAAAAGGTTAGGAATTAGTGGCATATTGTTTTTCTTTGACCTCTGAGTGACAGTGACCAACGGTTTTTCATAAAATGTAGAGATAAGTGGTGTACGGTTTTACATAAAGTTTGGGTGGACAAAACCAGTTGGTACAAAAGTAGTAAAGGTAAGTGGCCCAAGATTTTTCATAAACTTTTTGGGTCAACAAAACTGGTCAGTACAGAGTAGCAAAGGTAGGTGGCCCAGGACTTTTCAAAAACTTTTGAGGGTTAGTTCAGAGTAGTAAAAGTTAAGTGGCTCAGAATGTTTCATAGTACGTGATCTTCTGAACATGCCTACTAACTTGCCTTATTTATGTCTACAAGTGTAAAGAACCTTTTTCTATTTATGCATGTGTGTGTGTGTATGTATGAGAGAATTGTTCTCTCAATTTTGAATCCTCTCCCACCCTCTACCCTCTCTAAAAAAAGAACCAAATTAAATGCAGTTTTTGACATGTGCAATGTCTGTAACTTACTTTAAACTTAAATGTTTCGCAAGGTAGCAAACATAATTATCTCTCTCTTATAAACAGATAAGGTTCTCGACACTTGTCAAGTATACATCAACGTAGTCATGTAGGCGGCTTTACTGGTCTTAAATAAAATGTTATAAAATTGAACACTAAAGTAGTTTTACCAAAATCTGTTCAATCCTGATAATTGAGCAATCTGCACCTTAGTTGACATCACAAAACTTCAAGGCGAAAATCATTGATTACTATGGACTTTTACAATGGCAGACTGGTACAGGGTTCATACAGCTGTTGGTAAAACAAATTCCAGACCTTTTCCAGACTTTTTCCAGACTGGATTGCAGTATTTTCCAGACCACTCTGGCACATGTATTCGAAGTCTGTATCACTATAAATGAGCATGTGGTATCCGCATAATATAAAACAGTATCCACCAATCACAAGTGGGTGATAGATCACATGTCTCGCCAACCACTCTGAACCATCAGGGTCATCACTAGACCTAATGGCACCCCAGGCAACGAGTGTCTTTAGTAAACACAGCAACCCAAAATTCCATACTTTTTCCAGACCTTTAGGGCAAAATCTTTATTTTCCATACTTTTTCCAGGTCTGGAAAAAGCACTCTTTTTTTCCCATACTTTTTCCGGACTTTCCAGACTTTGTACGAACCCTGCTGGTACTAAACTTGCCAAGACAAGCCGATGTCGGGTCTAATTATTACCAGTTCAAGAGGTAGTTCAATTTTTTTCCAATATGCAGCAATTTAATTGTGACATGGCGCACAACATTCAATTCAGTTTACATGGGATCACACCTCTTGGTTGGCCTAGTGTAAAAATGTTGGTGTACTTCAACATTGATTTTGTCATATGTATTTCTCTAGGAATTTATATAAAATGATCTTCCAAGGAATACTGACTGATGAGGAGCTAATTAAAGAAAATAATCACTATTTAAAGACACATGTAATAAAATCCATAAAAATGACACGTATAGCTGAAATAGTCCGTACTGAATGATTTCAAGACCTGTAGGATTTGTATTTAAGATATAAACAAAGTTAATTAGTAAGCATGCTCAGAAGATCATGTGCTTACAAACACCCTCTGCAGATTATGTGCTATAAACACCCTCTGTAGTGATGTTATAAATAGGTTATGGGAAGATTGCATTGGCAATTGGCACACACTGTACAAATGCTAGTTACCAGATAGCAGGGAAGAACATCATTGGTCACAGTTTATAACAATAAGTGTGGCAACAGAGTTAATTGGACAATGCAATCAAAATCCATAGTAGTAGCTTCAAAGGGCTAAGGGTTTGAACTTCTCTGAGTTGAGTCAAGTCAAAACCCATGAAAGGTTCCATTTATGAAAAAAGGTCAGTGATTCAAGCATATTCAGATCAAAGTTGGCCAGCAAATCTTACAGATCCATGTCGTGACCTATATTAACTCTACCATGATGCCTGAATGTGTTGGAAATCATCAAGTGACATCCCATGATAGTAACTGGAACTAACTTGTTCTCCTAAAAAAACCAGAGAAAAAAGTCAGCTACCTGAGAAATCCCACGGCATTCAAAGGGACTATGTTTTTGCTTCTGCACCAGCCTCTGAATACCTGCCACTTCTCATATGCTTTCAAAGTGGAGGGACATCTTGCTCATGAGATTTTCTCCATGACTGAAGGTTGAAACTCCTTTCTATGCAAAGCTCTCCTGACAAGAGCCAGGCATGAAGAAGAATCCTGTCCTGGCAGGATTGAAACATCTGTGAGAGGGGTTGTTTGAGATGATTGAATTTAGCCAGGATTTTCTTGTGGATGTCTATTGCTGTTTCTAGCAGATCTTTCACCCATCACTGTCTTATCTGAGTGGGGCTACTAGAACCACTTTGCAAGTCTGGTCCCTAATTTTTCTGAATGACATTTGGAGTCAGAACAGTTAGAGGGAAGGCGTAGCCCCAAATCCCATTCTAACTGACCACCTGAGCATCCATGGCCCTAGAATCCAGGTCCCAGGCAGGAGACAAAGGCAGGCAGTTTGTGATTCCACCTCGTCAACATAGAGATCTGTCATCATATGCCCCCAAGTATGCAAATCCACTGAAATATCAACAGATCAATGGACCACTCAGTGTGCTGAGTCTGACCCCTTCTTGACAGAGAATTGGCCAACACACTGAGTCTGCAGGGAATGTGTCTGATTTGGACTACTATCTTGTGCCCAAAGTATCAGCATAGAAATTCTCAGACCAGAACACATAAGTTGGGAGATATGGTTCCCCTCCTCAACTGAGAAGGTAAGCAGCCCTACCGAATTGTCATTTACCTGCATAGGTTCTCTTGCCAGAAATGAAAGGTATTCATTATAGCCTTCAATTCCAAAAGGTTTTTTTGAAAGGCTTATTCCTCCGGGCTCCAGTTGCCGCCCACCGTGGTGAAGTGAGGCAATAGGGTAGCTCCCCAACCAGACACACTGGCCTTTGAACAAATTGTGAAAATTCCTGCCATAAGCTATTGCTTGTCTTGTCACTGATGCAGAATTTGTTACACGCTGATCTAGACAATCTGAATATATGCACCACTGAGCAAGCAATGCCATATGAAGAGGATGCATATTGAGGCAGCCTTGAGTAATTAAATCTGCCAATGCATTTTAATAAACAGAGCTGCAGGAACTCTCTTGCAGAAACCCAGTTCCTGACAGAAATCAATATGGGTCAGAAATTCCATACCAAAATGGACAAAGCGTTGCGAGGGGACAAGAAACAACTTCTACCAATATACTAGAAAGGGTGAAAAGTCAGATAAAGCTGTTCCTTTCCACAGCAAAACAGAACTTTCCTTGGTAGTGATAAGGAGAGGAAACTGGTAAGAGTTTCTTCCCTTCGTCTATATGGAATATAGACATAAAAGGCAAAATTTCTATCCTTCTGGAATCGCTGGATTCAAGAGGTAGTGAAGCATATATTCATAATGTTAATGTGATCGGGGAGTGCATTAGAAGCAGAACTTAATTTTTGCACAATATATGAAGAGCACAAGGGCGTATGAAGACCAAGTTTCCTCTATCTTGGAAATCAATGGATATTATTTGTCAATTACTGTCAATGGACATTAGTAGCCAAGAAATAAAAAAGTGATTTCCAGGACAAAGTAAAGTCGGTGTAAGAGAACAGTAATAGACAAATAACAAAAAGCAATTTCCAAGACAAAGGCAACTCAGTCCAGGTGGACAGTAACATCCAAAAAATGCATGAAATGTGCAAGATTTCAAAAATAAAAATTTAAGTTTCAATATGCAACTTTATTCCACAATACACACACACATATATATATATATATATATATATATATATATATATATATATATATATATATATATATATATATATATACCAGATAACTACAAGCTTTACATAATAAAACATGCCCTTGATGCAAGTAAAGTTGTTTTTTAGCTTTACTTTTAAAAACCAAATCATTTATTTTTTATTATATCTTCTGGAAACCTTGATGTACAAAACACATTTTCTCCAGTAAGAATGCTGTGAAAATATGACCACAGACCTACACATGGTTTATACTCTGACAAGAGTTCAATTTAGTGCATAAAGTTGGGGTTAGGGTTAAAATAAAATGGCTAAACATTACATTAAAACTTTCAATTAGTGTACTGTATTTAAGTGTGTGTATTGTTATGTATATTGAATTTTTAATGTGTCCATAATTGTAACCTGTACTTTAGTCAGATTATGGTCATTTTGTAAACAACATGTTTACATAGCATTTGAGGTAAAGGCCAGTTTTGTTAGCAGCTGGACTGTTATTTCCATGTCTTGTTGTGACAAAAGTCAGGTACACAAAGTAATTTTCCATTAGAATTATTCATATTGTGATGCGACATAGGTCATGTAGATATGTGTATTTATATACAGATTTTGGTAAACAAATTCATTCCTATTCTAGAATTTCGGCTGTAAAAGATCAGTCTGAAAGAAATCTATTTTAGTTGTGTTGTTGAAATCAGATATAATTTGAGAGGAATTATTTACTTACAATATTCATTGGAAATATAAAAGTGCTCATAGATTTTAGAACTTTTGGGGATTTATGTGAATTAATTCAAAACATTCCAGACTACATCATTGTGGTACATAAGGACATTCAAGACTTGTGATATATCAGGACATTCAAGACTTGTGGTATATCAGGACATTCAAGACTATTTGAATTCATTTGGAACATTCTATATTTTTGGACTTGTGATTAGGATACTTAGGATTATTTGGACTTTATTTTCATGTTATTCTAAGCGTCTTTTAAATTTTCACTTTAATTGTCTAGAAATAAATTGATTGTTGACTTTACTTGATTTTGTTGGTTTCACTTTCTTTCTGTTACATATTTTTAGGCCATAGAGTCGTAACAGTATCATGCAATGAAATGACAAAAACTTTATTGTATTAATATCTTTAATAAACCAGAATACATAAATGTAAACTTGACCATTACCAATATGAGTTTTCTGAGAAGCAATCATGATTGTCTGTACACTGGTGTTTGTCTGGTGCTGGGGACAACTAGCACACAAAAAAGTAATTTGTGTAAGAAAAGTAAATCACTGTGACCTCTTTCTCTTTAGAGAGATGCACAATGGTTAAAAAAAACAACCTGGTTAAGTAACATGTACAGATACCATGTCTATGCGTGGAGATTTGCCATGAGAATAAAACGTTTACACTAGGGTTAACCTGTAGATAACAAAATCATTAGTGTAAGAAAAGTAGGTCACTTTGGCCAACTTTCACTTGAGGTGGTTTAGATATAAGTAACATCCTGACTTTCCAGAATACAAACACAAAACATATTGTTAAATTATTTATATACAACACTCACTTTAACTAGTCTACATGTCTAACTTTAACTAGTCTATGTGTCTCACTTTCACTATTCTACGTGTCTCACTTTCACAAGTCTATGTGTCTAACTTTCACTAGTTTACATGTCTCACTTTCACTAGTCTATGTGTCTCACTTTCCCTAGTCTAAGTGTCTCACTTTCACAAGTCTAAGTGTCTCACTTTCACTAGTCTACGTGTCTCACTTTCACTAGTCTACATGTCTCACTTTAACCAGTCTACGTGTCTCACTTTCACTAGTCTACACGTCTCACTTTAACCAGTCTATGCGTCTCACTTTAACCAGTCTACATGTCTCATTTTAGCTAGTCTACATGTCTCACTTTAACCAGTCTACATGTATCACTTTAACTAGTCTACATGTCTCACTTTAACTAGTCAACATGTCTCACTTTAACTAGTCTACATGTCTCACTTTAACTAGTCTACATGTCTAACTTTAACTAGTCTAAATGTCTAACTTTAACTTGTCTACATGTCTAACTTTTACTGAATGAGAGTAAAGTAGAGTCCACAAATTCTGCAATCAGCATGATGATGTGCCCAACCGGAGAGCTGTATTACATTACTCTCATATTCTTTTTTTCAATTTGTAAAGCACTACTGATTTGTCCTTTTTTTATCCGACATTTTTAAGTTTAAAAAGATCATTCTCATCTGACATTTTTCAGTCATACAGCATGCAAGAGTCACATCGATAAAACCTGTTTTGCTTAACATCTGGCACCATTATTTAAAGCATAGACTGGTCCACTACTCTACTATATTTGTTACTATAATGAAACTGTGTGGTAAGGTTTCATATTGAAGAAACCCGTCTGTTTCTTGGAATTGTGTCATATACAGCTGCTATAAATAGAAAATAAGGAAAGTATAAGTAGGGGCCAAATGATCGCTATATTGAGCTTTTGCTAAGGCAGGCTTAAAAAATATAGGGTACATTTTCAGATTTAATCATGTAGATGGGCAAGGGCAAGCACAACAGCTGCCAAAGTGATCGCTATATCAAGCTTTTGCCAAAGCAGGCTTGACAAATATGAAGTACATTGTTATGTTTTCCTACAGTTTGAGAAAATTTCCCTTCTTTTTATTTTGTGTATGTTTTGTCTTGATCGAAAGACTGTTGTCATTGCACTGCAAGAATCATGTCAGGACCTAGTACACAAGAACAATTCCATTTTGTAGTAAAAACTCCAGTAATCAGGAGATAGGTGGGGGAAGTTTAAAATTAATTCTTTACTTTCTTTATTAGGGACTATAATATACTAACTTATTGATGCAACTCAACTTTGTAACCACAATTTTCTCTTAGAAAACTAGGAACTTCAAATAGTTCACCATTACTATTAAAAGTTTCTTGAAAATCAATAAAAGTAAATACATCAAAAAAATTCATAGTTATGGCAATAACTTTCCTACAAGGCCTTATGGAAAGTTTTTCTATAATTATATGCAATTATGTAAAGCTTCATCTATAAAACTGAGAATCGTGAATATCAGAAGTTCTGAGGGATGGAAAGTATATTTATCAATAGTTCATGATCATTCTGACTGTATTCTAGCAGGCAGAAAACTGGAAATTTTCAGTAAAACTTTGAGAACTCAAACATCAATCATTAAAATAATCTGCCTTACTAGAATAACTCAATCAGACCCAATGTAACACATTCTCATGCCTGTGACAGATGGAAACTCGGGAACTAGCATAAAAACTCAACTAAAAATCAGAGCCAGCAGCACTTAAAGTTTCAAAGTGCTACTACATATGATTTATATTCATTTCATTGTTGTCTGAAGCATCGAGAACATTCTGGTGATTAGATAAATGGACATTTACATAATTTATAATTAATTTGATTTTCCTGTGGAGGATAAAGAAAAGCCTGGCACTAAGTACATTCTGGTGATCAAAGACATGGAGATTTTACAGTTTATAAGCATCACTTTAATTTTTGTCTGGAGGATCAAAAAGCATAAATTTATCAATGCAATTCATCATCCATGATGCTGGCACTGAACACAGTCTGGGAGTTCTGATTGGTGGAAACTTTAGACTGGTATCATGTACTACGTAAAAACAACACTCCTTAAACTTTCCATGTGGTGATGCATGGTAGGGCACAGTCAGATCTTCATCACAATAATGGCCTGGTTTTGGCTCCCTCATGAGAATTCTGCCACCTCCATTTTTGACGAGCTCAACAAGCTCTTCCTTCTCTGGTGTGGGATATTCAAAGTTACCATGGAAATAGAATTGACATCCATCAAACAGACCGGGCAACTGAAAACAGGGACAAATATCTTTAGTCAGTTTCATGTGTCTCAAAATTACTGGTACCTTTGTGATTTTGACAAACTGACTGAATATGCCAAGTTTTTAAAAAATCTGTATAACATCTGAAACCTGTGCTCTTAAACTTCTTAAACATAAAACTCAAAATGAAGCTCAAGATGCAAAACATCAGACATTCTGTAGATTCAAGCAGAATAAAATTAGAATGATGACAATTATGTAAGCATTAAGTGACATATATGTACTCCAAATAGTGTGATTACCATATTTGCGGATTTTCTTATTTTTGGTACACCTTGCAAGCATTAAGTGACATACATGTACTCCAAGTCGCATGATCCAAGTCGCATGATTATTTGCACCTTGCAAGCATTGTGACATATATGTACTCCAAATAGCATGATTATCTGATTTGGGGATTTTCGTACCTTTGGTACACCTTGCAATCATTAAGTGACATACATATAACTCCAAATAGCATCATTATCTGATTTGGTAATTTTCTTTACATTTGGTACACCTTGGGGGTTGTCCATAAAGGACGTCCGCAGATAATACCTGTTTTCCTACCCCCCCTCCCCTTGTCCGATTGTGTCCGCATGTGGCTTACCCGACCCCCACCCCGGGCTGCGGATGTCCCCATCTAGCATTATACACTGCTCTATGGTCTGGCAGTGTAATAGCTGGTGCATCTTACTTGGCTATTTGTATACTCGCTCAGGTCCACAGGGCCGATATGTGGGCCATGTAATCAACCTCAGGCACTGGGAGCCAGACCTATGTATTAATGCCAACCCATTCATATATATTCTGTGGCACGAATCGTACAAATTGAAATTAACAAATAATTTATACTTAGGGATCACCCATAAAGAACGTCTGCAAAACATACTGGAATACACGCAGTAGGACTAAAGCAGCTGTTCAACACAGAATATCATAAAAAAAATACTAGCTTGCGGACATCCACAAGGTCCTTTACACCCCCTCCCCCCTTGTCTGCATTTGAACAAACCCCCCCTCCCCCAATCTTTGCGGACGTACTTTATGGATGATCCCTTGCAAGCATTAAGTGACATACATGTACACCAACTAGCATAATTATCTGATTTGGGGACTTTTTTTTACTTTTGGTACATATAGCAAGCATTAAGTGACATATATTAACTCCAAATAGCATGATTATCTGATTTGGGGATTTTCTTATTTTTGGTACACCTTGCAAGCATTAGGAGACATATATTAATTCCAAGTAGCATGATTGTTTTCACCTTGCAAGCATCAAGTGACATACATGTACTGAAAATAGCATCATTATCTGATTTGGGGAGATCTAAACTTACTTGGAATGTTTAATAAATACAGGTCCAGAATAATCACATATTCCAGATAAAAGATAGTGTTGTATTTGTTACCTGTGAGATATGATACTTTAGATCACAAAATTTACATGATCATAAAACGTGGACACAGACTTAACAAGGAAGCTGAACTCATGAAAATATGACTCACACCAAAGGCTATATTACACCATAGTATATACTCACTCCATCCTTAATTATTTAAAAATGTTGTCATTTATAGGTTAAATTTACTAGATCTGTTTTTGCAAATATTTAATGATACTAAAATATTAGTACTTACAGTATTCGTCACAAACAAATTGTGTCAGTTTTGAGAGAAACCAACTGGATCAAAGAAAAGGCCAATGCCAACTATTTGATCCAGCTCATAAGGTGCAGAAGACTTATAAATGCTATTTCAGCACTTCAAGTTACAAATAAAATGGTTGCATCTGCGAATAAAAACTGGTGTTTGTGAGTGAAAATTGTCAACTGGTTGCTGTCTGGTGACCTTGAGAATCATAATGTAGAAACTACAAAAATGACAACACTTTCTAATTACAAGTATATTTTATGCTAAAAACAACACATGCATTTTATTTCACAGCATAATCCCTTTGTGACTGAGACAACAGGTTCCTACATTAGGTCCATGTGACAAGTCTGGCTTACAGCTTATAATACATAATCTGTGCAATCAGCTGATAGAATGGATCAGGAAAATGCAGACATGGAAACCAATATAGAAAAATTAGTTGGCAGTAAAATTACTGTCAGTCAAACTTCCATCAATGCAGATATGACTTTATTAATATGAACCATCAGATGATGGAACTGAAAGTAAAAGCTCTTTATTAGTGAATTTGAGGGCAGGCCACATATAAAAAGATGGTTTAGAAATATTAAAAAACCCAATAAAATTCATTTGCTGGCCTGAGCATGATGCAGATGATGACTACTGACAGTTCTGTCAGACAAATTATGATATACTATTAATAATAATCTTATGTTTTTATAATTACTTTATAATTTGCTTTAACTAAAACCTTCAGCTTTTGTCAATTTCTACCGTTAATTCCCCACTTAATTGATTGCTATTTTCAGTGTCTATGGAGGCCAAATTATTTTGGTTTAGTGGCCTAAAATTTGAAATAGCTACTACAATTTTCAAGTAGGTTGCCCTATGGCTACTAGGATCTGATAAGTGCTTGTAACACAAGGTTGGGTGATGAGTGTTCCTCTTTTCCAACAGTGCTTGTAACACTAGGTTGGGTGGTGAGTGTTCCTCTTTTCCAACAAGACAGGCATCATGTACAGCATTTAAGGTAAAGGGCAAATACTAGTAAAATGCATTATAATGGAACATGCTTATTTCCAAGGGTATAATGAATTTATTCTTTCAATTCAATTAGATAAATATACACTAGTAGCAATTTACAATGACAGGACCATTGTTTGTCATCTACAAAAGATAATTTATACAGTCCCTACCTAATTAGGGCTGTTCCATTTAAACATAAATGGTACCCAGGGAAGGCACGTTTGAAATAAATATTTGCCATGGTACTCTGATTACTAAAAGTGTTCATATGAAAATGATATAAAATTCAAAATTGTATCTGTGGGTGACTACTCCACATTAAAAGTGCCTTCCCTGGGTCCCATGTATGTTTTACTGGAACATCCCTTTTGTTAAACCTGAAGAAAAAGTAGGTTACTGGGAGTATGAACAAAAGCTGAAATCTTTAATAAATTAGCACTGGGTTACACTGCAAGGGATTTTATTATGTCAATATAAAAAATCTCAAATAGGGTACAAGATGTGGCATTTCTGAAACTAAGATGAAAGCCATTATACAAGTCTGCACTTGTAAATTTTATCAACTCCACCCTAGCTGCAATCAGGGTTCCTTGCAATCTATTGATCCTTGTGAAACTTCATTCCAAATATAATCACTTTCACTCAGTTGATCTAGCAGGAGTTCAGGTTACAAGGAGAACTGACTGACTGATGAACAAACAGATTGATGCACAAACACATGGATGGATGGATGGATGTGACCAATCACAACATATCCAAAAAAGTTCAGACATACAAATTTCAAGATTTTACAATGACTATCAGAGTATACATTGTGTAATTACATGTAGCAAAAGTCTGACATAATCACAATTACATGTAGCAAAAATCTGACATAATTACAATGTGTAAACTCCCTATAAGGAGGTCTTTTATAATTAAATACTTCACCTGTTGCCTTCTGTTCATTTTCCCCTTTTGGGCAGCGCCCGAGTCGGGACTGATACTGGTGCCTGGCACCTCAAAAGCTTCCTCACATACTCGAGTCTTGTATTCCATGCATGTACTTATCCCTAAAAAAAAAAAAAAAAAATTTTAATAGTATCAATTTTTGGATGAGTATCAACAAACAATGTAACAATCAAATCATTACAGCTGAGGTAAAGGGCAATAAATAGATAAGGAAGTAAAATCAAAGCTAGCTAAAAATGGCATAAAGAAATAATATAGATTAATTAGAAATTAATATATATAGAAATTAATTAAGGAGACTAGACTACATGTAAAAGACAGTTTTGTGTAATATGATCTAGAAGACATATCAGTTTATAAATTCAAATCTATTTACTAACCCTAACCCAAAGGCATCATAAATGATCTCCTTCTTGTCAAGAACATGCATACTCTTAGAACAGAATACCTGGGCTGCCTTCATGATACTGTTATGTACTGTATGTGCACAAGACAGACTGCTTCTACTGAACAACCTGATCTCTCAAAGAAATTGTCAACACAGTGGTTAAATGCTTGCATAAAGTTGGCATAGCACAGAGTTATTCCGATTTTAAAACCATGCCCATCAAAGATTAACAAATAAACATTACTTGCCCTTAGAAAATATACATTTAATCTATATTGTTGAGGAAACAGGTCACCAAAATAAGGGGGGAGTAGAACAAAAATGAGGGGAGGAGGAAACAGCCATAGTTCAATATTTACCTAACACATAAATAAAGCTCTATTAAAATCAAATCCTCAAAAGATGTCTCCTCCAGTTGTATAAGCATTAATCCGATGATCATTTCTGAGCTTAATTTGTTCCTTATCTGTGTATGAATATTGTTCTGTGCTGAGAACCACCTTTCACATATGCATAGCTAGCTAAGATAGCTTAAACAAGTTGGAAAACTGTTCTTTATGGCTGTTTTGTACAATTTTCTTCAGCTCATAGGTATTGTCAATTGGATATCTCTGCTCCAAAATAAAAATAATATTTGTCACTAACAAGAGCTCTGCCAAAGATTCACTTTCTGGAATCAGTGCTCTTCTGACTACTATGCCAGATTTCTTATCTGTTCCACAATGTTGTATTAGGGTTTTAAGTCCATCAATGCCATAGTCAGCTTAGCTTGTTCAGACAGAGGTATTTTGATCAAAAATAAATAATCTTTTCTTTTTAATTTCTCTTTAGATTATCTTAACCCTTAGAGTGTTATCAAGTTTTGTAGCACAAGATCCCTCAAGGCAGAACTGTTTGACAAAAGAAATGAAAATTGCACTCTTCTTTTAAATTGCTTGTGTTTTAATTAGGCTTGGTATTCTGCCTTTTCGACATTTAGTTTCAAAATACCACTTAATAGGGGGTTGACCAGCATGCCGTCTGTTTTTGCCCATCCAGCATGTACATCAGACTTTTATTCAACATCATTTTCAGGTTCAAAATTACTCACTGATATTTCCAGTAACACTTTCCGGGCTCCAATAATCTCATATACTTCAAAACTTTAAAAATCATTGTCATGATTGCTATCATTAGCCAGTATTTGCCGAACGAAATCATCATCTGAAGATGAACCATGTTGGGAGTCAGCCATTTTAGATTTTCTAAGAGCCCTTACTTTAAACACACATTTGTAAAACTTCCTTCATGAATGCAAGGTTCAATCTCAACAATGCTTGCTCCAGGACCCAATGTCCTAATCAAATTTAGTTTAACAACCGTTCATATCAAGCCGAAATATTCAGATGTGTAAACAGTTGCGTACCAGAAAAAAAGATAAGATGACGAGACAAGCGCTATGAGACCTCTACTGGTGGCGTGACTTATTACACGACAAGCACTTTAAGGGTTAACAGTTAACTAAAAATTTTATACTGAGCAGAGTACATTTTTATATGTGTGACATTAAACTAATTTGCGGGAGTTCTCGAGCATCACTGCTTTCCAAGTGCGCGAATTCTTACAAATTGTGTGCGATTCATGCACTCGTGTGCCCTGGCAGCATCTCTGCTTCTGTGAGTGAAACAAAATTTACATGCATTACTTGTAACGAGCTACCTTTCTCAATTGTTTGCTTTTGTCACCTAGCATCACTCACTAGCAGGCTGTACAGTAGGATTCTTAGCCTAGTGCCAATGCAACCTAATACTAGCCTTATGCAACCTAATACTAGCCTTATTGAACTCAGTCCTGGTTTACATACTTCAACCTAATACTAGCCTTACTGAACTCAGCCCTGGTCTACTTCAACCTAATACTAGCCTTAATGAACTCAGCCCTGGTTTACTGACTTCAACCAATACTAGCCTTACTGAACTCAGCCCTGGTTTACAGACTTCAACCTAATACTAGCCTTACTGAACTCAGCCCTGGTTTACATACTTCAACCTAATACTAGCCTTACTGAACTCAGCCCTGGTTTACTGACTTCAACCTAATACTAGCCTTATTGAACTTGGCCCAGGTTTACTGACTTCAACCTAATACTAGCCTTATTGAACTTGGCCCAGGTTTATTGACTTCAACCTAATACTAGCCTTACTGAACTCAGCCCTGGTTTACTGACTTCAACCTAATACTAGCCATACTGAACTCGGCCCTGGTTTACAGACTTCAACCTAATACTAGCCTTATTGAACTTGGCCCAGGTTTATTGACTTCAACCTAATACTAGCCTTAGTGAACTTAGCCCTGGTTTACTGACTTCAACAATTACAATCACACAGAATTTTTTTTAACATTTTAAGTTCTGAAGGTACTTCAAATGGCTCAATCCATTAGTTATAAGCTTTTGAGAATTTAAAAGAATAATGAACACAAACTTTTCATTTATTGTAAGAGTTAACAAGAGGTCCAAGTGGGCCTTAGATTGCTCACTTAGTATACACTGGTCTAAATGGCCAATGCAGTTGTAACAAATTCCAGGAATCGATATTCCCCACATTCGTTGACATCATCAATATCAAGCTGCCCATAAAATCTGCTCCAAATCCAATAATAATTAATAGAGATATTGTGCAGAAATTAAAATTGATAAATCTAACAATCAAGGGCTTTAACTTTGCAAAAATGATGAGAATGCTGACAATCGAACTCAGCCAAGGTCTCATACCAAATTTTATTGAAACACAATTATGGGAGTCATTGTATGGAAATTAAAGTGGGCAGTCTGACAATCAGGGGCTATAGGTCTTGCTAAACAATGATGCAGAATACTGACAAATGAACTCGGGCAACATATCATCAGTATCAAGCAGCATGCCAGATTTGGTTGAAATCCAATAATAATCATGACCTTTATTGTGGGTGGGTCAAATAATCAGGGGCTACCTATATTTAATGACAACATAGAAGATGAATTTAGCCAAGGTCTCATCAGTCCCAAGCAGCATACAAATTTGGATAAAATCCAATAATAATTAAAGGAGTTACTGTGCATACACGAAAGTGGGTGGGTCAGACAATCAGAGGCATTAAAAAACCACTTATAGATGATGCAGAAAGCTGTCGATCAAGATCAGAAAAAAGTTTCCTAAATAACTTGCTGCACACCAAGTGTAGTTGAAATCCAATAATAATTAAAGGACATTATTATGCAGAAATAGGTGATTCAGACAATCAGGGACTATAACTCTGCTTTAGCCTGAAGGATGATGCAGAATTCTAACAATCAAACTCTGCCAAGGTCGTATCAATATGAAGCTGCATATTAAATTTGGTTCAAATCTAATAATAAATGGAGTGACTGTACAGAAACAAAATTGGTTGGGTCCAATAATCAGGGGCTATAACTCTGCTAAACAATGATGTAGAACACTAACAACCAAACTCAGCCAAGGTTTCATCAATATCTAACTGCATGCCAAATATGTTTGAAATTCAACAATAATTATGGGAGTTATTTTGTGGAAATGAAAATGGAATGGATGGGAGAAAGGTGGACTCACAGACTGAATGAAATGTTCCCCTTTTTCTATGAAAAGCAGGGGACAATAAGGCTGATAACTTGGGTTGGAAGACACCCTTTTCAAGATAATTTCCAACTATTTGGCTGAAATTGGTGTTACTAACATGTTATTTAACCGTGTTTCTACTTTGAGTAACTTCAATTGAATAAGATGCATTGGCATCTTTCATATGAATGTGACAGTGTTCATGCTATGATTCAAATTATTAAATCTGGTCTTCTATGGTCAGGTACTTTGCGAAAGTTTTTCTATGAAGTTTAAAAAAAATATATTAGTAACAACAGCGGTACTTGATGGGAGATGAGTATCATCTGTAGATTTTCCACCTGATTTCTATGGAAGCCACCCAAAAAAAAATTCTGGCACATCAAATCCGAAGGAACATTCCAACTAAGTTTAATCAAAATTGGCTGAGTCATCCTGAACAAGCCGAAACATGTTTTTTTTACCTGGTTACTATAAAGTGACACCAATGATATGGGTTCCACCCTGGATAAATTCTGGTAGAACATATCCGATGAATCATTCTTAGCAACTTTGATCAAAATTGCCTCCGCCATTTTAAAGAAGAAATTGTAAATAGATTTTTCTACCTGGTTGTTATGGAAGAGACACTGTTGCATTGGGAATCATTCTAAACATAATTCTGGTGGTTCATATCCTAAAAACAAAATTCTTATCGAGTTTGATCGAAATTGGCTCGGCCATTCTAAAGAAGCTGAAAACATATTTTCCATGTAGCTGATGTGGAAGCCACAACATAGCTAGGGAGTCACCATGGAATCAAATGTGGTGGGACATGTCATATCCTATGGTCCAGCACTCTCAATGTATATACTATTTATGCTACACTTTGTTTTCAGGGTAACATGAAAAATATTTAATGTGGAAAAATCTAAATCTCAAAAGACACTACACATCTTGCTTGACACGTATATCAAGTTTGGTTGAAACATCTTGAATGGTTTGAGACTTATGCTCTGGGAATGAAAATGTGTACAGATAGACATCATAGCAGATATATTCCCCAGTATTACATACTGGGGAGGGGGGTAAAAATATTACACGGGTTTATAAAATGTCTTATCAACAATATCATACAAAATACACTTTTAAATTGCAAAGTTACATACAATCACCTCACATTATAGCAGCAAAGTGGGATCCATCCGAAGCACTTCTTTCTGCCAGATTGTCAATGTAATGAGCTGATCTATGTACACATGCCTCTATGGATTATAAAATGGTGTTTGCTGTATCCTGGACATTGTCATATTGAGATTCATTACTGTAAAACTGAAAGCAACTCTTAAAATGTATTGCAGCCTATATAGATGAAAATGAATATTGCTAAAAATAAAGGTATTACAATCAAAACTGGTGATCCACTTCCCAGTGAGAACTGCATGCAGATACTTGATAGTTCGTGGACAGGTTCCATTCTGGTTACAGCCAATCACCAGGTGGGTCACTGAAATACACAAGTAGGGGACTCTTATGTACTGACCTCTTAAACCCCTGTTGTTTAATGATTGAGGTGTCTATTAATATCATCAGTATATTTCTGGAATAGTGTTTTTTGTGTGTGTAGCTTCAAAATTAATGGTCTATGATGATTTTAAGCTCATCGTGACCTAGAATGTATGAATATGATTGGCTATTCAACTTATCCAGAAATATAATGCTATAAGAAGAACAAGAACTGTATCATAAAGATATGCCCCTGCATGTAAGGTCAAACTGAAGAAACTCTGGTTCAAGATGCAATATCAAAATCCTAAATCAAACATGGACCATAACTCACTAAAATATTTAAGGACTAGAAATGTGTCCAGATAATACAGATACCCCAATATGATGCAATTGAAGGGCACAGTTCTAAATCAAACAGGAGCCATAACTCTATGAAATTCTATCAAAAAAAAGTAAAAATAAAATTTTACTTCGGTCTTATAATTGTAAAGCCTCATACCAAAAATTTGGTTTCAATCCATGAAGTCCTTAAAAAAGTCCTTAAAAAATTAACTGAGTTGAAATGAAATTCATGATGTAATGTGACATAATGGGATGGGATTGATGGACATGGAAGTCCTTAAAAAGTAACTGAGTTAAAACGAAATTCATGATGTAATGTGACATAATGGGATGGGATTAATGGACATCGAAGTCCTTAAAAAAGTAACTGAGTTGAAATGAAATTCATGATGTAATGTGACATAACCTTATCAGACTGATGGTCATGGAAATCCTTAAAAAGTAACTGAGTGGAAATTAAATTCATAATGTAATGTGACATAACGGGATGGGACTGATGGACATGGAAGTCCTTAAAAAGTAACTGAGTGGAAATGAAATTCATAATGTAATGTGACATAACAGGACAGGACAGCTGGACATGGGTAACATTACATACCCCCACCATAAATATAATGGCAGTATAAATAAGGTGCAAAACATGATTAATCTAGTCATATTTTTTTATCAAGCTCTACACCAAATGTGGTTAAAATCCCTTGAATCCTTCTAAATTTAGGCCATACAAAGTTTTTCTTTTCTTTTCCTAGCTTGATTTGAAACAAGCCAAATCGATTTATTTCAAGTTTTGCAGAGTTGCATTTCCATGCAAGAGAATACAATTGGTTCCATTGAAAGTATGTTTAATAAATATGAATCTAATTTTTCTACGATAAACTTTTATTTACAATCGAAGAGTACAACTTTCATATGTTTGCCCACTGTGTCATCATCACCGATACCGTGTTTGTTGCACCTTTTTGTTGAGCTGGACACCATACAAAGACGAAACTTAACATGGCCTAACTGAGCAGAAACCAAATATGTGATGTAGGGCTCAGATGGATCGTCAGATATAAGTAACACCATGTGCTTCCTCTACAGAAAATGGCAGGGGCACAAACATCTTATCCCAAATAAGTGTCAAATGAATAAAATTCGAAATAATTAGCATCCATACTAATAAAATTTTACTGTATTCATTTATGTTCACTACAAGGCATTGTGAGGATACAAGTAATGGATCCATCACTTCATACCACTTCACATATTGTCTGTGACTAATTATAATGGTTATGTAATATATTGTGAATTCACTATATTTTTTGTATTTGTACCAATTGTTGTGGATTTTGTGGCTGTTACAAACAACAAATTTAGCAACGATCCTCCTGTGGAAACAGTTCAAGCCATTCCCCTTTAAATGTAAAAGTTGTAGGAAAAAGCCCTTGAATAATAATCTCTTAGTTTTGAAAAAAGTTAGCACTGAATTTTCAAATAAAGTTTCTGCAACAAATTCCTCTAAATTTATAAATAATGGAAATATAGTGCATACAAGTCTTGCTTGGTTTTGCTGAACTGGTATGACAACTCTGCCCCAAAATTAACTACCTTCGGGTGTGAATTCCTCTGTGACCTTTGCTTGCAGAATAGCTGCACATTTCTGCATGGTAATGCGCTGTTCTCTGGAAAGACTCGTACCCAGAAAACAAGGCAGTTGGTACTCCAATGGATCAATAGTCTGCAAGTGAAATACAAACTTGTTATTCAGTTTACAAAACAATGTTATGTAAATTACTGTATAATAGCAGTATAATGATTCACTATGTAAATTACTGTATAATTAAGGCATAACGATTCATCGATATGTAAATTACTGTACAATAGAGGCATAACGATTCATCGTTATGTAAATTACTGTATAATAGAGGCATAACAATTCATCACAATGCAAATCACTGTATAATCGAGGCATAACAATTCATCTCTATGTAAATTACTGTATAATAGAGGCATAACAATTCATTGCTATGTAAATTACTGTATAATAGAGGCATAACAATTCATCTCTATGTAAATTACTGTATAATAGAGGCATAACAATTCATCTCTATGTAAATTACTGTATAATAGAGGCATAACAATTCATCTCTATGTAAATTACTGTATAATAGAGGCATAACAATTCATCTCTATGTAAATTACTGTATAATAGAGAGGTATAACAACTCATTGCTATGTAAATTACTGTATAATAGAGAAATAACAATTCATTGCTATGTAAATTACTGTATAACAGAGGTATAACAATTCATTATAATGTAAATTACTGTATAATAGAGGTATAACAATTAATTGATATGTAAATTACTGTATAATAGAGGTATAACAATTCATCGCTATGTATAGATATCACAATATTTATTTCACTTGCTCTGTTTTGGTCCTGAATGTCAGGAATAAAATATTTTTATCACTTTTCTGACATACAGCCCTTTATCTGAACTTAGAAATTGCACATCTCTGAAATACATGCACATTATGCGATGGCAGATCTGGGTCTATGCAGTTTGCAGTTGGTATTGGATTATACACGAGTAAATACGATATGTAGAATTTTTACCTCTGGGGTTACACTGGTGACAGTTGTATCTAATTTTGCTTTCAGTGCTTCTCTCATCTCTGCTGTCATGGCAAAGTCCATGGGTGTGAAGCCTTGAAGATTTCTGCAGCACAAAAAATTAAATGGAGATAAGTTGTAATGTAAAAAAGTTTATATGCTCAATGTTCCGTTAACAAACCCAAACAAGATGTCTAACTCAAAGCTACTTTTTCCAACTTTGTTCTCAAATATTCATACTTAGCCTTGCACAAGCCCCAATCTGAATAGCTCCACCTCCAACAGATCAAACTTCTAAAATTCATCTACACATAAACAACGACAATTCAACCATTTTCTGAAATGTCAAACCTGTGTGACAATTTCTGAGTGTCACAACTTGTGTGTCAATGATGTAACTCAACAGAGGTCACTGATATACAAACTGTAATGAGCCAACTGAACAGACTTTTTATTTTTCTTTACAAAGTTGAGGTTTGAAACATGATGCAGGTAGTGGACAAGAGAATCTCCCCAATGTCTGTGAACCGTTTAGGCAAATTCAACCATACAGAAATAAGATTTCTGCCATGGATTTAGAAAAGCCTGAGCCCGAATGTAGATCTATTCCTCTAAGGTTAGATTTCCTTTCCCCGCCTCCATGAAATCAAAGATTCTATCTGTCTTCACTTTTTTTTCTAAGAATATGAGGACAATAACTGCCTTTGCAATATCTTTTGAAGTTGATGGGTCAAATTCAAAAGTCCAAGGTTTGGTCAATGCAACAATGTAACTAAAAATGTTGCAAAGCTGTTCAAGTTGATGGCTATGATGTCACAAAGTAGTAAAAGCATTTGGTTTCTTAAGCTGGTTATGTGTGTGTGTGTGTGTATGTGTGTGTGTTAGTAGTAGTAGTGTTTTACAGCACATCAGCACAAAAGAGGCCATGTAGTGCCAACAAAAGGTTAAGTCTGAAAAACGCAACAATGAATTGCACAAAAATTTACCAAGTCAAACCCTTCCAAAAAATGTACAATTCAGTACAAAAAGATAAAATATAAAACATACATATTTAAAAATTCTGTACAATATATATAAACTAACAGATAAAGGTAACACAGGTAAAATCCTTAAAACATCATTAAAATTTGTTGCATAAACCACATTTCCTTAAAAAGTCCACAATTTTCTCGGGTGGTACATCCTTATATAGTTTCTTCAAGAAGTTCATGTCAAAATCCTTCTGTCTCACAAGGTGGAAATTGATACACTCGAGAAGAATGTGCTCCACTGTCACTGGATGGCTTCTAATGAAAATACTTGACAAGAATATGCTCCACTGTCAGTGGATGGCTACTAACGAGAATACTTGACAAGAATGTGCTCCACTGTCAGTGGATGGCAACTAATGAGAATACTTGACAAGAATGTGCTCCACTGTCAGTGGATGGCTACTAATGAGAATACTTGACAAGAATGTGCTCCACTGTCAGTGGATGGCTACTAATGAGAATACTTGTCAAGAATATGCTCCACTGTCAGTGGATGGCTACTAATGAGAATACTTGACAAGAATGTGCTCCACTGTCAGTGGATGGCTACTAATGAGAATACTTGACAAGAATGTGCTCCACTGTCAGTGGATGGCTACTAATGAGAATACTTGACAAGAATGTGCTCCACTGTCAGTGGATGGCTACTAATGAGAATACTTGACAAGAATGTGCTCCACTGTCAGTGGATGGCAACTAATGAGAATACTTGACAAAAATGTGCTCCACTGTCGGTGGATGGCTACTAATGAGAATACTTTACAAGAATGTGCTCCACTGTCAGTGGATGGCTACTAATGAGAATACTTATCAAGAATATGCTCCACTGTCAGTGGATGGCTACTAATGAGAATACTTGACAAGAATGTGCTCCACTGTCAGTGGATGGCTACTAATGAGAATACTTTACAAGAATGTGCTCCACTGTCAGTGGATGGCAACTAATGAGAATACTTGACAAAAATGTGCTCCACTGTCGGTGGATGGCTACTAATGAGAATACTTTACAAGAATGTGCTCCACTGTCAGTGGATGGCTACTAATGAGAATACTTATCAAGAATATGCTCCACTGTCAGTGGATGGCTACTAATGAGAATACTTGACAAGAATGTGCTCCACTGTCAGTGGATGGCAACTAATGATAATACTTGATGAGAATGTGCTCCTCTGTCAGTGGATGGGTACTAATGAGAATACTTGACAAGAATGTTCTCCTCTGTCAGTGGATGGCTTCTAATGAGAATACTTGACAAGAATGTGCTACCATGTCAGTGGATGGCTACTAATGAGAACACTTGATGAAAATATGCTCCACTGTCAGTGGATGGCTACTAATGAGAACACTGCAATTATCATCAGAATACATATAGCAGAGGAAATTTAATTATAACAGTAAAGCAAGGATCTGCAGAATGCAGTATTTCATCTACACACCATGCTATGATATACCCCCAGTCAGGGTCCCATAAACTCAATGGGCTACCAGGAAAAGTACCTGGCAACCCAGGCAATATTCATTAGCCCATGAAGCCCCGAGAACGTACTTCAGTATAAAACATTTAGCTGTAAGATTCATGATATACCTTATTATGAGCCATTAATAATCATTGTCCTTTGTGAAATATTTGTATAGTTATGTTTTGACAAAAATAAAGATTAAACCATGACATCATGTAGTAGCCCACAGGGCCACTTGAATTCTATTTGTTGAATGCTGGGTCTGGGCTACCTGAATTCAACAAATAGTAGCCCAGACTTAGCATTCTGGGAGCCTCTGGTTGGTTGCCATGGGTTCAATGCCATGTCTCAGCACATGATAGACTATACATGGCAGCCAGTATATTTGGTGGAGGAATAACCTGGAAAAGCCCCAGGAAGAACCACCAACCCACAGGAACCTACTGGCAAGCTTTCTTACATACCCACGTTGGCCGTGCCTGAGACTCAAAGCCACTGGGAGCCTCTGGGCTACCTGAATTCAACAAATGGAAGCCCAGACTTGTGATTTTGGTAGCCTCTGGGCTACCTGAATTCAACAAATGGTAGCCAAGACCCAGCATTTTGGTTGCCTCTGGGTTACCTGAATTCAACAAATGGTAGCCTAGACCCAGCATTTTGGTAGCCTCTGGGCTGCCTGAATTCAACATATGGTAGTCCAGGCTTTAAATTTTGGTAGCCTCTGGGCTACCTGATTTCAACATATACAGCGTTGCATCTAGAATTTGGTAACTTTGGGCACTGTCCCCATTTTAAGTTGGAAAAAAAGGGGGGGGGCAATCAGGAAAAAGGGGGGTTACTCAGGAAAAGTGGTCCCATCTGGTCATAGTTGGGGCCTCTCAATTGGGCACAAAAAAGTAATTAACAATGAAAGCAGAACAAGAGTGTTAGAATATATCCCATTTTTAATGGTGTTAAAAAATGAAAATAAGAATCCATATTCTCTTTCTTTAGCTCATGCTTTAAAGTCTTTTTTAAAAATCTGTTCAAATGTTAACTGGATCAAATGCACACAATTATCCTGCACTTTCTTTAGAACCTTCAAACAGATTTTGACAAGGGACACAATAAAAATATTTTAAAAAATTACCCCAAGTCAAATTCCCTGAGGAGTTTAACATAAATGTTACAAACTGTTTCCTTCTACCGAGTGTCTCACATGGTCTTACCTGACAGTGAGAGATGCGCCCCTTGAGACAAGTAGTCTCACACAGTCTAACCGGCTATTGGTGACGGCATCATGAAGTGGAGATTCATTGTCCATCCCAGGAACATTAATCAGGGCACCATTATCTAGCAGTAACCTAGCAACCTCTGTGTAACCATGGTTACAAGCTTCATGCTGAAATTGAAAGTCTACAGGTAACACAGCATGCTATTAATAATCCTATGTGTTTGCAGCTATTGTAAATATAGTGGGAACATTGTAGATACTGACTTTTACATGTGTCTTTATGATAATACAACTGGGCTCTCAAGGACCAGAGGGCCCGTATCAAATAAGCATGACATTTTAATACGACACTCTGCTCTTCTTATCTGTGCATCCCCATGATGAGACTGAATTTCTCCAAGCACCACTTTTCACCATATGTATTTGCAAACGAAGTGTAGCAATAAGGATAACAAACATGTAGCAAGTGTGACTTAATCCCTGTGACCTAAATGAACTGGCTGATATATTACTGGAATGGTTGTTGTTGTTGTTGTTGTGGGTTTAACGCCATTTTTCAGCACATGAAAGGCTATACATGGCAGCCAGTTTATTTGGTGGAGGAAGAACTCAGGAAGAACCACCAACCCTCGGGAAGCTACGCGCAAGCTTTCTCACATACCCACATTAGCCGAGCCCAAGACTCGAACCCACGCAGACAGAGTTGGGATGTGTGAGTGATCTGTAAATGCGAGCGCCTTAGACCACTTGGCCACCCGGGACCCCTACTGGAATGGTGAGTTGACCATCCTAAGGGCAATATGGTGTGATTGTAATGTGAAAGGTCTTGTGAAAAGACATGCAAGATGGGGTGTGATTGTAATGTGAGAGGCCTTGTGAAAAGACATGCAAGATGGGTGTGATTGACAGGATATGACTTGGTCTAACGTCTTATTGAAGGTCCAACTTCAAAATCTTGGTTGATGCCTTCTCCAATGCATGAATGATTCTTTCAATGCGTTTGAGAGGAAGACACCAAGTTGATATATGTTAAGGGTTCCATGCCTAGATGGACCAAACTGTTGAGAACGGACAAGGTCCGACTTCTCTACATTGATTATTCACCACGCAATAAGGTTGTTCATGTCCTGAACCAAAATCCAAACATTATGAATGTGTCATGCAGGAACATCACCATCTCTGTGGTTGACATCCTGAACTCTTAGTGAAGGCCCAAGGGCTTAGACTGGGGCCATATGAATTGATATATGGAAGTATGCGTTGGACATATCAAGACTGATCACGTACTTCTTGCATCTCTATCTCAGGTCTCAACTGACGTTGGACTTTGTAACCAGAAATGTTCTGGAGCAGAAGCCGTTTGTACAGATTTTGTACTATCTACACTGCTTTTTACAAGCAGAAAAACTAGGTTTTCTTGTGTAAAAACATCCCCCTTCATGGGATCACTTGGAAGTTCCTTCATGAAGGTAGGACAACAAAAGTGGAGGGATTTGGATAATGATATCCGGAGACCCTCTGACACGGTTTGGATCACCCATTGTTTTGCAAAAATGGTTGGTCCAAATCTGACAAAATGGGAATAGTCTGGTGCCTCAGGTAGGGCATGGGTCATGGTGTATCACTAACAATTGACGGAAGGCTTTGGGAAGGAGAAACTGTGTCCCTCTCTCTCCCCTCCCTGCCTGCCATGAAAATAGGGGCATATGACCTAAACTGTCATTGCTCAGAACCGCCACTGCAAATTCTCTAGCTACAATCGCCCCTTCTCATGTACGTTCCTTAACAGGGTCGTGCCAAGATAGTAGACTGTGCTGAAAGTTAAATAGCAACTCCTGTGCCTCTTGCTTTCTCACCTCCTCAATTTGACACCCTAACAGAAGTGGAGAACCGACAGGGAGGGAGTACATAGGAAAACTGCAATGATCGTTAGCGGCTTTTTCAGCTTGACAAAAAAACCATCAGATGTGTGAATTCAAGTAGGGAGCAAGTCAACACAATGTTCCTGACTAACTCTGACGTGGCATTAAAGAGTTGTCTGTGCACTTTATCAACATCGAGACAAGGTAAGTGCAGAGAAAATATCTCTGTATGTGACTTTTTCCCAGTGGGGTGAGAAAGTTGCATGCATCTGACTCACCATAAAGAAGTTCTTGTGTTACTGGGATCGCAAATGCTCCAAGAGATGCCCGGTAATTTATGCAATCTTTAACAATTGTGGCAAGATTCTGAATAACGAACCCTATTTTGGCTAGCATTAGTACATAGTTAACAAGATACATTATAATTCTGTACAGCGAATACAGTAAAATGTCTATTATCTGGATGATTCACTCATATGGGCTACTACTGTGCCCCCCCCTCCCCCCAAGACTGCCTACCGATGAAAAATTGTGAATCCACAGTAATAGTAAGTTTTTATTCATATTGTAAAGCAACTTACTAACAAGCTTCCATAAACAATTAAGGGTTACCATACCAAAGGAGTCCAGCCTGCATTGTCTCTGGTGTTAGGGTTGGCTCCTTCTTGAAGAAGTTCTGATACTCGCTGGACATCATTCTACAAAAAGAGTTGACAAAAATATATACTTTGCAGTTACATTCTGTACAGTTCAGTGTTCAAACAATTAACTATTTTACTTTAAATTCACTGCTAGGTGACAAGTGGAAAAAAAAAAGTCTATTATATTATTCTTCATTAAATTCTTAAATTTTGATAATAAAAACAACAACTCAAAATGGGAACTTTGTTTAATACAACATGTAAAATTTGACCTCATTTTTACAGTGTTGCGTTGTGATTAAAAATTAGAATGTAATCCGCAACAAAGTGCTTTCAGCTATAAATATATACCCTTTTTTAACACTCCTAGTAGTCCAAATTTCCTTCGACTTTTACAACCCATTGTTAGATATTTGGACAGTTATGTTGGAGCGGATAATCAGAGCTCATTGTCTATGGAAAACATGGACTTCACTGAAATCATAAGCAGTGAAATAGGGTACAGTAGTTGCTTTACCAGGGATTAGCAAAATTATGTGACCTTGTATTGACCCCTACCTGCCTGAAACCTATAAAGCATAATATTTATTTTCTCAGAAATAACAATTAAAACAGAATTTGCAACTTTAGTAAGCCAACATTTGACCTGAAAACCAGTATTTATGAACAGATTCTAAGGTCAATGCAGCATTGCTTCGTCACATCATCACCAAATCTCACAAATCAAAAGCAAACAAATTTTCATTGGGCCAATTCAATACACAGATTGTTTGAATCAAATGATCGTTTGACTTCTGATGTCAAGAAAAATGTAGGATCAAGTGACAATGCAATGTGAGAAATGGGCGTATTAACAAGACAAAATATGTTTTAACTATTTTGAATGAGAAGCTAAATTATCTACTTATCGATTTCAGACAGCATGTCCTTTCAGTGAATTCCATGTGTTTTATATAGCGGATGCACTCTGACCTCCCACACAACATAACTGTCCAAACATCTAACATGGGATTAAGAAGGTCAGATGAAACTTGGACTACCTTTCAAGCTCCTCATGTAAATGCAGAGGGTCAGTAGGGGTCAGGATTGAGATCATTAATTGCAAAGCATGTCATCATGGACATCTACAAACTTACTAATACCACAGTTTTAAGCAAAATTGTGTTGTCCCTAGAACAGTGGTCCCCACCATGGTACCCGCAGGCGCCATGGTGCCCTTTAAGGTTTTTTGTGTGCCCGCGGAAGAGGTTATAATGAATAATAATAAAAAGAAAAAAATGGGTCAAGTTAATTGGTTGGTGCCCGCCACTCTCTCATAAACTAACAAATGTACCCGACGAGCACAGAAAGGTTGGGGACCCCTGCCCTAGACTACTAGTCTAGGCAAGGTGCTAGTTGCCTTTCATGGGCATTTGAAGCATTCTCTTCTGAGAGTACCCTTTCTATGAGATAAGTCTTTTGTATGCAGTCCACTGATGCATAAGATAATATTTGCACTCCAAATGAAGTATAAAGGTTATTGATGCCAAGTTGATGCCCAAAATGCACATGTTGAATGTTGACTTTATTCAATATATTAAACCTACAGAGATTTATGACAGAGCAGCCCCCAGGAGGGCAGAGTGCAGCACCTATCTAAAACAGGCTAGCAACAACATAGTTCAAGTACTGTAGAAGACATGTATTACAGTCATAATTTTAACATAGAGCAATGCACAGTTAAGAAGGGTAAAACAATATGTTACTTTTCATAAAAAGAGAACTAGAATTTTCAGTTAGCAGCTTACCTTAATCGCAGCTACATGCAAAGGTGTCTCTCCTTTAGAATTTTTCTTTTCAAGATTCCCTGCAATTACTGGTGAGCTATCTGATGAACTAGGCTTTGACCTTGACCTTGGAGTTGTCTGTGACCTTGACCTTGCACTAGTTTGCACAACAGGAGAAGAGAATGCAGACTTTGATTTTTTATGAGGAGTGGACTCTCTCACAATGGCTGTTATCTGCACAATATCTGCAGATCTTCCTGAATTACTTTTCTTTGCTTTTTCTTTCAACAGGGGAGTATCACTTCCTGAGATTGCTTCACCTTTAATGCTGCCATTTTTTACCTCTGGCCTTCTTAACCTTGTATATGACTTTGACTTTGATGAACCTTGATCTCTAAAAGTATTCCTTTTCGTATTAGATTGTCCCTCTGAGGTGGTTTGTTTTCCCTTTCTTTCCCTGGTGCTACATTCTTTTGCTTCATTTAAAACATCATCTGATTGGTCCTCATCCATTGGAATATGTGTCAAAAGATCATCTTCATCCACATAATCATAAAACTGTGTCATAGTACGTTGATCCTCTGGCAAACTACTGACAGATTTTGACCTTGGTGTTAACCTCTGCCCAGTGTTTGACTCTCCATTTTCAGTTGATGTCCTGTTTCTTGTCTGGACATCTCCTTTTTTCACTGAAGAATATTCTCTTTCAATATTCTCTTCAGACTTGAGTCTTGACTTTCTCTTTCTATTGTTTTGTGCCTTTTTTGAACCTGAATTATCATCATTATTTTGACAGTAGGATTCTGGGTCAATACCTGACTTAAGAACTGAAGAGGCAGTTTCATTAGTTTCAGAAAGTGGATTCTTCAACTCTTCAGTTTGGAAGACAGATTTGTTACTTTTAGAAGGGTTGTCGTCCACCTGTTTATTGGAAGAAACAGTTTTGTTTTTCTTGGATGGAGTTCTATGGGCCTGTTCAATGGTGGTCACAGTTTCCTTTGCCTCGCAAGATCTGCTACCCTTTCCTTTAGTTTTGTCTTCATTTGTTTTACCTGTTCCGAAAAAATCACAATCAATAAAGTTGTAGGGTTTAGATTTGCTCATGGCTCCATAGCTATGAAACTTAATGGGCACAAGACTTCACCAGACTCGAAACATGGAAGGTTTTATTTAAATTATCTTTAAACCATTGTCCATTCAGGGCAGACATATGAAAATTTTAGAAATGTATGATCACTAACAACTCTGCTCACAAACCATATCACATGGATGTTATGACATTCAAAGATATTTGCACTTTAGTGATAGCCAAACAGCCAGGGACTGTTAAATTGTCTAGTTGGTACCCTACTACATTTTCTATTTTAAAAAAAAAACATTTGGCCACTGCTTTTTTCTTCTTTTTCAGAGATAACAAAGAAAACTATTATATGATCGGTTTTGCCAACTTATGGGAAAATCTAGCATGAACTTTTGTCAAATTATAGATATTTAAAATTCTATATCTTTGAACATGATTTCAATTTTTAGGCTTAGACACTTTCACAATGATGGGGTCTGAAAAGGCCCTTGTACATTTTCTATCAGTATACTGAGCAAGAATGTTTGCACAACATGAATTGACATTCACTGGCCATTATAATTATGGTAATATTTGATACAATTCGAACTCTAAGAAAATGTACACAAATTTGTTGTTTATGTTTTTTTTTTAAATTGCTCTTTCTGAAAAATGTTTATATGTTTTTATCTGTCCCCAGTAATTTCCAAATAAATAACAAACAAATAAATAAATAATGATGACGATTTTGTTGCGTTTAACCATCAGCTTACTGCTTATTTCAGTGTTCTCAAGTATATTTACCTACTTCAATGTTCTCAAGTATATCTACCTACTTCAATGTTCTCAAGTATATCTACCTACTTCAATGTTCTCAAGTATATCTACCTACTTCAATGTTCTCAAGTATATCTACCTACTTCAGTGTTCTCAAGTATATCTACCTACTTCAATGTTCTCAAGTATATCTACCAACTTCAGTGTTCTCAAGTATATCTACCAACTTCAATGTTCTCAAGTATATCTACCTACTTCAATGTTCTCAAGTATATCTACCTACTTCAATGTTCTCAAGTATATCTACCTACTTCAATGTTCTCAAGTATATCTACCTACTTCAATGTTCTCAAGTATATCTACCTACTTCAATGTTCTCAAGTATATCTACCAACTTCAATGTTCTCAAGTATATCTACCTACTTCAATGTTCTCAAGTATATCTACCTACTTCAATGTTCTCAAGTATATCTACCTACTTCAATGTTCTCAAGTATATCTACCTACTTCAATGTTCTCAAGTATATCTACCTACTTCAATGTTCTCAAGTATATCTACCTACTTCAATGTTCTCAAGTATATCTACCTACTTCAATGTTCTCAAGTATATCTACCTACTTCAATGTTCTCAAGTATATCTACCTATTTCAATGTTCTCAAGTATATCTACCTACTTCAATGTTCTCAAGTATATCTACCTACTTCAATGTTCTCAAGTATATCTACCTATTTCAATGTTCTCAAGTATATCTACCTACTTCAATGTTCTCAAGTATATCTACCTACTTCAATGTTCTCAAGTATATCTACCTACTTCAATGTTCTCAAGTATATTTACCTACTTCAATGTTCTCAAGTATATTTACCAACTTCAATGTTCTCAAGTATATTTACCTACTTCAATGTTCTCAAGTATATTTACCAACTTCAATGTTCTCAAGTATATCTACCTACTTCAATGTTCTCAAGTATATTTACCAACTTCAATGTTCTCAAGTATATCTACCTACTTCAATGTTCTCAAGTATATTTACCAACTTCAATGTTCTCAAGTATATCTACCTACTTCAATGTTCTCAAGTATATCTACCTACTTCAATGTTCTCAAGTATATCTACCTACTTCAATGTTCTCAAGTATATACACCAACTTCAATGTTCTCAAGTATATCTACCAACTTCAATGTTCTCAAGTATATTTACCTACTTCAATGTTCTCAAGTATATCTACCAACTTCAATGTTCTCAAGTATATTTACCTACTTCAATGTTCTCAAGTATATTTACCAACTTCAATGTTCTCAAGTATATCTACCTACTTCAATGTTCTCAAGTATATCTACCTACTTCAATGTTCTCAAGTATATCTACCTACTTCAATGTTCTCAAGTATATTTACCAACTTCAATGTTCTCAAGTATATCTACCTACTTCAATGTTCTCAAGTATATCTACCTACTTCAATGTTCTCAAGTATATCTACCTACTTCAATGTTCTCAAGTATATCTACCTACTTCAATGTTCTCAAGTATATCTACCTACTTCAATGTTCTCAAGTATATTTACCAACTTCAATGTTCTCAAGTATATCTACCTACTTCAATGTTCTCAAGTATATCTACCTACTTCAATGTTCTCAAGTATATCTACCTACTTCAATGTTCTCAAGTATATCTACCTACTTCAGTGTTCTCAAGTATATTTACCTACTTCAATGTTCTCAAGTATATCTACCTACTTCAATGTTCTCAAGTATATCTACCTACTTCAATGTTCTCAAATATATTAACCAACTTCAATGTTCTCAAGTATATCTACCTACTTCAATGTTCTCAAGTATATCTACCTACTTCAATGTTCTCAAGTATATCTACCTACTTCAATGTTCTCAAGTATATCTACCTACTTCAATGTTCTCAAGTATATCTACCTACTTCAATGTTCTCAAGTATATCTACCTACTTCAATGTTCTCAAGTATATCTACCTACTTCAATGTTCTCAAGTATATCTACCTACTTCAATGTTCTCAAGTATATCTACCTACTTCAATGTTCTCAAGTATATTTACCTACTTCAATGTTCTCAAGTATATTTACCAACTTCAATGTTCTCAAGTATATTTACCTACTTCAATGTTCTCAAGTATATCTACCTACTTCAATGTTCTCAAGTATATGTACCAACTTCAATGTTCTCAAGTATATGTACCAACTTCAATGTTCTCAAGTATATCTACCAACTTCAATGTTCTCAAGTATATCTACCAACTTCAATGTTCTCAAGTATATTTACCTACTTCAATGTTCTCAAGTATATCTACCAACTTCAATGTTCTCAAGTATATTTACCTACTTCAATGTTCTCAAGTATATTTACCAACTTCAATGTTCTCAATTATATCTACCTACTTCAATGTTCTCAAGTATATCTACCTACTTCAATGTTCTCAAGTATATCTACCTACTTCAATGTTCTCAAGTATATCTACCTACTTCAATGTTCTCAAGTATATCTACCTACTTCAATGTTCTCAAGTATATCTACCTACTTCAATGTTCTCAAGTATATCTACCTACTTCAATGTTCTCAAGTATATTTACCAACTTCAATGTTCTCAAGTATATCTACCTACTTCAATGTTCTCAAGTATATCTACCTACTTCAATGTTCTCAAGTATATCTACCTACTTCAATGTTCTCAAGTATATTTACCTACTTCAATGTTCTCAAGTATATCTACCTACTTCAATGTTCTCAAGTATATCTACCTACTTCAATGTTCTCAAGTATATTTACCAACTTCAATGTTCTCAAGTATATCTACCTACTTCAATGTTCTCAAGTATATCTACCTACTTCAATGTTCTCAAGTATATCTACCTACTTCAATGTTCTCAAGTATATCTACCTACTTCAATGTTCTCAAGTATATCTACCTACTTCAGTGTTCTCAAGTATATCTACCTACTTCAGTGTTCTCAAGTATATCTACCTACTTCAGTGTTCTCAAGTATATCTACCTACTTCAATGTTCTCAAGTATATCTACCTACTTCAATGTTCTCAAGTATATCTACCTACTTCAATGTTCTCAAGTATATCTACCTACTTCAATGTTCTCAAGTATATCTACCTACTTCAATGTTCTCAAGTATATCTACCTACTTCAGTGTTCTCAAGTATATCTACCTACTTCAATGTTCTCAAGTATATCTACCTACTTCAGTGTTCTCAAGTATATCTACCTACTTCAGTGTTCTCAAGTATATCTACCTACTTCAATGTTCTCAAGTATATCTACCTACTTCAATGTTCTCAAGTATATTTACCAACTTCAATGTTCTCAAGTATATCTACCTACTTCAATGTTCTCAAGTATATCTACCTACTTCAATGTTCTCAAGTATATCTACCTACTTCAGTGTTCTCAAGTATATCTACAGCTGTACTTGCTTCAATAACAATAGCATAACTCAAGCAACGGATTATCCCAGCTTTATTTGGAAGGATGATTCAGATCCTTTTGTTCGTTACTGAATTATCAAATCAATTATAAATATTGCTCAAGGGTGTTGATTTTTTGTATATACAAAACAGTGACAAAAGGCATATGCTTGCCACATTTTCTGGTCAGATTAAATAATGGCAAGGACTACTGAACCAAATCTATGGTATCCGTCTTACTAAGCGTACCCGACCCTATTAGCCCCTGCTCCTTAAGTTCATGTGATCTGCATAATTTCCTATTCTAAGGATTTGTATAAAAAATTCTAATGTAAAATAAATTTAATTCATCAATTTTTCAAGTAGTATATACTTACTCATACACATCATAAAGGAGACAGCTAGCTCCGTTATTTGTATATTGCAGTTAGAGCGGCTATCTCTCGAGTAAGAATCTTAGGCCAAACATAGAAAAAGTCAACCCAGTTATTGACGGTTCATCTTTGTTCAAATACTTCTAGTACTTTCAAGTTGTGTATACTGGCAATATTGTTCTCACCATGTACTTGCTATCAGATGTGCACAAGTTTTGGTCCTATCTTGCATGTTCTCCTAAAATTTGGTATTGCATTCTTTTTTAAATATGGAACCAAATGAATATCTTACATGAAATAGTGATTATTATGCTGGTCTATTATCTGATCTTAGATTAAAATCACTAGCTTAAGGACTAAATGTCACATCATCATCTCAAACAAACTGGATATTAATGAAGATCTGGTAAGTACCATATTAATGAAGATCTGGTAAATACTATATTAATGAAAATCTAGTAAGTACCATATTAATGAAGATCTGGTAAATACTATATTAATGAAAATCTAGTAAGTACCATATTAATGAAGATCTGGTAAGTACCATATTTAATGAAGATCTGGTAAATACTATATTAATGAAGATCTGGCAAGTACCATATTAATGAAGATCTGGTAAGTACCATATTAATGAAGATCTAGTAAGTACCATATTAATGAAGATCTGGTAAATACCATATTAATGAAGATCTAGTAAGTACCATATTAATGAAGATCTGGTAAGAACCATATTAATGAAGATCTAGTAAGAACCATATTAATGAAGATCTAGTAAGTACCATATTAATGAAGATCTGGTAAGAACCATATTAATGAAGATCTGGTAAGTACCATATTAATGAAGATCTAGTAAGTACCATATTAATGAAGATCTGGTAAATACCATATTAATGAAGATCTAGTAAGTACCATATTAATGAAGATCTGGTAAGAACCATATTGATGAAGATCTAGTAAGAACCATATTAATGAAGATCTAGTAAGTACCATATTAATGAAGATCTGGTAAGAACCATATTAATGAAGATCTGGTAAGTACCATCGTAATGAAGATCTGGTAAGTACCATATTAATGAAGATCTGGTAAATACCATATTAATGAAGATCTAGTAAGTACCATATTAATGAAGATCTGGTAAATACTATATTAATGAAGATCTGGTAAGTACCACATTAATTTAGATCTGATAAATATAATATTAATGAAGATCTGGTAAGTATAATATTAATGAAGATCTGGTAAGTATAATATTAATGAAGATCTGGTAAGTATAATATTAATGAAGATCTGGTAAGTACCATATTAATGAAGATCTAGTAAGTACCATATTAATGAAGATCTGGTAAATACTATATTAATGAAGATCTGGTAAGTACCACATTAATGAAGATCTGGTAAGTACCATATTAATGAAGATCTAGTAAGTACCATATTAATGAAGATCTGGTAAGAACCATATTAATGAAGATCTGGTAAGTACCATATTAATGAAGATCTAGTAAGTACCATATTAATGAAGATCTGGTAAGAACCATATTAATGAAGATCTGGTTAGTACCATATTAATGAAGATCTGGTAAGTACCATATTAATGAAGATCTGGTAAGTACCATATTAAAAGATCTGGTAAGTATAATATTAATGAAGATCTGGTAAGTACCATATTAATGAAGATCTGGTATATACCATATTAAAAGATCTGGTAAGTACCATATTAATGAAGATCTGGTAAGTACCATATTAATGAAGATCTGGTAAGTACCATATTAAAAGATCTGGTAAGTATAATATTAATGAAGATCTGGTAAGTACCATATTAATGAAGATCTAGTATATACCATATTAAAAGATCTGGTAAGTACCATATTAATGAAGATCTGGTAAGTACCATATTAATGAAGATCTGGTAAGTACCATATTAATGAAGATCTGGTAAGTACCATATTAAAAGATCTGATAAGTACCATATTAATGAAGATCTAGTAAGTACCATATTAATGAAGATCTGGTAAAGAACCATATTAATGAAGATCTGGTTAGTACCATATTAATGAAGATCTGGTAAGTACCATATTAATGAAGATCTGGCAAGTACCATATTAATGAAGATCTGGTAAGTATAATATTAATGAAGAGCTAGTAAGTACCATATTAATGAAGATCTGGTAAATACCATATTAATGAAGATCTAGTAAGTACCATATTAATGAAGATCTGGTAAATACCATATGAATGAAGATCTAGTAAGTACCATATTAATGAAGATCTGGTAAGTACCATATTAATGAAGATCTAGTAAGTAACATATTAATGAAGATCTGATAAGTATAATAATAATGAAGATCTGGTAAGTATAATATTAATGAAGATCTGGTAAGTATAATATTAATGAAGATCTGGTAAGTACCATATTAATGAAGATCTGGTAGGTACCATATTAATGAAGATCTGGTAAGTACCATATTAATGAAGATCTAGTAAGTATAATATTAATGAAGATCTGGTAAGTATAATATTAATGAAGATCTGGTAAGTATAATATTAATGAAGATCTGGTAAGTATAATATTAATGAAGATCTAGTAAGTATAATATTAATGAAGATCTGGTAAGTATAATATTAATGAAGATCTGGTAAGTACCATATTAATGAAGATCTGGTAAGTATAATATTAATGAAGATCTGGTAAGTATAATATTAATGAAGATCTGGTAAGTATAATATTAATGAAGATCTGGTAAGTACCATATTAATGAAGATCTGGTAAGTACCATATAAATGAAGATCTGGTAAGTATAATATTAATGAAGATCTGGTAAGTACCATATTAATGAAGATCTGGTAAATACCATATTAATGAAGATCTGGTAAGTATAATATTAATGAAGATCTGGTAAGTACCTTATTAATGAAGATCTAGTAAGTACCATATTAATGAAGATCTGGTAAATACCATATTAATGAAGATCTGGTAAGAACCATATTAATGAAGATCTAATAAGTACCATATTAATGAAGATCTGGTAAGTACCATATGAATGAAGATCTGGTAAGTACCATATTAATGAAGATCTGGTAAGTACCATATTAATAAAGATCTGGTAAGTACCATATTAATGAAGATCTGGTAAGTACTATATTAATGAAGATCTGGTAAGTACCATATTAATGAAGATCTGGTAAGTATAATATTAATGAAGATCTAGTAAGTGTAATATTAATGAAGATCTGGTAAGTACCATATTAAGGAAGATCTAGTAAGTACCATATTAATGAAGATCTGGTAAGTACCATATTAATGAAGATCTGGTAAGTGTAATATTAATGAAGATCTAGTAAGTACCATATTAATGAAGATCTGGTAAGTACCATATGAATGAAGATCTGGTAAGTGTAATATTAATGAAGATCTGGTAAGTACCATATTAATGAAGATCTGGTAAGTACCATATTAATGAAGATCTGGTAAGTACCATATTAATGAAGATCTGGTAAGTGTAATATTAATGAAGATCAGGTAAGTACCATATTAATGAAGATCTAGTAAGTACCATATTAATGAAGATCTGGTAAGTACCATATTAATGAAGATCTGGTAAGTATAATATTAATGAAGATCTGGTAAGTACCATATTAATGAAGATCTAGTAAGTACCATATTAATGAAGATCTGGTAAGTATCATATTAATGAAGATCTGGTTAGTACCATATGAATGAAGATCTGGTTAGTACCATATTAATGAAGATCAGGTAAGTATCATATGAATGAAGATCTAGTAAATACCATATTAATGAAGATCTAGCAAATAAAATATTAATGAAGATCTGGTAAGTACAATTACGAATATTGTTTTATTTTCATTCATTTTACTCATAAACCAGCTCAAAATGCATTTGCACACAGTCCATGATACTATTGTAAAGTTTTTGGTATTTTTTAATTATAATTTCTGAACATACTATTAAAATGCTCCTAGCTTATGGTAACAAGCACACTCCTGGCCCCATAACTATGACACTTCATGAACACAGAACTTGACTACAAACTCAAAATATGAATGTTTTTATTTAAAATATCTTTAAATCGAAATAAAATTAAAATTATGAAAATTTTTGAAATTTATGATCACTAATAATTCTGTATTCAAATCATATATCACGGATGTTACAATATTTAAAACTATTTTCACTTCAGTGGCAGTCAAAACAGCAACTCAAGTGTTCATTCCAGAAATGGAAAAAGTGGGGCCCAATGGTCCCAACAGGTCAAAAAGTGCAGTTATTTAGAATGACCTCCCCCCCCCCAAAAAAAAAAAGAACAGGGGTCACAAATATTCTTGCCCGTCTCTTGTTTATTCAAGAAATTCAAACACATATCACTAACACAGGTAACTGCATATTGAATTTATTAATTTATGCAAAAATATCACTCTTTCAGCATTATTTGATTTGAATCAGTTGTTGCCAAGTCGGACTTCAGAACAGTTGTATACAATTTCCTTGTCCACTGAAAATAGCTGTGTCTAGAATCTATTCTAAGGTGCAAAATTGTGGGATTCACACTAATTTTTAAAACATCATGCCAAAATATTAACAGAATGTACTAAAATTGAGCATAATATTTACAATTCTTACATTTATTTCTTCATCAAATCCTTATTTTTTTTAGAAAATTCTTCCCTTTTCTCAAATGGGTAGGGAGTTTCCCCTCTAAATTTTCAGTTCTAGAACAGACCATGTGTATTCACTGTTCAGTACATGGTTTTTTTAGTGGACAAGGAAACTGTAGAAAACCATTCTATAGTCTGATTCTGCAACAACTGAGTCAAAGTATATAATGCTGAAAAAGTGAATATTAACTGCAGAATTTAACAACTTCAACACCTGAGTACATGTGAATATTTATGGCAAAATTTAATAAATTCACAACCTGAGCTATCATTATCAGCCTCCCCTGCTGCATGGCTTCTGTACTGGGATTTAAATTCATCATGATCAATTAACCATTTCCCTCTAAAATGTATTCTGGACATTCCAGTCAACATTTTTTCTACATGTATGCTACTTTGGCAGCAGTGTTTTTTGTTATAGATTTCATCTTCTCTTCTTTTGATTTTCTATTGTGTGATCTTGATTGGTGCCAAAGCTAATAAAAATCAGTAAGACATTTCTGTCAGCCGATTAAATTTATCGTCTTATGCTTCTTTGGCAATGAGTGCACTCTATTCAGTAAGCTTGGAATACACTTGATTCAGTCAGTTTAAAATCAACAGATATTATCTTTTATCTTTAATTTCCTGTGTCTTTTTTATGCACCCTATTGGCACCACAGGGTAAATCTAGTGTGAACTTAATGCAAGATATTTTTATTCTACTGTTTTTACTATTTTAGCATGATTTCAAATTTTAGGGTCACACACATTTGTGATCATAGGGTCTTAAAAGGCCCTTATACATTTTCTATCAGTATGCTGAGCAACAATGTTTATAACACATGAATTGACATTCACAGGCCATTACAACTATGGTAAAACTTGTACCAATTTGAAGACTAAAAAAATAATTATTGTTTGTTGTTCACATTTTTAGAAATTGCTCTTCTTAAAAAAATTTGATGTTTAAATTGTTTAATTTATTAGAAATTACCATATTATGATCGCATAAATTCTCAAAGATCCAATTTATCTTCAGTAATTTAAAAAAAACCCATAAACAAACAAACAAATCAATAAATAAAGTGTTCTAAATAACTTGAGTAACAGTTTACTGCAACAGTGACAATTGGTGATATTTATTTAATTTGTAATGTTCTAAAGCATATGCACACACTTTCAATGACATTTGCATAACTGAAGCATATCCACACACTTTTCAATGACATTTGCATAACTCAAGCATATCCACTTTCAATGACAGCAGCATAACTCAAGCATATCCACAAGTTTTCAATGACAGCAGCATAACTCAAGCATATCCACAAGTTTTCAATGACAATGACATAACTCAAGCATATCCACAAGCTTTCAATGACAATGACATAACTCAAGCATATCGACAAGCTTTCAATGAAAATTGCATAACTCAAGCATATCCACAAGTTTTCAATGACAATGACATAACTCAAGCATATCCACAAGTTTTCAATGACAATGACATAACTCAAGCATATCCACTTTCAATGACAGTAGCATAACTCAAGCATATCCATAAGTTTTCAATGACAGTAGCATAACTCAAGCATATCCATAAGTTTTCAATGACAGTAGCATAACTCAAGCATATCCACAAGTTTTCAATGACAGTAGCATAACTCAAGCATATCCATAAGTTTTCAATGATCGTAGCATAACTCAAGCATATCCACAAGTTTTCAATGACAATGACATAACTCAAGCATATCCATAAGTTTTCAATGATCGTAGCATAACTCAAGCATATCCACTTTCAATGACAGCAGCATAACTCAAGCATATCCATAAGTTTTCAATGATCATAGCATAACTCAAGCATATCCACAAGTTTTCAATGACAATGACATAACTCAAGCATATCCATAAGTTTTCAATGACAATGACATAACTCAAGCATATCCACAAGCTTTCAATGACAATGACATAACTCAAGCATATCCACAAGTTTTCAATGACAATGACATAACTCAAGCATATCCATAAGTTTTCAATGACAGTAGCATAACTCAAGCATATCCACAAGTTTTCAATGACAATGACATAACTCAAGCATATCCATAAGTTTTCAATGACAGTAGCATAACTCAAGCATATCCACAAGTTTTCAATGATCGTAGCATAACTCAAGCATATCCACAAGTTTTCAATGACAATGACATAACTCAAGCATATCCACAAGCTTTCAATGAAAATTGCATAACTCAAGCATATCTACATGCTTTCAGTGAAAATTGCATAACTCAAGCATATCCACAAGTTTTCAATGAAAATTGCATAACTCAAGCATATCCACAAGCTTTCAATGAAAATTGCATAACTCAAGCATATCTACATGCTTTCAGTGACAATAGCATAACTCAAACATATCCATATACTTTCAATGAAAATAGCATAACTCGAGCAATGGATTAGTCCAGCATTATTTGAAGGCTAATTCAGATCTATTGTTCCTTACTGAAGCATCAAATCAACCAGAAACATTTCACAAAGGAGTTAGTTATTTATAAACACAAAGCACTTTTACAAAAGATAGAGGTTTACAGCTACCTCTGAGGTAAATTCTCAAGTCAAACAGAGAAAGTATCAACCCTGTTACTGACAGGTGACCTTTGTTTAAAGACTTCTTGTATATTCAAGTTGTGTATACTGGAAACATTGTTCTCACCATGTACTTGCTATAAGATGTGCACAAGTTTTGGTCCTCTCTTGTATGTTCTCCTAAAATTTGGTATTGCATTATTTTTAAATACTGAACCAAATGAATATCTTAAATGACGATTCATGATCTTCTCTTTGATTAAAATCATTTAGCTTTAGGACTAAATGTTTGTGCAAAATTGAAAACATCACCATTTAAAACAAACTGAATATTAATGAAAATCTGGTAAGTACAATTACAAATATCCTTTCATTTTTATTTGTTTTGCTCATAACCCAACTCACAATGCATTTATGCACAGTACATGACACTGTTGTAATGTTTTCTGCATTTATTTTCCTCACTTTTTACATACCCTAATTATAATGTCTTAATATAATAATTATAATGTCTTAATATACTAATTATAATGTCTTCATATACTAATTACTAGGGGTGAAACGATACACCTGTGCCGCGTATTGATACGATTCACAGCCTACGATACGATACATTATAGATACACATAACAACTTGATGGTCTTTTCATGTTTACAAGGTCAGTCAGTGGTAGGGTTGTGCTGTTTGATATGTGTTGACATATAGGTTGCATTTCAAAGCATGCAGATTAGAGAAAACATAGATTTAGCATCTGTTCATATGCCATTTTCATCCTTGACAAGATAAAAAAAGTACATCCAAACAGACTACATATTAGTTGTTAGTGATTTTAATTCAATCATTTAGGCCATTTGAGGCTATTCTATTTGACCGGATCCAAGACTCTTCTTGGTAACCACACCCTTTGTTTTGCACTGCATGAATGCTTTTAAAACATCTTATTATCAATTTCATGTCTTCACTTAAATTTGAAAGACATGACGGTGTTAACTTCAAAACAGACGAAATAGTGCAATTTCCACCTGCAAGGAAAATCTTATCTATAGCAAGTCCAGGTATGGGAGTATTGGTTGGTTGTTATGGGTTTAACACCATTCCTCAGCACTTGATAGGCTATACATGGCGGCCAGTATATTTGGTGGAGGAAGAACCAGAGAAAACCCCGGGAAATTTGGAAAGTCTCCTTTACGTTGATATATATTATCAGTGGCTGAACATGCTGATGGGATAAAATAATTAGCATGTAATCAGCAAAAGGGGGGCGGGGGAAACATTTTGAACCATGTAACCTTGTGTTAATATGCAAAAGGTGAGTGGGTGTTTTCAACATTTTTTTTTCTTCTTTTGTACTAACAAACATTAGTGCCTGTGCCTGCAATGGCCATCACAGATAAATTCTCAGTTTTAAGAATAAAAAGGCAAATGACTAATAATTATTCATGACTGCTGAAGATTAAAGTAACTTCGATAGGGTAAGTATCGTTTTGTATCGATTCTTCACCTCTTGGCAAAAGTATCGATGCATCGATACACTGATGAATCGTTTCGCACCTACTAATTACAGTGACTTCATATACTAATTATAATGTCTTAATATACTAATTATAATATTTTAATATACTAATTATAATACCTTCATATACTAATTATAATGCCTTCATATACTAATTATGTCTTAATATACTAATTATAATGTCTTAATATACTAATTATATGGTCTTAATATACTAATTATGCCTTCATATACTAATTATAATATATTAGTTATAATATCTTAATATACTAATTATAATGTCCTTATATAATAATTATAATGCCTTCACATGCTAATTATAATGTCTTAATATACTAATTATAATGTCTTAATATACTAATTATAATGTCTTAATATCCTAATTATAATGTCTTAATATACTAATTATAATGTCTTAATATACTAAATATAATGTCTTAATATACTAATTATAATGCCTTCATACACTAATTAAAATGTCTTAATATATTAATAATAATGCTTCTATCTGATGGAGAAAAAGCAGTGTCTGAAAGCTGAATTTTATTTTTGCAATGTAAACATTATAAAGGAAGAGGTAACTAAGATTTTTATTTCTAAACTATTATCAAGCATCTGACAGAGATAACAATCATTAAATAAGACAAAGTTGATAAACTAAAAGAAATTCAAGGTAAATTAATTCTCTATGTAACTTTTTTTCCATGTTTTCAGATTGTAGTATCATCAGTGCAGCTGAATGTGGTGGTGGTGGTGGGGGGGGGGGAGGCAATAAGAACAAACAGTTACTTCAAGATTTTATTTCCAAAATTAACTTTCGAAGAGCGCTAAAAATTATTACATGACAACAAGTATCCTTGAACAACCACTTTTCATGCACTGAATGTGAATTTTAACACGTTCTTTATAGTACTGTGAGAATCTATTCAAATAACCATAGAATGTGTTCAACTATATCTACTTCATTTAATCATTAAAAAAATTTTGGCATTCATGTACATTAGTTCAGAATTACCGTTTTTCCGAGCGTGTGTAAGTTTACTTATTTCCGGAAGTGGCGTCCATGGTTTGTGACATTGACTAAAAAGTCACGTGGCATATGACCGAAATGTGCCAGTTAGGTCAAGGTATGGATATTATTAGTTTATAGTGTCTCCATGTTTTTGAAATAAAAAAAAAAAAATTTAAAAGTAAAATTTTTTTCCCCGTTAATTCTATATGCAGTTTGTGCACTTACATTACTGCTTGCTGGTTCTTTACCATATAAATACATGACTCAAGAGAGAGAGAGAGAGAGAGAGAGAGACAGAGAGACAGAGAGAGAGAGACAGAGGGAGAGAAATTTAAAAATAGACACTGGTGAATGGATACACATTTTATTATATTAGATTCAATGTCTTTTGATGTAGAATATATGTTCATTATGAAATAATACTGAAACGAAATAGTCCGTAGTGAATATACATTTAGAGTATAAATTTTTCATACATTGTATAAGAACCCCACATGATTAAAACCAAATATTTATAGTGGTTATCCAGTTGTATAAATTCCCAAAGTGGGTTATCCTGTTCAAAATATGTAAACAAAGCCACCATGTGATCGGCGGTGCTATCTTTAGCATATAATAGAAAATTCAAGGCCAAAATGTTGGACACAAATAAGGCATTAGTGAAAATATAGATTTTCATTCTGATTTTTTTAAAATTACATGAAATTACCTGTTTAAATTTCATTTTTACTTATTAAATATTTGCTGTCCCTCTTGAAGAACACTGGTGACACAGTTGATGACATCATTATCTCTAAACAAGCGCGTTAGGTCACGAGAAACCTGGCGCATGATTGAAGGACTCACACTACATCAGGTGGTTGGATGATAAAGTAGGTTATGACAATCTTCACAGAAAAAGTTGTTGTTTAAATTGCCTTAATATTTATATTTCAATACATTTAATGTTAAGATAATATATAATGAAAAGGAAACCAATGTCTTTTTTTATGCTTTGTAAATTTAGAAAATGAAATTATCATTCTCAAACAATCCAACCTGTCCATGACCATCTTGTGACTGGGTTAAATAAATACTACTCTACTATCACCAGATCTAAAATGAAGATCAGAAAGCCACTAGTAGCTTGTACAATATTTCTTAATTAAATGTGATTCTTGAATCCTGATGATATAACATTTTTTAAGATAAATAACATTAAATATCATAACTGCCATAACAAAATATCATGTGAAAAATACGATTTTCAGTAATCTTAGCAAAAAATAAATAAATAAAACAGAGAGAGAGAGAGATAGAGAGAAGGAGATACATTTCTTGACCACCACAGTATATGCGTATAACCTGTAGTATGTACAAAAAGTCCTGCTTAGAGCTTATGTAAAACTATCCTTGGGGCAGTTTTGCTGAAATGTTAGACACAGTTAAAGGTTAAGGTTGTCAGAGATACACAATCAATATTTTACAGATTAATAAATTGGCTAACAATAGCTAGGGTGATGTGTTAAGTCTTTTGAAAACTGCTGTCGGTGAGCCAATTAGGCTAATTTACGGGGGTAAAGAACACTAAGTGGAACAACCCAATTTGTTTCAAGTTTGGTAAGTCAAAGAGATGGGTATTGAAGAACAAAGTTATTACACATCATTGCCTTGAATGAGCCTATTCAAACCATCTTTATCAAAGATTACTGGAAACTTTGTGATCAGCGGTAACGTTTCTTTGAAGTCCGATTTTTCTCCATTTATAAAATGCAAAACATGATTGCTGTAGTATCACTAATTTTCATGGTGTAACAATTTTCGTGGATTTTGTTGTTGCCCCGAAACTCGAATGAAAAATTAGCCACATATGATAAAGAAGTACACCCCCCCCCATTTTCTTACTGTGTTTCATTCTTAGAGATCAACAAAGCTATTTGATAAATCAACTTCATTTCTGTAATCTGGTAATAAAAATTAGCTTTTACATGTGTTTGTTTTATTTTAACCCTTTAAAAAAAAGAATTATAATGCATTTTATATTGTTTCAATGCACACGTATTGATACGGTATCAGGTAGCTGTAATTTCCACTCACTGCCTTAAATCGATATGTTGTGACATAAGTAAGGATAGAGAGAAACGAGAAAAGGTATTAAAACACAAGTATTACTGAAAATGAAAGAAATAATAATAAATGCTACTAGTATATGAAAATTAGATTTAATACTGTTACAAATTTTTACATAAAATTCAACTATTTACTTTTTGGGTTTGATTTGTTTGATTTATTGGTATGTACCATTCCATTGTCGCATGTGTATATGTAAAGCATGGTAAGCATTTATTTTCATATCGTTTGTTTACATTATTTTAATGCTGTAAATTACATATATAATAGTTATTCTAGCAAATTCGTGTCCATATGGGTATTTTGAGACCATGTTCAGTACGATGTTTTGCCAAAGAATGTTCTGTATGATTGACAAACGATGTTTATTTTAGGCTATGTTCGATGTTATACATGTATTTTACGATGTCCACTATCTTTTTTGTGGAGGCAATTTGTGTATTGGAGGCGCCTCCAGTTTTCACTATGCGCAGTATGCAGTATGTGTAAGCGTATTTGAACGTTAATAAACAGTTTATATAATGAGTTTTTACATACAATCAGTTTTGTTTAACAATACAATGATCTACTTGCCATTTCCTGCAAAGACAACATATCCGAATTGTGCATGTTCTAATTTTCCCGCACCACAAACCTCCGTTGGAGGCCAGCATTTGCTGTTACACGTCATACACAATGATTTCAGTGTTTGGCGATATATTTGTAATAAAACGAATAATATAATTATTTAATATCTATCTTGAATCATAACATTTTAGCAGTAGTTAATATTTATTGTGTCTTAAATCCCCATTAGAAATATGCACTATTTTGGCGGAGTATTACCTGGTGTAGTGCAACCGAAAGTTATAAACAGGAGTGTCATGCACGCCAGTCAGTTTTCCTTTGACCGGCATCGGGTTTGTGTGAAATTACATTAACATTATATATTGTGTTTCCATTTTCCAAATCAGCTTCCAAAAGTGGTAGAGTATGTTATCATTCATTCTCTACATAGAAATAAATTAATAATAAGTAATCATATATTTGAAAATATACATTAATTTCTGTAATATAAATATTTAGTAAATTTATGTACTAAAGAGAATCAAAGTAAAATATTATAGCATAGGGTACTTATACATAAGGTATTAGGCTTCCATAAAACTTATGCTGTTTCAGTATATTGGTATTACTCTTTAATTTTAATATAAACAGAAATGGTCATCCATTTCACATGATAGCTCTATTTATTTGAATTTGTTTCTTATTGGGAATTTAATGTTACTCCTATGAATATTATTTAATTTTACTAGTGATTTGTTTGTCATTACTATTGTTTTTAATACAAGTTCTTGAGACTTGAGACTGTGATTGTTATGACAGGTCATGAAACAGAGAGAATGTAATAATAGAACATGTAAATTCTGTTATAGTAATTTATTTATTAACAAATATAACATGTTAAGACTTGAATAAATCCTTTATTTTTGTTCTCATTCAGAGTTTCTGTTGTCTATATACTTGGATAGATATACAGTTTCTTGACATATAAGTAGCTTATGTAACAGTCATAATTTCTACAGTGACTTCGTCTGTTATCAGACGACTTTCTATATATCACATAATTATATTGCAACGAATTCAAGTTTCGAATTAAAGGTTTGCTGAAGTCCTGAAACAGGAAGTAACTTTCTAAATGTAAGTGAGCTTGTGCTGGAAATTAAACCTAGGTGAGCATGTTACAATACTTATTCAAATCGAGTCTTCATTTAAGTGAAACTGTTGTAGAAACATTCAAATCCTTGTGAATACATGTCTCATTTTATCCATGCATGCTTAATCCCAATGAAGAACATGACTGTAAATACTAGAATTATTGCTTGAAGAACAATTACTATTGAAACACTAGGTATATACACTAATTACTTCCAAGTATTGAAGCTCACACTTCACTGATTTGTGTACAAAACCACTGAATAAACATCATGTCAATCAAGTCTGCTGGTACACACAAATGTTTGTCAGGTAAATAATCCTGAAATTGTTGAAGTAAACAGCATTCTCAAATACACGGATAATTAGATCTTTCGCACATTTTTGCATGAGCCACAATTACACATTCAGCATGAATGGGCTTGGTTGATAAAGTTTTAAGTAAAGTCTAGTGGTTGAAGTTTGTTCATACACAAGGAAGGCTCAAAGGAGTGATCCCATTGTTTTTCATTTTAGTTAGCATCTTTGTACTTTGATGGGCTCAAAACACATCAAATGTTGACACTGCTTGCCAATTCCATTGAGCAAGGGGCAGCTGGTCACATGTTTGGTTCACATGTGGAATGTGGACTATATCCGAACCAACGGGAATCTAAGTTGAATTTTACCACTTTTAAACCACTGTGCCAACGCCATGGTGCAGTTTTAAGGACAGTGTTTTAAGGAAGAGATCATACAGTACACCAATAACCGATTAACTGAGTGTTGTTGGCTGTGTCAGCTCCCTTTGATGTTGAGTATAAGTGGTTTATCTTGACAGGTGTTTGATTTGTCCTCATACAGGTGGTAGTGTGGTTTTAATCTTTGAAGCGACAGCCGTTTGTTGTCGGCATGGTTTTGTTCTTTTGTTTTCTTTATTTGGGGTATTTGTTGAGGTTAATCGCCAAAATTAAATACCTACAAATATGCAAACTTTGACATGGAAAACCAAGAATTTAAGTACCCCAAAAAATGTCTTTTTTTTTTTACAAAACCACAAAAATTGAGACCTACGAGAATAAATGATACTACAGTTTATCAGAAACTGGAAATAGTGTACAAGTTTGATTCATTTTTGAAGGCAAAAATGTCAAAACGCAGCTGCGATTTAGGAAAGGATGAGCCATCTGCAAAAAAGCGAATTTCAGAACTCATGGTTGACAGAGTTTGACTTTGTGAAGCGCAGCAGCAAGGGGATGCATTTTATTCTTTTAGATACTGCAAACACCATATCAACGTTAATCATTCTGCAGTGTATGACACCTGTCAACATAGCAACACCACCCAACAGCAAAACTTAATTTGAGAACTCCTGGTTGACAGAGTTTGACTTTGTGAAGTACAGCAGCAAGGGGGTGCACTTTTTTCTTTTACATACTGCCAACACCATATCAACATTAAACATTCTGCAATGTATGACATCTGTCAAGATAGCAACACCAGCCAGCTTGAGGACAGTGCATGAAAGCAGAGCTTAATCCAAAAAGTAGCTAACATGTTTAAACAATCAATTGCAGACCATGTCAATAGAGCTGAAGTACTTTTCTGCAATTTTGTTGCGGAACACAATCTGCCATTATCAGTTGCAGATCATTTTTCAGACCTGTGTAAGGAAACGTTCCCAGATACAGTGGTCCCCCTCTTAAAAGGCCACCCCTTCTGCAGCAGGAAAGTGGCCTTATAAGAGGGGTGGCCTTTCTAGAGGGGGATCACACAGTTGTGAGTAATAACTACATATAAAGTATAAAATGTGAAACTAATTTTTATACATTCAATATTTTCATAAAAAAATCACAGGAATATTATCTGGTTAAGGACTTAATGTGATAAAACTAATATCAATGTAGTTTTTTTTGTTTTTAAAATATGAATAATCATCAATTGTGGTGCAAAACCACCTTGTTGGTAAATTCTGGGCACAAATATTTGGTTGTAACTATCCCTGTACATCCGTCGATTCCGTCTTCCCATTCACTGCAGTTGAATGTATATTGACGATATTTATTTGAATCTTTCTGACATAAAATTTCTCAGTAGTGATCAAAGGACTCTGCCTCTTTTCGTTTAGTCTAATTGCTTTCACTTTTCATTCTAAACTGAGAATGTCTGAAAACATTTTGCAACAACTTATTCCTTCAATGGCAATAAGTAGTTATCACATGAGATGCAGTGTTTACAAAGGAAGTGAGCTTGTCATGTGATCGACTTTTTTTTTCTTCCTCCAGTCTGGTACCCGGTTAAGAACATTTCATAATCTATGAGAGGGAAGCCACAAAGGCTAACATACCATTTTACTATCTGGCGACCGGATGTCATGCTGACCTGAGCTGAACAATGCTGTGCTTCTCAGCGGTTAGCTTTTGTCATCTTGATAATTATCTGTGGTAATAATGGTCAGTAATTATGAAAGTGACAAAAACTAACATCTAAGGAACACATGGCAGTAAGGATAATCGGATTACCTACCTCTTTGTATGGATTAAAGTTACTTTATCGGCATGTTGGAACAAATGTCAATGTGTTGAGTTGAGAAATTAGGAAATATTAACAAGATTTTAATCTGTAAACAACCATTATGTAGCCATTTTTGCACTAAAATACCGGCCGCTGGTCGCATTAGAGGGGTGGCCGTCCTTGAGGGATACTTTTGAACACAAACTCATCGGTGTAAATGGATTGTGGTCATATAAAGCAGGTGGCCGCTGGTCAGGGGGGCCATTCAAAAGGGGGACCACTGTAGTGATATCATTAAGAAATCCAGTTGCAAAAGGACAAAAACAGTGAATATCATAAATAATGCAATTGCACCAATGTTGGACAAACAAGTAACCGAGTTATGCCAAATTAACAAATTCTTGGTCCTGATTGATGAATCTAATGACAAGGGAGGTGACAAGACTGTTGCTATTTTGATCCAGGTGTATGACCATGTCATGAAGAAAGTTTGTCATCTACCTTCAGGAAAACCAAGATTTGATAATCAAACTAGGGTGGCCATTGCATGTTTGACTCTCCCTCACAGCAATATACATGCAGAAAGATAATTTTCTATGCTGAAAAAAATTCAGCAAGATCTTCAAGGAAGCTTCAACAACAGTACCATTCAGTTTATAATGAGTGCCAAGATAAACACAAATGCCTCTTGCATTGCCTTCAAACCCCCTACTGAACTATTGACAGCAGCAAAGACTGCATCTAATTAAGACTATATTCCACTGTCCAATGGATTTAAAAGACAGAAACTTCGTGTATTTTTTATCTGATGTCAGTGTGGTTGGGATTATGTGAGTGTGTATGCATATGTGTTTAGGTGTATGGTGATGAAATTTGAAAGTGCTAAGTCTACAGGCTATTTTTTGTTTGTAAGTGTATTAAATGCTTCAAAGAAAACAGATATGTTATTTTCTTGTATTCAAATTTGAATTTCCAGTCATTTTCTATGAAAAAATAGCTAATTCTCAGTTGGACAACATTGATTCTTTTGGGTCACAGCATCTGACCCTCCTTGGGACCTCAAAACGCTTTTAGAGTCTCAAAAAAACCCAACACTGTCTGGGAATATGGCAGGTATTCAATATACACTTTTCAAGTCTTAAAAAAAACCCAACACTGTCTGGGAATATGGCAGTTAGTCAATATACACTTTTAGAGTCTCAAAAAAAAACCCCAACACTGTCTGGGAATATGGCAGGTATTCAATATACACTTTTCAAGTCTCAAAAAAAACCCCCAACACTGTCTGGGAATATGGCAGTTAGTCAATATACACTTTTAGAGTCTCAAAAAAACCCCCAACACTGTCTGGGAATATGGCAGGTATTAAATATACACTTTTCAAGTCTCAAACCCCCCCCCCCCCCCCCAACACTGTCTGGGAATATGGCAGGTATTCAATACACACTTTTCAAGTCTCAAAAAAACCAACCCCAACACTGTCTGGGAATATGGCAGGTATTCAATATACACTTTTAGAGTATCAAAAAAAACCAACACTGTCTGGGAATATGGTAGGCATTCAATATACAATATCTATCCTACATCATATTTCTAATATAATATCACTAATTTGTCAACTTACAAAATAAAAACCAAAGTACTGCAAAAATTTTAAATTTTTTACATATTCTGATTTTGAGATATGTTGGAAGTTCAAATTTATGCATGAAATTTAAATGATTATTCTCAATAATTTTCCAAATTCAAACTTTTAAAGGGTTCAAAATTTTACAGGTTTTACTGAAATCTTGCTTTTTATACAGTGAAGAGTTCTAGACAGTTCCGAAGTCATGCACTAAGTTTGGTCATGGTATGTGGTCTAGAATAAATGTATTGTTCAAAAAACCATTTTCCTCTTTCAGTCACATGGAAATTAACCTTTGATCTTTGGGCCTTTAAATCAACAGGCTTCTTCCTTACCCCAAGTGCAAGCCATCCACGCAGTTCGGTGAAGGTCTGTGATCTAGAACTAAAGTTATTTTCCAGACACCAAAATGGATGTACAGACAAATGGACAGATGGACAATGTCATAGTATGATAATCTCTACCCTATGGCAGGTGTATTGGAGGAAGTACTTGCTTACCATTGGATATGGACTTGAAACGTTAAAGCCAAATTCTCATAAATAGGAGTTACAGGCTTTATTATTCATTTGACTGCTGGTACTGGTAATAAAAAACAAATACAATTTGTTTAAACTAAATTATTTACCAAACACAGCTCTAGGTCAGCAGCATATTTGCATGCATAGAGAATATTTTTTAAAAATGCATTCATATTCTGCACAATTTAATATTAAGCATTTAGTATAAAAGTTATCATTTTTCTCCTGCCGTAAGCATATAGTCCATGTTTAATGAGAGTGCTTTCCATTGATGCAAACTATGCTATCAGGACAAGATCCAGATGTTTGTTCACATTTGACATGATAGTACTTGATCACTGTGAAAGTACACACTCAAACAAAGGCATATAACTGCATATACCCCAAATTAGTCTTGGTCACTTACAGTACGTCATCTGATGCATTGTCAAAGGCAAGATTAACTTCTTGAGGATTAGAAGCAAGTCTTGCTTTGTAATTTTTTGTGTTTTGCAGTATTCCAAAAATACCCTAATTAACTTCCAAAAAAAATGCAATTTGTTCCAAACCAGGGAGTGAAATATCCAATTTATTAAATTCTTATCAAGTGCTCTGCCTAAAGAGGAAAATCTCCACCATAAATTTATTAGAAGAACTTGTTCCCATTAATTAAATGAAAAAATACAATGCTGAAGTACAAAGCCAGCATTATCAAGTGATGTTTAACTACTAGATTGTTGATAATACATTAACCAAAGCCTGGTAACATAGTGGTTTTATATCTAGGAGTCAATTTCACACGAGATTAATTCAGATAGTAAATAATCGAACAAAAAGCTGGCTCTTGTATTATATATGTTTTAAAGTGATATTAACATATAACTATTGGTGTGTAATTTATTTTCTGATCTGTTTTATGTAGTTCTGGTACAGTAGTGCATAAACTGTATCAGTTCTTGGTTGGTTTTTTATTGGCTTTATCATGCCAAGAAAATGGGAGCTAAGTTACTTTCCCAATGACACAGAGGCAGCTGACCTAGGCTGGCCTTGGCAGGTACTGAAACCACAATCCTTGAATTATGAGTCTGATGCTCTGCGATTTGTTGATTAGTTCTGTAATATTTATCAACGCTTCCAACTCTCAGACCCACTAGAAATTATTACGGACATAACCATGAGCACATTTATAATCAGACTACATCCTGTTTTGTCTGCCTTCATTTTGTTATTCATTACTGTACAAATAAAGCACGATTAATTTGCTGCTTGACTTCAGAAGTAGCCGAAAGTCACAAGAGTTGATACTGTTGGTTGGATCTGGATTTTTTCCTTTGTTTTTTTATTTCTGGACACTTAATGAAATATTTTCCAATACTTTTTGACAGCAAAAAATTATTTTTTTGGCATATGAAAACATGGTAAATAAGTCTGCATGCTGGGCAACGTGCTTGAAAGACAGGAATTTACACTTCACCCATAATTACAATTAATATTTCTTTCTAGACAGAATTTTGGCAATTACATTCTAATATAAGGCCAGAAATTAATGTAATTTGCATAGAAGCTTATGTTTAAAACAAAAGTGAGACCCAATAATGCATATTTTTCTGCTTATATAGTTTTCCTGATGAATTTAAATGAGCACCCTGTTGAGTGAAATGTATTTTTACCCTAAATGACATCTGACTTAGTGCAAAGGGATGTAAGTTAAATTTCTTTTGGAGAAAGTGCAGGTTAGTGTATTGTAATATGGATTCACTATTTTTCCTTGGGGACCGATTTTCATAGATTCTGTAGTTGTTACAAACAACAAATTTAAATGCCTAACAAACTATGATCATTCTGTGGAAACAACAGAATTCCTTCACCAATAAACAAATTTAAGTTTCAATAAAAAATGTAATTTTTCACTAAACAACAATAATTAATACCCATGATAATAAATGAATTCATAATATTTAGACTTTATGATTTATACAGAGAATAATACAGTTTTATATTGCAATTATCGTATGTACTCGCGTATAAGCTTATACCAACTGCAAAGTGCATATACCCAGATCCGCCTTTGCATAATGTGCCGGCAGATCTGGGTCTATGCAGTTTGTAGGGACTAATCAGTAGAACAAACAACATAGACCCTGATCTACCGGCACATTATACGACAGCATATCAAAATCTATGTTGCTTGCATTTGGACTCAGATTATACGTGAGTATATACGGTATGTTTAATAATTCTCGAGAGCCTAAGATAACAGAATTCACAAGTGAGCACAGCGAGAGGGAATTTCATGACTTCAAACATGCATGAATATTTAAAATTAATTGCTATGCTAACATGTATTATTTAATTATACATCATAAAAACCTAAATTAGCATTTCTTTGTTTCATTGTAAGGAAAATAAAATAGTGAAATAGATGTTTCCACTTTGAACAAATCAGAAGAGTAAATGTTATGGATGCATTGTGACATCATATGATAAAATGTAACCACTTATGTAAACAATGTGCATAAAGCAAACCCCTCACACATCACAAGTAGTTCACAACAGAACATGCGTAGCTATGACTGCCATCATGTGACTGACAGTTCACTTGTGAAATATTTTCAGTAACTGACCAAATAAAATTATGAGAAATAATGTTGAAAAATTTCTGGAAAATTGGCATCATAAATATATTAAACACATTTATGCTGCCTAAACAATCTTGAAGCAAATATTGCTGTCAGATAGATGGATAGATGTTGTGATTGCTACATGTAAGCAAGTCGAAAGTTCAACAATATTGCAAAATAAGAAGTGTGTCCAGAGGACATGGATGCCCCTGCCAAAATGGCATAATTTCAGAAATACTGGGTTCAAGATGCATGGGCAAACTTGTGGATAATGGGGCCTTAACTAAGTTAAATTCTGACTGGTAAATGAGGAAAATTAAAGATGACCTAGATCTTCTTGTTGATAATCTCCATACTTAATTTGGTTTTAATCCATTAAGTCCTTCCAAAGTAATTAATCTGAGACAAAATAGGCATGTGGACGGACATGGGGAACTTTACGATCGGGATTGATCGATTACCATTTCCTCCACTGCTATCAGTAAGGATAGCCCCCAGCCTCTTGCAGAGAGTGACCAAGTTAAACAGCTGTCTATCCACCTCAGCGTCTTTAGCATGCCCTGGCAAGTCACACACTGGACAGCATGCCCCAAGGTACTTCTCCACACAAACACTGTCACACAAAAAAAAGGCAACATATTAAAGAAAGAAGCAAACTAAACACACAGATTTTGCAAAACATCTGCACTTGCATCCACATTTAAGGAAGACAATCCACATTTCTAGAAAACAGATAAGGAACTTGGTAGAAAAGGGACAGAAAATCAAGGTACAGAAGTCCTACACTGTAAGACACTTCATTATTACATTGTTCCTGTTATAAGGCGTGTATAGTCATAGACCCCATTTCATTATGTAGTAGTGAAATTACATGTCTAATGTACTTCATTATGAAGCAATCAAACTATAAGGTGGTAGACTCCAAGGCTCCCATTTACACTGCATTATAATGAGTACTGTATCATGTACTTCATTATAAAGTGGTCCCACTATAAGGCTGTATACTCCAAGGTTCCCATGGACAACATTATACTTACAACTTTAAGGTTGTTTGTTTTTCATAATCCCCCCTCCCCTGCCTTGCAATATTTCTGATTACTAAAGAAATATTTAAAGAAAAATCATGCTGTAAATACAAGATTATGAAAGAAATATGAAGTTAAACCATGCAAGTTTAAACATGAAAAATTTCTGCACTCATGGATTATCCATCTGCATTCAGGGCCGTCACAAGTTTGCACTGGATGAAATGGTGCCCCAGGCAAGTGTTGCCTTCGCCGCCCCCTCCCCTCAGAAAAAATACCACAAACTCTGCAAAATGGCACTCCTTAAGGCTTGGTGCCACAGCGGTCGCCAGTATCGCCCACCCCTTGCAACAGCCCTGTCTGCATTTATACAATATGATAAAAATCTACATAATGCAGAAAGTACTTGTAGCAAGCCTATTTAACAGCTAACAGTATACAATTACATCTGTTAAAGCAAATGCACTCTTGAAATTTTAAGTGGAATGAACAACACAGACCCTGATAATTCGCTGGCAGATCTGGGTTAATACCTTTTACAACTGGATGCATATTATGTATGGAAGAATGACATCCAAAACTTCATCATCTTTAAAGGTAGACCTGAGACCCCAATATCACTTACCTCTAAATTATTCACTATGATGACTTATGCAATATCTGAAAATTTTGACTCAATGCAATGAATGGTTACCGAGGTATTTAAGTTTAAATGTCGATGTTAAAATATGCCCCTAAGGCCACATACAAGATCGGCTGTTTCTGTGACTTAAATCCATGTGATGTTACAAGATGAACCTGCATTGTGAATAATAATTGTTCTACCACTGTCGATGTGAAGGGAAGGAGGTGTGTCGTTGGTGGATGTAGCAGTAGGAGTACGTCTTCACCGTCTTAACATTTAAAAAAATAGAATGTCATCAACTAGCAATTTTTCTATCAGCTAAACTCAAATAAAAATGCCATGTATCAAATCATCAAATTCTTTTGCAGGAGAGAGAGAGAGAGAGAGAGAGCTAACTATGTAGAAGAATTGCCAAAGACAGACTACCACATCAAAAGATGAATACAAGGCAGTGTCACACTGGCGCTCCAGTGTCCCCTCCACAGAAATCGCTATTTCCCGCACATTTTTAATCATTTAGAACTAAATTTAACTCAGTATTTACCAACAATTAATAAATAATTATCAAACTTCCACTATTAACTGATGGACTACGATTGGGGCTATTGAATACTACGCTCCATGTTCGATGGTTTCGTGTAATACAAATGACACCTAAACTCAGGTGTACTGAAAATATGTCTTTTGAAATTATGATTATTATTATTATTATTATTATTATTTTGTCCAAATATATAATCGACATAAAGAGGCCTGATTCTTTATTTGGTATCCGGCTATCACTATTGCGCAAAATGTTTGCACATTATTTTTTGGTGAAGAAAATGATTCAGAAACAGATAGTGTCCCTTTTGTGGCAATTCTTGCAAGATTGTCACATGTAAGTCAGTGCTAAACGTAAAGATAAGAAAAGCTTTTTAATGAAAATAGATGTCAGAAGTAGTCAGCCGTACTTAATGGAAATATACACATCATTTAAACACTGCTGAAAACCAAACACAAGTTTTATTATTACTATCGTTGACTGTCACACCGATAAGTCATGTTAATAGCCAATTTGGGTTCCTCTTGTGACATCATAAGCTCACGCAGGCGTATTGGGTTGTTTGCAAAACGATGCTCGACTGTTTCCGTGGAAGTTGTATTTTGGTGGCAATTAAATATCTCCATATCCAGTGAATAAATGTGCGTCAAGTCTTCGCAGTGCATGTGAAATGTCGAACAAATTAAGATTCTCGATTGTAGTAAATATCATTCAGGTCTACCTTTAATATTAAATTTTTTTAAACATAACCCCTAACCTGTTGACACAATTTTTAAACATAACCCCTAACCTGTTGCCACAATTTTTAACATAACCCCCAACCTGTTGACACAATTTTAAATATAACCCCCAACCGGTTGACAATTTTAAGAACAGCAATTACAGTATTCACCTACCCTCCAGCTTGTACCCCGTATTGATCTTAAAAATGAAAGGCATCAAGGATATAAAAAAGGCACAAAGCTTAGTAAATTCATTCATCAATTTATAATTTCTACCTCGATTATCGCTACTGGGTCTCTAACACTGTCATCTTTTTGTGTTTCAATCCAAACAGAGTTTTCACTGTAAAAAAAAAAAATCCATGTGCAATGTCCTTTTCCAGTTCCTGGAAAAGTCTGTTTTCAGGGAAGAGGTGAGGTTCCTTGGACTACACATACATAGAAGGTAAAAAAAACCACTGTCATCTGCATCCAATATTTGCAATGTTTAGTTTTAATATTTCTAAAAAAAAAAATGAACAAAATTAAAAGGGCACGCGTCAAAAGGGATGTAACTTCCAAATGTATGAATTATTTGGAGCATATGGAAGACAATGAACTACATTACTCCTGTCGTCTGAAAAAAAGAGTCTCACCCATGCAAATATGGCGGTCATCTTAGTGAAGAATCTCCCGTTTGGATTGAAATGTAAAGGAGATGACAGTGTTAGCGGTCCCCCTGGCAACAAGCAGGTTAGAAATCAATGAATTAAATGACTATGTTTTGTGCATTTTTTATATTCTTGATGCTTTTCATTTTTAAAATCGGGGGGGGGGGGGGGGGGGGGGGGTACAAGCTTCCGGAAGAGTGGGTGAATACTATAATAATCTTTCTTATCATATTTATTTCGAAAGAATGTGAGAGACCTTGAACTTTTTTTGATTACTAAATCACTAGGACTTTTTATTACCTGGAAAACCTTACCATGCGTCATACCACATAATGACCAACTGACGCAGACATTTCTGAACTTCCTATTTTGGATGGACAATTGATGAAACTGTAACATTTATTACAAAAAAGAAAACCAGAACATGACAATATACTATCTGATAGAGATATAACAAAACATTATGTATGACTCACCATCAGCTAAACATAGATCTCACAACAACAAAAAAAAACAGAAAAGAATAGCAGGGATTTACAAATTTCATAAAAGTTGGCATGTCCAGTGCAAGCTGACTGGGAAAATGAACAAATGAACTTGCCCTTGAGAAATATGAGCTTGCCCCAAACATAAACTCCCAATATAAGTGAAAAACAAAGGTAAAATAAAATATGTGATATTTTAAGGAAATCACATTATATTAATTTTAACTTTTGTTTTCTTTTTATCTTTGTTGAAATCTTTTAACTATATGCCAATAATTAAAGTTAAAAAAAAATATACAGTCAAACCTGTACTAATGGTCACCTTTACTCAGCGGTCACCTGTTCACAACAGCCGTTCTAAGTCCACTCCCCTCCCCAGTTTCCTATATAAATGTCGTGTATGTAATGGTCACCTGCCTTCCGTGGTCAGCTGCCAGGTGTTTCATAACCAAACAATGGTTTCTCCCTGCCTTAAGCAGTCACTGGCATGTATCTACAGCAGTGACCGCTCAGTCTTTTGCTTCTTGAGGAAGACATTGTTTAGATAAAGGAATATCACGTGAATCAATGTGCAAACATTCCTTATCTTGCTTGTACTCACCATACTCCAATTACCTTGATAGTGTAATTCAAAGGTGTCACTGTTAAATTTGAAAGCATGGCAGTTTTTATCATTATGGTATCGGGTCGAAGCAATTCATTTGCTGGATTGTGAGAAAAGTAGTTGTGTGATATTGCAGTAGCAATGGAAGTCACCTTTTGTGCCAGTGTGACAGGTATAGTTTGATATCTTCATCTATTTGCCTGTGAAATAAAACTATCTCTGAAGAAAAAAAGTTCTTCTTTGAGAAGAGATACAAGTTTCATCCCTTTTCATTAGGGTCAGGGTCATTCAATATTCAAAATGTGTTTGTACAGGCAGGTGAAGTTTCAGTTCGTGTTTGTACAGGCAGGTGAAGTTTCAGTTTGTGTTTGTACAGGCAGGTGAAGTTTCAGTTCGTGTTTGTACAGGCAGGTGAAGTTTCAGTTCATGGGTCACAACGAATAGCCATATACTGCTTCTTTTGATTTTCTGTTCATCACAGGCTTCTCACACAAGCCGATTGTCTTTTGATCTTGGTGAGTTGAGTAATTGACTAATCCAGATATTGTTTCTAAAGCGTGAACAAACTAAGATAGGTTTATATTTGTAGTCGTTGATGATTTCATTTATAGTATAGATTAAAGTGAGCTGGATACAGTAATCTTGTGTGGAACATAAATTTGGGAGAGAACAACATATACCCGTAATTATGATTTTGTTTGTACAGTGCACATAAAACAATCGTGATATACATTATTAATAATAATGAAAATGATATTCGTTGCATGGTATTTGTTCAAAACCCAATTTTAAAAGGTGAACCTGTGTACAGCAGTCACCTGTGTGCAACGGCCAGTTTTGCCTTTTCTCATGAGTGGCCGCTAGATATTTAAGAGAGAAAGAAATTAAGGTAAAAGACCCTTGAACTGAAAAATTAAACAAATTATAACAGAACGGTGCTAGTTTAATTTTAATCATGTTTTAATGTATAACATTTTTCTTTATCTACTTTTGCACCTAAGTTCAAATGATCATGCAGATTTAAGTATCCATCCAGTAAACAAATGAAGGGAAAAATGAGTCCATCACTAAAGTATTCCATAAATATCAATGATTTCACTCTCTACTTTTTTTTCTTCCTGGGGTGTGTTGTGTCCACTCACGTCTGCTTCCACTTCCACATTAACAATTATCATCTAGTTATCTTGACATGCATCAAAATATTTGACAAGCAGACTTTTGAGAATGATTTCAGAACACTTATTTTAATCCATTTAAATGATTGCCAAGCAGTTAAGTGTATTGGTCTCCGTAATTATCATGTAAACACAATCCTCCTGGTGGTTAATCGTTAGAGACAAGTGCACTTTTATTTTCAAACACACATGTCAAAGCAATCTCAATTAACACCTAATCAAATTAACATCGGCGACATGCATCAAAACAATCTCTGACAAGCTGATTGTTTAGAATCGGTAATCTGATAAACTGCCTGAAGTTAACTTTAACATGTACAAGGACATGAAAGTTGGCAAATCCCAGATATGTACAGACATTACGATTAAAGCGTAAATGATAAGTTGAAATATAAATATTTATTCCTTATTTGTGAAAACTTGCTTTAAATAGTAAATATTCACATTATCATGTCTGTGCAAGAAAATGCAGGACTGACCTTGATATACATGTGATAAAAATGAGGAGTCAGCTTGGAACAAATAGGGAGATTTGCAAATTTGGTCAGGAGTTTTTACCTCACAAAAGGGAGGTTTTTCATCGACCTGATTTTTAGCGTGCAAATGGGCAAAAATTACTACTATTGAACAAATTTCCATATTTTTAATATTAAAATATGCAATTCAGTTCTTTCACATTAACTTGTTGCCTTTCACACTCTCCATATATGTAGCACAAGCATTTTTAGCATTTCTTACAAGATCATTTCCTGGATTATATTGGTGGCAGTCCTTATCATTGTTCGTCTTAACACTTAAAAGGTTATGTACTGTCACTGGATCCAGTTTTCCTATAGAGTCAGCCTGAATTTTTCTCAGAATCTAAAATGTCCTTTCAGTGTCTGCATTGGATTGTGGCAATGTCAATACAACTCTACCGAGTTCACCAAGAAGTTTAAATTGTTTCCTGCCTGTGGGTAGAGTCAGATTGCCGAATGTCTGCCAAAACTGCTCAAGATTGGTACTGTCTCTGTCGAATTTGGGAAGCTCTTCTTTGGGAGTCAGAATGAAGTCCTGAATTTCATTTTCCGATGCAGTTCTTTCACTCTGGGTTTACGTCATGAACCTCTCAGACAGCTCACCACTGCAATACAAAAGGCAAAATATTTGAACTTTTAAATTTACTTGCAATGGATATACAATAGGTAAATTAAAATATTATAATATAATTATGCAATTGTCACTTGCATATCCAATGCAATTGACCCAATGGAGATTTCTCTCTCTGAAATAATATAGAATCTGTTTGCAGTGGTTTCATAAGGCTTAGTGTGCCTATCACTGTTTTCAATTCTCAGTGCAGTCCTATAATATTTTTTTATTGTTCACCCATCAATAGCTGATAATTATCTGTATTGATCATAGAAGATAAGAAAACCTACCTAATCGGATGAGTATTTATTGCACTCCCACGCATATAATGTTGTTTTAATGGCAGCAAGATTGTCCACATGAAGCACTGATGCATACATTAACGATTAGACTATTACACCCTTTGTGACTTTATGCTTAATTTGCAGACACCTTTGCTGTCATTATTATCATCACTATCACCATTATTTAACAATAACAATCAATTGCGGAAAACAATTATCATTTACTAGAATTATAGACGAAGACAAATACCTCATTCATCCCAGGCATTATGGATTAATTCTTGTACTGTATCCATATTATTATTATTATCATTATTATTATTATTATTATTATTATTATTATTATTATTATTATACAATTGTGATTATGATTTCTTATGAACAATAAAATAGTTAAACTTTAGTAATGCTTACGTGAATATTTTATCCAAGCATGCAAAGATGAGTTCTGTTGATCCAATGTTACAGGTTGGTATTCCAAGGAATCTTGTTGCTATCCTGTTTATATCCTTGTTGAAAACACAAACTAAGACTGTCAGCATTTTATTATCCCTTTATAGGGTTTCTGCATAACGCATGATGTTATTCTTGCCAACAGACTTGAAAATCAGCTTTACAGGAAGAGCAGAATGCATATTCATGTCCCTTCGAACTCAATTGCAATCACTGAAATTCCCATTTCCATCCACCACTGAATTTTGTGTGATATTTCGCTTGCTTGGATTTTGGTGTTTTGACATTGGGAGATAATGCATGCTTAGACATCTCGACAAACTTTAAACACTTAAGTCAAACCGAGCCAGTTTTAAGCCACTTGAGCTCTTGAGTAATCTAACCATAATCAATTAATATCTTTAATCCTGTCCAATTTACTTTTTATCATACATAGTATAGACTCTAATTGATCTTGATAACTTTAAGCACCGAAGCAGAACATATCTTGTGGACAGAATCAAAGTAATGTTTATTGTTTCATGCTCATTGAGCTTTTCAGCAACCCAGCCATAATCAATTAATGACTTTAATCCTTTCCAAATTACTTCTACTCAAACATAGCATAATCTACCACGACAAACTTCAAATGAAGCCAGCTGACCATGCCGACAGGATATAAGGATGAAATTAGCAAGTACATTGACTTGCCTGCTTAAGCCAGTTCAGTCACATCATCATAGGCAGTATTATCGAAAATATATTACACTGGTGCCAGAACGTGAAAAAAAACCCCCAAAAAACAATTTTCAATAATAATTTTGCATATGTGGGAGATTTCAGTGAGCGACGGTAGGGACGGGAGCCACCATTAAACTCGGGAGAAAACCCCTCCCGCGCTGGAGTTTCACATGTATGCCTTGACACTGACTACAAGATGGAATGACATACTATAGATCATAGATGAAAGAAACTGTGGCCGTTATGTAGAAAAAGAATGCGGTACATATAAACACTAAATAAAGTTGCTGATATACATACTGTGGCGAGATTGCAGGTTATAAAACTTGCAAAACGTAAAACATTAAGAACTGAGCACGACCCCTTGTTGGCAAAATAGCTCGCACAGAGCTAGTGTTTGATGTATTTTACCCAGACCAACGACGTTAAAAAAAATTTCTTGGATTTCACACTGTCTCAATTTTTTGGACTTGCCAGTGGGCAAGTGCCTTGCAAACTTGAGCTTGCCCGAGCTGAATTTGAGCTTGTCCCTTGAGTTGGGCAAGAGGATTTGTAAATCTCTGGAATAGGATAAAACTAAACTGGAAAACAATACAATCGGGTTTTTTTTGGGGGGGGACTGTAGTCATTAAAGTCTCTTTGAAAGTTCCAATGTTGAACTTAATTATATATCACTTTTTCCAAAAGAGGTAGTCCTAAGCAGATTATCATACATTTCTAAGAGTCAAAGAGAAACCCTAACATGCACACAAGATTCTTCTACTTTCTTTTAATGTCATGGGCTCATATCTGAAAATGAAATACAGTAAAACCTGTATTCACAGGACAGTCAATGGACTGACTTATTTTGTAAAAGTTTAATAGGTGTTTGCCAACTCAAAACCATTATAGTATACAAGCGTTATGTGGAATGCTATGTCTTGCCTTTTTCTGATTTACCCTAACACCTTTCTCTCAGTTAATATAAGTAAATTCTCCTTTTCATGTCAAGTGAGTATATATATACTTTTAGGGTGGGGCTATGAACAGTTTCTAAGATATGACCCAGAGGTAAGTCCCATGTGGTAGTGACAAACCCTGGGGCCAATGCTGATTGCATAAATGATTGGCCTTTTTATGCCAAAAAAGGATGTTATGGCTATAGGGTGGGGATCTCAATGATTTCCAAGTTATGACCCCTGGGCAGACCCAGGAACCTATGCTGACTGCTAAAATTAATTCTTCTTGTAATGACAGGTTAGTGTATATCTACTTTAAAGGGTGGGACTATAAACAGGTTTTAATGTTATGACCCAGGGGCCAGTCCACAGGGGGAAGGAGACATGGGGGTCAATTCTGTCTGCATATATAACTTCGTATGCATCATAGCAAATGTAAAATATGCAGAAATGATCTCCCAACAGGAATGGGATTCACTTTGGTAAAATAAAAAAGCAATCCCTATTCCCAAAACATTAATTTTCATCAATTCCTACTGGCAGTTATGGAGTCATGGGTTTGCAAAGTTTATTCTTAATTTATCACTGTTTCCACAATCCCAATTGATTCCCATTCCTAATCATCCTTGAAACCCTCTTAAACATTAAACAAAAATCCCTGTTGTTGAAACTGAGGAACTTTCATTACATATATGTGTAACTTACTTGCAGAAGATGTGCTCACATACTCCTAGTGTGCAAGGGCTCTGTGCAACGTGATCACTGTAAAGAAAATATCATAATTACCATATGTACACGCTTATATATCAGGTCCAACTGCAAATAACATAGACCCAGATCTGCTGTTGCATAAAGTGTTATGGCAGATCAGGGTCTATGTTGTTTGTTCTACTGATAAGCCCTAACAAACTGCACAGACTCAGATCTGCCAGCGCATTATTAAAATCTGCCAATATTTTGTAAGAGTAGTATATAGGAATATTGTCAAACATTTCTAATTATGGAAGATTAAAGTTTAAACATAAGTATTATCATTACTGATAAAAATGCACATGACTCAAGATGAAAATATTTATCCAAATGTGTATTAAATAATCTTACATCTAACGTGTATTTAAACAAGATTGCTTGTTAAATGTTGGAGTATTTAACTTTTTGAGAAATTTATATTTTACATTATTAAGAGTCAAAGCAATCCCAAATCTCTACAAATTTTATTGATTGGTACATGTATGCATTATATTGTTATGGGCCAAAACAATCCAAAATCTCAAAAAATGGTTAAATGTATAGATTTGTATACATTACACTGTTTCTGTCAAAACAATCCAAAATCTCTATAAAAATCTCTATAAAAAAAGACAGGTTTAGGCTGGTGTACAGTACATTGTTATGGGTCAAAACAATTCAAAATCTCTAAAATAAAGTGTATAGGCTGGTTTGCAGTATATTGTTTTGTGCTACTCTTAGATGAATATTTATATCCAAGTAAGGGTCATTACATAGAAAAGTATGGGAAAATTACCCTGTCACTAATTGCTCATAAAATAATAGATGTATGAGTATTTAAAAATTCATCAGACTTGCATTCAAATACAATACACAAAGAAATGGGTATGCTAGTGAGTGAATTTTTTTCAGTATAACACATCTGAGATCACATATATTTTCCATAACAAAAAGTCTGTACAGCCAATTGACAGCAGGTCATAAATTGCTGTAGATTTCCATAACAGAAAGTATGTACAGCCAATTTACAGCAGGTCATAAACTGCTATAGATTTCCATAACAGAAAGTCTGTAAGGCCAATTTATGGGAGGTCATAAAGCGCTATAGATTTCCATAACAGAAAGTCTGTAAGGCCAATTTATGGGAGGTCATAAAGCGCTATAGATTTCCATAACAGAAAGTCTGTACAGCCAATTTACAGCAAGTTATAAATTGCTATAGATTTCCAATGGTCTTGTACAGCTAACATTATTATTTTCTTTCATAGGACTGTTATTGGATTATTAAAATTGTACATGATTTTTTTTCTTTTTCGTTATTTAATAAGATAGAAGTTGTCATTTTATGTCCATTCTCTCCCTGAGTTCACAGTGCTACGATACACAGATGGAAAACATGATGTCATATCGATGTAATTATGATGTCATTTCAAGCTGCTCAGTTAAGCATTATCTTTACAAAAGCAAACTATCTTAAATAGGTTTACATCTGTGTCAACACTGAAAACCTCAGTTTCTTTTTTATATACTTTTATGATGCAACTCAGTAATAAAGACCTTAAAATATTTGGAAATCTTGAAAATTATTTTCAAGATTCAAAATTTACTTTTTTTTGGCTTAGGTGTACATGTACTGTAAATGTATTTACTTATGTGTGTGCAGTTTTTATTATTTTTTAAAATTTTTTGAATGTACAAATATTTGGAGGTAAAATTTTAATTATAATTCTTGGGTACCTCAGGTCTATTATAAGCTGTGCAATTGCAGGATTTGCACTAACTTATAAAAATATCATGCATAAAAATCAACTAAATGCGTGAAAATCATGCTTCATATTTTTTATCCATAACTTTAAGTCTTCATTAAATTCACTCAGATATTAAGAAAATGTCCCACTTGTGGAAAATCTCCCCTCCCCAATTTTATGTCCTAGAATATATCATGTACCTCAATTTTGCAAAATTTAATAAGTTTTTTTTGTACAAAAATTTGAAGGAATAAAAAAAATATACTACAATATATACTCACAAATAAGTCAGATCTAGCTGCAAACAATGAACCAGATCTGTTGGCAGATCAAGGTCTATGTTGTTTACCAATTAGTCCTAACAAACTCTGTATATCAACACGTAGATCTGCCAATGCATTATGTGATGGCAGATTCAGGTGTGTGTTTGTTTGCAGTTTGATCGACTTGCATATATATGCTAGTATATACAGTTTTTATATGCATTAATGGTGTACAAAAAGTTGAGGATACTAATGAAAATATGAAAACTACTAGTCCAATAGGAACTTTACTAGCCTCAGGCCAGCGGACTACTGCTAATTTCGAGCCCTGCGTTACTATCAGTGTACCCAATGCCCTTCCTGATCACTGCAATCACTGTGCCTTCAAACTCTGAGAGCTTGTACAGATGTGCATCCAAGCAAACAAGATAACTGTGAATGACACATTATATGCCTGCCCAATATTTAATCTTCCTCCGTGTAGATAACTGAGATTTTCATGCAGGAAGCACTTTTCTTCTTTTTGGCTTCTTCCTTACCCCAAGTGCAAGCCATCCACACAGTTTGGTCCAGATATGTGATGTAGAACTAATGTTATTGTATGGAAACCATTTTTATTCATTTAGTCACTGTGACCTTGACATTTGGAACCCAATATTTGATAGGCTTCTTCCTTGCCCCAAGTGCAAGCCATCCACAAAAAGTTTGGTAACTACAGATGATGGAGAACTGAAATTATTGCATGGAAACCATTTTCTTTCAGTTATAGTGACCTTGATTACATTTTGACCCAGAAATCGATAGGGTTCTTCCTTACCCAAGTGCAAGCCATCAACAATGTTTTTCCATGATTTAGTATTGTTTATTGTGCAAAAACCATTTTCCTTTTTTCAGGCAGTGACCTTTGACCTTCAGCTTTATTTAACCCCAAGTGCAAGTCATTCAATTTTATTTAGTAATTGTTGATGGTGGGCAACTAGAGTTATCGTGTGGATAACAAAATTGTAACAGATGAGTATATGGATGGACATCATAACATGATATGCTTCGCGTTATGGCGGGCATATAAAAACTAAATGTGAAACTTGATTTTACAACATATGTAAAATGGTCTAGAGTGATATTGACTTTCAGATTAACATGTCATAATTACACAAAGATCAAACAGATTCATCTTCAAAATAAAATGACAATACTCTGTCATGTAACTGGTCAAATCAGGAGTCAAGATATGTAATGATTTCAGGGAAGTCACTTCTCCCTGAAGTAGGAACAGACACAAGTTTTGCAATTTAAAGGAGACAAGATGGACTAAAGTCCTAATAATAAATGTCTTGAAATAGAATTTTTTCAAGTGTAATATTTTCGTTATATAGGTTTCTTGCACACCACTTCAAGTTTACCAGAGTTCATAAATCAAGTCAAATTCAAGTGAATCCTACATAATGAGATCAAATTCAAGTGAATCCTACATAATGAAATCAAATTCAAGTGAATCCTACATAATGAAATCAAATTCAAGTGAATCCTACATAATGAAGTCAAATCCAAGTCAATCCTACATAATGAAATCAAATTCAAGTGAATCCTACATAATTAAATCAAATTCAAGTGAATCCTACATAATTAAATCAAATTCAAGTGAATCCTACATAATCAAGTCAAATCCAAGTCAATCCTACATAATCAAATCAAATCCAAGTCAATCCTACATAATCAAGTCCAATCTAAATGAATCCTACATAATTAAATCAAGTCCAAGCAAATCCTTCATAATCAAGTCAAATCCAAATGAATCCAACATAATCAAGTCAAATCCAAGTCAATCCTATATAATGAAGTCAAATCCAAATAAATCCTACATAATCAAGTCAAATCCAAATCAATTCTATATAATGAAGTCAAATCCAAGTGAATCCTACATAATGAAGTCAAATCTAAATGAATCCTACATAATGAAGTCAAATCTAAATGAATCCTACATAATCAAGTCAAATCTAAATGAATCCTACATTTCCAATTCTGTCGATGCAATCATCTATTCTTGGCATTGGAAATGAATTCGTTTTGTTGACACTGTCAACTTTTCTATAGTCAGTACACATGCGGAATATATTATCTGGTTTAGGCACAAGAATACATGGTGAACTCCAGTTACTTTTATTTGGTTCTATGAAATCGTTCTCCAGTAAATACTGAATTTCCATTTTCAAATATTCCTGCTTGAGAGGATTCATCCTGTAAGGGTGCTGTTTCACAGGTGTAGAATCCACTATATCAGGAACATCAGGAAACAAGTGCTCATACTCATGTAATAACTGTTTTAGTTCTTTTTTGTCCTGATGTTGAAGATGGGAAAATTTCTGGTCCAGATCATTCAATATTTCCAAATACCTAAGGTTTGTTCAACCAAAGTCACTAGTCAGATTGTATTCCATTGCTTTCATCCTAACTGTGTGGGACAAGTACAACTAACTTAATTGAGTAATAAACTGGGCTATCTCTGTCAAAATACTCCTTTAACATATTTATGTGACAAAGTTGTTTCTGTTTCTGCCTCCCAGGAGCGTTAATGATATAATCTAAATCATTTACTTTCTTTTCAACGGTATAAGGACCATACAATTTAGCCTGAAGAGGATTCTGAGGTATGGGCAAGAGAGCCAGAATTTTTTCACCAGGCTTAAAACTCCTTTCCTGTGTATTTCTGTCGTACCTTACTTTCATTTTTGACTTAGCAGAGTGAAGATTAGTTCTTACTACTTCACAAGCATTTGACTACTTATATTTGAAATATGAGACATAGTCAAGAAGATTAATCTTTGAATCCTTATTTGAAAGAAGTTTCTCTTTCAATAACTTCAATGGTCCACAGACAGTATGTCCAAAAACCAGTTCAAAAAGACTAAAACCCAATGATTCTTGAACTGATTTCCTAACAGCAAACAACAAATGAACACCCTCATCTCATTCCTGTCCTGTATCAAAGCAATATGACCGAATCAAATTCTTCAAAGTTTGATGAAATCTTTCCAAAGCTCCTCAACTTTCAGGGTTATAGGTAAAAGATTTAAACTCTTGGATGCCGAATTCATGCATAAGTTTTGGAAATTCAAGACGTAAAACTGGACAGACTTGGGAAGGCCAACAAGTGTAAAAAACTTTACCAAAGCTTTTACAATGGTTTTAGTTTTAATATTTCTCAAAGGAATTGCCTCTGGAAATCTTGTGGACGCACACATTATGGCCAACATGTATTCGTTGTCTGACTTGGTTTTAGGTAAGGGACCGACATAGACTAAATGGTTCGTCAAATGCATGAATAGGCTGCAGATGAGCCTCGATCTCTTGTGATTGGGTTTTCCTACCATTTGACAACTGTGACAAGAACTACAGTATTTAGAAACATCACTTTTAAGTTTCGGCCAGTAAAAATGATTTAAGATCTTGTGATAAGTCTTATTGACTCCTAAATGACAAGCCAAGGGAGTTTCATGGGCTAAACTAAGAATTTCATGTCAATATGACTTAGGAACGACAATTTGATAGCTCACTGAAACAAACAGGCGACCTCAGGATCGTGTTCTTGTTCGACAATGAATGGTTGTCTTCTGTCACCCTGATTAGAATAGAGAGAACAAATTGTAAAAATAGAATCACTGTGATCAATACCTATTAGCTGATCAATAACATGAAAATAGTGACCTCATCAAAAGTCTGACCAATAAATGTGTCAGTTAAAGGAATAATTTCCTAATCAACATCATTCTCTAGAGCTCTTTGCCATAGCTCTGGTAACTGCACATGCAAGATATAAATCAGGGATTTCAATCTTAATAAGATCAACTCTTTGATCCAAACAAGGCTTGTCAGTTACAAGTGGATTATCAACTACCTTATCTCTAGCCTAGCAATAAATGGATACATTTGATAAGTAAAGAAGTCACTGCCCAAACAGTCACAGGTCCAGAAACAAAGTCTGATGCCAAATTGACACAATGGAGAGGAAAATTTACAAAACCACACTCTAATCCAAGAATAAGTACATTTTCACTAGAAGACTTCTCGTACAAAGGAAAAATACTGGATAATAATAGACTCTGAGAAGCTCCTGTTTTCTTTAATATTATAGTAGGAACAGGTTTGGCAGAATCACCAGCAAGTGATATAGAACCTTTTGACATGAATGGTTCATAAGTCTACAAAATAGAATCAGACTGGGGTTTGTCTGACCTCACAAATGTATTGCCTTCAATACAAGACCATGACCTTGACTTCTTTGAAACGAAAGCGTTTGGAATAGATCTATCTTTATTCTGCTTATTTTTCAACCTGTAGCAATCAGAAATAACATGCCCTTTCTTTTGACAGTAATTGCACATAGGAAGAGATAAGGATTTCTGATGCTTAATTTTCAATTTAAATTTATTCACATCTCGGACGAGCCCCCAATTTCTGTTATGACTCTAGGTCTTATAATAATGTAACAGAATGAATATGTAACCAATAATGTATGTAAGATCAAGAAACGATTTATTTTTCTGCAATTAAAATGAAAATTCAAAAGACACTTACAATTTGTGAATTAAATTCCAAATAATCCTAAACACAAGTCAGAAATTATAGAATGTTCTGAATGAATAGTCTTAAATGTTCTGATGTACCATAGCAATAGTCTTTAATGTACTGATGTACAACAACGATACAATCCAAAATATCGTTGAGAATGTCCATAAATATAAAAAATCATATATATAAATCCAAAGATTAATGAGCACTTAATGTAACTCCAATGAATGTTCAATAAATAATTCCTTTTGAATTATGTCTACAACACAAGCAAAAAACTCTGATAATTAACAGATTCCCAAGGACTGATTTTAAAACAGGAATGATTATAATGCGTTCAACAAGTCCTTATATACTCTTTTCAAATGACCTATTTCATAACAGAACGTGGATCATTTAATGACCTACAATGCAATAGAACATGCGTCGTTCTTGTGAAAAAAACCCCAATCTTGGTCTGAATAATTGTCAACATGACTGGCCTGAATTCAAATATCAGTCAACATCCAACTGACAACTTGGTACATGGACTTAGGTTACGTACACTTCATAGATTCAACATACATACACTACATTACTGGTTCATTTCAAAGAGTTGAGAGAGAGAGAGAGGGTACAGACCAGGGCCATAATCCTCTAACAATCAGAAGAGTACCACCTTTGTTTCCACAAGCCACACAGCAACTATTTCACACAACAACTATTCAGGGCCATCATCAGAAAATTCAAATTGTGACTTTTTGTCCTGTGACTTTCTACTCTGTGCATTTTGCTAGGCCATATATGTTATATAGCTAATAATGTCACCCTAGATAAATAAAGGATACTACTATTAGTTAAAATTAAATACAATGTAAAGTGTTTGCTGTGGTCATTTGAAGTCATATGGCCAAAATGCATGGTGTAAATAACAATTTCAGCCATGAGATTGTATAGGTGAAAACAAACAAACTTGTAGGAGAAATGAGGTGAATGGGATTGTGTGCGAAACGACACGGATTCAGAAAGAATCATATTTGCCACTGGCTCTTTCTTGTGCAAACCAACCAAATGGAACACTTTAACTGCTGCTCTAACTGAGACAATGCTTCAAGTGTATTTGTATAATCATACTCGACAGCCATCTCGTCCTAGTTGGATTTCCCGCTGAATTGGGAATTCCCGGAAGTAAACAAATTTACCCAAGATGCAATAGATAACTCGGAGGACGAAGGAAGAGGACGGATAGTGTATTGACTTCAAATGAAAATAATTTGATTTCGATAAATAAAACGCACTTGTTGTGTATTTGAGACAATTTTATTCATATTTGGATACTATTCGATTTGATGGAATTGTGCTTAAAACTTAAGAAGTCGCTAGAAGTCGGGTAAAATCGGTGGAAAATTAAGGGGCACCACTGCAGACACAGTAGACTGACAGAGATTTGGTACCTTTTTGGACTAAAACTGTGATACAATTGACGCGGTGCACATAAACACATCAGATGTCATGTCCATGTGGTTAGTATCAAGAAGTCAAAAAATCTTTGCTTTGTGATGACCCACTGTGCTTTTGGGTAATATGGCAGCTGGGGTCATTGGGGTACAAGAAATTCGTTTCAATCAAACACATACCTTGAAATATGGGATCTTTCGCACTCTTCCACACTCACAGTGTAGTAACGCTACTATATGTTTTTGCAGAAATTTTGATTTCGTAAGCGAACGTGTATAATTGCTATAATGGATCCCCTGTAAATTGCAAATCCAAAACAGTGTTGCTTCAATGACCGTAGTCACTTTATTCTTTTACATCACCGTAAAACCCTGTGGTTATAAAGGAGTAATTCGCCAAGAAATATAGATTCTGTAACATATCTATAGGTTTCCAATCAGTTACTAGAAACACCGAAATACACTGAAATACACATGTATTTACATGTTCTTGGTGTATATATCGGTGTACACACAGGAATTATGATTTGTTTTTGTTTGAATAGTAATATAAAGCAAAATAAAATATGAGTGGAGCGATTTTGATATGAATTATTTACTTTTTTCCTAGTTATAGTACTCTTCACTCGGTCATACTTTATTGGACAGGTATCATAAACAGATGATCGTTCCGGAACGGAGGTGGTATGATAAACGACTGATAGTTTCGGAACGGAGGTAATCTCCGGAATGGACGGTATAAGTTGGTTTAATTCATATTGTTTTAAGTTATCTTAATTCATGTTCGAATTGACACCTAGACCAGGGTAATTTTCTTGACACAGGAAAAGCTGTGGAATTGTTGTTAAAATCAGACTCGAGCGTAGAATGCATTCCATTTGGTTTGAAAGAAATTGTATACTTCATTGTGAATAATGTGATAAACCTTGAAAAGAGGTCGAATAATGGCAAAAGTTCTTTTTCAGACGACTGTGGTGTATGGGATACATCTGCTGGTGCATCCCCTATATCGTACTATTTGCTGTCTGACAACTGGAATCTGACCATGATTTTTTTTTAAAATGCGAAGTATTCTTTAAAAAGACAAGTCCAGCGAAAAACTGAGTATATACCTTTGGATCCGCAACCTGGCAAATATCAAGTTGTTGTGATCCACAGGTACTATACTCAGTTGAAAAAGGACAATATGTTCAAAAAGAGGGCCACATGGCTAGGGGAGGGGGATCTGGCAAGTAATTTGTCACTGGTTAAATATGTAGAGAAATTTCCTGGTTTAATGCCGCATGGAAACTTGCGACAGACGACAGAATTTTTGCGGACTCCTGACGATTTTTTGGATGACATTACAGAAATGATTGGCAAAATGAAACTGCATTAAATATTGAATAAACTTACTTCAAAATATGGTGAACTGTCAAAACCAACAGGGCTTCAACAAATGATTGACAACAAAAATATCAAAAATCAAAGGACAGAAACTCTGGAAGATATCCATTTACACTAGGAAACTGACTGAAGACATTTCCTTTCCTTTCCTTCTGTTTTAATTTGTAGTTGTGTGACAAGTACATGAAACACAATTCTTTTAATATTAAAATGATGCCTGAAGTATTTGTTTTTAGTAGTATCAGTAATATGAATGAAAATGTGCGAAATATGAAATCGTTAACATTATTAAATTAGATTTTACAGCTAGAGGTATTAGTGTTATTCTTATCTTTGCAATCCATGTCAAGGAGGCTTTGATGAACTGCTTTGCACAAGGATACACAAATAATCACGTCTTCTTGATGTGATTACTACATTTCTCGAATCAGCTATTTCAAGAGATGCTAACATATGATCATGCTGATCAGGAATCTTAAAATTAATTATTCGGAACCTACCATGTATACTAGCACATAATCCAGGTCCAAATGCAAACAACATAGACCCTGATCTGTCGTCGCTTAATGTGCCGGCAGATCAGGGTCTATGTTGTTCTACTGATTAGTCCTTACAAACTGCATAGACCCAGATCTGCTGGCGCATTATGTGATGACAGATCTGGGTCTATGCAGTTTTCAGTTGGTATAGGCTTATACGCGAGTATATACGGTGGGTAGCATGTTGGAATGTTCTTTAAAAGTAACAAACTTCTATACCATAATATTGCATCTTCCAATGAGCCTATATTATTGAAAATAGGTGATCCTCGGAACAAATTTAGTACAAAAGTATGTTTTACTTCTAAATTTCCTCTATGTTTAATAATATTTGGTTTTAATTTTAGTCTTCCAATTTGCAAGATACATCCTTTTCTCCCAATAGCCTTATTGGGATCATAAGGAACCAAAGAAGTCTCTATGATCAGACCAGTTTCTTGATGACATCACTCAGGTCAATCTAGAGTGAATTTTATCACACTCTAGTCCGACTATAGACCCTTTGGTTAGGTGACTGAACTCACTATTCATCTCTGCTGCTATTTTCACCTATTTACAGTCTAACTGAATGGTTTCTTTTATGTACATTCTGTATTTTACACTGAGAAACTATATTCCATATACAAGTCTATGATATTGGTGCTTAAGTGCTTTTCTCTCTACCTGTGCACACGCCATTTGCAAGAGAATGTTAGGCATATATTGACAGATGACGCAGTTACCGTGACTGACCGCAACAATATCGTGACAGAAATTTTTGGGGGAGACGGACTAGTTGACGCTAATGACAGTATTTGCTTTGACGATAAATGTGAAGCTTTCAAAAATCACTGTGCTGGAATTTCCGAAAAATTTCTTAATTACTTTCGGAAAAAAATAAAGACAAATATCAAACTAAAAGTCAATAATCCATTAAGAATCTATCAGATAGACCACATGTGGAAAAATAGTAATTGTGAGTCTATGAACCATGTTCTTAAACAGAGAGTTGACTGGAAGACGAAAACGCTCACAAAATTTGTACAACTGACATATGAATTAGTAACCGGACAATTCAGAAATCAGAGGAGTGCTCTTGTATGCACTGGTGAATTCCGGCTTGCCGACAGTCATAAACAATTTCAGTCAACAAAAACAGACTGGATAAAAATGACAGCAACAACACACAAACTTATTCAAACGCATTAGATGCCACATTGACATAGACACAAAATACATGATTTCTATGGATGGTCAGACAACTATTGTTGCACCAAGGACTAATGGACGAAAACCTGAGCAAAGGAAACGATCAATTAATGTACGAACTGTGACAATTACTGCTAAAAAATCCAAACATGAACCAGAGATTTCGTCATAATGTGTTATATTTTATTGTTTTCGGTTTGGTTTATTTTACCTTGTGTAACATGACTTGAAGTTCGATTTTCAAGAGGAACAGAATCTTAAATCTTGGATTATTTAATTCATCTGCGTGCTCAAATTATTTATTCATTGTAACGCGGAACGAAATCTGATACCTTATGTATGTAATTAAATGTAAATCTTAAATTCTGCCAAAGAATGCATAATAAATATTTGTAAAAAAAAAAATGTTATCATGAGTTGTCTTTGATTGTCATAATATATCCTGGCTTGTTACAATCGCACTCTTAATCTCACTCTTGCATATACTATCTTATATACTTTTGGTACTTTGATATCTTATATACTTTTGGTACTTTTATATCTTACATACTTTTGGTACTTTGATATCTTATATACTTTTGGTACTTTTATATCTTATATACTTTTGGTACTTCAATATCTTATATGCTTTTGGTACTTCAATATCTTATATACTTTTGGTACTTCGATATCTTATATACTTTTGGTACTTCAATATCTTATATACTTTTGGTACTTTGATATCTTATATACTTTTGGTACTTCGATATCTTATATACATTTGGTACTTCAGTATCTTATATACTTTTGGTACTTTGGTATCTTATATACTTTTGGTACTTTGATATCTTATATACTTGTGGTACTTCGATATCTTATATACTTTTGGTACTTCGATATTTTATATTCTTTTGCTACTTTGATATCTTATATACTTTTGGTACTTTGATATCTTATATACTTTTGGTACTTCAATATATTATATACTTTTGGTACTTTGATATCTTATATACTTTTGGTACTTCAATATCTTATATACTTTTGGTACTTCGATATCTTATATACTTTTGGTACTTTTATATCTTATATACTTTTAGTACTTTGATACTTTTCTGTGTATGTATTTCGATTCGATGTTTATCATACCTGTCCAATCAAGTAAGAGTAAATAATTTGTATAAATGTAAATGAAAGTTTATTTTGCTTTTTATTATTATTCAAACAAATACAAACGAAACTAAAGATTAATGTACGAGCTGTGATAAATACTGCTTAAAGATCCAAGCCTGAACACTGAAATAAACTTCACTAGAGATTTCGTCATAAACAGTCTGTGGTGTATATAAATGTGAATCAGACACATGATTGTTTTTGGTTGGATTTATTGGAATAAATAAATTAAACAAATGGTTAACTGCAGACTGTCAACTTATTATTTTTCATACAAGAACTTATTATTTTCGCAAAGTCAACACCTTCCTCAAACAAACAAAAAAAACTTGTTTTGTCCTTGCTCATTAAAATGCTCCTTGTTTGCATCATAGTCTTTTGGGAATCTAACATTCGGTCTAATGAATCCAGCATTCAGCCTCGAAACCAGTTTACTTATTTTTGTTTCTTTGGGCATTAAAGGAATTCTTTGTCAATTCCGAATCCTTTATGAATATTCCCTGTTCACATATTTCCAAGAAGAAGACTTTCTTAACACCCTTACAATCAACTGTCATATCATGAAAAGCAGTATATAAGTACATGTTTTACTATTGCCAAATATTTGGAAACCTTTTCAACCAAAATTAAATGCTATTTATTTGTCAAAAACTATATCATTAAAAGTTTAAATAAATATATAATATAATGTCGGCGAATACTTTTGATACTTTTCACTTTCATTCTGTGTATGTATTACAATGATTAGCTGTTTATCAGATCTGTCGAATCAAGTTCGACCGAGTAACGTCATTACACGAATTGTGCTATAAATAGGAAAAAAGTAAATAATTCGTATCAAAATCACATAAATCATATTTTAATTTGCTTTATATTATTATTCGAACAAAAACAAATCATAATTCCTGTGTGTACACCGATATATACACTGAGAACATGTAAATACATGTGTATTTTGGTGAGTATTTCGGTTTTTCAGTGTATTTCGGTGTTTCTAGTAACCCGTTTCCAATATAATATCTAGCATGCAAGACTGTAAAAAGGATCATAGGTGACACATACACACTTGAGTCACAACTTATAGAAAGCATACATTCGTTATTACAGTGTGATACTGAGTAGAAAGGAGACAGTTTATCACTTCATGTACATGTAAGACTGGAGATTCTGTAAGAATTGCCAGAAATATTTGTTCCCATTTTATGTATAAATAAGGATAAGAGTGGTCAATTTTTTTAGATGTAGCATTGTTGGCCAAAGGAACAGCATGGGTAATGATTTAGTCTGATAAGCATGTACTGGTAAGTTGGTATAGTTTGAGGGTCTGATTTGATAAATTCACAAATCTTTTGCAATTATTGCAGATTTATCTGCAACACATCACTGCACATATCAAACATTTTTAGACACCGTTATTTCTTGCAGTTCTTTGGTTTTAGCTGGATGAAAGGGTGTTTACTGTATAAATTTTGAAATCTATGATAAAGCTGCTTTTAAATTTAAATTTGACATATTCAAATAATTGTAGGACATATTTTACATATGTTGCTGCTAATGTGAGTGAATTTGTTTGATAACCAACATGATGAGTAAGCAATAGTTCACATCCTTTCAGGTCTTTTAATTATTTAGAAAATCCCCCCAAAAATGCTCAGAAAAAGATTTTTTTAACCCCACTAGATATTGTGATTTTTTCCAGTTGTACATGCACATGTATATCTCACAATCTGTAACTTGTATCTCCTAAGAATAATAATAAATAAATAAATAATACAGTTCACTTAATATAATGATAATTTTCCCATAAGGTCCTCGTTAATGAAAGATATACAACATACAATTTAAAACATGACAAATATTGGCATGGAAGAGTCTTAATCTAAACAGTAAATTAGTTCAAGTTTTTCAAAGAAATTCAACTTGTACAGATATTTATACATAATATAAACACATACAATTATAAGTCAACTTAGTTTCATTTCTAATGACATTTATGTTTTGCAAATCATTTCTCTCAGTCTTTAATATTTTTAGCAGTATTTGTATGTGAAGGAAGTGATTTGTTAAGTTAAAATTGAACAGACTTGTTACATTACTTGTCCATAAAGTAACGATATACAAAAGGAATATATTTTTTTGGCTCACAACCGAGAGGTTCCTTGGATAGGTTCAGGGGCTAGACATGAAAAAAAGTACACGGTATAAAATTGACCGTCGTCAAATTTCATGTAAAAGAAAGTCAGCAACTACACAGAAAATTTTGAAATATGATGTTTCTAAAAGATACCAGGACTAAGAAAACCTGTTAACACCTGAAGTAAATGAGAAATGACAAAAATATCGTATAAAAAAAAGATCAGGAAAAATATAGAACTTGAAGAAACCTGGCCAAATATCTGATTGTGTTAAGAAAAAATGACCATGTTCAAGCTAATCAGGAGAATAAAGGCAGCATGCAAATATGGAAATACGTCAATGAACTCAACTTGAAAGGGAAATGTTTATTAGCAGCTGAAGTTAAATATAACGATATGACCTTTTCATCACCAGAGCAAGCATTTTCAATATATATTTCACCAATATAGGAAATAAAACTGGTGTATCATATACAAATCGTAATATCATGGCTTGAAATTAGGATTTTATCTTTCCCTTTTATCACCATAATGACATTTTTACTGATCCTGCCAAAATTTCAGTGTGCACACTTTTGTTTTTCTCTGAAAACTAAGTTGAGAAAGTGGACAACATCACATCATGTTCTGGGCAAATTTTGGCATTCATATTCACTTTCCTATGACTTCTGGTACTTTCTCACTCTCTTCACTAGATCATATTTATGATCACATTCTTGTCATCATCAGGTTTTTGACATTTCTTTGGCAGCTGCACACCATGCAAAACTTCCACATCCATCCCATTGTCACCTCACAATGTAGTATATCAGTAATGATGTAAACATAAAAACCTGTTATTCTTTATAATTCTGCATTATTCCTTGAGTCAGCCAATGCAGTCTTTTCCAGTTGGCCAAGTTTTTACACTAACCAGTTACCTAAATTATTGTATATCAAAATTGGTGTATTGGTCTCAGATACCAGGCTAGTTCATTGTGCATGCTGACTGTTTTGATGATCAGTACTCTTATTTACTTGATGTGTGGAAGAACACATGGTCATTTCCACTACTGGCATTAATAGTACCTTGTCAAGTCCAGGGTCTTGGCAGGTACTCAGTTAACACATTAAACAGATCAAGTAAACATAACAAGGACATGTCATTACATATGTTATTAGATACATGTGACACAAGTTCACTCATTAACTTCTGACAGTGACAGGCTGAAATTTGTTCTTATCCAATGGATTTGTGAGGGCTGGGGTTTTAGTGACTCATTAGCAAATTTACTGATCATGCATTAGCATTAAATCAGAGCCCTGCAATATGCTAAATCTTCAGAAGTTGGAAAAATGTAAATAATGAGTACATGAAATCATGATCTTCTCTGTGCAAGAAGCTGCTGAGAAAGAAATTATATATGACCTTACACTTCTCATATCCAAATCAACAAGATTGGGTGGAATTGGACCCAAAATGTTGAAACTTTCAGCCCACAAATTGTCAAAACCAATACAGTTGTTTCTTTATTTTTCTTTCTTGTTGTTGTAGCAAGAGAATGCCCTATCTCTAAGAGTGCTATGAAAGATGACCCAGGAAATTAGTTACCTATTTCCATATGTCCAGCATTGTCTAAAATATTTGAAAAGCATTTTGCCAAGCAATGTTATAAGTATCTGTCAGAGCATAATCTTCTACTTGAGGATCAGTAAGGCTTTAGGACATGTATAATGGAAATGTAGTATGAATACTCTTCATTGATTTTAAAAAAGCCTTTGTCTTGGCAAATTACCAAAAACTTCTGTCTATAGGTCTAAGTGTTTTCCTTTCAAGCAGTAAATTGGTTTGAATCTTGCCTAAGTAATAGGTACCACCAAGTTTTCATTGGGAACATTAATTCAGAGTCTTTACCCATTACTTCAGGTGTATTATTAGTTTTAATTTTAAGGCGTTTATTATTTCTCTTACTTATAAATGTTTTGCCTTTATAGGCAACCCATGCTCTATCAGATCTTTTTGCAGATGACAATACTCTACACAACTCCAATCAAAATCTTTGTCATATCCAGATGAAATTGACCAATGACCTTAACAGTGCAATTGATTGGTGCCACTCAAATAGAATGATAATAATTAAAGAAAATAAACTAGATGTATGTTGATGGGTTCTAGACAGCGATTTGCTAGATTTCAAGATACAGAGCTTAAGCTTTTTTTTATAAACAATACCCAGAAAATGAACAATCCCAAAAAACTGCTGGGTGTATATATTGATAATAAAATGAAATGGAAGACACGTGTTGATTATTTGTGCAAATACATAGTTGCCAAAATATCACTGCTAAGCTGCATTAAAAAAAAAACATGATACAAGAGCGATGTATTTCAATGCATGCATTTTACCTACTGTGACTATTCTGCAACCGTTTGGACAAACTGTTTTAAACCACAGCTAAATAGTCTTAAAGTTACACCAACAGGCTGCACATACCGCTAATCATTTTAGATTCACCTTGGGATATTTCCTCAGAATATTTATTTTTTAAGTTACATTGGATGACTGTTTAAGGGTTCTTCTTGCTTACAAATGCATTCATAAAATGATACCTGACTAGTCAAAATTCTTTTCAAAGTGTATAAAAACACTCCAAATAATAACCAATGTCAAAACCGTGCACAGAATTATTCAAAAATAATTTTAAGTACTTGGGGTACCATAGCCTGGAACTTTTTACCATTATCTATCAAGGCTGCACACAGTTGGCAAGAATTTAAATCAAAATACAGACATGCCATAAATGGATAATTATTGTTTGATTTTGTCTTTTTCTATTCTTTCTGACTACCTGTTCTTTGACTTGTACATTTGTATAAATTGGTATTTTCATGATGGTGTTGGTTAAATAATGTTAGGACTGTTCGAGTAAAACATACTTGAGACCCAGGGAAGGCACTTTTATTGTGGAGTAGTCACCCATAGATGAAATTTAGAATTTTGTATCATTTTCACATGAACTCTTTGAGTAATCAGAGTACCATTGGATGTATTTTTAAAAAGCGCCTTCCCTGGGTACCATGTTTGTTTAAATGGAACAGCCCTGGATACCATGTTTGTTTAAATGGAACAGCCCTGGGTACCATGTTTGTTTAAATGGAACAGCCCTGGATACCATGTTTGTTTAAATGGAACAGCCCTGGGAACCATGTTTGTTTAAATGGAACAGCCCTGGATACCATGTTTGTTTAAATGGAACAGCCCTGGATACCATGTTTGTTTAAATGGAACAGCCCTGGATACCATGTTTTTTTAAATGGAACAGCCCTGGATACCATGTTTGTTTAAATGGAACAGCCCTGGATACCATGTTTGTTTAAATGGAACAGCCCTTACCCTAAATGTTTATACATATATCTTTTAGTTTGTTAGATGGCCTCAAGGGAGACTAGTTTTATCTAATTGTGTTACTCTCTTTGAATGAAGAATTATTTTAGTAGTAGTAGTCATAATATTAAATTGTTATTATTATTATTATTATAATTAATATAGTGTTATGCATGCATTGTCATTTGATTCAAATGGGCATCGATACTAGGTCATGTTTAAATTAAAGCTTTCATATTTTTGAAAGTGAAAAACAGGACTCAGAAATACAGTTACTAAATGATAACTCATCCTAACATGAAATGCAGTGCTTTATCTGATAGGCTACTAATCATTATTGTACTGGGAAGTCAAAAGGTCACCAAGACAAACTTTTATCAGTGCCTTTAAGATATCTGTTATGACAGAGATTTTGATTTTAATCAGATTGGCATGCATTGTGCATGGAAGTTCATCGTGTTGACCTATATTATATTTTATTTACTGTGTGCTGAAATTATAATCTGAATGACAGTTGTTAAGACCACATTATGTGGGCAGCGAGACATAGCAGTTACTATTTCATCTGCAGTGGCAATGGCAGCATCATCGCCATCATCATCATCATCATCATCAATGTTTTGGTTAAAGTTTTTCATTGACATATATTTCCCATACTGCTTCATAGATTCTCATCATGTTTGGTATGAATCATTATGAAATTACAACAATTCAGTCTGTGACATGCTGTCTTCCCCTATGACCTTAGGGTCAAGGTCACAGTCATAGAAAATTGCCATTAAGGTTTTTTGTTTAAGTTTTTTCATTTGCTTATATTTCCTCAATCCATGATGGATTTTTTCATACTTGGGATGAATCATTATCAAGATAAAACAATCAATTTTGTAACACATGCTCTTGGCCGTTTGTGCTTGGTGTTAAGGTCACAGTCTGAGGATCCATTCTAGGCAGCGATTCAGGTGAATTATTTGCCCCAGTGCCTGTCATTATGCTGAGATACACAGAAAAAAAAATCGAGTTGAACGTTTATTTTTTATAAAGTCGATGTCTCCAACCCACCCCCTTTTTTCAGGCTGTTGAATGCTTTCATTATTCTGTATTACAATATCACCTTCTCTGTCTTTTTACTTTTCATTGAGCGATGTGAAACATTTAAAACATAGAATTTCGTGCTTTTTGATAAATTTGTATGTTGATTACTGGTAAATGATTATTTATGCCAGCAATTATGTTTCGATCTGTGAGATTCCTGGTGAAAATTCACACATGAAGCTTTAAGAAGTGAGTGAAATTCCATGCATTTATAGCCCTATCATGAGCAAATTATCACTTTATGGGGGTTTATAGACCAGTTACTAGTAAGGTAAATAATAGTATTTTGTATTAAACCAAAAATATATGAAGAAAGGACTTGTACCACATTATCTCACCCATTTTTAATTGTAACCTTCTTTTGCAATAACGAAGTTCTGGAACAATTTTGCTGAATCAAACCAAGAAAATGTTTAATATTTTTTTTTTATTTGACTTGGAAGTAAAATGCCCATTTTAGGTGACTGTTGTCAACATTGTAACTTTTGACCACTCTGCACCCACTTCTGTTTTCCCACCACTTCACCCTATTCTGGTAGGAGGGAGAAGTCACTTCTCAAATAATTTTTGTCCAGGATGAACCAGGGAGTCATAGAAAATTTGCATTTAGGCTTTGGTTAAAGTTTTTGCATATGGTTATATTTCCTAAAGGCCTAGATGGATTTGTTCATACAATGGATGAATTATTATGAAACTAATTCATTCTACGACATGCTTGCTCTACCTTGGGATCAGTTTTACACATTTTACAGGACTGCTTTGATCATAGGCATGACATGCAGGCGCTGGCTTTGACAATAGGATATAGTCAAGGTATCAACATTTTCTTGGTTATAATAAACATATAGAACTCCTGGTTTTATTGAACAGGACTAGTGTTCAATCCAATTGCCTCAATTGATTCAATTTTAAAACTACTTTCCACTCGGGCAAGTGGATGGTGAAATTCACTTGTCCAGAAGTGGTTGTCACTTGTCCCAAGAAACTGTCAATGCCAGTAATTTTTGTTGAACCCACTTTGGCAGAAGTTAACACTTGTCCAAAGAAATCCTCATTGCCATTAATTTTTGTCAAGTCCACCTTAGAAATTATCACTTGTAAGAAGAAACTGTCAATGCCAGTAATTTTTGTTGAGCCCACCTTGGCAGAAGTTATAATTTGTCTAAAGAAACTTTCAGTGCCAGTAATTATTACTTGTCCAAGAAACTGTCAATGCCAGTAATTTTTGTCAAGCCCAACTTGACAGAGGTTATCACTTGTCCAAACTAGACTGTCAGTGCCAGTAATTTTTGTTGAGCCCACCTTGGAAGTTATCAATCGTCCAAAGTAACTGTCGGTTCCAGTAACTTGTGTTGAATTTCTCCTCTGTGGAACATAGCAATTATTTTGGCTTCAGAGTGCATGTCCATCCATACATCTTTCCACGCCATAGATTATCCCTAGTGTTCAGTTTTTAATATAGATGTTTTCTAGCTAAATAAAATGCACACTTGATTTTAAAAAAAGTGTGTGGGATGCCTCTTGTTTTAAATATACAACTCAATATACGGTAATACCTATGTTAAAGTGCTTTGCAAAAAGTTGGTGTGTTTTGTATTTGTATAGTTCCCTTATGTGACATTTAGAAATTGTGAAAATTGAGTAAATGACTATATGTCTCATTTCTTTCGTCCACTTCATTTGCCCATTTGGTCAGTTGAGATATAAAATATGTAATTTGTCAGAATTGAAGATTAAGTGATCACAGGCAATAGGTCAAGTGTTGATGTCAAGCCCTGAGCTGATCCATATGTTTGTGTTATTGGTATGCATCATTGAATACAATTGCAATGACTGAGAAATATTTTCTCTTGTGTCTAAAATAAACATTACAATTTTGCTTTTATGAAAAATATGATACAGTAAATTATTGACAGTGAAATTTGAATGAATGAGATAATTATATTTTCCACATACTAGTTATAGTGTCCATGATATAAGCCTCGGTTATACTGAGTGTGCATGTTCATGCAAGGTGTGGGGTAAAGTATTTCCCATTTTCAGTCTCCCAAATTGGGCCTAATGTCTAACCCAGGTTTTGTTTTGAACTGTCAACTTAACTTATTGTTGGCAATTTCCTACATTGTTAACATGCTAAAGTTAGGTCAATCTTATTTATGTCAATGCTTTTGATCTATGAGAGGCTGAGGAAATAGGATGAAATTTGATGCTATTGTAGTGTGTTGATAGCATCAGGGAAATGTTTGCGGAAATTTACAGATAAATCAATAGTTTCATATGAGAAACTGTCATTCAGGAACATTTGTTTTGTATATACATGTACAGTACTGGATGACATTCAAGTGTAGCTGCTTAAAGCAGGAGGCCAAAGAGGACCGCAGGAGATCAATAGAATATGCAGTGAAATAATTGAAACAGGCATATGGCCCAAAGATTGGTGCAAGTCCATCCTGATAATGCTTCCTAAGAAAGGTAACCTGAAGGACTGTGCAAACTACAGGTCAATGGTCCTCATTCCTCACAAGTACAAGGTCATGCTGAATGTGATACAGGACAGACTTGGAGGAGCAATTGAAACACATTTGAGTGAAGAGCAAGGTGGATTCAGGAAAGATGTAAACATTGTCCAACAGATATGGACATAGAGGCTAATAACAGACAATATACTGCATAAGGGCCAGAAGTTATACAATTGCTTTGTAGACTTCAAGAAAGCCTTTGACTAGGTATGGCACAACAGCCTGTGGGCGATACTGGAATGTATGGGAGCACCAACCAAGCTGATAAGAACAATAAAAAGCCTATACCAGCAATCAGAGATGGCAATATGCTTTGGAAGAGAGATAGGAGAATGGATTAGGTCCACAATGTGCATCAGGCAAGGAGACCCAACATCACTGATACTCCTCATAAACGTTCCGGAAAAAATAATGGAAAGCGGTGGAATCAAAGTACATAGAAGAAGAATTAAAGACCTCTGATTTGCCGACAACATAGACTTACTAGCAACAAACAAGGAAAGCTTACAGGAGCAACTGACAGAAGTGCACAATAGCAGGAAAGACTGTGGACTATACATCAACAAACAGGGTTCTCAATAGTCGCACACCCTCTGGTTTTGATGCTAGAAATTTAAATATGACCCATTTCTGATGCATGGAAATTCCAACCTGTGTATTTTTATGATGCACATTGATTTGGGCCCAAGTATTGGTATTTAGAAGCTGCTTGAACGTCCTCTTAGATTTGTTTTGGGGCTGTTTTTATTTCTTTAAGTAGAAGAGTACGTCCTTGTTGGACTGTTTTTCTTATATTTAGACAAAAAGATATCATGTAATAACTGAATAATATACCCGTCACATACCCTGTACATTGAATAGAGTAGCCTAATGATATAAAATAGCTCATCTCCCGGGGTGTAAAACAAGCGGATTCCCGTCAGCTTTCTTTGCTGAATGTGAACTGTTGAGCATGCCCAAGTGCATCTAGTGAGCTGAGGTGTTTTGTTCATATTGAAAGTAAAACTATACCCGGTATAGGAAGCGGTGTAGGTAGATACAAGTTCTTATTTATTGGTAGAACATATATAAAGAAATAGACAAACAGTTTTATTTCCCTTTAAATATATATAATTGATTCAATATTATGAATTTGTCAATGAAGATTATAAATAATCTTATAATTAGAACTTTTCAGATATGTCTGACAGTATCCAAACAGTGAATCAAATGTTTCCTTTACATAGACATTCCATTTCAGAATTAATGTTAAATTATGCCCCTTTGTACAATTATTGTACAAAGTTTTTTAAGATTGTACAGTTTTATAATATCAGAATTCAGAATTAGAAATAATATTAAGAAATTATTTTTTATTAATTTGATAAGTAAATAGTTCAAAAGAGGGACCATAGAGAGGAATGTACATTTTTAAATTGCACAATATGTTTGTATTGATAATTTTGACAGTTTTCTACAAATAATAAATAAAATTCTAAAAGTTTAGTTCCATTGTTGTGGGTTAAGCATTTTACATTATATATACAGCAGTGGGGAAACCAGCAGGATTGTATAGGTTGCCATTGAGAAGTAGAAAACCAAAAACCTTGTAGGCAAAACAGTTTAAAACTGGCTGAGCCCAAACAAACCAGGAAGATTCTAAAATCAATTGGCAACAAAGAGTGAAAAACAATACCATAAGGAAAGACCTAAACAGACTCGAGAAGATCAGCGGAAAAAAATTCAAAGATTGGGAAGTTGGGACTATTCGGGCATATCTGCAGAATGAAGGGCAACAGAATAGTGAAATTAGCAATGCTAGAAATAATGGAAAGAAAGCTCAGACAGAGAAAACCAGCAAGAAGATGGCTACATAACATAAAAGAGTGGTGCAAAATGAGCATTCACAAAGCAGTAAGGATGGCATAGGAGAGAAATGGGTTTTGGAATCCATCAAGAGAGCATGAAGAAGGCTCACCATTGGCCTCAATGGTCCCTTGGATGACTATAGAGGGTGATTGATTGATTGATTGATTGATTGATTGATTTACAATATGTACAAAAGAAGCCATAATTACTTATCATTTTGGATTTGACATGCTAGGAATTTCATATATTCTTGCCAGTGATCTGTACATGCTCACTTTCACTAGGTTTCCATTTCCCAGGAAAATAGGTATTTGAGACCAATTTTATTTGTAAATTATTTTGTTTTGTGCTGGTTTTGATCTGCAGGCTATTCCAGTGCTCTGTTACTAGTAAACCCTGTATTTTCAACAGATGTTGTTTTCTCTGAGACTGTGAGTTCACAAATTGGGAAACATTGTACATGTATTGTGTAGTTTCTGAAGTTAGAAAAATGGCATTCCCCAACCCCAACCCCAGGTCTATTATTATTTATTGTGTATACTAACGATATAGGCAACAACCTATAGATTGCAATAAGACTCTTTCATCAAATGATACTTACAAAATTCAATATGTACTGAACACAGATTTACAAATGATAGATGATTTTGTCAAGGCAGTGGTTAGTTGACTTCAATCCAACCAAAACTGAGATAATGTTATTCTCATGTTGGCTAGAGCTGGTTTTTCCGGAACTAAAATTCAGAAACAAAATCCACATCAATTGTTGAGTTACATAACATCTTGGCGTAACTTTCAGTAGTCTAGGCAACTGGACCAAACATATTGATAACATATTTCTGTAGACCTCAAAAATGATAACTGCTTTGAAAATACTTCATTATAAATTTAGCCGAAAGACATTAGAGAGGATATATTTTACATACATCCGCCCCGTACTAGAATATACTGATGTTGTATGAAATGGATGTACGGCTGAAGACTCTCTTAAATTAGAAAAACTACAATTAGAAGCCGGGAGAATTGTGACTGGTCATACTATAAGTGTATCGTGTCGTAAGATTTATGAAGAAACTAGTTAGCCTACCTTAGCAGACAGACGAAAGTTTCATAAACTGTGTTACTTTCATAAAATTGTATACGGTGTCTCTTCTTATCTTGCTGACCTTCTACCACCACTGGTTGATGAGACAAAAAGGTATAATCTTAGAAATAGGAATAATTTTAAACGAATTATTGCCTGACTCGAAATAAGTAGAAATTCATTTCTACACTCTTCTATTCATGTTTGGAATTCACTCCCAGATTCAATAAAAGGTGAAAGTAACCATTCTATCTTCAGAAGTAAAATAGAGGCTAAGACAACACAAGTGCCTGCCCATATTTTTGGTTGTAACAGGAAATTATCTATTCTGCATACTAGAATTAGAAATAACTGTAGTGATTTACATAATGATTTATATTGTAATCATTTAAGAGATAATCCATTGTGTGCTTGTGATAATGATATAGAAAATGCATACCATTATATATTTACTTGCAAATACTATATTGAACAGGGTAGCGAATATAAATTTTTTGTATATGGATCATCTGATTATACAATGAACATTAATCACTTATTTCACTTGGTCCAAATATATATTAAAGACACAAAATGCTTTACATAATTAAGGAATATTCAAAATTTGATTTTTCTACTCAATTAATTACTGCCTACTTTAATTAAGAAAGACATGATGTTCTTAATTTTTAGACACTTAAATCATATTGGTGTATGTACTCTTGTCCAATTTCTGCTACAATCTCTCTCTCTCTCTCTGTCTCTCTCTGTCTGCCTGTCTGTCTCTCTCTCTCATACATATTTTCCCTGAATATGTATACATATAATTGAATGAATTCATATTAATTTAGTGCCGCTCTCCATGTAAATTTTTTATTGATTGTACTGTAAGTTGCAAGAACTTGTAGCCCGGCCCCATTTGTTAACATTTATGGCAATAAAATACAATTAAACTAATGATCATATCATTTTAATGAAACTTAGAAGATGATTTCAAAGAGTGAAACATATTTACAGTGTATCTCCCAAAAATCTTATTGTGACCTATAATTTTACAGTGTAACTCCCCAAAAGGTTATTGTGGCCTATAATTTTATAGTGTATCCCCCAGATAGGTTATTGTGACCTATAATTTTTGTGGTTTTGGTTCATGCTTATGTCTGGTATCATGTATGTTAGAGCTATAAACCTTAATGAATATGTGCATTTCCAACATATTTACACACTTGATCTCAAAATTAGGGCACTTTCACCAATATTTAATACATTATTGCATGACCTTTTTTCCAGCTAAAGTCTAGTTCAACCCTGTTGCTTAGGAGAATCCTTTAAATTACTTCTTTTCAAAAACTGCTCAACAGAATTTGAATAAATTTCACAGAAAGCATTCAGGTATGAACATCAATCAAATATGGATCAAGGTACAAAGACTAAAGAAATCTTGAAACATTTGCGTTTTTAACATATGCAATCAGCTGTTGATTTCCAATGCTGTATTGGAAGAAATTTCAACAGAAAGCATCCTACTGACCCTAATTTTTTATATATTTTTTTTGAAAGTAAAGCAAGGGAAGTAACCTATGATAACTAATAGTTAGAATCACAGGTTTGGGTTTATGCAGAGTTCTTCCCCTTGCAAAAAAGTTTCAAATTATACAAATTGGTTTTTAAATGTAAGCTGCATAAATTTAAATAGAAGTTATGAAAAAATTTTACACATTAGTTTTTATAATGAATGATTTATAATTTAAACTTTAAAAAACATAAAAGAAGAATATAATAATTCTTTGATAATATAATTATGTTTATAAGACTAGTTTGTAAGTACCATGTGGAACTCCTACAATGGATTACCAGGTTTGATTCCCAGACCAGGCTGGATTGGCTGCTCTTAATCAAGACACTTTACTCTTATTATCCAACAAGAAACTAACGAAACCACCAGGCAAAACACCTTTAAGTGGGTTTAACCCAACGAAACCAGATGCACACCAATATATTTTTTCACAAAGGAACATAGCTGTGTGGGAATTTACGGCTAATGTAATGTAGCCTCTATGCTGAAGAACTAAAGTTTTTCTAATGCACACCAATAAATGTATCCAAGTATCAGAATTTCATTACATATTTGATTATGGAACAAAAAGATTTTGATTTTAGAACATATTTCTTCATGTCCAAGTTTATAAATTTATTTGTAGATAATTATTAAAAAAACTTGAACACGTTTGTAATTCATGAATATTTGAAGCAAGTTTGAAAAGTCTGGTTAAACAGTGTTTGACAGTTGTACTCGCAGGTTATTTTAAATGTTTATTTTGTATTTTTTTATATTTTAATAAAACAAAATGTAATAACCAACTACTGAAATACTTCCAAATATAATTACTATGAGCAGAGAGAGAAACCAATGACTTAACAAAAAATCCTAAGAAATTTGTTAGTCGATCCAGATCACATAGTGGGATTCGAACCTCTAACCATCTGGTCACGTGTCAAGCGCCTTAAGCACGGAGCCATCATAGCTCTTTTTGGTGTTTTTCCATGTTACATGTATAACATCAAGGGATTATGGACATACCGAGGAATTTATGCTGATTAACTCCCCTTGTAATGCCATGTTAGTGTATATACTTTAATGGTGGGACTATTGATGGTTATGAATTAGGGCCAAGCCCCCAGGGGCTAGGAGAAATCCAGGGGACAATTCTGTTGTATAAATGAATTGTCGTTTTTATGACGAGAAAGTGATTCTGTATATGTGGTCTAGAAAAGAAGATGAATCACACCAACAAAAGTTAATAGATAATGTAGCAGCCATGTGCTCCAAGCTGACGACTGTCAACTACCCTAGTGAGCTGTTCTTGAGCCTCTTGTTTGAAAAAAAATACTCCACAAATTAAAAGTGATAACTACAGATCTTGACAACTGGAAGTTAAAGTTTTTTTGAGCAGTTAAATGAATTTCAATTTCAGTTAGAAGTATGATTTGTTGCAGATGACAAAAATGGAAATTCAAGTACACCTTGAGCATTTTTGCAAGACATCATGGGTAATTTTCTCCAAGGCATTGTGGTAAAACTGGTACCACATTACATTTTATCTAGTTTGCTATTTATATTACCAATCATAAACCTAATACTTGCAGAAAATTACCCAGAATTACTTGTAAAGATGGCAATGATTTGTTCTGGAATTTCCATGACATGTCCTGTCATCTGCTACAAATATTACTTATGAGTGAAATCAAATTCATCTACCCGTTTAAAATAAATGAGCTCTCATGTTGTCAAGGTTTGGAATTATCAAATTTAATTTGAAGTATTTTTTTCAGAAAATTGGAGGAATATACTTACTGAACCTTGTTGAACTATAATTTTAGCATTGTCTCAGGTGGGTGTTATTATTTTCTGTTGAGTAATTTCTGACTTAAAAAAAATTAATTACATCAAGATTTTACAAGATTGGTATTTGTAGAGTATACATGTATTTTTAGCAATTTTGAGCTGTCATCCATCAAGTCTTTTACTGGTTTGGCGAGGTGTGTATTAATAAGATATTTCTGTATGTTTTGCATGATGATACATTAAAACTTCCCTAATCAGCCCCTTGGTAACCTGACTTTCCCTGTAGACTAGCCCCATGGTAACCCAGCTCCCCCTACAGACTGGCCACAGCCCCTCGGTAACCTGGCTTTCTCAGCAGACTGGCCGCTCAGTAACCCAGCTTTCCCTGCAGACTGGCCACCATATTTTGGTCCCAGTAAATGGTGGAAGCTTGACATAGTGATCATGTTGCTGTCCATGTGTATTGTCCATCTGTCCTTTCGTCAATTTTAAAAGTTTTATACTTTCTAGCTAAATAAAAGACAGGTTTAAAAATGGTGAGTCTATTGTTATAACAATCATATCTTCTTGTACTGGCTACTTCTATAAAACTACCAAACTGTTGGGTTCCAACAGTGTGTGGTTCAAGGAAGGCTTACTATAATATTGTTCGTACATGTTAATTACAGTTATTAAAAGAACACTTGGATTTTCAAGTACTTAAAACCTATCTTACTAAAGATTAGATATTACATGTACCAAGAAAATCTATTCATATGCACATGTTATCATTTTGGATTTTGTAATTTACTATTACGTAATGCTAACCCTTATTTCATGCATTAAATGTGGATGCATTAAATGTGGATGTTATGTTTGTAGATCTTCAGATACCCAGCACTGTAGATAATAAATATAGAGAAACAGAGTTTATTAACCCTTGGTATTCAAGGAGAGTTAGTAGTCAGTGTAATGTTGTTTTGATAAGTGTGCTTGTCATTTTTTATACATATTTATGTCGTAAAGAACTTGTGTTGCATTACTTACAAACCTGTTGTAAAACTTTTGTGATTTTATAATTTCAGGCACTCATTTTGGATTTTTGTGGTAACCTGATTTCGTTTGTGGCAAAAGTAAAATGGGGTAACACTGCGAAACATATTTGGGTCGGCCAGCTAATAATGTTAGCAGTGGCCAGGATCTTTGAAAATCAAAGGACTGAACTATTTGCATGAGTTTGAAAAGCATTAAATCAGTTGTCAGAAAATGGATGTTGTAAAGTGATGATTTTCTTCTCGGTAATATTTTCAGTGTTGAATGAGCAACAGTCAAAATTAATGTATCATTTTGTTTATTGTTGTCACTGAAACTTAATCTTTTAAACTGCAACTCAAGATATGCATAATAATTCATCATTGTCATGGAAAGTGAGCATATTAAGTTAAATATGGCACCTTATCCAAGTATGTTCTGTGATAGTCATGGCTGAAAAAGGTGAACCAAGGTCAAACTCAAGGTCAAGTCAAGGGTCAGCTGCGGATGATCTTTCCTTACCATCACCACGATATTGTGATGATGAAGCCTTTTTGCTGCCAGAAAGATGTAGCAGTGAGTCAGATTTGATACCAGGGCAAAATCTAGACAATCTCTCCTCATTGAACGTGGAAGAGAGGGAGTTTACTCTTGGAAAAGGCGTGAAAATCAAAGTATTCTGGGACATTAAGGATGAAGTTGGTGCGAGTGACTGGATTGGACTTTTTCCGACAGGTAAAATAAAAGTATAGTACAGTCTCTCAATTTTAAGTTACATAAAAGGTTTTCTATCACCTTACAAAATTTTCCATGTAAACATTTGATATGGCTTAATTTCCTCGCTTGTTAATGTTGCAGTTACTGCATGTAACAGTTACTTCATTGGCTTACCATCGTAACTGACAGGATCCCCATGGCTCACACTACAGTCTAGTTTTTAAGTCTACAATCTGGTGTTCATTTATGGTTTGTCTACATACACATGTGTTAGCAAAGAAGTAGTATTTATGTAATGAAATGTAGATAATACTTTGTCAAAGGCTTATACGAGTTTTTAGCAATGTCTGGGTTTTTTTTTTCTTTTTCAGACTAATAACAATATGAAATTTTCCCAACAAGAAATGAAATTATATGACCATCCCACAGTAATGTCTATTGATTTTGTGTCCAACTTTATCTTTTTTTTCTTCACAAAATGAGTCCCAGTAGATATTGTTATATCCCCTTTTGGAAAGGCAAGTTGTATACAAGTAACCCTGTTGATTTGTCCATCTGCCTTTCCATAAGCCTTATATTCTGTTTCCAACCACATGTCCTCCCTGTCTGCAATGTAGCTTTTATTTCAGTGTTTGCATTGTGACCAAACTTACTGTTTAATATCAGTAATACCTTACCTGTCACTATTATTAAGCTTTACCTTTCTGCAATGGAAATACCTTGTCCATTCTAGATGCACCAACTCCCTGTTCTAGAGATTTCTTAGAATACGGGCATCAACCCAGTCTGACCCACATCATCGGCCCATGCGCTGTAGCGTGTCCTCATTCTTTTTTGGATGACCATTGAGTCAACACATGGAAAGAAACACAATGAAGAGAAACAATATCTACAAGTCATGGTTTGCTAAGTTCCAGGGCTTGAGATTCATAATTCTTTTTAGTGAAATTATCCTCTATCTTTGTCTATCAGAAAATAATTTGTTTGATAAGTGATCATTTTCAATTCATGCATTTTCGCACAACAAGCCACCTACCCTTTCTACTCCAACATAAGGATGCAGGACATTGCAGTAGGAATAAGTAATAATTATTACGGGTTCTCAACAAATTATCCATAGTTTACACAAGTGTTTATAATTTGACAGGGGTCCTCAATATTATTGTGAGCATCGTTATTAATGCAATAGCTTGGTCACAAAACAAAATCTCCTAATAGTTCCTTTTAGCAGAGATTCCAGATGCCCCAAAAATGTTTCAGTAATGTTTCAACATTGCTATAACTCAAACAATGATGTTCTTGTGTTCATAATTCGTTAGCAGAATAAAACGAATAAACTGACATTTTTGTTTTTCAATACAAATCAGTAGTAAAGAGTAACAACGAGGATGATGCAAACCATGTTGTTATTATATTTCATCTCTTGTTTGTTATCGTACTAAAGTTTCTTGTTTTCAGAATTTTATTCACAGATGTCTCAAACAGTTTGTAAGTGTGGGCATAAGAAAGGCCCATGGGACACTCACTCAACTTGTATATCATGCACAAATTGTGCATGAATAGACAGATGTCCAATTTGTTGTCTGTGGTCAGACAACATTTGGAACCTTGCCAAAAGTAGGCGCACTTATAAGAAGAGGAAGGAAGCACATTCTTCTTCCCCTTCTGGTTCAATTAGATCTCAAATTGTGCAAAACTTAGCTGGAATTGACTGCATCTTCCCAAATAAAAAAGGGAGAGACAGCATCATCCAAGAGAGAATGTTGTTACTACCTGTGAAGAAGTAGAAGATATTTTTCAGAGGATTGTGTGTGCTCCCCCCGAATAAAAAAGGGAAGAGCAGCACCCGTCATAGAGAAGATAGTGATCTTCTAAAAAGAAGGCAGTTTCTGTTGTAAAGGGCAATAAGCTTGCTGGGTCCGAGTGTAAACCCCCTCCGCAACTATAGGAGGGTGGTGGTTGAACTGAGCCCTATTATGAAGACTTCTTGTGCCTCCCATTCAGGGGATGGGCAAGATTGCCAGAGTACCCGAGGTCAGGCGACGAACAGATGCAACCCCAAGAGGATTAGACATCACTCTAGCTCTTCTAGTTCTGAGGAATGTTTCCTCAAATAAAGATTGCCATTGACTGTAAGTGACCGGTCATTGACTGGGCTCCTGACACCAACCACCGGCCACCAGGTTTAATTGACTGGGTACCAGACTTCAGAACATGCAGAATCTAGGTCTAGCATCAGGGATAGGTTTGCCCAATTACCTATTTATCCAACCACAGGGACGGAGCCACTTTTATGCATGCTCCCGGGAAAGGAAGTTGTACCGATGTCCCTTCTTTCCCCATGTTCCCTTTTATTCCTTTTGATATGTGGAACTTCCCCTTTCAAGGGAGAGAACAACCTATACCACCATGGATGTCATCTATGTGGCCCCCTGCATGTATGAGTGATGAGGTCCAATGAAAGGTAAGGTCATCAAGGAGGGAGAGGGTTAGACCCCCTTCCCCACAGAGGCCCAGGAGAGATAAGAAGAATTATTGTTCTTCTGACAAGACACACATTAACTCTTTAACTACAACTGATGTGTATATAATCGCTGTATACATGTGCCTTGCCTCTGCAGTGACTGATAAATCCGCTTGTAAACAAGCACTGCTATCCGCCATAGCGGATATACAGTGAAACTCCTCAAAACTGAACACCCTTGGGACCCAATTTTTTTCCGGTTTTGAGAAGTTTTTGGTTTACTGAGGCTTTTGCAGATGTGAAAAAAATCTCTTTCTGAGCTCTTATGTGACGAGAGAGAGAGAATGTGCTTACAAAAGCATCAGTGTCTTTGTGTGTAAAAGTTCACACATTTAAGAAAGCTGTTATTTTTTTATTTTATTTTTAATATGTGCATTTAATGAAGAATTCTTACCGAAAATTGTATCCTTTCACAGGAATAAATACAGTTGCTCCACATAGAAATACAGTCCTCGTCACAAGAAACATATGAATGAAATACAGTACTTTTATAGCTTTACTATAAGTCCATTGGAATTATGAAGGATACTCCACAATATGTAAATACACTGTATAATTCATAAAGTTCACAGTTCAAGAGCCTGGCTTGAAGAAGGCATGGAGCGTTGTCTGTTGTTTCTTACATCGTTCTTTAACTAATGTAGCTTGCGTTAATGACTCCATTTCTTGTGCTATAGCCAAATAACAGTCATCCTTTGCAATCGCGAAAGTTTTTAATCTCTTTATAAACTCTACAATTTTGGGGTATGTCATATCACTGCCAGGTGGCTCAGAACATACATTGTCATCATCATATTCATCACTTTCATCATTCGCCTGATTGCTTTCATGAAACTGCGAGACAAGTTCACTCTCCCAGTCATCGGAATTATCCTCAACAGGAACATCATTGTAAAAATGTTATAGGCACACAGGGTCAATGTCCAGTCGTAATTCATGAGCCAGTCGAGCCAAGGGAATATCGTCTTCATCATCATCCTCACTGACGTTATCATTGTCCGCATTAATAACCTTTCTCAATTGGCTTACCTATAAGCATTTAGTTATTAATACACTTCAGATTAGCCTATTGTCACCACTAATCTGTGTCGGCGCATGTGTCAAGTGTTGTTTTAACCTCGCATGCCCTTGGGGCAGTTTCCGTGTTTTTGTCTTGTCGATCATACTACTACAGCACCTGTTAACTGTAATTAATCTGTTCCAGCGTGTGTCAGGAATTAAGCAGCTAAAATATATTTCCAAGTTTCAAGTGAGTTTCAGTTTTATGGGGTATTTTTAAGCATAAAATTGAAATTTGGGATCGAAAATTGTTCCGGTGTTCAGAGTTGAGGGGTTTCGGTTTACTGGGCAAAAAATGATGATATTAAAGAGGGAAAATTTCGGGACTAAAAAAAATTTGGTCTTGAGGGGATTCTGGTGTCCTGAGGGTTTGGTTTTGAGGAGTTTCACTGTATCTGCTTGCTGGTTATGTGCCCTAGACCTCAGTGACGGATAGATCTGCTCTGTATGTTCGTGTTACAAATGATCTTATTTGTTAATAATAGGCGGTAAAAGGACATTAAACCAATCATAATTTAGTTAACAAATAATGGTTCTTGCTATGAAAGATGTCATATACTAAATATGGCTACGAAATACAGGGATTTTCTGGAATTTTCTACCATGTGATAGTTAATACTTGCGGTTGTTGACGGTGAAAACAATGGCTTTTGCTAGCGATTCAAAATCGTAATTTTCAGGTTTTTTTAAGGATGGAATTGGTGATATTCATTTAGGAAGTGTTGGTAGTAAGACTGAATTATTGTCTTTGTCCAGTCTGTCAGAAATTGAGGTAGAATCAGATGATGAAGACAGTGCAATGTGGACAAGAGAGCCACGTGCTCTGCAAGTCCCAAGTTCACTGAAAATGTTGGCCCTACTTTTGTTTTGGATGAGGGGAAAAAAAGATATTGATATCTTATTTCAATATTTTCCCCTGGTATTAAATAAAAGAATTGTGACTGAAACTAACAGATATGCAGCAAAATGTATGAAAGAGAAGCTCAGCAATGTTTGCAAGAAAAAAAGGCAGCATGAAGTGTCCATAATGTGCAAGAAGTGTGATGTTCCTCTTTGTTTAAAACATAACTGCTTTTACAAATATCACCAACAGCAATTACGGAACTAGTAGAACATAATGACCAATTGAACATTTGTATTATGTGTCCAAATTTGACATATAACTTTGTATAAACTAATGACAGACAAATTTTAGTGTTGCAAATAGTGTGTTCTGTGTTCAATTCATAGATTTTCTTATCAGTCCTGTGGAAGTCAGTGGGATAAAAGAATCATACAGACAAAAGGTAGTTATAGTTTTTATATATGCATGGTTTTATATATCAATCAGTCAATTACAAGGAAAATAACTAAAATATTTGCCCATATCTCCAAATCAGCTAAAAAGCTATCATTGGGCTTCAGCATCATCAGGCTCTGGTAGTCAGCACCCAAATTGGATGCAGTAGTGAACCCAGCAGCTAGGCAGAGCAGTTAGCCACTACAGCAGCACTAGTAGTTAAAGAGTTAAGGACAGTTCGGTGGCTCCCCATGCTTAGTCACATAAAATCTATGTCCCTACTTCTCCTCTATCTCATCGAAGTTTGGAACAGGATGATGATGATGCTTTGTCGATTATCATAGATTCCCAGGAATGTACTGAAGTTCCAGAGGATAGAGTACACCCTCCCCTCTGAGGGTCTCCAAACCCTTCTCACCAAGCATCACAAGTGGTCGAGGAGGAGACATGGTTATTCGACATTGCCATCAATGAAGTATACCACCTTTCTTTCCCAACATGTGCCCTAAGCTCATTTGTTCAAGTGACACTGAAATTCTTTCTTGCTTCAAAAAACTGTCAACAATGCCCAGACCCGACTTGCTGCTACTTTCTAACTCTCCAATGGTCAGAGAAGCTGCGCAACAGCTGAGCAAAGGTCAAGGAACAGTGAGACAGTATAAAGGGTGGTCAGTCCCCCTTGCTACATAGAGACCCTTAACATCAGCCTCAAGCTATAAGGTTATAAGGTTCATTCATCTGCCTGTCCAGTGACCTTACTACCCCCGACACCACAGCTTCACAAGTGGGCATTTCAGTGAGTTCCTTTGCTTGCCTCTTGGTTTAATCCTTAGAGGCTTTAGAGTCAAAGGTCAGGTTATAAGTGACCATAGCTTCACATGCTGATCTGTTTTCAGCAGCTTCCTTCAGTTTTCTGAAGGAAGACTCATCACCCATTGCCTTGCAATGACTATTCGAGCCTGTAGCTAAGACTTTGAGACATGCGATGGCATTGTCAGCAGAGCTTCTTCACCTTCATTGAGATCTAGCTTTGGATGCTTCAAAGTTTTTGCTAGAACATAGCAAAAATCTTCTGAGGACTGCATCCCTGGATTCTGAGACTTTTTCCATCGGTCTCATTCCCACTATTGCATCTCCAGATTTTGGGGACCAACAACATAGGTCCCTTGCGTCAGTTTCTGGTCCGTCAAAACCGGCCAGTACTCATACACAACCTGATCAAGCCATGGGTCAGCCACAATTGCAACAAAAAGGCACTCAACCACAACAACAAACTAGCCAGCCCCCCTATAAGTCCACTCCACAAACAAAATGGAGACATTGGAGAGGCAAGGGCAAGGTGAAGAAGCCTACTTTTGCATCCCACTTTCCCACACAGGTGATTCGGGGGATGGAGGTTATCTTGTGGGACACCTCACCTCTCCTGCAGTTGATACCTCTTCCTTTAATACAGGAGCTCAATTGGCCCTCTTTTCAGAGGCCTGGTTGAACATAATGGAAGATCGATGGTTCCTTTCTATAGTGAAGGAGGGTTTACATCTATGGTTCACAGAACTCCCTCCTCTTTCATGGACACCCTCCCTCAGAAGGGCACAGTAGAGAGGGTTCAGAATATCCAGTCACCAGCTTTCTACTCCCGAATATTTCTGGTCCCCAAAAAGGGTGGAAAACAGGCTTATTATAGATCTTCCCCCCCGCCCCCCCCAAAAAAAAATTCTGCAAGAGGAAACTTTTAAGATGAAAAATGCAACTTAAGTTCGGAATGCTATCAAACCAGCTGACTGGGCATATTCCATCAATCTTCAGGATGCATACTTCCACATCCCAGTTTTTTCTCCACGCAAAAAATACTTCCTGTTCTCAATCGGACATGAAGTATGTCAATTCTTAGCCGTGCTGTTTGGTGTAGCCTAAGCGCCCCAGGTCTTCACCGGAGTCATGGAAGTAATAGCTGCGCATTTGAGGTACTTGTGGATTCCACTGATCCAGTACTTCAGTGACTGGCTTCTACACAACAACAACAACAAACAGTCCCTATTACATCACATGACCTGCTGTTGGTCCATTGTTACTCAATTAGGACTGATTCCAAACCTAGAGAAATCCAATATCATTCCCTCTCAGGATTTCATGTGCACAGGAATTATTTTCCTTACCTCTCTGGGCCAGGTTCGTGTTCCCCCAGAGATGATACACAAAATCCTGGAACTTTTAAGGATGTTACAGACCAAGACTTCATTGTCAGCTTGTCTGTACCTCTTTTTTCTGTGAATCTTGAATTCTGCGGTGGACCTGGTATCCTTAGGGAGACTTCATTTACGTTCTCTTCAGTTTCTCCTGTTAGCTGTTTGGAAACCCCATGAGGATGCACTGTCAGATCAAATTTCTCTAGGGTCAGCCTTTTAGTGCCATCACAAGTGGTGGTACAATCAAGACAAGTTTCTGAGGGGAGTTCCTCTGCATGCCCCAGAACCCCACTCCTATCTGTACATTGACACATCAGATTCAGGTTGGGCGCTCATTTAGAGCCAGAAGGAGTACTTCTCCATGGCCACTGGGCACAAGAAGAGTCTTCTCCACATCAACAATTTAGAAATGAAAGCCATCTTCTTTGGCCTAAAAGGATGCATAGAGCATGTCAAAGGGCATTGCGTCATGGACTCCTTCCACAACATGTCAGTGGTTGCATACCTCAGACGACAAGGAGGTACTTAAGCTCTTTCACTCTGCATGGAAGTCTGGAACCTTCTATGCTGGGCAGAGTCAGAAGGGATTACACTCAGAGTCCATCATATTCCAGGGAAGAAAAACATTCTTGAAGACAGTCTGTCCCGAACAGGCAAGGTAGTCCTGACAGAATGGTCTCTACATCAAGCAGTTGCATAGTCTCTGTTCATTCTATGGGAGACACCTCTAGTAGACTTGTTTGCAGCAAAACTCAACAACAAGCTCACAATTTTTGTCTCCCCAGTCCCAGACCAAGCAGCCTGGGCAGTGGATGCCTTCAGCCTGAACTGTGATTGATTGTTCACTTACGCATTCCCACCCTTCAGGTTGATTCCACAAGTACCATATATACTCGCTTATGAGTCGACGTTTTTTACTTAGAATTTGACTCATACAGAGTAGGGGTCGTCTTATAAGTGCAACATTAAAAAAATAAAAAAATCTTGGGGTAATGTTGGAAACTATAGATGTTTGCAGTACATAAAAATACTGTCAATTCATATATTTTTACGTTTTCATGCCACTATTCCTATGCAGTAATGCATATATGGTATGCACTGTGTTTATCCGTTTCATGACGGTATTCATTACACAATGCATGTATCTACAGTTATTTGGATTTTATTAATTTGAAAATATTACCGGTAAATTAAATACTACCTACCGCAAAATGAAGTATCCATCAATGTTTACCGTGGGTGTTTACTAGTAAGTATATTGCCTCCATTTTCGTGCAAGTCCGAACAACCTGTATTTGTATTAATATTTGTGTTTTGCTGTATAAAGACTGTGCTTGATGCAATAAAAGTTTTGATTTAATTTGTATTTTCCTTTTCCACAAGTCAGATTTAATTCCCAAGTGATATTTCCCAAGTTATCTGCCAGTGCACGTGGGCCGATAAGCCTTTGGCTTATAAAGGGACTCACTTTGTTTTCAAGTTGACAATCCTTTTGATCGAGCCGCCAATCTATACTTGTTCAGTGCCAAGTAGAGTTCTACAACTTCCTGTGCATATACTTTGACCTTAATCCCTTTGCTTGTAAACACACCACACTCTATGTTTTCCCACATGACAACCCTTTGATCAAGCCGCGAGTTCAGTGCCAAGTAACAGAGGGAGTCTATTTGAACTCCCTGTGATCTTGCCGCACAATTGACATGTGTTCAGTTGCAGCCTTTAATAGATTTCTGACTTTATGATCAAAGTGTTATTCACAGAGCCCAAGCTCAGTCGTTTGCATAAGCACCCGCATATGACAGTAAAGCCGAAAATCGGAGTCGGACGAGATTTACGATGACTAGATGACGACGATTTACAATGACTAGACGACGATGTAGGATTTCAGAACTTTATCAGACAATGAGGATTAATTCTTGGACATTGTACCAGATGACATTGGATAGTGACATTTATAGGATACCGTGAATCACAAAAAAGTGCACTTAACTTTCATTGTTTATTTGCACGACGTGTGGAATTAATATATTACGGGATATTGTGAATAAGATCATTCTGAACTTCTATTTTTATACTGGTATGTGACCTATAATTGAATTCGTGGATTTATCATATAAATAGATTCGGAGTCGGACGATGTTTACGATGACGGGATGACATTGGAGGAATTTATTACTTTTTTTGGTAACTATGATGATGAGGATGAATTCTTGGGCTTTGAACCAGAGGACATTAGACAGTGACATTTATAGGATACCAGTTTTATACCTGTATGTGACCTATAATCCAATTCATGGATTTATCATATAAATGGATTAAAAATGTTAAGCTATATGGATTTCATTACACGAAGATGGACAAAATGTAAGTTGTAAATTTATTTGTACATATTCAGCTCAATAATACAATTGTATTTATTCTACATTGGTTTTTGTTTTTATTTGTTCTATCTATCTATATGTCTATCTATCTATCCAGTTTGGCTCGTTTATTTTTCCTAAGTGCAGCTCTGACTCAGTGATGACATGTCACCCCTTGCAGACGGATTTAATTTGCAAAAAACACCTCGACTTATAGGAGGGTCATAGCTGAATTGACTTTTTGCAGCCATGAAAAGGGGGGGTCAACTTATAATCGAGTATATACGGTACTTCACAAGATCAGGACATCCACAGCATGGATCATCCTGATCGCACCTCTGTGGCCTCAAAGGTCATGGTTCAACAATCTCATCAACCTATTGATAGACAAACCAAGGGTATTACCTCAGTGGGACAATCATCTCTCACAACAACTCTTCTTCACACCAATCCTCAAATTCTCCACCTTCACACTTGGCTCATCTCAAGCGACCTATCCACCAAGCAAAATTTTCGATCAAAAGTTACTGAATGCTAGGACCTAGGCCCAGCGATGTTCTGCATCTAAGGTCTACGATGCAAAGTTGAAAACCTTCTGTGATTGGTGCACTATGAAATGCATTAATCCTAGCTAACTACCTCTTGCTGCAGTAGCAGATTTTCATCTCTTCCACTTTGAGGAGAGATCTTGTTCGACCTCTACAATAGGGCTGACCTTTTGAACACACTTAAATTTTCCCAAGGTCAATCCATTAATTCAGATTCTCACTTAGCAGATCTTATAAAGTACTTCAAGCTACAGAGACCAGTGTCTCAGTCATTTACACCAAGATGGAACCTTTCATGCGTTTTGTGGACAAAAACATCTTATGAACCTTTGAGTGAAGCTTCTTTTGAAAATCTTGCGTTTAAAACCATCTTTCTTCTGGCCATTGCTTCAAGATGGACTTTTTTGCCCAGTTAGGGCACTTAGATTCTATTTAGCGACTCTATTTAGGGTAGGAAAAGGCTTTTTGTCCCCTTAAGGAGCTCAGCTTATATTTCAGCAGCCACTATCTATCGATGGATTTTGCTCACCATCAAGAGACCTTATGCATCTCTCACAAAGAGAGACTTATCATTCATGAGGATAAAAGCCCATGAAGTCAGGGCTATCACTGCTTTCTGGGTATATTTCAATCACTCATCTTTAGATGATATTATGAAGGCTGTGTTTTGGCAATTGAACACAACCTTCTCCTCTTTTTACCTTCAGTCCTTAGCAAAACAGAGCCAAGGTATATTTTCTCTGTGTTCTATAGTCAGCATAAATCAGCAACCCAGACTACCGCTGCATAACAGCAGTTGAATGGCTGGGTTACAAGGTGAGTTATTTTTCTACATTTTTCTCCTTTCCAGTCCATCAGCAACCCTCCTTACTGACAAATTCAGCTTAATAATAGTGACAGGTAAGGTATTACTGACATTAACATGTAGTTTTGGGGTTAGTACAACTAATTTTAATTACGTAATACTTATCTGTCACTATTGTATGCCCGCCTCCCACCCTGCTCTGATGTCCTTCATTATCAAAATGTCCTGAAAAAGAATGAGGACGTGCACAGGCTGATGACGTAGGTCAGACTGGGTCGATGCACATGTTCTAAGAAATCTCTAGAACAGGGAGTTGGTGCATCTAGCACAGACGAGATATTTCCATTGTGGAAAGGCAAAGTTTAATAATAGTGACAGGCAGGTGTTACATAAATAAAATTGGTTTTACTTGCCCAAAAAACTACATTTTCATTGCATCTTCAGTGCTTCAGGCTATGAGCAAAATGATCACTTTGCAACTAAAAATTGGCATTTGAGAGTAAAAAAGGACAACTGGTTGCCATCTGGCAACCTTAAGAATTATAATGTGGCAACTAGGAAATGATATTCGCACTTTCTAATTACAAATGTATGCCGCATTTTGCACTAAAAACAGTTTGCAAATGCAGTTTAATTCACAACATTATCCCTTTTCATTTGTGAGACAACCAGTTAACTAAAAACTTTTGTTGTCATCTTCAATTAATTTATCACTCAATTGATTTCTGTTCTGAATTTCTATGGCAACAAAATTATTAAAAGTCTTATGGTCTAAAATTTGAAATGGCCACTAAAATTTTCAAAAAGTTTGTCCTATGGTCAATAAAGTTTGAAATGTACTTGAAGCACTGATCTTGGGATATAGATTTGTTACACACCTGAGTTTGGTTGCTGTTACTTACTTTCTACAAGGTACCGATGATTGCTTTAAAGCACTGACTTGTGCTACAGCAACATAGATATCTTATGAGTGCCTGCTCTTTAACATTCCTGTTTGTTTATGACTGTAATTCCATCAAACAATATTTCTAATCTCTTAGAGTATTTCAGCACTGTACATAGTAAATGGTATTATTTTTGTAGGTGCAACGGATCCGTCCAAGTTCTGGGACAGTAAGACTCGAGGGATTAATGGTGGACATAAAGGGGAGATAACTTGGGAGTTGGACACAATTGCACACTGCTTCACAGGGGGTATGCATCATGCAAGCTGGATATATTGGTTCCAGAATCAGCTATCTTTTGCGTTTATTACATACATAATTTCAGCTCATCCAAACCAACATCATGTTTCCAAATATTTATAATTTATATGTATATAGTCAAACCCAGTGTGGACCAGTGTAGAATGAGAATTAGAGGATTTTAAGGTTGAAAACACACAAGAAATTCAGACTAAATGAGATAGTCTATCCTGCCCACCACACTTTTTTCATATTCACTAATAGACAAATACTCACCACTCTTATTTTTCCTTTTTTCATATTATTTTTGATTTTAGCGTTTCATAACCTTTAACCTATACACTCTTCATCGTCATCATCATTTCTTTTATTAAATGTTTCATTGATTTTAAAAATATTCTGTGCATACCTATTACAATACAAAATATAATATTTTACCTAGAATGTACTTAGGTTACATATTGTAGGCAGTAAAGTGGATTTGAGCTCTACTGGTCATAGACCAGAAGCACTTATGTGATCACCTGTTGTCCGTTGTCCAGTGTCTTTCATCCGTTAGCACACATTCATTCCAAGGTCTGGTTGGACCTAAATGAAAATAGTGCTGCTCGGATATCCAATATGGCCACCATTGCAGCCATCTTCAAAATCCTGTTATCACTATTTCTTCTGAATGCATTGTCATATCAACATGGGATTTTCACTAAAAAGTTTCATATGATGTCTAGCTGATCCTGAATGAAAATGGTGCTGATCTGACATCCAATATGGCCACCACAGCAGCCATCTTCAAAATCTTGTTATTGCTACTGCTGAATAGAAAGTCATATCAACATGTGATCTTCACAACAAGACTTCTTGTGGTGTCTAGTTGGTCTTAAATAACAATGGTGCTGATGTGATGTCCAATATGGCCACCACAGTGGCCATGTTGAAAATCTTTTTTTCTGCTACTCCTCCTAGATGGAAAGTCATACGGACATTAGGTTTTCACCAGGACACTTCTTATGATGTCTAGTTAGTACTTAATGAAAATGGTGCCATCTTGAAAATCTTGTTATTGCTACTCCTCCTAAATGGAAAGTCATATCGACATGGGTTTTCACCAGAAGGCTAATTATGATATGTGGTTGGTCCTAAATGAAAATGGTGCCCATCTGACATAAAATATAGCCACCATTGGTAGCCATTTTGAACATTTTGTTATCTCTACTCCTTCTGAATGGAAACTCATATCAACATAGGATTTGCACAAGAAGACTTCTTATGATATCTAGTTGGTCCTAAATGAAAATGGTGCCCAGCAGACTTCCAGTATGCCTGTCACAATGAACATATTGAAATCTTGTCACTTAATCTCCTGAATGGATGGCCATATTGGCACGGGGTTTTCATCAAAAGTTTTCTGATGGTGTCTAGTTTATTCTAAATGAAAATGGTTCTGATCTTGCATCTAATATTGCCACCTCAGCAGCTAATTGAAAATCTTATCGCTCAGGAATATCAGATATGGTTTCAACACTCAGCTGTTAAAATGAAGAAATTGTCTTAAATTCCTGGAATTTCTTTTCGACATAAGAGCATCAGTCTCTTCGAGGGACTCTTGTTTCATTACCACATCCCTCCATTGTTTTCTTCCATATCATGCTTTTTGTTTCTTTCAGTGTCTCTATTTTATTACTTTGTTTGTTTCATTCAGATTTTGAATTTTAATATCAGTGATACGTTACCTGTTGCTGTTATGTAGCTTACCATTTCTGGGATGGAAATTACCCTCGTCCACATGATGAGAATTCATCCTCCCATAGGGTGACTCCCAGAAGATTCTGAAGTTGACCTTACAACCCATTGCAAGCCCAGTAGTCTTCATCCTTTTTCCAGACGTCTCCATGTTTAATGGATTCAAATTATGCTCTCTGGAAAAAATAGCTTTTGCTTTGCATCATACAGTGCAAATTGGGCATTTTTAATATGTGTGTCATATTTATGAAGTGTATTTACCCTCCATCCAAGTGTTTACTTGATTGGAATTGGTTCTTGAGAGTTTTTGACATTTTAGGTTATGTTTGTTGTGACTTATTTAAGTTCATTTTCCAGACTTTGGGTAGGTATTTAGTTTCCCTGTCCTTGCCAGATTGGTTTGTGGCCTCCTTCTCCTTAATTTTGTTGAGATACGAATCTCCAAAATTTACGTTCTGTTCTATATCATTTATGCAGAGTTTATCTCACAAAAGGGTGTTTCACACCAGCATTCATATTCATTTGCGTACTCAGTTGAACACACGCCGTTAATTTCTGTATCATCTTTAAATGATAGTATTCCTCTTTAGTCTAATCATATTACCTTGCTGGTTTTCAGCTCTACTGGTCATGGACCAGAACAGCTTATGGGATGGTCTGTTGTCTGTCACCCGTCCATCTGTCATTCGACGATGAAAATGGAGCTGATGTGATGTCCAATATAGCCACCATGGCAGCCATCTTGAAAATGTTGTTATAGCTACTCCTCTTTGATGGATGGTCATATCAACATGTGGTTTTCACCTAAGACTTCTTATGATGTCTAGCTCGTCCTAAATAAAAATTACACCAATCTGACATCCAATATTACCACCATGGTAGCCATCTTAAAAATCTTGTTATCACAACTCTACTTGAACAGAAAGTCATATTGGCATGGGGGTTTTCACCAGAAGACTTCTTATGATGTCCAGTTGGTTTTAAATGAAAATGGTGCCAATCTGATGTCCATTATGGCTGCCACAGCAGCCATCTTGAAAATCTTGTTATTGCTACTCCTGAATGGAAAGTGATATATTGAAAATAATGTTATCTCTACTCCTCTCCAAATGGATGGCTATATCAACATAGGGTTTTCAGCAGTAGACTTCTTGTGATACCTAGTTGGTCCTAAATCAAAAAGGTGCCAGTCGTACATTCAGTATGGCTGCCATGACTCTTACAAATCTTGTTGTCACTACTCCTCCTGAATGGATGATCATTATGACATCGGGTTTTCACCAAAAGACTTCTAATGATGTCTACCTTGTCCTAAATGAAAATGGTGCCAAGCTGCCATCCAATATGTCTACCACAGCAGCTAATTTGAAAATCTTTTTATCGCTGAAGAATATCAGAGATAGTTTCAACACTTGACAGTTAAAAGGAAGAAATGGTCTTATCTTGAATTCCTGGAATTGTTTTTTGCCCAGTAAAGCATCAGCCCCTTTGAGGGACTTTTGTTTCTGTGTTGTTAGTTGCTGAATTACACAGCAGATAACATCTGCCCTTCAGGCATTATTTTGTTGTGTAACTTGGCAAATGACAGTTTACACCATGATAAATGCAGAAAAGCAGGATTAAACTCGCACTTTTAAAAACTTGAATTTGTTGATGCTTATCCTGCAGTAGTGACACAGGGGAGATAACTGTAGTTTGTACATGTTGCATCCATTACATTCATACATCTATGAAAATTCATTCTGGGTGTGACAAATTCAAGAATGTAACTAAACCATCACACATTTCCCTAATGATAGCAAGTTGTTCACGTAGATTATACTAGAATGAATCCAAGTTCTTGAGAGATGTGTTACAAGCAGCATTAAATATGCATTTCTGTCAAACAGAGAAAACCAAGATCTGTTTCAAGTACTACCAGGGTAACAGTGGAGACCTGATAGCAACCAGTCCAGCAATCACCATCCTCCGTCCAACTGCAGCAGAACAGCTGGTAAGTCCATTGCTTCTGTTTTTGTCATTTTTATGCTCATAGTCTGACAAGTTTCAAAATGTGATGGTGGGTTACCAGAAAAAGAACATGGTAGCCCGACATCAATTCAGAGTCATCATTAATTATTCTGTTTTGTGGCATATTTTCATAATTATATTATGAAAATGAAATAATTTTATTAAGAAAAATGTAGAACACGTGATGATACCATGTTGTGGCCCACTGGGCTACCTAGAGTCAACATATAGTAGCCCACACTTAGCATTCTGGTAGCTCTTGGGCTTCGGACACAAGATTTGTTCGACACACGTGCTTCACAACAAAATATGATACAGTCATATTATAGTGTTACCATTGTCCATACAGCACTCCCTTACTATAAGGCCATTCATTATAACACTGTTCTTGTTATAAGGTGAATATGGATGTGGATCACATTTCATTATGTATTAGTGAGAAATTATATGTCTGATGTACTTCATTATAAGGCAGTATTCTCTATGACTTCCATGAAAAGTGTTATAATGAAGGAGTACTGTCCATATGTCCATATGTCCAGTTAAATCTTGTTTTTAGGTCATTGTGATGGGACATTCATGTTACATGAGCACATTTTTGTTTTTAACCAGGGTTTCTGCAGTCATTTAAATTCTGGAAAAGTTTCAGTTTGTACCAGAGTTTTCACAACAGTGGTAGGGACATAGAGTATTTTCCTTGTCTAGCTGTCTGTATGTCATACACAATAGTGGTAGGGACATAGAGTGTTACCCATGTCAAGCAGTCTGTATGTCTGTCACAACAGTGGACATAAAGTGTTACCCTTGTCTGGCTGGCTGTATGTCTATCATAATAGTGGTTGTAAGCATCTGGCTGCAATTCTGTTATCCCAGTACAGCAGCACATGAACATCTCACTGCAATTCTGTTGTCCCAGTACAGCAGCACATGAACATCTCGCTGTGAATTTTTTATTGTACTAGGCATTACTGTTCATGGCACACAAATGAGAAATGCATGTTTCTCTCAATGTTTTGTATAGGGAGACAAAGAGAATTTATGTTAGAAAAGAATTTAGACCCAACTTTGGTTAGCCAAGGGTTGTGGTGTTCTAATGCAATGCGGTAAGAATTAGTGAATGAATAGCACATGGAAACATTATAGAAGAATATTCATGTTGACATAGCAACCATATTTAATGATTTATGAGAGCCTACAAATATGCAACTCACAAGTAAGTGCAGTAAACAGGTGGGTTCCTTGATCTTAGACACAGGTGAATTATTAAAGCTGATAACTAATAGACTGTATTCTTCTCTTTATTATACACATTCTGAGAACTATTTATGTGCACATCTCGCTTTCAAGCTGAGAAAATCAAAGTTAAGAAATTATTTTATTGAGTACATATTTTCAGCTTTGAGGAAATAAAATAAAAACAAGGGTTCTGTGAGATGCTATGTCTCATCTTTTTGTATGTCTGCCATAAGGCAGAGCATATTATATTGTTATCCATCCATCCATCAGTCTGTTAACAATTTTGTTTGGGCACAATAACTCAAGTTGTCCACTATCTACAGTTGCCAGACTTTGCAGATGGATTGCACTTGGGATAAGGAAGAACCTATCAGTTTTTGGAGTTGAAAGGTCAGGGTCACTGTGACTAAAAGAAGACAAATGGTTTCTGCACAATAACATTAATTTCAAATTATAAATACCTGAACCAAACTTTGTGAATAGTTTCACTTGGGGCAAGAAAGAAGCCTGTTAATTTTCATGTAAAAAAAATCAAAGGTCAATGCTACTGTTACTGAAAGAAGAAAAATGGTTTATGCATAATAACGTTAGTTCTACATAACAGACTTGAACCAAACTTTATGGATGGCTTGCACTTAGGGTAAGGAAAAACCCTATCATTTTTTAGAGTGAAAAGGTCAAAGATCAAGGTCACCGTGACTGAAAGAATACAAATGGTTTCTGCACAAACATTTCAGTTATTGACCATATAACTTCACCAAAGTTTGTGGATGACTTACATGTTTGGTCAGAAAGAAATCTAATTATTTTGGAGTCAAGAGGTCATTGTCACTTTGACTGAAAGAAGAAAGCTGTTTTTTGCATACTAACATGAGTACCTTAACCAAGATTTGTGGATGGCTTGCACTTAAGGTATGAAAGAGACCTGTTGATTTGTGAGCCAAAAGTTCAAAGGTTAAGGTCATTGTGGCTCAGACAAAAATGGGTTTTACAGAGTAACTTTGTTTCTGTAGTAAGATCCTTGACCAAACATTGCAGATAGTTTGCATTTCAAGTAATAAAAAACCTATAGATACTGGGGTGTAAAGGTCAGCAGTCAGTCATGGTAAGTCTAATAAGAAAATAATGGTTTCTGCACAATAAGTTTAGTTCAAGACTGCATACCATGATCAAAGGTTGAGGTCATTGAGACCCCTTGGTCAATAATCTCACAAGTCAACTATACCATACTAGTACCTTCATAGAGGACTATTAAACGTAGGGCCAGCATATGCCATTTAAGGTACTTGTGTTCAGCTTTAGCCTAATGTCTTTCTGTTGGTTACTACAAGTGAATTCCTTTTTTCATGCCTAGTAAGTGTATGTATACTTTTAGGGTGGGACTATAAACAGTTTCTTGGTTAAAACCAAGGGGCAAGTTCCCAAGGGTTGTGTTTGTATAAATGACTTGGCCTTTTAAAGCCAAAAAAGTATGTGTGTGTGTGTCCCATGGGTGGGACACTAGAGGAATAAGGACAGACCCTGGAACCTATGCTGACTAAATTAATTCCTCTTGTAATGCCAAGTAAGTGTATATATTCTTTAAGGGTGGGGCTATAAACAGTTTCCAAGTTATGATCCAGGGGACAGGAAGAAACTTTGGGGCCAATTCTGGTTACATAAATAACTTGGCCTTTTCATACCAAGAAAGTCTATATATGGTTTTAGGGTGTGGATCACAGGAGCTGAGCCCTAGCAGGTAAGGACAGACACAGGGGCATATCCCAGGGGTAGTGTTGATTAATAAAAAAGTTAACTGTCTATTTATGCAGTATTCATAAGATAAATCCAAAGATAGATGCATGCATCATAGCAAATGCGCCTTGAATAGTATAAAAATATATGGAAATTAGGGATGACCTTTCACCTCCCCCATCCCTCCCCCAAGTGGGGTAGGATTTTCTTCGATGAAATAAAAAGCATTCACCACTCTCTAAACATTAAGTGTAATAAGTTTCATCAAATTCCAACTGGTGGTCAATTTGTTGCCACAGCAACTGACAGAAGACACCATGCTAATAATAATAATAATAATAATAATAATAATAATAATAATAATAATAATAATAATAATAATAATGACTTTATTTGAAGAAGAAGCTCATTTGGTCAACTGACCAATCTTCCATGAGGCCTTCTACAATTACATTTATATGTTGTACAGTTTTTACAAGTTATGGTGCCTTTAGACAACAATGTTTTTGAAAACTAGATAATTGATCTACTGCTACTCTAAAATATGTACAAGGCATTAAAGATGAGTACATACAGGATTCATACAATGATTAGTAGTGATCCTGTGTAAAATATTACAGGTGAGAACATGAAAGAACAGTAGAAGAGAAGTACTGAATTACACAAAATCATACAAATGATCGTTTCTGTAAATGCTGGCTAAGAAGCTTCTTAAAATCTAAGGAAGAGTCAGCTGACCTTATATAGGGTGGAATGGAATTCCATAGTTTCTCTCCAGAAAAAGCGAAACTCTTTTGATAAATCTCTGAATTTGGTTTAGGTAAATATAAATTGTCGTTTTAGATGGATCTTAGTTCATATGTATGTACATTTTCCACAAATTAAAAGTTAGATTGAAGATAATCAGGAGCCAACCCATGTAAGGATTTGTAGACTAGTAAACCCTTTTGAAGCTGAGTTTTCTGTTGAAATGGAAGCCACTTGAGGGTTTTATAAAGATTTGTTGATGGTGTATCTAAATCAGCATCAAAAATAACTCTGGCTGCTCTTTTTTGAAATTTCAATAGTCTTTCTTGATTTTCTGTATCACTATTACCCCAAATAGAACAGCAATAATCTAGATGTGGCATGATGTAGGCATTGTAGAATCTCTTTCTCTGATTTTGAGAGAGATCAGATTTTATTCTGTTCAAGAGATAAAGCAGTGAGTTTACTTTTTTAATGACCTTATCAACTTTCATTTTCCAGCATAAAATATTGTCTATCATAACGACAAGTAATTTTTCATTTTCAGACTGTTCTATATCTGTTCGTTTTAGCATTACTTGGAAGTCATCTTTCTCAGCGTTTACTTTGGCTGGACTACCTATGATCATGGCTTTTGAATTGGCTGCATTTATCTTCATACCATTGTGTTCAAAACCGGTTTTAAGTTAGTGCTAAGGTCATAGCCAGTTGATCCAGTGTTTTACTTACTTGAACCAAAACCAGATTTAATTTAGTGCTAAGGTCATAGCCAGTTGATCCAGTGTTATGTAATGCTGTGTCGTCTGCAGACTTGTAGGTGGTGGATAGCTCAATGTGATATGGTAAATCATTCATGTACAGCAGAAAGAGTAATTGTCCAAGAACTGATCCTTGTGGAATACCTGACTTTATTAGTTTCTTATCTGCAAGCTTTTTTCAAATAGAAACTTGTTGTTGTCTGCCTTCAAGATAGGATTGAAACCAAGTTAAATTTTCATGGTTAACTTGATATATGCCAAGTTTTTCCAGCAGGATTTTGTGATTAACAAGGTCAAAAACCTTTGTAAGGTCAAGAAACACTGTACCTACCAGGCTACCTTCATTAATTGCTGTTAACCAATCATCCACTATTCTAGTTAGTGTAGTCTGGCATGAATGTCCTTCACGAAGCCAGATTGTCATGAATGTAGTAAATTGTAAGATTCCAGGTAGTTTCGAAATTCTTTATAAACATGTCTTTCTAATATCTTTGAAAGTGATGATAAAACTGATATAGGTCTATAGTTATTCATATCAGAAAGATCTCCCTTGTGTATTGGAGTTACTTGCGCCAGTTTTAGACTGTTTGGAAAAATACCTGCAGAAATACTTAGATTCAATATATACATAAGTAAAGGTGCAATCACTTGAGATGAGAGTTTTAGGAATTTAGCACTTATGCTATCTAGACCTGTAGCTGTTCTGACATCAAGTTTATCTAATTCATTTAAAATGAATTCTAGACTTATTTTAGGTATTTTGAAGTAGTTTTCTTTGCTAAGTTTTGAGGAAATAGGCTCATTTAATTCATCACTTGTAAATCTTTTATGAGTTGTTAGATCCACAAGTTTTTCGATTATATTCAGTGGAATAGTAAGTATTCCTTGCCTTTTGAATCATTGACTTGACTCTTTTTCTCCCTAATCTGTAATTGTTAGTATCTTTTAATTTATGAAATCTATCCCTTGTCTTAATAGCATTCAATATATCACTTGTAATCCAATTGAGTTGATTTTGTTGCTTAACATAACTATCCAAATGTCAAGAGCATCTGATGGGTCATCAAAAGATTCAATTATTGACCAAGGGATATCTTTCAGTTCTTTAAGGAATATATGTGCATCGAATCTATTCATTATTCGATACTTAATATATTTGTGATGATAGGGTTTACTTTTTTTACTTAATTTTCGTGTACAGCCTATAGGATAATGATCACTTATGGCATATTGGGGAACTGCAACTTCTATAATGTTGTCAGCATTGTTAGTATAGATGTGATTGATTAATGTTGATTAATGTTTCAGATACCTCTGTTACTCTAGTGGATACATGAACTAGCTGTTGATAATTCAGGGAATTCATAGTTTTAATCCAGCTTTGATTGTTGTCATACAGCAAATTGTAATTGAAGTCACCTCCTAAACAGACTTCTTTGTTTTCTATATACAAAGTTTCTAGCTTACTTTGAAATATGGTGTACCAAACATTATCGACATTCGGTGGTCTGTATACAGAACCTAATACAAATGGTTTTTGGACATTATGTCTGATTTCTAGCCAAATTATTTCCATACCAGTTTCCTCAAGATCATATCATCGTTTTAAAGGAATGTTGTCCCTAATGTAAATGAGAAGTCCACCACCCTTTTGGAAAAGTCTGTCTTTTCTTTGAAAGCTGTAGTTTGGAATGTTAGGTTCATCATCATGAAAAAGTTCATGTAAGAAGGTTTCGCTGAATGCAAAAACTGAAAGAAGTAATTTGATTTCATCAAATTTTGGAAAAAGATAATGAATGTTTAAATGGCAGATTTTGAGACCTTTTTCTTAAGCCACTGATTTTGAAACAATTCAAAATTTTGATGGTCTTGAGATGAATGGCATGGAATATCTGAGTTAATATATGAACCATGATAATCCTCTCAATTAGCTTTCTTACAGTGTCCTAAATCATGATTATCAAGTTTTTTTCTTCAGATTTTGTAACAGTCTTGAAACATTAGCACTTTCAGCAGTTATCTCAGTAACAGTTAACACATTATGATCACTTTGATTGATGGAGGCAATTAATGTGATTGCACCAGAGGTAATTCCATGGGCATCATCACTCACTGGGGTATCTACAGCTTGTCTTCTATCATGACAGGGAGAATCACACATAATAGATCTTATAGCTTGTTTCAGTGTTTCTGGAAAATTGTGTTTGGTTTTTAAACTTACGGCCCTATCTTCATTGTCATAATCCTAATGCTGCATAGTCGAGTGGAACATTTTGCAGTGTTTTGCCTTATGTCCATATTGTAGACAGACATGACACTGAATTTTGCTGGTATGTTGGCATGATTCCACAGTATGCCCTGGTTTAAAACAATAGAAACATCTCCCTGATTTCTTATGATGGTTAAGACAGTTAGCATGGTCCCAATTATATTTATAGTCTTGGTTTCTGTGATATTTAGAGGAGTCATAGTTGTCCTTTAATATTGGGGAAAATCTCTATGGCATGGAGAAAGTGTGATAAACCCTTCTTGTTCAAATGTATTTTGTCTCTTGCCATTAGGTGTTCCAGAACTAGTGCAGACTTTGTCACAAATGCATGCTCTATGTCTATTATTTTGTAATACCACTCATGACATAGATGTTTAATTAGAGCATTCAACTCACAAGTGTCTGTGTCAATTCTTGGACATGCACTGCATAGAAAGACTGAGCAGTCAGGATTGTCCAAGTATATGTTGTTTAGAATGTTATAAAAGTTGTTTTCAATCTGGTCAATATGAACATTGTTGCAGTAAAACCTGTCATGAGAGACCGCCCCTTCTGCCAGCAAAAAGCGGTCTCTCAAGACAGGTGGTCTCTCATAACAGGTTTGTACAAATAGTTCTTGTTAAAATATTGCATGCATTAATCTGAAAATAATTTTAAATAGTAATAAAGATATACATCTATCATTAAACATGAATCACATTTATATTTGAAGATCACACGTACATGTACTAGTATTAGCATATGAGTTTGTTTCTAATTGACTCCTTATCTTTTATAACACCCTAAATTTGAGTTTTACCGACGTTTCAAGTGGCTGCTATGTTGCAAACGGTCTCCCGTTTTTCACTTCTTTCAATTACATTAATTCTTTCCTCCAATGTTAGAATTTGTCTCTTTTTCATTAGAGGTTCTGCCATTGTTATTAAAGTGCTAGGTGTTAATGTTATAAGGGATCAATTGTAATAACGACTGTAGCGGTTTTGATCAAGCTTTGAGGAAATATGGAATACATATACAATGTATATGTTCCAATGAATGCAATAAAAAGACACAATTAATTTATCCAGAAACAGAATAAATTTATTTAGATACAAAAGTCAAAGACTTTATTCACCGACGATACAAAGGGATTAACTCTATAAACAGAGGGTGTAACCGGCTGCAGTAAGGTAAATAGATGACGGTTTGGTGTGTGGATTGTAATCTCTGTAACATCAAAAACACCCCAACAAACAACACAAGCCTTTCACAGTGACAATCGAATCCGGAAAACGATTCTCACCTACTGGTATTAAAGACAAAGACCTCATTCACCCGAGGCATTACGGATTAAGTCCAAAGACAAATGATGTATGCGACCGCTATATTGACTTTGGCACTACAATGGCAGTTAGTGACATGTACTTTAGTCTGGTTTACAGTCTAGAACAAAGGAAACTACATGCATGACGTGTAAAAGTTAGGAAACTGGTAGCCAGTCTAATTTGTTTTTATAATTTTTTTTTATAGAACAGTCTTTACTTTGGAAGCGGTCGTTGTTACAAAGGATAAAATAAACGTCAGTGGTATTTGTCTCAGTTCTCGCATAGGGTCGTTCATAGCAGTATTATTTTAAAACAAGCTGCCATACGCGGGAAATCCTATGGATCATACTTTAGTCTCGCAGAAATAGCCGAAGTATTTCCGAATGAGCAATCGGCATGTACTCTAGTCTGGTTTACAATCTATAACATAAAACACTACAGGCATGACCTGTACAATTCAAGAAACCGGTAGCCAGCCTAATTTGTTTTTAAGTTTTTGATTTTGTTTTTAACGTCTTTGCTTCTTAAGCGGTTGTGGTTACAAAGGGTTAAATAAAGGTCAGTTGTGTTTATCTCTGTTTTTGTGATGCGGTCGTTCATAGCAGTGTCGAAATGCATATTTTGCCAAGAAATCGCGGTCGCGTTCTGCAGGTGGTCGCTCACGACAGTGTGTTTATATAATAAAATCGATCCGTGCATTGTGGTCGCTAATGACAGGTGGTCGCTCATAGCAGAGGTCGCTCATGACAGGTTTTACTGTACTAACATCACTGCCACCAACACTGATGATGATGATGTCATATTGTGAAAGGTCACTTTTTCCCATGGCATCAATTATATGAAAAGTTTCTGCCCCAGGTTGACACTTAACTTGAACCCAAGGTTTCAGACCTATTTCATTAACATATTTAATAAAGGAGTCACCAATTATGGGAGTGTTTTTTCCAAAATGATCATGTTTTTTTATGTTTTCTCCTCTGTTTCTAGTAGAATCCAGTATATTATGGAATCCCAAGCTGCTGTGTCTAAGGTGTGAAGACACTATTGCTATTTGTGACATCGCTTGGTAGAGAGTTTTCCACTGTAGCTTGAGGGACTTCAGTTTTTTTTCCTGTATCCTGGGTGGGTTTGGAATTATTATTATCTTTTTGGGTGTTTTCTTTTGTTTCATAAGTCTGCTAATTTCACTGATTTGCTTTTGTGATTCTTCTTTTAGAGTATTAACAATTTATGTTTTCATATTTATAATGTCTTCCTGCTTTTGCTGTTAAAATATTAGGATGAAAACTATTTGAAGCAGTGTAGCCATACTTAAGTTGCATAATTTCAGACAGAAATCTTTGTCTTCCTCTAATTGTCTTACTTTCTCCTTCATATTTGTGTTGTCCTCAACGACTTCAGGACTTACTTAGGTCACATCTGATGGTTTTATTTGTTTTTTCAAGGCTCATAAATTTTGTTTTGAAATCTGATACCTGTTCTGCAAGTTTTTCATGTCTTGCACTACTCACTGAAGATGAGACATAAAGTATGAATGTAACATTATGGCATAATTAATGAAATATACAAGCATGCATTTGATGTCATACTATAAAATGTTATTACCAGTGGAGACCACATACATAAATAAGCCCATTCATATTTCATGTTGTTTCGAACAGTATATGCATAGCTGTGATAGTTCTCATGTGACAGATAGTTTAATAGTGATTTTCCAGTGATTCATCAAGGGAAATTATTAGAAATATGTGAAAATTATTCCAGTAAATTGTTCTTACATATTTAATAAAAGGTTTTTATTCGTGTTTCTTGTTTATTGATTTGCCTGTGAAACATAGGCGGGACATAGGGATCACTTTCCAATGGCATCTGTTGTTATAGCTACTCCTCCTGAATGGATGGTCATATCAACATGGGGTTTTCACTGAAAGACTTCATATGATGTTTAGTTGGTCCTAAATGAAAATGGTGCCAATCTGCAATCCAGTATGGCCACCATGGCAGCCATCTTAAAAATCTTGCTATCGCTGCTCCTGAATGGATGGTCGTATCTACATGAGCTTTTCACTCAAAGACTTATGAAGTCTAGTTAGTCTTAAATGAAAATGGTGCCAATCTGATTTCCAATATGGCCACGATGGCAGCCATCTTGAAAATCTTGTTATTGCTACTCTGAATGGAAAGTCATATCTTGAAAATATTGTTATCTCTACTCCTCCCAATTGAAGGCTATATCAACATGGGGTTTTCACCAATAGACTTCTTATGATACCTAGTTGGTCCTAAATGAAATGGTGCCAGTCGTACATCCAATATGGCTGCCACAATGACTGTCATAAAAATCTTGTTGTCACTACTCCCTCGGAATGGATGATCATTATGACCTGGGGTTATCACAGAAACACTTCTGATGATGTCTGCTTTGTCCTAAATGAAAATGGTGCAAAGCTAACATCCAATATGTGCACCACAGCTGCTAATTTGAAAATTTTGTTGTTGCTGAAGAATATCAGAGATAGTTTCAACACTTGTCAGTTAAAAGGAAGAAATGATCTTCTTATCTTGAATTCCTGGAAATTCTTTTTGCCCAGTAGAGTGTCAGTCCCTTCGAGGGACTTTTGTTTTATTTTTTACATTCATGACTTTTTCTATGGTTGTATATATTTTCCATGATTTCAAAAACTAAGAAGTTAAAGAGTACATATTTACATCAGAGTTGGTGAAATAAAGATTCAATAGCTCAGATGAAATGAAACTCAGAAAAACTCTTTCACTTCATTTGATATCGAGTTTCTGGATTGTTCCTAAGCTTCATGTACTCTTTAAGATGATGTTGGTGATGGTTATGATAATGATGATGATGATGAACACTTTATATAATTCAATTCCTTTATTTCTCTCCCTCTGGCTTTGTTATAATGTTTTTAAAAATCATATATCCATTATGTATAATGAATTAATATTAAACTCTTGTGGTTCCCCTTTTGTGCTAATATGTAAAGCAATAGCCAATGAAACCAAGTGCAGATATGTAGAATAACACACATGCCTCATGCTTGAAACATGCAATAAAGATTGTAATACAATGTCATTTCTGTGTATGTAGTCATTCTGCACCATTGTGATTTAGTGTAAACTGTTCAAAAGGGATATACAAGCAAAAGCAGGTGTTCATGCAAAAAATGTAAACAGTGACAGGTCCAGTCAAATTTTTCACCTGTTGACTCGGAAATTCTGCCAAATTTCATGGCTTTACACTATGTAGTTGGGACAAGTTAAATGGGAAATCAGATAATTTGGTTCAGGTAAACCAAAAATATTTGCAAAATTATTGAATACCTTTTACTTCTTTACCTCTCATTTTTAAAGATTCTAAAATGGACCAAGTTTGTAACCTTTAGAGACAAATCAAATACTGCAAATCAAACTTTGCTTTTCATTAGGCTTAAATATGTAGGTAATACCTCATTAAGAAAGTCCCTTGTCTATTATTTTTATTTATTATTGAAAAAAGTCTTGAGTTTAGTGATATGTTTAGCCAGGCCTGAGTGTCACTACAGATCAAGTTTTTTCTTTCTTAAAAATAGCCTACTCATCATCTTTTTCTACCAGGATGAAAGTTTAACTAAATATTTTGCAGTCACCATATGTAAAACTAAAGACATTCTTTTTTTTTTTTTTTTTGAAAATTCTTGTTTATTTTCGAGAAACTATATGATTTCCTCTTTTCTTCTTTTTTAGAATAAGTTGACAAAATACTAACTTGATTATTGCCAAAGTTATTTATGATGTCATTCTTCTGGGAAATTTTTGGAATTTATGTAAACTGGAGTCGATCTGCTACGTAGATTAAGGTCTGCATTTATGTAAACTGGAGTCGATCTGCTACGTAGATTAAGGTCTGCATTTATGTAAACTGGAGTCAGATCTGCTACGTAGATTAAGGTCTGCATTTATGTAAACTGGAGTCGATCTGCTACGTAGATTAAGGTCTGTATTTATGTAAAGTACTTTGTTAAGTTTTTTGAAACATTTTCTAAATAAAAAACACGGTTACATAATTTTTTTCTTTTTAATCTGTTTTTGAACAGTGAGGCTACTCCGTGTGCCTTGTGCAGTGAGAGTTACTCTAGTGCAACTTGGACTTGTATGAAGATTTTTTTTCTCAAAGTGCTGTGTGTGTAAATTTAGCATAGCACACACTTTTCCAAGAGTAACTTTGCTTTAGAATTAAAATAAAAACACACAAATCGTTCCTTCATTTTTTTTATTTATTTTATGCCTAGTGTGTATGCAAATATTGTATTCAGGGTTCACCAGAAATACCAATTCCCTTGGAGATCTTTTGCATTTTAGAAAATAATGAACATTGTAAAGTCTTTACAAACAAATTTTCCCCTAATGCTATCTTGTACTCACTCATTTTTGACAGGAACAACAGTAGTTCTTTACATATATAATTGAGTGTTCCTAAATAGATCTTACTATGCCAAAACATTTTAAAATTTGACAACAGTTTACCAATAATGACAAGCTTTCTCATAATCTACTTTCAGGTCTGTTACTATTGCTGACAATGTTTTACCAATAATGACAAGCTTCTTACAATATAATTTCAGGTCAAGTGCTATTGCTGACAATGTATAATGACAAGCTTTTTTACAATGTACTTTCAGGTCAAGTGCTATTGCTGACTTAAAATCCACATTGTATGCACTCCAGTTTTATTCTAATTTCTACTAGGAACTGTATTTACTGCCATTTATTTTGCTGGCATCTGAATACCCGCCCAGGAAAGTCTGGGTCAGCAGTCTTTGGTAAAGGCGCTTAGGTTCCATTTTCTTGGCATGATATAGCCTGTAATGTGTTAAAAGTGCCATTAAAACTAACAACAACTACAAGAACAACAAAAACCCACAAACATCCGACATTATTATGTGCTCTGACTTGTTTCTTTAAAAGAGTAGTATGATGCATGCATATTATTTCTTGATGTGAAAAAAATTGCCAAATGCAAAATTTTATGTTAAATCCAATTAATAGTCATAAATCAGCTTGTGTTTCTTGTTGCATATAAATCACTTATGGTTACCTTGTTATTTGACATAAGTTTGTCCTCATAATTTGCAACAGGTGTGCTAAGTTGTCCGTGTTGTACTGGAATCGCTTAATAGGCTGCCTGGTTATTCTGAAAGTTGAGTTGGTCCCACATAAATTGGAAAAAAACAACAAAAAAACAAGTACCATATATACCCGCGTATAATCCAGGTCCAAATGCAAACAACATAGACCCTGATCTGCCATTGCATAATGCACCAGCATATCAGGGTCTATGTTGTTTGTTCTACTGATTAGTCCTTACAAACTGCATAGGCCCAGATCTGCCGGCGCATTATGCGTCGGCAGATCTGGGGCAATGCAGTTTGTAGTTGGTATCTGCCTATATGCGAGTATATACGATATTGCTACGGTTATGTTTCATTTGAATTGGGTAGGGCAGTTTCATGCAAGTTGTGACAAGCATGCTGTGTATCAGCAGGACCTTATGCTTGCTTGCATTCAAATGAGCTCTTGATTGAAAACCAAGGTGGTTTCCCATCATTTATAGTGATTCATTATCACCCTTATCAGTGTTTAACTTGTAACTGTGTGAATCTTACTGCTTTTATGAAAAGATATGGTGGTTATGTAAGATGTAGGAATTTAAATGATAAATAAGCTCTTTTTTTTCACTTGAATTGCAAAGATAAATTGTTTCCTTTATGATCGACAAACATTTCAGCGATAAAAGAGCTTTTTTTCATATGCATTGGGAAGACGGTAATCATGTCCATATGAAATGAGGTGTTTTCCTTTGATGTACTGCAATAATTGCTTTGATAAATTTGCAAGTCTGTATGCTTTACATGAAAATGTTTGACTGTTACTTTGTTTTTATTAAAGCTTGTCATATACAACAAGTGTGGTAATGAATTAGCAGCAGGCCCATCTCTCTTGTTTAACTTGCATACCTTGTTTATCCATAACATTCACCTTACTGAGAACAGTGCAGACACTGATTTACCACTGCATTGCTGGCAGATCATGGTCAGTGGCATTGACCCTACTGAGAACAGTGCAGACTCAGTTCAACCACTGCAGTGCTGGCAGATCAGGGTCTGTGTCATTGAGTGTGCTGAGAACATTGCTGACTCAGTTCTACCACTGCAGTGCTAGTAAATGATGGTGTATGTCATTCACCAGTTGAAAACAGTAGAGACACTGATCTACCACTGCAATGCTGGCAGATCAGGGTCTGTGTCATTGACCCTAGTAAGAACAGTGCACACTTAAGTTCTACTACTGCAGTGCTGGCAGATCAGGGTCTGTGTTATTCACCTTGTTGAGAACAGTGCAGACTAAGATCTACCACTGCAGTGCAAGCAGATCATGGTCTGTGTCATTCAGTTCATTTTACTCATGGTTCTAAGAGAACAACATAGAATTAGGCCTGAATATCATAAAACTAAGTTTGTGTTTGAGCTTGAGATTTTGTTTCAGCTGATTACAAATGGCATTACTTTCAAAACCTTGTTTTCGATTGACTGATAGTGCAAACTCAGTCTCCGAGTTTTATGATTTCCATGCCAGATCTGCGGGCACATTATGTAATATCAGATCTGGGTTTATTTTCTTCATATCTGAGTGTGTGTTTTATGCACAACTAGTACATGTACATGTAGTGGTATGATAGTTAACTGCCTGTTCAGCCACGGTCTCATTAATTATACTTATTTGCCTCACCTGAGACTGGATGACACCTGGTACAGGTAGGGTGATTAGTGCATTTGTCACACTGTTGATCATATGCACATTATATGTATGTTTGTATTTGGAACCAGTATTTTGAAAGTCAACAAAAATAAAACACTTCCATTCAATTCTCTGGTTTGTTAGGTATTTTAATTTCAGAGATTGGTTTAAACAGTACTTATCCGTAGAGGTACATGTAATCACAGGAAGTAAATACATATTACAACAAGAGATATAGTGGATTAAGCAACAAGATTAAGTTCATTTCAAGGTTTGCATTATATTAATGAGATATGACTGTTGTTTACCTTTGATGGACTCTGTTTTCATTGGACACCTTGTCTCTTTTCCCGGGGGTGGGGGAGGGGGCATAATTATGTCTAAACTTGTCAAGGAAAATTAGTGGGAGGGATAGTGGTGGAAGATTGGAATATATTGTGATTTTTGCATCTGTACATGGGTTTATTTTAGAAAAGAAAATTTGAGGGGGAATTCTAGCTTCCTCCATTTTAAATAAAAAATAAATGGGGAACATGTTCTAAATATAGCAGGGATATAATGAAGATTTAAAGTTATGACCTGAAACTATGCAGAATGATTTTAAGGCTTTTTTTCCGGCATGACTTTTGAGAAATTAAACCAAATCTTACCACCATGCATCCTCTAATAGTCCGGACCCTGTGTTAATGCATCCTATAATAGTCTGGACCTTGTATTTATGTGTTAATGCATCCTATAATAGTCTGGACCCTGTGTTTATGTTTTAATACATTTGTGCAAACATCATGCCATGTAACTACATCATATTTTGAAGGAAGACTTCAAAACTTTGAATTAGACTGGATGTTTTGGTTTGGCTAGGTGGTGGGAGTGATGAGATGGAGTGGACAGATAGGTAATTAATGGAGAAATATGCAGGGACATGTTGCTTTCTTGGATACCTCTCGTCATTTGTGTGGTTTTATCTATTTTTCTTACATTCTTTATCATCCATATATTATATTGATGGACTCCAGGTTTTGGGAATATTTGTCTGATATCTAGTTTATGATAATAGATTGTTCAATGTAAATCTTTCACTTTCATTATTACTTATATTTTTTTATATTTTTACACATGTTAATATATATGCACAACTAGTACATGTAGTGGTATATCTATCTATCTTGAAGTTGTACTTTTTGGCTACAAAATGCAAAATGAAGGCAGAGTCAAAGTCCCACCTTAGAAGCTGTTGTCTTCATGCACATGTTCATAGACTATTTCCTTGGATTGACTTGTGCATGCACATTTTTGTCCATAGAATATTTCCTTGGGTTGACTTGTGCATGCACATTTATGTTCATAGAATATTTCCTTGGATTGACTTGTGCATGCACATTTATTCCTTGGGTTGATTTGTGCATGCACATCTATGTCCATAGAATATTTTCTTGGGTTGACTTGTGCATGCACATTTATGTCCATAGAATATTTCCTTGTGTTGACTTGTGCATGCACATTTGTCCATAGAATATTTCCTTGGAATGACTTGTATATGCACATTTATGTCCATAGAATATTTCCTTAAGTTGACTTGTGCATGCACAATGCACATTTATGTCCATTGAATATTTCCTTGGGTTGACTTGTGTATACACATTCATGTCCATAGAATATTTCCTTGGGTTGACTTGTGTATGCACATTCATGTCCATAGAATATTTTCTTGTGTTGACTTGTGCATGCACATTTATGTCCATAGAATATTTCCTTGGGTTGACTTGTGTATGCACATTTATGTCCATAGAATATTTCCTTGGGTTGACTTGTGCATGCACATTTATATCCATAGAATATTTCCTTGGGTTGACTTGTGCAAGCACATTTATTCCTTGGGTTGATTTGTGCATGCACATGTATGTACATTGAATATTTCCTTGGGTTGACTTGTGTATGCACATTTATGTCCATAGAATATTTTCTTGGGTTGACTTGTGCATGCACATGTATGTACATAAGATATGCTGAGCGCTGAAGGATACTGGAATAAGATAGCGGGTCCAAAAATATAAGTTGCACATGGGTAAAATTTGCATACTTCAAAAAACTGCTTATAATTCTGTTAAGCATGACCTTGGACCTCAAAACCTTGATCTGAGAGTAAAATGTACCACCTGATACACATATTTTTTCTGGCCAAACAAATATGGTTTTACTGTCACAGTAAACATTAAGATCTGAATTGCATCAAAGTTTGTTTACTAAGATTTGGGTACACATGGCAATTCCTTTTCATTTAGGTACACATGGCAATTCCTTTTGATCTTGGCAAAGCTTAGATTTTACTTATACTTTTGAGGATTATTAACCATGGAAAGGAAGTAAAGAGTGAAATCAATAATTTTATTGGGTCATACAGTTATTGACTTCTAGAATTGGGTACAAAATCGAGTTTGTTTATTGACTTGTGTTAATATCAGTCTTTTTGATATGTGGAACATGTATTAATTATTGTGGTTGGTTGGTCTTTTAATGTGGGATGAACTTGGGTTTACAGCTATCTGCTTTCGAATGAAAAAGGAAGGATAATTTAGACATGTTTGCTAGGATAATAATTCATTTGGGTTTACAGCTACATGTATCTGCTCTTAAATGAGAAAGGAAGGATACTCAATGATTGTTCACTAGGATGATAATCCATACAGTATTGGCAAAATTTTCTGTAGGAAGGTAAATCTAATTTTTACACTGGAACGGAAGTCATATATGGTTAATCTTTCCTAAACTGGTCCCTTCTTTAGTTGACTCTGCTGAAGATTAGTTTATTATCTTGGTTTCAGTAATCCATTTGAATACTAATAGAACCTTTTAAAACTGTTGCCTGTATATATTGAAGGCCACAAGGGAGATAGTTTGCATACTATTTGTCTAACCCTTGTTAAATACTGTAAAGACTTTATTATGATTATTATTACTACTTCTACATGTACTACTATTATTATTGTTATTATTATTATTATTATTATTATTATTATTATTATAAGTAGGGCAAAAGTTTGTTCCCATCAGCGCCTGGTTTAGGAAAGTTTCACACTGTAATCTGGCTCATCTGGTGTGTAACACGTTATCCGTCAGCAGTTGCCATTTTAAACTTCATCTGAAAATCCACTGGACAAATTTTAAGCAAACCTGGCAGAGAGCTATTTTGGCCCATGTGATTGCCAGTATTGCCATCAGTAATCAGATTTTCAAATGGCGATTTATTTTTGTTAAAGGAACACATTTAGTAAAACTGTAGAAGTTCGTGCTGTTAGCAGATTGTTGCTGTAATGTCAAAGACATATACAGGTGTAACATATTTGGAGGTTGTATAAATGTAAGGGACTATATGTCTGAACACAGGAATGTGTAGAAATGAAAAATGTAGTAATAATACAAAGTTTCATTAGTTTAAAATAAGTATTCAAATGCAGATGCGAGTTGTGAATGAATTTAGTTAATGATGGGGTATGACTAAAGCTGTATGGACGTCAAAGCAGGGAATGGAATTTTCCATAGTGCAGCACTTTTCTGGTACACTGGATAATTGAATATGTGTGCAAATATTTTCGCGACAGATTTGTCACCTATTTGAGAAATTCTAGTGCCATCCTAGAGAAAGCATTCTGCATAAAGGTCTTTCAAGTTTGTATAAGTGGTGCTGATCCATCATCAAATATGGCCACCATTACTAAAAATAGAAAAAGCTTTAAATGATTCTTAAGAACCACTAAACAGAATTCAGCCTTATCATTAGCTGCTGGCAGCTGGCTCAGAAACCTTTTATAAATTTTAACATTGTAGCCATCTTCAGGACATTCCATCAGATTGGCAGTAACAGGTAAATATTTTTAGTGTTGGGAATTTTTGGGTGCTTCCCTAATGGGGCTGTAGGGTCAGCAAAAAGTAGCCGGTTGCTCTGGCAGATATAGGCGGGTCAATTACCCGACTACTGATGTTTAGTGAATGCCCTGTTCTTGTACAACACTGTAACATTTTTTGTTATATTGTTGTATTGACTCAGCCTTTCACTTTTAATTTTTGCCAGCTACTTCAAAAGATGATGAGAAAGCTGGAATCCGGGAAAATTGTTCAGAAATCTTCTTAGCATGAAAGCCTTTCAGTTTTTTTTTCATATGATGCCAATCTGCCATCAGAAATGGCCATCATTACTATTGGTAACAGAAAAACATTCAGATGTCTTCTCAAAATCTGCTTTTGAGATTTTTTACCGAATTTAAAAGAGAGCATTCTGGCTTGAAAGTCTTGTAAGTTTTTACAAATGATACCAACCCAACATCAGATTTGGCCACTATTACTAAATATAGAAAAACTTCTTTATCACTTCATAAAAACTGCTGGTAGCAGTGTAAGAAAATCATCTCTGGTTTAAATAAATGTTGCTTGCTTCAGCATGTTGTAAATTGTCACTAGTTATCAGCATTTACATCATATAATGTGAATCACTTTAGATTCATAGGTATCAAATTTCATGTTTTTTTTGTTTTTTTTTAAATGCATATTTGTGGGTACTTAATTTAGTGGATTTGTCAATAAAAAAAAGATTACCTATTGTGCAATGATGTATATATCTCTATGAAAGATTATATATCATTCACTTCCATGCATTTCTAAGCAAACAGGCTTATACCCTATTGCAGTAATTAGGTTGAATAGGTAAGTTATTCATTGCTAACACTTAGCGTAAATGCAGAGATCTGAATCAAAGAAGATTCCTGTATCTTTTTGCATGTATATAGAAGTAAGCCAGCTTAATTTCACTATTGTAATTAAGATTGCAGTTAGGTTTTTCATTGTTCTTAAGGACTGTTATTTAAAATAAAGCTAAGCTCTTGACAAGTGGGTATTAGGTGCTAAAACAAAGCTAATTACAGCAAACCAGACTTTTTCAAACAAAACTTGTATCTTTTCAATATATAAATAGTTCTGTCAAAGTTGAGTTTGATTCTCTCAACTTGATCATAGTGGGAAACTTGAAGTAAAATTTCCTACCATTGTGGGCCTGCCTGATCCATAAGAGTCCTTTCTTTGTTAAACTATATACATGACTTGCTGCCCCTTAGACAGTGTGAACAGAAGGTAGTAATATTCTTTGACAATCAGATTAAAGTAAAGATCTCCAACATAACGGAGATCTGACGGACACTGATACAAGGTCATGTTCTGTTGTCCTTTCTATTCACGTCAGATAATGGCTTTCACATTTATTAAAGTGACAGTTTCATTCAGAATATATTAGTATTGTTTCAAATGATAACTCTCCATAACACTGAATGACATGCTTTATTTGACAGGTTGCTAAAAATAAGTGTACCGGGAATTCCAAATTTCAGTAGAACATGAACCTTTATCAGTTCCTGTCTGAACAACTTTTTATTACTCGATCTTGATATTAATCAAACAATGCTCTTGAATGTTTTCAAAGCACATTGTGGGGAGAGAGGCTGCTATCTCATTTAAAAAAAGGAAAATTGCATTAAACCGTTGTGCTAGCTGCATACTCAGATAATTTGAAACCCTTGGATTTTTGTCAACAAATTCTCCGAAGAGGAACTCCAATCATGCTTTAATGAATGGTACTCAGCCCAAGTGATTGCTTAGTTAAATGAATGGGTGGAAAGGGGAGATGTACTATTAGATAAGCTTACAACTGACCTGAAAACATCTAGCCTTAAGCAAATTAGCATAAAGTGGATTATCGCCACGCATGACAAAATGTCTGTTCTGACAGAGATGATTAAAATGGGCTTCAAAAAAGCAGGGCTGATCTGGTGATTGTTTATTTAAGAGTTTGCTATATGTATAAAAACATAAATAGTCATGGCAATTTGCTCTTGTGTTCCATTTGCTCATTGAAATAGTGAATATAACTTGCCATTATTAGAATAAATAAAAAGTGAAAACCTTCTTTTATTCATAAGGCGGAGCGTATAATGTTATGATGTTGTCCATCTCTACAGTTGTCAAACTTCGTGGATGGTTTGCACTTGGGGCAAGGAAGAACCCTATCGATTTTAGAGTCCAAAGGTCAAAGGTCAAGGTTACGGTGACTGAAAGAAGAAAAATGGTTTTCTCACAAGAACTAAAGTTCTCCACCATCTACAGTTATCAAACTTTGTAGATAGCTTGCAGCTTTGGTAAGGAGAAAGTCTGTTGAGTTTAGGGCAAAAGGTCAAATGTCAAGGTCAGCATGACTGAAAGAAGAAAAATGGTTTCTGCACAATAACTCATGTTTCCCACTCTCTGCAGTTACAAAACTTTGTGGATGGCTTACACTTGGGGCAAGAAAGAAACCTATCACTTTCAAAATCAAAGGGTTACAGATTCAAGCAAACCTATTTTCAACATGGCCCATATATTCTGAATGTTATAATTTTATTTATATTAAAATATGAGCATATACATTTGAAATGTTTTGATGATCTGTACAATGAGTAGAATATCAAATTGTGATTTCTCTCTGGCAGTGTCAACAAAGTGACTAGCAATATGAACTTGTAGTTTCCATGGTGCATTAATACAAATATGGATAAGGTTTCAGTTTTTATGAAGTGTCTATAAGATCTGCAATCAAATTGCCTTGTATTCAAACCCTAATAATTGTTACAGCAGTTTTGATACTGAAATAATTTGGTCATTTGTATGTCTCAAATCATCTTGTAATGGAGAAATTTACATTAAATGCTGTTTATATAATACCAGACCAAACTTTGGTCCATTTAATACTTTGGTGATAATAAAATCCAGACTTTCTGGTACAAGAAACTTTTTTCTTTAGAAGGCAATGTTAGTCAGGAGCTATGTTGAACAGCTGTGTATCCACAAAGGTTTTTTGTTATAAAAAGATATGTCAGCCATGTTGTAATATTTATATAACATATAACATATATGGGCCATGTTGTAATATATTTATAAAATACCAGTGTTCTCCATAGGACTTTGAAAGTTGTGGTCCAGGACTCCTTCCTTTAAAAAGTTGGAGTCCCAGCCCTAAAAATAGGAGTTCCAATAACAATACATTTTTTCCCTTGCAATATTTCAGAACATTATGAGTACATGTATATTGTTGGATCACCAATATATGTCATCAGATTGCTAATACTCATTCATTGTGAAATATTTAGTATTATAATAAAGAATGAAAAACTATGGCAATTGAGAACAGTGATAATTGTGATTGTTTGTGATGTAACAGCTAGAAGGCAACAAGGAAGAGAAGATTACAGTTTCTTTTCTATATTAATTTATTTAGATGGTTTCATTCCATTTAAGATCAATAATTGTATTTGCCGGCCTATAAGTCGATGCGGAGTATATGTCGAATTCGCTAATTTCGTCAATTTTCAATCCTTCATCCATATATAAGTCGATACGGAGTATAAGACGAAGCCCAAAATGATAATTATTTTTTTACACTACTTTTCGTACTTTGAAATTTTTTAATTTTTTCTTTTTTTTCAAGTACGAAAAATTACATTAACATACGGTAAAGCAATTTCAATGACATAATCCATATATAAGTTGATTCGGAGTATAAGATGAAGCCCAGACTTCCAGGTCAAAAAGTATCGACTTATAGTCCGGCAAATACGGAAATTTGCCGAGATACTGGAAGAAGAAACAAATGACCATATTCCATTCACTTTTTTTCATTTCATCTTTAAGCAACACAACAAGCGTACTGCATTCACATTTTTTTTACAGAAACTTCAGATACTTCTCCACAGCAGGTTTAGGATCAAAATCCTTAAGTTCTGGACCTTCCAGCATCACCCTCACCAATTTTGTTACAGTTTCTGAGTGCATAAAGCTAATAATGTTCCTTTGTTTTCTCGTTTTGTGGCCTTTGGAAATGTCCTATTCAATGATTCATTCCACAAATCTCTCAGTCTCTTTGAGCTTCAGTTTTCGTTATCAAAACTAGATGCATTAACCACTTTCTGTCGGCCAGGCTCATCTGGAGCCTTGTGTTTGGCACCAAGGAAATGATGTAAACTTTCCACCAGAAGAGTACACGTGTGATAATCACTCCAAAAAACAAAAGTATGACAGAAACAGCTGATTTTGATGACATTTAATGATGAATTACATCCGACTTTGTATTCCTCCAACAAACAAAACAATTGGCAGAATTTTTTCAAAATACAATATGTGATAAAATGCAAGTGTTCCAAACATTAAAAGCATCCTGAGTGATACTTATCAAAGCAAGGTGTCAAAGCACACACATGTGTAATTAGTCTCTTGATCAAAACGATCAGTAGGTGCCAGCAATTGATTAACAGGTGGCTTAATCGTTTTGTCTGCTAAGATCTAATCTATGCAGTTTGACCAAATTCCTGTACAATCACTTGAACTTTATTTGATAGCCCGCACACCACATGATTGATACTTGCTTTGTAGAAATGGATCAAATTAAAGAGAAGTTTGCCGACAAAAATAAACTTGCATACCAAGGACTTGGCTGTTAAAATTTTCATGCATCCAAAATTAAAAGTACCCTTTTATGCGGATTTCAGCATCCTGGAGAATCCAGCATACAGTATATATGGGCCATTTTTATAACATATATCATATGTGGGCCATGTTGTAACATTTTATAACATATAGCATACAGTATGTGGGCCTTGTAACTTTTTTATAATACTGCAGCATTATCAATGGCCCAAATTGCATACTTGGATATTTAAAACATTCATGACATTTAGATCTCACATCGAAGTGGATAAAAATGAAAGTCTTTATAGGAAATGAGCAGTTTTTATTGTGTGTATTGTGGAAAATTAAATTAAAATATAAACAAATTTGTCTACAATCCTGACTTGAGATTCTATTTTAATTTGCTTTTAATTCCATATCTACATAATGTTCAGTTTAATGCCTGGAAAGATTAATTATACACTGAAAATATAGCAGAGTTGAGCCATTTCTTCATTTTCATCCATAGACTTCAATGTTAAGAAAGTTGTACTCCACCATGGCTTAAAGATTTTAAAGGGAAAGTAATCACAATAAGCAAAGTGGAGACACTAGATTAGAATCATAACTAGACTTGCAGCAAAGGTAATATCATCTGAGTGAGAAATAAAAATACATGTTCATAAATCATGTGAAAGTTAACTTCTCAGGACATTAGAAAGGTGCAGAAGGTAATTTTGTCCCTCATGGCTCAAGTGAAGTAACTCCAGCCATCAACACATATTGGATCACCTGCCTGTTTCAATCATGTAGGTGATGTATCATTGTCATACAAAGCCTGCAGGGTCTTGCAAATAATTTTATAACAAGGTGCAACTTGATGTTCACTTTCAGTTGATTGTGTAATCAGATGTAACTAGAGGGTTTCCTCTCAAAGATGATGTAACAAAGTATATATGGAACTGGATATTCGTTTTAAGAGCATCAGAACCAGAGCAAACTATGTGCCATTACTGCCCCAAATTTTTGCAATTTTTGTTGTTGTTTGGTGTTTAATGGCACATCAATGCCTTAAAGGTTACCGTATATAGTGCCAAAGCAACAGGTGGAAAGTACCTTGCCCAGAGACATGCTACAGCAGCCAACCCAGGCTGTTATGGGCATTATTCCAACCTATGACCTTGGCTTGCAAGTCCAGCATGTTAACCACTGAGCCACCTCATCTCCCATTTTTTAGAAATTATAAATATATGGTCATCTTGATGGCTGTCCCGCTCAGTTTAGAAAATCCCTGCTGCCTCTGAGTAGCTGGCCCAAATAAAAAAAGCATTCTGAAGCACATGTGTTACACCTAATACCGGTAGTGGATTTAGATGTACTAAAATGATGATGTAACTAGGTGCAACTATTATGATCTCCTGTGCAACTTCAAGAGGATATTTGGAAGGCTGTATGGATGCTGATATGTTGATACCATATATCCTATGTAGGCATCAGTCCTACATCTTTGTTGGTCAGGGTTCCAATCTTTACCCATTTCTACCCTGGCAGATAGATAAACTGTTGCTGGGCCTCATCCTAGCAATGTCTTCAGGTTGGCACTTTTTAAAGGCATGACAAACCAACCAATAAACATTGTGTAGGAATTCCACACTTTAAATGGAAAATGTTTATTTTTGCAGTGATACAATACTTTGCATTATCATGTTGTTTACTTTTCCTACTATAAATCTAAAAGTTATTTGATTGGTTGCAGTGACTTGTGGTCGTTCCCATTAAAATTCACTGGTGCAAGGTCCAAATATGTCCTATCAATCTGCTAAGGTGTAGAGATAGGTACAGATAGGAACCTTGGCTAGCAAACATATTCTGCCAGACCAGGCCAGGTCAGTTGCTGTGGAGGTGTATTCCTGGGCAAGGCACTTTATTACAGTTGCCTCCAGAAGTGGGCATTTGTCACTGATAAAAAACTAAATGAGGATTCTATATGTTCTTATTTTGCCACTACAGTTGTAAAAATGCATGAATATGCAAGTCTGTAGATACCGGCATGCCTTGACTGCATAACAAATGGCATCTCCTAACTTTCAGTATATACATGTATATGCCTTGACTGCATAACAAAACACATCTCCTGCATAACAATACATCTAGCTTTCTGTATATATGCCTCAGCTGCATAACAAATTGTATATCCTAGCTTTCTGTATATTTACCTCATCTGTATCTATTCCTTGACTGTATAACAAATCACATCTCCTAGTTTTCTGTATATATGTCTCGCCTGCATAACAAAACATCTCATAGCTTTCTGTATATATGCCTCGACTGCATAACAAAACACATCTCCTAGTTCTCTGTATATATGCCTTGACTGCAGAACAAAGCATATCTAGCTTTCTGTGTATATGTCTCAATTACATAACAAAACACATCTAGCTTTCTGTAAATATGCCTTGCCTGCATAACAAAACACATCTCCTAGCTTTCTGTGTATATATACCTCGACTGCATAACAAAACACATCTAGCTTTCTATATATATGCCTTGACTGCATAACAAAACACATCTCCTAGCTTTCTGTGTATATGCCTCAACTACATAACAAATTGCATCTCCTAACTTTATGTATACCTCATCAGTATCGATGTCTTGACTGCATAACAAAACACATCTCTTAACTTTCTGTATATATATATATATATATATATATATATATATATATATATATATATATATATATATGTACCGTGAATTCATAGCAAAACATATCTCCAAGCTTTCTGTATATATACCTCGACTGCATAACAAAACACATCTAGCTTTCCATATATATGCCTCAACTACATAACAAATTGCATCTCCTAACTTTATGTATACCTCATCAGTATCCATGCCTTGACTGCATAACAAAACACATCTCTTAACTTTCTCTGTGTGTATATATATATATATATATATATATATATATATATATATATATATATATATATATATATATATATATATATATATATATGTGTACTGTGAATTCATAGCAAAACATATCTCCAAGCTTTCTGTATATATGCCTTGACTGCATAACAAAACACGTCTCTTAACTTTCTGTATATATATATATATATATATATATATATATATATATATATATATATATATATATACCGTGAATTCATAGCAAAACATATCTCCAAGCTTTCTGTATATATGCCTCGACTGCATAGCAAAACACATATAGCTTTCTGTATTTTTTTAAATATCAAATTAAATGTATTGAAAAATTATTTTCCATGCAATTGAACAATTTCATCTCCCCTCAATACACATTGGGGTTATATATTGGATATTTTTGTATCACAAATCAAAATACTGACAAAAATGAATGACTTAAGTTGAAGTGAATGTTTATCCAATTGCACAATCTTATCAAAAAGTCCCATTTCATGGCAGCAAGTTTGTACTGAAAATGTAACTGCCAGAAGGGTAGTATTTCTATTGATTCAAATTCCCAAACTGCTCAGTTAGCTGCAAATAAAGAGTGGATTGAATAATGGAGATAGAAGAATGGGGTATCTGTTGTTCATTTGAAGACAGGTAAATGGGTTACCTGAGCCAGGTATTAGGTGTTTTGACAGAATTGTCAACATTAGACTTGGAGTGTAAACATGAAAGCAATTATAATGATATGCTTTGGAGGGAATTGATTCGATTAGTTTTGAATTGTTGGCAAGACCGAGAGGAGAATTACTCCAGCTCCAAATTGACTATCTGTAGGGTTGAATAAAGAGTTTGTATTAAGTATACAAATCATTTTTTTTGCAGATGCTATGTGAATACCATTTGTTATATTTTGGGAGATAATTACTAGGCTAGAATTGACCTTTCTGTAGCAGGTGTGTCTTTACTTGTAAAATCATGAAATCTTTATTTTGTGTTGTTGTATGTAATAATCAAATACAGTCCACTTTCCTTAATTCATCAAAATTGTCAGAATATTGTACATTTGATAGCTGTACATATGTGAATAAATTGACTTTCATCTACATGTATATGACTTTTAGTGATCTCAATAAAATGTTCTTTTAAATCAAATCATTGTCATTATTATAAATAATAAAATGTTCTTTTAATCAAATCATTGTCATTATTATAAATATATTAGTTACTTTATTTATTTGATGAGATGATGCTTGATGAAAAGCCCAACCCCATTTTTTTTTTTTACAAATATTTTGGCTTATATTTTCAAAGGTGATCTTTGTATGATAATAAGCTTGTCCCATTTTTGACATATTTTTTTGGCAAGTCCCCTGGTCTAATCATGGGAGAAATACTGTAAATGAGCATCAGGTTAACAAGACTTGATAATCCACATATTGTACATGTATGAGTGTTCTTATCTTGATTATCTTATTTCTCCTATAATATGCAAGGGGGGTTGGATGGGATGGGGGGGGGGGGGGTGGTGGCTGCCTGTACATTTTCTTGGTAAGTGGTAAGAAGGCTTCTCGTCATTGAAAAAAAAAATTTCAAAGAAAAAAAACTTTCAAAGAAAAATAAAAACAGCCAATATTTTGTAATATGTAATGGGATGGGCTTATCATTGACCAGGGGCTTATTATGGAAGAATTATGGTATGTATGATTCTGTTCAAAAGAATAAGGTATTTTTTAAATATAAGGCACAAACTCACAAGAGAGAGAGCGGGGGGGGGGGGGGGGGGTTAATGGGTTTGGTTTGGTTTTTGGTTTTTTATGTCACAGCAACACCTTGAAGGCTATATTATGCCAAGGCAAGTAGCATAAAGTGCCTAGCCCAAGGGCACACTACAGTAACCAATCTGGACTGATCCTGTGGTGGAAATTGAACCCACACCCTTCTGGTCAGAAGTCCAACACCTTAACCACTGAACCACCATGGCTGAGAGAGAGAGAGAGGGCGACTAAAGCTGTTATTATGATGTTTGATTTACTTTCATGCATCATACATCTAACACTAAAGACTTTCTTTAGCAATATATGCTATCAGTATGTAGAATTGTATCTCAGATGTGGCAATTTTTGTAACATAGGTGATGTAATTTCCATTACTGTAAGCTACAAAGCACTTGGTTTGTTCCAGCTATGTTCAGAATTACAAAGGGTCCCTCTGAGCAGACAACATGCAAGTCAGCCATATTGCAAATATGTCATTGATTGAATGCCCTACTTAGTAAGTAAGAGGAAGCAGGATGACACACTTTACATACAACTTCCTCTTTATAGCAAGTAATTAGCCAATGATCAAATAGCTAATGACCTCTGACCTCTTGCAAGTTTTGAATTCCTTAGCTTGTCACTTGTGGTAATCTCTTGATCACTTGAACACAGGCTTTGTGGCACGGGGATAATAGGAAGAACAATCATCATCAAAGAACAATTAATTATTGATGGTATGCTTTGGGAAAAGTTTTAAAACGGGCTAATAGTCAAAGGAATTTTAAGTATGGAAGTGTACTTATATATTCTAACCTTTGTATGAATGGTTTTCATTGAGAGGCAAAAGAAATGATTTAACTTGCCTGTTGAGAGCTTATGTTGAAGTGTTGAAGTGAATTACAGACATTTAGTGTGTTTACCATAATGTAAAGAATTTGTGGAACTCTAATATGCTGGTCTTAAATTTCATTCATGATCATAGTGTCTAAAAAACTGAGGTCAATTTTAGTTAATGGTATTCTTGGAGTAAGTTTTATAGTATGTTGAATTCAGATATTAGCATGGATGGTGCCTGTAACAGTGGTTATTTGGATGAAACTCCACTGTGCATGACTAGTATAGACTGAGTAAGTATTACAAATTCTTATATTCCTAGCTAGATTGCCTTGCATTTTAGTGATATTAAATTTCTTTAACTTGGGAACATTTAGTGTTATCAAATAACCTATTTTTTGATACAATTTATATTACTATGAAGTCAAATATGCCTAGTTTAACAAAAAAATTTCCATGTTTAATGTCCCTTTGCTTGTGTGGAGAATGTTTGTTGCTTGATCATCCAAGTGTTTTCCCTAGCTTGTGTGCTGTAATGCAGGCATCATTTATTTGTGTTGCATATTATGTTTTAATCAAAAAAGTTTCATTCACCCAGATGGCAGAGCTGTTTTTTTAGTATCATATTTTATTGATCTGTTGTGTTAAATTAGCATCATTAGCCAATAAATTCACTTCCATTTGTTGTGCATAGTTCCCTGCAGAGTGGAAGCAGCCCCATCATGAGCCATGCTATACGCAAGGAGCCAGTGTGCTTCCAGCCATTCCCTCAATCACTGTGGTCAGACCTTACAAAGACATCATGACCCTCTCTGCCCAGCTCCTTGTAATTGACTTTAATAAACAAAATCATGGGTTGTGTCTCAAACTAGATACAAGAAATTCCTTCTGTGTAATCTAACACCTTAATTAGGTGAATATGTGGACCAGAATAAACCTCTTGATTCTGTCATCCCTTTCAGCTACTTCTGTGGTCAGACTGAACAAAGAAATTGAGATCCAAGTTTCCTATCTCGTTCTAATTAACTGTAATAAAGAAAACCATGGGTTATGTGTCCAGCTAATATGTGAGAAATTCCTTTCTGGTGCAATAGTTGGCCACCTCTGCTGAATGAAGTACAGTTATAAAAACACTTACCAGTTAACTGTTCACACTTTGTGTGATTATATGACTTATTTTATTTTGTTTTGATTAGTTAAATTGCCAAAAGCTGTCTTTGCTTAAACCATACATCACCTTCATGAGGTTGATTGAAGATTCCACAAACTTAGTCTGAGTCTCTGATGTGTTTCCACATGTGACATAGCAAAAAAGGATGACATCATAGAATTGTAGGGCTAATAAGAACATTGGTGAGCTAATGAGAATAGTCGATGGTTTGTTTAAAGTATACAGCCGTGATTGAGTATGCATCATAGATTGCTTATAAGTGTGAAATTTATTTTAGCTCATTAAGTCGGCTTATGGTATGGCCCATGTCCATTATGTTGCAGCGTATCAATTGTCTGTCTTGCACTGGACAGTAGTTGCTATTTTAAACCTCTCAAAACCACGGACCAATTTGACAAAATTTAGCAGAGAGCATCCTGACATGAAGGGTTCTAAAATTTATACAAATGTTGCAGATCTGCTATCAAATAGATAAACCTTTAAATGACTGCAAAAACCATTTAATGGAATGTGACCAAATTTAATATGAAGCATCCTGGCCTTAAGTGCTTTCAAGTTTGTACAAATTATGCTAATCTGCCACCAAATATGGCCACCATTACTAAAAATAGAAAAACCTTTAAACAGCTTGTCAAAAACTGCCTCTCCAAATTTGACTAGCTTTGACAGAAAGCTTCCTGGTGTAAGGCCTTTAAGTATTTGATGCTAATGTGTCATCAAATATGTCCAAAGATACAAAAATACAGAGAAACATTGAAACAGTTCTTTATATAGAATATGCAATCAATGGCATAAGAAGAAATTTCTAGAGAAAGCATTCTTTTCACCCAGATTTATTTGTCAACTGCTCATGTATTTGGTAGATATCAAAAGGTGAGTCATCTCATCGCCCACTTGGGCCACTTGTTATATGTGTCCATCCATTTGTCAAACCATCCATCTGTCTTTATGTCTACTCCTCCTTTTGTCTGTTCTTAGTTTCATCTTGGGGAAAATGACACTATTCAGATCTACAGTGTTCCTGAAACTGAGCACGTGATTTGTATACAAGTTGCTCTGTGAAAAACAGCTAAAAAATTACTATGTCACTGATCCCCTGTTCTCATTTTTTAGATACTGTGGCACCATCTGTGATTCATCCAGGGACATTATTAAACTGTAAGCAGTTCTCAAAGAAATGTATTGTTCAGACACAGGCCCAGGGCAAGTGGCTTTAACAAAACTACTTGCCCTGACTCAAAATCCGCTTGCCTGACTGGGCCATATCTTTTCAGTATTATTTTCACGCAGTGTTGAAACTGCTTTACCTTAAGTAAAAAGATTTTTAAAAATGCTTCAATTGACTAATTGTCTGTGTGTATTTGCCTCTCAAAATAGTATACTGCAAAGACAAAATTTGTTTGACTTTGTCTCCATAAATTTTGATTTGATCTGATTTCATTAAAAGCAATGTTTTCTTCAGGTCCTGATGTAAATCAGTACTGAGTGGTTTTGTTTTCTGAATGCTGGAAAAATCTCCACATGTTTCTCAATCAAAGTTGAAAACAGCATTGAAGTCAGAGAGTCATTGGTCTTTTTTTTTTATATCAATCAGTAAAAACAGTAGCATCAAGTTTTGTAATTAGTTCATGTCATAGTACTGTGGACGTGTCACAATTACAGAAAAAACTTGCTGCATATATCAATAGAACCAGCAGCTACCAACTCTTTAACTATATGGATTAAAATATAGTGTAGTTATCTCAGTTCCTTTAGGGTGAAAAACATACTGGAGGCTTTTAAAAGTTGCTAATCCCCTAGCTTAGCCAAATTGTCAAACAATCAAATGGTTACAGCTTAATATATTTAACTAGTGAAGCATTACTACATCAGCATGAGCAAGGGACAGCTCATTATTATTCATGCAGGACAAGTGATCACTAATTATAGGTAACCAATGAAATACAGAGAACAGAAATAGTACTGTTCCCCATTTATCGGTCACGTGCTTCACTTTGTACACAAAGTTTACAACTTTCTATACAATTAAGCAGATGATCTTCATAAGGTGGAGGGACCTACAAATGGAGCCCCAGCAGGGGTCTGAATATTAATAATTTACCAGTGTCTTTTAAGAACTTCGAAGAACTTCAAAATGAAAAAGCCGCTCAAGGTTCTTTCAGGCAAATTAGATGGCCATTTTTTTTGACAAGCCCAACAGGCAGATCACTTAAAAAACAGGAGGGGTCCAATCTAGACATAGAGGGGCCATGGCCATCAGGCTATCTGATTTTTTTAGCTCTGGTAAGAGATAGGTAAATGCAAAGCAAAATCCTATATAAATATGGGTGCTTTTGGATAGAGTTTGTTTTCATTGTTTAAAGTGAATATTTCTGTATTGTTTAAGTGACAATTGTGTTTTTTTATACTTATTACAAGTATACAAATTATCCAAATTACTTTCCTTTACCGATTTTGGACTTCAAGATAGGTGCATGTAAAATGCAATATTTTAAAATCTGATTTTTTCTCAAAACCTCAGTATTGTGATATACTGTCTAGTTCATTACAATTATTGGAGAAAATAAGTATATTGTTGGCCATCCAGAGAAATGCTGCAGTGCAGTATGATAACTGACTGTCATTTGTAAGGTGCAGAGTTATCACCCTTACAGATCTGTAATCATTATTGGGGGGGTGGGGGGTGGTTTTAATGGCACTTTGAACACATTATTGGCTGTATCATGCAGAGGAAATGGGAGCCAATGACACACCAAGGCAGCTGACCTGGGCTGGTCTGGGTGGATATTGAACCCATGACCCTTGGATTATGAATCTGATGCTCCACCTACTGAGCTACTGCGGCTCACTACTATTTTATGCAGTAAAGCAGGAATGTGTACAAATATGGAAAGAGTGTCATGTCTTTATTTTGTGTCATATTCCAAACAGTGAAGTTGACTCTACTTGATGTCCGACATTCCGTCAAAACCTATATTTATGTCCTTATTTTGTTTCAAATCCAAATAGTGAAGTTGACACTCGATATCCAAATTCATTCAAAACCTGTCTTTATATCCTTATTTTGTGTCAAATCCAAACAGTGAAGTTGACATTAAACTTGATGTCTAACATTCGGTCCAATCCTATATTTATGGAAGGAATATGCTAATTTTATACAATTTGGGAAAAAGTCTTCTACCACAAACAATGCGAGAAAGTTATACACTTTTTCTTATTTGGAAACATACAAAGTCATTCCTTTGTTGTAAATTTATATTATTCCTGACTAGATCACAATTAGTTTAGATTGCAAATGTTATATACATGTATTTCCAATATGCTCGATTTATTACTCACAATCATTTTATTTTCATGATTAAATTGTTTCTTCTTCACCTGTTCACTATGTAAATCACAGACTGATACATTTTAGGAAATCATGAATCTTATTATCACTAGAAAACAAATTCATAAGCACTAGCTGCAAGATGTGTTTATTGTTGTTTAATCTTACTGTATCATTGGGTTTATTTGAGAATTCTTATGCAAAGGTGTATTTTTAACAAATTGAAACCCACAAAAGGGCAAAAGCATCTGATTTTCTTTCTGTTCTGCAGAGTAAGTGAGTGAAGGGACCTTTTGTTATTTGTTTCTGCATTCTATTTACACGGTAGCATGCTGTTGCTGTTGAAAATGTATTTTAGCATGTAAACTAATTTATAGACGGATAGTTTTCATGTTTAAAAAAAAAATCTTTTTTTTAAAATATTATTTTTTACAATCATGCAAACAGGTGAAAATTCATCAGTGCATATTTTTCCCACAAGAAGTGTGTGTTAAAATAAGAGTTCTCAATGATAATAAAAGGTATTAATTGTTCCATATATGTATAAATTTACATTTATCATCATCAAATTTCACGTGCATCTGTTTGTCTACTGGTCTGTCTGTCTGTATCTCTCTTTCTCTCCCCCCCACCCACCCCCGGACACACACACACACATACAGCATTATGGAGTGTCTATTTTTAAGAGGACAGAATGTTTTAGGGCATCACATTGATATAAGACCGCTCCATTTTAGTCACCTATTCTGTATATCTGTCATTCCATTCACACTTCTTGTACATAGCATAGCTTTGCAACCCTTAAACATAATTCAATGTCATTTGGTAAGTGAATTGCCTAATACATCTAGATGTACCTTTCAAAGGTTTCCTCTTTGCAGGTTCAATATTTTTGGAGTTATTGCTTGTTTTCCATCCAAAAATATTACATCTCCACTACAGCAGATCCTTATAACCATTCAACATATTCTCATGCAATTTGGTGTGTACATTGTCTTATAGACCTAGATGTGCCTTTTTTCAAAATGGGTTTTATCTCATCAGCTCCATTTTGGATAGAGTTGTGGCCCTTGACAATTGACTTTGTATCTTCACATTGGCTGGTTCTTGTAACCAGCACATCTCAAGAACCATGCAGCAAATTCTCTGATGCATTTTGGTATGAACATTGTCTCATGTGGTTAGTCACATTCAGAAGAGTTAGGGTTTGGTTTGGTTTTTATGGGTTTAATGCCATTTTTCAGCACATGATAGGCTATACATGACAGCCAGTATATCTGTTGGAGGAAGAACCCGGGAAAATCCTGGAAAGAACCACTGACCCACGAGAAACTACTCGTAACCTTTCTCACATGACCACATTGGTTAAGCCCAAGACTCGAACCCACGAGGACAGAGGTGAGATGGCAGTGATCAGTAAAGGCCATCCCCTTGGACCACTCAGCCACCCGGGGCTACCGAAGAGTTAGGGACTCCTGATTGCTCATCCTGACCTTGGTTTTTGCAAGATAACTTTACCAAAATTAAAACAACATTTGGCATGTAGCTTCAGATTGATGAGACTTTGAGTGACTAATTTCCAGCATTCCATTACATTACATAATTTACAGGAGTTATGACCCCCTGATGTTGTAAACGACACACATTCTTTTTCCATGTTTTTATAATCCCAGCAGCATGAAAAATGGCATTAATTCAATACATTATTAAAATAGTAGTTACAAATGATGTTTCTCAGACCATGTACCTTGACCAAGTTTGTGGAGGGCTTGCACTTAAGGTATGGAAGAGGCCTTTTATCTAAAGGTCAAAGGTCAGGATCATTGTGGCTCAAAGAAAAATGGGATTTCCAGGGGGAAAAAAACTTTTGTTCTAAAGTTACTTGACCAAACTGTGGATGGCTTGCACTTAGAGTAATAAACAAACCTGAAGAACCTGGGGTCTGAGGTCATGGTCATGCTGAGTCTGCTCAAAATTAATTGTTTGTGAACATCAAGTTTAGTTCAAGACCGCATACCTTGACCAAAGGTCCAAGTCATTGAGAACCATTGGTCAGCAATCTCCAGAATCAACCATGCCCTACTAGTGCCTACATAGAAGATTATTAAACACAGGGTGGGCGTATAATATGCCGTTCACTGTACTCTTGTTGAAAATTATATAATTTTAGACTGGTCACCTGGTCTTATCATCAGAGAAATATGATAACTTTACTAATCTTTGTAACATTTCAGTCAAATTTGGTATGCAGATGTATATTGATGATAACTTGAATTAGTTTAATTTGAAGTGTTCCTCATTATCATTTAAAAGAGTTATGGCCCCTAAATGCCTATTTTTCTAACTTTGCTTTCCACAGCATAACTTTATAAATAAATATTGCATTTCAGCCAAGTTATTGTGCATCTTCAAAATGATGAGGCATTGAATGAGCTGGATTTCCAGCATTCCACATTATAATTTAGAAGACTTAAGGCATATGATTGCCCATCTCCAAACTTTGGTTTTGTAACTGAAGTTCTTCTGTTCAGGGTCCAGTCAAGCAAATTATAGAGAGTGGGGCCCTTTGTGATGCACTCATTACTACTAGCTGTAGTTAGGGCCCTTTGTGATGCACCCATTACTACTAGCTATAGTTAGGACCCTTTGCAATGCACCCATTACTACTAACTATAGTTAGGGCCATTTGTGATGCACCCATTACTACTAGCTATAGTTAGGGCCCTTTGTGATGCACCCATTACTACTAGCTATAGTTAGGGCCCTTTGTGATGCACCCATTACTACTAGCTGTAGTTAGGGCCCTTTGTGATGCACCCATTACTACTAGCTATAGTTAGGACCCTTTGCAAAGTACCCACTACTACTAACTATAGTTAGGGCCCTTTGCAAAGTACCCACTACTACTAGCTATAGTTTGGGCCCTTTGCAATGCACCCATTACTACTAACTATAGTTAGAACCCCTTGTGATGCACCCATTACTACTAGCTATAGTTAGAGCCCCTTGTGATGCACCCATTACTACTAGCTATAGTTAGGGCCCTTTGCAAAGTACCATTACTACTAGCTATAGTTTAACATAATTCAGATTACAAACTATAGAAAGCAGGGCCCTTTGCAATGCACCCATTACTACTGGCTATAGTTTACAGGGTCTGCAGCAAACCTCAAAAACCCTAAGATTTCATTTTGACCTTAGAAACCTAACACAAAAGCCAAAAACAAACTGAAAAATACCTAAATAATAAAAAAAAAGAAAAATTTGAAAAAAATCATGAACGGCTCTACTGTGACCCCACAAAAATGCTTTTTTGCACATGGTTTTTCATTAGACTAGCCTAACGGTCAAGAAAGCGAGTGAATTATGCAAATTAAAGACATCCGGTCATTTATTCTATCATTCATTTGATAGACCCACAATGGCATATAGTTGTCGGATCATCAACAGCATTAGCATTGCATTTGTTTCAATCTTTGCACATATTAATGAGGCAATCTTGAGTCTGATTGGCTGAGCTTGTGAACATTCTACAGGTCATATTTCTGATCAGATTCTGACCAGATTTGGTATGTATGCTTATATCATCGAGATCTCAGACAAATCTGATTACGAGCAACATTCAGTTAATGAGGTGATCTTGCATCTGATTGGCTGTAATTGAGAACACCACATTATGCTGTTACAGGAGAATTACCATGCAGCCAGTTTGTCTATGGCCATCTCTTTCTACCTCTGTGGTCACTAACCACAAATACAGGTAACCAGCACTTTGCTATAATAAAGAAAACAGTTAGTTTGGATTGGAGATAAATGTGAAAAGTTCTGGTCCAATGAGGTAGCATATTTACTAATAATTCCATCTATAAATGTTGATTAGTATCCATCCCTGTTGCCCCGAGGGTGTTCAGCTGTTCACAACAAATTTGTCAAGGCCATTTCTGTTTGGTTCATTGGTGACCACTATATGGGAGCAAAAAATGTGATCTCAGAAAGCAAGTGTTGGGTTGGATTCATCAGCATTTACAAAATTGGCTTTGAATAAGAATAAAATTTTATGGTATTTTAAGACTGGTGGTCTCTAAGTCATTAACCCCGCATGCCACGTTTATGAGTCATGAGGTTGTACCCTACTTCCGAGCTTTGTAACATCAACATCATTTACGATATACCAAAACGGGTGGTAGATGTAGTTCTACATTGATACCAAATAATGTAGATTTTCTACTCGTGTTAAAAAATGAACCTTTGCAAAAAGTTGGATGAGTTTGAGATTTGGAGTAAAAAGGGGCCAGGGCACTAAAATTATGGGTCCAGTATGCAGAAAAAAAAGAAGTCCAATTTTCACCCTTCTGCACATGCGCAGATACATAGCCAATCTAAAACAACGTCTTTTATACACCTAAGCATCCGGCTAAACTAAAATGTCTTGGAAACAGGTGTGTTTGGATGCAATCGGAAGTACATGTAGCTCCAAAAATGCATTTTCTACCCCCATTTGAGGCGAAAATGAAAAGAATCTTCAGGGTTCAATGAGTTAAGAGATGATTCATAAAACCATTGAAGATTGATCTTTACTGTATATACTCGCTTATAGGTAAAGTCCAACTGCAAACTGCACAGACCCAGATCTTCCATAATGTGCGGCTGATCTGGGTCTATGCAGTTTGTTAGGAGTAGTGAGTAGAACAAACAATATAGACCCTGATCTGCTGGCACATTATGTGATGACAGATCAGGGTCTGTGTTATGTTTTTTGCAGTTGGACTCGACTAAGCGTTAGTGGTAAGACGGGCAGTTTCTTTGAAGATGTGATACTTAGCATGAATTTAACTATACTCACATTCTGCATATTATTTTATTCTACAGTGTATTTAAAACAAAATTTCTGGTATGATGGGAAGGGAGGGGTTTTTTAGATTTCCTGAAAAAGTTTGTAGCATTGGTTCATTGTGAAACCACATTAGGGTGAAGTGAGATATAGGAGTCACTTTTCCTCCAGTGGTGGCATCAACTGTTTCTTAAGTTTTAATTAAAAGTGTTTTCATTTACATATTATTTCCTAAACCCCTTGATATATTCTCATCATATTTGGCATGAATCATTATGAAGCCTTGACAATTCATTCTATGACATTCTCACGCACCCCTTTTAAGTTGGAGTCTAGTTTTATTATTTGTGTATTTTCCCAAACCCCTTAATAGATTTTCTTCATGCTTGGTATGAAGCATTATGAAGTTAAGACAATTCATTCTACGACATGCTGACTTGCCTTTTTTACCTGGGGGTCAAGGTCACAGCATTTTCATTCACCTATATTTACTAAACACCTTGATAGATTCTTATTATACATGGGATGAATCACTATGAAGCTAAGACAATCCATTCTACACCATGCTTGCAAGCCTCTTTCATGTTGGGGTCAAGGTCACAGTCAGATAATTGTCATTAAGGTTTTTGTTAAAAATTTTTGTTTGCTTGTATAAATTTCTTAAGCCCCTTGACAGATTCTAATCATCCATTGGATGAATAATTATGAAGCTAAAGCAATTCATTATGCAACATGCTCACTCAACCTTTTGACCTTGGGGTCAAGGTTGCACATTTTACATTCCTTTCTGCCCAGTAACTACCTTGGCAAGCAACTTGATGTTGATAACACCTTGGCTTAGTTTGATTTTTCAACATACATCTGTATAGCAGAGTTGTAGCCCCTGATTGTTGGACCCACAAACTTTTGTTTCCAGATAATAATTCTGTTAATTATTATCGGATTTCAGGAAACATGTAAACACAGCTGAAGCTCTGTATTGATATAAATTAAACAGAACTTGATTATCAGCTTCCTATATCGTCATTTAGTGGAATCATGTTTTGTCTTTGTTGTTTTTAACAGCACTTTTAACACATTATTAGCTATACCATGGCTAGGAAATGGAAGCTAAGTGCCTTTCAAAAGGACACACTGAGGCAACTGATCATGGTGCTGAATGTGGGACTTAATTTTTATGTTGATGAGACCTCACCTCATGATTGTCAGTGTTCTTTCTACATTATCAGTAGTATCTTCATTTACAAATGTTCCATAACTAGTTTACTATTTCATCATTGTCACCTAGTCCTTTCCTCTACAAAGCTACACTCCCCAACTTCCAACAAAAAGTGGAGGACATCAATCCCATGGATGTGCTTGTTATGACCTTACTTTAGAAAGTTAATTGAAAAGTGTGTAGTTTACATTAAGTTGATTGAAAAGTGTGTAGTTTACATTAAGTTGATTGAAAAGTGTGTAGTTTACATTAAGTTGATTGAAAAGTGTGTAGTTTACATTAAGTTGATTGAAAAGTGTGTAGTTTACATTAAGTTGATTGAAAAGTGTGTAGTTTACATTAAGTTGATTGAAAAGTGTGTAGTTTACATTAAGTTGATTGAAAAGTGTGTAGTTTACATTAAGTTGATTGAAAAATTTTATACTATACACTAAGTTGATTGAAAAGTGTGTAGTTTACATTAAGTTGTTCATCCCCATTTTTAGTTTTGCAAAAGTATGTCACAATGACCTACATTTATGTTCAAATATATACTTCCAATTTTTGCATTGAGCTTTGATATGATTTCCTTTACAATCATCAAAATTCATAAGTGCATTCTTTTTGAGAATTAATATACACAGCCTTTACAAAAATAGATCACAGTGTTCTGTATACTTTCCTGACTTTAGTAACTATACTGGTATGTTATATAGATGTTTTGGATCATGCATCAATTGGTCAGACATAGCTTTCCACAAAATTCTTATTCAAATATATTGTACAAGATTCTGATTACTGGTAAGTACCAGTGTTCCTGTAACTGGATATTAGTGGATAAAGAACTCAAAGTTATCTACAGGAAACAGGTAGCAACATGGAAGGATTTAACACAGCTTAGCCTTTCTCAATACAAGTGTTATGATTATGTGATGATTTGGCCCAGCACACTTCAGAGGCATTTGTACCTGACTTACCTTTAGTACCATGTTATCTAAAACTAATTTGATTGGTTTGGTTTGGTTCAATGTTTTACAGAATAGCAATACAGTTAGATTATTTGATGTTGAGGCAAATGGAGAAAAGTGCCTTGCTCAAGAATTCACTATGGTAGCTGATCCAGACTAATCCTATGGTAGGATTAAAATCCACACCCTTTCGGTAATGAGTATGGCATGCTAACCACCGAGCCATCATGGCTTCTACCTCCATTAGTCACCTTGTACAACATGCAGGAGGGCACATTGAGCCTGTTCTGCATCCCCAAGCACACGGGATAAAACAAAGTAGAACTTCATGGATTTTATGGGATTAGTATGGAATTATATGTGGCCACTAGCTCAAGAAACAAGTAGACCAATTTTTAGCTCTACTGGTCATAGACCAGAAGAGCTTATGATTGGTCTGTTTTCCATCATCCGTCACCTATCTGTTTGTTAGCACAAGTTTGTTATTGCTACTCCTCCTAAACTACTTGGAGGATTGCCATGAAACTGTACACACACATGGTAAAGTTAGCCTTAAATGAAAAGGTGCTGCTCGGACATTTAATATGGCCACCACAGTGGCCAGCTTGAAAATCTTGCTATCGCTACTCCTCATAAATGGATGGTCATATCAACATGGGGTTTTCACTAAAAGACTTCTTAAGATGTCTATTTGGTCCTAAATGAAAATGGTGCCGATCTGATGTCCAATATGGCCACCATGGCAGCCATCTTAAAAATCTTATTGTTACTCCAACTAAATGGATGGTCATATCAACATGGGATTTTCATTAAAAGACTTCTTATGATGTCTAGTTGGTTCTAAATGAAAATGGTGCTGATCTGATATCCAATATGGCCATCTCAGTGACCAGCTTGAAAATCTTGTTATGGCTGCTCCTCCTACTTGGATGATCATATCAATATGGGGTTTTCACTGAAAGACTTCTTATGATGTCTAGTTGGTCCTAAATGAAAATCATACAGATCTTAAGTCCAATATGGCCACCATGGCAGCCATCTTAAAAATCTTATTGTTACTCCAGCTAAATGGATGGTCATATCAACATGGGATTTTCATTAAAAGACTTCTTATGATGTCTAGTTGGTCCTAAATGAGAATGGTGCCAATCTGACATCCAATATGGCGACCACAGTGGCCAGCTTGAAAATCTTGTTATGGCTGCTCCTCCTAATTGGTGAGTCATATCAACATGGGATTTCACTAAAAGACTTCTTATGCTATCTAGCTGGTCCTAAATGAAAATGATGCTGATCTGATGTCCAATATTGCCACCATGTTAAGAATCTTGTTATCACAACTCTACTTGAACAGATAGTCAGATTGATATTGGGTTTTCACCAGAAGGTTTCTTATGATGTCCAGTTGGTCTTGAATGAAAATAGTGCCGATCTGATGTCCAGTATGGCCACCACAGCAGCCATTTTGAAAATGTTGTTATTGCTACTCATACTGGATTGAAAGTCATATCTTGAAAATATTGTTATCTCTATAAGTCCTCTCCAAATGGATGGCTATATCAACATGGGGTTTTCGCCAGTAGACTTCTTATGATACCTAGTTGGTTCTGAATGAAAATGGTGACAGTCATACCTTCAACATGGCTTCCATGACAATGTTCTTAAAAATCTTTCACTAGTCCCCCTGAATTGATGATCATTATGACAGCTTATTTACTAAGTCCTAAATGAAAATGGTGCCAGTTGTGCATCCAATACGTCTGCCATGACAACTGTCTTAACAATCTTGTTGCCACTACTCCTGCTGAATGGATGATCATGATGACATGGGATTTTCACCAAAAGACTTCTAATGATGTCTGCTTTGTCTTAGATGAAAATGTAGCCAAGCTGACATCCAATATATGTACCAAAGCAGCTAATTTGAAAATCATGTTATCACTGAAGAATATCAGAAATGGTTTCAACACTGGACAGTTAAAAGGAAGAAATGGTCTTATCTTGAATTCCTGGAAATTCTCTTCACCCAGTAGAGCATCAGTCCCTTTGAGGGACTCTTGTTTCAAAGCAAAATTCTGTTATTTCCCCTTTTAAAAACGAGTCCTTGAAATTAAGGCAATATATTTTAGGTACATTGTAGCTTCTGTCTGCAGAAGTGACACAAAGGAGAAACAAGAAATAAAGAAATTGAAGATTTCCTCAACAGGTAATTTACAGATCCATGTATCCATTAATATGAATGTAGTACTGGATGTCAAATGGCAGTTAAGTGCTTGATGCTTCAACACTGAAGGAGATTACTCCACAGTCTGTAGTTCAACAAGGATTTGAAGTGCTCATGTTTATTGCTTGTGTGTGTAATCCCCAGTTATTAAGTTTCTTTACAAGGTGAAATATCTAAGTAAATTGAAATACAGGTAATCAAGGAGCAATGTGGGGCCACATTTTTCTTGCCCTGATTCTATTTTGTTGGGTAAAATTCAGCCAGGTATGCTCCCCATACTGTAGTTCTCTCATCATAAGAGCATCCCCCCAACCTTTAAAATGTCATTGCAAATGAAAAATGGGGTGTAGGAGGGTGGTGCTGAAAAGCTTACACTCTCTTTGACCCACGTACATGTTTGTAAATCTTTTTTAAAGTTTGATATATTATTACACATCATTTTCCATATTTTTAGCTCTACTGGTCATAGACCAGAAGAGCTTATGGGATGGTCTGTTGTCTGTTGTCCATCGTCCATCTGTCCGTTAGCACAAGTTTGTTATCACTACTCCTCCTAAACTACCTGGAGGATTTCCTTGAAACTTTACACACATATTCATCCCATGGTCTAGCTGGTCCGAAATGAAAATGGTGCTCTTCAGACATCCAATATGGCTGCAACAGTGGCCATCTTGAAATCTTATCACTACTCCTCCTAATGGATGGTCATATCAACATGGGGTTTTCACTAAAAGACTTCTTATGATGTCTATTTGGTCCTAAATGAAAATGGTGCTGATCTGACTTCCAATATGGCCACCACAATGGCCATCTTGAATATCTTGTTATGACTACAGTACTTCTACATGGATGGTCTTATCAACATAGGGTTTTCACTAAAACACTTCTTACGATGTCTACTTGATCCTAAATGAAAATGGTGCTGATCTGATGTCCAATATGGCCACCACAGTGGCCATCTTAAAAATCTTATTATTGCTACTCCTTCTGAATTGAAAGTCATATTATCTCTACTCCTCGCCAAATGGATGACTATATCAAAGTGGAGTTTTCACCAGTAGATTTCTGATGATACCTAGTTGGTCCTAAATGAAAATGGTGCCAGTCATACATCCAATATGGCTACCACAACAACTGTCTTTAAAATCTTGTTGTCACTACTCCTCCTGAATGGATGATCATTATGACTTGTGGTTTTCACCAAAACGCTTCTAATGATGTCCTAAATAAAAATGGAGCTAAGCAGACATCCAATATGTGTACCACAGCAGCTAATATGAAAATCTTGTTATCATTGAAGAATATCAGAGATGGTTTGAACACTCGACAGTTAAAAGGAAGAAATGGTCTTAACTTGTATTCCTGGACATTCTTTTCGCCCAGTTGAACGTCAGTCTCTTCAAGGGACTCTTGTTAATTGTTTCTTTTAAATTATAAATTAATATCTATTTAAAATACACCTAAAGTCTACTTTTAGAAATTATACCTGCAAAACCTTGACAACATAAGAGTTTAGTTACTCTGAGCAGGTAAATGGATCCCATTTTATTATATAGTAGTAAAATTATATGTATTGTTGTTATGTAGTAATAAAATTATATGTATGATAATTATTTTATATGGTGTACTTCACTGTAAGATGGTTTCACTGTATGGACAGCATCTAATAAGGCAGTGATGTACCAGTCATACCCATAATATCTTGCAGAAAATTAGTCATAATGACTTGTAAAGATGAAGACAATTAGAACTGGAATTTGTGTTGCATGTTGAGAAGGTTTATTGTTCTGTCATTTTAAATTGTTGAAGTATTTTTTCAGAAAAACTAGAAGAATATATCCACGATGTTGAACTATAGTTTAGTAAATAGTCAGTATTCCCTCATTATAATGCTATCCAATGGAGTCATAGAGTATACCGCCTTAAAGGTAATGTCACAATATTAATGAAGCACATAATGTATGCAGTTCTACCACTGCATAATGAAATGGGATCCATGTTTATATCTGCTTTATAAAATGAACCGTGTTATACTGAAGTGACTTATAATGAGTGAGTGCTGTATATAATACATTATCTTCATACTTGCTCTTTGACTAAATTTGCATGTCTCCCAGGAGACTTGCCCCCTTTTTCTCTAAAATCTGGTATTTGTCAGGGCCTAAATAAGATACCGTATTTTTCCATTGATAATTTCATTCTTGATGATAAGCCCATGCTGACTTTTACATAATTTTAGCACATTTTGATTTATGCAAGCTTTTTCCAATAATAAGTCCACTCCCACTTTACAAGAGGTATACCAAACAAGTACCCCTGGGCTAATTATAGGATAAATACTGTAATAAATAGAGGTATACCAAACAAGCACCCCTGGGCTAATTATATGATAAATACTGTAATAAATAGAGGTATACCAAACAAGCACCCCTGGGCTAATTATAGGGTAAATACTGTAATAAATAGAGGTATACCAAACAAGCACCCCTGGACTAATTATAGGATAAATACTGTAATAAATAGAGGTATACCAAACAAGCACCCCTGGGCTAATTATAGGATAAATACTGTAATAAATAGAGGTATACTAAACAAGCACCCCTGGGCTAATTATATGATAAATACTGTAAAAAAAATAGAGGATATTTTCTTTTCCTAAGTTAATAAGTACTGGATATTTTTCATTGTGTGGTACAAAAAATTATATTTTAATGAGTGGAGAAGCCACAAGTTAAAATGTATCATTTTTTGTACCAGAAGGTGAATTAAAATCCAGTATTTATGCAGGAAAAGAAAGTCTTCTCTTTATTATATACCAAACTTGCTCCAGCTTAGAAGATTAAACTCACTCTTCAACACATCACCCCTACATGCTTTTCGTAAAATCACCTCACTTTCAACCCTATTCATTGGCCGATCATATAAAAATATCAGCTGCTTTAGCATCTTAGGATTGGGATGACCTAATCTGTTACAGTAAATTACATTTGTGACATTTTGTAAATTATATGACCCTATCTGACCACAGTGCAAGTCCGTTTCAGAAATGCATACAGCATGTTTATCATTGTTGTTAAGGTAGCAATTGGAAATAACTTAATAGAGACTTGATCGTTGTCGAGTCAGATTTCTTCAACAAAATATAATTCCATATCTGAAAGGTAATGCAGTTTCCATTTATTTGTTCAGTGAGTGGCTGAGCTCTCAAAGTGCTTGTTTTACTTTGCTTGCAGGTATAACTTCTGTAAGCACACACAATCAAGCATTGCATGGTATGATGGGAAATCTTATATTTTCACATGTGAAAAAGTAGGAATGAAAAAAAATATGAAAATTATTTTGCCTATAATTTTCTAAATTTCACACTTAAGAATGTAATAAAATCTGTTATTACTGTGTTTTCTCATGTATAATACATAATTGAAACTGCAACCGTGCAGACTAAAATCAGCCATACTGTAATGTGCCTAGTAGATCACAATTATCTACACAATCAAGCAGCATAGACTCTGATCTGTTGGTGCATGATGCTGTAGGAGAGCTTAGTCTACACTGTTTTACTGATGATTTCAAACAAGCGTCATAGTTGGTGCATGATGCTATTAGGGGTGAGTGCTGACATTGTGATATATTGCGATAAAAATTATTGTATTGCAGTATGTATCGATATACACTCCTATGAAGCTGACTATTTTGAAAACCCATGTGATACCAACTGTCGGCGTGATTTGCTGAGCCTGTATGTTTTTATTATAATAAATAACATGTTCTGTCAGCTGTGTTTCTCCTTATTTTAGGGAGAAATTAGAAGGATTATATGTATGGCCATTGTAAGAGACGAGTTTTCAGATTAAAGATCAGTAATGACCAACTACCACAGATGCATGTATCTGGTGAAATTACTAGTCCCTATGTGTAAAGCCAAAGTGAGTCCAAACAGCACTCTTTGCCTGATTATTGAGTACAAGATCTGGCTCGAGCTTATTCAACAGTGATTAACTGTAAGCCATTTTAAGTCACCTGTTTGACTGGTTATGGTGTTCTTTTGTAATACAAAGTAATATTTTCAGTAAACAAAAATAGTTCCACAGCCACTCTATCTAATAGACAGTCTGGGCTAAAATATTGATACAGAAAAATTTGAACCGATATGAATTGTGATACGGTAGTGTACCAGTACGTACTGATATATTGTTACACCACTAGATGCTGTAGCAGATCTTAGACTACACTATTTTACTGATGATTTCAAGCAAGCAGCATAGACCCTGATCTCTTGGCATATGATGCTATGTGGATTTAAGTCTTAACTGTTTTACATTTGCATGTGGATCTATTCTGTTTCTATTTGTGTGTGCTTCATGTATGGATTTATATGGTGGAACCCCTCATCTTATCACTGGAGAAAGTGGGGTAATATTTTGAGCTATAGCCTTTTTTATTGGGCAGTAACACTTTATATTCTTTTTTAAAATGGGTTTTAAGAGGTATATATGTATGTATGTATAGATTTTAATGGCACATCAGCACAGTACTGGCTATACATACTCATTCTCAATTTCTTTTTCCAGCAGCCATAGTGTATCGGATCAGTAGAGGTCTGCTACTTTAGTGTGTCTTGGTCAAGTCACACTTGACACCAGTTGCCTTGGCACTAAATAACTTACTTGTGTTGTTGTGCCTTAAAATGCCAAACCAAATCCTGGCTTAGACACCAAAAATGTTTCATCTGATTGTCTATTTCAGCCTACATATTGGTTTTCCTTTGTGGCCAAATCACACAGGTTCCATTCTATGTTTTTATTTTATTTTAAGTTTAAATTCATGCTTGTGTATGACTTTGGCAAAAATTATTCATCATGATCTTTATTTTCCAAGATAACCTATGATAATTTAGTCCAGATCCCATCATAATCTCATATAAATATATTCAAATAATATTTTATTATTCCAAAGTCATTTTGCACTTTTACTTTATCTGACTTATCGGTATATAGACACCTACCATAAATATTTTTTAAATATTTCCATTTCTTAGGTTATTATTAACTTTTGGTTTAGGACTGTGCAGGTTGGGGATCCCATGGGGTCGAAGTAAAAAAAAAAAATCATACAGATTTCTTGATCCTAATAGTTTTTACTACTGACAATTTTGTTCCTAATTGATTAAATTATTTTCAAAAATTATGGACCCAGCCCATTCTAAATTGAGAAAAATCCAGAAAAATCCCTCTAGGTAATGTACCATATAATACAAAATATATGTAAATCTAGAAAATAATACTGAATTAATATATCACTATTAGTCTTGAATGTAAGGAAGTATATGCAGGACATTTTAGTCATAATCAACACAACGTAACAAATCATGTACATACCAGGGCCAGACTATGAAATGGTCGTGGTTTTTGGATGAGTATTATTATAGTACATTGTGAGTCATATTCCCCATTAAATGCCCCACAAATCATGTCTGATATTTAAATAGGATTACCGGTTGTGTGAGATTTAATGACTTTGGGATTTGTCCCACTTAGATAAATAGTCAGTAATTCCCTGACAAGATTTTCATTAAATTTTACTTGATTGGTGATAAGCCATTGTAGTATGCCATGAAAATGTTCATATCAGGATTGTACAAATGAGACAAAAGCTGTTGGAGACTCAGTGTTGCCCCTTAGCATTCCTTGATTATTATCAGCAGCATACACATTGGTTTTACAGTTAGATAGAGACACTGTATAACTCAGCGTTGTTGTGAATGTATTTTACTTGTTCACACTAGATAATGGATAATGGTCACATCTTGCTCAGGTATTGGATGGAGCTGAGACTGAGGCATATTTAGTACACATAGCACACCTGAGTTAGCAAAGTACACAGGTAAAGAAGTCTTACCTGGATTGTGTGTTTATATATACTTAAGTGGAAGTGTATACTTTATCATGCTTTTATTCCTGCCGCTATTCTATCTGTGATAAGGAGAGGGCGACTTGAAACGTGACAAGGTTACAGATGGATTCAGATCTTGTTGGATTTATATGTTTTTTTAAAACACAACAAATGGAATACTATCAACACCTGTGATTGCTATTTGTTTAATTTTGTTATGCATGTAGTTTGGAACACTCATCATAAAGGCTTGGTTCCCCTGCCCCATGGAAAGGAACAGCTAACTTAAAAAACAGATGTTGGGATTCACTGTGAAAGACTTAGGTATGTGAATTGTCCTGTCTGTCTTTTCAGCTGGCTGGGGCTGTGGTAATTATTACAGACTGCATATAAATGTACTGTTGATATACAGATTGTGTCCTTTTAGGATGTGCTATAAAGTGCACAAAAAGGATGAGAGACATTTTTTATTTTGTAATAATAATCTTTGGGTTTTTGTTCGTGCATTTACTTTACTTGGATTTACAGTTGAAGAGGTTACACTCCTGCCTAACATAATATAATACTCCCTCATTATAATGCTGTCCATTTGAGCCATCAGATATACTGCCTTACAGTGAGACAACCATATAACAAAGTGCATGTATACATTACTCCCTCATTATAAAAATGTCCATTGAAGCCATGGAGTATACTGCCCTATATTGAGACCACCTTACATCATACACATACTTTCATTACAACATAATGAAATGGGATCCATGACCATACCCACAAATTAAAATGAATGGTGTTATAATGAAGGGCCTTATAGTGAGGGAGTACTGCACTTGCTTTCTCCCATGGAGTGCCTTTTTAGTTATTACTGGTTATTGGTATAATTAGCAATCCATTAAATCTGGGAAGAAGTGTGTGTGTGTGTGTGTGCATGCATGTGTGTATGTGTGTGTGTGTGCATGCATGTGTGTGTGTGCACATAGTAATGTTATCAAAATGTTATGACATATGGGCTGCAGTTTGCTTCAGAACATGCACACTAATATTTGAATGGATGTTCGATTAGTTAGAATAAGAGTTTGAAAATTTTAGGACAAACTGTTGATGAAAGATGGAAATTATATATGTTACAACAGTTTCTCTACAGACATTATATTTGTCCTCCTAAACATGTACAATTACTGGTAAAGCAGATAGGGTGCAATTGCACTTATGACATCTTACCTGTCTATGCACATGGAAACCAAACCTGACCCGATGGCACTGAGCCTCCCTACTATAAGGTAATGAGCTGAGAGTAAACTTACCCAGTACATAGGATAATTCCAGTCTCAAATGTACTGGAATAATTAGGAAATTTTGCCATGTGAAGAGTACTCGTAAAGGAATGAAGGATAGAATTACTAATTACATTCTTATGTCTTGTAGGTAGCTTGCATGCAACTCTTAACTATTTAAAGCTTGGGTTTTCCATATCCACACATTATTTAAATCTCAGTAATGAGTTATTTGCACATTAACAAAAAAAAAAAGCAAAAGCAACAAGCAATTCTCAGGGGAGTTAAAGTAGAAGATTTAAGGAGCAATATTTGGGAATTAAGCCATGGGTCCCTTCCCAGCTAATCAACCTTTTCTTTATAGATGTCACCTTGTATTTAGTATTAGCTTTGTTACTGAGATGTTTTGATCCAATTACCTCTGGCTCAGTGTCCCCAGTTGTTTTGATCCAAGTACCTCTGACTCTGTCTTCAAATGTTTGATCCAAGTACCTCTGACTGTATGTCCCCAATAGTTTTGATCCACATACCTCTGGCTTTATGTCCCCAATTGTATTGATCCAAGTACTTCTGGTTCTATGTCCCCAGTTGTTTTGATCCAGGTACCTCTGGTTATATGTCCCCAGTTGTTTTGATCCAAGTACCTCTGGCTCACTGTCATCAATTGTTTTTATCCAAGTATCTCAGGCTCTCAGTTCCCAATTGTTTTGATCCAAGTACCACTGGCACTGTGTCCTCAATTATATAGATCCAAGTTTCTTTGGCTCTGTGTTCCCACTTGTTACAATCCAAGTACCTCTGGCTCATTGTCCCCAATTGTTTTAATCCAAGTACCTCTTGCTTATGTCCCCAGTTTTGATCCAAGTACCTCAAGCTCTATGTCCCCAATCAATGTACTGAGAATAAATACATTGTCATCTTAACTTTATTATTTTTATTAATAATTTTATTATGCAATAGATGCTAATGATGAAGGCATATCTGCTTAGGTTCCCTTTTAGATTGCTCTTTGCTTATGCAAAATTACTGGCAAAATCTCCTGCATATTTCATTTCTCTTTTAACTTGCTGATTTTCACAGAACATGGACTGCAGGAAACCCTGACTGTTACTGGTAATTGACTAAACACGTTTTTATTGTTTGATCTTTGTTTCCAAAAATATGTCCATATACAGCACTCCCTCATTATATTGTTGTCCATGGGAGTCGCAGAGTATACTGCCTTATAGTGAAACTACCTTAAAATTAAGTACATTATACAGTACTACCTCACTATAAAACCCTTCATTTTATAACATGGTTCTTGTTATAATGCAGGTATGGCCATGGATCCCATTTAGTAAGTTATAGTAAAATTATGCGTATCATGTACTTCATTATAAGGTAGTCTACTCTATGACTCCCACAAACAGCATTATAATGAGTGAGTTCTGTACAGATAATTTTACTGCTGCATAATACAATGGTATCTCATGGTATACCAAGAGCTTGGGATTGTGGGTTTCCAGCAATTTGTTGTCATAAGTCCCCTATTTCTTAACTCAATGTGCTGCCCCTGGTGTGATTTTTCATCAGGGAGAAATTGAAAAAACCAGCTACTATTTTTCTTTAGTTGTCTATAAAAACATTAAGATAGCAGTTAATTCCCATTTTAAAACAACATTTGTGGCAAGCGCAACATCCAAGGTTTGTAGTAGTCCATCGAGTTGCAATGCAAAGTAAGTAATGGCTGCTAGTGTAAAATATTTTCAAGGTTTATATAATGACAAAAGGGACTACATTTCTGGGGTGAAAACTTGCAGAAATACACAATTTGGCATTTAATCAATGAATTATTAGTTGGAGAAGAAAAAAAAAATTAAGACAAAATGTCAATTATTATAACAGATCCTGGTAGATAATTCATGCACACTTAAGTTAAATGATAGCAACATCCGGAAAAGAAAATTCCGTAGCTATTCAGATATGCAGAGATAGTAGATTACATCTCTGAAACATTTATAATAATAATATGTGTCCAAGGAAAAGATGATAGTGTAGTGCAGACCACAGAGTTAAGGTGGCAAAACTGCCAAAACAAGTGAGATTATCACTTTTTATTACCACTGCTAGTGCGTTAAGAAGTTGTCTAGTGTTTATCGTAGGCCATTTCTGCATTATAATGAAGGGCCCTATAGAGTTGGAATGTTGTATATCAAGAATTATCATGCACTAAATTGCAGTTGAGAGTCTCAAAAGAAACATTTTGTGAAGTCATTTATCATCAGCAGAGTAAGGAAAAAAATGACTTAATAGCAGGAATTCAATGAAGACCATAAAAAATAAAGAACAAAAAATAAAAATCTATTTTATTCAGAGGATGTCATGTGAAGAACTGTTGAAAAGTCATACAATCCAGTCTAAAGATGAAACTTGTTGACAGCTTTATTTGAACAAAATGGCTTATTGTAAGTGAATGATGCTACAGTACAAGGATACTCAATGGGGGCGTGGATAGCAGCACACTTGATGAAGTAGGCTCTTTAGTTGTATAACATAGGCATTATTTTAGGGTGTTTAGTTATATTACAGGAAATACCAGGGTATGTAGTTATCTAACAGGAAACAAAGGAATGATGTGCTGACACCACGTTGCTTTTCATGTTATTTTATGATGTTTAATGTGAAGAGTTTAGCACTTAAAAGTAGCTGTACCGGTAGTTATCTGCATGGGAATTCCACCCAAAACACCACTCAGGAAATTTGTCACATTCTTCCAGTAAATATTGGACGCTGATAAAGGTCTAGAATCTGGAATACATGGAGAGTTTTGGTCATTCAGCTCTTGTAACAATGGGGCAACACTAGTGTCATGGAATTTGCCATCAAAATGCAAAGAAAACCCAGCCCTCCATTTCAGTGTATTACTCAATAGTGCATGGTGAATATGTATGTCATTAGTGATGGTTGATAAAGAGAATGTTAAAGCTGAGGATAAAATTTATTGACAGCTTTATTCTTACAGAATGGTTTATTCTAAGTGAATAATGCTTCACTGCAGGGATACTCCAAGCAGGAAATATGTGGGATTCTCTGTAATTCATTTGCAGTCATGTGACATTAGTGTTTCATTAGCACTGGTCCCTCACTATAAAGCCACCAGTATACAACTGCCCCTCATTATGTGAGTATGGTCATGGATCCCATTAAGTTGGTCAAATTTTGTTTTATCATTGTTGCTTAATATATTTAAGTTTAGTTCTTGACTCATGAGATCCAATTATAATGTAATTTCACATAATTAACCACTCTATTTTTGTGTTTTAATGTATTATTAGGACACGGTCTTGTTTGAGCATCCCTCAATTTCAGGCTCCCTCACTTATGATTAAAGCTGGTATCACCAGGTATGTTGTATCATGATACTATCACCAGGTATGTTGTATCATGATACTCTCACCAGGTATGTTGTATCATGATACTATTGCCAGGCATGTTGTATCATGATACTATCGGCTGGTATGATGTATCATGATACTATCGGCAGGTATGTTGTATCATGATACTATCGGCAGGTATGTTGTATCATGATACTATCACCAGGTATGTTGTATCATGATACTATCACCAGGTATGTTGTATCATGATACTATCACCAGGTATGTTGTATCATGATACCTATCTCATTAATTGTATTCAATGCGATATGCATCATGATAGTACCTCATACAGAAAAAGACTAAATATACAAGTGAGTCTGTCTGTGCAAAACATTGCTTGTATCATTGCAGAAATCTATTGTAGGATAGGATGAATTACCCGAATGAACTGAAATGAAGCTTTTTATGTTCTTTTTGTCTTGTTCAGATATATCGGAATGAGTTAAAGGACTTGTGGTAGCTCAGTTCATAGAGTGTTGGACTCATAATCCAAGGGTCTCAGGTTTGATACTCACCCAGGTCAGCTTAGGTTAGCTGCTGCTGTGTGTCCTTGGTAAAGGGACTAGGTCCCATATCCCTGGCATGATATAGCCAGTAATGTGTTAAAAGTGCTGTTCAAACCACAACCAACCCCTGCCCCCCCCCCAAAAAAAAAAAAAAAATTTACACTTTAGGAGAGTTAGATTAATAATATTGGGTAAGCGTATAAACACAATGATCAGATAGGAAAAATTAATCAAATGTACATACTGTATTATTTTGGACAAACTTTTAGACCTCTAAGGATTAACAACTGCTACCTTGTGGTAGACTAAAAATTGTTATAAAGTGGAATTTAAAGAGTGTGTGTAGTAGTTACTTAGATATAGGTGCTGTATAAAGAGTGTGTATAGCAGCTACTTAGATATATGTGCTGTATAAAGAATGCAGAGTTACGTAGATATACGTGCTGTATAAAGAGCGTGTGCAGCAATTACTTAGATATATGTGCTGTATAAAGAGTGTGTTTAGTAGTTACTTAGATATATGTGCTGTATAAAGAGTGTGTTTAGTAGTTACTTAGATATATGTGCTGTATAAAGAATGTGTTTAGTAGTTACTTAGATACAGGTGCTGTATAAAGAATGTGTTTAGTAGTTACTTAAATATAGGTGCTGTATAAAGAGTGTGTTTAGTAGTTACTTAGATATATGTGCTGTATAAAGAATGTGTTTAGTAGTTACTTAGATACAGGTGCTGTATAAAGAGTGTGTTTAGTAGTTACTTAAATATAGGTGCTGTATAAAGAGTGTGTTTAGTAGTTACTTAGATATATGTGCTGTATAAAGAGTGTGTTTAGTAGTTACTTAGATACAGGTGCTGTATAAAGAATGTGTTTAGTAGTTACTTAGATATATGTGCTGTATAAAGAGTGTGTTTAGTAGTTACTTAGATATATGTGCTGTATAAAGAGTGTGTAGCAGTTACATAGATACAGGTGCTGTATAAAGAATGCAGTTACATAGATATAGGTGCTGTATAAAGAGTGTGTTTAGTAGTTACTTAGATATATGTGCTGTATAAAGAGTGTGTAGCATTTACTTAGATACAGGTGCTGTATAAAGAATGCAGTTACATAGATATAGGTGCTGTATAAAGAGTGTGTTTAGTAATTACTTAGATATAGGTGCTGTATAAAGAGTGTGTTTAGTAGTTACTTAGATATATGTGTTGTATAAAGAGTGTGTTTAGTAGTTACTTAGATATAGGTGCTGTATAAAGAGTGTGTTTAATAGTTACTTAGATATATGTGCTGTATAAAGAGTGTGTAGCATTTACTTAGATACAGGTGCTGTATAAAGAATGCAGTTACATAGATATAGGTGCTGTATAAAGAGTGTATTTAGTAGTTACTTAGATATATGTGCTGTATAAAGAGTGTGTAGCATTTACTTAGATACAGGTGCTGTATAAAGAATGCAGTTACATAGATATAGGTGCTGTATAAAGAGTGTGTTTAGTAGTTACTTAGATATATGTGCTGTATAAAGAGTGTGTAGCATTTACTTAGATACAGGTGCTGTATAAAGAATGCAGTTACATAGATATACGTGCTGTATAAAGAGTGTATGTAGTAGTTACTTAAATATATGTGCTGTGTAAAGAGTGTATGTAGTAGTTACTTAGATATATGTGCTGTATAAAGAATGCATAGCAGTTACTTAGATATAGGTGCTGTATAAAGAAAATGACTGTTTGTACATGTATATGGTGTAAACAGCCTTGCTACTTACTTCATTCAAAAGGATAGAAAGACGACAGAAAATGTTCATTTTCAGACAGCTTATAACATTGAACGTTTCTTTGTACTATCATCCTGTATTGATATTTTGAGTTTGAATCATGATACACTATTGCCATAGAAAATATAGTTATTTATTGATGCATTGATGATAGCAAACCACATATACCTTTAATGCTGGTCACATATATATTGATAATAGCGAACAGCCTATACATTTAACGAAGGTTACATTGATGGTAGCAAACCACTTAAGGCTGGTCACATTGATGATAGAAACCGCCTATATGTTTACTGCTGGTCACATTGATGATGGAAACCGCCTATATACATTTAACGCTGGTCACACTTGCACTATAATTCTTTTCAGATGATAATTTAGAGAAATCTACATCAGTTAATTGAGAAATTTCAGAATGTACTTTTCACAAATGATATGAAAATGGAAGCCGATAGTCCCTGATTTGCCATATTTTCTGGCGAGTTACAATTTGACCCTAACTAGGAATAACCTTGACTTCAATTTGTTTTTGCATACTGTATTTATGTCATGATTAACCCATGCTTGATGACAAGTCCACCCCCTACCCCACCCCCAATCCTCATTTTCACACGGTTTTGGCTGATATTTGCTAAGGATATCATCATCTGATTATAATCCCCCCCTCCCACTTTTTGACATATATAAGCTGGCCCCCTGGTCTTATCATGGGAGAAATACTATAATGTATTAGCAGAATTCAAAGTGTACTCTGAGTATTCTTGATAACTGTAAATGACTATTTTAGTGCCGTTAAATTTAAGTGAATCTTAAATTTCAGCATATTAGAGATATACAATTTTATCGAATCACTGATGGGCAGCAGTGAAAATCTCTGGTACCTAAATTTTGGATATATCAGCTTAAGTGATATGCTTGCATGCTATACTATGTAAGCTCAGACAAAATGTCGCTATATTTAAAAAAAAATTATATAAAAGATATGAATCAGAGCATTTCTTACAAGCAATTCTTATATTCAGAAGTCAATCTGCTAACTGATATTACATCCTTAGTAGTAAATGGAACTTTCAAGATGTGACTGTATGTAAATACATTTACAGATTTCAAAAACTGCCTGGATAGTTGGCATCTTTTATATTATGCACATATGTTTTGATCAAAAAGTTTTAATGAGCATACAATTGTAGCGACAATTAGTTTTGTATGCTAAATTCACTGAAAATTTATTCTTGTTCATATTGTGTGATTTACCAGTATACAGGATTTCAAGCAAATAGTTATAGAAACTAACCTGCTGGTGCATTATGTGATGGCAGGTCAAGGTCTACACTGTTCACAGTTGTGTATGTACTATAATCGGCCAGTCACCTCAGTGACAGATAGACTCTGCTCTGTATGTTCATGTTACAATCGGTCTTATTGGTCAATAAAGGGAAGTAAAAGGACATTTAACCAATCAAAATAGAATTAACAAATGATTGTCCAGGGATTTTTGCAATTTTGTACCCAAGTGTTAGTTAATACGTGCATTTGTTGTTGAAAGTGGAAAGAATGGCTTTTGCTTGCGCAAGCGATTCAGAATCTGAATTTTCAGGATTTCCCGAGGATAAACTTGACAAAGTTCAATTAAGAAGTGTTAGCAGTGACATTGAACTATTGAACTATCTTGTTTGTCAAGTTTGTCCAAAAAAAAAGGCAAAAAAATATGACTTAGATGAGTAGTACATGAGACACGGTTAAGTACGAATGCAGTAATATACATTACGCATGTGTGCACATGAATTGGCTTCGTTACACATTAAATCATTTCATCAGAAATACTGTAAGAGATTATTATTATAATAACCACATTTTTACATGAATCGGTGTCCAACAAGAATAATCGCACTGGATTATAAGAACTCGAACATTATTCAACATTTAATGTGTGCAACATATAGTTGAATTCAATTTGTCTGTTTAGTTATAAAAATGGTTAACTTGAAACGGACTATAGTCTATCTGATAGCGTGACTTTATGCGACATAGATCTGACTCTCTGTAAAATTTAGAATAAATTATGAAACATCCAATGTATAAAACATTTCTATCACATAAAACGGATAGCAAGAAATAATGCAGTTTTATATTTCACATACCTATACAGCTGAAGATTGCTCCCATAAAGTGGACAGCTACCTGACATGATTCATGTTGTGATAATACATCGAGACTTTACTCTATAAGTACCCTGGTTATGGTGAAATCCATGGTCAGAGAACTGGAGGTAATCAGGTTTCTCACTGCAGGCACTTTGCTCATGCAGCATTGGGCGAACCGAACTTGGTATTTTGAAATAGCTGAAGTTGAAAATAAACCACCCTCAGGTAATGCTATACATGGCAACAAAACCCAAGTACATTTCGTTCATATATAATACATTGACATTAAGTACACACAATTCCGCAACAGGCAGTTTTGGTGTGCTGATACATGGCCTATAAATATAGCAGTTGGGTTTGCTTTACATACAGCTGGTAAATATGGCAGTTTGATATACTGTATACATGGCTTGTAAATATGACAGTTGGGTGTACAATATGCAAAGCCAGTAAATATAGCAGTTGGGTGTGCTCTATACATGGCTGGTAAATATTGCAGTTGGGTGTGCTGTATACATGGCTGGTAAATAAGGCAGTTGGTTTGCATTACACTTGGCCAGTAAATATGGCAGTAGCATGTGCTTTATACATGGCTGGTAAATATGGCTGTTGGATGTGCACTATACATTGCCAGTAATAAAGATTTTGTTTTATTTGTGTGGACACCTCCAGTCCTCCAGCTATGAAAAAAATAGCAGGCATATGAAATAAACCCCTCCCCCCGTTCAAAGGTCAAAAGGCTTTTATATCTGTATCCCCCCAATCTGCATCTTTGGTATTTAAAAAAAAAAAGATTTTAAAAAAAAAAAAATTGAAGGAAAAAAAAACAGTAACTGACATACTTGTTTAGATTCCCATTTCCAGGTTTCCATGGTTTCCATCCCCAGGCTTAAAGTATACTCCATACAGACTCGAACTTCCTTCCTGAGGCATTGCACCTTTTGGCTGGTTTCCTCACCCATCTGATATACCGGTACATGTACAAGTGACCCTTCCCATAAATCTATATAGTTTTGCCCTTTCCATGAATGGATGTGTTTGTGTTGCAATTGTTGTAAACATGCTTTTATTCTTATGTGTAATTGTTAGAACCAGAATATCCTTCATATTTTATCATTCCTATTTTTTCACATGTGAAAATATAAGATTTCCCATCATGCAGTGCAAAGCTTGTTTTGTGTACCTTCAGAAGTTATACCTGCAGCAAGAAAAATTCTCACTTTTTGTGCTACAACAGATAAATGGAAACTGGATTTCCATTCAGACATGGACATTATTTTTTGGCTGAAGAAATTTTACTCTAGTCCATGTGCGCCTCTACGAAGTTATTTCTCCTTACTGCCTGGTCAACAATGATAAACCCGCTGTCTTGCATTACTGAATTGGACTTGCTTTGTAGTCAGATAGGGTCAAATAATTTACAAGATGTCACAAATGTAATTTACCACAACAGATTAGGTTATCCAATCCTACTGCTCTTGTTGAAATTAATATTATCAGCTTATGAATGGGGTTAAAAGTGAGGTGAATTTATGAAAAGAGAGGTGGGGTGGTATGCTGAAGAGTGAGTTTATTCTTCTAAGCTTTGATTCAAGAGCATATTTGGTATGTAATAAAAAGAAAATTTTCTTTTTCTGCATAAAAATAAAAGGGTCAATGTCATTGTGGTACAAAAACATTATATTTTAACTCATGGCTTGGCCACTTGTTAAAATATCATGTTTTTTTTATCCACGTGATGAAATATATCTGGTATTAACATAGGAAAAGAAAATGTCCTCTATTTCATATGTTGTCCATATTTTAGATAATATTTCCCATACACTTGATTACTTGTTTTTAAGACAAGAAGTATGCAGAGTGACTGTTTGGTTACCCATTCATGGGGAGTGGACCTTTTTTAGCATCTGAGGGTGGGGGATGCCCAATAAATATGGCAGTTGGGTGTGCACTATACATGGCCCGTAATATGGCAGTTGGGTTTGCACTTAATTATATACAGAACTGGTAAATATAGCAGTTGGGTTTTCACTATACAGAACTAGTAAATATAGTAGATGGGAGTGCAGTATACACAGATGGTAAATATGGTATTTGGGTGTGCACTATACACGGCTGGCAAATGTGGCAGTTGGGTCCACTATGTACAGCTGGTAATTATGCCAGTTGGGTGTGCACTATACACAGCTGGTGAATTCGGGAGTTGGGCTATACACAGCTGGTAAATATGACAGTTGGGTGCACACTATATACATCCGGTAAATATAGCAGTTTGGTATGAAAGAGACACAGCTGCTAAATATGGCAGTTGGGTGTGCACTATCCATGGGTGGTAAATATGCATGGCTGTTGGGTGTGCGCTATATATAGCCAGTAAATACTGCAGTTTGGTGTGAAATATTTACACAGCTGATAAATATGGCAGTTGGGTGTGCACTACACACAGCCAGTAAATATGGCATATATACAAATGCAGGTTTCAATTTCCCTTGTGGGGAAAAAAGTTGTAATGCATAAAGTACTTGCAGTTTTGTATTTTGCATATATATATATATATATATATATATATAGAGAGAGAGAGAGAGAGAGAGACTATGGAGGCAAATGTTGCACATGTATGTAGGCAGAGGAGGTCATTGTTGCATAATTATGTTATGTAACGGGGGGAGGTAAAGTCAACATTGTGATTATACATTGTACTAATTTTAGCTAAAAGCAGTTTGGTTTAAAGGTAAAAATGTAAACTTTGTGGGAAAAAAAATGTCTTTTCAAAGATAGTCATTATTTTAAGTATATGTCAAAGAATTTGTTAAAATTTTATAACAGTGCATGTATTTGTTTTGTTATGATTAGATACTTGTAATGTTTTGTTATGATTAGATACTTCTAATGTTTTGAGGAAATCTTGAACATATTTAAATAGATGTTAAAAAATTACCATATTTCTTGTATGATTATAAATGAAAATTTATGGCATGAATTCCCCCCATTTGAAAAATGGCTGAATTTTCTGAGTATAGGAGGGATTTTATGAAGAAATAAAGGTACAGGGCTTGAATATATAATGCCATTTTCACACATTCGGTTGATTTTTTTGCACAACTTTTTAAAAACAAGCACAAATCCCACAATCATGCATCCTAGAATAGACCCTGGGCCAGCATAATAAATTTGTCAAAAAGTATGATTATGGGCCTAGAATCAGACAAAAGATGTCGTTGGTAAGAATTTAGCAAGGTGGACATGTCATCAAGTATGGACATGTCATTGGATAGATATGGTACATGTACAATTGACATTTTTTTTTATATGCATGGAGACAGATTTTATCACGCCAGTATGTCTTCCACATTCAGACTTAGATAGATACATGATTGATTTTATCATAGTTGATGTTTTGTACAACATTTACTTTCATGCAGCAATTATGAGATGGGTCATGTTTGAAATGTTCATTTTACCGAGGAACTTGATTACAAAAGGTGGAATTTTATCTTCCATTCCGATCTTGTATGCTTCAAATGATTGCTTTATGGGACTTGTCATGAGCAAGTCATAAAGAAGTTTTTACAGTAATTACTTTTTATTAGTTACTCTAATTTTACAAGTGCTAATTTAATTAATATATTGCATTTTATATAAATGGTGAAACAGAGTATGAACTGATTCTCAGTATTCCCAGAGAAAGTACATGTATGTAGATTAATTAAATCCCTCTGTCATTAAAACATTACTCAACATATCAGGTAGAATATGTTACTCAGGACTTGGAAATATACTACAAATTAAACCAATGCAGCCATTTGATTGGTCAGAAACATTTGGAGTAATATTTGGAGTTGTTTTATGACAAAAAGAGGCCAGGCATCTTAACCTAACATGTGCCACATGAAGCTTGCCACAAGCACTATCGAATATACCATATATACTCATGTATAAGTCAGGTCCAAATACAAACAACATAGACCCTGAGCTGTCGTCACATAATGCCCGGCAGATAAGGGTCTCTGTTGTTTGTTCTACTGATTAGTCCTTACAAACTGCATAACCCAGATCTGCCGGCGCATTATGCAGCGGCAGATCTGGGCCTATGCAGTTTGCAATTGGTAATGGCATATAGACGCGTATATACAGTATACAGATTTGTAAAGCCCAGTTTGTTATGCAGCTCTCATTCATAACTGTACAAGCTGTAAAGTTCATAGAGATTACTGATCCTGTATACAAAGGACACCTGTATATAAACAACAATTTCATCATGCTCCTTGACTGTCCTTATATTCGGGTTTTACTGTATTTGTAAGCACATAATGTGCATCATAATGCATACAGCATGGATCCAAGTTTGATGACACAATGTGATGCAACATCAGTATCTGTGCTTTTCATTTTGGAAAAAGAACCAACACCACAGACCTGGCTCCTCCGTCATAAAACTTGACTCAACTCCAAATCATAAAATTCAAATCTTACTTGAAAATATTCTGACCAATCAAATGGCTGGATTTGTCAACTTCAACTACAATTTTTGTTTAAAAATGTCCAACAGGCTCTGAAGTTCTTGCACATTAGTATGTGTCTGCAGGGTTAAATAAAGAAATAGTCACCAGGAATAAAAAAGATATCCATGTATGTTGAAATTATTTTACTAAATTTTACCTAAGCTTTAGATGTAATATGGTCCTATCCTTTTATGGAATTTTGATATTATGATCAACTTGTGAGTGGGCTTTTGAATTTAAGGTGGTTTAGCAGGTTTGAAAATGTTTCTTTGTAAATTAAAATTCAGTGTTGAATAGTGTGCATTTTTCCTTGCTTGTTTCTTTTACGAAATATGTCAAAACAGCGCTTTGGTGATCCATGGTAAGCCTGGTCAACTGCTACCAGTTTTATATTTAATATTTAAATATTTGTGAAAAGGTATTCTGATGTTAAATGTTCAATCATTTGGTTCAGCCTTGGGCCCCCAAAAAAGGGTCAAAAGATTCACATGTCCCAAATCATTTTTGGCTGGGAGTGGTGGCTGTTTGCTAACCTAGAACATTTTTGTCTCTAAACCCATTCCGTTTCGTTTCTCAAATAAGAAGATGCCATGGATGATATTGGGAAGGTTTGCCTCATCATCCTACCAGTGGAAAGAGTATCATGTCATTGAAACAGTTCTGCCTTTCCCCTCATCATCCTACCAGTGGAAAGAATATCATGTCATTGAAACAGTTCTGCCTTTCCCCTCATCATCCTACCAGTGGAAAGAATATCATGTCATTGAAACAGTTCTGCCTTTCCTCTCATCATCCTACCAGTGGAAAAAATATCATGTCATCAAAACAGTTCTGCCTTTCCCCTCATCATCCTACCAGTGGAAAGAATATCATGTCATCGAAACAGTTCTGCCTTTCCTAAATTAGACAAGGATCATTAAGTACGGTACTAGAAAAAATTTTGGTCTTAAAATAAATGTGAAACTTTTTAACAATATGAATTTTTTAGGCAAATACTGCTTTTCTAACATTAGAATCTTGGATATTATTATTAATAATTAGGGCTGAAATGGTTAGTAAATTCCTTAACTGGTTGCCCATAATACATTAACCAAACTGTAACCAGTTAATCGAAACGGGAAGCAAAAATACTTTAAACATCATAGCATGGAATTTCTGCTATTTGATCTTAATAAGGTGTAAAATTTTAGAATGGTTTAGCATCTGTACCATCTTCTGCTATTTGATCTTAATAAGGTGTAAAATTTTAGAATGGTTTAGCATCTGTACCATCTTCTGCTATTTGATCTTAATAAGGTGTAAAATTTTAGAATGGTTTAGCATCTGTACCATCTTCTGCTATTTGATCTTAATAAGGTGTAAAATTTTAGAATGGTTTAGCATCTGTACCATCTTCTTCTGTTTGATCTTAATAAGGTGTAAAATGTTAGAATGGTTTAGCATCTGTACCATCTTCTGCTATTTGATCTTGATAAGGTATAAAATTTTAGAATGGTTTAGCATCTGTACCATCTTCAGGTACTTTAATGTTCTAGAATACATTCTTCCTAACATTGCAATTACATCTAAAGTGATCTGTCAAATGCAATATTTTCATAATAGTTAATGTAATGCCTGACACCAATATAAGACTCTTGATGAACAATCTCTTTTAAAAAGCATTTACTCTATTGAAGCATCATGATACTAGTAAAAAAAATAAAAATCAATTGTAATTTGTAACGTAGGATTATGACCATACTCTACTTAATTGTAATTTTCAACATAGGATTATGACCATGCTGTACAACTGACCATGCTGTACAACTGAACAGCCTCTTTTTTTGATGGTCAATAATGACATAGAATGATATGTGAGATGCAGCAAAATATTGGCAATGTATTGTTTTGTTCTCTGATAGCTGCAGATGTTCCAATATAAGCCTAAAAAGTATTTCTTAAAGTTGAAAATGCATATGCCATATCTAAATTATCAGAAATTTGTTTAAATATGGAACACATTTATGTCTTGTTATTCAGTGTTAACAAATTAGAAACTTTGTGTCAGATTCAGTGCTTGATAAAATCACTCTAAACAGTGAGAGAGAGAGAGAGAGAGAGAGAGAGAGAGAGAGAGAGAGAGAGAGAGAATGTAGTATATTCGTGAATATTCCTTTGTAGAAATTGGGTCACAACTGACATGTACATTGGTCGTTGTGTAATTAGATCACTCTTCTTGCAAGGAATATGCAGCTAGCCAAGCTCCAGTGGGGATGACACCATACGCTATGTAATCATGCTAGTCATGCTCAATACTACTTTATCTAAAGATGAAAGGATAGTAATTTACTACTAGACATCAAGCATCAGTCAAGGTCAAGGTAGATACCAGCTAAATATATCCATAGACTTTTCTTTTCATTTTTTGCTAAAAGATGGGAGAAGCATCCAGTAAATGGCACACAAACTTTCCATCGGGTGCACAAGTAAATGATTGTTGTTGTTGTTGTAGTGGGTTTAACGCCATTTTTCAGCACATGATAGGCTATACATGGCGGCCAGTTTTATCTGGTGGAGGAAGAACCCGGGAAGAACCACCGGCCCACGGGAAGCTACTGGCAGGCTTTCTCACATATCGACATTGGTCGAGCCCGAGACTCGAACCCACGCAGACAGAGGTGAGATGGCAGTGATCGGTAAAGGCGAGCGCCTTAGACCACTCGGCCACCTGGGGCCCCCCACAAGTAAATGAGGATGATGGCATAAGAATGCCTCAGCCTAAAAAGGAGAAATTGTGTTGTGAGACCTGTACAAATACTGTTTTCAGATTGAGATCTGACGGTAAATTATGTGGATCAGGATGTTAACTGCACATAAGGCTGGTCTTTTAAGTGAGCTTGCATTGTAGGTTTCAAAGAATAGAGTACCTTATTTCCCAGAGTAGACTGTGTACCCAACAGAAACAGAGTACCTTATTTCCCAGAGTAGACTGCATACCCAACATAAATAGAGTACCTTATTTTCCAGAGTAGACTGTGTACCCAACAGCACTGACAGAAATCTTCTGTTGTATGATCAAGGGGGCAACAAGTCCAACTTTGACCTAATAGCCTGGCAAGGATGATATTTAGAAAATGGTTTTGAAATTTAAATCTTTCTACTTTTTTAATGTAAAAATTGGGTTACTTACCCGGTATATAAAATATAACTTGCCCAGCAATGATTTTTAGTTGTCCAAGTTGGTTGGCTAGGGAATTGTCATCTCATGCATACTGCACTGGCAAATCAGGGTCTATGTTGTTCCCATGAACTCACAAGTAGAGCTAACAGTGCATTATTCTGATCTGCCAGCATATTATTTGAAGGCAGATATGGGTGTGCATTTTGCAATAATGAATACGGTATAGAGAAGAACAAGTGGTATCGAGTTTCCATTTTAATTATCATGGAGTTTACCTTTTTAGTGGCCCTTCCCTTTAAATTTGGTTTGTCACAGTGGGGATACTGTGCACTTAATTGTATTAAATCCAGAATTAATGACATTTTGTTGGTAAAATCCTATCCCAGTTAACCTCCAGAAGCTTTCAATCAGTTTTATTGCTATTGCATTTCCTGTAATGTGAAATCATCATGGCAAGTAATTATGTCATATATCTGCAGGTTGTTATATTTCATGTTATAGAAATAAGACTTTTTACAGTGTTTGAAGCTCCTTCCTGCCGGTCCAACACAGATAGTTTCCATGTCAGGTCAACAAAATAAAATTGAAGTAGCTGGTTCTTGTGGACAGCTCAAAATGTTACTAGCTTATGAAAATCAAATCTGGAGAATCATTAAATATTATGGAGAACCAGGAACATTTTTAAAGTTGCTGGTCCTTCAGGCGAGATAGAAATTTAGGGAAAGGGGGAACACTGCTTTGAAGACTTTAATACCTTGTGAAGTTTTCAAATCTAAAGCCACACAATAGCGATTGTTTTCAACATTTTAAAAAAAAAAAAAATTGAGATGGAAGCCATCACAAATATCTACACTTTTATTTAACTTCTGACTTTCTAATTCCCCACTAACTTACCCCACCTCCTCATACCCAGTACCCCAGGTGCAGGATATGAAACCTTAATTACTGTCTACTCATCCTTTATGATTACTCTTGCTCCATCAGTGTAGAAGGAGTTCAGGTTACAAGGAGAAATTACAGTTATGGATGAACAGAAGGACACACAGAGGGATGGACAGATGACAGACATGACTGATCACAATATATCCACTAACATATATAAAAATATCCTTAAGTCTACAAGACTTAGTTCATATAGATTTATTCAGTGCCTTTACTGCAAATAGTCTCCTTTTGTCATCCCAGTGGCATTTGAATTGTTGACACTGCTGTCTTTAATTTATTACAAACTCTAAATACAGAACTCCCTCATTATAAGGCTTTGTAACACTGTCCTTGGGAGCCATGGGGTATACCACCTTATAATGAGACTACCTTATATTAAAGTACATAGTCCCTCTTTATAACACTGTCCTTGGGAGCCATGGGGTATACATACTGCCTTATAATGAGACTACCTTATATTGAAGTACATAGCCCCTCTTTATAACACTGTCCTTGGGAGCCATGGGGTATACATACTGCCTTATAATGAGAATACCTTATATTGAAGTACATAGTCCTTCTTTATAACACTGTCCTTGGGAGCCATGGGGTATACATACCACCTTATAATGAGACTACCTTATATTGAAGTACATAGTCCTTCTTTATAACACTGTCTTTGGGAGCCATAGGGGGAATACCACCTTATAATGAGACTACCTTATATTGAAGTACATAGTCCCTCTTTATAACACTGTCCTTGGGAGCTATGGGGTATACATACTGCCTTATAATGAGACTACCTTATATTGAAGTACATAGTCCCTCTTTATAACACTGTCCTTGGGAGCTATGGGGTATACCACCTTATAATGAGACTACCTTATATTGAAGTACATAGTCCTTCTTTATAACACTGTCCTTGGGAGCCATGGGGTATACATGAGACCATTGTATAATAAAGTACATTATGCTATAACTTTACTGTTAGTATTACATAATAACATGGGATCCATGACAATACCCACATATACCAGGAAATGTGTTTTAATAATTTGCCTGATATTTAGCGAGGTCTGTGTGTAGCTCATGCCTTGGTTTTTTTGTTTTTATTTCAAAAGCATATGTAGCAACGACTTTCCTGAGATTTTTTTTCTATTATTCAATTTACTTTTATACAGTTCATGTCCTGGACTTGTATTATCAAAAAAATTTTGTTAGTGAAGATAGCAGTAAGAATTCGAAGATGTTCAAAATTCATATTTAACCCAAACTTTAGATTCCCCATCATGCCTTCATGTGTTCATGTGTATTTTTAGCTCGCCTGACTGTAAGGCCTAGTGAGCTTATGGTATGGTCATGTGTCCAGCATCCATTCATCATCTGTCTGTAACAATATTTCTGATCCAATTTTGATCAAACTTGGAATATGAGCTTATATCATCAAACTCTTTGATGAATTAAATAATGAGCAAGATCCATACATATTAATGAGGTGATCTTGCTGAGCTTGTTACGATTCTAAAGGCCATAAAATCTGATCAGATTTTGATTAAACTTGGAGTATAGGCTTGTACAATAAAGATTTTGCATGAGTCTGTAATGAGCAACATCCACACATATTAAAAAGGTGATCTTGCAGCTATAGGAGAAACGGTGGCTCAATGGTTAGCATGCCAGACTCAAATGACTGAAAGTGTTTGGGTTTGATTCCTACCATCAGATCAGCTCAGGTCGGCTACCCTAGTGTGTCCTTGGGCAAGGCACTTTATTCCTATTGCCTTGGCAGAAAATAATCTACTTGTTTTGATGTGTAATAAAATACCAAACACCATCTTCCATCTGATTGGCAGTAGCTGAGTTGGTAACGTATTTTACTCCTAATCGAAGGGTTGCAGATTTGATGCCTGTCCAGGTTAGCTGGGTTGGCTGCCTTGTGTGTCCTTAGGAAAGAAACTTAGCTTCCATTTCCCTGGCATGATATAGCCGATAATTTATTTAAAAAAGCCATTAAAACCAACAAAAGACAAACAAAAAAAGTCTCATTGGCTGAATTTCTTACCACTCTAGAGACTATTTTTTTTATATCTGATTTTGAGTAAACTTGGTAAATAGACTTAAATCATCAAGAGGTCCAATGTGTTTTATTATGAGCAAGATCTGCACATGTTAATAAAATTCAGAGCAGTTTGAAATAGCTCCTAAATGGTATGCAATTTAAACAAATGTTGTTTGCTTTTAGAATATCTTTACTCTCTTTTCCTCTAAATCAAAGCCAGTTGAATAATCCATTATACAGTATTTCCAGCAGCCCTAGTTTTATCTACTTTTTATCCTATTGCTAAATCTTTCCTACTTCATCCAAAATCACCCTTTTCCATTCTTTTCTTCAATTTTATGTTGATATGAGATAAAAAATTGCAGTTTTACTAACCATATGTTGAGAGGTTTCTATTTTGCCTCGCTGTATTTTACCTCTCATATTGGCTCAAAACTAATTATACAATATCTCTTTTCTATATAAAAAAAAAATAATAATAATAGAAATGTGAATATATGACAGATGTCCCCCACAAATATGGTACATTTGAAGAAATCTGGACTAAAAAAGAGACAGTATGTAAGAGCTTGCTTTATTTAAAGTTTACGAAGGTAATTAAGTCAAGTAAATGTTTTAATTTTTAGTAATTCACATAAGTTTCATGTTATTTTTCTTCATGAATATCCCTATTTTCGCGAGCATTTTCCCTGCTGTAAAAAATAAAAAAAGTAGCATTACTTTATCCCTACTTTTTCACAGGAGTTGCTGGAAACACTGATGATATTCATTAGTTAGAGTCACAAGTTTGAGGGAGCCGAGTTCTTCCCCTTGCAAATATTATGATAGCCAGATATAAAAAATCAAGTTTAGAATACACAATGCATACATTTCAAAAGAACAATTTTAAAAATTAGCAAACTAATACATCTTAGTTGCACTTTGAGAGAACATAGGGGATATTTTTCCACCACAAACTGAGTGTCCCCTTAAACTAACAATCTCCAGATCTTGATCCTTATAGTGTAAAAGGTACATAAAATGTCCCCTTAACAGCTCAACTAAGATTCAACACTGCCTTAGGGATTCAGATGAATAACATTTAACTTGTAACTTAAGAGAAAGTATAAAATAGAAATAATGCATGAGAAAATTTAAAATTGCAGGCTAGCACAAACTGTGCAATATGTAATTTAGAATCAGAATTTCTTTACACAGTTACATATATATGAAAGTAATTGTGCTTTTTTTTCTTTCTAATATTGATTTTTGCTCCAATAAGATCATATTTCGTGTAAAACCAGGTCTGAGTTTATAAATTTATTTGCAGATAATTACTTCTAAAAACTTTGCCACATTTGAAATTCTTATTGGAAGCAAGTTTGATATGTTTGGTTAAATAGAGTTTGACAGTTGTTAGTACTGTCATGTTATAAGAGCTGGAACATTTATCATTCATATGTTATCACATGTATCATGCATTATTTTATGACATGTCATATATTCAATGCCATTACTCACAAATTATTTGGAATTTATATTTTGTATTTCTGACTTTTAATAAAAAAATACCCAATATACTTTTCTTCTGAAACACTTCAAATGTAATTACCAAGATTAAAGAAACCCATGGCATAAAAAAATAACCCAGTGAATTATAATTTCAATTTGTGTGAAATACATACGACTCTGTTGGACACAAATTAAAGCTTCATCTGTTAACTTCTTGGATAACTTCAGTTATGGGCAGAAGACTGTACATATTAATTCAGTCATCATATTTTTTGCCAACATTTTTTGTATTAGACTATAGTAAAATAGGTCAAATTGACATGATATAAAGTTTGGAGATAGTTTACATAGCAGGTGTTCTTACAGTACTACATAAACCTGCTTAGTGAAATGGTAAACTGTTAAGTTATGTAAGTCAGGTGAGCAAATTCAGGCCCACTTGGGCTTCTTGTTCTGATGGTTTGACATAGTCAACACAGCCCATCTCTTGGGTTTTTATAGTCTAGATTTCATGACTGATACCTGGGTGGAATAATTCTGAATCAACAAACTGGAAAATCAACCCAGCCATAATGTGTAACTTCAGGGGTACATTGTATAAATGCAGGTGTAACTTCTCATCAGTTTGTACTTGAAATTGGATAGCATGGATATGTGAAGAATTCTTTCTAAAATTTATTGCTTCTTTTCAAAACGATTCTGAATTAAGACCATGTGTGGGCAAGCAGGAAAGGGGAAGAGGGGCGGGGGGTGAAAAAATAGGCATGAAGTTAACAGCTTTAATGTGGTTTTGCAGTCTTGGATATCTTGGAAGTCTTGGAAGATTGGTTTCTTGGCTCCTGACAGCAGCATTGACCACATTGAGCATGTGACCTCTGTAAAACAAAGAATGAATCTTACTATTGTGTGTAGGTGAAATTTACCGTATATACTTGCTTATAAGTTGAGTCCAAATGCAAACAACATAGACCCTGATCTGCAATTTTATAATGTGCCAGCAGATCAGTTTCTTTGTTGTTTGTTCTACTGATTACTCCTAACAAACTCAGTTCACATACCCAGATCTGCTGGCACATTATGCGATGGCAGATCTGGGTCTGTGCAGTTTGCAGTTTGACTGAACTTATAAGCGAGTATATATGGTATAAGTTATTGACTGTTAACTCATTAACCCCTAGCGCCGCGTTTACGCGTCATGAGGTTGTACCCTACTTCTGAGCTCTGTAACATCAACATCATTTAAGATACACTAAAGTGGATGGTATTGCTGGAAAGTAGACATATGTAGCTCTACAATGATACCAAATAATGTCGACTTTCTACTCGCATTGAAAAGTACAGCGAACAAAATGCATTTTTTGAGACCCGATTTTTTTTAGGTCGAAAATTGACAGTTGCGGAACCGGAGTTTGTGTCCGGATTTTAGACTTTTTGGCCTTAGATCTAAAGCAGACCCGTCTGAACTGCACACAGACAGATGAACCTTTGCAAAAAGTAGGATAAGTTTGAGATTTGGAGAAAAAAGGGGCCAGGACAAAAATCAGGGGTCCAATACGAAAAAAAAAAAAAAAAGGCCAACTTTTACTCTTCTGCACATGTGCGAGCATAATAGCCAATGAAAAACAATGTTTCTGATACACCTAAGCATCCGGCTAAACGATAAACTTTCTTAAGCAGATCTGTTTGGTTGAATTCAGAAGTAGCCCCAAAAATGAATTGCCTACCCCCATTTAACGCGAAAATGATAAAAGTCTCCAGGGGTTAATGAGTTAATAAATGCTTGACTGTAACCTAGCCAGCTGTCTGATAATAGATGCTCGACTGTAACCTAGCCTTGCTGTCTGTTAATAGACCCTTGAATGTAACCTAGCCTAGCTGTCAGTTAGTAGATGCTTGATGGTAACCTAGCCTTGCTGTCTCTTGCTCAGTACCTTATGAACTGATTCATTGACATGACAAAGAATTTTATCATTTCCATGCTTCCATGAAGTTATTTTTTCTACTCCAACCCATCAAATAGCATACACAATGAATTGTCATCAGATATGCTGTATAGAACTGGCAACTTGGCACTTGGCATAGACTGTGAACTTGAATAGATGAATCAGGTATTAGATGCCAGTTGCTGTAGATATGATCAGTGTGCTAGTCATATATATAATTCATTATTTGTTTATTTGTACAGTATACATATGCATGTACTTCAGAATTTACTATTATGTACATGGGGTGTTACCCACCTATAATTATGAACTCATATTTCACAAGAATTGAACAAGTTTATCAATTGTTAAGTCTGACTGTAAACATGATCCATATATTTATATCTATTTTAATAGCAGATTGATCTTATGAATTTGAGTAGATATTATGAATTTGAGTGGATGAGAGGTGGAAGTTAAAGATTAGATGCTGAGTTATAACACCAAGCTGTGTGACATATACATGTAACACCAAGCTGTGTGAGATATACATGTAACACCAAGCTGTGTGAGATATACATGTAACACCAAGCTGTGTGAGATATACATGTAACACCAAGCTGTGTGATTAGATTGGTTAGCAGGACACTGAAATTTCAGTTTTGTGTTAGTTGACCCTGAGTAGCCACCCTAATTGGCTGAGAGGTCAGTTTCTTTGGTTCCTACAAGGTCGTTATAAGCAAGTTCCACTCAGACTGTGCAATTCTGCTACATTTTAATTTGCCCTTTTTCTTCAAAATTTATTTGAAGTTATTTCTCTACTATTTTATGTGAAATTAGATGTATCAAAATGCTATGTGTAAGAAAAGTCAGCACTTTGTTCTTAAAGTATTAATCTTTAATAGTCACAAATTTTGTTTCTTCGGCAGAAATGAAAAATAAAACGAAACATTGTCAAAAGTTTTCAATACATACTATATTTTATAGCCACCAATCTCAATCCTTCTCTTGCACCACAAAATGCTATGGACCAGGAAACTGTAAATGGGATGTATCATTTAAGCATTGGTGGTATGTAGAATGCAGACACAAACATTTAGTTGTCCAATTAAAAAGGACTTATTTTTCCAAACTCTAAGAATGTGATTCAACCTGGTTGTCACCTTCCTTGTTTCTTTTTAAAGTATTTGCTAAATGTGAAGATCTGGTGTCTACATTTTTTGTGAAATAAGCAATATCTGATGGTATGCGTGAGTGTTGAGGTATTTTGTACACACATCTGTTACCTCTCAAGCATACTCGCTCAGATACGACTTCATGAGAAATATCTGCTCCAAATCTTCACATCTAGCAAATGTTTTAGAAGACAGCAAAAGAAAAGTGATGAACTGATCACATCACATTCATAATTTTTTTTTCTTCAAAACTTGGTACATGTAATGAGAGATGTCTTTCTTAGTTGGACAAGCAAATGTTTTGTCTGCACGCTAACCTCCACTCTCACATTATGGAAGATCCCACTTGTGGTTTTCTGAAGAGATTATTGGCTAAGTACATGTATATTGTAATTTAGAATTTAAAAAATATTAGGTTACATTGACTTAAATGTCTTTACTTTGTACTGATCTGTTGTCTTGAACCTTGAACATCTGTCATATTGTACTGATCTGTTGTCTGCAACCATGACTAGTTTGTGGTGTGGTGAGCTATCCAACATCTATCATATTGTACAGATCTGTTGTCTGGAACCTTGACTAGTTGTACATGTAGTTAGTTAGCTATGCAACATGTCATATTGTACTGATCTGTTGTCTATAACCTTTACTAGTTTTTAATGTGGTTAGCTATGCAACATGTCATATTGTACTGATCTGTTGTCTGGAACCTTTACTAGTTTTTAATGTGGTTAGCTATGCAACATATGTCATATGATCATAAATGTTTAAATCTTTTGTTGGAACATATGCAACTCTTCTTGAATGCAAGACCCGTGATTTATCAATGAAATCTGAAACTTTATTCAGCTTTCTTATCTGTTAACATATATCTTCTAAACATAACTATCGAAAGATTTCAACTCAGAAATATTTTTCCTCTTGCTTGGAGAAAAATAGGCAACATAGTCAACATCAATTAATACTTCCACTATTTTTACTGAGTGTCATCAAATGCTCTCAAGCCTTTTTGTAACTGTGCAGTCATTCACTAAACAATGACTAATGGGCCAGCAATTGGTAATAGTTGAAGAAATAAGGAGGTGCTAAATATAGTTGATTGACATGGTGGAACTATTAATTGTGGTTGAAAAATTGATAAGTGAGCTAATTTCTTTGGTTGCAGTCACTCTAGCTAGGAACCCCAAAATTGTATAAAGGTACTTTTGCTACTTTTAATACCAAGAATTGGAATTTATCACGTCTCTATGTGATCTTACCTTTGTTTACATATATACATATATGTACCTTCATGTGTAAGTGCATGTATGCATAACATGACACAGTTCCTTCTATTCAGGACTGTCGGGGGAAGTGCTCTAAACATTTTTTACTTTGTCATTGGTCAGCGCTTTCTTTTGGCAACCTTACTTGGTATGACCAAAGTATAACCAAGAATTGCACTTGGTTCAAGAGGTCTGACATAGAGAGCTACCATATTTAGTTGAAGTATATGAACTTGCGCAAGATTGTGGACAGGGGTTTGCCATCTTTATTCCTGTTCTTTTGCTTTTATTTATGAACAAGACCATGCTATTGGTTGACTAATAATTCTTGGTCGTACTGACATATTTGGTCAGAGCAGCCAAACAGTCACCCCCATTGAATTTCTGACTTAAGTATGCTTGATTTTCTTAATGTGATAAATGGCTTGAACTTTTTTTTCTTTCCCTGGCCCATCTTTTGGAGGTTAGGGCCAGAGATGGGGGTAGGGGATTGGACAGTTGTGGTGTTATTGAACGAATGAGAAGCAAATGTTTTGTTGTGGATTTCTGATTTTGATTATGATTGTCTTTTTTGTTAATTAAATATAAATAGCCTGCAGGAATTTTTAGATGTTTTTTTTTTCGTCCTTATGGTCTGAAAATTGGTTTCAATCCATAAGTAAATGGTTCCCAATCCCAATGCAAAAAAAAATATGTGGTCTCAGGGATGTAGAATAGTCCCAATGCCCTCTCCTGAATGTCATAAAAGGCAACTGATAGAGGTAGGAGCTGCAGTGGTTCAGTGGTTAGTGTGCTGGACTCATAACTAAATGTGTGTGAGTTTGAATCCTACCATTGGATCAGCCCGGATCCACTACTATGGTTTGTCCTGGGGCAAGGTATTTTACTCCAATTGCCTCGGCACTCAATAACATACTTGTGTTGCTGTGCCATAGAACACCAAACCAAACTTAACTCAATGCAAAATATGTCAAAACCATGCAGGATTCCCAATTTCAGTAATTTACTCCTGAAAATTTGATTACCATTTTATCAAATTTTTTATCAAAATGATGGGCCCAGGCCCCATTCCCAATCACCCAACAAAGATCTCTGCATGGTACACATATGTACAGATATATACATAGACAGGTAGAGATCTTCTACCTGAGTTTTGACCAGGTAATTCAACTATCTATTTATGATCATTTACATACAGGCTAACTCACCGCTGAGTCAACAGCTTTGTTACTAATCAACTTACTATTAATATTACTACTACAGTGATTTTCTATTGTAAATATAGAGTATGGTCCAATTAGGAAGCAATTGAATAGTGTGCTTATTGCATTATCACTAACTGGCACAGTACACTAGCATTACCTGAGCTACTAGTATCAAGGGAGAGATGCTAAATCTATATTAATTATGTGAAGTGGATAATGACAATTTGTTGAAGGTTGTATGCCTGAGTTTCCTGTCACTTGATGATTCAAATGGTAAGGTAAGAACCCACAGGACATTGCAGTTACTTTGTCATAAACCCACCTATTACTTACTCTGTGTAATTCATTCATGCGCTTGACAGTGGTTTTTTTTTTTATCAGGCTGATGTATCCAGGCTTGTTGTAGGATATTTACCTATCCAAGAATAATTTAATAGTTTTCCTGAAAATGGATTAATTTGATGTGTACTAGATCTATGCCCAGTGGAAAATCTGTCTGTTTCTTTGGCAAGGTTGGGATGACATGGTGATAATCTCTCTCTCTCTCTCTCTCTCTCTCTCTCTCTCTCTCTCTCTCTCTCTCTCTCTCTCTCTCTCTCTCTCATGTCCACACACATGCATGTTAGCCCTTGCATGCACTATGTAACAGGCTCACATGTCTGGTCATTCATATCAGACCCAGCGTGACAGGATTACAGTGATAAGAGTTATTATTGCTTAAATTTATTAAAACCATTGAAATTTTTTGTTCTGTAATGGATTCAAAATAAATGCTAATACATTCTTATTTGATAACATAATAAAAGATATGTGATAATTAGCTTGGTTTTTGAATTATTGAGCTTAATTCATGACTGCCCTTCACAGTTCCCATATCTACAGTAGTGTTGTAATGTCATCTAGGTTAATCATGAAAGCTCTCTCTCTCTCTCCATATATATATATATATATATATATGTGTGTGTGTGTGTGTGTGCCTGAATTTCCTGCCACTAGCAGATTCAGATTGTAAGTGAAGTACTTACAGGACATTTACATTTAGTCAGGGAGAGCCGCAGAGCTCAGTTGGTAAAGTATCCAACTCATTATCTAAGGGTTGTGGGTTTGATACCTGCCCAAGCCAGCCCAGGTTGGTTACCTCCTGAAAGGCACTTAGCTTTCATTTCCTAGGCATGATATAGCCAATAATGTGTTAAAAGTGCAGATAAAACTAGCAAAAGCAAACATTTAGTTTGTCTTAAACCCACCTATTACTCTCTGCAATTATTTCATCTACTTGATAGTGGGTTTTTATATATACATATATACAGTGCTCCAGATAAAATTCTTATTAGTGTAAATAATGCTAAATAAAAATAAAAATAGCCAACATTTTCATTTGGAAGCATACCAAATATGCCTTCAGAAGATGCATTACGCCTTGTTGTCTTTAAGACTTTAAGACAGCTGTACCCATCTACTTGCCTTACTTGATCCTGCAACACATACAGTTCATGTTGCTGTAGGTGGTAGCCAGTCAAATGCTAAGTTTCACTGCTGCTTAGACTGTCATGTGCTCAGAAAATCAGTCAGTATTTGTAAAGCGGTGATGCCTGAATGTAATGGATAAAAACAAATTACAAGCTTTCTGAGGGAAAGTGGCTTAGTTTAGGAGTTGATATTGTACTCTATTGTCCAGTGAGAAAAAACATTGACAACCTCCACCCTCCTCCTTGCTATTTCAAACACAAGCCACATTCAAAACTTTGTATAAAAATACATGTAGTCAAATCATGAAAAAAATGTTTCACTCTTCAAAGTGTGGGTGGTACTCGTTGGATTAAAATTGGACGTAGAATGTGCCCTTGTATCGCAATAAGTGTTTTCACGACCAGTTGACCATCATTTTACATCTGTATGTGAGTTACATGTTTAATGTGATTAGGCTGCCTTTTACCACATTTTTGTGCCTAATCTGTATGATTTGATTTGATTCGCAAATAATATTACATTATGGTTAAGCATGATCTCACCTCATAAAAAAATATTTGTCATACTGGCATAACTGTTAGAAACATTGCATAAGATCTTTAACATAATCTTAAACACGTCCTCATTTGGGCAAGACACTTTACTCCAGTAGCTTCAGCACCAAATGACCTACTTGTGTTGCTGTGCTGTAAAACACCAACCAGCCAACTTTTTCCACACCATATAATACAATGCATGCAGATTGACAAATGGGTCATATTGAATATCGATATATATTTCTCTCTATGAGGCTTTTAATCGTTGGCCAGGATGATGTCACAGCACTAACAGAATGGATGGCAGAAGATATTGGAGATACAAAGAACAATGGGGAATAAATTGAAATAATTCAAAAACTCATTTAAGTTTCACAAATTTATTATCGTTATGCCAGATTAGAAAGTTTAAGCATCATTTGCATGTGTAAGGGAATTGACACACTTGGTTGATTTCTGTACAAACAAACATCTCCCCATTCAGCACTCGGTCTGTGGTATTCTGCTAGCCAGTTAATGATCCAAATGACCAGTCACATGATTATATTATGTAATGCATGAAAGAGCTAACAGTACTACATGTGCAATAAAAACTATACTTTCCCATACCATCCATTAGACACATTATGTTGAAGGTGTTACATAATGTCCTGTATAGATATATTAACAACCAGATTATGTAGGTATGCTTCCTTGTTTTATTAAGCAATTTAAATATATTTCCTGATGTCATCTACTTTGTGTGTGCATGCTGTTCTTGGGCATATTTGTGTCTGCATGCTATCCCTTGGGCATATTTATAATAATAATGACTTTATTTTAAGAAGAAGCTCATTTGGTCAACTGACCAATCTTCCATGAGGCCTTCTACAATTACATGTATATGTTGTACAATTTTTATAAGTTGTGGTGTCTTTAGACAACAATGCTGTTAAAAAACTAGATAATTGATCTACTGCTACTATAAAATTTGTACAAGGCATTAAAGATGAGTACATACAGGATTCATTCAAAGATTAGTAGTGAACCTGTGTAAAACACTACAGTTGAGTACATGAAAGAACATTCTTTTAAAGACTAGTAGTACTGAATTACACAAAATCATACAAATGATTGTTTCTGTAGATGTTGACTTAAAGAAGCTTCTAAAAACCCTGGGATGAGTCAGCTGACCTTATATAGGGTGGAATGTAATTCCATAGTTTTACTCCAGAAAAAGCAAAACTCTTTTTATAAAACTCTGAATTTGGTTTAGGTAAATATAAATTGTTGTTTGAGATGAATCTTAGTTCATATGAATGTACATTTTCCACAAATTGAAAATTACATTTAAGACAATCAGGAGCCAACCTATGTAAGGATTTGTAGATTAGTAAACCCTTTTGAAGCTGAGTTTTCTGTTGAAATGGAAGCCACTTGAGGGTTTTAAAAAGATTTGTTAATGGTGTATCTAAATCATCATCAGGAATAACTCTAGCTGCTCTTTTTTGAAAATTTAGTAGTCTTTCTTGATTTTCTGTATCACTATTACCACAGATAGAATGGCAATATTCTAGGTGTGGCATGATATAGGCATTGTAGAATATCTTTCTCTGTTTTTGAGGGAGATAAGATTTTATTCTGTTCAAGAGATAAAGCAGTGAGTTTACTTTTTTAATGGTCGTATCAGCTTGTATTTTCCAGCACAAGATACTGTCTATCATGATGCCAAGTAGTTTTTCATTTTCAGACTCTTCTATATCTATTTCTTTTAGCATTACTTCAAAGTTATCTTTCTCTGCTTTTACTTTGGCTCAACTACCTATGATCATGGCTTTTGACTTGGCTGCATTTATCTTCATACCATTGTGCTCACACCAGTTATTTTCTTTACCCAAATCCTGATTTAATTTAGTGCCAAGATCATGGCCAGTTGATCCAATGTTATATAATGTTGTGTCATATGCGAACATGTTGGTGGTGGATAGCTCAATGTGATATAGTAAATCATTGATGTACAGCAGAAAGTAATTGTCCAAGAACTGATCCTTGTGGAACACCTGACTTTATGAGTTTCCTATCTGAAAGTTTATTTAAAATAGAAACTTGTTGTTGTCTGCCTTTAAGATAGGATTGAAACCAAGTTAAACTTTCATGGTTAAATTGATATATGCTGAGTTTTTCCAGCAGGATTTTGTGAGTAACAAGGTTAAAAGCCTTTGTAAGATCAAGAAACACTGTACCTACATTTTGTCTGCATGCTATCCCTTGGGCATATTTGTGTCTGCATGCTATTCCTTGGGCATATTTGTGTCTGCATGCTATCCCATTGGCATATTTGTGTCTGCATGCTATCCCTTTTGGCATATTTGTGTCTGCATGCTATCCCTTGGGCATATTTGTGCAATCATGATAGGAATCATACTTGATGATATCTTACTGCATATTTAATGTCTGTTTTGACTTGGTTAATATCTGTAGACACTTGAAGAGGGTTTTGAGAACACAAAGTTTAAGGTTTAGAGTTGGTCAGGTGGTCTGTGAGTAGCCCACTGTGTCACCTATGTACTTTGTATTGTATACAGTGAATGGTGATTTATTGTGAACAACAAATGTCTGATGTAATTATAATATCCCAATACTGGGAGATGACTGACGGTCATTTAAATTCCCACGGGTACAAATGCTATAGTCTGTTTGACAGTGTACCTGTGAATGACTCAACATTTGAAGGATGCTTTTAACTTGTATTCCTGCAGATTTAGAAAATTAGAAATGATAGTACTAAAACACAATCTTACCTTCTCATTTTAATAATTCATAATAAAGTACAGAAGTTAAAGCAAGTCCTTTTAAAAACTGACAGTTGGTTATAGTTATTGTTTAAAATGGACTATATCAGGTCTACAATGATTGAATGTATTTCAGTCAAAAGTCTCATTATGGCTGTCCCATGTTTTAATGTGCTTCATTATAGTGCTGTTGTGGATATAATGTGGTACCACTAAGGACCACATGACCAAAATTAGACCATTGTATTTGAATTGGTCTATTAAATGTATGACAACATGAAGCTTATAATTTGTTTATTTCCTTTTTAAAGTATTATTACTGGACAAAGTTTGATAACTCCCACTATACCACAGTTCATTACATATGTGATTCTTGCTATACTGCAGTTCAGTAAATAACACGGTTCTAATAACGTGGTTCCATACACAACACTGTCGGCAGTTATTCACCCCAACTACTGCATTATTACATGAGAGAACTGTACTTTGATTGCATTACTTGTTCACATTAAATCATTGTTTGCTGTAACATATACAATATAAATTCTGTACAGATTCAATGTTTCTCGTCCAATTTTCTTGAAATTTTGACCCTGTACTCATAAGTCCTCTGTTAATCATTTTGATATTTTTCAAGTAAAAAGTCTCCGATTTTAAAACCATTTGGATTTTTTTTTAGGAAAAGCCACCAATTTAAAATAAATAGCTGTGCTAATTTGTCAGTGGAGCATTCTCCTCAAACCTGAAAGGTCATATGTCAAAAAGATCTGTGAATGTGAGAGACAAATCTGAGGACCAAATTCAAACACAAAAGACTGAACTATAATGCTCATTAACTGAGTTATCCTGTGTCTTTGTCAGCAGGTGTTTCAGTCAAATAATGGAGAAAAAGATTTCAGAGAGTGAAAGTAGCTTGGGCCATATGTTCTATGTCCGGATAATAATAACTGATGATTTCTTAAAGAGCTTGGGTATTGTTTATGACTTTTTGCTTAAAAATCATGAACCATCAGATTTGTAATGTTAATATCTGCACCATAAAGATATATTACTCAATACAAGCATTTTGGATGTTGCTGTTGTTGTCTTTGTATAGATATATAAAATCAGAGATATACAGTACATAAACATTTATAATGTGTAAATTATGCATGGACTAAGGTTATTATTAAACATGGGTAGAAGGTTATTGAATTCAGCTTGATCCAATTAGGAGACAACAGTTTTGCATGAGAATGATAATGGTGGTTTTACCATCACATATTTGCATCAGTAAAACCACCATTAACATCCTCAAACCAAGACTCTTATCTCCATTCTAAAGCACTTTTTTTTGTCAATAAATAGCAGAAAACGTGATTATTTATGATATTACATCTTATGGATCAAAATTGTACTATATATCGTGTGGATTTTACTGCTGCAGATTTTTACTTTTAAGCTATCAGAAAGTACATAAATTCAATGTGTTAGAATACTATATCGATTTGATTTAACAACTCATGAATAAGCCTATTGACCACTGAACAATAATATACAGCAGCAAGAATAACAATATTTAGACTAACTTATATTCTCGCGTATAATCCGATACCAACTGCAAACTGCATAGACCCATATCTGATGTCGCATAATGCGCAGGCAGATCTGGGTCTATGCAGTTTGTAAGGAATAATCAGTAGAACAAACAACATCGACCCTGATCTGCCTGCACATTATGCGACGGCAGATCAGGGTCTATGTTGTTTGCATTTGGACCTGGTTTATACACGTGCATATATGGTACTTATAATTGCAGTATTTAACATTGAATAGAACACTCAACATTTACATCCAGTACACACTGGGCAATATATTTTGAGTATTTTTGTTTTAAGGGATGATATATTGAACAATATAAAGGGAATTAGATTGAAATGTTAAAGAAATCACTCCTTAAATCTAACACAATTTTTTTTAATTGGTGAAAGCAAATGAATTATGTAAAAAAAAAAAGCATGTTCTTTTTGCGTTATTAGCTTACTTGCAAAGAAAAAGTGGTGGGGTTTTTGTTTTTTGTTGTTCGAATTGCAATCTGATTCCTCCACTATATACTCACTTGCAAATCGAGTCCAACTACAAACAACAAAGACCCCGATCTACTGTCACATAATGCACCAGCAGATCTGGGTCTGTGCAATTTGCAGTTGGACTCAACTTATAAGCAAGTATAGATGGTATATTTCTTGTTTACGAAGTAATCTTCCCTTGCAGTGTCATACTCCAGACATCTTACCAGACATGTGGACTCTTATTCATTGGCAAACACATGTGCCATCATAGTGTCTGTACTCACCATAGTTGTTTACAAAAGATGACCAGTAACACATTTAAGGAGGAAAACTTTGGGCTTGTTTGTAGCTTAATAGTATGTGTATGAAGGGTAAAACAGTTATGGCTGAAATATTGTGTGACTAAAAGCTAAGCCATGCATTCTTTAAACAGGTTCTTCAGGCAAACTAACAAAGTGAGATCGAACGTGGCTTGTTTGATTAGGTCAAATGTTTATCGAAGTTATATTTGACTTGGAAAATCCATTTTTTGGGGGCAATCCATCAGTCTGCCCATCAGTTCGCACTTTACATGACCATTAAAAACTTTATAACCCTTACACATAATTGGATGCCATTTGGTAGTGAATTGTCTATTACATGTAGATATGCCTTTTACAAGTTTCGTCTTTTCAGTTTCAATTTTTATGGAGTTATTACCCTGTTACCATCAAGTTTAAATCTCCACTGCAGCAGATCCTTGTAACAAGCATAGCCCAGGAACCATTCAACATATTCTGATACAATTTTGTGTGGGCATTGTTTCATGGACCTAGATATGGGTTTTGTCCTATCTCCATTTTGGATAGAGTTATATGGTCCTTGACATATCCTCACATGGGATTTTTCTTGTAACCAGTATTTTGGACAGAGTTGTGGCCCTTGTCAAACAGTTTCATATCATTGCATCGGATGTTGCACGGAATCAGCATAGTTCAAGAACCATTCACCATATTCTGATGCATTTTTTGTGTTTCTTGGACCTAGATATACCTTTTATGGGTTTTTTCCTTGTCTACTTCATTTTAGACAGGGTTTAATGGACATCATTGCTCAACTCCATATTTTGACATGGGATTGTGCTCACATTGGTGAGACCTTGAAGGAGTTGGATTTCAAGCATATTGTGTCATTATTTAGAGGAGTTATGGCCATTTAATGCCCATCTCCTATGATTGATTTCCCAACACAGGTTCCTCTGTTTAAGGGCCTTCAAAGCAAGTTATACATGTCCATCTGTCTGTCTGTAGGAACATACTTCTAATCATCTCCCTGCGGTTAAGGTTTGTGATGAAGTCAGTTTTTTAAGTACTGTTGTTGAACATAAATGTTTCATGAAAATATTTATACTTCTTTACTATTTTCGTTAAGTATTTACTTTTACATTTTTGTTGGATCTTTTCCCAGTGTTCTATAATTAACACATGATATATCTGATTTTCCTTCTGCATTGTAATATAATACTGTAATAATGTAGATGATAGGTGTAGGTGTAAAAATACACATACATCATGTACATGTATAACAAAAAATTAGCACCTATAAGGCATTATATGTTTTTGTTGTGAAGATAAGAGCATATGAAGATCTCAATACAATAATGTACATAATAGTAGGGCTTTTTGTGCAGTTTTAAATTTAGCAGGCATTACACATATCTTTAATTGCAGCCATATATGTGTTTAATATTTGTGCAAGTTGATATAGCTTATTTTATTGGAGAGGAAAGGAAACTGCAATCTACCAGCACACAAGGCAAAATGGATTGAAGTTCATTGATTTGTTTGTATGATTTTGGTTTTAACTGCACTTTTAACAAATTATGCCAAGGAAGTGGAAGTTAAGTGCCTTTCCCATTTAAAAAAGTTTTAGGCAGCTGACCCAGGCTGACCTGGGCAGGTATCAAACCCAGAATGCTAGGATTACAAGTTTGATGCTTTATCAACTGAGTTACCACAGCGCCCTGAAGTTCATTGAACTTTTATTATGGATATTATGTCAATATGCTTATATGTATGTATGTATGTATGTATGTATGTATGTATGTATGTATGTATGTATGTATGTATGTATGTATGTATGTATGTATGTATGTATGTATGTATGTATGTATGTATGTATGTATGTATGTATGTATGTATGTATGTATGTATGTATGTATGTATGTATGTATGTATGTATGTATGTATGTATGTATGTATGTATGTATGTATGTATGTATGTATGTATGTATGTATGTATGTATGTATGTATGTATGTATGTATGTATGTATGTATGTATGTATGTATGTATGTATGTATGTATGTATGTATGTATGTATGTATGTATGTATGTATGTATGTATGTATGTATGTATGTATGTATGTATGTATGTATGTATGTATGTATGTATGTATGTATGTATGTATGTATGTATGTATGTATGTATGTATGTATGTATGTATGTATGTATGTATGTATGTATGTATGTATGTATGTATGTATGTATGTATGTATGTATGTATGTATGTATGTATGTATGTATGTATGTATGTATGTATGTATGTATGTATGTATGTATGTATGTATGTATGTATGTATGTATGTATGTATGTATGTATGTATGTATGTATGTATGTATGTATGTATGTATGTATGTATGTATGTATGTATGTATGTATGTATGTATGTATGTATGTATGTATGTATGTATGTATGTATGTATGTATGCAGGATAGATGGTTGGTTGCATGATTTCATCTTGCCTATGTGTACATTTCTTCAGTAACAAATGCATCTCCTGACCAGATTTTTTGCATTTCAAAGACAATTTGCAGTGTGTGCATCATGGGTGTAGACATATCAGAGATTGAAACAGCCGACCTTAATGGCATCACTACGCTAAGTTCTTATATATTTTCTTTATTTTTTGACATTTTTGATGAAATCCAGTGCATTAAGTGACAAGTTCAGATCTTATGCTAGGCACTAACTTGGACATAGTGCATTTGAATGAAATGACTGAAAAGTTTAGTGCAAGTGACCTTTCCCAGAACTGAGAATCACACCCATTTCCTTTGTCATCCTACACAAAAGTCAAAGGCTGAACTGATCAGTAATATTTTATTTTCTGTTGAGACTTTAATGCTGCTTTCTACTGAATGCAGGGAATCACTGGTTAGCAAATCTCAGGTAAATAAGAGAAAAAAATATTAATTTTTTTAAAGACTGCAGTAGGATGCAACAACCACTAATTGATAATTGACTTGACTTGGTTAGTGTATGGATATATATGCAATAACCACTAATTGACTCAGTGTAAGGATATGTATATATGTGTGTGTGTGTGTGTGTGTGTGTGTGTGTGTGTGTGTGTATATATATATATATATATATATATATATATATATAACCTTGAAATTTGTTTCATTTTCTTGAGGGATTGTGAACAGAGTTTTACAACAGACAATGTTTATCATTCTATCCATCATATTTTCCATTAGCTTTCGTGGTTTTCAGATATGACATTGTTTTAACGTTTTGTTTACCTTTTTACCTTAAAACCAAGATTAAAACTGTCACATGACTTTTAATGTATTGCTAATATACTTTCTGGGAGGAAGGGCATAACCCAGTGTGAATGAATGCATACTTATTATTTTCTAGTTTTGCCTGAGGGCATTGTTACTGTCAGATGATAACTGCATTAATTTGTCAGTGTCTGGTATACCTATTTTTTTTTTCTTCAACTTAGCTGTCTTCAGTAGCTCATTAAGTTCAGGTATAAAATATAAAGATCTACAAGTGTTTTGATGAAGCAATTTTAATATTGATGGACTTGTTTAAAATGAGTGACAATTAATATTTGTGGAACCATGTAAGAACGAAATCGGATTAACCATATCTCGAGACATGACAATTAAGACTGATCATTGCAAATTACTGTGAATTACAATTTTCATAAGGTTCCAGTATTTGTGAATTTTATGGTTGCTACCAAAAATTTCAAGACCCGCTAAACAATTATCCCACCGTGGCAACAAGAAGAACCATTCAGCAATCCATAAATTGAATTACTGAGAAAAATTAGATTTGTCTCAAAACCACTAAAATAATAATGATTTCATATTTGCATGTATATAAAGAGTGCATAAATGTGAACAGCATAGATCCATATCTAGCATCACATAAAGCACCAAATAGATAGGGACCTGCAGTATTTCTTCCATGACAAGACATGATGGGAGCCAGCCTAATAAATTTGTTTAAAGTAGGGGGTTGGCTTACTATCAGACAAAGATACTGCATAGTATAGATTTACCAAAATTTTTTAAAAATGGATGATGTGCATATCAACATGGATATATCATGGGATAAATTTGGTACATTGTTCATTTTTCCAATAATTTTAGGCAAGCAGCATAGACCCTGATCTGTTGGGGCATAATGTGTTGTAGGATTTGGGTCTGTGCTGTTTGCAGTAAGGTGTATGTTATTCTTGAGTGAATACAGTAAATGGAGTCTTCAGTGCAAACCTCCAGTGTCCTATAGATGCAAATTTTCTTAGTTGACTTTCAGTACCATAAGACAGGGGTCCCCAACCTTTTTCTATATATATATATATAGATGGATAGATAGACATACACAGATGTATGCACACACACACATGCACAAACATGCAGAGTATTCCTCCCAAGTCCCATGATAAGCCAAAAGTGCCAGCTGAAGAATGTTTGAAATAAATGTTGAATGGGATTATCAAGAGACAAACATCTTCAGTTAACTTCTGCCCAATTTGTGTTAGATTGAGGGGAAGGGACTTATCATGAATCATGGGTTTATTATTGTGTATATACACACACATCTGTCTGTTCTGAATGGTGTGCATGTGGTTTGGTTTCTGCAGTGACAGAATTTAATGCCCCCAGGCTTATAGCAGGAAGTGGGAGAGTATGGGAACTTGCCTATACCTATTGAATGTTTAATATTGTGCAACTCCTTGCACAGTGTTAAGGTAAAGACATCAAACCATGTCAGAGTGTTAAGGTAGGGACATAAAATCATACAATTTGATTGAGGGTGGTCTGCTGATGTGTAATAGGCTTTTAGAATTAACTGCTTCTGAACTAGTTCTCATATGTAGGGCTTGGAGGATGGGATGGTGGGATAGGTTAGACAATTATAGAATTAACTGCTTCTGAACTAGTTATCAGAGGTAGGGCTTGGAGGATGGGATGGTGGGATAGGTTAGACAATTAGAGAATTAGCTGCTTCTGAACTAGTTCTCATATGTAGGGCTTGGAGGATGGGATGGTGGGATAGGTTAGACAATTATAGAATGAACTGCTTCTGAACTAGTTCTCAGAGGTAGGGCTTGGAGGATGGGATGGTGGGATAGGTTAGACAATTAGAGAATTAGCTGCTTCTGAACTAGTTCTCATATGTAGGGCTTGGAGGATGGGATGCTGCGATAGGTTAGACAATTATAGAATTAACTGCTTCTGAACTAGTTCTCAGAGGTAGGGCTTGGAGGATGGGATGGTGGGATAGGTTAGACAATTATAGAATTAATTGATTCTGAACTAGTTCTCATATGTAGGGCTTGGAGGATAGGATGGTGGGATAGGTTATACAATTATAGAATTAACTGCTTCTGAACTAGTTCTCAGAGGTAGGGGTTGGAGGATGGGATTGTGGAATAGGATAGACAAGTATAGAATTAACTGATTCTGAACTAGTCCTCAGAGGTAGGGCTTGGGAGATGGAATGGTGGGATAGGTTAGACAATTATAGAATTAACTGGTTCTGAACTAGTTCTCAGAAGTAGGGCTTGGAGGACGGGATGGTGGGATAGGTTAGACAATTATAGAATTAACTGATTCTGAACTAGTTCTCAGAGGTAGGGCTTGGGGGATGGGATGGGATGATGAGATATTTTAGACAATTATAGAATTAAGGTATTCTGAACTAGTTCAGAGGTAGGGCTTGGAGGATGGGATGGTGGAATAGGTTAGATAATTAATGAATTAACTGATTCTGAACTAGTTCTCAGGTAGGGCTTGGAGTATGGGATAGTAGGATAGGTTAGACAAGTATAGAATTAACTGATTTTGAACTAGTTCTCAGAGGTAGGGTTAGGGAGATGGAATAGTGGACTATCTTAGACAATTATAGAATTAACTGATTCTGAACTAGTTCTTGGAGGTAGGGCTTGGAGGATGGGATGGTGGAATATCTTAGACAGTTATAGAATTAACTGATTCTGAACTAGTTCTCAGAGATAGGGTTTGGGGTGGGATTTTGGGACAGGTTAGACAAGCAATGAGACAATTGGTCCCTATGATTTCACCCAGGTCTGTGTTTTTGTGAGTAGAACTTGTGAAAAATAATAGCAATTAAGCAGTTAGGTCATATAAATGTCAAAATAGAAATCGACAATGTTTTTATATATACTGTTAAGCTGGAACCACCTTGAGTTGCTAACAACAGTTATCTTAAACAAAGGTTATCCTTGACTTGTTTTGTTTGTTTCATTGGAAATTAATATAGAAGAAACAAATCTACAACATTATACAAAATGTATGTAGAATGCATGTATTTGGTATGTAGAATTTGATTATCATCATGATGCTGAACTATAATTTATACCATTTTCAAGTTTTCTGTCACAGAAAGCTGTCTGCATCCTTCACAAAGCTGTTGTCCAGTGTTGCAAGAAATTAAACTCTGAAAATATACCATAATTACTTTTGTATATTGATTGATTGGTGTTTGACAGAACATCAACACATTAAAGGTTGTATCAAGCCATGGCAATTGGAGTTAAGTGTCTTGCCAAGAGATACAACCTGTCCCAACCTTATCTGGGCAGGATTCGAACCAGTACCCTTCTGATTGTGAGACCAGCAGGCTAACCCACTGTTCCCTTCATCTGCATGAACAGTATATTCCCAGATCTTATACATGTGTCAACATAGCAGGGTCTATGCATAATGTGCCAACATATCAGGGTTTATACTCTTTGCTTGAATAATAAAAAAGCAGATCTAAGTCATTGCAGCTATTTGCAGTAATGGTGGGTTCTACACAAATGCAGTATCAATTTTAGTTCCTTAAGTCTACAACATACAGTACTTGGACACAATTTAATTGAAGTTTTTCTTCATTTTAGACCAATGACAAAGGAGAGAACAAATCAGAGAAAGATGGAAGTAAATTGAATTTGATCCAGCTTTGTTTTACAGGTGAGCATTGTTAATTGATTGTTTGTATTTATTCTGGTATATCATGCGTCCAGCTGGGAACAGTTTTGTTTGTTTGTTTTGTTGCTTTTAATGGCACCTTTAACATTATTGGTTATATCATGCTGTGGAAATGGGAGCTAAGTACCTTTCCCAGGGACACACTGAGGCAGCCGACCCAGGCTGGCCTGGACTTGTAATGAACCAGTGACCCATGGATTACAAATCTGATGCTCAACCAAATGAGCTACCACAACTCCCAGTTGGGAACAGAGTAGACCAAACTCTTTGTTGCATGATGTGAAAGCAAATCAGGGTGTTTGATGTTTGTATGAAATCATAGGGCATTGTGTGAGGCAGATCTGGTTGTACATTCTATGTTGGGTGCACTGTGTAGAGATCTTATAATTTGTTGCGTATAAATGTTTGCCAGAGCAGAATGGAAAAGTTGCAGCCTTAGATTTCAGCATCTTCCTTAAGTGCTCTGGCAAATGCTTCTAAAAGGCAGGGAATAATGTTAGCCTGCCCATCCTGGGATGTGTGCATTTGTAATGACATGCAACTCCTACTTGATTCATGCAGCTTCTCCTGCACAGTTCAGGGTAGAGCCTTCAGATTTTTAGATATGGTTTAGGGTAGTCTGTAGATGTGCACAACTGTTTTAAAAGATTGATGCATCCCCCAGGGGCAGGATTAAGGGTGTGGGGTGGTTTTGCATATATTTCAGATAACTCCCAAATTAGGAGACCATCAACCCAAGTGTCAAAACATGTCAGATGGGGGGGATTAGAATGAGACCCCTGGGTCATGCCTTGGGGGCATCAAGTTGATGCCACTAAGTCATTACTTGGAAAAAAATATATGCACTAAATGTGCATGAAAAGACAAATTTATGCATGCAACTGACCCCATGATCCATCCCTACACACAGGGACTTAGTCCATGGCTCATAACTTGGAAACTATTGAGATTCCCACCCTATAACCATATATACACTTAGCATGAAATGATGATTCAAATATGAGGCTGATATGGGACCCTTTGTCTGTTGTTTCCCATGAGACTTTACCCTCGGGGTACAAATTTAGGAGATGGGTGGGACAAAGCAGGGGAGTGTGGGAATGTCTGTTTTACAAACACTCTAGTTATTCTTACAGTGTTCTTACATAGTGTTCTTACATAATCAGTTACATTGTACATAAAATGTATATGTATATTTTTAAGGATTTTATATTATTTTGTATTTATCTTGTATTTTATATACCTTTTAAAGAATTTTTAACATCTTTATCTTGTAATTTATTTTGTAGGACATGTTTTACATTTTTGGGGAAGCTTTTACCTTCCATAATTTGTATGTGCAGTTTTTAGCTCTGCTGGTCATAGACCAGGAGAGTTTATGGAATGGTATGTTCGCCATTGTCCACCATCCATCCATCTGTTGGCACAAATTTGTTATCTCCTCTTCTCTTCAAATACCTAGAGGATTGCCATGAAACTTTACACACAACACATTCAACCCAATGTTCTAGTTGATGTTTAGTTGGTCGTAGATGAAAATGGTGCCAATCTAGCATCCAGTATGGCCACCACAGTGGCCATCTTGAAAATCTCTTTATCGCTACTTCTCCTGAATGGATGGTCATATCAGCATGGGTTTTTCACTGAAAGACTTCTTATGATGATTAGTTGACCCTAAATGAAAATGGTACTGATCTGATGTCCAATATGGTTACCACAATGGCCATCTTGAAATTCTTGTTATCACTACTCATCCTCAATGGTGCCGATATGTTGTCCAAAATGGCCACCAAAGAAGCCATCTTGAAAATCTTGTTATTGCTACTCCTCCAGAACGAAAATTAATATTGCAATGGGGTTTTTACCATAAGACTTCTTATGATGGCCATCTTGAAAATCTTATCGCCATTCCCCTGTAATTGATGGTCATATCAACATGGGGTTTTTACTAAATGACTTCTTGTGATGTCTGGTTGTTCCTGAATGAAAATGAGGCTGCTCAGATATCCAATATGGCCACCAGTAGCCATCTCAAAAATCTTGTAATCACCATTTCTCCTGAAATGAATGGGCATATCAGCTTGGTGTTTTCTCAGAAGGACTTCTTATGATGTCTAGTTTGTCATAAATGAAAAGGGTGCCGATCTGACTTCCAGTATGGCCACCACAAAAGCCATCTTGAAAATCTTGTTATCGCTACTTCTAGATGGCTGGTCATATCGATATTGTGCTTTCACCAAAAGACTTCATGTAACTAGTTGGTCCTAAATGGAAATGGTACCAATCTGATAACCAATATCAGGTTACCATGACAGCCATCTTGAAAATCTTGTTATTGTTACCCCTCCAAAACGGAAAGTCATATCAACATGTGGTTTCCACCAGAAGACTTCTTATGATGTCTTGTTGGTCCTAAATGAAAATAGTGCTGACATCTAGTATATGCAGCACAGCAGCTAATTTGAAAATCTTGTTATTGCTGGAGAATATCAGGATGGTTTCAACACTCAGCAGTTTAAAGGAAGAAATGGTCTTATCTTGAATTAATGGAAATTCTTTCAGCATTAGTTACTTTAAGGGACTCTTGTTTTTCTTTACATTCTTAGAACTAAACTTTGAATCAGCATTGTATAGACACTATTGTGCTGATCTGCTGTGACACTATACATTCATACATACCAGGGCTCAAAATTAGCGGTAGTCTGCTAACCCAAAGCTAGTACATTTTCATAAAAACTAGTTGTTTTCAAATTTTTAATAGTCTTATGATTAGTAAAGTTTCAGTTAGCCTTAATTTACGCTATAATACATCATTTTTAAAACTCTGAATGATCATAAAATGTCCAAGTTCTGTCATAGCTTATCACATAAATCCCCAAGATTCAATTACACTCCTAGAGGGTAAGAACAAATGAGGATTTTACAAATTGTATTTCAAAACGAGACTGTATAAATCTTTACCGATTTTGTTAGATTTATAAGGTAAAGTTGTATGTCAGCGACTGTTAGTCCGAGTTTCCGCTGACCTTTCCTACCCCATTTTAGGTATTTTGGCATTTATTTTGGAGTGTGAGGTCAAAGCTCACTGCATATTAAAAAGTTGGAATTCGCCAAAGCCACGCAGTGTTGGCATAGGGTAGCCACTTACTATTGGGCCTAGCAAACTTAAACGACCTTACATCAAGCAATGCTCGCATGAAACCAATAGGAAGATGATATTTGCAAGTATAACATTTGTTATGTATTTGTAATTTTGCTCAAAGGTTGTGTTGTGAAAACCTGCACAATGCCTATACTGCTATAATAAGAGATCTTCTTAACCTGCTTTCACTGTAACATAACGGGTACTACCTTAATTTGTCTCTCTGTGGAGTAACGATACCTAATGACCAGTGTGAATGAGGTCTTTGTCTTTTTCTCATATTAAATTATTTGTTTTTTCGTGGAGTTTGCTGTATTTTTTCCGAATGGGGGTGAAAAAAAGTGACACTCACCCGGCGCACCATTTCGTCCAGCGGAAATTTGCGATGGTCCTGCATGCATACATACATACATGCATGCATGCATGCATGCATGCATGCATGCATGCATGCATGCATACATACATACATACATACATACATACATACATACATACATACATACATACATACATACATACATACATACATACATACATACATACATACATACATACATACATACATACATACATACATACATACATACATACATACATACATACATACATACATACATACATACATACATACATACATACATACATACATACATACATACATACATACATACATACATACATACATACATACATACATACATACATACATACATACATACATACATACATACATACATACATACATACATACATACATACATACATACATACATACATACATACATACATACATACATACATACATACATACATACATACATACATACATACATACATACATACATACATACATACATACATACATACATACATACATACATACATACATACATACATACATACATACATACATACATACATACATACATACATACATACATACATACATACATATTCTCAAGCAGCATGTGCAATTCCATTGTTTGAGTACAACTGACAGCACAAAATCGCAGGCATCAAATCAACTAGAACTGTCCTAACCATGTTAGAATACTGATTATACATAAAAACAGTTAAATACAATAGATTATGAAAATTATTTTGTATGTAAAATTAGTCATCCAGATGGGGTAGGACATGGTTGGAGTCCATGTAAGTGAAGGATCCAGATAATTAGTTGCAATTAAGTGGGGATTTAAAATTTGGTGGGACATGGTGGGAATCCATACAAGTGAAAGATCTAGATAATTTGTTGCAATCAAGTGGGGATTTAAATTTTGGTCTGACATGGTGGGAATCCAAAGTGAAGGATCCAGATAATCGATTGGCAACAAGTGGGGATTTAAAATTGGGGGTGCTGGGGTGGGTCATGCCAGGAATCCATTCAAGTGGAAAGTCCAAATAATTGGTGTATGTTACCACAGGAAAAGAAAACTTAGGTGATACATAATTTAAATTGGGCTATAGACAGATATTACATATTAAAGGAAAATTAGTAAAATATACAATGGAAATCAAAGTTAGTACCAGGCTTTAATTTATTCAAGGTGTTATAACTTTTTCCAGAACAGAAAATACTGCATTCAAATTAAATCTCAGGGCCACCTAACTTCCTCTGAGCAGAAAAACTATCCTGCACTCTTTCAACTTCTCATGTTGAAATTACCATTAATTGCAATAGGCTGTTCTTTCAGTCATAGATATCAAATTTCTTTTCTGATAAAATTGTATAACAAATCCTGTTCCATTTTCAGATTTGGAAGCCTCAAACCTGAAGAAAGGTGTATTTTTCAACCCTGACCCATACATTAAATTGACCCTACAGCCAGGCAGACTGGGACCCCATTTACCACACCATTGCAATGAACTGAGAACAACCATTGAAGAAAGTACGACCAATCCTAAATGGGATTCACAGGTTTGTGCACTTGATGTACAGTCTTTTGTAGAAATATCCTGGGGAAAGGGGTAGGGACTTAAGTACCTCCTCCTCACCCCCACCCCAAAAACTGAATGTTTATTGAATACCATTTTACCAAGCCCTTACCACATTTTTACGTTAGGTAAAGAGGTTGTCTTGTAAGATGTATGTTTCTGATTGCTATTACACATTACTAAAATATCCTATATGTATTTTATAGCAGTACATAGTCTTTTGTGCAAAAAGATGATTGTGCGATATTGGCTTTGAATATTTTTGGTCAGAATTAGTGAGAATGCTTTTCCATATAGTCTCATTTAGCAAGGCATAAGCTGTCCCATAGGGTCAACTGTTGGACACGTACATTAAGTCGGACAGATATAAACCTGTCTTCTTGCGCAATATGCACATCTCTGAGGAACCATACATATATATATATATATATATATATATATATATATATATATATATATATATATATATATATATATATATATATATATATATATATATATATATATATATATATATATATTTATAAGATGTAGCAGACAATATATTTGTTATCATTTGGTTTAGCCTTTCAGTGGAATATGATTTAGAGTACAGACATCATCACCTCAGAAGATCCTATGTGTGTCACAACTGCAGTGGTTGAATATTTTTGCATATATAGCTCACCTGGCCATAAGGCCTACTGAGCTTATGATATGGCCATGTGTCTGTCAACCATCTGTCAACATATGCTTTTTGCCACTCTGTAGGCCATGTATTTGATACAGTTTTGATCAAACTTGGAGTGTAGGTCTGTATCCTCAATATCACAGACTTCCGTATATACTCGCGTATAAGCGAGGTCCAAATGCAAACAACATAGACCCTGATCTGCTGTTGCATAATACGCCAGCAGATCAGGGTCTATATTGTTTGTTCTACTGATTATTCCTTACAAACTGCATAGACCCAGATCTGCCGGCGCATTATGCGCTGGCAGATAAGGGCCTATGCAGTTTGCAGTTGGTATCGGCTTATACACGAGTAAATATGGTACTATGAATACGAGCAGATCTATGGACATTAGTGATCCTGCATCTGATTGGCTGAATTTGTTAGAACTCTTGAGGCCATATTTCTGATCTGAATTTGATTAAAGTTTAAATATATACTTATATGATCAAGATCTCAGATAAATTCAGTAATGAGCAATATTTATGCATATTAATGAGGTGATCTTGCACCTGATTGGATGAGCTTCTTACCACTCTGGAGTCTGTATTTCTGATCCATATTTGATCCGTCTTGGAATATATACTTTAATCATCAAGATCTCTGACAAGGTTGATAATGAGCAAATACTTGCATATTAATGTGATCTTGCATCTGATTGGCTGAGCTTGTTGTCATTCATGAAGCCATATTTTTGATCCAGTTTACATCAAACTTGTAATATGGGCCTATATCCTCAAGCTCTTGGATGAGTTCGATATTGAATGAGATCTGGGCATATTAATGAGGTGATCTTGCATCTGATTGGCTGAGTTTGCTATCACTCTGAAGGACATATTTCTGATCAGATTTTGATAAAACTTGGAATGTAGACTTATATGATCAATATCTCATGAGTTCAGTAATGTCAGATATCCACACATATCATGATATTAATGAGGTGATATTGCATCTGATTAGCTAAACTTGTGACAACTCTAAAGACTACTTTTTAACAGATTTTGTGTAAACTTGGTAAATAGACTTAAATCATCAGAATGTCCAATGAGTTTTATTATTAGCAAAGTGTCCACATACACCTCTCCCATGATAATTTGCACAAAATAGGGTCCAAAAATAAAGATCACAGCATAAGCGTAGGTGTGAGTTACCAAGAGACCTCTGAAAACTTAAGAAACAGATGTAAAGTGAGAATAGAAGTGTGGGTTAAATGTTGAATAATCACATTGGGAATAATTGTCAATAAATAGCTTTTTCTAATGTAGTTGTTCACTTTTCTGTATAAAGTACATGTACCTTTATTTTCAAGATAACCGATCTCTGGAAGATTATTAAAAACATTGCTTTAAAAGGTTTCAACATACATTACAAAAAAAACATTGCATATTTTATGTAACTGCTTTTTGCATGTGAATGTGAATACATTCTAGTGTTTTTGTTAATTCAGACCAAAACGAGATTCTTTTTTTAAAAAATGATGGACATTTATTTCAAGAAACAACATCGAAACTTGATTTTTAGCTATACTGGTCATAGACCAGGAGAGCTAATGGGATTCTCTGTTGTCCAACATCTGTCTTCCATCTGTCTGTTAGCACAAGTTTGTTATTGCTACTTTTTCCAAAACTACTTGGAGTATTGCCATGAAACTTTACACACATTCATCCTATGGTCTAGTTGGTCCTAAATGAAAACGGTGCCGCTTGGACATTCAATATGGTTGCCACAGTGGCAAACTTAAAAATCTTGCTGTCCTTAATGGATGGTCATATCAACATGGGGTTTTCACTAAAAGACTTCTTATGATGTCTAGTTGGTCCTAATTGAAAATGGTCCTGATCTGACGTCCAATATGGCCACCATACCAGCCATCATGAAAATTAATTTTTTTATCGCTACTCCTCCTACATGCATGGTAGTATCAACATGGGGTTTTCACTTAAAGACTTTTTATGATGTCTAGTTAATCCTATATGTAAATGGTGCCAATCTGACATCCAGTATGGCTGCCATGGTAGCCATCTTGAAAATCTTGTTGTCAGTACTGCCCCTGATTGGATGTTCATATCAACATGAGGTTTTCAGTATAAGACTTCTTATGATGTCCAGTTGGTCATAAATGAAAATTGTGTTATTGTCTGATGCCCAATATGGCCACCTCAGTGAAAATTGTGTTATTGTCTGATGCCCAATATGGCCACCTCAGTGAAAATTGTGTTATTGTCTGATGCTCAATATGGCCACCTCAGTGAAAATTGTGTTATTGTCTGATGCCCAATATGGCCACCTCAGTGAAAATCGTGTTATTGATACTCCTCCTGAATGGATGATAGAATCAATATGGGGTTTTGACTAAAAGACTTCTTATGATGTCAAGTTGTCCCTAAATGTTGATCTGATATCCAGTATGGCCACTAAAATGGCCATCTTGAAAATCTTGTTATCACTACTCCTCCTGAATGGATGCTACTCCTCCAGAACAAAAAGTAATATTGCCGTGGGGTTTTCACCAGAAGACTTTATGATGTCTAGTTGGTTCTAAATAAAATGGTGCTGCTTGCACACCCAATATGGCCATCACAGTGGCCATCTTGAAAATGTTAACGCTACTCTTCAATGGATGTTCATATCATTGTGGGTTTTTTACTAAACTACTTCATATGATGTCTGGTTGGGTGTAAATGAAAATGGTGCCATTCTGACTTCTAATATTGCCACCATAATGGCCATCTTGAAAAGCTTGTTATCACTACTTCTCATAAATGGAAATGGTGCCAATCTGATATCCAATATGGCCACCATGGCAATCATCTTGAAAATCTTGTTAATGTTACTCCTTCAAAATGGAAAGTCATATCAACATGGGGTTTCCACCAGAAGACTTCTTGTCTTGTTGGTCCTAAATGTCCACCACAGCAGCTATTTCGAAAATCTTGTTATTGCTGAAGTATATCAGAGATGGCTTCAACACTCGGCAGTTGAAAAGGACGAAATGGTCTTGTCTTGAATTCCTGGAAATTCTTTTCAGCCTGTAGAGTGTCAGTCCCTTCAAGGGACTCTTGTTATTAGTAAACTATTGATGATGTGATTTCATTGCACTTAAAATGTCTGCTCATCCTTGAGCAAATCTCCGAGTGCGAATTCAGGAATTTTAAATTCAGTGCAAACTTTAGAACTCACTTGTACATAATGAACCCTATCTGCAAAACTAAGCTTTCTTATGCATCAAGTATTCCTTTAGCTTGGTTCCCTTGCTATCCTTGATCACATTTTCTAATGACTGGGATAAACCACTAATTAATCTTGGATACTTTAATTATATTACTTACATAATAATATTTAAAATAGTGTTCAGTTGCTCAATTGAAATGGGTTGACTCTACACATACCTGTGACCACTAGCTCTTACGCATTTAGGATTTGCATGCCTTTTAATTTTTGTATTTGACCCCATTTAATTAATTTGATGCATAAGATGTGAAAATACATTTAGCAAGGCTACTTTTAAATGATTGTAACAATGCAACCAATGCTTCCGCAAGTCAGAGATCAAAACACAGGTTTAGGTTTTCATGCAAGTGCTTGTGGGCATCACTGTGATGGTTGACTGACATTTTAACATTTTAATACAAGAGGGAATATCAAATTTATGATGATTACACTGAAACTGTATTAAAAGATAAACCTGAAACATGAATTTCACTTGATAAGACTTATTTAATTGGTATATATTTCTTAAAGTGTTGTTTCCAGTATTCATTACTAACATTATAATTGTTTGATATTTCGTCCTATATTGTTATTTACAGTGTACTGAGAATTTTTTGTTTTTAAAGAAAATTTAACAAACTATATGACTTCTTGTTAAAAGTTGCAAATTTCATGATGTTGATTCAGATTTCTGGGCAGTAACCACCGTTTTGACAATAAAAAAAGTGATATATCAAGGTCTAATTTAAAAATTTTGATTGCAATTATATTCATGTTCAGCAAATAGGGGCTGTATTTTGGATATTTTTTATAAGAAAAGATGGGATCTACACCTGCCCATGCATTGTACGTGGGTTTGCAAGTTATCCAGGTGCACTAAAATGAGGGAGCAGTGTACTAATAAATTCTGTACAGTTAGAAATAATTCTCAGAATGAATGTAATTTAAAGTTATTTGTTTCTTTTAAAACACCTGCTCTCTCTCTCTCTCTCTCTCTCTCTCTCTCTCTCTCTCTCTCTCTCTCTCTCTCTCTCTCTCTCTCTCTCTCTCTCACAATTACAGCAAGGCAAGGGAAGTAACAAATGGTTTGGTTTGGTTTGGTTTTATGGGTTTAATGCCATTTTTCAGCACATGATAGACTATACATGGCGGCCAGTATATCTGGTGGACGAAGAACCTGGGAAAATCCCGGGAAGAATCACTGACCCATGGGAAGCTACTGGCAAGCTTTCTCACATAACCACACCAAGACTTGAACCCACGCGGACAGAGGTGAGATGGCAGTGATCAGTAAAGGCGAGCGCCTTAGACCACTCGGCCACCCGGGGCCCCCTAAGTAACAAATGATACTTACTATTGAGAGTCACAGGTTTGAGGTTACAGGGTTCATCTCGTGCAAAAACTATTAAAACCAGTAAAAAAATACAAATATTGTAGAGTACAATTTGCATAAATTATAAGAGTACAATTTTTAAAAAATGTACAAAATAATAAATAATAGACCTTAGGGAAAAAATGAATAATTTGGTTGTTATAAATGATGTAAAAGTAAATAGAAATATTTTTAGAGACAATATGGAATTGCAGGCTAGCATAAACTATGTGCAATGTTGTAATTAATGATCAGAATTTCGTTACACAATTAAAAATATTTGTTTGCAAGTAATTTTTTATTTTTTTTTCTAATGTTGATTTGCTGCAATAAGAACATGTTTCTTATAAAAACCATGTCTAACTTTATAAATTTATTTGCAGAGAATTATTTAAAAAGACTTTGCCACATTTGAAGTTCTTAAATCTTTTGTGAGCAAGTTTGATGTTTGTGAAACAGAGTTCGACAGTTGCTAGTATTGCCATGTTAAAGTGCCTGAAACGTTTTTTTTATATATGTTATCACATGTATTGTGCACTATTTTATGGTGATTCTTGTATTCAGTGCCATTACTCACAAATTATTCTGAATATATATTTTGTATTTGTAGCTTATAATAAAAAAAATTACCCAATATGCTTTTCTTCTGAAACAATTTCAAATTTAATTACCAAGAGTAAATAAACCCATGGCCTCAAGAAAAAAACAACCTGTGAATTATAATTTCAATTTGTGTGAAAGTCATGTGACTCTGTAGACCACAAATTTAATCTCGGCCTGTAAACTTAACCTTTAAAGATATTGAATGACTTTGTTTATGGGCCAAAAGCTATGAATATTAATTATGCTTTTATCTCTGAAAAGAAATTTTATTGGACTTGAGTAAAATAGGTAAAATCAACATGATAGAGATAGTTTATATATGATGTGTTCTTGAATACTACATAAGCCTGCTTAGTGAAATGATTAAATGTTAAGTTATGTAAGCCAGGTGAGCGATATCATTCCCATTTGGGCCTCTTGTTAGTACGGTACTGTTGTAAAACACTGAAGAAATAGTGTCATCTAATTAATTAATACCAACTGCAAACTGCATAGACCCAGATCTGTCATCGCAAAATGTGGCGGCAGATCTGGGTTATGCAGTTTGTAAGGACTAATCCATAGAACAAACAACATAGACCCTGATCTGCCGGTATATTATGCGCCGGCAGATAAGGGTTTATGTTGTTTGCATTTGGACCCGGATTTTGCGCGAGTATATAAAGTAAGACATCTTGTCAATGCCCTTATTGTCTCAAAACAATATGTATTTGTCTCATCATTTTTTTAAACCTGCAAAGAACAGAAATATTAACTTTTAAGCAACAAAGTTTTGAATTTTTTTTTAACTTCACTAGCAAAGTAGTCTACGTTAAGTTTATGCAAAAAGATCCACTGACTCAAGGGCCAACCCTGTTTTAGTCAGGGTGCAAATGTAGCTAAGTCCATATTTGCTTTCTTTGGCTTCTATAATAAAGGGGAATAACTGAAACATATAAGATTAACAATATCTCAATCAGATCTATTTATAAAGTGGTCAGGAGGAGTACCGGTAGGTCGTGCTGGTTACGATGCCAGATGCATATGAAAGTGTAACCTAGCCAACTGTAGGAATCTTCAAAGTAAATACAGTAACTCCTGCTGTTCATGGAAACGATAAAAGTGGACTGCCATATAGGTGAGGGTTGCCATATATTGAGGTATTTTATACTTTATATTACTAGTAAATAATGGTTCCATGACCATACCTGCCTTACAGTGAAGGAGTACTGTATTTACTTGTGCATATTTCAGACTCGAGTCTGAACAACTTAGACTCAGTCATCTTGTGTATTATGTGGTTGGAGGTCTTGGTCTATTATGTTTGTAGTTGGGTTTTGTAATGCACAGATAATTATGGTCATAACCACTGTAGCAGCTGCCGGAGCAGTATTAGTAATAATTCTCCTGTCTTATGGTAGTAGTGATACAGTAAAACTTGTTTTGAAAGACCACTTCCATGAGAGACCACCTGTCTCTCAGTGCACAGATTTATTGATCATGTAATGTTATGACCTGTCATGAAAGACACATGCCCTGAGAGACCATGATTTTTGGGCAGAAGGGAATGATCTTTCAAGACAGGATTTACTGTATTTTTATATATATGCACACATGATATCTCACAAGAAAACTTAAAAAATGAACCCTTTCCTGAAATGCAGGGGCCCCGGGTGGCCGAGTGGTCTCAGGCACTCGCCTTTACAGATCACTGACATCTCACCTGTGTCCTCGTGGGTTAGAGTCTCAGATTCGGCCAAAGTGGGTATGTGAGAAAGCTTGCCAGTAGCTTCCCGTGGGTCGGTGGTTGTTCCCGGGGTTTTCTCTGGTTCTTCCATAACAACCAACCAGAATCCTGAAACACTAGGATTAATCTTGTGAAAACCCACAAAACCAGCTCTCCCAGGGCATTTATTATGCAACAGAAAATCAGAGCCTTTGCTGTTAGCTCAAAATTATAGGTGAAACAAACATCCTAGAATATGATCTATGCACTATGTAATAGTAAATCTGGGTCTACACTGACTGCAGTTAGGTACACATAAGAGCAAATACATTACACCAAATAAAGTCACACTGAATTAACATAATGTTGGGGACATAAGAGCAAATACAGTACACCAAATAAAGTCACACTGAATTGACATAATGTTGGATACATATAGGAGCAAATACAGTACACCAAATAAAGTCACACTAAATTGACATAATATTGGGTACATATAGGAGCAAATACAGTACACCAAATAAAGTCACACTAAATTGACATAATGTTGGGGACATAAGAGCAAATACAGTATACCAAATAAAGTCACACTGAATTGACATAATGTTGGGTACATATAGGAGCAAATACAGTACACCAAATAAAGTCACACTAAATTGACATAATGTTGGGGACATATGAGCAAATACAGTACACCAAAAAAAGTCACACTGAATTGACATAATGTTGGGTACACATGTGAGCAAATACAGTACACCAAATAAAGTCACACTGAATTGACATAATGTTGGGGACACATAGGAGCAAATACAGTATACCAAATAAAGTTACACTGAATTGGCATAACGTTGGCGACACATAGGAGCAAATACAGTATACCAAATAAAGTCACACTGAATTGGCATAACGTTGGGGACACATTGGAGCAAATACAGTATACCAAATAAAGTCACACTGAATTGGCATAATGTTGGGGACACATTGGAGCAAATACAGTATACCAAGTAAAGTCACACTGAATTGGCATAATGTTGGGGACACATAGGAGCAAATACAGTATACTGAATAAAGTCACACTGAATTGGCATAATGTTGGGGACACATAGGAACAAATACAGTACATGCACACCAAATAAAGTCACACTGATATCACAATGTTGGGGACACACATGAGCAAATACAGTATACCAAATAAAGTTGCACTGAATTGGCATAACGTTGGGGACAGATAAGAACAAATACAGTACACCCAATAAAGTCACTGCACTGACAAAACATTGCGTACACATAGGAACAAAATTAATACAGTGCACCAAATAAAGTCACACTAAATTGATATAACATTGGGGACACGGAGGAGCAAATACAGTACACCAGTGTTTTCCTTTACACACATCTGTGCATCTGAGACACATGTCCAAAAAATTGTATGCACACTTTCTGTTTCTGTGGGGTTTTTTAAAAATTAATTTGACCCCCAGTTCTGACATCAAGGGGTTTTTCTGATTCCAAGTCTTACACTCCTAGAGGAAACACTGCAGTACACCAAATAAAGTTGCACTTAGTTGACATAATGTTGGGTGCACATAGGAGGAAATACAGTATACCAGATAAAGTCACACTGAATTGACATAATGGCTTTGAGCATTATTTTGGCACTTAGTCCTGTGATTCTTTTCTGTTTTATAAGGTATTACTACACTAATTTTCCTTCTATATTTTAAATGTGGTCTTTTAGTTTCTTTTTGTGCATTATGAATAAACCAACACAAACACTATGGGTATCCTGCTTTTGTTAAGCAATAATTTGGACTAAACATACAAAACAAATTCAGCATAGACTATGCGTCATTTCCTGGAAATAGCTGCATTAAATGAAATGACCTGAATTATTTTGGTGCAAGTGACCTTTCTGAAATGGGCCAAGCCAAAACTATGAGCTGTGTCATTTGGCAATGTTAAGAGGCAAAAAAACTTTATTTCCAGTTTAAGCTTTAATGCTGCTTTCTTTTTAGTACAAGTAACATTTTTCAATGGTCAACAATGTCAATGAAAAATCAGAGGGAAGACAATCTTTATTATTCTCTTAGAGACTATAATAAGTTTCAATAACAGTTGATTGGCTCATAGTTTAGTGATATTTTTAAAAGCTTGAATTTTTTTTTTTAAACTGCAGGAAGACTCAATCTTGCCTTGGTTGCTCTTGAAAAATTTTGGTTTCATCATAAATTGGTCTCACGATAAAAGATGAATACAATGAAACTTGTCTTTAAAAGACCACAAAAATTGTCCTTCATAGACTGGTGTCCTTTATTGTCAAGTCTGCCTTGGAAAAAGCTTGATATAGCAATTGGTCTGGCATCTGTGTGCATGCCCAATATCCATACATCCATCCATATGTTCGTCCACACCCAGGAAGCCATGGTAGCTCAATTGACCGAGCATCAGACTCATAGTCCAGGGGTCATGGGTTTGATACTCACCCAGGCCAGCACAGGTCAGTGTGTCCTTGGAAAAGCACTTAGCTCCCATTTCCTTGGCATGATTGAGCCAATGATGTGCTCAAAGTGCTGTTGTGCATGCTATTTATTTCTATTGCATGTAATAAAAATATTGCAAATTTGTTATCTCACCAAAATAAATTTGCTTAAATGTTATGCTTATGAACATTTAGAGATTTACAGTACAAGTGATTTGTTTATGGTATTTTCTGTTAATTACAGGCTTTTTTTATTTAAGGGGACAATTTAGATGTGGCTTTACCATCACCCAATTTAACTGATGGATTGTATTCTTAGGTTGTTATATAAAAGCACTTTGTTCCTGTCCTATCATTTTCACACTTCAGTGGGCATGACAACCAGGCATGTAATAAGATTTTAACAACCATGCCAACTGTACCTATACCTATATCCCTCTTTATCATACCCTCTGCGATTGGAAAAATAATTGCCATGACATTTGATGTGTTAATCCTCATCTATAATGGATGTTCAGTGCGAATAACTTAGACCCAGATCTGCTTTTGCATACTGGCCTTGCAGATCAGGGTTGGTGCAGTTCCTTTTACATTTACTTGCAGTTCCAAGCAGACTTCATTTACCCTGATCTGGGGTGCATTATGCAACAGTAGACCTGGTGGGTACTTCAGAATGGCTTGCCATGTCTATACTCGCACATAAGCCAGGTCCTAATGCAAATAACATAGACCATGATCTGTCGTTGCATAATGCACTGGCAGATCAGGATCTATGTTGTTTGTTCTACTGAATAGTCCTTACAAACTGCATAGACCCAGATCTGCGGGTGCATTATGCGATGGCAGATCTGGGTCTATGCAGTTTGCAGTTGGTATCGGCTTATACGCAAGTATAGAACTCTAAACCACCTCAGGCAAAAGTTGGTCACAATGAACTACTTTTCTTACACAAATGACTGTTTATTAAATATTAACCCCAGTATTAAAGTTTTGTCCTCCTGACAAATCTATGCTGTCTGCATTGAAATCGGTCAAGATGTCCTTTGCATCATTGTTCCTCTCTCCCCCGCCACACACACACACACACAAAATGGAAAGTAAGTCACAATGACTTTTCTTGCACTACCTTAATTACTTTGTTGTATGCAATGTTATCCCATGTTTTGTCAACTCACTGACAACTATTGTTTAGTTATTCCAGTATTTACTGTCATGTCTTGAACAAGATGCAAATGGATGTTAAAAATATACTTTTCAGCATATTATCCCAACTTTCTCTGTCTTTAAGTCAGTTTTAAATTATGTTTTTTAATAACTATGACTTTCCAGTCACTGGGGACCACATGTTGAGAAAAAAATCACAGACTTTAGACTGGCAACCATGGGCACTGAATATTAAAAACCATATTGAGGAAAATAACTTACACTACCACTGATATATATCCAGCATTTAAATTTGGGAAAATTATAGAGCTATTAGTTCCAGGAAATTAACTGCTCAAGTCCCTGTCTCTAGGGAACAGAGAAACTATCACATGATAGGAATCAGTAAGTGGTTTTTGGAGATTTGATGATCATGTTGTCTTCAGGGCAAAATTTTATAATTGTAGTTTTTGTACATATGTTTTGTTCTCTGTGTGACTTTCAAACAAATCTTTTTCAAATGTATATGACAATTAACTGCTCTTCATGACAGTTCAGTAATGTACATCCATTGTCTACTGTTTCTGGAATATTAATACTTTAATCTGTTTGTTGTTTAATTGGCTTAAGAGTCCAGAATGGTTGTATTTTAAATTAGCATATATGTTGGTAGGTGTATGTCTTGATGAGTGATAAAATATTTTCATTTCAATGTGGTCAGTTTAGACCAAAGGTCTGTTTAGGTGTTTCATGCCTGAAATAATCAACGTGGAAACTTACACATTTGAACAACACCAATTTTCACAATCAATACTTGTAAGTAACTTGCCTTTGAGAATTCATGCCAGAATTAATCAATGTGGAAACTTCAACTTTTGAACAACACCAATTTTCACAATCAACACTTGTAAGTAACTTGCCTTTGAGAATTCATGCCTGAATTAATCAATGTGGAAACTTCAACTTTTGAACAACACCAATTTTCACAATCAACACTTGTAAGTAACTTGCCTTTGAGAATTCATGCCTGAATTAATCAGTGTGGAAACTTCAACTTTTGAACAACACCAATTTTCACAATCAACACTTGTAAGTAACTTGCCTTTGAGATAAGTATGATACCTATTGATTTGGGAGTAAAAAGATAGAAGCCAAGGTCACTGTGACTGAAAGAAGAAAAATGGTTTCCACACAATAACTTTGGTTCTGCATCACAGGCCTGGACTAAATGTTTTGCATGGCTTGCATGTGGAGCAAGGAAGAAGCCTATTGATTGGGGGCCAAAAGATCAGAGGTCATAATCACTGTGACTGAACAATGAAAAGTGGATTCTGCTCAAAAATTGCATCTCACAAACCATGTACCTTCACAAAGTATGTGTATAGCTTATACTTTAAGTAAGAAAGAAGCCTGTTGATTTGGGGGTTAAAACGTCAAAGGTCAAAGTCAATGTGAATGAAAGAAGAAAAAAGGTTTTGCATAATAAATTTAATTCTGGACCATGTACCTAGACTAAAAGTTTTGTGGAGGGCTTGCACTTAAGGAAGAAACCTTCTAAAGATCAATGGTCAGGGTCAGTGTGACTCAAAGATAAATAGGTTTTTGCACAGTAACTTTTGTTCTAAAGGAGGTTTCTTGACCAAACTTTGTGGCTGGCTTGCACTTAGGGTAAGAAGAAACCAGTTAGATTTTTGGGTCTTAAGTCGGTTTTCAAGGTTGTCATAAGTTTAATTTAAAAAAATAGTTTCTGCACAGTAAGTTCATTTCAGGACTGCATACCTTGACCGAAAATTCAAACCGGTAGAAATTTATTTTAACTTTTTTTATTGTTTTCATATCGATCATAGTAAGTGAATGATAAATTATGATATATTTTGTACTATTATTGCAAACATTGTTGTCCCACCTGCTTTAGCATAGTCAAGACTTAGGGGTCACTCATTCTTACCACAGTGGTGGTATCAACAGTGGTTACGATTTTGCTTAAAGTGTTTCTGTATGGCCATATGTCCCTAACCCTTTGAAGAATTGCATTCATTCTTATAACATATAACCAGTAAGTATTGGTCTTTCATCTCCACACAAACACACCCTCCCAGTACCCATCCAGATAAGGTCAAGGTTATTTGAAAATCTTGGTTAATTTTTTGGTTGAAGTTTTTCTGTATGGTCTTAAGTCCCAAATCCTGGTAGGGATATCAGTTATACTTGGACAGTAGAATCAGGCAGCTCTGCCCTATCATATCCATGCACCCCAACCCTTCCTGCAACCCTCAGGCCATGTCAAGGTTATTTGATAGTCATTGTTAACTTTTCATTTGAAGTTTCTCTATATGGTCATAAGTTCTAAATCCTAGGAGGGATAGCTGCCACACATGGACTGTAGAATTAAGGAGCTCTGCTCTTTCATATCCATTCATCCCTACCCTAGCTCTGACCCCCCAGGCAGGTCAAGGTCATTGACAATCTTGGTTGAGTTTTTGGGTTAAAGATTTTCAATATGATCATAAATCCCAAACCATGGTAGTGTTAGTTATTATACTTGGACTGTAGAATAAGAGAACTTTGCCCTTTCATATCTATGCACCCCAACCCATGCTCTGTCACCCAGGCAAAATCAAAGCCATATTGAAATTCTTAGTTAAGTTTTTGGTTAAATTTTTTTGTATGGTCGTAAGTGCTAAATCCTGGAAGTGATAGCTATTATACTTGTATTGTAGAATCGGTAAGCACTGCCCCTACATATTCATGCACTCCTATATTCCCTGTTACCCTCAGGCAAGGTTATGGTCATTTGAAAGTGAAAATATACACGTGTCAGTATCAGGCAGGGAAGCAGTCGAGACATAATCCCTTGAAATTTCATATTAGTTTATTGAAATGAATTATATTCTTTTAATATAAGAAGTACATGCATTCATAAAGAACATGATACAAATTTTTGAATATATACAGAAGCTTGTTTTTACAGTTGTATTGATAAAGTGTTGATAATAGCTGTCTAAAATACATGATTTAGGATGCAAGAAATTGAAGGACACATGTTTATGAACTGGAAAATGAATGTGTTTATGTACAGCAGGTATTGGAAGGCAAAAACCCATTTTCTTCTCAATTTCATTAATGTGTAAATTGCTTGTATCACTTGAGCTATTTTTTTTTCATTCAACAATGTTTTTTATTGTTAGCTCTACTGGTCATAGACCAGAAGAGCTTATGCAATGGTCTGTTGTTCATCATCCATCGTCTGTCATCCGTTGTCTGATGTCCATCATCCATCCATTCATTAGCACAAGTTTGTTATTGCTACTCCTAAACTACTTGGAGGATTGCCATGAAACTGTATACACACATTCATCCCATTGTCTAGTTGGTCCTAGATGAAAATGGTGCTGCTCGCACATTCAATATGGCCACCACAGTGGCCATCTTGAAAATCTTGTTATCACTACTACTCCTGAATGGATGGTTATATCAACATTGGGTTTTCACTGCAAGACTTCTTATGATGACTAGTTGGTCCTAAATGAAAATGGTGTTGATTAGACATCCAAAATGGCCACCACAGCAGCCATCTTGAAAATAATGTTATTTCTCTTCATACATGGATGGTCATATCAATATGAGGTTTTCACTAAAAGACTTTTTAGGATGTCTAGTTGGTCCTAAATGAAAATAGTGCCAATCTGACCTCCAAAATGGCCACCACAGCAGTCATTTTGAAAATATTGTTATTGCTATTTCTCCTGAATCGATGGTCATATCAACATGGTGTTTTCACTGAAAGACTTATGGTGCTAGTTTGACATCCAATATGGTCACCACACAGCTTCAGTTTTGAAAATTTGTTTATCGCTACTCCTGAATGGATGGTAATATCAACATGAGATTTTCACTAAAAGACTTCTTATGATGTCTAGTTGGTCTTAAATGAAAATGATGCTTATCTGATGTCCAATATGGCCACCACAGCAGTCATCTTGAAAATCTATTTATTGCTACTCCTGAATGGGAAGTCATATCTTGAAAATATTGTTATATCTACTCCTCCCAAATGGATGGCTATATCAGCATGGGGTTTTCACCAATAGACTTCTTATGATACTTAGTTGATCCTAAATGAAAATGGTGCGAGTTGTACATCCATTATGGCTGCCACAACTGTCTTAAAAATCTTGTTGTCACTACTCCCCCAGAATGGATTATCATTATGACATGACATCCAAAATGGCCACCACAGCAACCATCTTGAAAATATTGTTATTGCTACTCCTACATGGATGGTCATATCAACCATATCATATCATTCAAAACACTTCTAATTATGTCTGCATTATCATATATGAAAATGTAGCCAAGCTGATATCCAGTATGTGCACCACAGCAGCTAAGTTGAAAATGTTTTTGTCGCTGAAGAATATCAGAGAATGTCTCAACACTTGACAGGAAATTCTTTTTGCCCAGTCGAGTATCAGTCCCTATGAGGGACTATTTTTTTATACTGGGTTGATATTGTGTTTACTTGTCCAGTTTTTGTACATCAGCTTCTTTAAGTACAAGGGTCAACAAGTCATTTCCTTAGGCAGGGAAGTAAAGGACATACATTAATTGTTAAAAACCTGTACTTTAAAGCTAATAAAGTACTCAATAGATAGGTTTCAGTTTCAGTCAGATTTACCTTCCTGGAAATAGGTGCCAGCCATCTTTAGGTCAACTACTTTTTTCATTATTATTTACAAGAATACTTTATACTTATCACAGAGATCTGTAGAAAACATACCATTTCGTTTTTGCATGCATAATTATCCATACACTTTTAAATTATTTTTTTTTCAAACTGCATAAATTACTTGAAATCATCAAAATTTTCATGGATTTTCCCATTTGTTTGTTATACAACTATGACCCAAAACATGCCAGACTGTAGTCTCAAGGGAAGTAATTATGAAAGCCTTTGAAGTCATATGAACAATATTTGTATTGTATATTTAGCTTGATTTGACATGTGGTGTAGCCTCCCCTGACACAAATCATTACAGGTCCATATCATTGGTTCTTGTACATGATAATCACAATAGCAAGGTAATCCCTGTTGAAGGCTTTATGTGTCCACAAGCTAGAGGAAACCCGCAATTTTAATACAGAGAAATTACAGACTCCTTTCAAATAAGTTTGTTGTACATGTGTAAGGATGTTATGGAATGCACATCCAGTTTTGACTACACCTTATAATAAAAATCAATATTTAAATCAGATTAATTCACATATTATTGGATTTATTTTACAGTCCCTGATCATGGATGTGCTACCAGCAGATGTTGTGGAGTTTGATTTGAAGGACAAATTTGCAAAGAGTCGACCGAAACTCAGCCGATTTCTTGGAAAAGCATCTGTTGCAGTACAGAGGATCCTTGACAAAAGTGGAAATGGCAGTGAAGGGTGGGTTTTGTTAATTTAGTTGAATTATTAGCCAAGATATGGTCAATTTATTACAATCTGGACTTTGATTATCAGTATTCTACATTATCATTTAGTGGAGTTATAACCCATAATTTTCAGACCCAACCACTTTCATTTCTGGACAAAACTTCTTTATTTATGAGTAGATTTCAACCAAATTTGGTAGACTGCTTGATATTAATAGGACTTGGGCTGAGTTTGATTTTCAGCATTTTGTGTCTGTATCTAGCAGAGTTGCATTCTGGTTGCTGAACCCATTCACTTTCATTTCTGCAAAATAACTATTACATTTTTATTGGATTTCAAGTAAATTTGGTATGCAGCTTGATATTGATGTGACCTCAGGCTGAGTACAATTTTCAGAATTCTATGTCATTGATCAGAGTTATTGCCCTTTATTGTTAGATCCAGCCACTCTTGTTTCTGCTTAGTATCACCCTTATTGAATTTTAAACAAATTTAGTAGCAACTTGATATTGATGACACTTCAGCTAATTTGATTATCAGTGTTGCTGAGTTGTATATTCAGGATGCAATTATCATATTTTACCAGAGTTATGGCTCCTGGTTGTCAGACTCACCATCTTTTTTTCTGCTCAGTAATTCCCTTGATTAGGGCCCTGCTCTACAAAGTCAGCAGCTCCCTATATTAATCACATCTGTCCATCCATCTGTTCATCCATCCATCGCCAATAAATTTCCAAAAGATAACTCCAGTTGAGTTCAGTTTTCAGCATTCTGCATCATTGAGCAGAGCAATGATGATTGTTTTCTGTTTTAAAGTGGAATTACACTTTTCGCCTGGCCTGAATCCAATTATTCTCGATATGGTCCGGGGGAGGGGGTTTTCTATCATCTCCGATATAGTTTTTAAATAATGGTCTATCCAGCCCCATTCCACTATAATTTAACCATATAAAGACAATCCTTGTAATAGTATTCATTCCGTATGTTATTTAACAGACAATCATTCTAAAGAGCATTCTGATTGGTCAAAAGTTTCTACTCATCCAATGAATCTTTGCGTAATGGAAACTGATGGAAATAAGCATGCTTGCCAAACATGGCATCTTAAATTATCAATAGAGACATGAACACAAAAAGTTTGGATAAAGGTTTGAAAAATGTGTGGAAATGGGAATGGCTTGAACGCAAAGTCGATGGGAACATAGTTGATCAATTTGAAAGCAAAATGAATGCCAGAGATCTAGCATTTTGCGATCTTTGTCAGAAAGATTTGAACTCCTATTGGCAACTATAGTGTCTGATGTGTTAAATGAGAAGGAGTTGGACCAGTATGATTTGGAAGTTAGATGATTCCCAACTGATTCCCTTTCAGAATTTAAGGAGGGACAATGTATAGATCACTGGAGGGGAAGTGATGATATTGTTGCCTGTTACCCATGTCTGTCAAAGATGGTCATGTCTCTACTGAGTTGTTTTCATGGCCTACAAGTAGAGTCATCCTTCAATGTCATGAATGATATTATTTATTCAAAATCAGGGAGGATAAACATAGAAACCTACAACTCGGTACAGAACATCAAATATGGTCTGAAGGCATAAGGAAAATGTGCAATACAGTATTTTAAGAAAGATTTCTTACATGAGAAGGCAGATGCAACCCTGCGTTCGAATGTGAACTGCAATAAGACAATAGAAGGAGGAGCTTAAAAGGAAAAAAAACTCTTGTTGAGAATGAAAAGAAAAAATTGAACATTAAGCCCACAAAATCAGTGGTTACAAAAAGGAAAGCAAAAGAAATCTTTGCCAAGGTCGCAAAAAAACCAAGACTAGCACATTAATATCAACAGGTTGAGTCCAATGCATGAAAAGACAAGTGAATTTCTGTGAATATTTTGTAAAACACTTGAAAGAAAAATAACCCTGATTTTTTATGAAAAGAGAAAAGTGTGATGTACATGTAATAGGTGCTGCAACAATTAACAAATTATTGTGACTGAATTATTTTGTGAACACTGACATGCACATGTAATAACTTCAGCACTAATATTATTGGAGAGCAAGTTGATGTGACAATGGACATTGTGAAATTCTTCAAGTATTGTTGAAAAGTTTGTTTAAGTTTGTCATTTTTCAATTTTTTTTTTTGTTGGAATGAAGTGACAACTTTGCAAAATATTATGATAATAAGAGCTACCAGGAGCAGTTTTGTATGCTGTCAGAGTCTAAAATGCAGTTTTGTATGCTGTCAGAGTCTAAAATGCAGTTTTGTATGCTCTCAGATTCTAAAATGCAGTTTTGTATGCTCTCAGAGTCTAAAATGCAGTTTTGTATGCTCTCAGAGTCTAAAATGCAGTTTTGTATGCTCTCAGAGAGTCTAAAATGCAGTTTTGTATGCTCTCAGAGTCTAAAATGCAGTTTTGGCAGAGGGCCTTCTGCCCCTAATCCCCCTGATCAGGGGCACCACCCCTTGAGACTTTGTGGGGTGGGGGGGGACACCCAGGTGATTTTGATTGTCTGTGTTGCTGAGTTACATGTTCAGGATGCAGTATCATCTTCTAACAGAGTTATATCTCTTGGTTGTCAGACTCAGTCTTTTTTTCAGCACAATAACTCCCTTAATTAGGGTCCTGCTGTATGAAGTTGCCAAAGCTGTACAGTAATCACTTCCATCCATCTAGCTGTCTGTATATCCATTCATCCAACACCAAATTTGTTTCCACAAGATAACTTAACCAGGCCTGGTCTGCTGGCATTTTGGTGTGTTGTATGCAGGTGTAAATGTAGTACCTCTTCATTAAGAGAACTAATGGTCTGCAGTGAATACTGCTGATGGTTTTTGATGAATATTCTTTTTTCATGCATTGGCCTGTATATGATCTTCGATCATTAGAACCTCTCCCAACAGGTCCTTGTGTGATATTTCTTTTCTTTTAGAATGCAGTAGAGGCTTACTTTTTCAGTCTGACTGATGAACCAATCAAAATTGTGGTTTACCGTCTTTTCTCAATATTTTCAGGTGCCAAAAAATATTTTTATTTTTTTGAAGTCCAAAACTTAGGTACAAAGAAAATAATTGCCACCAAAACTGTCAGAAATCTTAGGGTTGGAGGCTGGTGGGTGGAGAAAAATCAGCTGCTGTTTTCGGTTCTGAAATCAAGTACAGCTCTCTCCCTCATTATAACACACTTCATTATAATGTGATGATTCAGATATAACGTGGTATCACTTTGGACCATATGACTAAAATCATACCAATATATATTAATATGGGTTTAAAGAAAACAAAGTGAAGCTTAGACCAATGTATTTATTTCCTTTTAAAAACACCATTATTTAAAAAAAAATTGATAGTTCCCACTAAACCTTTGTTCGGTATATTATGCTATTCTTGATATATCGCAGTTATGTACCTATTGCAGTTCTCAATATATCGCAGTTATATACCTATTGCAGTTCTCAATATATCACAGTTATGTACCTATTGCAGTTCTCAATATATCACAGTTATGTACCTATTGCAGTTTTCAATATATCACAGTTATGTACCTATTGCAGTTCTCAATATATCACAGTTATGTACCTATTGCAGTTCTCAAAATATCACAGTTATGTACCTATTGCAGTTCTCAATATATCACAGTTATGTACCTATTGCAGTTCTCAATATATCACAGTTATGTACCTATTGCAGTTCTCAATATATCGCAGTTATGTACCTATTGCAGTTCTCAATATATCACAGTTATGTACCTATTGCAGTTCTCAATATATCACAGTTATGTACCTATTGCAGTTCTCAATATATCACAGTTATGTACCTATTGCAGTTCTCAATATATCACAGTTATGTACCTATTGCAGTTCTCAATATATCACAGTTATGTACCTATTGCAGTTCTCAATATATCACAGTTATGTACCTATTGCAGTTCTCAGTATATCACAGTTATGTACCTATTGCAGTTCTCAATATATCACAGTTATGTACCTATTGCAGTTCTCAATATATCACAGTTATGTACCTATTGCAGTTCTCAATATATCACAGTTATGTACCTATTGCAGTTCTCAATATATCACAGTTATGTACCTATTGCAGTTCTCAATATATCACAGTTATGTACCTATTGCAGTTCTCAATATATCGCAGTTATGTACCTATTGCAGTTCTCAATATATCACAGTTATGTACCTATTGCAGTTCTCAATATATCACAGTTATGTACCTATTGCAGTTCTCAATATATCACAGTTCTATACATATTGTGGTTCTCAATATAACGAGGTTTGGTACAAAATATGGTAGGCGGTTATGGACCCCAACTAACGCATTATATCAAGGAAGAGATGTAATGATCATGTTTGCAAGGATAATGTGATATAATCAAATTCTCTGTAGTCTATATATCAGTTGCTTTTGACATCTTTTATGTAATGCTGTTGTTTGCTTTTGACATCTTTTATGTAATGCTGTTGTTTGTTTTTGACATCTTTTATGTAATGCTGTTGTTTGCTTTTGACATCTTTTATGTAATGCTGTTGTTTGCTTTTGACATCTTTTATGTAATGCTGTTGTTTGCTTTTGACATCTTTTATGTAATGCTGTTGTTTCCAAGCAAGAAAATACCTTCATAGAACAACAGTTTGTCAGTGTCAGTTAAGTTCGAGTTGTCAGAACTGCCATGCATATCATCTCACTGTGTGTTTAAGATGAAACTGTTTTTCAGCTTAATTGGTAGATTGAACACGGACTTAAAGACAATTGAAGTCCTGATACAAATAATCTGATGAAATATTGCTTCCTTCATTAAGTTCTCCTCAGTTATAGTCCTGAGTATGACCCACTATGATGTTCACTTCTATTTTTATACAGATTTAACATTTAGCCAATCAACACTTGCACTGTAACAAACCATTGATGTAGTGGTACATGGTGTGAATATTGTTACTCTGTGTTATTAGTACAATTCATACTTCATGCTGACATCCAAATGGGTTAGTTGGTATTCAGCAAGGTGTACATATCATGTTTTGGATTTGTGGTCTGAGGCTAACTGTCTCTCTATCTCTCTTGCTTGAATACTAAATAAGAAACAGCTTTCAGTGGCAGATATCTACGACTAATTTCATTTACTTAAACAAGTAGTAATATATTAATTTTTTATTAGAATATGATTAAATAATTAAAAATACCAGGTGTATGTAAAGGTAACTGTTATGCCGATTTCATAATCTACTAATCCAAGACTTTTTCTTTAATTGATTCACAATATCTGTTAGATAAAGGTAAATACATTCAATATATTCTCTTTATAAGACATTTTACAGTTTAAATAGGGCATCAGCAATGCAACTTGCAAGTGACTGTCCATCTAAAAGATTTATGACATGGCTTAAATAGGGCGGATTCAAATGATTTTCAAAACTTAATTAAATCATATTAGGAATTCAGGTTTTTTCATATCCATTTCTTTTTAGTGAATGTTTTGCTTTTTCTTTGAGGAAACAAGTAATTTTTATCATGCCTATCGATGACTGTTATCTTGCAGATAATAAATATATATAATGTAAAACTTAAGAAAACTTGATTTTCAGATATTATTCCACAAGATATTCATGTAAAACTATGATTGATCATCTTAAAATGGCAACTATTGATAATCTTTTATAGGCAGTGTACATCCTTGTTGTTTTTGTTTCTCAGATAGAAGTTTCTGTATTAGAATAGATCTAGAATCAGGAAGAGACCAAAATTTCAATGGTGCACTCAAAGTGTCATATCTACTTTAAATTTGGGGTTTTGAGCTTGAATTTGAGGTATATGCTCAGGAACTTTTGAGCCTCTGGGGCCTGAGCACATTAAGTCAAGTCTGCCTCACAGTCACCTCTATTAAACAATCACCTGTCTTAAGCAGACACTTTTTGGAAGTCCCAAACATCAAATATTTTTACAAATAATTTTCTGTCAAGTAGCCACCTGTCTTAAAAGGCAGTCTTTGTCACTTCCCAGAGGCAGCATGATAAGACAGGTTTGACTGTAGTTTTAACTTGGAACTTTTGACTGTTTCAGGCCTGTTACATTTACACTGGATCTGGGGCGTAGGAATCCATCAGACAGTATCAGTGGATCCCTAAAATTTTCTGTGGAGGTCCGAAAATCTCCTTTAAGTAAGTATTTGAGACATCTTAAAGTGCTACCAAATAGCATGCTGTAAAATTGTATCACAAAACTATCTTTGTATTGAGAATTTACATTCAAATAGTGGTGCAAGAGTGTGAAATAAGGCTATAGATGAAGTTTCAAATAGACCAATCTTCATAATTGTTTTTATTCACCATGGAGACATAGGAGTTATATCCCTTTGCAAAAGGTCAGAGATCACCAGGGAAAAATAATCCACATTTAGAAGCAATTGTGCCGAATACATGCTAAAATAAGCAGAGTTGTACATATTTTTTTTAAAGTTTCTGTTTGCAATAAAATAGGACTAACTTCATGCATATTTTGTGTATTTCTAATTTTTTATGTTTTTGAATGAACACCCTATTGAGAGTAATTCATTGTTTTCCTTTATGACCTCTGACCTATTGCAAGGGGACATTTCTTTTAAACCTCAGAGAATGTGATGAGTGGGGCATTCTAACAATTAAAATATGTGGGACAGCCCATAAGTACAGCATGAATCTGTGAAGGTAAGTGCATTATTATCTGATAATTTATTGGAAAAGATTACAATGCAAGGATAGTTGATATTATTGTTTGATCTGTTTTGCAAATGACTGGACATCATGATGACTCTCTGTCAGTAATGGCAATGGCTGCAGTAGGAACATTAAGATTCTGTGTGAAAGTTTTGTGTTATAGATTTTCCAGTCATATACAGTAGGGGTACATCATTGCATGGTGTGCAGGCGAGAGACAGAACATTCCCTTGCTTGTTTATGCGCCTCAGTTATGCTGAAGGAGTTATTTCTTTTTTTATGGGATGCTTTGGGAGAGCATGATTTAGAAAAGTTCATAGCAGCAAATGTACCATATTCAGTGTCATATCTCTACTGTGTGCGTGAGAAATAGAGAATTAAAATGTTTCCCTCACGTGTATATACATGTTAGAAGAGTTAGCTCCCTTTATCTGTGTTAGGAGCGGTCCACTTTGGAAGTACATAGCCCCTCCCAATATATTTGCACTGAATAAAGCATATGTGTCATTTTTGAGACTGATTAAACCCATGAAGTTAAGTGGTAATGAGACATCACACAGGTGTAGTGGTAAGTTCAAAGAAAACATTCTTGGTGGGTTTTCAGCAGCCACTTCCCTCCCAAGGGGCATGCTGGGATCAAGACTTGTGCACTCAGTAGAGATTTTTTTTTACACGTTTTAACTAAACATAGGGGTGTGCACATAGGCAAATGCAAGTATTATAGAGAATACAGTATTAAAAAAATGAACTACACTGAAACCTTTATATAAAGGACACTAAAGAGACCACACAATTGTGTTTTTTTTATAAACAGGTGCCCTTTATAGAGAGGTGAAAATTTTACAAAAGTTTTTCATAAATGTTGTTCTTTATGACTATGTACCCTTTATATGGAAGTGTCAACTGAGATAGTTTTCAGTGTCTTACATAGTCAGCTTGATAGATTGATCTAATACAAAAATTTATTGCATTGCATGATGATGATATTATTTATTGGTTATTACACACAAAGTGGTTGCTAAAAACAGACACTCTGTCATTAGAGGACATCATATTAGAATAATATATTTGACCTGAATATGAAAAATGTGGTTTTTCATGATGTGGTCTTCCTGCACTGTGGTCTTTCACAATAGGTGGTCTATCAGCAGTGATTTTTCATGACAGGTGGTAATCCAACATGGTTGTTTTTTGTTATAAGTGGTCTTCCAACACTGTTCCTTCATGACAGGTGGTCTTCCAACACTGGTTTTTCATGACAGGTGGTTTTTCAACTGTTTTTTTCATGACAGATGGGCGTCAGTGCTTCCTGGTTCCAATACAGTGTTTTTCTTGACAGATGGGCTTCCAGCACTGGTTTTTGAAGACAAGTGGTTTTCTAACACAGGTGGTCTTTCGAGTCAGTGTTTTACTCTATTCTCTAATCTTTTTCAGAACCGTCAAAACCTACACCAACTAAAAGGGCTAAGAAAAACATAAGACAGACCTCCTTACCAGAATCATCCGATGTTAGGGACTTGCCTGAGTTTTCCTCTTTACCAAACAGTCTTCATCACCAGTTGTCTGAACCAATTGATGAGTCATTCTTGAATGGAGCCATAGCAAACGAGGATCAGGGTATTGAGGGGGCCTCAGAAATGGAGCAACCTCCTCCTATAATTCCCCGTAAGCATGGGAGAATCCCTGACAATTTAGTGATTGAATCCCAAGCTGGGGATATGTCTGGTTATTTGCCGAATTTAGCCAATGTTCCAAATATAGTTTGTAGTTATAAGGACCATACTGAAGGCATTTCTTCACGCAGTGATGACTCTGCACTGCCCTCTAGTGACAATTCTAGTGGTTCGGAAACAATGCTAGAGAATGGATTTGATAGGACGCACAACCCAGATCAATCTGATTCAAGGGATTTATTTACTCCGCCACAGTATAATAGAGCCAGTTCAGTGGACTCGTCAAGATCAGGAGATAATGAATCAGGATATGGGAGATCAAATTCAGTAGAATTGGGTAGATGTGTAGGACGTGGTAAGGATATAGTGTTAGAGAGATTTCACTCAGTAGATTCTTGCAGAGCTACATTTACATCAAATGCAGATAGGATTAGTTCAGTACATCCTGGGGGGTCAAATGTTACAGTGGAAAGAAGTAATTCAGCAGAGTCCATGAGACCTGCTGGATTGGATCGTCGGAGTTCTATGAATTCTGAGGATTTCATAAGATCTAATGTTTCACTAAAAGGAATTAATTCTTCTGACTATGTCAGATCAGATATATTACAAACAACAATTTCATCAGATTCCAGTAGATCTGGGATTACATTGGAGAGAATGAATTCAGCAGATTCAGCTAGTCTTAATGGCTCAGTTGAAAGGATGAATTCCGAGTATTTAGGTATCTGGCCAGAAGGAGTTAATTTAGAATCAAGACCTAGTAGGTCTAATGAAAGAGTGAACTCAGCTGAAATAGCAAGGCCTGCTTTCCCTGTGGAAAGAACCAGTTCTGTTGAGGCAGTACGGTCAAGAACCACGTTGGAGCGCCTCAGTTCTAGGGAATCTGTCCACAGTGAGCATGATGGCCAACAACAGTTGTCCATTGCTCACAGATATGAGAACACTGATGCAGAACTTGATATTGATGTTCCTGATTCCCTTCAAGTGATGGAATCTTCTCACCCTGAAATGACTATTGGGGATGTGGAGGATATGGAGAGTTCATACCTTATCAGACAAAGGAACTATGGGGGTATTGAAGAGCATGAGGATCCAGGTGTGATTACTCCATTGGTAAGGCCCCCAGATCTCCCTCCCAGGACCTACAAAGCTCCTCCTATACCCCCAAGACATAGAACTGGAGATGCCCCTCCGCTGCCACCAAGACTTGGGGACAAGACTCCAAACTTGTCCCAACCATCTTCAGCAGCTACAAGTCCTTGTAGATCTGTAGAAAGCTTAGATATGCTTCTTGCTGGACCCCAGCCTCCTCCCCTGCCCCCAAGAACTTACAGCCCTATTCATATGCCAGGGGCAGGTAGTGGAGGGCCTGTGGTTGGATCATCTGGAAGTGGGAGCTCTACCCCACAGATTGTACATGATGATAGTGATAGAGGTAGCTTTGATAGCATGGAAGCATTTTCAGGATCTAGGGAGAGCTTATTACAATCAGACAGCAATCCAAGCTCTGCAGAGAAAGAATTTCATTTTCCACCAAGAGGACAGGATGGGACTCCTAAGACTACAAAGGTGGATGGTTCAGGTAATAAACTTAGAAAATGTAGGAGGACGTTGCAAGATCCAAACAATATTCCAGCGTCAGTGCCTCATGTTTCTATGACTGGGACCAGTGGAGTGATGCCAAATGTGAGTGCCACCAGCACAAGTCTAAGTGCACCTTCCATTTCATCTCAGCTAGCTACTCTTCCCTCTATCGAGTCTGCAGTATCTAAAAGACCATTAAAACAATCAGTCAGTCCACATATACAGAAACCCAGAGAGGCAACAAAAAGTCCTTCAGCATTGCCTATGCAAAGTCCTTTTTCCCATTCTAGTGCTGAAAGTAGTCATGGACTTTGTGCAGAGTTGGATCAGTTACATTGTAACGTTACACCAGATAGCAGCCCTGCCATTCCTCTCCATGGAGCAGAAGGGGCCATTAGTGCCCCATTAGGTTCACATAGAGTACCAGAAGAGGCTAGTATACCTTGCCCAGAAACCTCACCAAGGACCGGTTCCAATGGAAGTACATTTGACAGAGAGACATCAACACCTTCTCCACCTGTAATTCATCCAAGAGGACGTATTCTTAGTGATGAAGAAAAGCAACAAAATCGTCAACATATCCATCAACATTTGCAAATGTGGACACATAAATTAAAAACAAAAGGTGACCCAAATTCAAGTTTTGGTAGTGATCAAAGCAGTGAGGTTGATATGGCTTCACCAATGTCAGAAACTGGAAGCATAGCCTCTATACCAATACATGGTTGTGATACAGTAACAACTTTTGAAAGTAGCACTCTTAATGTCCCTGTAGGTACTGCACATGCATCAGTGGCTGAGTCCGTCCCCTCAACTGCAACAGTCCCAGCAGTTTCACCAAGGGTAGCAACTAGTGATAGCAGTTTAAGTCCAAGTGCAATATCAGCTCCAAGTCATCACTCACCAACTCCTGCCAACTCAGTGGTATGGCAGCTTCGTCAGATTGACACAAGTCCAAACCACCAGCAAGGAGATAGAGGTAAGTTGGTAAAGTTATGAGTATTATTCAGCCTATAGTGTTACCTTCATCCGTCCATCCTGTAAACTTGTGAGTATTATTCAGCCTATAGTGGTACCTTCGTCTGTCCATCCTGTAAACTTGTGAGTATTATTCAATATGTAGCGGTACCTTTGTCTGTCCATCCTGTAAACTTGTGAGTATTATTCAGCCTGTAGTGGTACCTTCGTCTGTCCATCCTGTAAACATGTGAATATTATTCAGCCTGTAGCGGTACCTTCGTCTGTCCATCCTGTAAACTTGTGAGTATTATTCAGCCTGTAGCGGTACCTTCGTCTGTCCATCCTGTAAACTTGTGAGTATTATTCAGCCTGTAGCGGTACCTTTCGTCTGTCCATCCTGTAAACTTGTAAGAATTATTCAGCCTGTAGTTGTACCTTAATCCATCCATCAATTAAAGTTATGAGTTTTATTCAGCCTATAGTGTTCCCTTCATCAATCCATCCTGTAAAGTTGTGAGTATTATTCAGCCTGTAGTGGGGCATTCATACTCCATCAACACATTTCAGATTCTTTCATGCCTCCAACTAATTGCGCAAAGCCAACACAGGGGCCAACATGTACATTTTCTATGCATTATTCAGCCAGCATCAACTTTTGGATGGTAGTATCTTGCTTTGCACAGCTACAGTCCCAGGCTTAGTTCTGGATTTTAGCATGTTCAGGAGTAAGTGGTCACCCATCCCAAGACAATTCATCCCACCATTTCACCCCTTATTTTTCTGGCTTTGTCTACCTTTTAAATAGGTTTGTCAAAATACAGCAAATAATCTTTGATACTGACAGATTACTGTGTTATCATAGATAAGAAAGGATTTTATATTCCAAAGTAAGAATCATGGTACAAAAGTTTACCATATATACTCGCCTAAAAGCCAATACCAACTGCAAACTGCATAGACCCAGATCTGCCGTCGCATAATGTGCTGGCAGATCTGGGTTTATGCAGTTTGTAAGGACTAATCAGTCGAACAGACAACATAGACCCTGATCTGCCAGCGTATTATGCAATGGCAGATCAGGGTTTATGTTGTTTGCATTTGGACCCGGTTTATATGCGAATATATACGGTAGTTTAAACTTTGAACATTTTATATGACTTTTTTGAGTGGAACAATAAATTTCAGATTATTTTACTTGTGACCAGAAGAATTCCTGATGTGATGTCAGTTTTATTTAAATTTAACAAATGCCTTTCATTAGAAGTAGATTATCTGTGATAACTGTATCTAGTTTTCAGTACAATCATTTTTTTAATGTGTGTATTCCAGTGGATGGGCAAGCCCCCTCCCCGCTACCTAAACTTCCTGCTAGGCGGCGATACCAAAAGGTGGATACAGGAGACAGCCCACTACCAGCAGGTAACAGCATGCACCAGCACAATCACCACCACAAGAACAACACTTCCACAACTACCACCATGACCTCTGCCACCAACAACAGTAATAATAATAAAAATTAATAACAATAGTGACAATAATATTCTTGTTAAAAAAAATTGAGGCAAAATCAATTTTTGAAATGTCACTCAGGTTTTGATGAATATGATCAAGTATGCAAAGTTGAAATGTGTTGTTTTCAGACAACTAAGTCTATCAGAGAAACAAATGTTTATGCATTTATCACCAGCAATAAAAAAAATGAGAAACTAAGATAGTCCTAAAACCATTCCAGTGTAAAAGTCTTGATTATACAGCCATTGATGTGTTCGACATTAATTTTATCTATAGATCAATCACTTTGGCTTTTATTTTTCTTGAGCATAAAATAGGAGCAGATGCTAGATTGGTTAGCTTTTTATGCAACAATTCATGTTTTCATTCTAGGCTGGGAGGCACGGGTGGACAGCCATGGGCGTGTTTTCTATATAGACCATATCAATAGGATGACCACATGGCAGAGGCCAACAAGTGGTCAGAGGACAATTCAGCGGCGGCCAACCATCAGCTCTGAGCAACGACAGCAGCTTGACCGACGTTACCAGAGTATACGGCGTACCATGACACAGAGTCGGCAGGATACAGATAACAGTTCTGCTGAAAGCTCATCATTAGGTAATATTCAACGTGCACTTTATACATTACAAGCTGGATACGTAAAATAATATTGTAATTTAGTATAATGTATTTTATAAAATATGCACAGACCATCAGTAAATAAATCTGTTATAGTTTTTATTTTTCCTAGCTCTTTGTGAAAACTTTTTGGGTAAGAATGTGTGTATATATATATATATATATATATATATATATATATATATATATATATATATATGGGTAATATGACATTAAAGTCCCTCAGATTTTTTCTACACAAGAATGGAAACTATCCACTCTTGTTGTTGTGGAATTAACTATAAATATGTGTATTAAGTCTCTCTAGCCTATCTTGAATGTTGTAGAGTTATAGATTCATGACTTTATTTTGGTGCCTCCACCATATAAATGAACATTTAGTGTATAGTCTGTCCATCACATCAATTCACATCCCATCACAAATTTATTTCCGCTCAGTAATTTTTAAGGACTTATTGGATTGAAGTGAAAATTTGGCATGAAGTTTTACATTAGGCATCTGAATTAGACACACATTATGGACATGTTTTAAAGATTCACTTGGCAAAATAATGTATATAAAAGGAATGAAAGAGCATCTGAAATGTGGACACCTGGTTTAATGCTGTACCTGAATGATAAATATGCTGTATTTTTTGTTCAGGACTTGCCATGTTTTTCCTAATTACATCATTTTGTATTTCATTACTATTGTAAACTAAGCTCATACCAGAGCTTTTATACTTACTATAGACTTAAAACAAACAGCTTATCTGCGAGATAGATTATCATCTTCAGTTTTTCATCGAGTTTGTCACTTTAGCACTTCATATTTCATCAGAATAATTCACCTTGGTTTTGGCATTGAGCTTAGATTAAATTGTATGATATACTCACATTGTCAGCATTCGCTCTGGTCCTAATATTATATTAATTGTTCTGGACAGTATTTCATAGTTCTCCTTTTTTTTGATCAACCTAAAACTTTAAAAGGCAGGGACATTAATGAATTCTCTTTCTTCACCATGTCTGTGTTAGCAGATAACAAGAAAAACATACACTTCTTGTCAGCATTGGCAACAGATGCTGTGGGTGGCAGTTGCATGGATATCAACATTAAAATTTTGTTAGAGCTTTTTAAAGTCATGTACCATGCATTATAGCATGGTTTGCCTGCAACCAGAATGGCAGTTTTACACTTCAGGAGCTAGTGATGGTAGCCCCCAGACCTCAGCACAGACTGTGATACCTGCCCCCATTACCATGGTGGCCACCTCTGAGAGCCGCACAACATACAGACCACCCTCTGTCAAGTTTCTGCTGCGTTCAGATTTTTTCCCCATACTCCAGGGAAATGAGGTATGTTTGAACCTGTGATAAAAACCTTATATCCTGACCACAACATTTTATTCAAATTTTGATATATAATTGATACATTTTATTCAAATTTTGATACATAATGTGCTAAAAGAAACACCAGCATTAAAGGGTTACCTGTTTTGATACATCATGTGCTAAAAGAAACACCAGCATTAAAGGGTAACCTGTTTTGATACATAATGTGCTAAAAGAAACACCAGCATTAAAAGGTTACCTGTTTTGATACATAATGTGCTAAAAGAAACACCAGCATTAAAGAGTTACCTGTTTTGATACAAAATGTACTAAAAGAAACACCAGCATTAAAGGGTTACCTGTTTTGATGTATAATGTGCTAAAAGAAACACCAGCATTAAAAGGTTACCTGTTTTGATACATAAATGTGCTAAAAGAAACACCAGCATTAAAGGGTTACCTGTTTTGATACATAATGTGCTAAAAGAAACACCAGCATTTAAGCGTTACCCGTTTTGTTACAAAATGTGCTAAAAGAAATGACAGCATTAAAGGGTTACCTGTTTTGATACATAATGTGCTAAAAGAAACGCCAGCATTAAAAGGTTGCCTGTTTTTATACATAATGTGCTAAAAGAAACACCAGCATTTAAGCGTTACCCGTTTTGTTACAAAATGTGCTAAAAGAAACACCAGCATTAAAGGGTTACCTGTTTTGATACATAATGTGCTAAAAGAAACGCCAGCATTAAAAGGTTACCTGTTTTGATACATAATGTGCTAAAAGAAACACCAGCATTAAAAGGTTACCTGTTTTGATACATAATGTGCTAAAAGAAACACCAGCATTAAAGGGTTACCTGTTTTGATACATAATGTGCTAAAAGAAATGCCACCATTAAAGGGTTACCTGTTTTGATACATAATGTGCCAAAAGAAACACCAGCATTAAAAGGTTACCTGTTTTGATACATAATGTGCTAAAAGAAACACCAGCATTAAAGGGTTTTCTGTTTTAATGTATAATGTGCTAACAGAAACACCAGCATTAAAGGGTTACCTGTTTTGATACATAATGTGCTAAAAAAAACACCAGCTTTAAACCGTTATCTGTTTTGATTACATAATGTGTTAAAAGAAACACCAGCATTAAAGGGTTACCTATTTTGATACATAATGTGCTAAGAGAAACACCAACATTAAAGGGTTACCTGGTTTAAAAGAAAGTTTTTAAAGGTTCCCTTCAGGGTTGTTCCCAGAAATGTTTGAAGCTGTGAAGGGTACACACCAAACAATCGTTCAAGCTGTTCAAGTTGCAGATCATTATGTAGGAACATAATATTCAGATTCCTTAAAATAAAATATAATAACATTACATAAATTTTAAGATACTTATGAAATATTTAGAAAGTGAATTAAATATTGAAAAGATATATTAAGACCAGGCCTTTGGAATTGGTCATATGTGCCGGACATATTTTGACTGATTGTAAAATACCCAAGTTGGACTTCGGGAGTTTCTAGGAAGCTCATATTCAGACTTGATAAATAATTGTTCTAACTAAAACTCATACACAGGTATTTACCTCATTTTGTACTGAAGATGTACATTGCAAAAGGTGTGGAACTCCCTTGAGACTTTTGTAAATGGTACAATGTAACCTCTACCAAGTTTGGGAGTAGACCATTTGATTTCATGGGTAACAAGCATTCAAGTCATTTTCAAAAAGATTGAGAAAGAAAAGGTGAAATAATCCTTGTTTAAATCTATCGTGTATGCAGATAACTATGGCTTTGTACTTAATGCACAGCAAAATCAGGGAATAGCAAGTTTGTAACAGCAAACCCTTTCACTCTACAACTTCACTGGATCTGTTCCGAAGTCAGTGCTGTTCACATGACATGTAATCAATCATAGAAGTTTAATGTCCAGAGATTAGCGTACAGGGAGATTGTAAACTCCCTACCTAGCTCACCAAATATCACCCATTCTCTATTGTTTTGCAAATGATGCTCCCAGTGAGGTGGATTTTTGAGGGGGCCAAAGAAGCTCATTTCCTGTACATATTTTGTAAACAACACTACTCCTGTAATCATTAACATAAGAAATAAAGGTAACCTTTTATTGGCAAAAGATGGCAGAAGATGTGAGAGTGCATTGGTGTAACTCATTTTGACATTTTAAGGATGATTTGGGGAATATCAGACATAAAAAATTAATTTTAAGTTTGCGTAGAAACTTTATACGATGTTGTTTTGTTAACTACTTGAATAAATTTGAATGCAACATACATGAAAAGAATTTACATGCATATTCTCTCAGTACACTGAAAAATGAATTTGTTCTAAATTTAACTCAATAATTTTGATACTTTTCAATTGAAATTCAAGGTTGACTTACGAGTAGCAAAAAATAGAGGACTCTTCACTGACATTATTGTTGTCACTATCTTTTATAAAATTAAAAAATATATCATAAATGAGGGGAAAAGTTCATGTTTCTTTTGGTATTGATGTTACTAAAATGTTAAATCATAATTTAAAATAGGACAGGTAGAAAATGTTATAAATTTACCCCCGTTTTGCCTTTGATCTTACTGCTAAGCAGCCACTGAGAACATCATTTGCTTATGAAAAGGAAATGGGTTATATCTGGCAACTCCTTACTGCTCCAGTGATTTACTGAGAGCATTATTTGCTTAACAAAAGGGAATGGGTGATATCTGGCAGCTTCTTATTGCTCATGTGATTCACTGAGAATATCACTTGCATATCAAAAGGAAACGGGTGATATCTGGCAGCTCTTTGGGATTTCCAGTTCCCATGTTATATAATGCCCCCGGTCTTAGTGATTGAAAACTGATGCCTGCATTTGTGGCCACATTTTCAGAAAATAAAAGAATGATTTGTTCATATTTTAAGGATATATTGGTAATTCCATAGCTATATAATGACTTAGAAACTAGAATAAAAGACAAAATATGCATATATACTGGAGTTAACTTACAAAGGAGAAGGGGTAATGTAGAATGGACTAAAACAACATGTCCAACAGCATTTCACAATTTTTCCAGGTCTCTGATTAAGACTATTATTATAATAGAATAGGAACTAACTAAAATCTAAGTTACAGCCAATTTATATGAAGAAAAAAACTTTTAAATATTTCTTTTCTTGATATAAAGATATTGTCATAAAAACATATTGAAATGAAAAATAAACGTTTTAAAATTCTTTTGAGTCTGTATTATGTATTATTTTTATGTTCTTTAATTTTGTCATCATTCATCCATACCCTTTTTTCTTGGATTGGAGGGGCCTCAGGTGGCTGAGTGATATAAGGCGCTCGCCTTTACAGATCATTCACACATCTCACCTGTGTCTGTGTGAGTTCAAGTCTCAGCTAGACGAACGTGGGTATGTAAGAAAGCTTGACAGTAGCTTCCCGTGGGTCAGTGGTTCTTCCCAGATTCTGCCTCCACCAAATATACTGGCCACCATCTATAGCCTATTATGTGCTGAAAATGGCATTAAACCCTACAAAAACAAACCAAATCTGCTTGGATTGGCTGCACAAAGCACTTGTATACAAATAGATATGTAAGTTATCTCTCTTTATATATACATTTAAGTTACAATACAAGTAGCCTCCCTTTACATATATGTGTGTGTGTGTGTGTGTGTGTGTGTACAATATCTTGTAACAAAGAAAGTTAATTCTAAACAGATAAGAAATCATCTTTCTCAAAATATGTAAGTAAAGGAAAAGCAGTTTTTCTATTCTTTCTTTTATCTTTGATGATTTCTGGGTCTTAAATCAAGTGGGAAGTTGAAGGTCATAGATTTGAAGATGCACTGCAGACTTTTTTTTTTTTTTGGTTCTTTAGTGAACAAGTACATTTGAACAAAATTGGAAAGAAAACATTTCAGTGTCTTAAACAGAGCCAGAAATACCACTTTAACTGCTGACTGTGTTACAGCCACTCTAATAAAAGCATTGTGCACTTGACTCCTGCCGATACATGTGGTGCTATCGTGCCTGTCAGTAGTGTCAGATACCTGCTACAGTTTGCACACTGTACAAAGCAGTAACTTAGCAGTGTAAACAGTAAACTTGCTGATCATGGAAAATTACTGGGTAGTCAATGATTGTATGGACAATCTGTCTATTGGAAGGTGTAGCAGGGCTAGGAAGCTGTATCGGGGCCCATTAGGATGGTGTAGCGGGGATAGGAAGCTGTCATGGGGTCTGTTGAAAGTTGTAGCAGGTCTAGAAACTGTATCGGCAACCTATTAGTTGACATGAAGCTGTAGTGTGACCGATACAGGTTATTGGCATTGGGAGAACACTAGATTCCTATTGATGGTCTCAGAAAACAAGGTCAACTGTATAAACATGAATCCTTTTTGTAAAAATAAAAATATATTTCACAGGTTTACTCAAATATAATTTTAGAGCAACTCTTTGAACCATTTTTTTTTACAAGTACATGTATGTTTTAGTGATGGTCTATATCATCTTTTTCATAGGTCATTATGATATGATGCCAAGTAATAAAATAGCGCTTGGATATCTGGAACACTTTTGTCTATCCGAAGTAATTTGAAAGGTTTTTTATGCTGGCTGTAGTATGCTCAAGATAGCCAAATACAAGCATTTTTCCACTAAAATGTATATGTTTAGATTTGAGTAATAAGCAAGACATGCCATAAGTACATAGAGTACTATGTTACTATTCTTAAGGTAATAACTTGGATGCTTGATTGAGCATGATTAAGCAATGTTTAACAGTCTCGATGAGGTTTGCCTTGGCAATCAGAAAACATTTTTGCTGTATTACAGACTGGTTCTTTAATTTGAATTCACTTAATAAAACATTTATAATTCTAAATCTGGCTCCAGCCTAACAGTAGGTATAGAATCAGTCAAAAAAGAATTTCACTGCAAAAATTGTGACTGATTGCCATTGTAAAAAAAAAATCCCACAGACTATTAATGCTGTTTTAGTAGCACTAAACTCAGCATCTGTAAGTTTTTACTTTTGGAATAGAAATGGTTACTTATTTGATCAATGTATGTCATGTGTATTACTCAAAGAATAGAAATGGTAACCTATTTGATCAATGTATGTCTTGTTTATTACTCAAACATTACCATATAAATAAAATTATTTTGGAAAAATGCTGGTATTAGCTAATCTTAAGCATACTATATATTAAGGTACTCGGTCTATAAATTGCGTACTTATGCTTTGATAATAAAACATTTTGGTCTTTTTCAGAATGCAATGATGGAGTACAACAGAAACCATACACTGAAACACATGATCAACAAGATCAGGAAGGATCCAAATACATTTGAAAAGTTAGTTTTAATTTAACTTTGTTGTAAATATTCAGGAAGTTCAGAAATCAAAACCTTTTTAATTTTCTGTCATCACACACAGTAGAATGCATACTATCTTTGAACAGATTACATTAAAACTTAAATCACTCAGACTGATCTGAAAACTGGACAGTAAAACTTGAATCATCCAAACTGATCTGAAGACTGTACAATAAAACTTGCATCACCCAAGCTGATGTAAAGATTGGACAGTAAGGTTTAGATCACCCAGGCTGATCTGAACAACACTGGACAGTAAAACTTACATAACCTAGGCTGATCTGAAGACTGAACAGTAAAGCTTAGATCGCCCAGGCTAATCTGAATGACACTGGACAGTAAAACTTAGGCTGATCTGAAGACTAGACAGTAAAACTTAAATCACTCAGGCTGATCTAAAGACACTGGACAGTAAAACTTGCATCATCCAGGATGATCTGAAAACTAGACAGTAAAACTTAAATCACCCAGTCTGATCTGAAGACACTGGATAGTAAAACTTTGATCATCTAGGCTGATCTGAAGACACTGGACAGTACAATATGAATCACCCAGACTGATCTGAAGTCTCTGGACAGTAAAACTTAAATCACTCAAGCTGAAGACACTGGACAGTAAAACTTAAATCACTCAAGCTGATCTGAAGACTCTGGGCAGTAAAACTTAAATCACTCAAGCTGAAGACACTGGATAGTAAAGCTTACATAACCCAGACTGATCTGGAGACACTGAATATTAAAACTTGAATCACACAGACTGATCTGACGACTCTGGACAGTAAAACTTGAATCACCTAAACTGATCTGTAGACCCTGGACAGTAAAACTTCAATATCCCAGGCTGCTCTGTAGTCTCTGGATGGTAAAACTTACATCACTCAAGCTGATCTGAAGGCTCTGGACAGTAAAACTTAAATCACCCAGACTGATCTGAAGACTCTGGACAGTTAAACTTAAATCACCCAGACTGATCTGTATACTCTGGACACTTCAGCAAGAAAAAAAGACCAAATAATAACATCCAGATAAATAGGTGTTATGCATTTTTCCTATCATTCTGTCTGATTGAGAAATTGCAGTTTGTGACAAAGTTTTACTCAGTATTTGGGGAATTTTGTATTTTTTTTTTAACCTTTTCATACATACATACATACATACATACATACATACATACATACAGACAGACAGACTGACTGTACACATTACCTACCAAAATATTTTATCCAAACAATTTATTGTCCTGGTTAAATGAGAAAATTACATGACTTGCATTTTTTTGTGAGTGTATGATTTTGAAATAAATTACAATAAATTAATATTTAAATATGTTATATGCCACCACCCTCAAACCACACCCACACCCCCTTCCTGTGTCTTGGCATCTTAAATGGGCTTTTTCCATTTATATAGACAACCTGAGCTAGAAAGGGAAAAAAAGAGTTTCAGTCAATGTAAATGCAAGTCATGGACTCTGTTTTGTCAAACCTCATCAGCATGTTTATATAATACTTCCTTCTCTTGCTGAGTTCATTTATTGCAGGTTTATTTTGGGCACCTTAATTTACTTGACTTCTTTGTATTAGAGTGACACTACATTGCTCTACAGTTGACCAAGTTAGCTCACAAGGAAACAGATTGTTTTAGATTCTTTTTTGTGAAACATATGCAGTGAAAAGAAGTTATCATTTATAAAAGTTTTTTATGCAGTAGCTGTCCTATGCACTCAAGTGCATAACCTTTTCATTGTATTGACATATTGTACGATTTTTACAATATCATTCTTTGCCTTCATTTATGGCAGGTAAATAGCATGACACTGTCATTAAGAACTTGTGCAAATACTTTTACAATTATTTTAGATTTTTTTCCCCATGCTTTTTAAAAAGCATTGATAATATTATAATATCCACTGTCTGTCCATTGTCTGTCAACTTTTCTATCCATAAACATATCTCCTATACTGCTGGGTGAAAATTCATTTAGATTGAGTGTGTAATTATCTATAGCATAATCATGTCAAATAGGGTATTACATTTGGCTACCCCCCCCTCCCTTAGGCTGATCGAGGTGGTCAGGATATCATATGTGCTAAAGTTTATATTGTGGTGACATTTTTTAAATATTTCTCTCAAAGATTAAGTCACAAGAGGGAGCTACATAGCATAATAAAGCAAAACAATTATGGGCCGCAGTCGGGGGATTGGGGGACGGAGTTAAGCAGTATGTGACATTGTAGGGACTTGTGATGATGAGTCAACATAGTTGCAGTAGTTTAACTTTATTTCATACAAATATCATTTAAATATTTCATTTTCCACCCTAGGTATCAGCATAATAGAGACTTGGTGTCTTTCCTGAACTTGTTTGCTGATTCAGCCAAGGATCTACCAGAAGGATGGGAGATGAAATATGACCGGAATAATTCTAAAGTAAATGTCTCAAATTGTTTAATATAGACATTAATCACATGTTGTCCTGTTGAATTATGTCTTCTTCCCCCCCCCCTTTCATAGAATGGGAGACATTGGTTTTGTGCCATCTTTCCATCATCTATCCATCCATCTGACCATCACACTTTCTTGTAAGCAAGATAGCTTGTACACTATTGAGCCACACCAGACCAAATTTTATATTTATATACCTTAATTGGATCCCAAGGCCTGTTTTGGTTCTGGTGCCTGTGACCTTATTTTTCCAATTTTTTTAAACACATTTTTTGAACTTTTTGGACTTGCACTTTTTTGACAAAAGCTTTGTTAGCACATTTGAGCCATCTTAGTGGGGTACTTTTGAACATAAACTCATTGGTGCCAAGGGATTCTGGCTGTATAAAGCGGGTGGCCACTGGTGAGGGGGACCACTGTACCAACTTCAATTTGATGCATATTAAACAAGAAATACTTAAAACATGCAAGTCTATATTTTGTTGTGTATAAAAAGATATTTATTTCAATTTAGTTTATAAACATGATGATCTTCATTAATTATAATTACACATAGTAAAGGTTCAGAATATGCTTTAGCTTACTGATAACTGTGTTGATATTTGTTTACCAGTATAGGGCTATGTGTTAAGAGAATGGGGGGGGGGTCTCTCTTTTTTAACATAAGGGAATTGTTAATTGTATTGCTGGCTGTTATGATGATATGAAGTTAGAAGTGTCTAGTCATAAAAAAAACCCCATTTTTTATGTTTTTGTACATGTTCATTGAAACAATGACTTGTGCGAGAAGCTATTTTTAGCCTCTTAACTGGCTGTCTCGTTATATGATCATGTTCAGTGTACATGACCAGAATCCCTTGAATCGGTCATCTTTAGCATCAGTATTCAAAGATCCGATCAAAGTAGAGTGTTTGCAGGTAGTATCATGTGACCAGTTGCTTTCACTGGGCTTTTAAAGTTGCAGACAACTGGTTTTGAATCGCGTCATCCAACTATATTTCTATATTTGTACTTGCCTGCCGCCACCCCTGACACCACCGGTTTGCTATGTACATTGTGACCCTTGACCTTCTACAATCGGATACTTATATTCTATCCTAAAATAATGGCATGCCTGTTTAATAAAGTTTTTGTATTGCTTTAACTAGTGGATCATCCCCCTTTTATCTTGCGACTTCTGAGATCTGCCCAGACTATGGATGTCATGCAGATTGTGATCGTCCCAAGTCACACTGTGGACTTGTACCATAGTCTTTTGGTATTCAAATTAGTTTGACCTGGTACTTTAACCTTTCAGTGGATTATTCATAAAGGACTAGTCTACCTGGCACTTTAATCTTTTCAGTGGATCATTAATAAAGGACTAGTCTACCTGGCACTTTAATCTTTTCAGTGGATTATTAACAAAGGACTAGTCTACCTGGCACTTTAACCTTTTCAGTGGATTATTAATCAAGGACTAGTCTACCTGGCACTTTAATCTTTTCAGTGGATTATTAATCAAGGACTAGTCTACCTGGCACTTTAACCTTTTGAGTGGATTATTAACAAAGGACTAGTCTACCTGGCACTTTAACCTTTTCAGTGAATTATTAACAAAGGACTAGTCTACCTGGCACTTTAACCTTTTCAGTGGATTATTAATCAAGGACTAGTCTACCTGGCACTTTAATCTTGTAAGTGGATTATTAATCAAGGACTAGTCTACCTGGCACTTTAATCTATTCAGTGGATCATTAATAAAGGACTAGTCTACCTGGCACTTTAACCTTTTGAGTGGATTATTAATAAAGGGCTAGTCTACCTGGCACTTTAATCTTGTAAGTGGATCATTAATCAAGGACTAGTCTACCTGGCACTTTAATCTATTCAGTGGATCATTAATAAAGGACTAGTCTACCTGGCACTTTAACTTTTTGAGTGGATTATTAATCAAGGACTAGTCTATCTGGCACTTTAACCTTTTCAGTGGATTATTCATAAAGGACTAGTCTACTAAAAAGTATAAGCATTGCAGTGCATGCATTGTATGGAGGAATCATCTCAATCGTATGGATCATGTACAACATGTTCCCAATTTCAGGGGGTTGGGGTTGGGGGAGTGTGAATAAGGCCTAATAACCATGCTGTGAAAAAGGTTAAAATGCCAGGTCATGTTAGTCTGGCTTTATGTTTCTTTTGCAAATTCATATTTATGCATAGTTATCATTGGAAATTGGATGTGAAAATAATATACTCTTTCATTTCAGCCTTTCTTCATTGATCACATAAAGAGAGGTACTACATTTATTGACCCAAGATTACCTACAGATGTTCCTCCCATCAACACGGACTTCTTACACACTTCCCTAATTAGGGGGCGCCACAGGTCTGGAGGACAAGAGGGTCATAGCAATCCATCACGTGATGATGCTGTAAGTTAATGTGTATTTCAAAGTTTTAGTTATTTGTGTGAATATGCAGTCATCAAAAAGTACTGCAAAAGAAGGTGAAAAGATTGGAATAAAAGTTTGCCAACTGTACATTAACACCAATTCAATTTAGCTATGAAGATTTAGCCTATGGAAAATCTCATGCAAATAGATAAAAATATGGATTTATACAGAATTATTACTCTGCTGTATACAGAGGGATACAATTACGACAAAAATACAGTAAAAACTGTCTTGAGAGACCACCCCTTCTACCAACTAAAAGTGGTCTCTCAAGATGGGTGGTCTCAATAGATAGTTACACTATATAGCACTTATGTTGGTGCATTTAGAATCTGATCTTAATTGACAGGTTGTCACAGCAATGTCAAAACTGGTTTGACTCTGTCTCATCATTTACTTTGAGGACTGTGCCTGAATGGTGGAAACTACATAACTGTTTTCTTAAACTAGTTATTGAGACTAAATGGGATACCCTGTCACAGATATAAGGACCAAACTTGACAGATTGCAATGGACTTGAGCAATCAAAGCACGCAAAAAAAAGTAAAACCTTTGTGAGGAATTATTAAATATTTTAGTAATTTTGTGTGCAGCATGTGCCTCATGGCAAAGCAGTGTATTCATAGTCTTCCTATTTATTTGATTAGGGCCAATGAATCAGTACAATATTTTAAACCTACTTCAAAATTATGAGAGGAACAGAGCCATTCATAAAATGAAGTCAGTATCAGATGTTGCTTACTCCAACAAGTGTATTCTTATACCTTAAGAAGGACTGCTTTTGAAATGTTGGGGTATTTAACTTTGTAAAAACAAATTTATACTTTTATAAAGCTAACGGTCCAAGCAATACAAAGTCACAAAATAATTTATATAGATTGGTGTGCATTTTCTTGCACTGCTCTTAGTTGCATATTTATCCCCAAGTAAGTGTCACTACATAGAATAGTACGGAAAAAGTACTCTTTTTACTAATAGTCCATAAAATAGAAGCTGTATGAGAATTACTAAAATTAATGAAATTTGCACAGGTTGTAGATCATAGACCCCTGTAGACAAATTTGCACAGGTTGTAGATCATAGACGTCTGTAATAAAATTTGTACAGGTTCTAGATCATAGACTCCTGTTATCAAATACAGAAAGAAAAGGGTATGTTGGTCAGTTAATTTTTGTCAGTATGACACAATTATTGATATCGCATCATTTTCTGCACAAAAAATAGTAAGGATAGCCAATTTACAGCAGGTTGGTTTGGTTTGTTGGTTTTGACGGCACTTTTAACTCACTATTGGCTATATCATGCCGAGCTACTGAGGCTCACTGAGTTATAGCAGGACATAATCACTGAAGAATTTCCAGTGTCTGGTATACTTTTTGTTGACTTTATCATTTTCTTTCACAGGACTGTTATTGCAGTTAATAAAATTTGTTTAAGAATTTTACATTTTCATTTTTTAATAAGAGACAGGAGTTGCAACCACATCATTTTATGTCCATTCTCTACTTGACTTTATAAGGTAATCACATAATTTTAAGCTGCACATTAAGTATTGATTTTACAAAAGCAAATGAATTACAGATATTTTAATTATCTTTGTTTTCAGCCTACACCGCCACCTCGACACCCTATAGCAGATACTGCCTCTACAGAGGTACCCATAGGTACACATCTCATATTTTATTGGAGTATTACTTGTACACATCTTTTTTTTTATTGGAGTATTACTTGTACACATCTTATATTTTATTGGAGTATTACTTGTACTTCTTAAGTTTATTCTTGATGAATCCAAATGGTTCATACAAATATTACATCACAGTGTATCGATTGATTTGGTCACAACAGATAGTATGACATTCTGGAGCAGTGAAGCTCCCTGTATTTTAAATAATCAGAGGGAGATGTCAAATTTAAACAGGAGCGAAATGATTTGTTTAATAAAGCTAATTTGCATTGAAACTGCAGACAAAAATGAAAGTCAGTTATAAATCTGTGAAAATATTTGTTTTTGAAGTATGGATCATTATCTCCATACATGTACTGTATATACTCACTTATAAGTGGAGTTCAACTGCAAACAACATAGACCCTGATCTGCCATCATATAATGTGCCAGCAGATGAGGGACTGTGTTGTTTGTTCTACTGATTAGTACCAACAAACTGCATCGACTCAGATCTGCTGGCACATTATGTGACATTAGATCTGGATCTGTGCAGTTAGAAAAAACGTCTTGCAGCTTTAAATATATATATATATATACCACATACATTAAAAATAACATGACTTTTAAAGTGTTGACATAAAGCAATTTGATATACCAATACTATTGGTATATCAAATTGTGATCCGCCCACGGCGCAATAATACGCATATATAAACATGATTTCAACAGTAGGGTGTTGCTTCTATACTCTCTAGATCAGTGATGAATTTCCACTTATTAATCATTATTGACATAAGAAAATAACAAGAACAAATATTAATAATCCCCATTTTCTAAATGAATTAAACATAGTACACAGTTTCATTGCAATCCCCTCTGCTTTCCCTTTTTTTCCCCACTCTCTCTCTCTCTCATGCATAAAGGACACACATATGTTGACCTCTATGGAGAGAGAGAGAAAAATGTCCGAAGGCCGCTTCCACCCCCCTTCTCTCTCTCTCTCTCTCTCTCTGTTGGTTGGTCAGGCAGCAGACTAATCGACTCAGAGAAATATAGGGATGGACAATACATAAAATCTCTCTCTCTCTTGACCATCGTCACAAGCTACAGGCGAAAATCCGTGAAAAAACGAGCATAGCGGATTTTCGCCTGTCCTACGACGATGTCTCTGGACCTATGAATGATGGTAAAATTTACAGATAAACTGACCAACGGAAAGGAGAAAAAGAGAGATGGAGGATAAAACAATTGTATGGTCTGTAGCAATGTTAATGAAAGCATAATAATGACTTAGATCAACTGTAAATAAATTTAAATGTTGAATTACCTCATGCTGGCTCACCATTTAGCATTGTCTATATTCCACACTCGTTTCAATATACTCGACGGTGATTGAATGGCTGCGCGTTCAGTGTTCAAGAAGTTAACCATGCTGTGTTTGTAGTGCTCTATTTTCTTCACTTAAACCATCTTTCATTTTTCAATCATAAGTGTGTCTTATATCTATTTAATCAATATGAATGAAAATAGAAGCTAAAAAGAAATAAAAAAAAGAAAAGAAGCAACTTATCAATTTGCAAAGAGATTGGTACAGAACTACATTTTGTAGTGGACACACTGGGTAGGGATGTGAAGAGTTCACTCACTCTGTCAATATACAGTTTCCTGTGGTCAATCTTAACTCAGTTGGAAATGCAAGTATGTGTATTTGTATGTGATATAATAAAATATATGTATAGTATGTACTCTGTATCTTTGATATACCACTCACTGTATACATTTTTCATTAAAAGGAAACTCGGCAAGCCTTGTTTCCTTTTAATGAAATATTTATACATCTCGTGGTATATCAATGATACAGAGTACATACTATACATATATATATATATATATATATATATATATATATACATATATATATATATATATATATATATATATATATATATATATATATATATATATATATATATATATATATATATATACACACCTCTGTCTCTTGACAACTTGCACCCAGTGGGGTCCAGTTACTGAGTGTCCTCTGAAAAAATAAGGAAAGGGATGGACATCATTAGTGAGAAGAGGGGGGGGGGTATCTGTGTTAATGGTTCAATACTTGTTTTTTAATCATGTTGGGAATAATTGTCAATAAATAGCTTTTTCTAATGAAGTTGTTCACTTTTCTACATAAATTACCTTTATTTTCAAGATAACCAATTCTTGAAAGATTGTTAAAAAAAACATTACTCCAAGAGGTTTCAACCCACATCACATGTGTACCAGTGAACACATTATGTATTACATCACTGCCTTTTTTATCTAAATGTGGATGCATTATAGTTATCATCGATTCAGAACAAAACAAGATTCTTTTTTTCAATAATGACTGACATTTATTTCAAGAAACGACAATGTTGAAACTCGAATTTTTAATTTTTGTTATATTAGTAAAATATTGATGCTGTGATTTCATTGCAAATAATAGCAAAATTTCTGAGTGCCAGTTTGGGAATTTTAAGAAAACTTGGGAACTTGCTTCTCCATAATGAACACTGTCTGTGAAACTTAGCTATTCATGCACCAAGTATGCCATTCACTTGGTTCCCTTGATTTCCTTGAGCACATTTGCAAATAAATAGGATAAACGACAGATTAATGCTAGATACTTTATGTTACTTATATAATAATATTTAAAACAGTGCTCAATTCCTAATTTTAAATGACTTAACACACAACCAAGACCTCTAGCTCTTACGCAGGTAGGATTTGTTTGCCTTTTAACTTTTTTATTTCAACCTCCTTCACTTAATTTGATACAAAGACATAATTAATGTGATGATACAAAGCAAATCAGCTTTTTTTTAAACTGATTGTAACAATGCAGCAAACACTTCGGCAAGTTGAAAATCAAAACATAGCACTTAATTAGGTTCTTACAGAAACACTCACAGGCATCACCCTGATGGTTGATCAACACTTTTCATGTTTGAATACAAGATGACAAATTTCATTTATGATGATTACACTGAAACTGAATTAAAAGATAAAACTGAAACACAAATTTCACTTGGCAAGACTTGTTTTATTGGTATTTTTTTTTAAAGTGTTGTCATCAGTAGGTTTTACTCACATTTTAATTGATCAAGATTTCATCATATATTATTACTTACAGTGTTCTGAGAATTGTTTTATTTAAAGAAAATTTAACAAGATGTACGACTTAAAAAAAATGTTGCAAACAAAAATTCATGATGTTGATTCAGATTTTTGGGCACTAACTGCCATTTTAAATGATAAAACAAGCAATATATTAAGGTTTATTTTACCAATTTAGGTCACGATTTTATTCATGTTCAGCAAATAGGGGCCTATATTTGGAGGGATTCTTTTTCAGAAAAAAATGGGATCCACATATGTCCCGGCATTATAAGCAGGTTCACAGTTATCCTGGCTCATTAAAACGAGAGAGTGGTATACATACATACATATACACCTGTGATTTTCACAACTTGGAAATAAAGTTGTAACAGACATGTATGGTTGAGCCACGAAAGATTGGAGTATGTTTTAGACATATATTTGAACTTTTTCATTAAAAAAACAAACAAAAATACAAATGAAATACAAAGGTAGTTTATATATTTACCTGTATTTGCACCTGTAAGTGCAAATATGATAAAGTTACATATGTGATTTGATGCTTATAATAAAGTTCAGACATCAATAATTATTTTTCATATAGGGTTTGTGTATCTATTATGTACAGTAATTAAAATGCATGCAATTTAAAAGCAGAGTGCAATTTTCATTTCTTTTCTCAAACAATTCAGCACTGAGGGATCTTGTGCTACAGAACTATACAGCACTTTAAGGGTTAAAGTTCTGGGAGAAATTTTTAAGGCAACACAAATTGTGTTCAGGGATCTTGTCCTTTTTAATATAAAAGAAAGGTGTCATATGTACTACCTTTTAATTTCAGCATACAATGAGAAGGTGGTAGTTTTCTTGAAGCAGCAAAATATACATGAGATTATCAAAGAAAAATACTCCAGCTATGGATCCTCCAGTAATCTGAAGGACAAAGTGAACAAGATCCGATCAGAAGGGACCGAAGCGCTTGACAAAATGTCCAATGATATAAATCTTACATTACTCCTTAGGTAAGAAATAATGTTCCATTCTTCCATCGGATATCCCTTCCTTTCTTTTATACTCTCATTCAAAATATGTTTATTTCTTTTATGCTATCATTCAGAATATGTTTACCATGATTGCATTGCATTGGATCTATATGGACCAAATAGAACTTTAATTTTATATGAAATTTATATAATTATATTTTTTAGAACATTATTAAAGGAGTCATGAATTTTTTTCAAAATTGAATTAACTTGCAAGAATATGTGGATATCATATTTTCCATTCAACATGACTGTGACTTTCAGAAAGTCAGTACTGTGAATTTTAGAAAAATTAAGTGAAAAAAAAGTTATGTGAGGTAAACCGAAGAAAGTTTCACATAGATTATCTTAATAAGAAAAAAGGTAATTGTTAAAAGTCTCAAACTACCGTAATGACGGTAAGTCTTGGGATACTATAAGTCTTGGGACACCTTAATTATTTTCAAAAGTAATTTTTTTATGACTTATAAAAGTTGGGACACGAAGTTAAAGCAATTTTTTCATGTACTATAAGTCTTGGGACACCCTTAATTATTTTCAAAAGTAATTTTTGTATGACCTATAAAAGTTGGGACACGAAGTTAAAGCAATTTTTTCATGTACTATAAGTCTTGGGACACCTAAAACATTTTTTTATTTCTACTGATCGATCGGCGTATTTTATCGATCGTAACCTCATGTAAAATAAAAATGACTTCGTGGTTGTTAAGGGACTCTCATTATGAATTATTACATGGAAATGTTATAAATTTTTATAATTTGTTTGAAGAGTCAATAAATATATTTAATTTTTCTGTTTTCTTATTATTTCTACCAAATTAAAATATGTATAATTTAATCAGACGATCACAAGAATTGAGCATTAGCAGTATGTTATACCCATTCAACAATAACTTCTCCCTTTTGTGCTTTAGTTTACTATTGTCAGTTTATGCATTATTGCATTAAAATTGTCGAAAGTCACCTGTAATTATTGGGTTTTTTTTCCCTGAAAATGGAAATACCTAATTCATTAAAATGTGATACCAGTATGAGAACAACGAAAATAGTGTTTATTTCAACTCTCGCATTTATTGTGTGCGTGTTTACATCATGGCGTCACCAAGTGTACATTGAAGATTTTACTTGTGATGAATGAAGTACATACATTGGATTCGAATCATAGGCACCACTGCACTAAATTTAAATAATATCTCAAAAATACGATAAAGAAGTTTAAGAAATAATGCTTTTAAAATAAAAACTCTGTGGTAGTTTGCTTTAATGTAAGCGACCTTAAATAAGTTCATGTTTACTCAGCTACAGTAATCATGCTAATATTACGCAGTGGAAGCCAGTCACACAGCAAAATACTGGCCTTGCCGCAGGACAAAATTCTTCTTTACCCAAGCCAATTTCAGGGTTTTAACAATTAACTATCCAGGATTGCTGTTGGAAAACAAAAGACAAATCTGCCAATTATAAACAAAGAATACGCCAAAACAACCAGCTTGCCAAAATCAAAAGTGGAATGAATAATGTGTGGACAATTATAATTTTGTGAAGCCGAAACACAAAACTAAAATGGATCAATGATGTTCTTAATCGATCTGTATTCAGAATTTTTACATATATTACGATCATTCTTTCATGAATATATGACAGTTATTTGAATTTATGCTGGTTATGTGCTTTATATAATTAAACATGCGTGTCTTTTCATATAGATTACATCACTTTGTAGGATTGCTTATACCACTGAAAAACAGTAACTGTTGAGCGCGTGAATCCCAATAAATGAAACAGTAATGAACGTGTCGCTGAAATGTAATCTGGAAGAATGCGATTTGGTAAAAACGATGAATAAAGCAAAATCTGCATCAAATATTTTTGGAAATAAACAAGGATATAAGTGATGCCAAGTACGATTTGCACTGTGTAAGTACTGTACACTATAGTACAGGTCTTCCCTTAAATGTAAGCGGCCCATGAATTATGAAGTGTTTATTTACCTTTATTTTAAATCATGTTGGAGAAATCGGAAAATATGCACATGCAAAATAATAACATAAAACAATTATAGTAGTTTATAACAGTTTATTGACATGGTAATTGAACGAACTGGTCAATGCTGTGTGACGTATGGCGATCTTCCCAATTTTGTCTTTACATTTTTTTGTGTCTACAAGTTTTGGGACACCGAAAATTTTATATATTTTACATGCATATAAGTCTTGGGACACAAAAAAATGATTACCTAAGACTTACTGTCATTACGGTAATTGAAGTAAGTTTATGGTGCCCAACATGTGCAGACTGCCATGATTTGCTTAAATCACAGGAAAAGAATGTCTATTTTTATCTCATTATTTACAATATGTTTAGACCTTAATTTAAATTATGAATGCATAATTTTCATATTTTCAGTGTATTTGAGAATGAAATAATGTCCTATGTGCCAAATCAATTGTCATCTACTCAATCTGCCTCTCCAATGGAAACCAGCGGAGACTCACCCCATTCTTCCCCAAGTACGTCAGACTCTGCACCAGATTTTTTACAAAGTAAAAGAGGGCTTTTCCACTTATTAACTAAAACCATTGTATTACATAGCTTTCCTAACAATTTGTATGTCACACCATAAATGTAGTAGGGACATATAGTGTGACCCTTGTCAATCGGCTTAAGCTTTGTGTTTTGGTCAGTTTGCAGGCACTGTGGTGGTGCATCAATATTCCATGAATTCATTTCTTGTTTTTTAATAGTTCTTCATTATAAGATGTCGATCCTTTCAGAATTGTTGATCGCCATTTCAGTTGCTTGAACAGTGGTGGTTGCTGAGGAATACCAAATTTGGTTGAACTTGGGGTTAAGTTTCTTTAACAATATATATATGTCTAATTACATTTAACTAAATGTTATTAGACTCCTTTGGTTAAAGAAAACATGGCTTGCTCATAAGATGTCAGAGTAAAACAGGAAGTGCACCATGACTGTCAAGTGTGGTGTGAATATTGGAATGTTTAAAAGCCACATCTCCATAATCTGTAATTCAGTTTGAATTAGCTTTTTATGTAATGTAATTCTTAAGAAGCATAGATTAAATTCTGACAGCTTGTAGATCACTTTAAGTAGCACCAAAGTATTGCATAGCTGCACTTAATGATGGGGAGGGGGAGCACAAAAAGAATGACAGCATTTTCATTGTAGAACTTTGAATTGTATCTGTATTTGTTACCTTCATATATGAAATTAAAATATGAATTTTTTTTGTCACAAGCTAACTTCTGACTCGTATACTGCATTGGCTTTTGTCATCTATAGATCATCAATGACAAACCATCATTTCTATTATTTTGTAAATATGTGTTTATCATGTTGTATTTCACAAAATTAATTGTTTCCAGATGTACAGAGGTCAAATATACGAGTACCTGCACCATACAAGAGAGATTTCCAAGCCAAACTCCGAAATTTTTTCAGAAAATTAGAAGCAAAAGGATATGGTCAAGGTCCTTCTAAATTAAAGTAAGTACGTCTATATAAAATATAGTACTTTTAAAGTAAATACTGTCTATATAAAATAGAGTACTTTTAAAGTAAGTACTGTCTATATAAAATATAGTACTTTTAAAGTAAGTACTGTCTATATAAAATATAGTACTTTTAAAGTACTGTCTATATAAAATATAGTACTTTTAAAGTAAATACTGTCTATATAAAATAGAGTACTTTTAAAGTAAGTACTGTCTATATAAAATATAGTACTTTTAAAGTAAGTACTGTCTATATAAAATATAGTACTTTTAAAGTACTGTCTGTATAAAATATAGTACTTTTAAGGTAAGTACTGTCTATATAAAATATAGTACTTTTAAAGTAAGTACTGTCTATATAAAATATAGTACTTTTAAGATGTAGTGGGAAAAAGTATATCCATGGTGTAGAAATAAGCATACTGTTTGAAAAATGTGACTTTCATTTAATTGATTATTTGCTTTTTTAAGCAAATGTAACATTGATGTCACTGCAAGATAGGGATTGTTTCCCTTAGAAGGTGCTATGTCTTGAGAGTTAGTGGTATTTGGGTTTGGTAGACATTTGTTCTTCTAGAAGTAATATTACTGAATAGGACTTTTTTCTGATTGTGCCAAACTTACTTGTTTTTCCTGCACATCCATTTGAAGCACAGGGATATTGTAATACAGTCCATTTAAAAATAATGTTTCTCTGTACACGTTTAATGCCCTTAAAGTCCTTCTGCACGATTAAAGCTAGACGCATGAAACTTGAGATAGTGATAGTCCTATGTGTGTAGATTGTGCCACATCGATGGAATTTAGATTCACCTCGCGGGGGTGGGTTGCTCCGGGGTTTGGGGGTAATTTTTTATAAATTAAAACCTAGCTTCTGAGTTGTATGTCACACTTGTCTGAGAATTGGCATGTGTGATCAATAACATATTTTAGACTGGGACCCCTGGGTGATGCCCTGGAGTCTTTCTCTACCACTGAAACTTACCCCCTAGGTCATAACGGAGAAACTGTTGAGATTCCCACCCTATAACTATTATGTATCCACCCTATAACTAAGTATACACTTACAGAACATGAAAAGGCAAATTTATACATGCAACTGACATTAACGGGGTCCAACACTACCCCCAGGGACTTAGCCTCTGGGTCATAACTTGAAAACTATTGAGATCCCTACCCTTTTACCACTTACAGGGCATGAAAAGACAAATGCACATACCCAGCTGAGATTTGCCCCTGGAGCTGACCTTACCCTCAGGAACTACCCAGGAGGCTTAAACTTCAGTTTGGTCAGAAATTGGAAAGCACAGAGATATGTGTTTTACTAGCACAGCATTCTAGTTGGATTTTAATGATAGATTTTAATCTTTTTGTCTTTATAGAAGCATGTGCCAACCACTCCCCAACCCAGATTCAACTTTTAAAAAAACCATTAATGTAGTCAATGGAGGGCATGGAAAACACTGAGCTTGTTGCATTCATATTATTACAATTTATGATGACTCATATTTTGAACTCTCAAGATACAATATATCAAAGTCCATATTTGCCATTTGCTCTTCTTGTAGTCAATTTCCTATTGTCTTAGATTTTACATTTCTTATTTGGCTCAGTTACCAAGCAACATCTTCATCATAAGCACTTGTTCAAGGATCTTTTTTTTTTTTTTTTTACAGAATGATGGTAAGAAGAGATCATGTCCTGGAAGATGCATTCAACAAGATTATGTCCACACCCAAGAAGGAGCTGTCCAAGAGCAAACTGTTCATCTCATTTGTTGGGGAAGAGGGGTATGGACCAATTCTTCAAATAATTAGCCCATGGCACAAGGAAATGTGAACATATTTATGCTGAACATCAGAACATCAGTTTATCTTCACACATAGAACATCATTAATTGATGCCAATTTCCACTCATAAAACAGTCAAAGGATTTAAGACATTTAAATTTATGCCTAATTGTTCACTTCCACTCAGATTTAAATAAAGTCATCTTAATGTTCCAGTTGAATTGCAAATTTGCTTTGTGTGGATACTTTATGTTGTGTTTCTGTGCTTATTTACAAATACACAACTGTTGTTTTTTGTTTGTCATTTTGTTTGAAAATCAGTGGCAGATGCACTTTGGGAATGACAGTTGACATTAGTTAACACACCCAGAGTTGAGTATGAGAAGAACAGTTGATGTTAGTTCACACACCCAGAGTTGAGTATGAGAACAACAGTTGATGTTAGTTCACACACCCAAATTTGAGTATGGGAACAACAGTTTGATGTTAAATCACACATCCAGAGTTGAGTATGGGAAACTGTCATACAGACATTAAATTGTCTAAATGTGTGTTTGTTGTTTTCTTATTTCAGGTTAGATTATGGTGGTCCAGCTCGAGAGTTTTTCTTCCTCCTTTCTAGAGAGCTGTTTAACCCTTACTATGGTTTGTTTGAATACTCAGCAAATGACACCTATACAGTTCAAATCAGTCCAATGTCTGCATTTGTGGAAAATGCTCATGAATGGTAATTATATCTGGAATTCTACAGAATTATCCTTCAATAAGAGATTTGTATGAAATTGTCCATATCAATTGCGAAAAAAGAAGATAGAAGAAGCTAAATTTAATTTAGGTGTACATACATGTGCATTTATCTTTGATGTTAATGGTAGTTTATCTGCTATTGAAAACTACTTCATCTGAATGCACTTGAAAAGTATTACAAGTCAGCATTTCTACACTTTTTATCACCATGTCCATATAGTTTTTGTTGCACCTGCTTTAGCATACATAGGCCAGTGGTGCTCAGCTCAAGTGTTTACATCGGCTAGAATCGACCTTGATTGGAACTAAGCAGGCTGTAATGCGAACGTTTTTAATAAAAGCATGAATACATATGTGCAAAGTAAGGACAAGGGCTGCAGGTTGCACAAAATGTGTTGCCAGTCCATGGGTCATATGTTGTGCACCCCTGGCATAGGCAATACATAGATATGACTCGTTCCACAGGCATTTACATAATCATCATCAACAAGGTTATGGTTTTTATATGTTATCATAAGTACCAAACCATGGCAAGGATAGCTTTCATAACTGGAATATAGGATCAAGAAGCAGTGTCCTTTCATATCCATACACCCTTACCCTCGGGCAATTATAAAATCATGTGAAAATTATGGTCAAGTTTTCGGTTCGAGTTTACCTGTATGCTCATCGGTCATAAACCCTGTGAGGAATAGCTATCATACTTGGACTGTAGATGCAGTAAGTACTTACCTTTTTCAGTCCTCCCTTTGAACCTTGGGCAGGGTCGAGGTCATTTGAAAATGAAAACATATTTGTATTGAGCAGATGAGATATAAAATTTCTTGGAATTTCTTTTGGCTTTTTTGGTATGGATATAACATGGTTCTTCATCAAGTGATCAATTCCTCGTTTTAAATTTCAGGTTCCGATTTGCTGGAAGAGTTCTAGCTCTTGCCTTAATCCACCAATATTTGTTAGATGCTTTCTTCACAAGACCATTCTACAAGGCTTTGCTTCGACTGTAAGTATGGTTATTAACATACAATATGCAGAAATGTAGAAAAGTTGCTTCTGCATGTATTTATATATCATAGACATTTCAAAATTACTCAAGAATGTTTTTATACATTTTGATTATGGTGTCATGTTCTTAGTGCTGATCAGTCAAGTTTGGTTTGATTTTGTGGGTTTAACACCATTTTTCAGCACTTGATAGGCTATACATGGCGGCCGGTATATTTGGTGGAGGAAGAACCATTGTCCCATGGGAAGCTACTGGCTAGCTTTCTCACATATTCATGTTGGCCAAGCCAAGACTCGAACCCATGTGGTGAGATGTCAGTGATCTGTAATGGCGAGCGCCTTAGACCACACAGCCAACCAGGGCCCCACTGATCAGTCAAATCTTTATAAATCTTGATTATGATATCATGTTCTTAGTGCTGATCATTCAAGTCGCATAAGATTAAACTATAATGGAACATTTTTGTATTAACTTAGATTTAAAAAAAAAAAATTCAGCATTTTTTTAAAATTCAGCTACAACAGTGTGCTGATTTAAGTTTATAATAGTAATCTCTGCAATTATTCTTGCTTTTTTCACAAAATTTGGTTCTATTAACAATTTCTGGGATCCCCAGTTGTATATTATACAGTAATATCATTGTATTTTGAGCCAGTCAGGTTATTGTCTAACCTGCCTTAGTGGAAGCTGGAGTTCCCAGTTGTACATTATGCAGTAGTTCCATTGTATTTTGAACCAGTCAAGTTATTGTCTAACCCATCTTAGTAGAAGCTCGGCATAATTATCATTGCCATGTGCACGTTCGCCCACATGTCCCTCCTTCACATCTCAGTCTTAAGGTTTTTTATGTGGTCAGTTTCTCGAGTACAGTTGGCCACAGACTCATGTTACTTGATATGTGGATACATTTTGATGTGTATAATACTAATTTATCAAAAGTTTGCGAGTGGGCTCGACATGCAGGAACTTGGCCAACTTCATATGGTTGATGAAATTTTGTTGGGTTTAAGTTATTTGTTCTTCACATACAATTTATCATTTTCATGACTCAATTCTATTTTATGCTTTGAAGAAAATGTTTTTTGTGCATGTCTACATGATAATAATTCATTATTGTGCTAATTATTATCAGGCCCTGGTCATTGGGTGATGTGGAGGCAATTGATGCTGAGTTCCATCAGAGCTTGCTGTGGATCAAGGAAAATGACATTTCAGATCTCGACATGGATATCTACTTCTCCGTCAATGAAGAGGTTTTTGGACAGGTACTTTAAAATTAAGTTTTTACTTGTTTGTAATGTAGTAACTAGATCTATTTATTTCTGCCAGTAGATGTTGCAAAAGGCTACAGTGCCAACCATCCTACCATTATCTTGTACATCAAAGTAACGATGCTGTTACTCTCAGTTATTGCAGTAGCTTGTATTATAGTGTTCATGTGATGACAGGAGAGTGTATTACATTTTTTGTACATCTATGTTGCAGACCTTTTAAGAGGTGGCCTTTAACACGCAGAGTTCATTTTAGGCTGTGCCACTGCACCATTGACACTTATTTTTTATCTTTGGTGCAGGAAAGTTGTCAGTGATACCCATAGGGCACATAAAAAAGACCCCAGAAAATAAAGATAAAAAAGCATTATGATGGATATCCAACTGAATGAATCAAGTGCACCTCAACTTGGCTTACTGAATAGAGTATGCTCATTGCCAAAGAAACATAAGATGAGCCATTTTCTTTGAAGAGAGAAATGTTTTTGCTGATTTTGATTAGCTTGGTCACCAGTCGAGAGTATAAGGTCAATGGCCATGCATGAAAATGTAAAAAAGAGACAATAAAATCTTCAGCAAAACTTCTGCTGCATTTATTTCCAAAGTAAGTATACAGGAAGGAAAAAGATGTAGGCTCAAATGTTTAGAGGTGATTGGTTACTCAGGATTGAGGGATTCAGATCCCAATACGGAAGGCCTTTGGCAGGGGAGGCTGATAATCATATGTATTTGATTTTTCTTGAATATATTAGAAACGGGTAAGAATATTTGCAGACCCTGTATATTTTGTATAAAAGACTCCACTTTTTGACATGGCTGTGACCCTTGGGCTCCACTTTATTCCAGTTCTGGAATGAACATTGAACATATAATGTTGATTGCTCCCTTTCAATAGTATGGTTCTCTGATGTGGATATGGATTGGATCTGCATAATGTCCAGCTTCAGTACAGAGTTTATGGACTACAGATGATGTTCTTGATCTTTACTCATAATATTCAGTAAATTGGAGACAGAAATTTTACATTCTTAGGCAAAGAATACCTTACTTAGTTTCTTTGCCTGTCCTATTTAAGGTGACAGAACGGGAGCTCAAACCAAATGGGAAATCCATCCCAGTGACTGAGAAGAATAAGAAGGAGTACATAGAGAGAATGGTTAAATGGCGGCTAGAGCGAGGTGTGACAGATCAAATGGAGAGTTTGATACGAGGCTTTAATGAGGTATATTTTCTTAATTACAAACACAGAAGTAAAAGTGTCAGCGATAAGTTTGAACATGCTGGAGATTTGAGCAAGATGTGCAGCAGAATTGACCCAAAGCAAATGTCGTGAACAATTTGTTTCCCTAACTGATACTTGCAGATTGTACATTTCAATTATTGGAAACTAGATTTTATAATTCACCGTGATAAGCTCATGCTTCAAAATGACCTATTCCACTGATTTAAAACTTGCCTAGAATTGAACAAACTTTAATATCAGTAAAACCATACCTGTTGCTATTGCATAGCTGGTAGTTTTCTGATTGCAATATCCCCCAACATATGATGAGAATTTGTTCTCCCATTAGGGTGAAGAAAAAGATTCCAACACACTGGATCACCCCTGGGACACCCCATGGATATGTTGTCTATGTGTACTGTCCTTCAATCTTTTTCCAGTTGCATGGCTGTAATGTCTACATGGTTTACATCGATGAAGATTGGTCTTCGCTTCATGGGTTAACTAGCGAAATTACTATATCTCTTGTGTGCATTGTCTTTGTAAACATTTGGATTATACCCCTGATCGAGTTTTTTCTCTGTTAATTTAAGCTCTCTTGAGAGTTATTAGCATTTGTCCCACATATGTTTTGTACGGCTTTGCATTTTCTTTTCTTGTTTTCACCCTTCACAGGGCATTACTGTTCTAATTTGGTTGTGCAATTTTTAGCTAGGGTAGGTATTTGGTTCAATTTTCCCTATCCTTGCATAATTTGCAGTCTATGGACTTGCCTTAATTCATATTATTGTTCATTAGGAATCAATGTAATTCACATTACCTATATTGTGAATTGTGCTATTTTTATACTTGATAGAGCAGGTCACACACCACTTTTTACCTTCATATCGCGTGCTCGGTTATCAAACACAGGTTCTTTTTCACCGTTAGTTTCGGATATCTTTCCTTGATTTTACTATTTTTATTAGTAATCGTACCAACTGGGATTTTGCTAATTTAGTCATCCCAAGCTTTCATTTAGCCTGGTTGACTTGATTATCTTGTATTTTTCTGTACTGACCTTAACATTGCTTCCTTATTAGCATTTAAACATTGTGGAAACTTCTAACTAAGGTGACTTCTCGCAGTTATCTTATTAGCATAGACTTAGTCCATGCATTACATTCTGTTTATTTTTATTTGCATATAATATTTTTGAATACAAATCTTTTCAGCTTTCTTTTACAGGAACAATGTCTAAGCAGGGTGTGGGTACGTGTGATCACAGGAAATTCACCTGGGACACACACCCCACTTGCCTATCTTGTACAGGCAGCAAGAGAACAGATGGTTGTCTCTTTTGCAATCTATGGTCAGAGGAGATCTGGGATCTCACCAAGTGTAGATGTGCCTGTAAAGTGAGGAAAATGGTTCCTTCCTCATCTTCAGACTTTTCTGGGTTCTCGTTCTCTGAGTCCCTCAGGTCTCAGTGCAGGATTACCCAAGTCTCTTTGGAGACTCTTAGGGTTAGTAGGCCCCCCCAAGGGAGGTTTTAAATGGGTGGAGAGTAAGTCACACCCTCCTGTTAGGGAGGAGCAGCACCCTCCCCATTTCATGAGGACAGAGAGTAAGTCGCACCCTCCTGTGAGGGAGGAGTGGCACCCTCTCTTTTCCACTAGGACAGAGAGTGAGTCACACCCACCCCTGAGGAGCAGCACCCTCTTTTGTCAGAAGGGCGGAGAGTGAGTTGTACCTCCCCGTGATGGGGGAGCAGCACCTTCTACTGACCCACAGCTTGGTGCGGGCTGAAAGTGAGTTGCCCCCCCCCCCCCCAGGAGGATGCAGCACCTTTTCAGTCCCCAGGGCCCATTGTCAAAGACGGGATTGAGTCACCTGGTAAGGGGATAAGGGGAGAGCTTCATATCCAAGTCTATCAGATCTGGGAAAGGGTCTTCCTACAGATCTGAGTCACCTGACCAGTCTTTGCCCGGTCACTGGTCATTGGAGCCCCTATGGTACAAGGACAGGGATCAGGTCGAGTCTGCCTCTCTCTCCAGACTGCCATTTCATCTTGGGGGGGAAAGGGGATCAGCTTAGAGATGCCAAATTAGGGAAAGGGATCAGATTGGCATCCCCTTCCCTATTGTCCCTCTAAATCCTTATAGGAAATGGGGCCTTCCACCACAGGGAAGCAATTGGTCCTTTCCTTCATGCAGCCATGGACTTCTAGACCTTGGCCATGTGGTAGTGAGGTCATTGCTGCAGGCCATGGACATACATCGTCTTACAAAGTTGGGTCAAGGGAGAGTGACAGACCTTCCCCCAAACGCTCTAGACTCACCCACCTGCTGAGTCCCCTGCTAAGGACAGTCCGTTAGCTGCGTGGAAGGAGTACCAGTTCAAGCTCCTCTTCTCCCAAAGTCTCCCTGCAAGAGAGAGACATTGGGTCATGTAGTCCTGCCGCCCAGGAGAGAGAGCAAGATAAAGACATCCTTTCTATCATCGTCAATGCGCATGAGATTGATACAGAACAGACCGATGTAGCGCCCCCTCCCTTTGGGTCTCCTGACCCTTCTCACCAGTCAGTATAGGCAGCAGAGGAGGAAGAGAGCTGGTCTTTCAATAAAGCAATAAGGTTTACTGACTATTGCCGAGTGACCTGTGTCCCAAACCTTCAGGTTCTGGTGACCCTAAAACTCTTTCCCGTTTGGAAAATTGTTCTGGGACAAACTCTTGACCAGATCTCATGTTGCTTCCTCACTCGGTTATGATTAAGGAGCTGTCTTAAAGGTTTAGCAAGGGCCAAGACTTTGCTAGACAACATAGGTGGTGGTCTACTCCTACTAAAACCCCATTTCAGAGCTTCCCCTCAGCAGTCGGGCCCTAAAAGGGTCCAGGGAGGAAGTTTGTGGGCACTTCCCCATTTCCTAAGGACAAGGGTGGAAAGCCATAATGCCCCGCTCCCTCTCCTGCAGAGTGTACCTCTTCCTTGGTTCCCATAGGCGCCAGACTAAACCTCTTTTCAGAGGCTTGGTCTGGCGTAACGGTCGATAGCTGGGTCCTTTCTATCATAAAAGATGGCTTCCAGCTTCTGTTTCAGGATCTCCCTCCTCCAGTAAGGTCCCCCATGTTCTTCCACCAGTTAAATTTGGTGCACTTAAAGGAAGAGGTTCACTCCCTTCTTCAGAAGGGTGCAGTAGAAAGGGTGTTAAACGACCGATCTCCGGCCTCCTACTCCTGAATTTTTCTGGTTCCCAAGAAAGGGGAGAAGCCCTGTCTAATTATCAACCTTTCTTCCCTTAATAGAATTCTGCTGGAGGAACTATTCAAGATGGAGACGACAGCTTCAGTCAGGAATGCTGTAAGACCTGGCCATTGCACGGTCTTCATCGATCTTCAGGATGCATTTCTTCACATCCCTATCTTTCCTCCACACAGGAAGTACCTCCAGTTTTGCTTGGATGGGGAGGTCTTCCAATTTTGAGCTCTGCCAGAGCTTTTTCAAGGGTCATGGGAGCAGTTGCGGTCTATTTAAGGTCACTAGGTATCTTAATCCTCCAATATTTTAACGATTGGTTAGCTCAAGTCACTCAGACTAGATCTGTCTCACTGTTGGTCCATAGTGACAAAGCTGGGCCTTCTGCCAAACCTAGAGAAATCAGAGATCACTCCATCTCAAGATTTTGTCTATGTGGGAATGAATTTCCTTACAAACAGGAGATTAGTCCATGTCCCTTGGGACAGAGTAGACAAGATCCAGTCACTGTTGGAGGCACAGAGAGTAAAGCTCGTCTTTTTCTCTCTCTGCTGGGGACCTTGAACTCCATAGCGGACCTGGTTACACTAGGCAGACTGCACTTGTGTCCTCTTTAGTTTCTTCTTTTGGCGGTGTGGAAACCACACAGGGACCCTCTGAATACTCCGATTTCTCAAGGTTGGGATTTCCACCATCATATGATTTAGTGGACAAATCAGGACAGGTTTCTGGATGGAGTCCCCATGCCACCCCTACCAAACCCCACTCCTACCTGTTCATAGACATGTCAGATTCAGGGTTGGGCACTCATCTAGAGCTGGAAGGACTGATTCTTTGGGTTCATGGTCCTGGGAAGAATCTACACTCCACATGAACAATTTGGAAATGAGGGCAGTGTTCTTAGCCCTTCAGGGGTGCATCCACAAAATAAGAGCTCGCTGCATGACTGTGTCCTCCAACAACACATTGGTGGTGGCATACCTCAGGAGACAACAAGGCACACATGCACCTTCTCTCTGTGTGGAGGTTTTTAACCTCCTTTACTGGGCAACTTCAGAAGGAATTACCCTCCGAGTTTGCCACATTCCCGGCAAAAAGAATATTTTGGCAGACAGTCAAGGAAATGGAAGATAGTCCTCATGGAATGGTTGCTCCACCAATCCATAGCAGACTCAAAGTTCCAACTTCAAGTGACTCCTTTGGTGGACTTGTTTGCCACCAAGCTAAACAACAAGCTTCCCTTTTACATTTCCCCAGTCGCTGACCAGAGGGCCTGGGCGGTGAATGCTTTCAGCCTGAAGTGGAATCGTCTGTTCGCTTATGCCTTCCCACCTTTCAGGATGATCCTACAGGTTCTACACAAATTCAGGCACTCCACTATTGAGTTCATTTTGATCGTCCCTCTGTGGCCCAAGTGATTGTGGTCCAACGATCTTCTTGATCTTGCTGGTTGACCATCCCAGGACCTTACCTCAGAGGAGGGATCTCCTGTCGCAGCTCTGGGGCTCTCTCCTACACAGCAACCCAGATTCTCCACCTTCACACTTGGCTCATCTCAGACAATCTCTCCACAAAGAATTTTTTGATCAAAGTTACCATATGCATCATTCAGTCCAGGGGAAGATCGACATCTAAGGTGTATGATGCCAAATGGAGAATCTTTTGTGATTGGTGTAGTAGAAAACATGTCAATCCTATCTGTCCCTCTATGAGAGCAGTAGCTGAGTTTCTTCTCTTCCTTTTCGAAGAGAAACAATGCTCAGTTTCTACTATTAAGGGGTATCAAGCAGCCCTTTCCAATACACTCAGATTTTCTAAAGGCCCGGCCATTGGGACAGATTTTGACTTATCAGACCTGATCAGGTATTTCAGGCTGCAAAGACCAGTGTCTCACTCTCTAATGCCTAAGTGGAATCTTTCTTATGTATTGTGGTCTCTTAATAAACCATCCCCCTATGAACCTTTGGGTGAAGCTTTCTTTGAGAACCTTACCCTCAAGATGGTTCTCTTGCTGTCCTTAGCATCTGCGGGACAAAAGAGCGAGCTTCATGCCCTATCCGTAGAGCAAGGCTGTATCGGGTTCAGTGTAAATTATGAGTCGGTTTCTCTCCTCTGCCAACCAGTTTTTTTAGCAAAAAGTCAGCTTCCATTGGTTGCTCCACTACCATTTGAGATCCCCAGTGTCAGCCATATCTGTGCTGGGGATGATCAAGATAGACTTTTATGTCCTGTTAGGGCTTTACGTTTTTATTTGGCAGCTTCTAAAGGAATAAAAAAGGGTAGGAAGTGTCTTTTTCTCCCCATTAAAGGTTCAACTGATATTTCAGCTTCCACCATTTCTAGGTGGATTGCATTAACTATCAAGAGAGCTTACCAGTCCCTTACCAATAGGGACCTGTCATTCAATAAAATTAAATTCCATGAGGTGCCTCATTGACCTATCAAATTCGTTCATCTTTGGAGGATGTGATGAAAGTCTCATTTTGGCGCTCTCACACTACTTTCTCCTCCTTTTACCTTCAGTCGTTAGCTCACCAAAACGAAGGCATTTTCTACTTGGGTCCGATCATTGTCGCTCAGAAAGTGGCCCATGCGGATTCCATACCTCAGTAGTCTAATACTTCTCAGTGAGGGTGAGTATTCCTTGTATTTGTTTTTGTTCACCAGTTGTGGGATCATCAGCCTGCCACCAAACTAACAAATTCAGCTATGCAATAGCAATAGATATGGTATTACAGACATTAAAATGGGGGGGGGGGGGGTAAAACTAATTTTAATGATGTAATACTTACCTGTTGCTATTGCCAGATTCCCTCCCACCCCATACTGATGGCCAATGACTTATGCTGTGTCTTAGAAAAAAGATTGAAGGGCAATATGCATGGGTAGTTTATCTGTGGGGTGATCCAGTGTTCTGGAATCTTCTGGTTCACCCAAATGTGAGGACGAATTCTCATCATACGGTTGGGTTATTTTCCACCCAGAAAAGTACCAGTTATGCGATAGCAACAGGCAAGTATTACATAATTAAAATTATTTTTACCCCCCCCCCAAAAAAACTACATTTTCCTTGTAGCCAGAAGAACTGGTAGATTTAGAAATTTACTAGTCCTGCTGAATCTTCACTAATCCTTCCAACAAAACAATATCAGACACGTATCTAGATTAACAAAACTTCTATTCCTTGACTATCACAATCATTAATAATTCAGAAGTACAAATCTTGCTTTGGAAAACCACCAAGGTTACTTGAAAATATTCACTACAAGTTCACAAGAAAACAATGACTGATTCTCCAGAAATTGACTAAAAAAAGACGACTCAGTAAATATTCTTTTAGAGCCTTGTCATCTGCAAAGAAAAAAACTCGATAAGAGTAAAAAGACAAAGACCTCATTCACATTGGTCACTACATATCATAACTCTACAGATTCTACCTGTTTTGCTACAGTGAATGGTTATGGTTAAATGATAATAGGGATTCTGATGACCATAGCACTATAATGGTGGTTTTACATGTTCACAAGTCTGGTTTACAGTCTTTTGGTTGCAATTTCTGAGAAAATAAATCATCTTCCTATTGATTTCAGGCTCTTATATGGTTGTGTAAGTTTGCTAGGCCCGGTAGTAAGCAGCTACCCTATGCCAACACCTCGTGGTTTTGGCGAATTCTAACTTCTCAATAGGCAGTGCGCTCTTACCTCATACCTCAACATAAATATTAAAATATCTAAAATGGGGTAAGAAAGGTTTGAGGAAACTCAGACTAACAGTCTTTGACATACAACTTTACTTCATAAATCTAACAAAACTTATGCAGATTTATACAGCCTTGTTTTGAAATATAATTTGTAAAATCTTCATTTGTTCTAACCCTCTAGGGTAGCATTGACTCTTGGGGATTTACACGAGTAACTCTGAGAGAACTTGGACATCATCCGATCATTCAGATTTTCGAAAATTGCATATGATAGCGTAAATAAAAACTTACTGGTGGCATCTGAAACTTTACTAGCCATGAAACTATTAAAATTATGAAAACTACTAGACAGACAGGAAATTTAATAACCTCAGGCTAGCCGACTATCGCTAATTTTGAGCCTTGTAGAAACATGCATGTATTTCCTAGACATATCTCGAGTTTTAAATTACTCTTATATCTCATGATCAGCAACATTTAGTGAGACATTTTGATATAAGATCTTAATTATTCTGTGCTATTTTGTATAAAATGCTGGAAATCTTATTTCCTATGCAGGAGTGCTGCAGATAGGTCAAATGCAGGATACAACTGCAAATGCTGGAGAGATCTAGAAGAAAAATAAGTATGTTTTTACCACTGGTACTGATTAAGTTTGTCAGTGATTTATTACTTGAAACATGTAATCAATGCATCAGAATTGAACTTGGTCTTAGTCACAGCATCTGTATTATCTTGACTATGTATTCATAAAATCTGCACATGATGGAGAGACATAGGTATCTCTTTCCTGCCAGCAGTGGCTGCATTGTCAATCTTAATATTCTGTGCAAAGTTTTGTTTTCAAGATTTTCCATGTCAAATACAGTGGTGTTTCATCACAACACAGATCACAGGTGAGACACAACAATCAGAGGAACTCGTTCTCTTCAGTATGGTTCAGTCTCATTGCAAACCCTTTGAAAGAAACATTTGAAGTACTCATTAAGAATGATTTTTTTTTTCATTGTATGATAGAGTCATCAGTAATTGTTTCATTATGAATGTGATAGTCAGTCTTGATTAGCACCCTTAATCACAAAAGATTGTAGAAATGTTTTTTTTTGTTGTTGCTAAAAAGCAGTTGATAATCTGAGCCAGTATTTTATGGAGTTAGTTCTTCCTGTAGGTGCTCGACTCCCGAATGGTGTCAGTGTTTGATGCACGTGAATTAGAACTTGTTATTGCTGGTACCATAGAGATTGACATCGGTGACTGGAGGAAAAACACAGAGTATAGATCAGGTTAGTGTTACTTTCTTTTCGCAATTTTATTTGTATGAAGAAAAAAGCTTTGGAACACACTAGGTAGCAGATCAATTTGTAAAGCAGTTAAAGCACAATACTCAAAGAAGTTTACTCATTAAATCAAGTAGTCTTGACCTTTCAAGTCCTTCACCTTCAAAAACAGTGAGGTTGGATTTTGATTGGTGCAAAAGAAGATTCATTTTTGGGTTCCCAAGCAACCAAAAATATATATATAAAATCTTAAAGCATACAAGTTCACTTTATTATAGCACTGTGTGTAATGGCTTCCACTTGAAAACTTACAAACAATGTGCCCCTGCCAAGAAAAAGACATTTTCCAACAAATTCACCTACAAAACATTGTCACTTTCAAATACTTGATGCACTTCCAGTTAGTAACGAGTATTGTACTGCTGATTATCTTCCAATTACAGCACCAATAGGTCATAACTGTAATAGACAATTTGTAACTAAAGGCAGACATACTGATAATTAATATTTGTCATTGAGTTTTATAGGTCTTGCCTTTAAGAGGCTCCCACTTGTAGTAATATTGGTTATAGCAATGCCCACTTGTAGTAATATTGGTTATAGCGATACCCATTTTTAGTAAGATTGGTTATAGCAATGCCCAATTGTGGTAACATTGGTTATAGCAAAGCCCAATTGTAGTAAGATTGGTTTTAGCGATGCCCAGTTGTAGTAATATTGGTTATAGCAATGGCCATTTTTAGTAAGATTGGTTATAGCAATGTCCATTTTTAGTAAGATTGGTTATAGCAATGCCCAATTGTGGTAACATTGGTTTTAGCGATGCCCAGTTGTAGTAAATATTGGTTATAGCAATGTCCATTTTTAGTAAGATTGGTTATAGCAATGCCCATTTGTAGTAAGATTGGTTATAGCAATGCCCATTTGTAGTAAGATTGGTTATAGCAATGCCCATTTGTAGTAAGATTGGTTATATCAATGCCCAATTGTGGTAACATTGGTTATAGCAATGGCCAATTGTAGTAATATTGGTTATAGTGATGCCCATTTGTAGTAAGATTGGTTATAGCAATGCTCAATTATGGTAATATTCACTATAGCAATGCCCAGTTGTAGTAATATTGGTTTTAGCGATGCCCAGTTGTGGTAAATATTGGGTATAGCAATGTCCATTTTTAGTAAGATTGGTTATAGCAATGCCCATTTTTAGTAAGATTGGTTATAGCAATGCCCATTTGTAGTAAGATTGGTTATAGCAATGCCAATTTGTAGTAAGATTGGTTATATCAATGCCCAATTGTGGTAACATTGGTTATAGCAATGGCCAATTGTAGTAATATTGGTTATAGCGATGCCCATTTGTAGTAAGATTGGTTATAGCAATGTTCAGTTATGGTAATATTCACTATAGCAATGCCCAGTTGTAGTAATATTGGTTATAGCAATGCCCAGTTGTAGTAATATTGGTTATAGTGATGCCCATTTGTAGTAGGATTGGTTATAGCAATGCCCAGTTGTGGTAATATTGGTTATAGCAAAGCCCAGTTGTAGTAATATTGGTTATAGCAATGCCAAACATTAGTAATATTGGTTATAGCAATGCCCAATTGTGGTAATATTGGTTATAACAATGCCCATTTGTAGTAAGATTGGTTATAGCAATGCCCAGTTGTGGTAATATTAGTTACAGCAAAGCCCAGTTGTAGTAACATTGGTTATAGTAATGCCAAACATTAGTAATATTGGTTATAGCAGTGCCCGATTGTAGTTATATAACCTGATTGTAATAATATTGGTTATAGCAATGCTCAGTTTTTTTAATAATGATGGTTACATCAATGCCCAGTTGTAATAATACTGGTTATATCATATGCCAAATTGTAGAAATATTGGTTATAGCACTATCCAATTGTAGTAATATTGGTTATAGCACTGCCCAATTGTAGTAATATTGTTATAGCAATACCCAATTGTAGTAATATTGATTATAGCAATGCCCAGTTGTAGTAATATTGGTTATAGCAATACCCATATGCAGTAAGATTGGTTATAGCAATGCCCAGTTGTAGTAATATTGGTTATAGCAATACCCAATTGTAGTAATATTGGTCATAGCAATTCCCAGTTGTAGTAATATTGGTTATAGCAATACCCAATTGTAGTAATATTAGTTATAGCAATTCCCAGTTGTAATAATGTTGGTTATAGTTATGCCCCATTTTAATAATAATGGTTATAGCAATGCCCGATTGTAATATGGAAAAGAGGGAATTCATGTGAGAATATTTGCATTCTCTTTTCAGTGAAGTACAGCAACCAACATTAATCAGTGCAATTTATTCAGGCCTTGAAAAACTTTCATAATGTTGTAATCTATGATAGGCCATTGAAGAAAAGATACTTTCACATAGAATAGGTTATAATAATTACCATTGGTAGATGTTGAATCTCAGTGATTGTCTGAACAAATAATATTTAAACAGTAAATTAAAAATCATAGGGAACATTTTAATCTGGATCATCCAAAAAGTCCAATTATAGATTTACTATGAACAGCCATTTTGCTGTATCAGGATGTGGATTACAAAGACTTCTTTTGGTCTCAGGGTATCATGATCTGCAGCCTGTGATACAATGGTTCTGGTCAGCCGTGGAGAAGTTTGACAATGAAAGAAGACTTAGATTACTTCAGGTGAGTACAAATCAATTCATTTTTGGTTGTCCCCTAGACAAGCTGGTGCAAAATCTGTAAAATGTTGATCTTTGTTTTGCCTGAAGAATATAATGCTCCGTATATTACAGTTTTCAGCCAGAATGCTACTGTCCATGGTGATCTTGTTATACTGGCTTTTCGTGTCTGCAGTCTTGTATTGTACAAATCATCATTTTTTCCAGTGCAGAATTTTATATGATTGATCAATACAAAAGGTGTTGCAAGTTTACCATGGTTAAATTCTGCATTCAGCTTAGTTTCTTTTACTCTTTTCATAATAAAGTGTTAAAATTAAGGTCAGAGTTCAATTATGACCTCAAATTATGATCAGCACTTTATTTGTGACCAACTTCAATTGCATATTGAATCCATTTTATTTCAAATGACTCTTTCATAGTGGAGATATTTAGTTGGGAAATTCATCTTTGCCTTCCAAAATATCAATCAGTTGTAACCTATACTTCTTGATTCAGTGACTGGAAATGACTTTTCTTCATCTGCAATGTAAGAAAGGAGGCATTTGTTTCCTTGGACACACTTTTAGCATGAAATTTTCTTAAATATCTAATTCAGCAATTAATATAAAATTCTGTAATAGGAAAGAAGTGCATAAAGCTGATATTGTTGATTTATTATATTATTTTCATATGTTTTAGTTTGTCACTGGAACCTCCAGTATTCCATATGAAGGGTTCTCTGCATTGAGAGGGAGTAATGGTCCCAGAAAATTCTGCATAGAAAAATGGGGACGCACTACCAGTCTACCTAGGTAAGTCTTCTGCAGCATGATGAGCTGTGTGTCTTCTTTTTGTACTTTGTCATCTTTCATTGAGTTACTATGGTAACAGCATAGTAAAATCTTTCTATGAAGGACACTGAAGGGACCAGAAACTTTTGTCCTTTGGAAACATGCATAACAGTTGTGTCATTGAAATTAAGAAATATTAAGTGATGTCCTCCGCAAGTAGATGTCTTTATATTGAGGAGTCGGCAATTAATGAACCACCACTGTATTACGATATTGGCAAACATCACCTCAATATCCTACATACTAAAATTGGACACTCCTGTAGTCCCCTCAAATCCAACCTTTAAGGAGTGAATTTAGTTAACTCTTCCATGTGTACATGTGTTGATTATGAAGGTGTTGAGGACTTTTGTTTCTATTGCCCTTTATTTAAAACCCAAAGATCCTATCTCTTTCGCTGTATCTTTCAACACACTCCTCATGTAACTCGAGATTTATTATTGAAAGGTGAAGTCTGACTAAGTAAAGAAACTAATTCTGTAATATTCCAAAATGTTCAGAAATATATCCACAAAACTAGATGTTTTTAATACTCACATTTATATCCCAAGTTATAAATTTATAAAATAAATGAAATGGACAAAGGGACTGTAACCAGTGCCATATCTTTTCTCCCTCTTCCTCCTTCTGTCTCTCATTAATTGCTTATTTACTTAACTACATATCTATATGTTTATTCACTCATCCTTTGAAATGTTACAGGACTTTTAATATACAAAATGTTTTACCTTGTGTTTCAGATGTTCTCGAATTTTTGTAAAATGAATGTCATCTTTGGATCATTTTTGTATATTCTGGGAAAGGAGTTAGATGAGTTAGACAACTTGTGTCCAATCCCTTATTGTTTAATAAAATGACAATAAAATATGTTTAAAACAAAACAAGGAAAGGTTTTACTATATTTAAGAAAAAACCTGCAACTTCAAATTCACACTTTCAAATATAGTTTTCCCGCATTATAACACCCTTCACTATAATGTGTTTCTGGATATAATGCAGAACCGCTATGAACCCAATGACCAAAATCATACAAATTTTAAAAAAATTAAAAATAAAATATTTTGAATTTTCAACATCCATTTGCTGAAAAATATATGTGAAAACTATTGTACTTGAATTGGTCTTTTAGATGTATGGCAGTAGGAGTTGTATTGCTCGTTTAGATGTATGGCAATAGGAGTTGAATTGCTTGTTTAGATGTATGGCAATAGGAGTTGAATTGGTCTTTGAGATGTATGGCAATAGGAGTGAATTGCTTGTTTAGATGTATGGCAGTAGGAGTTGAATTGCTCATTTAGATGTATGGCAATAGGAGTGAATTGCTCGTTTAGATGTATGGCAATAGGAGTGAATTGCTCGTTTAGATGTATGGCAATAGGAGTTGAATTGCTTGTTTAGATGTATGGCAACAGGAGTTGAATTGGTCTTTGAGATGTATGGCAATAGGAGTTGAATTGGTCGTTTAGATGTATGGCAGTAGGAGTTGAATTAGTCTTTGAGATGTATGGCAATAGGAGTTGAATTGCTCGTTTAGATGTATGGCAGTAGGAGTTGAATTGGTCTTTTAGATGTATGGCAATAGGAGTTGAATTGGTCTTTTAGATGTATGGCAATAGGAGTTGAATTGGTCTTTGAGATGTATGGCAATAGGAGTTGAATTGGTCTTTTAGATGTATGGCAGTAGGAGTTGAATAGGTCTTTTAGATGTATGGCAATAGGAGTTGAATTGGTCTTTTAGATGTATGGCAGTAGGAGTTGAATTGGTCTTTGAGATGTATGGCAATAGGAGCTGAATTGGTCTTTTAGATGTATGGCAGTAGGAGTTTAATTGGTCTTTTAGATGTATGGCAATAGGAGTTGAATTGGTCTTTTAGATGTATGGCAATAGGAGTTGAATTGGTCTTTTATATGGCAATATGAGTTGAATTGGTCTTTTATATGGCAATAGGAGTTGAATTGGTCTTTTAGATGTATGGCAGTAGGAGTTGAATTGGTCTTTTATATGGCAGTAGGAGTTGAATTGGTCTTTTAGATGTATGGCAATAGGAGTTGAATTGGTCTTTTAGATGTATGGCAGTAGGAGTTGAATTGGTCTTTTATATGGCAGTAGGAGTTGAATTGGTCTTTTAGATGTATGGCAATAGGAGTTGAATTGGTCTTTTAGATGTATGGCAGTAGGAGTTGAATTGGTCTTTTATATGGCAGTAGGAGTTGTATTGGTCTTTTAGATGTATGGCAATAGGAGTTGAATTGGTCTTTGAGATGTATGCAATAGGAATTGAATTACTCCTTTAGATGTATGGCAAAAGGAGTTGAATTGGTCTTTTAGATGTATGGCAAAAGGAGTTGAATTGGTCTTTTAGATGTATGGCAATAGGAGTTGAATTGGTCTTTGAGATGTATGGCAATAGGAGTTGAATTGGTCTTTTAGATGTATGGCAGTAGGAGTTGAATTGGTCTTTGAGATGTATGGCAATAGGAGTTGAATTGGTCTTTTAGATGTATGGCAGTAGGAGTTTAATTGGTCTTTTAGATGAATGGCAATAGGAGTTGAATTGGTCTTTTAGATGTATGGCAATAGGAGTTGAATTGGTCTTTTATATGGCAATAGGAGTTGAATTGGTCTTTTAGATGTATGGCAGTAGGAGTTGAATTGGTCTTTTATATGGCAATAGGAGCTGAATTGGTCTTTTATATGGCAATAGGAGTTGAATTGGTCTTTTAGATGTATGGCAGTAGGAGTTGAATTGGTCTTTTATATGGCAGTAGGAGTTGAATTGGTCTTTTAGATGTATGGCAATAGGAGTTGAATTGGTCTTTTATATGGCAATATGAGTTGAAGGAAAACAACATAAAACTTAGTATTATATCTTTTTTACATTTTCGAAACATTATTATTTGACAGCTATAAAATGCATCTCTACAAAGTGAAAATCACTTGCTCAGTCCCATTGTAAAGCCTTCTTTTTTCCCTTCAACCTCAAAACCTCCACGTGAAAATTAAAACAAAATTTTGGGACCATTTTGATTTTCAAAGTTTCACTGTACTGTCATAGGAAATCCTAGTAATTTTTTAAATCAGTTTGTAATGGTATCTCTTAATTGAAAAGTTATATATATATATTCTTTTTTTCTTCACATTCCAGGGCTCATACCTGTTTTAACAGACTTGATCTGCCTCCATACACATCTTATGAGATGTTATTCGAGAAACTAGTCACTGCAGTGGAGGAGACAAGCACATTTGGAATTGAGTAACCAGGAGTATTGAAATAGAGGTGGTCAAATCCTGATTTTTCCCATAGTTGTTATGGCAACTGCTTACATGGTGTCTGACATCACCATGGCAACTGGTCATATGGTGTTTAATATTATCAATTAAAATCAGTATTAAGTCTTTTCATCCAGAAACCATGATTGCATAACCTGGCGCATGCAGATCAAGTACATTTGGAGGAATTGGAAAGACAACCTTAAAAGGACATAATAAGATGCCTAGAATAGAAACATATTATTACTACAATATTTGTCACAATTGTAACTGTATTCTATGACATCATGCTGTTGCAAACGATATTTGTGATTGTGCTAGTGGTACTGAATGTAACTTGTTAATTCTGGCACTAAAATTATTTATGCAAGTATATCTGCACCACAGTTAATGTGAGTCAGTCAAAGGTGTTGAGTCAGAATGACAACCTTTGACATTGAAGTAAGGTCCAAACTAAAGTCATCAAATTTTGGACAGTAGGCTATGTGAGATGAATGAAAAAAAGTCAAACTTATCACAAACACATGGAAAACCTTTTTCATATAGCTATCATTATATGTGTTAAGTACATTGTACACATGCTTATTTGTGCTCAGTTTTAATGCCACCCTAACAGGTCAGTCATAATGAGCTCAGTTGAAGTGTTTTTAACATTTTGTATATCAGAACTGGCCTGGATTTCATCATCAGAACTTAAATCTAGACTTAAGTTTACAATCCAACGATCTGGTTGGCTGAAATTTGAAGTCTGACTTAAAATTGACCAATCAGATGTCTTAAAAGTCTAGACTTAAATTAAGGCTTGTGTTGGTGAAATTGAGACCTGGTCCCATATTCTCAACACTTTGAGCAAGAAACACAAGCTCAAGTTTGGAGTCCCACACATTAATTGTGATACTTGAAATACTTTAGTATCATTGATGTTCAGCATGCAAGGATACGAGCCAAAGATATTAAAATTATTATAGATACATGGTTTTACCTTTATTCCAGGTAAAATTACAGACTGTCAAAATTTTGGACTCTAGGCTTTAAGTTTACATTTGATGCTCAACAAGTTTTAAAATACAGGGTCTTGCCGATTTAGCATAAATTGGTACTTTAATTTGAGAAACCCGACTACACTTGTCGAACCAAAGTTCACTTCAAAATAGTTGTAGTCTGGTTGTGGTCAACTACTCTGATCTCACAAACTGGGCTAAATGTGTTAGACCAGGGTTCATTCAAGCTTAGTACACATTTAAAAATTATGTGGGTAATAAAACACTGAACTTACATGGGATGTAGAGCTTTTTTCATAGTCATTCTTACCAAACGAATGATGTTAAATAAGAGAGGGAGGAAAAAACTTGTAATTAAAAAAAATTCTAAAGAAAAGGTAGAGTTCATTTTTCAAATAAATAACAATAGCTGTACAGGAAAATGAAAACAGTAGCTGTTTTCAGAATCAATCCATGCATATTTCCTATAACCAATTTTCCTCTAAGAAAGCTTTTCTAATTCTTAATTTATGGAGTCCATCATTTTTTAACTGGAATTAAAATTCAGATGTTCTCATTCTAGAAAGTTAGAACCCATAATTCAGCTTAACAGTTGTGTAGTTTTACATATTGACTGTTTGAAATTAATTAAAACATTACTTAATAATCAGAACATACAAATTGCACTATTTTTTTTCTTCGAAGTTTGAAGTATGTCTCCCACCACACCACCCACCCCAGATAGTTTTTTATCATACAGAATCAGTCCACAATAATACTGAATGTCAAACCGGAGATTCCATGTTTGACATATCTAAAGGTTTTTTGTTTTTTTTCTAGTATCCTGAAATGAACCCTATGTCATTGTCCTTTGTTCCCCTCAATAATTTATGCCAAGTAGGTTTATGTGTTCATATTTGTTTGACATTTGTTATGTCATTTTCACATATATTTCTCAATTTTCAATTTTGCTCAAGTAAAAAGTGAAATGGAAAGTTTATATTTACATAGCTAAACTTATGTAGCACATGAAATACTGTATAAGGCATACCTGTATGCTAGTGATTTGATTCCATCATTTTTTCATCAGTTATTTACTGACTTGGAAGATGCAAACTTCCAATTTATAAAATTGATCATGTCCTGGTGTATGCTGAAGCTCGATTGTATTGCATGTTGAGAAATTTTGATGCTGTGCTTTGTTATTTTGAGCCTCACAATATTAAACTCTCTTTCCCTAACCTGAAATTTTTGAAAGACCTGAGAACATTTATTCAAAGCAAAAACATATTTTGATCATAACTTACTTTCCTTGAGGAAATCAGTAGATTTCATTTTCCTTTGAAAAACTTGGTTAATTTTTAGCATGTGATCCAAGAATTTATGAAAATTGACTTTCCAGTGTATGAATTTGTACAACATTATAGCCTTATATATTCAATGCATCTCTCCCTTTCAGGGGAATCTTGTGTCCAGTAAATTTGCACCACAAGTAGTTCATGAATTTCAGGTTATAATAAAGTTGATTTTAACTGTTCAGAATAGTTAAGAATAGTTAGAGATTTTCATGGGAAAGAAACCAGAATGTCCACGACCTTCTCCATTGCATGCTAGAATAAAAACTCAGATGTAAATAATGGCCATTCTGAACTGCTTTCAAGCTCAAGGTTGTTAATAACTACAATGATATCACAGCGACTGAATGATGTATCATCACTAACAGCAATAGTTTAAAGCTATTTAAAAAGAATGATTTTTTTCAATGTTTACATAAAAAAGTTGCAGGAATAGCATTAAAATTTAAAAGTGGTTATTTCACAGATGGTTGAACCATCATTAAGTGTTATTTTCGATACCTATCTTTTTCTTAGGATGTATTTTTTGCCCATCTAGCTAAATGTTCATCCACCAAAAACCATCAGTTTATAAGTGACTACCTCTGAGTGTCTTCAAAGTCGAAGTTATTCAACTTGCATCGGAAACAGACAAGGATGTTCCGAATGCATGGGGAAAGATGTTGTCGTACTCATGATTGGAGACATGAGGGCAGCATTATCTTGATAGCATCTCAACAGCAAAATTTTCATGTTATAAATGCTTAATTTCCCTTAGGAACAGTCACATAAGTATATTGTCTGTCAAGAAATATTTATATATGATAAGAGCATAACAACAACACAGAGGGCAAATTCTCAGTTATGTGTTCAAGAAAAATTGTTCTCAAGATGTACATATTGTTTTTATTATGTATTCCTCAATTATTATTGAAATTTAGATGTACATTTCTTTACCTATATTTTCCAATATACATTCTCATCATATATATATATATATATATATATATATATATATATATATATATATATATATATATATATATATATATATATATATATATATATATATATATATATCACAAGTGCAAACAGAGACCATGTTTGCCCTTGGGCCCATATGGCAAGAAAGTAAATTGGGTATAATTTATTTACGATGTTTTGATACTCTAGTACATTAAGTTTGTATTTGTATGTGCTTTAGATGTAATTAACCTATTCAAAAGTTTTTATGACACAATGATAAATTCATTATATATTTACTCATAATATTTTCATTTTTTTGTCTTGGTTTTTAATGAGATGTCATATCGTAGAAGCCATTTGCAAAATGCTCCTTTGATATGTCAGATATATACAATTTTATTTTCCAAAAAGAAAATTTGGAAATGTATGTTCCATGGACTTTAAAATATTTTCAGATATTCGTCGTCTTAGCTAAATACTTTAATAAAAGTCCTTTTTATTGTTGACTATGCATTCTTGTTTCATTGCCAAAACTAAGATGTAATGGCACAGTAGGTACATTCAAGCAACTTTATGGTAACTGGATGTTATGAGACAGTAGGTATATATTCACAAGCGACTATATGATAACTAAACATTTCATGTCTTTAATATCTGTAAAAGTTTTTGCTAACATTTGTCCACCTCCGTATTACACTATACATAACACATGACTGTGCTGTTTTGGAAAATTTCAGAATATGCTTTTTATACTTTTGATAACTTCTTGTCTACCAATTCTTCATGCATGGTGTAGGCTTGCATTTCATGCATGGTGTAGGCTGACATTGCATGGTGTAGGCATACATTTATTGATTGGTTTAGGCTTATATTTCATGAATGGTGTAGGCTTACATTTCATGCATGGTGTAGGCATACATTTATTGCATGGTGTAGGCTTACATTTCATGCATGGTGTAGGCATACATTTATTGCATGGTGTAGGCTTACATTTCATGCATGGTGTAGGCTTACATTTATTGCATGGTGTAGGCTTACATTTCATGCATGGTGTGGGCTTACATTTCATCCATGGTGTAGGCATACATTTCATGCATGGTGTAGGCATACATTTATTGCATGGTGTAGGCTTACATTTCATGCATGGTGTAGGCATACATTTATTGCATGGTGTAGGCTTACATTTATTGCATGGTGTAGGCTTACATTTATTGCATGGTGTAGGCATACATTTATTGATTGGTGTAGGCTTATATTTCATGCATGGTGTGGGCATACATTTCATGCATGGTGTAGGCTTACATTTATTGATTGGTGTAGGCTTATATTTCATGCATGGTGTGGGCTTACATTTCATCCATGGTGTAGGCATACATTTCATGCATGGTGTAGGCTTACATCTATTGATTGGTGTAGGCTTATATTTCATGCATGGTGTAGGCTTACATTTATTGATTGGTGTAGGCTTATATTTCATGCATGGTGTAGGCTTACATTTCATGCATGGTGTAGGCTTACATCTATTGATTGGTGTAGGCTTATATTTCATGCATGGTGTGGGCTTACATTTCATACATGGTGTAGGCTTACATTTTGATTTAATAATACTTTGAAACATTAGTTTTTACATTTTTTGTTGCAGGCACATGTAAGAATTTAACAAAATCAATTTTGAACACTTTGCAATTTTTAGATTTATTGGATATCAAAAATTCTTCATAACTAATAGTGTTTGTTTGAAAATAACAGCTTGCAGAAAATAAGCTGAGTGGAGAATTCAGATTAACAGATCACTTCAAAGAATAGAATCTAGAATCTGTTCTCACACTATACGAAGTCATTTTGATAACTAGTCCATATTAACTTAGACTAATTGATTTAAATCTGACAATTTAGAAAGCTCCCTATGAAAAGGTCTATTCATTATCAATAATGTTGTGCTTGTTTATATCTTATTTACTACACACCATTAAGATGACTTGAGTATGACATTGCAAGGGACAATACCATTGTAAACATGGAAATGGGGCATTCAGAGTGCAGCTTCAAAGAAACCCCGATTTGACGTGTTAAAGTAAGCAAATGATGTATAAATAAGATCTTCGTTAGTATTTGTTTACACTGTTCACAGATTTTAACCTATTTGGTTTACTTTCACAGAATTAGAGGGCAATTTCTTTCAAATTGTAGTCTAATTCCCCACTTGCTTGTTTACAATGGATTCATCCCTTTTGACATAATACTCAAGATATCTTTTGGTTGTTACATTTAAACATACATGTTACCCAGGGAAGGCGGTATTTTCAAAATATATGCCAGGGTACTCTGATTACTCAGAGAGTTTATATCAAAATAATACAAAATTCTAAACTGCATCTATGGGTGACCAAGCAACATTGAAAGTACCTTCCCTGTGTCCCAAGTATGTTTTACTGGAACAACCCTTACCTGATGTATACAAATATATCAATACCTGAAATACAGTTTAACCTGCCTGCTCAAAGATTTTGTTTGTGATGAAGTTTTATTAAGGAATGAAGATTAACATGAGATACCGCTAGCTGTAATTTTGTGTAATTGCCACAAAATGAAAGTTTTGGTACATTTAAAGAACATACATATTTAGTAAAAACCACAGTAGAAAATGAATTTGCCTATTCAATGTACCGTATTTATTCACGTATAAACTGATACCAACGGCAAACTGCATAGACCCAGATCTGCCGTTGCATAATGCGCCAGCAGATCTGGGTCTATGCAGTTTGTAAGGACTAATCAGTAGAACAAACAACATAGACCCTGATCTGCCGGCGCATTATGCGACGGCAGACCAGGGTCTCTGTTGTTTGCATTTGGACCCGGCTTATACACAAGTATATATGGTATCACTTTTGTTGTGAATGTGTATTATGTAAGCGTAGGTTGTGTAGCACTTAACTGTGTATCCCATTTGTGAGTGCTGGGTTAGTTACCAATGTTAAGATTAAAACTAAAAGTTAATCGAACATACATGTATAATTGATAAGATATCACTTATATACATGTATCATGTTAATGATAATAAATTACTGATATTTATCGAACAATCACCAGTTAGTATGCAATTCTCTAATGACTGGACCTTTTTCACAGGTACCTAGTCAGACTATCTCATTTTATAGTGGCAGTGCCTAGGACACTGGCTGCTTTAATAAATATTAAAAAATAAAAATAAGAAATTGTTGCTTATTCTATCTCCTCTTTACACAGAAAGCTTTATGAACTGGGCTGCATTCATTTAAGCTCACTTTAGGTTGCAGCACTAGGCTAATAATTCTACTGTACAGGCTGTTAATGAGTGGCACTAAATGACAAAAGCTAAAAGTCAAGAGACATAATAAATGCAAAGTTTGTTTCACTCCCTAGAGAGTTTACCTACTGAGATTTGTAAATAGATGTTAGGAGGATTTAGATATGCAATTAATTTATCTTGAATATCATTTCCTTGACATGTATTTCAAGTGTTTTATTCAATGATAATGATAAAATACATATTTTTTAAAGAAAAGTAATGTGTTAATCTGTGAAAAGTTCTTGTTAAAAATTGGAAAAATGTAATGCTATGCCACCTCCATCATGTTGAAAATTCCTATGAAAGGAAAGATTGTTCAGTAAAGTCTAAGTGTTTTCTGCACAAACATTGAGTGCAGCCCGGGCTCTTCATATTTAGCTCACCTGGCCAAAAGGTCAAATGAGTTTATAGTATGGATCTGTGTCCATCATGCATTATCCATGATGTGTCCTCCATCCATCAACAATTGTTTGGAGGCCATATTTCTGATCCAATTTTGATCACACTTTTGGTATATAGGTTTATATCATCAAGATCTCTGAGGAGTTCAATAATTAGCAAGAGGCATGCGTGATCTTTCATCAAATTGGCTTCATCCAATCTTGACTTGGTGAGATGGAGTGATATCCTATGCTCAGCTTAACTCAAACCCCATATATTTCCATGGCTCTGGGGACCCCCGAGTGGTCTAAGGCGCTCGCCTTTACCGATCACTCTGTCCACGTGGGTTTCGAGTCTTGGGCTCGGCCAATGTGGTTATGTGAGAAAGCTTGCCAGTAGCTTCCTGTGGGTTGGTGGTTCTTCACGGGATTTTCCCGGGTTCTTCCTCCACCAGATATACTGGCCGCCATGTATAGCCTATCATGTGCTGAAAAATGGCATTAAACTCATAAAAACCAAACCGAACTGATCCATGGCTCTGTGATCACTACCTTTCAGTTCTCCTCTGCTGTTCAGAGGATGTGAGGAAGCAGGTGGCAACAGAATTGCCTCTCCAACTTACCATACCCTTTTCTTCTTCCTTTCATCGAGTCAGTCTCAGCCCCAATTGTGAGATGACCGTCACCAGAAGGAGAAAGGGACAAACTTGGATCCACAGCAGTAGTTTCATCCACAATAGCATCTACACTGCATCATTTGTCACAGTACAGAAAATGGGCTAATAATGAGAGGAAGTCCACATTCTCCTCCCCCAAGTCTTGACACAAACAACAATGGCTCACAGCCCCTGCTGCCAGCCAACAATATCCCAGTAGGCGTTGGGCTCCTTCATTTTTAACAAGTTTGGTTTGACCTGATTCTGGACAAAGAATGTATGATTTTGGTTGTTTTGAGGGGCTACAGATTTCTTTTATCCAGCCCCTCCACTGTAGTCTTCCCCTTCTATGACGGGGATCCTGACTGACCCTGAGAACGCACAGATTTTGGAGGAGATCTAGACTTTGCCCAACAAAACCAAACTCTCCAGGGTTTTATTGACAACTTTTCCTGGTGCTGCTGAAAGCAAACAGAAAGCTCCAGCCAGTGACTGACTTGAGCCAGCTCAACAAATTTATTCTGCTGCACCTAAGTTCAAGATCAAGATGGCACAATTGGTAAGGCTTTCCGTAATGAGGGACAAATTCGCAATCAGCCTCAACATGATGGACGTCTATATTCATATCTAGATTCACCCATCATCATGCAAGCTCTTTCGGTTTGCATTCCAAGGAAGTATCAGTTTCAGTCTATGGGACTTCATCAAAACAGTCAAATGCATCATCACTCGCTTCTGATCAACCTTGTAGCGTCCATGGACTGCATCTTACAGGAACACATGGTAAGTTCTATTCTGAATCAAGATATGAATTGGCTACTCTCCCTTCTCTCTCAGCTGGGCTTTCTTGTGAATCGGGAGATGTCAGATCTGTCTTCCCTCAGCATTTTGTTCACCTTAGCAAGGAGTTTCTGACTCACAATTTGGTCCATCTTCCCTCAAAATACATTGCACAGATTGTTGAGCTCACCAAGCCAATCTCCAAGAAGACATGGAGCTCTGCAAGGGATCTCCAGAGGCTTAATGTACTTGTATCAATGAAAGTTTAGACTCTGCACACTGACTGGTATCTCAACCCATCAATCTTCCATCAGATTTACACTCTTGGGCATTTTCCAATGATCAATCTCTATTCGATCAGGTGGAATCACAAGCTATCAACCTTTTGTGTCACTGGTACTGAGCCCAGAATCCTGGGCAGTTGATGCTCTGTCCTTCATTTGGGATAAGATCTAGGGATATGCCTTCCCACCAACTTTCATGATTCCAAGGGTGATTGAGAAAATAAAAGATCATACCTTTAAGGTGGTTCTGATCACCACTTTCAGACGAGTTTGGTTTGGTATGGTTTTGTGGGGTTTAATGCCATTTTTCAGCACCTGATAGGCTATACATGGTGGCCAGTATATTTGGTGAAGGAAGAACCCAGGAAGAACCACTGACCCACAGGAAGTTACTGTCAAGCTTTCTCACACACCCACATTGGTCAAGCCAAGACTCAAACCCACGTGGACAGAAGTGAGATGTGTGAGTGATCTGTAAAGGCGAGTGCCTTAGACCACTCAGCCACCCAGGGCCTCCACTCTCAGATGAGACACATCCTGGGTCAACAACCTAACTGATCTAGTAAACAGGTGTCTCCAGGAAAATCAAGATATCTCTCAACCTGTTCAAACAGCTGGGATGAAGTCTTCCAACCCTCTCCAAGAGACTTCTCATTCATGCCTAGCTCTTATCAGGAAAGTCCTGAATAGAACGGAGTTCAGCCTTTCAATTGTGGAGAGAATATCATGAGCTAGAAGCCCCCCACCCCCAACATTGAAGGCATATGAAGAAAAAGTACTTGTTGGCTACCTTTGATCTGAACCAGCACTGATCACTCACAATGTTCCCCAAATGGAATCTCTTGTGGGTTCCTACATGGTTCAGTTCCTCTAATTTTGAGCCACTGGCCAGAATGTTGCTGAAGCTGCTATCATATAACACATGCTTCCTGATAGCCTTGGCTTCAACTTGCATGTTGAGTGAACTGCATGCCCTTTTCAGATGACTATCTTCAATTCCACTCATGTGGTTTGGTTGTTCAAATGACTCTACCAGGATTTGTAGCCAAGAACTGGTTGCTGTCTACAGGTAATGAGAAAATGATCATTTGCTCCCTCTCCTCGCCAGATCCTTCAAGAGATGCGAAACTCTTTAAGACATACTTTGTGCTCACAAGTGCTACCTGAGACATGCTGAAAGCATTTGTCTGGGTCAACAAAGACTTTTCTTTATGATACAAATGACAAGATGATAGATGGAATGCAAATAAGGCTGCAGCGTTTCCATGTATAAAGGGCTCAGTTTAGTTAACTGCCTGTAAAGATTTACAAAACTGGTAATCATGAAAATGAACATGTGGCTCTCAGTGACACAGGAACTACCCATTCCACTTAAATGTACATCTCTGCTTAAGAGGACTGTTTAGCAGAACTTTTCTGTCAAGTCTTTTCTTAAAGTAATGTGACTTTTACATGGAATGTGGCATCTCAAGCAAAAAGCCCAAGTTGACGAGAATTGTTTATACCGCACATTACACAAGATTACACATCAGGTTGATTCACTGATAATGCTATTAAATTTTATTTAAACTACATTATATACCTTTGAAAAACATGTTCACAGATTGGTTTTGTTTTTGTGGAGTTTAATGCCAATTTTAAGCATATATTCTAGGCAGCAGTAGGAAACAATATCATCACTATGTTTTACCCAAGTTGTCAGATATATTCAACAAAGACATATTTTACATATTGAATCCTGTCATAATAAGCTGTAACAGACATGCAGCAAATGAAACAATCACCAGATGAGTGAGTTATGGCATGCACTGTCAGCTGTTCAGTAAGCCTAACAGGTAGGTAGGTTGGGGGAAAGGTTAAGTTTCTAATTGTTTTGATTAAACAACATCATTTCAGTTATTGTAAAGCATGAACATGTTTAGAAATGTTGGTAAATGTTCCAGCCTTAAATGTAAATGGAATGACATAGAACAAAAATGAAATGCAAATAAAATGCAGATCTTGTAAAAATGATCTGATTAAGGTCTGTAAGTTATGTAAGCCAGGTGAGCGATATCAGGCCCAATTGGAACTCTAGTTATCCTTTGACATAGGTACTATATATATATATATATATATATATATATATATATATATATATATATATATATATATATATATATATATATATATATATTTGTGCAAAAGGCAGCAAACATTCACTTTAACAGAATTTGTATGCTTTCTCAATGTGGAATGAGAAATTCCTTATAAAATGCAAATTTTCAAAATTTTTAACAAAATGTCAGGCAGATGTACAAGTCCATGTCTGGTCAAAATCATATGGATTTTGTAAACCATTTATTTTTGTACTATCCGTAGTAAATAATTTTTTGAAAAAAAACCAACAATTTTCTATTTAAAGAACTAAATTGGAATATCTGGTAATATTTCTGGACAATATAAAAAAATCTGAAAAAAAGATATATACTGCAATCAAAAGGGATCAATTTTGGACCTGCATAAGGAAACCGGATAACCATTTTTCACAATTTACATGCAGCTCATAAAAAATTCTCTCTTTTCCTTCACTCTTTCTCTCCCTCTTTTTCTTCCTTTGTAATATGGTTTATAAAAGCATTTTGAGCAATTAAAAAAAAAATTAAAAACGAGGAAAAGGGTAAGAAAAAATCTTTCAAAATAATAAATTAGTGAATATCTTTTATCATACAGAGAGTATAATCAATTTTTTTTTAAAAATGACAGGATTTTCCTGCAGATATTTCTTAAATGAGATATTATAAAAATTCACTCTGATTTCATTTACATCATTGTAGCAGCAACATCTCTTAATGTTTTGATGTAATCAGCAGGAGTAATACTTTGATATCTGTGTGAAAGACTTTTTTCTTTCTGAAACAAAAAAGGGAACATATTGTATAATTTCATGTACAATTTAGCATTTTTTACAGGAAAAAAAATGAAGAGAAATCTCAAAGCTTAATAAGATTTATATTGAAGATTCTGACACTTTGATCTTCTCCACAACTAGCCAGCTGCAACCAGTTCTTTCTATCACTAATGCCTGATGAATTATCCTTGATCTTTATGTCATCTCCATGGATACCAGCAAGTCCAAAACAAGGTCGGAATTTCAGTCTTTTTACACTTAAATGATGTGCATATCTTATAAAAATGTTAAGGGCAATAAGATGGGAGATATTTCATTACATTACATCAGATGAAAACTCCATATCATGTAAGCTTATTGTGTTAAATTACAGTAATGACTTTTGAACTAGACCTGATTTTGACTGACTATGATCTTGAATAGAGACTCAGGGTACCATTTTTATTATTATATGACTCATCCCAAGTGTAAAGGTCAAAGGTTATGACATCAAATTATAACATAATGTCATGATTTTAATTCTGGATAAATCTTTTTGAAAAACAGAACCTAATGAAAATGAAAGGAATGGAGAGCAATTTAGTCGGGTAAATATACCCACCTCATCTACATTTCACCCCTAACCCCATGATGGAGATGAGTCTGTAGTAAAAAAAAGTGCTTAACCTGTCCAGTGATTGGTCAACTTGCATATCTTTTGATGATGACCATAATATGTACTAAGTTTGACAGCCCTCCACTGAAAAATGCAAGAGTTCAGCTATAAAATTCAGCTCCAAGTCAAAAATGATGACAGCTCTTATAAAAATTGTTGGAGCACAAAGTTTTGTCAACATTCGCATCTTTAGATGATGAACATAATATATGCAAAGTTTCACAGTGATCCATAAAAAACTGCAAGACCGGTTGCATTCACATGATTTGGTCTTGCATTGGATTCAGCTGCAGAACAAAAGGGCAATAACTCCTACAAAAATTGCAAGAACACATTGATTTATTGATATGCGCATCTTCAGATGACTACCATAACTTGTACAAAGTCTGGTGGCAATCCACTGAAAACTGAGACTAGTGGTGTTCATAATATTCTGTCATACACTGCACCCAGCTCCAAGTGAAAAAAAGCAACAACTCCACAAAAAAATCAAAAGCACTGGTTTGTTGACATGAACATTTTATGATTATGACCGTATGATCCATAAAAAATTGCAGGACTAGTTGCATTTACTGCATTCAGCTGCATGACAAAAAGGGCAATAACTCTAACAATTTCATGGCGATCCATGAGATTAGTTGCATTCACATGACAAAATGGCTTTAATTCTAACAAAATTTCATGGCGATCCATTGGAAACAGATTGGTTACGTTCACAAGACAAAATGTCTGTAACTCTAACAAAATTTCATGGTGATCCATTAAAAACAGATTAGGAGCGTGCACAAGATTCTGAATACACTACATTCAGCTGAAAGTAAAAAAGCCAATAACTTTTATAACAATTGTGGGAGCAAAGTGATTTGTCGATATGAGCATCTTCACATGATGACATTTTTATTTACCAAGTTTCATGGCAATCCATCAAAAACTGCAGGACTAGTTGTGTTCACAAGATTGTGTGACAGCAGATCGAATGGATGGACACAAAGATTACTATACATGAATTAAACGTAGTAGAAAATAGCTTAAAATCAATAATGAAGTAAACAGTCCAAAGGAATATCTGGATGATCAGAAAATAAAAATTTGATATTTTCATCCATAACAACTTTTATGCTTGGGTTGGCTCATATATTATTTTATTTGTAATCGGCAGACATTTGCACATAATCATCATAAGTAGTCAGTTCCCCCAAGAGTCAGCTAAAGGCAAGTTTTAATGTAAGAAATTACTAATTGAACCATGATTTACATGACATTGCACAGGCATGCAATACAGGCACTACAATACATTCCATTTATAGCAATATCTCATATGGAGATGTACAGTCAGATGCCAGTTATCTGGATGTTGAAGTAAACTGCTCTAATAGCAATATTTCATACAGAGATATACAGTCAGATGCCAAATTATCTGGATGCTGAAGTAAACTCCACTTACAGAATTATCTCATATGGAGATGCTAGAGACATTTCTACAGTTATGCAGAGAGACTCTACAAGTAGCTGTGTGGAACCAGTTACCACACACATTTAAAATTTCTTCACTTTATCTCTAACTTCAATGATGATGGAAAAGATATTGTTCATCACAGGAAATGTATAGCTTCTTAAGTTCAAATTTCAATCCAATGCATGCCTGGCCATCATAAGTTCATATACACTCCGAAGAACACAGTTTTCTCCCTTGTAAGCCCAATAAATTTTCATATGTAAATCAGTTACTGCATGTTAAAATTGTGTACTTTTTAAGTGTGATAAGGAAATCAAGGCAAGTGGTTATCTGTTTTACCAGAGTTAATTACTTTTTATTGCTAAGAAAAATCTTGCTGTCCTGTAAACAGTGCAGTACCTCTACTATGCAGATACTGGGCCCTTTATTTCCAATAGATTCATCTATTAACACTTTTTACCTTACATTAAATGTATTTTATAGTCTAAAATGAGACAATTCAATATTAGAGATGAGTTATTACATGGAACTGATGTCCTTTCCCTAGTAGTACAATAAAAGCTCAATGAATGACAAACAATCAATCAACCTCTAATAACATTTTTAAAAATTACAAAGATTAAGTGAAAAGATTAGAAAAGAATAAAGAAACACAGAAAAACAGTTAGTTTTACAGAGATTTTCAATTAAATTTGAACGAGTTAAATGGTAACTATAATTAAAGTGGTTTTGGTTGAATGAAAGTATAAAGTCTTGGATGTGCATGTAATGGTATACATATAGTCACTACACCTGAAGGCAATAGTATACATATACACCTGAAGGTAATAGTATACATATACACCTGAAGGCAATAGTATACACATACACCTGAAGGCAACAGTATACATATACACCTGAAGGCAATAGTATACATATACACTTGAACGCAATAGTATACATATACATCTGAAGGCAATAGTATACATATACATCTGAAGGCCATAGTATACATATACACCTGAGGGCAACAGTATACATATACACCTGAAGGCAATAGTATACGTATACACCTGAAGGCAATAGTATACATATACATCTGAAGGCAATAGAATACATATACATCTAAAGGCCATAGTATACATATACACCTGAAGGCAACAGTATACATATACACCTGAAGGCAATAATATACATATACACCTGAAGGCCATACTATACATATACACCTGAAGGCAATAGTATACATATACACCTGAAGGCAATAATATAAATATACACCTGAAGGCCATATTATACATATACACCTGAAGGCAATAGTATACTTATACATCTGAAGGCAATAGTATACATATAGTGACTAGACCTGAAGGCAATACTATACATTTAGAGAGTACACCCAAAGGCAATTGTAATATATGTTGGCCTGGGTGTAAGACTATGAAGCTGGATTTAATGACTAGTGCCTAATGCAATAGAAGAGAGCACTAGTCATTAAATCCAGATCCATAGTCACACACTTGTGGAACAAGAAATATTGCTGTTACATAAGTGAGTAGTCACTATATGTTTTAGTAAACCAATTCAGGCAGATATAATAAAATGGTCAATTTTTGTATGAATACTATTGTTACTTAAGAAGAAATAACTGACATCATAGCATGTTTTTTCAAATGATATACATTAACATCAAGGGCACTAGTTCTTCATGAAATGGCATTAGTTCTTTATATGAGGGCACTAGTTCTTTATGCAAAAGCATTAGTCTTCAAGCAAGGGCACTAGTTTTTCATGCTTAGGCACAAGCTCTTCATGCAAAGGCACTAGTTCTTCATGCAAAGGCACAAGCTTTTCATGCAAAGGCACTAGTTCTTCATGCTTAGGCACAATCTCTTCATGCAAAGGCACTAGTTCTTCATGCTTAGGCACAATCTCTTCATGCAAAGGCACTAGTTCTTCATGCAAAGGCACAAGCTCTTCATGCAAAGGCACTAGTTCTTCATGCAAAGGCACAAGCTCTTCATGCAAAGGCACTAGTTCTTCATGCTTAGGCACAATCTCTTCAAGCAAGGGCACTAGTTTTTCATGCTCAGCTCAGGCACAAGCTCTTCATGCAAAGGCACTAGTTCTTCATGCAAAGGCACTAGTTCTTTATGCAATGGCACTAGTTCTTCATGCAAAGGCACAAGCTTTTCATGCAAAGGCACTAGTTCTTCATGCTTAGGCACAAGCTCTTCATGCAAAGGCACTAGTTCTTCATGCAAAGGCACAAGCTTTTCATGCAAAGGCACTAGTTCTTCATGCAAAGGCACAAGCTCTTCATGCAAAGGCACTAGTTCTTCATGCAAAGGCACAAGCTCTTCATGCAAAGGCACTAGTTCTTCATGCTTAGGCACAAGCTCTTCAAGCAAGGGCACTAGTTTTTCATGCAAAGGCACTTTCTCTTCATGCAAAGGCACAAGCTCTTCATGCAAAGGCACTAGTTCTTCATGCAAAGGCACAAGCTCTTCATGCAAAGACACTAGTTCTTTATGCAAAGGCACTAGTTCTTCATGCAAAGGCACAAGCTCTTCATGCAAAGGCACTAGTTCTTCATGCAAAGGCACAAGCTCTTCATGCAAAGGTGCTAGCTCTTCATGCAAAGGCACTAGTTCTTCATGCAATTGCACTAGTTCTTCATGCAAAGGCACTAGCTCTTCATGCAAAGGCACAAGCTCTTCATGCAAAGGCACTAGTTCTTCATGCAAAGGCACAAGCTCTTCATGCAAAGGCACTAGTTCTTCATGCAAAGACACTAGTTCTTCATGCAAAGGCACTAGCTCTTCATGCAAAGGCACAAGCTCTTCATGCAAAGGCACTAGTTCTTTATGCAAAGGCACTAGTTCTTCATGCAAAGGCACAAGCTCTTCATGCAAAGGCACTAGTTCTTCATGCAAAGGCACAAGCTCTTCATGCAAAGGTGCTAGCTCTTCATGCAAAGGCACTAGTTCTTCATGCAAAGGCACTAGTTCTTCATGCAAAGGCACTAGCTCTTCATGCAAAGGCACAAGCTCTTCATGCAAAGGCACTAGTTCTTCATGCAAAGGCACAAGCTCTTCATGCAAAGGCACTAGTTCTTCATGCAAAGACACTAGTTCTTCATGCAAAGGCACAAGCTCTTCAGGCAAAGGCACTAGTTCTTTATGCAAAGGCACTAGTTCTTCTTGGGAGGAAGACAGCTCATTAACATCACACTGGCAGGAACCTAGTCAAATTTAACTTTAAATTACATGGTATGAATTCTGTTCATTCACTTGCTCATATTATAAGAGGTATACTAATGATTGTTGTTTATTGCACAAAAAGGATACTTGTCTATCACACCTACTGACTTCCATGGAGATTGTTCACCTAGTAACCATTTGTATAACAAGATGCTCCCAGTTTCCAGTCCAATACTAACTAAATAGCTGAAAGAGGAATGAGATTTAATAAGCACAATGTGTGCTAAGTATAAACAATGAACAGTATGCTGCTTTAATAACACCTGTTATGTCAATGACATACAGTAGATATCACTAGAAACCACCAGTAAGCACTCATTAATAGTTATATAATTCTATACTTAAAGAAAACCGCAATGCCCCATCAATTTCTTTCATCTACATTGTAACAATTAACATCAGTTAGTATACTGATAGGTACATAATTCTATACTTCAAGAAACTGCAATTCCCTGTCAATTTCTTTCATCTACATTGTAACAAATAAGACAGTATACTATTTCTACCAATTTATCTTCAATTCTTGCATGCTGCTTTCAAAAATAATGAGAAGGTTGGATTTTGCCATCTTGTTATACCTTCCATCTAACATCCTATCCGGTGCCATGTCCACAGATGTAGCTGATGCACCAACATCCAGTGTGCCTGCTGGACTATGGTCACTGTGCACCTTGTCATCATTAGGCCTGGGACATGACCACACAATTACCTGCAAATTTAATAGATAATTGAATCTAAATCTTTAGATTCTACAGTAAAATGCAGAACATCAGAACATAGTGTATTTATGTAATCTGGTCTGTGGCCTAAGTAGGTATCTGCTCTGTTCCAGCTGGTCTATTGCCTTGTTAAGTAATTTGTAATACTGTATCTATGTAATGTGATATGTTCCAGCTGGTCTATTGCCTTGTCAAGTAATTTGTAATACTGTATCTATGTAATGTGATATGTTCCAGCTGGTCTATGCCCTAGTTACTTATCTGCTCTGTTCCAGCTGGTCTATGACCTTCTTGGGTAATTTGTAATGTGCTCTGTTCCAGCTGGTCTATGACCTTGTTAGGTAATTAGCATTAGTAATGTGCTCTGTTACAGCTGGTCTATGACCTAGTTAGGTAATTTGCAATGTGCTCTGTTACAGCTGGTCTATGACCTTGTTAGGTAATTTGTTATGTGCCCTGTTCCAGCTGGTCTGTGGTCTTGTTAGGTAATTTGTAATGTGCCCTGTTCCAGCTGGTCTATGGTCTAGTTAGGTAATTTGTAATGTGCTCTTTTTCAGCTGATCTATGGTCTAGTTAGGTAATTTATAATTCAGTGGCTTCATTTTATGATTTAACATTTTATGAATAATAATTATATACAGCTTGTTTAGTTCGAATGTTTGCTATAGCACTTTGGAGACACTTTAAAACCTTCAGTATTGCCTCATTTTCAAACTCTCCCCTGATGTTCCAGCACATGATTGAAATAAGCATACCACATCCGATCCTGATATACCCAGATTTTTTGGTTGTCTATGCTGGAAAAGAGGTAATGTAACTTCAACTGTTCATGATAAAATACTAAAAACTCTTTTAAATTAATTGCTCTGACTAATTGTCCAAACAAAATGGAATTACTATGAATTATATTTATTTTAGTGACCATAATATTTTTGTGGTTTTGCTGAAGTTACATTGTCATTGGGACTTGCAGTAAATTCATGGATCTAGCTCTGGCAGAAATGGTATATCTGGCCATAACATTGTCAATGGGACTTGCAGTAAATGCATGGATCTAGCTCTGGCAGAAATGGTATATCTGGCCATGACATCGTCAATGGGACTTGGCAGTAAATGCATGGATCTAGCTCTGGTAGAAATGGTATATCTCGCCATAACATTGTCAATGGAACTTGGCAGTAAATACATGGATCTAGCTCTGGTAGAAATGGTATATCTGGCCATGACATTGTCAATGGGACTTGCAGTAAATTCATGGATCTAGCTCTGGCATTAATGGTATATCTGGCCATGACATTTTACTTTAAGCATGATTGCTCATGAAATGTCAGATCATTTAAATTTTCTAAAAAATTTATATTTTTACACAGCTATGGGCCTAAGCTATTAAATTCAATAAAAATTTATATTTTTACACAGCTATAGGCCTAAGCTATCAAATTCAATAAAAATTTATATTTTTACACAGCTATAGGCCTAAGCTATCAAATTCAATAAAAATTTATATTTTTACATAGCTATGGGCCTAAGCTATTAAATTCAATACAAATTTATATTTTTACACAGCTATGGGCCTAAGCTATTAAATTCATATAACAATTTATATTTTTACATAGCTATGGGCCTAAGCTATTAAATTCAATACAAATTTATATTTTTACACAGCTATGGGCCTAAGCTATTAAATTCATATAACAATTTATATTTTTACACAGCTATGGGCCTAAGCTATTAAATTCATATAACAATTTATATTTTTACACAGCTATTAGTCTAAGCTATCAAATTCAATAAAAATTTATATTTTTACACAGCTATGGGCCTAAGCTATTAAATTCATATAAAAATTTATATTTTTACATAGCTATGGGCCTAAGCTATTAAATTCAATAAAAATTTATATTTTTACATAGCTATGGGTCTAAGCTATTAAATTCATATAACAATTTATATTTTTACACAGCTATGGGCCTAAGCTATTAAATTCAATAAAAATTTATATTTTTACATAGCTATGGGCCTAAGCTATTAAATTCATATAACAATTTATATTTTTACATAGCTATGGGTCTAAGCTATTAAATTCATATAACAATTTATATTTTTACACAGCTATGGGCCTAAGCTATTAAATTCAATAAAAATTTATATTTTTACATAGCTATGGGCCTAAGCTATTAAATTCATATAACAATTTATATTTTTACACAGCTATGGGTCTAAGCTATTAAATTTAATAAAAATTTATATTTTTACACAGCTATGGGTCTAAGCTATTAAATTCATATAACAATTTATATTTTTACACAGCTATGGGCCTAAGCTATTAAATTCATATAACAATTTATATTTTTACACAGCTATGGGCCTAAGCTATTAAATTCATATAAAATTTATATTTTTACACAGCTATGGGCCTAAGCTATTAAATTCATATAAAATTTATATTTTTACACAGCTATGGGCCTAAGCTATTAAATTCAATAAAAATTTATATTTTTACACAGCTATGGGCCTAAGCTATTAAATTCAATAAAAATTTATATTTTTACACAGCTATGGGCCTAAGCTATTACATTCATATAAAATTTATATTTTTACACAGCTATGGGCCTAAGCTATTAAATTCAATACAAATTTATATTTTTACATAGCTATGGGCCTAAGCTATTAAATTCAATAAAAATTTATATTTTTACACAGCTATGGGCCTAAGCTATTAAATTCATATAACAATTTATATTTTTACACAGCTATGGGCCTAAGCTATTAAATTCATATAACAATTTATATTTTTACATAGCTATGGGCCTAAGCTATTAAATTCAATAAAAATTTATATTTTTACACAGCTATGGGTCTAAGCTATTAAATTCAATAAAAATTTATATTTTTACACAGCTATGGGCCTAAGCTATTAAATTCATATAACAATTTATATTTTTACATAGCTATGGGCCTAAGCTATTAAATTCAATACAAATTTATATTTTTACACAGCTATGGGCCTAAGCTATTAAATTCAATAAAAATTTATATTTTTACACAGCTATGGGCCTAAGCTATTAAATTCAATAAAAATTTATATTTTTACATAGCTATGGGAATAAGCTATTAAATTCAATAAAAATTTATATTTTTACACAGCTATGGGCCTAAGCTATTAAATTCAATAAAAATTTATATTTTTACATAGCTATGGGCCTAAGCTATTAAATTCAATAAAAATTTATATTTTTACATAGCTATGGGCCTAAGCTATTAAATTCAATAAAAATTTATATTTTTACATAGCTATGGGCCTAAGCTATTAAATTCATATAACAATTTATATTTTTACATAGCTATGGGTCTAAGCTATTAAATTCAATACAAATTTATATTTTTACATAGCTATGGGCCTAAGCTATTAAATTCAATAAAAATTTATATTTTTACACAGCTATGGGTCTAAGCTATTAAATTCAATAAAAATTTATATTTTTACATAGCTATGGGCCTAAGCTATTAAATTCAATAAAAATTTATATTTTTACACAGCTATGGGCCTAAGCTATTAAATTCATATAACAATTTATATTTTTACACAGCTATGGGCCTAAGCTATTAAATTCAATAAAAATTTATATTTTTACATAGCTATGGGCCTAAGCTATTAAATTCAATAAAAATTTATATTTTTACACAGCTATGGGCCTAAGCTATTAAATTCAATATTTATTTATAATTTTACACAGCTATGGACCTAAGCTATTAAATTCAATAAAAATTTATATTTTTACATAGCTATGGGCCTAAGCTATTAAATTCAATAAAAATTTATATTTTTACATAGCTATGGGCCTAAGCTATTAAATTCAATAAAAATTTATATTTTTACACAGCTATGGGCCTAAGCTATTAAATTCATATAACAATTTATATTTTTACACAGCTATGGGCCTAAGCTATTAAATTCAATAAAAATTTATATTTTTACACAGCTATGGGCCTAAGCTATTAAATTCAATAAAAATTTATATTTTTACATAGCTATGGGCCTAAGCTATTAAATTCATATAACAATTTATATTTTTACATAGCTATGGGCCTAAGCTATTAAATTCATATAACAATTTATATTTTTACATAGCTATGGGCCTAAGCTATTAAATTCATATAACAATTTATATTTTTACACAGCTATGGGCCTAAGCTATTAAATTCAATACAAATTTATATTTTTACACAGCTATGGGTCTAAGCTATTAAATTCATATAAAAATTTATATTTTTACATAGCTATGGGCCTAAGCTATTAAATTCAATAAAAATTTATATTTTTACACAGCTATGGGCCTAAGCTATTAAATTCATATAACAATTTATATTTTTACATAGCTATGGGTCTAAGCTATTAAATTCAATAAAAATTTATATTTTTACATAGCTATGGGCCTAAGCTATTAAATTCAATAAAAATTTATATTTTTACACAGCTATGGGCCTAAGCTATTAAATTCATATAACAATTTATATTTTTACACAGCTATAGGCCTAAGCTATTAAATTTAATAAAAATTTATATTTTTACACAGCTATGGGCCTAAGCTATTAAATTCATATAACAATTTATATTTTTACACAGCTATAGGCCTAAGCTATTAAATTCAATACAAATTTATATTTTTACATAGGTATGGGCCTAAGCTATTAAATTCATATAAAAATTTATATTTTTACATAGCTATGGGCCTAAGCTATTAAATTCATATAAAAATTTATATTTTTACACAGCTATGGGCCTAAGCTATTAAATTCATATAAAAATTTATATTTTTACATAGCTATGGGCCTAAGCTATTAAATTCATATAAAAATTTATATTTTTACATAGCTATGGGCCTAAGCTATTAAATTCATATAAAAATTTATATTTTTACACAGCTATGGGCCTAACCTATTAAATTCATATAACAATTTATATTTTTACACAGCTATGGGCCTAAGCTATTAAATTCATATAACAATTTATATTTTTACATAGCTATGGGTCTAAGCTATTAAATTCAATACAAATTTATATTTTTACACAGCTATGGGCCTAAGCTATTAAATTCATATAAAAATTTATATTTTTACATAGCTATGGACCTAAGCTATTAAATTCATATAACAATTTATATTTTTACATAGCTATGGGACTAAGCTATTAAATTTAATACAAATTTATATTTTTACATAGCTATGGGTCTAAGCTATTAAATTTAATACAAATTTATATTTTTACATAGCTATGGGCCTAAGCTATTAAATTCAATACAAATTTATATTTTTACATAGCTATGGGCCTAAGCTATTAAATTCATATAACAATTTATATTTTTACATAGCTATGGGCCTAAGCTATTAAATTCAATAAAAATTTATATTTTTACATAGCTATGGACCTAAGCTATTAAATTCAATAAAAATTTATATTTTTACACAGCTATAGGCCTAAGCTATTAAATTCATATAACAATTTATATTTTTACATAGCTATGGGCCTAAGCTATTAAATTCAATAAAAATTTATATTTTTACATAGCTATGGACCTAAGCTATTAAATTCATATAACAATTTATATTTTTACATAGCTATGGGCCTAAGCTATTAAATTCAATAAAAATTTATATTTTTACATAGGTATGGGCCTAAGCTATTAAATTCAATAAAAATTTATATTTTTACACAGCTATGGGCCTAAGCTATTAAATTCAATAAAAATTTATATTTTTACATAGCTATGGGCCTAAGCTATTAAATTCAATAAAAATTTATATTTTTACATAGCTATGGGCCTAAGCTATTAAATTCAATAAAAATTTATATTTTTACATAGCTATGGGCCTAAGCTATTAAATTCAATAAAAATTTATATTTTTACATAGCTATGGGCCTAAGCTATTAAATTCAATACAAATTTATATTTTTACACAGCTATGGGCCTAAGCTATTAAATTCAATAAAAATTTATATTTTTACATAGCTATGGGCCTAAGCTATTAAATTCAATAAAAATTTATATTTTTACACAGCAGCTATGGGCCTAAGCTATTAAATTCATATACAAATTTATATTTTTACATAGCTATGGGTCTAAGCTATTAAATTCAATAAAAATTTATATTTTTGCACAGCTATGGACCTAAGCTATTAAATTCAATAAAAATTTATATTTTTGCACAGCTATGGACCTAAGCTATTAAATTCAATAAAAATTTATATTTTTACATAGCTATGGGTCTAAGCTATTAAATTCAATAAAAATTTATATTTTTGCACAGCTATGGACCTAAGCTATTAAATTCAATAAAAATTTATATTTTTACACAGCTATGGGCCTAAGCTATTAAATTCAATACAAATTTATATTTTTACATAGCTATGGGCCTAAGCTATCAAATTCAATAAAAATGCATAGGTTGGTGTGCATTTTCTTGTGATACTCTTAGTTAAATATTTATCCCAAAGTAAGGGTAAGTATCTATGTAGTAGCTTTTTACTGCACCTCAGCACAATAGTGGCTATACAGTGCCATAGCTTTTTATGACACCTCACACACAATAGTGGCTATATGGTGCCATAGCTTTTTACTGCACCTCAGCACAATAGTGACTATACAGTGCCATAGCTTTTTATGACACCTCAGCACAATAGTGACTATACAGTGCCATAGCTTTTTATGACACCTCAGCACAATAGTGACTATACAGTGCCATAGCTTTTTATGACACCTCACACACAATAGTGACTATACAGTGCCATAGCTTTTTATGACACCTCAGCACAATAGTGGCTATACAGCGCTATAGCTTTTTATGACACCTCAGCACAATAGTGACTGTACAGTGCCATAGCTTTTTATGACACCTCAGCACAATAGTGACTATACAGTGACATAGCTTTTTATGACACCTCATGCACAATAGTGGCTATATGTTGCCATAGCTTTTTATGACACCTCAGCACAATAGTGGCTATACGGTGCCATAGCTTTTTATGACACCTCAGCACAATAGTTGCTATTCGGTGCCATAGCTTTTTATGACAAATCAGCACAATAATGGCTATATGTTGCCATAGCTTTTTATGACAACTCAGCACAATAGTGGCTATATGTTGCCATAGCTTTTTATGACACCTCATGCACAATAGTGGCTATACAGTGCCATAGCTTTTTATGACACCTCAGCACAATAATGGCTATATGTTGCCATAGCTTTTTATGACAACTCAGCACAATAGTGGCTATATGTTGCCATAGCTTTTTATGACACCTCAGCACAATAGTGGCTATATGTTGCCATGGCTTTTTATGACAACTCAGCACAATAGTGGCTATACGGTGCCATAGTTTTTTTATGACACCTCAGCACAATAGTGGCTATACGGTGCCATAGCTTTTTATGACACCTCAGCACAATAGTGGCTATACGGTGCCATAGCTTTAGCTTTTTATGACACCTCAGCACAATAGTGGCTATATGTTGCCATAGCTTTTTATGACACCTCAGCACAATAGTGGCTATACGGTGCAAACTAAAGGTAAAATTTTAAAATGTAAAGTAAGGGTCATTACATAGAAAAGTATGGGAAAAAGTACCCTGTCACTAATTGTCTATAAAATAATAGCTGTATGAGTATTAAAATATTCATCAAATTTGAACAGGGTTAAGATCATAAACTCATTATATAAAATACACAAAGAAAAGTGTATGTTGGTGAGTTAATTGTTTCAGTCTGAGACAATTTTTGAAATCACATCAGCTTTCCACAGCCAAAAGCCTGCATGAATGATTTATGGCAGGTTGTCAATCACTAAAGATTTCTCGAGGGCTCATATAGTTTTCATTCATGCCATCATTTTCTTTCACAAGACTGTTATTGCAATTATTAAAATTGTGCAAGCATTTTTTTTATCATTATTTAACAGGAGTCACTCAAAGGGACCAATGCTCCATGGGCTGAAAAGAAATTCCAGGAATCTAAAATAAGACCATTTCTTCCTGTTAACTGCTGAGTATTGAAACCATCTCTAATATTCTTGAGAAACTCTAACAAATCAAATTTGGTCATAAAAATATCTTATTACATGTCTGAGTTAATGTGTTCACAAGATACCTGTATGCAGGACACAATTCTTTGTCATAGCCATTGACCTTGAATCTGATATTATGGATAGAAAATCATTAAGCCTCTCTCGAACAATGTCAAGATATACCCATGTGTTAAGTTTGGTTAAATCTGTATTTAACATTTTTTTAAAGAAAAGTTATTTATGTGGCATTATTCAAGGTATACATCGGATATATCCACAAACTGGATTTGATAAAAATTCATTCATACTTGTTTGTGTTGTCATGCTCACAAACCTGTATGGCTGAAAACCTGAGTCAAGACCTTTTAACTCATAATAAGTCTTTAGTAAAAACTCCATATCAACAAGACCACCCATTCATGATGGTCTCCATGGCACATATATTGGATGTCAGATCAGCAACATTTTAATTTAGGACCAACTATACATCATAACAAGTATTTTAGTGAAAACCCCATGTCAATATGACCATCCATTAAGAAGAATTTACTGTATCGCTAAGATGTTCAAGATGGCCACCATGGCGGACATGCTGGATGTCAGATCAGCACTTTTTATTTAGGACTAAGTAGACGTTATAAAAAGTATGTTGGAGAAAATTCCATGTTGATAGGTATATTGAAAACAAGATTTTCAAGATTGCCACTATGGCAGCCACACTGGAGACTAGATCATTCTCGTTTTTCATTTATAACCAACTAGACATCACACTATGTTTTCTGGTGAAAACACCATGTCAATATGACTTTCCATTCAGGAGAAGTAGCAATAAGATTTTAAAGATGGCTGCCATGGTGGCCATACTGGGTGTCAGTTTGGCACCATTTTCATTTAGGATCAACTAAACATCATACAAAGTCTTTTAGTGAAAATCCCATGTTGATATGACCACCTGTTTAGGAAGTAGCGATAACGCTGTGGTGGCCATATTGCCTATCCGAGCAGCACCATTTTCATTTAGGTTCAACCAGAACTTGGGATGAATGCATATGTAAAGTTCATGCCAATCTTCCAACTAGTTTAGAAGAAGTAGCAATAAAACCCCGTGCTAACAGAGAGACAATAGAGACAAAAGAGAATCTACAAAAATCTAAGATAAGACTCTTTCTTCCTTTTAATTGCAGAGTATAAAACCATCTCTGATATTCTTGAGAAACTCCAACATACCAAATTTGTTAACCAAAATATTTTCGTACATGTCTGAGTTAACATGTTAACAAGACACTTTTAAATGCAGGACAAAAATCTTTGTCATGGCCACTGACCTTGATATATGGATATAAAATCATTAAACTTGTCTCAGTGTCATGATATACCCAACTGCAAAGTTTTGGCTAAATCTACAATTAATTTATTTTTTTAAAGTTATTTTAAGTGGTAAAATTCAAGGTATTCATCAGATATATCCACAAACAAGACTTTATAAAAATCCATTCATTTTTGTTTGTGTTATCAAGCTCACCGGCCAGTACAGCTGAAAATCCGAGTCAAGACCTTTGACCTCATAAGAAGTCTTGTAGTGAAAACCCCATGTCAATAAGACCATCCAGTCAGGAGGAATAGCAATAACAAGATTTTCAAGATGGTCACCAGGCAAACATATTGGATGTCAGATCAGCACCATTTTCATTAAGAACCAACTAGACATCATACAAAGTCTTCTGGTGAAAACCCTATGTTAATATGATTATCTGTTCAGGAGGAGTAGCAATGACAAGATTTTCAAGATGGCTGCCATGGTAGTGGCCATACAAGATATCCAATCAGCACCATTTTCATTTAGGACTGACTAGAACCTGGAATGAATGTGTGTGTCATGTTTCATGTCAACCCTCTAAGTTGTACAACAGGCCATCCCATAAGCTTTGATCTATGACCGGTTGAGCTAATAAGAAACATAAGTCACATCATTTTACCACTCCAAGAGTTCAAAGATTTACGATACACTACAGTAACAAATGACGCTATATTAATGTTGTCATAATGTAATGATCACATCATTTTGAGCTGCATGGTAAGCATTGATTTTATAAAAGCAGACATCCTTAAGTAAGTAAATCTTTGTATCAGTGTCAAATTTTTGCATGAATATGCAAAATATAGTTCATGTTCAAATATTTCACTTCAAAGCTACTGAGATTAGAATCCATAAAGTACTTGTTATCATCTTGTGATCCTACAAAAATAGGTCACTTTGACCTACTCATTGCTTGAAATCACAAGGTTATCCATTAAGTTTTAGATATGTTCATATAAACTGAATAGCAGATTGCACTAGATATTCCTGGGGACACAAGTTTTGTGGATTATTTGGTTTGCTTCAAACCATTAATTTATTATATATTTAATATTGGAATACTGAAATTTATCAGTGTGAGACAAATGTATATTGCCACAGCAGCAATAAAAATGGTATCACCTCTGAGGCAATATCACCTCTGGAACTGCATTCTTTTCCCATTCAGAAAATATATCTGCCCTTAAATATATCTGCTTCCCATATTTAATTCATTTTTCATCTTCTTCTTTTCCTCTCCACAATATAAACATATCATAAATAAAATGTGCCTATAATTTACATATATAAAAGCAATGTTAACTGTACAAATAGAAGGGGAAACATTCATGCAAATCAATGCTTTCTGCCTTCAAATACATAATAAAAAGAAAATCTATGTGTTTTGAGTAGATACAAGAAAATATTTCACTTGTGAAGTGGAAATATTTTGTACTGTCACTCATGGCTTCTTGACAAAGTTTTTATTTTATGGTGAACTGTAATACCATATATCTACTGAAACAAAGTAGATATCTTCTATGCAACAACCAAAATCAAATCACTAATTGTTTTATTATATTAATTTTAACTTTCTAAAATTTTCTGCTGTAATATTAAGACAATATTGGATGAAATTTGAAGTGTATATCAAATAAAATTGAATGAGCACTTGTGGACAATAACAATGAATAGGTTTTTAGTTCATTATATAAGATACCGATATGAAATGAAATGATATGAATAATATAAAGTTATCAAACAAGAACATAAAGATAGACCTAAGCAGTAAATGTTCATGAAAATATTTTCTCCCCCCCCCCACACAATTATTTTCAATGCCGCAACTTTGATTCGAAACTGGGATAAAAACAGATGAAAGGAAAGGCAGACAGAAGGACAGAGGAACAAATGAACATACGAGCACTGAAAAGAAACATTTCATCACCTAGAAGTAGTGCATGATGCATACTCAAGCACTACTGCAAACTATAATCAGAAAACTTGCTTTTAGCCATCAGAAGTCCGAGTCTCTGACATCACCACCATATATGATGTAAAAGGCAGAGTGACATCAGCAACTCTGACAAAGCTGTCAGGTAAGCCTTTGGAATCTTGCATCACCCTCACATGCACATGTGAAGGTCATACAACGTTTTAACAATGACAGCTTCTGGCAATTTAATGAATCAAAACACAGCAAGTTATATAATTAACCTTCTTATCTCTTGAGGCTGTGACAAAATGCTTGTCATCATAGGACCATGCACAGGACCAGATTATCCGAGAGTGGACAGCTGTTTTCTTGTCAACGAAGGCTACCTTGGAGAAAATGGGGTCTAAAATGACAAGATAAATACAAATTTTATATTGGTCTATGCAAAAGAAGGAAAATACCAAAAGACAGGAAGAGGACCACAGTGCAAGCCATCCACGAAGTTTGGTTGAGATATGTCATATAGAACTAGTGTGGGAAACCATTTGTTTATTCTTTCACAGTGTCCTTGACCTTTGACTCCAAAATGAATAGGGTTCTTCCTTACACCAAGTGCAAGCTATCCACAAAGTTTGTTAATAGTAGATCATGCAGAACTCCAGTTATTGTGTAGAAACCATTTTTCTTCTTTCAGTCACAGTGACCTTGACCTTGGATCCTGAAATTGATAGGGTTCTTCCTTATCCCAAGTGCAAGTTATCCACAAAGTTTGATAACTGTTGATGGTGGAGAACTTGAGTTATTGTGTAGAAAGTTTTCCTCTTTTCAGTCATAGTGACCTTGACTTTTGAGCCCAAAATATATATGGTTCTTCCTTACCTTAAGTCCAAGGCATCCACAAAGTTTGGTAAATGCAGATGGTGGACAACTAAAGTTTTTGTGCAGAAACCAACTTGGCAACAGATGGAGAGGCAGACAACATAACAGCAGGTGTATAAAATCAAAATAATAGATCATAATACTGCTCTAGGAATCTTACATGATCTCCCACCCCACTTCACCAGTTGCTAAGTTGATCCAAACAAAAAGTTAGCAATATGGAATACTTACCATCTATTCCAACAATTTCCATCCAAGGATATGAAATTTTCTATTCGGTGTCAAACCATTCCATTACTTTCATTTCTTAAGATCTTTTCCTTTATGCATGAAATCCCACTATCTGAATCTGAATTGTAAACTCAGCAGCTGATTTTCTTTGCCAGGTCAACATTGGGATAGCCAGGCACTAGGTAATTTTACGTTCTTTTTTATGTGGATTTTACTGAATGAGCACAAAGGATTTTACTAACCTAAAAACTAATACACACCACAACTATTAAGCTGGTAGTGGAAACGGCTTAATTATAACCAACCAGTAGTCTCCATCATTGCAGGCCAATCATGTGACTATGTCAGTGCAAAGACTAAACTAGCATCAAAGATGGCATGCCAGCAGTCAGGTCAAGCCAGGTACAAATGATAATGGCTTAAGAGAGTGGATAATTATCTTGGATTATCTTAATCAAGCGATAGGCTTGTTATGAGGTGACAGAACTTTGAAAAGAATAATTTTAAAGTTAGCTGGAAGCATAAAGGCACATCGGTACTGGTTGATAACATATCAGTGGGTTGAAAAACATTGCTGGCTGATATGATAGCATATCAGGACCATGATGATAAATGGCCCTAGGGAAACACTGATATGTATTATAAACTGTACAGTAACCTGATATTGAATGTTGGACCACAAATTATGAACAACACCCTGGCACTGTAAACTCAAAATAGAACAGTCCATATAAAGTAACTGCAAGGTCCAACAAACTAGTCAACGACTACAAGAATGCTGGATTGGGGCTACCATATGTTGAATTCAGGAAACTAATTGGATCACTGCATTCGGTCATTAACTTGTACGGGTTTTTCTAAAACAAACTTATGAAAATGATTATTAATAATTCATAACAAGGAATATTGAATTTTTAAAGCTAACAGTCTTATATATTAAAGTTCCTTCTCTTGGCTACTAAATTTATCTTAGGCCAAAGGATACCATCTGATTTTTAACTTTGTTGGTCTTAATACTGTCATGATAATGTATATTTACTACAAAAGTAGTATAGTATGTATAGGGTTTAACAGCATATCGGCACAATCCTGGCTATATAGTACTGATTAAAACTTAACCCTTTACCTCATGTAAGCACTTTTGGACACCTCTAATCCATTCTTAAGGAAGTGCTAGTGGACGCCTCCATCCAATTCGCATGCAAGCATTTTTGGACACCTTGACACCATCCGCATGGAAGCGTGTTTGAATGCCTACAGTAAACATCAGCCATTTTTAGCTGGTTTTTGTAGCACCACCTTCGGGAAAAACCCCTATTAGAAACTACTGGCATTGAGATAAATGACCATTACGTAACATCACGTGGTTGCTATTTAAGATCTAGTCATAATCTGCTATTAAATGTAACTGGGTCAGATTCTCCACTCTCCAAAATGGAGGCTGCAGATTTTGTTGAGCATTTTCTTGAGTTTGGATGATTAGAATTACAACGATGAAGGTTTCAATAAGTCAGATATGGGCTCCGGTGTCGATGTAGGCAACACCGATTTTTATAATTTAACAAATTCGGATGATTTAGTGATGCAGACATAGACAACGAACCGGCAGATTTCAAGACTGAGAAATGTCAGCTACGGTTGGTCACACTGCTTCACTGACTTGATGATGAATGAGTTCTCTTGAGATTTTAAGCAATTTATACAAAATTCTTCCATGAAAAATATTTATACAACTATATAGATAATAGATGAGCACAAAAAAGGAAAAATGGTTACAATTTATGTTGAACTTACATATACTACACTACTATAAATTTTACATGCAGGCCTATGCGCATCAAGTTATATAGGTAACAGGTGTTCTATTTATAGCACACTGCACTGTGTGACTTGGGCACATGTATATCGACAGCCTCTATGGGGTAAAAGGTTAAACTTTAAAAATGTAAAGGCAAAAGTTGCTAACATCTGTAGGAAGATAAACCCTTCAAAATAACATGTACATGCCTAAGACAAAAGATAAATGGTAAAGATACTAAAATTCTTTAAAAGGTATATAAAAATAAATTATAAAAATGTTAAAAAAAAACAAGGAAGGGCCCCAGTATTTTTACCTGATTCTGGTTGATCTAGCTGTCTTCTTTTAAACAGACACCAGGTTCTGTCACGTGAAACTGACAACAAATACTCTCCATTATGTGAGAATGCTATTTGAGTGACAGTTAAAGTATGACCATACAATGTACACAACTGTTGCCACGTCACAGTATCCCATAATATAATTCCAGCATACTCTGCTTTGACAGCCTGTAAGAAACATAAATCCAAATGAAATGTTGAGTATGGTTTGATCTAGTTAATATGATGTACCATATTTTGTCTGCAATTTTTCTGTGTATCAACAATCTATACAAATTATGATCATTTTTGGCCTTTTGATTTTTCATTCAGAGAACTTTACATTAAGATTTTGCAAGTATGTATACTTAAAAATCAGCGGAAAATTCAATTTAATATTTTAACTTCGTAAGCATTAATACACGTGAAACTACTATGAAGTATCTTTGGAATCAATTTTTGTGATTTTGTGAAAAATTATATTTTAATTGGTACTTTAATTCATGGATTGGAAAGGAGTTCTATTGTTTCCATGGATTGGGAAAGGAGTCCTATTGTTTCCATGGACTGGAAAAGGAGACCTATTGTTTCCATGAATTAGGGGAAGGAATCCTATTGTTTCCATAGAAAGAAAATTATTCATTGGATTAAATTTGTGATTTTTGTAGCAATCATGAAATCCAGGTAAATTACAACCCCACAAAAATTACTGAATTCACAGTAACTGATCAAAAGTGTACATTGCTACAGACAATATAGTACACTGTTACAGACAATACAGTACACTATTACAGACAATACAGTACACTGTTACAGACAATACAGTACACCATTGCAGACAATATAGCACACACTGCTACACACAATACAGTACACTGTTACAGACAAACTAGTACACTGCTACACAAAATATAGTACACTGTTACAGACAATACACCATTGCAGACAATATAGCACACTGCAACACACAATATAGTACACCGTTACAGACATTATAGTACACTGTTACAGACAATATAGTACACCATTGCAGACAATATAGCACACTGCTATGCACAATATAGTACACTGTTACAGACAATATAGTACACTGTTCCCATTTAATAACATCATAGAAAACCAAACAGTCTCATAAACTTGTAAGATTTTTCAATGATAAGTAATAATTCATTCCATCCTTCTCCCATCCATACATCATGTAAGTCACAAACTATTATCATGTATAAAATTCTAACAAATTTTGACGAATGAACCAATTTCCACAACAATCTTATTCATGTTAAAATTTTAAAGCCAAAGACTATCCAAACAAACAGTTCTGGAACTGAGGTCAGATATTAGTAGCTGCCATGTTGTTTTGAGGCAATACTACAATGATGATTTGTCTATGATATCATCTGAACATCCCTTAAAGTCAGCAGCAATTCAGTTTATTTGCAGTGTGATATTTGCCTTGTGTTGGAATAAAGCAATTACATTTCATTTCAGTTAAATTTACATGCTGTAACATGCGAGCACACGTGTATTTACCTAGATAGCATAAAACCATTACCACCAAAAATAATTTGCACATTGGTAATTCACTAAAATTTTATGTCGTCAATCAATATTCACTAAAAATTTTAATATATTCTGATTTACAGTATCTGGATAAAATGAAGTTAAAGGGACCAGAGACAACTTGAGCTGCACATTACCATATTTGCTCTTGTTGATGCAACTTGAAATGAATATTATCATATTTGCTTTCCTTGACACAACCTGAACTGTGCAATACCATACTGGCTCTCCTTGACACAACTTTAACTGCATATTATCATATTTGCTCTCACTGACACAACTTTAACTGCATAGTATCATATTTGCTCTCCTTGACACAACTTTAACTGCATAGTATCATATTTTCTCTCCTTGACACAACTTTAACTGCTTAGTATCATATTTGCTCTCACTGACACAACTTTAACTGCATAGTATCATATTTGTTCTCACTGACACAACTTTAACTGCATAGTATCATATTTGCTCTCACTGACACAACTTTAACTTCATAGTATCATATTTGCTCTTACTGACACAACTTTAACTGCATAGTATCATATTTGCTCTCACTGACACAACTTTAACTGCATAGTATCATATTTGCTCAAACTGACACAACTTTAACTGCTTAGTATCATATTTGCTCTCCTTAACACAACTTTAACTGCATAGTATCATATTTGCTCTCACTGACACAACTTTAACTGCTTAGTATCATATCTGCTCAAACTGACACAACTTTAACTGCTTAGTATCATGTTTGCTCTCACTGACACAACTTTAACTGCTTAGTATCATATTTGCTCTCACTGACACAACTTTAACTGCATAGTATCATATTTGCTCTCCTTGACACAACTTTAACTGCTTAGTATCATATTTGCTCTCACTGACACAACTTTAACTGCTTAGTATCATGTTTGCTCTCACTGACACAACTTTAACTGCTTAGTATCATATTTGCTCTCCTTGACACAACTTTAACTGCATAGTATCATATTTGCTCTCACTGACACAACTTTAACTGCTTAGTATCATATTTGCTCTCACTGACACAACTTTAACTGCATAGTATCATATTTGCTCTCCTTGACGCAACTTTAACTGCTTAGTATCATATTTGCTCTCACTGACACAACTTTAACTGCATAGTATCATATTTGCTCTCACTGACACAACTTTAACTGCTTAGTATCATATTTGTTCTCACTGACACAACTTTAACTGCATAGTATCATATTTGCTCTCCTTGACACAACTTTAACTGCATAGTATCATATTTGCTCTCCTTGACACAACTTTAACTGCTTAGTATCATATTTGTTCTCACTGACACAACTTTAACTGCTTAGTATCATATTTGCTCTCCTTGACGCAACTTTAACTGCATAGTATCATATTTGCTCTCACTGACACAACTTTAACTGCTTAGTATCATATTTGCTCTCACTGACACAACTTTAACTGCTTAGTATCATATTTGCTCTCCTTGACGCAACTTTAACTGCATATTACTATATTTGCTCTCCTTGACGCAACTTTAACTGCATATTACTATATTTGCTCCTATATTATACACAGACAACTGCAAACAGCATAGATTCAGATCTGCCACTGCATAAAGCGCTAGCAGATAAGAATCTACACTCTTCAATCTACTAAAAGTTTAAAGTGAACAACATAAACATGATTTATCATTGCATCTGGATCCATACTATTTGCAGGAGGGTGAATGTTTATTCTTGGGTAAATACTGTAATTGATTCTGTTACAGCCATAGGCAAAAGACTTCTTATGCATTTTAATCATAACCATGAAGTAAAATAAAAATGTTTTGAATAACATGACTATTTTTTGTGTTGTAATCATTCTACATGTACCTTTAGGGCAGTGACATGTGACTCGTACTACACTAGGAAAGATAAATAATACATGTTTTTTATATTTTAATTTTCTCAAACATCAAAATGATGTGAAACTTTTTTTTCTTCATAAAAATAGACTACCCAAGGCAAAATTACTAATGTGAAGAATGAATTTGTTATTTTAAAACCTGATGACTCAAACAAGAAGTTTATTTACATTGAGATATAAAAAAGAAAAGGACAAGGAAGAGAAGATGTTCAGAAAGCTTTGGGTATAATGTGTTCTGTTTAATTTCTATCCTATCTTTTCATAAGAACTAATACCATTTGTTCTTAACTTACATGCTGAAGCCAGGATCTTCCTCTGACTGCAATATATTATAATTAGTCACTACTCTTTCTATGCATGAGTACTAATGCCCTCCTTGGACTCTTGCTATTACCTTTTATGCTTAAGAACAGGATCTTCCCTCAGGGTCGCATAAAATCTTGTACCTATGTCCATCAAGCTTCTGATTCACTCCATGATGTGTTCTATTCAATTTCTACCCTATTTCTACATGAGCACTAATGCCCTCCTGGGACTTTTGTTATTACCTTAAATGCTAAGGCCCAGATCTTCTCCTCAGGGTCACATGCCAGAATAAAAATCTCATACCCATGTACAAGCTTTTGATCCTCTGGCTATGATGTGTCTGTTCAATCTCTACCCAATTTCTACAAAAACACTAATGGCCTCCTGGAACTCTTGTTATTACCTTACATGCTGAAGCCAGAATCTTCCCCTCAGGGTCACATGCCAGAGCAAAAATCTCATATCCATGTCCATAAAGCTTCTGTATCTCTGGCCACAATGTGTTTTGTAACAGGTGCTCCTCACTTGGGGGCTCTGGAGGGGAAAAAACATACGGTAAGAATGCTATGCAGAAAAAAGAATGATTTGAAATTATTGAAGCCCATATAAAAGGCACCATTTATAACCATATTTCAGGTCATTTCAATCAATTCATTTTTTGTTGCAGCATCAGGTACAGTTGTAATATACTTTGAAAACAACAACAAAAATATGTTCATGGGACACTATTGCTGCAACAGCCCTAATCACCTGTCTAAAAGGGGACATAACTCTCAAAAAACTCACCAGATTAAAGTAACTTTAAAAAGTGATCAATATCATAATGCCTAACAAGTTTAATAACAATTTATTCACAGTTAAGTCTTTGAGTAGTTGCAGAAATGTTTCTCTAAGAATACTTACATGATCACATTAACACTAGGATACAACTTCCCAAACCCTGCCCTCTAGAAAATACAAAAAAACTGTCATCTGACTATACAATCATACAGATCAAGGAAAGTTCCTTTTACAGATACCTCCCTTTGTCCCCTGCTAGGTGTTCACCCATATACAGGATGTTTACCAGTTTAAGCTTGAGCAAAACCAACAATGGGATTCTCGCATTTGTGGGAAAGGGTGGGAGGGATTGATAGTACTGTGATTTGATAAGTATTCTGGGAGAAACATAACAGAGAAACATAATTTACTACAAACTTTTTCTTCTCTGTTGAATACATTACCCTACCACATTAACATTAGAAAAATAAGTAAGAGGTGGAGGAAATGCAAGAGCATCCAACCACTACCACTATCACCTCTCAGGGGCAATATGACTGCCCCCTTGAGAAAAGGATGACCCTTTTCCTAACATAAAGGCAGCAAAACTGGAAAAGATGCAGCCCTACTGACTAAAGTTTCCCAGGTGAATCCAGCAAAAGCTATACACCCCATGCCTGGAATGAAGGCTGTGCTGTCATGGTTGGAGCTTGGTAACTGTCTTGGCAACCACAAGAGGCCCAGTGAGTTTTAACTCTCACCTTTGTGATGCCATATCATGTAGATATAAGAAGAAGAAAGTAGAATGAGCATGCCAAACAAATGACTCTGTGATGTCTTGAATGCAAACATTACATTCCAATGTAAGACTCATCAAAATCACTCAAATTTCATGAGCTGAAATCTTCATGAGGCATACCTCAGCCTGAGAGAGCTCAGAATATGCCAACTGAATAACCCACTTGAGCCATGAAGCCAGTACTTGAGAAATTATGTCTTGCTTTCCTGCCTTAACAGCCAGGAAGAGCCATTGACAGAAACCACAGACATTCTCCATGCACCCCAGATAGCACCTGAGAGTGCAAACCGGATCTTGCAACTTTGCCTCTCTTTATGAATTGATCAAAGCAAATGAGTATTTCCTGATTGCCTGTCAACACCAACCTGTTCTTGGAGACAAAACCAGGTTGCATCATCAGTACAACAGAGCTGTACAACAGAGCTGTCAGAACAAAACTGAAGGTAATTCAGATGCACAGGTAGAGCATGTAGCTCACTAGAGCTATCAGGAAGCAAGTCTTATAAGATAACAGACTGAGTGAAGCTGAAGACAGGGCTCAGAATGGGGTGAATTGAGCCATGTCAAGACCCATGAGAGGTTCCATCTAAGAAACAAGGGGAGCAAGTGGGGTCTGGACAGGTTGAAATTGTGCAACATGTTGGAAAGATCCTTGTTGTGACCAATATCTTCTCTCCCATGATGGCTGAACATATCAGAAATCATGCAATGATACCCTTTGATAGTGATAGGAAAAGGAACAAAAGAGGAAAAGGAACAAGTTAGCCAACTGAAGAATCAAAATTTGGAGGAGGTGACATAATTTTCCTGACACCAATCAATGAAAATGTGCCACTTCCCCTCGTATGTCTTCAAAGGGGAGGCATTTCTAGCTGTTGAATTCCTCTCCACAAATGAAGTGCTGACATGTTTTTCATGCAAGGCTGACAAGAGTCAGGTGTGAAGAAGAAGCTTGTCCAACACAGATGGAACACTGGTAACCTCAGCTGCTTGAGCAACATGGGGATCGCCATAATCTTTCTAGAAACATCTATGGTGAGATCAAGTAGACTTTTGACTCCGGATTTGTTCCATCAGAGAGGAGCAATCAAAACTAGTCTGGAAATCTGGTCCCTCACCTTCTGAACTACCTGCAGGATCAGGGCTGCTTGGTGGGAGGGAGGCATAGGCTCACATCCCATCCCAGCTGATCGACTGGGCATCAATGGCCCAGCTCTCTTGGTCTAGGAATGGAGCGACTAACGTGAGAAGTTTGTGGTTCCACCTTGTCACAAAGAGGTCTATCATTGAATGGTCTCACTGGGCACAAAATCAGTGAAAGACAAACGGATGGTGAGACCACTCTCTATAAAGCAATTGGCTTCTCCTTGATAATAAATCTGCCAGGACATTGAGGGTACCTGGAATGTGCTGGACTTTTATGGAAAGATGGTATCAGGCACACCAGCAGAGGAACTCTCAAACTATAACACAAAGTTCTGATGATTTTTTCTGCCTTGTTTGAGGCAGTAATTCACCACCCCTGAGTTGTCCAAAATAATCAGCACCATCTTTCCAAGTATCAGATCTCTCAAAGCAAGGAAAGTATTTAGAACAGTCTTCATTTCCAAGAAACTGATATAAAGTGCCTTCTCCAGCACTGTCAATATGCTGCTGACTGTCGAGAAGCAGAGTAGCAAGTGAGCCCCCAAAATTGACAAATTGGCATCTGTGCAGATTGTAACTCCCAGTTGGGGACTTCCAGGGGTATTCCCACCACTAACCACTTCATGTCTGGCCACTGGAGCAGGAAGTGGCAGATTTTAATTGAGATCATAATCTGATGATATAAATAACCCAAGATTGGGTGCCATTGTGCCAGAAACACCAGGTGAAGGGGGTTCATTTATAGATGGCCAAACAGAGCAAGTCTGCTGCTGCATTGAGATAGCAGAGGAGTTGAAGAAACTCTCACGCCAAAATAGAAGCCTGGCAGAAATCGACCCAAACACATCAATGATCTGACTGATGTGCTTGGGTGAAAGTTGAACAAAGTTGTTACAAGTTACAAACCCCATACCACAATGAACAAGTGCTGAGAAGGGCTAAGATCCAACTTGTCCCTGTTTATTACCCACCCTAAACTGTGAAGAATGGAGAGAAGGTGGTTCATATCCTGAACTAGAATGAAACTTACACAATGTTTCTGCAAGTATGTACACTGATCTGCAGTAGCCAAAGTCAAACTGATGGTAATACTGACATTGCCATCTCCATTCTGAACTTGACACAGCAATAAACTGATCGAGCTGGCTCAGGTCAATAACCAACTTCAGTTTACCATTGGCTTTTGAGACCAGAAAGAGTCTGGAGTAAAAACTTGGGCAGTCCAACTTCTGAACTATCTCTAATGCCTGCTTTGAGAGCAAAAGTTTAATCTCATTCTATAAAAAGTCTGCCTTCATGGATCATTTTGGACATCCATCCTGAAAGGGGACAATGAAAGGTGTAGGTGCCAGAAAAAAACAAATTCCATAGCCCATCCAAAACAACTGGGACCACCCAATCATTGTGCAGGAAGAGGCTGATCCAGGTCTGCTGAAACAGAAGGAGTCTGGCACCCACATAAAGTCTGCCAGCAGGCAGGAGGGATGAGGAGCCACTGTCAAGTACCAAAAGGTTTGTGCGAGGAGAACTAGGATTTCTCTCCCCCTCCTGGCCTGCCTGTGAAACTGGGTGGCCTGGGGCCACTAAAAATTTGCTTTTGCCAACAATCGTACCTTCTCAGGTACTGCCCCATATGCATCCAACAAGAGAAAGGGGCAGACAATGAGAGCTGAAGCGGTAACTCCTGTGATGCCTGCTTCCGAATCTCCTCAATGCAACCCCTAAACAGAAGGGGTGAGCTGAAGGGGAGAGAGTATAGAGCTGCCACGTGATGCAGTTTAATTGAAGAAGAGTGCAAGAGGACATCTCTTCTCACCAAACCCAAAATGCAGGAAACAGTAAGCCATCATATGATGTGCATCCTATTAATGACCTTGGCTATATGACACACTAAATTCCATGCATTACCACTTCCAGCTTTTTCAGTCAAACTGAAAATGGCCAAGGTTGTCAAGTCTAGCTGAGAGAAAGTTGCCACAACGTTCCTTATCAACTTGGACATAGCGTTGAAAATATCTGTCAATCTAGTAATGCAGAGGGGCAGACATAATGACAGCATCGATATCTTTATCCAGACTCAGAAAATGCCAAGTGGTACATGCCTGAGTGGGACCAATACCAATGTGGTGTTCTCTTCGGCAGTTGGCTCACAGAGGAGAAGGCTTTGGTCCTGGATTTTGTCTAAAAGATGCCTAATACTTTTTGTGATCGTCAACAATTTTGAAAAAATTCTAAATGACATGTTTGTCTTCCTCGTCTGCATCAACAGAAGCCCTATTCATCCATAGCTGGATAAGCACTCTCTTAAGGTAGCAAAATCTGGTAAATTTCTTCAACTGCCACCATAAGTCAAATCAGAGTACAGCAGCAATTCAGCCCTGATGTATCCAAAACGGATTGGGTTTTGTTCTGGGCTGGCCAGCTGGGCCAGGACATGTGGCTGAATGGTTGGCATGGTATGTGCAACCAGTACATTATGAAAGTCAGCAAGCTGTGTCATGCCTGCACGGCAAGCTGGACCAAACAGCTGGAAAAGCAAAAGCAGCTACTGCTGACAAAACTCATGATCACCAAGTGGTACAACAGTCTGATATCACTGATCCATGATCAATATATCTGTAACTGAGTTGGTCGAACAGGTGGACTAACTGGTCAACAGCTGGAATGGCATTCAATGGCTGGTATGGGTCTTGCAAGTTATAATGGCCAGCAAGGACCAATTGTAACCCTATGTACCTGGTCTTACTGGCACTAAGGCCATATGTGGGCAGGCAGGGGGATTTGTGCCCAATGGGTTGCCAAAACAGGCAGAAATTTCCCCACATCTTCTCAAATTCACCAGTAGATAGATATGACGATAATCTGGCAGCAAAATTCCAAGAAGCTAACATTTCACATGTAGCTTGCTGTATGATGTACTGCATTTGCGAGTTTAATAAGGCATTGGTACGATTAGTTGTGACAGCATCTGTGGCGTCGGACATGACAGTCTCTGTCAGTGTTGTCTGGGGAATCTTCACATGGGATGGGAGCACCATCAAGGGGTCCCCCATTAAGCTTGCAACTGATTCAGAATAAGGGTGAAGATTCAAAACATCCTGGTCTGAGGATTTGGACTGTGAACCTCTTCTCATGGCCCTTAAGTTGTTTGCGCAAGACATTAGACCATACTCCCTTGGCTCACATACTGCAGACAGTACATGGGCTAGAAGACAAACACTTGATGCATGACTGGTACGTCTCAAGGTTGTCTTCAGTGACCTTGAATTGTCTGCACTTCCTGCATTTTGTGGAGATTTCCTCTGAAATGATAGCGACCGAGAAAGAAAAAAATGCAAAAAATATACACAAATTAGATGGAACTTGCATTGAGAAACACCTATAATACAAATGAGTAAATGAACTGCAGTGTCTACTGTGCAATTCAAAAAATATACAGGTGGACACAGCCAACATGTGTGACCTACCATTTGACAACAGGTCCACAACAACTGGCAAAATATATGAATAAATTATCCCAGATGCACAAATGATGTATAAACACAGTATACAACACTAAACCACCAAAAAATGTAGATGAATGGCTTGAAACAAAATAATAAATGTCAATGGATTCCAGAGGCACACTGAAATGTAACTACAATCCGAGCAAAAGCTTTAACTGGTAAACATCCATTATACGGGCAACCACCTAATAGGGTGCAAGGGGAGGTAATTTGTAAGAGTTACTTCCCTTAATATACATGATTTATAGGTGGAAAGACAATTCACCACCTTTTTAGGAAGGCTGGATTGAAGAGGTAGCAGAGTTTTGTCTTGATGTTTATGTGATCAGGTAACATATTTTACATAGAAACAAGATTTCATGATCAACAGATACAGCAGACAATAGGAAAGGATAGACAAATAAACAGATGGACAGACATCTCTTATCTAACATGGTCGTTTTCTTTGGTAAAACTGTTCACTATCTAACATCCCAAGTCATACTGTTCTTCAAGCAAGCCATATGCATATATAACTCAAAACAAATTTCATTTTACCTTTCAAAGAGACAGCCCTGAAGTATACATCTGAGTACTGCTCGTTCTCCCCCGGCTTTATCTCGAGATCTTGTGTCATATCTTGTTTTTCCCCAGCAAATATGGCTTTGTTGGACAATCCAAGGGCTGGCACACTAGCGCCCTCTGGTCTATTGGCTGCCTCCTATAAGAAAACAAACTCTATATCCACAAGCATTCATACTGCAATAACCTTAATTATTAATTTATCCAAATGCATAGAATATCCCAAACAATACCTGGATATTGCAGTGGTAATGTGCTTACTTTGCAACAGTGTGATCCTGAGTTTGATCTCCAGTTCTGGTATGTGCAAGGTAAAGTGACTGTTCATCCAAGGTAGGTGGTTTCTGCAAGATTCTCTTTTTCCTCCACCTCAAAACCATTTGATATCAAGATATGAATCATCTGAAGTACATTGTATGTATCAGTAGAACTTGTAAAATTGATGTAAAAGAAATAAACTTTTAGAAATAGCATGATAATTTGTGATAATTTTTCAATCACTTAAAGGTTAAAATGTATACACAAATCCTGATACAAATCACTGGTACCTTGGCATACTTATAATATCTATCTATCAATAATTCTAACATGAACCTGTTTCATCTCCCTTTACAATACATGGAGAAAAAGAGCTATATATCTAAAAAAAATACCATATATATTCGTGTATAAGGCAATGCAAACTGCATAGACCCAGATCTGCTGTCGCATAATGCGGTGGCAGATCTGGGTATATGCAGTTTGTAAGGACTAATCATTATGCGACGGCAGACCAATGGTCTATGTTGTTTGCATTTGGACCCAGCTTATACGCGAGTATATATGATAGATACCTATTTTGGAGGTGTGTGTCACCAACAGTAATGCTCTGTATGATGTAATATCATCATGAGTGTGAAGCCAATGATTGAAAGTGAGACACTCACATGCCATAGTACCTGGTCAACAGAGTGCAATTAGTGTAAACAAGCTCAGGTTGTTTTTTTTCATGTCTGAATTGAAATAAAATTACTTGAAAAGAGGCATCTATTTCAATACCTGTTTTCAAAGTTGCAATACTTAACATAATCCCATGGCACCGGCATGGTCAGAGATTATTTAAAACTGCAATGCTGAAAACAAAGAATTTATGTTTTGAAATAGATACTTCTTTTCAAGTTATTATTTGTTAAATCAAGTCAGTTAGCTTTTATTCTCTCATTCTTTCATTGTGGTTGAGACAGAGATAACTTGCTAGGAAGCTACCTGGCTATATCTATCTCAACCACAATGAAAGAATGAGAGAATTAAAGCTACCTGGCTATATCTATCTCAACCACAATGAAGGAATGAGAGAATTAAAGCTACCTGGCTATATCTATCTCAACCACAATGAAAGAATGAGAGAATTAAAGCTACCTGGCTATATCTATCTCAACCACAATAAAAGAATGAGAAAAAATGAGATTTACATATACATGAACATATACAAACTGCACAGACCCAGATCTGCCATCGCATAATGCGCCGGCAGATCTGGGTCTATGCAGTTGTAAGGACTAATCAGTAGAACAAACAACATAGACCCTGATCTACCAGCGCATTATGCAATGGCAGATCAAGGTCTATGTTGTTTGCATTTGGACCCAAGTTATACATGAGTATATACGGTAGATGACAATATATTGAAATGTATATCATACTTATATGGAAAATTAAATATAAAGAACCATTACATCATCAATGAAATGTGCTAAACCGTATAGACTGCTACATGACATATACCTGATTATTTCAGCAATGAAATGTACAAGACCATACAGACTGCTACATGACATATACCTGATAATTTCAGCAATGAAATGTACAAGACCATACGACTGCTACATGACATATACCTGATAATTTCAGCAATAAAATGTACAAGACCATATAGACTGCTACATGACATATACCTGATAATTTCAGCAATTAAATGTACAAGACCATACAGACTGCTACATAATATATAGACTGCTACATAACATATAGGCTGCTACATAATATATAGGCTGCTACATAACATATAGACTGCTACATATATATAGACTGCTACATAACATACAGACCTCTTCATAACATATAGACTGCTACATAACATATAGACTGCTACATAACATATAGACTGCTACATAATATATAGATTGCTACATAACATATAGACTGCTACATAATATATAGACTGCTACATAACATATAGACTGCTACATAATATATAGACTGCTACATAACATATAGACTGCTACATAATATATAGACTGCTACATAACATATAGACCGCTTCATGATGTATAGACTTCTACATAACATACAGATTGCTAAATGTATACCTCATTAATTCAGTGATGGAGAAATTTTAGCAATTTAGCAGTCTCATATTAAGACTGAAAACAAAAATCCTATCAACATTTATTTGCTAATATCAATATTGCCAAAATTTGTTATCATTTATGAATTTTTTTAAATACAAACATACAAAAACAGTCCATCATTTTGTCCAATAAGAATGCTTCAGAATTCTCATTTTCAGCATGCATCATAAAATGACTCAACAAAGATTACAGATAGTAACTGAAGTAAATGTTTCTTCTTTCCAATGGCCACCCAATCTTTGGTACTATACTTTTTTACTGTGGGCACCCAATCTTTGGTACTATACTTTTATCCCATGGGCACCCAATCTTTGGTACTATACATAATTTGAATTAAAATTTTTTTTACTGACTTCATTATCATTAAGTAGATCTCAATAATCACTGTCATTTAAACTGTGAATAACGAGTTAAAGGGGCCAAAACTTATTCACTGCTATGGACAATACTGTTTACATCTCATGCCTCAACTGATAATTGTGAACACACGGTAGCTAATCCTGTTCACAATAGAAAGGGCAGGGACTTGTTTCTTGTTTCTAATCCCAGCCAACAGTTCACTGACAGATTAATTTAATGCCATTGTAATATTATTTTTTTCTAACTGAACAGACAGGTGAGTCAACTAAATTATATAATACAACTGCATGATTTTTGTTCTTTGTTGAATGATAAATAAGTCATCTTGAGATGCCTTCCATAGAATGTTGTGTAGTCAAGAGTAATTCAGCATATGCTAAGAGATAATTTTTGCTACATGTAGAAAATAATGTTGGTTATCCATGCTAAAATAAAAACTTCCCGATATCTGCAATCACTAAATTATAACTCACCAAATTTTATGACCCCTCTTTTATTAATAAATCACTCAATTTTACATATGTGAAAATAATTCACTATATGGTATTTAAATTTTAACAAAAAAAAAATTGTAACATCAGTTTCACCTCTTTTGCAAGTTCTTTTTCTAGGTTCAGTCCACAGATGGTGCAAAAGTTTTCAATGAAATTCTGGGGAGCATCGAAGACTCTGACAACTTTCTCCTCTGCACCTGAGGCAAACTGGTATCTGTGTATCATGGTACAGCACTGCATGTCATAACCATGGACCTGGGGTCGAGCCAGCTCATACCAGGCAAGCTTCCAGAGAGTGAATAAGAAGTTAAATTCATGTAAAAAATACACAATACAGTTGATGCATCATTTCAAATTGTTATTGTGAATTTAACTGGGTTCTGTTTTGCAACAAACTTCTAAAGACAAGTGAATTAACAAAATTTTGCTACAAGACAGTGATAACAACATAAAGTTTATCTTATATTTTGGACCCCAGTCAGTACTTCACCACAACATGAACATTGCTCCAAGTTTGTTATAGATTACACTGAACATGCTATAATTTTGTGCTCTTCTAAATATGAAATAATAACACAAAAATTATAACAAAATGTTTATGACAAAATCCAACCATTTTCAGATATTGCAACCTCCATATTAACAATATTTGCTTTATCTCAAATGTAACCTTTAACCTTTCTAACATTTCCTGTATTGTCTGCAATTTTTTGTACCTTCTGATTTTTCAAACATCATCAATCCCAAAAGATTCATAATTATTCGTTGTGCTTTACTGTCTTTTGTAATAAAAGTTTGCACATTTTAGCAATTAAGAATGAGCTGTAAGTCATGATAATTTTTATCTACCTGTATAATTATTTTTGTCTACCTGTATAATTATTTGTGCATCTCAAAATATCTAATAAAAATTGACAATATGGTATAACTTTCTTTTTCAACATCAGATAGTCTCAAAGAAATATAGCTATGTCAGACTTATCCTACCACTGCTTTCTTAGACTCAATTTTTAACCTTCCACTACGTCCCTCCACTCAATTTGTATCCCACAACTACTTTCTTCCACTTCATTTTGGATCTACTACTTTCTTCCTCTCCATTTTATCCTACCATTACTTTCTTCCTCTCCATTTTTATTATAATTTCTTCCACTCTTTTTTATCCAACTAGTTTCCTCCACTCCATTTTATTATACAATTACTTTCTTCCACTCTATTTTTATCCAACTAGTTTCCTCAACTCCATTTTATCGTACAATTACTTTCTTCCACTATATTTTGTATCCAACCAATACTTTCTTCCAATCCATTTTTATTCTACAACTACTTTCTTTCACTCCATTTTTATCTTACCATGACTTTTTTCCACTCTATTTAATACCCTGTAACTACTCTTCTGCTTCATTTTTATCCAACCACTACTTTCTTCCACTCCATTTTTATACAACCACTACTTTCTTCCACTCCATTTTATCCAACCACTACTTTCTTCCACTCCATTTTTATGCAACCACTACTTTCTTCCACTCCATTTTTATCCAAACACTACTTTCTTCCACTCCATTTTTATCCAAACACTACTTTCTTCCACTCCATTTTTATCCTACCACTACTTAATTCTGCTCTATTTTTTATCCCACAACTACTTTCTTACACTCCCATTTTTATCCTAATACTAATTTATTGAACTCCATTTGTATCCAACTTTTTTCCTACTCCATTTTTATTTTATCACTACTTTTTTCACTCCATATCCTAACACTGCTTTTTCTACTCCATATGCTACCACTATGCTACTACTTTTTCCACTCCATTTGTATCTTTAAACATTTCTAGATTCAAATAATGGTTTCATGTTTTATATTTGCAGTTTTGTTTACATTTTGAGTATGATCAATAGAACTGTTATGTTATATCGAACAGTACTATCTACAACATATGGCACCAGTATTATAAGTTCTATAGCTTTGTCTCCATACATCCTGCATACAAAATAAAGTATTTTTATTATAAGATCTATAGCTTTGTCTCCATACATCCTGCATACAAAATAAAGTATTTTTATTATAAGTTCTATAGCTTTGTCTCCATACATCCTGCATACAAAATAAAGTATTTTTATTATAAGATCTATAACTTTGTCTCCGTACATCCTGCAAACAAAATAAAGTATTTTTATTATAAGATCTATAACTTTGTCTCCATACATCCTGCAAACAAAATAAAGTATTTTTATTATAAGATCTATAGCTTTGCCTCCTGCATACCAAATAAAGTATTTTCATTATAAGTTCTATAGCTTTGTCTCCATACATCCTGCATACAAAATATTTTTATTTTAAGTTCTATAGCTTTGTCTCATGCATACAAAATAAAGTATTTTTATTATAAGATCTATAGCTTTGTCTCATGCATACAAAAATAAAGTCTTCTGTTTTACGAAAATATACTTCTACAGTAAGACATGGACATATCAATGAAAACACTCTTTGAATTTATCCTATATTGAAACTTTGTTCCCCATTAAATGTTAATGAAGTGAAACTATTTTGTAATTATATTTTTATGTTTCAACTGAAAATGTCTGGCTTCTAACCTCAAAAATTAAGTTCTGTCTGCAATTTTTTTCAGCAATTATTGAAGGTAAAAATAGTATATGTGTGTATCCAATATCAATAAGTTCTTTATGAAAGTAACACATGAAATATTTCACATCCAGTTTATATCATCTTCAAAACAAGCAAGCCAACAAGATTGTTTTAGCTGTAATAAATGTCATTGTCGGTGTCATACCCAGTTCAGTTTTCCAGGAACCTTTTATGACAATGCAATTCCTTGTCTGCCCAAGGCTTTGTTTTAGCAGAGAAGAAACCATGTTTTTCTCAAAATACTTGCAAAAGCTGATTTTGAGACATGCAATGGTTTGACACAGAAATAAAGACCAAACAAAAGTTTCGAAGGACATTCTGTCTTTCTATGATGTATATCATATGACTTTCAAAAACTATGACATCAAATTTGAACCCTTACAGTGCTGAAACTATATATATCTCAGACTGACCGGTACCCTTGTTTCAGGGCCAGAAGCATCATCACAGCTCAAGCTTACCCTCGTTTCAGGACCAGTAACATCATCACGGCTCAAGCTTACTCTTGTTTCATGGCCAGTAGCATCATCACGGCTCATGCTTACCCTTGTTTCTGGGCCAGTAACATCATCACAGCTCACACTTGCCCTTGTTTCTGGGCCAGTAACATCATCACGGCTCATGCTCACCCTTGTTTCAGGGCCAGTAACATCATCATGGCTCATGCTCACCCTTGTTTCTGGGCCATTAACATATCATCACGGCTCATGCTCACCCTTGTTTCAGGGCCAGTAACATCATCACGGCTCATGCTTACCCTTGTTTCAGGGCCAGTAACATCATCATGGCTCACACCTCACCCTTGTTTCATGGCCAGTAGCATCATCACCACTCAAGCTTACCCTTGTTTCATGGCCAGTAACATCATCACAGCTCAAGCTTACCCTTGTTTCAGGGCCAGTAACATCATCACAGCTCTCACTTGCCCTTGTTTCAGGGCCAGTAACATCATCACAGCTCATGTTAGACACATACATATATCAATGGAAAAAGAGCAAAGAATAAGCTTCGCACTGATGCCAAGTGTTTTTTTTTTTTTAAACAAGTTTAACAAAGTTACAGCTAAAACAGCAGAAAGTTAGATGCTTAATTCTCCAGAGTAAATAAATTCCTTGGGTGCTGGTTTTAGAATTCCACTTTTTAAATATGAATTGGACTGGTTAAATATCACACAAATAGATTAAACTTCTGAAAAAGTTTTGAAAAAAAACATGGCAAATTGAACATTTGTCCCAAAGTGAGGAAGGATGATAGAAATCTATGGTCAAAAAGACCAAAGAACAAAACAAGAACTCCAATTTTATCTCTCTGCTTATATGCAGATGAAGCCAAAAAGAAACTACTGCCTCTAGACATGTAACCAACTAGTTACATGAAAGTCTTTCAGTATTAGACTTGCTGAGAAAGACTCACTTAGAGGTAGTAAACGAACATTGTCCTTTGCTCCTATCTCAGGTTAGACTTCAAAAAATATTTAGCATGACATGTATTAAAATTACTGAAACTGTCACCACTGTTCCCACCAGAAAAGTGACACCGTGAATCCATTTATTTTCTAGGGTATCCATTTTTCATGGTTCTTCAGCAACTGACATTTTTGCCAATACATGAAGAGGTCCTATTGTTTCCACAACTGGAAGAAGAGGTCCAATTGTTTCTATAATTGGAGGAAGATGTCCTGTTGTTTCCACAGAAGAATCATTGTTCATTGGGTCTTTAAATTCAGTTTTTGTTTAACCACGAAATCCATGAAAATTGGTACCCTAAAAAATAGTTAATTCACATTACCTATGTTCAAAAATCTACAAACAAAGACAAGACAAGTTAGGTAACCTTGAAACTGAAAATACCAAAAGCTCCTTTACCTGTCTGTCAGGTTTGACCCATGGAGCATGAAGTCTGATAGTCTGGTCACTGCTGGTGGTCAGAAGAAATTGCCCACCTCCCCTGTCCCAGTCAAGGTCCTGAACAATGTCAAAGTGACCGCTCACTGTCACCATTGCTTCCCATAGTTTACTGGTCTGCAATATTTAAGAAAAAGCATGAAATAAATTGTAATGCCAGTTGAGTTACTTGTAACTGGTACTCTAATATCTGACCTGATAGTATTTAAGTCAGAAACGATGCAACCAAAGGGGTTAACATAGTAGATGAAGCCAGAAGAAGATTTTAAACATTTCTTTCCAAATTTGATAAAATAAAGTTGATGCAACTTCAAATTAAAGAAGACTGAATGAAACTGACACTGAGATGAAAACTTGCTCATAACAGCCCACTATGTTTAAATACTGATCAAGATTTAAGGGATCTTTGTACTAGAGTCAATACTGCTAATTCATTTTGTGGTATCCATTTTCATGGTTTTGTGGAAAATTAAATTTTTTGTCAGTACTTAGGTAAGGAGTCCTATTATTATTGTTTATTAGATCTTAAATTCATGGTTTGTAGCAGCCACAAAATCCATCAAAATTGGTACCCCACTAAAATTGGTACCATACTCAATTGTCAGGACTTTAATATACTTGTATAAAAAAAATGAGAATAAACTCATCAACTATATGTCTCACTGAGAAAAGATTAAATCACATAGATTGGAATCATGCAATCAATGATAAACTCAATGAAAAATATATAAATTCTCCCAAAGAATAAACACACACTTGTTTTCCTAATCTGCCTTCTCAAAATAAACTCTGGTTTCCAAGGAAATATTGTAGGATTCACCCACTAACCTCTGGACACACCCACTAGAAGTCCCTAATTGCCAGAATAGCAGCAAACCCTCTGTTTACAAACAATGTCACTATATAGGTCATATGCAAATCAGCCGGGCTGAGAGCAAATCAGTACCTCTGGCTGCCAGGCCGGGGGCCTCGTGCAGAAGAAATTAACTATGTCATTTCATCAAACAATAAATGTTATCAAGCCATGTAAATAGACAAAAATTATAACTACACTATTATCATGGCATACTTTCTAAACAATGCTAATTTTTGTCATCTTACCATAAAATAAATTGTAATTAAAATAGTTTATGTATCAGTTTCTTATTTCTCCCTCAGTAACCTGATAACAACCAAAAATGGAAGAGGTATCAGAATGAAGCTACAGCATGATGATGTCATCAATATTGAATACACAAATTAATCTCATGAAATGAAAATGACTAATTTTGAAGATTAAATGTATCTGACAGGTAAATATGATCATGAAAGGTGTAGTTTTAGATGCTACTGTTAGTTAACAAAACATGTGGTTTGAATTCCTTTAACTTCTACTAGTCAATGAATAGCTGACAGTCATGTATACACACCCTCCCTTTTTTGTGAATAGTCATTTAAAGATTGTGATGAACACAATATATGTAAATATCTCAGTTTATGCACAATATAATGATTTTCTTTAATCTTAACAAGGCCTGTCATCACAATACTGACACTCTTATAGTGTTTGAGGGGCCTTAGTTATTATAGTTTGAGAGGCCTTAGTTGATATATTGTTTGAGAATGCAGGTTTAAAAGTGAAATTAAATCTTAAAATTTGAGGGGTTTTTTTAGGTTTTTTTGAGGTTCTAAAACTTTTTTTGAGTTTCAAAACACAAAGCAGTCACAAGACTATCTTCATGGTGAGCATAGCATTTATTAAAAATTGGCTAAAGCATGCTGAGAGTTCATTTCCAAATAAAATGAAAATAAAGATAAAGTAAAAATTAATAAATACGTTTTAAAAAAATAACTCCAAGTACTAAGAAATTTCCAATAAAATGTCCTCTTGCACAGGCAACACATAATTATTAATCCATACAGGAAATGTAAACATTCATCCAATTCTATACTTGAGAATTTGTAAGTTTTCTTGTTGACTACTGGTATATATTGCTGTTATATAGGGTTCAAGTTAGACAGAAGCCATTAGCCAGGAAACTTTAGTACAGAAGGACCTGGGAGTTCAGGTTAAACAAAAACGAAATTTTGAGTTGTTTTTTTTTATAGGTTTTCTTCAGTTTTTTTAGGCCTTTTTTTTATGTTTTTGAGGTCAAAATGAAATTTTATGTCTTTCGAGGTTTTTGAGGTTTGCTGCGGACCCTGTGAGAGGCCTCAGTTATTAAAGTGTTTGAGTGGCCTCAGTTATTATAGTTAACAAAGCTGGCCAAGGTGTCAGACCATCAGTTAACAAAGCTGGCCAAGGTGTCAGACCATTAGTTAACAAAGTTGGCCAAGGTGTCAGACCATTAGTTAACAAAGTTGGCCAAGGTGTAAGACCATTAGTTAACAAAGTTGGCCAAGGTGTCAGACTGTCAGTTAGCAAAAGGTGACCAAGGCATCAGACCATTAGTTAACAATGTTGGCCAAGGTGTCAGACCATTAGGTAACAAAGTTGGCCAAAGTGTCAGACAATTAGTTAACAAAGTTGGCCAAGTTGTTGGACCATCAGTTAACAAAGTTGGTTAAGGTGTCAGACCATCAGTTAACAAAGTTGGCCACGGTGTCAGATCATTAGTTAACAAAGTTGGCCATGGTGTCAGACCATCAGTTAACAAAGTTGGCCAAGGTGTCAGACCATCAGTTAACAAAGTTGGCCAAGGTGTCAGACCATCAGTTAACAAAGTTGGCCAAGGTGTCAGACCATCAGTTAACAAAGTTGGCCAAGGTGTCAGACCATCAGTTAACAAAGTTGGCCATGGTGTCAGACCATCAGTTAACAAAGTTGGCCAAGGTGTAAGACCATTAGTTAACAAAGTTGGCCAAGGTGTCAGACTGTCAGTTAGCAAAAGGTGACCAAGGCATCAGACCATTAGTTAACAATGTTGGCCAAGGTGTCAGACCATTAGGTAACAAAGTTGGCCAAAGTGTCAGACAATTAGTTAACAAAGTTGGCCAAGTTGTTGGACCATCAGTTAACAAAGTTGGTTAAGGTGTCAGACCATCAGTTAACAAAGTTGGCCACGGTGTCAGATCATTAGTTAACAAAGTTGGCCATGGTGTCAGACCATCAGTTAACAAAGTTGGCCAAGGTGTCAGACCATCAGTTAACAAAGTTGGCCAAGGTGTCAGACCATCAGTTAACAAAGTTGGCCAAGGTGTCAGACCATCAGTTAACAAAGTTGGTTAAGGTGTCAGACCATCAGTTAACAAAGTTGGCCATGGTGTCAGACCATCAGTTAACAAAGTTGGCTAAGGTGTCAGACCATCAGTTAACAAAGTTGGCCAAGGTGTCAGACCATCAGTTAACAAAGTTGACCAAGGTGTCAGACCATCAGTTAACAAAGTTGGCCATGGTGTCAGACCATCAGTTAACAAAGTTGGCTAAGGTGTCAGACCATCAGTTAACAAAGTTGGCCAAGGTGTCAGACCATCAGTTAACAAAGTTGACCAAGGTGTCAGACCATCAGTTAACAAAGTTGGCCAAGGTGTCAGACCATCAGTTAACAAAGTTGGCCAAGGTGTCAGACCATCAGTTAACAAAGTTGGCCATGGTGTCAGACCATCAGTTAACAAAGTTGGCCAAGGTGTCAGACCATCAGTTAACAAAGTTGGCCAAGGTGTCAGACCATCAGTTAACAAAGTTGACCAAGGTGTCAGACCATCAGTTAACAAAGTTGGCCAAGGTGTCAGACCATCAGTTAACAAAGTTGGCCAAGGTGTCAGACCATCAGTTAACAAAGTTGGCCATGGTGTCAGACCATCAGTTAACAAAGTTGGCTAAGGTGTCAGACCATCAGTTAACAAAGTTGGCCAAGGTGTCAGACCATCAGTTAACAAAATTGGCCAAGGTGTCAGACCATCAGTTAACAAAGTTGGCCAAGGTGTCAGACCATCAGTTAACAAAGTTGGCCAAGGTGTCAGACCATCAGTTAACAAAGTTGGCCAAGGTGTCAGACCATCAGTTAACTAGACTGCTTATAGTCAGACAAGCTTAATACTCCAGCCATTATTACATAATAAACCAAACAGAACCCAGCTTGAGAGTGGGCAGCAGTCTGTTGGAATGATGACTAGAGAATGATTGACTGACAGCTGGTGGTAGGTAGGTATGTGAAGCCTGGGGATTCATCAATTGTAGTATCAAACATGGGAGATCACATTTAGAACCTTTGACTCATGTGATAAATATTCTTGTAATGGGAATGGGGAAAGATTAGGGATATTAGATTTTGTAAAATCAGGTTGAAATGACAAGATCATCAAACTGTTAAGGTATCCATATCACATCACATGTGACCTAAGTGTATCATACCATTATGAACTCTGGTAAACATCAGATGGAAAATGATGTGGTTGTGACTTCTGTCTCTTATTAAATCATGAAAAAGAAAAATGCTTATACAATCTGTATTACTGCAATAACAGTCATCTGAAAGAAAAAGATAAAGTCAACAAAAAGTACATGAGACCTGGAAAATCATTAGCAATTTACAATCTGCCATAACACATCTTCAGAGGCTTTCTGTTTTGGAAAGCTGATGTGATCACAATTGTTTTGTCATGCTAAAAAAATTCACTCACCTACATACACTTTTTTGGTGTATTTGACAAGAAGTGTCAGTGATCTTCAACCTGTAAAAATTTGGTGAATTTTTAAATACTCACTTAGCTATTATTTTATGGACAATCAGTGACATGGTAAATATATATATATATATATATATATATATATATATATATATACACACACACACACATATATGTATGTATATTCAACTAAGAGTAGCATGAAAAAATGCAAACCAACCTGTACATTTATAAGTGATTTTGGATCACCTGGACACTTATCTACATAAAAATATACATTTTTCAAAACATTAAATACTCCAACATTTTCATAACTGGTCATCCTAAAGAGAATCCATCCAATGCATCTGAGAGTATATCATTGGTTTCCTCTGTCTCAAAGACAACCTTGTACCAGCATCTAAGCTGTCTAGAATATGTGATATATGTACAACTGTAACAGCTCACTGTACAATTAATGTAGATCAATGAAGTAAGATCCTTGAGCAAGCAACAAATAATGAACAAACCTGATTGTATTTCCAGTGATGGAAGGCTCCCTGATAACCATGAGCCAGTATTGAGAGTCCATCTGGTCCAAGCATGCCCCCATACAGCCCCAGTGTGTTCCCTCCTACCTCTCCCACTCTAACCTGGGAAAATAAAATAAACCACAGTAAAGAACTGCATATATCAGACAGTCAAGAGATTTAAAAATTCTGTCTGTTGTAAGTGGTGTACTGTTGTAAGTGGTGTCCACCACTTGAAAATAGAATATAATATCCAGTTGAATATCAAAAACATCTCAAAGTCCTGATGTAAAACCTCCTCCTGCCTGCAACATAAAAACTATAACAATCTAAAAAGAAAAAACAAAAAACTTTTTGATCTGCAGTACTTGTTTTTAAAGCCTTAATGAATAATTATGATATATGGTACTATGAAAATCAGTCCATTGTGGACAATTGTCCCTCCAAATTAGTTTTACTGTTTTTATGAAGGAAGGTCAAACAACTTGTCAAAAATTCTTGGTCTGTAATGTGACATCCCTTATTAAGTATGTTGAAATACTCAATTTGAGAAACTGTACATTTATTTAAAAAAAATTGCAACTTTCCAAGGTTGGAAAATCATCATGTCAAACAAAAATACTATTTTTAATAATTAAATTCTTTAACAAAATTCTGGCAATGTATAAAAGTAAATATTGATCCTGACCGCTTCTACCCACACTCCTGAATCCTTGTCTGGTTTCCACAAAATCATTGTTTTGTCCATGGAGGCTGACAGCAAGCAAATGGGCTGATGATAACCAATTTCTGCAAAACACAATGTGATTCATTTTAAAAGAAAACCATTTGAATAACAAGTGTGTTAGATGTTGTTAAATTCTGTCAGAGTGAACAATCAAGCTCCATAATGCTACAAATATTTTAATTATTACAGAAACAGTGAAACTTACAATTTTAAAGTAATGTTGGTCCAAAAACTTGTCAGTTTTCCATGGTTGAGTTTTTATGGTTGTAGACAAGGGAATCCTTTCTACTGGAACTAAGTCATATGAGTCATGCTAAGTATTGAATAGTTTTATCCTTTCCACGAGAACTAAGTAAGTCATATGAGTCATACTCAGTATTGAATAGTTTTATCCTTTCCACCAGAACTAAGTCATATGAGTCATGCTCAGTATTAGAGTTTGATCCTTTCCACCTAAGTAAGTCATATGAGTGTGCTAAGTACTGAATAGTTTGATCCTTTCCACCAGAACTAAGTCATACGAGTCATGCTCAGTATTACAGTTTGATCCTTTCTACCAGAACTAAGCAAGTCATATGAGTCATGCTTAAGTACTGAAGAGTTTGATGTCTGACATTTAAATTATAAAAGTTTTGCTGTATTTGCATGAGAAAAAAATTAATTAATGTTAACAATGCTTATCAATATTTATAAAAGTAATCTGAAAGATTTTTCAAAAGAAAAAAAACATCACAGTGATAAAATTTTATGAGAATTCAGAAATAAAACATTATTAATACATCAAGACTTATTATTTTGTGAATCCAAGTTTTCTGAATCCGCTTTTCCTTTGCCCAAACAGCTTCTTATTAATCAACTAAGTGTAATATCTAGTATACTGAAAACAGCCCATACTATATACACAGCATTATACAGGGCCTATATGGTTTAAAGATGATGTGGATAAATCTACATAGATCTTGTATAAAGCCCCATATAGATCCTGTATAAAGCCCCTTACAGATCCTGTATAAAGTTCCATATAGATCCTGTATAAAGTCCTATATAGATCCTTTATAAAGCCCCATCTAGAGCCTCATATTAAGCCCCATATAGAGCCTCAAATAAATTCCCATATAGAGCCCATATAAAGTCACATACAGATCCTGTATAAAGCCCCATATAGATCCCATATAAAATCCCATATAGATTCTTATAAAGCCCCATTTAGATCCTGTATAAAGCCTCATATAAAGCCCCATATAAAGCTTCATATAAAGCCCCATATTGAGCCTTATAATAAAGTCCCATATAGATCCTGTATAAAGCCTCATATAGATCCTGTATAAAGTCCCATACAGATCCTGTATAAAGGGCCATATAGATCCTATATAAAATCCCATATAGATTCTTATAAAGCCCCATCTAGAGCCTCATATAAAGCCCCATATAGAGCCTCAAATAAAGTCCCATATAGAGCCCATATAAAGCCACATATAGATCCTGTATAAAGCCCCATATAGATCCTATATAAAATCCCATATAGATTCATATAAAGCCCCATATAAAACCTCATATAAAGCCCCATATAGAGCCTCAAATAAAGTCCCATATAGAGCCCATATAAAGCCCCATATAGATCCCGTATAAAGTCCCATATAGATCCTGTATAAAGCCCCATATAGATCCCATATAAAATCCCATATAGATTCATATAAAGCCCCATATAAAGCTTCATATAAAGCCCCATATTGAGCCTTATAATAAAGTCCCATATAGATCCTTATGAAGCCCCATATAGATCCTGTATAAAGTCCCATATAGATCCTGTATAAAGTCCCATATAGATCCTTTATAAAGCCCCATATAGATGCTTATAAAGCCCCATATAGATCCTGTATAAAGTCCCATATAGATCCTTATAAAGCCACATATAGATCCTGTATCAAGTCCCATATAGATGCTGTATAAAGTCCCATATAGATCCTTATAAAGTGCCATATAGATCCAGTATAAAGCCCCATTGATACAAGACAACTATAAACCTTGGACCTATAACAAGGACAGTAGCAAAACACAAAGTAAACAACAGTACAGTGACCCCTCATTATAAAGCCCCTCGGTCTACCACTGTCCACATTTAACTCTGGCATGGTCCATGGATCCCATTTAATTGAATATATATAGTTGTATCAAGGCTATTTAATTTCTTTAACTTGATTTCAGTTACAGGCTGATGGGAAACAAATATACTGTGATTGTATATAATAGTTCCCCATTGGGGGGGGGGGTCTGTGCACAACAAAGCCCTTGATAACAAAGCTTTGCTTATGACACATCTCAGTAAGATTTGATCTCACTTATACCACAGTACACTTGATAACACTGTTACTTGTGACACATCTCAGTAAAATTTGATCTCACTTGTATCACAGTACACTTTATAACACAGCACTGCTTGTGACACATCTCAGTAAAATTTGATCTCACTTATACCACAGTACACTTGATAACACAGCACTGCTTGTGACACATCTCAGTAAGATTTGATCTCACTTATACCACAGTACACTTGATAACACAGCCTTGCTTGTGACACATCTCAGTAAAATTTGATCTCACTTATACCACAGTACACTTGATAACGAAGCCTTGCTAATGACATATCTCAGTAAAATTTGATCTCACTTATACCACAATACACTTGATAACACAGTCTTGCTTGTGACACATCTCAGTAAAATTTGATCTCACTTATACCAAGGTACATTTTTATAGCTTCCACGAACCATGTTATAATGAGGGTTCACTGTGCAACACAATACTTTATCAATTTTGACAGTTATAAAGACAATCAAAAACTTTGGTCATCATTTGAAACAGCAGCATCAGTTTCATATTATTTGAAGTAACTGTTTCTTTAATTTTTATTTGTACTTGTAATGGCATAGGAAATTTGTAACGGTAAATGTACTGGTAATATGAAAACTTTCTGACCGCTAGAACAAGACCATTATTGAATGTAAAAATCAAAAAAATGGTACAAAAAGTAAGGTAAATTCAAACAGTATCATCCTATTATCTGTAAATTTTTATACCCTCTATTTTTTAGTATACCATCAATCCTTAAATTATTGTATTTCCTTTCCTTTACTTCAAAATTTGGTGCTAATAACTTTTTCTTACTAAAAGTTTGAAAATTTGTGTACTTACAAATGAGCTTACAGCTAACATTAATCTTTTCAATAATCATTATTTGCACATCTCAAGGGAGCTGCAATAGCTCAGTTGGTAGAGCAAGGAACTTATCTTCCATTTCCTTGGTATGATAGCTATCAATGTGTTAAAAGTCCCGTTAAAACCTACCAACCAACCAAGACTGTATATCTAAAAAATAAAATAAAAAGTCTGTCGAAAGTCACAGACAATTAGTAACCTATACAATTTTGCTGGTCCATTTTGAAAACTAAACTTAAACAAGATCTTCTAACTATAAATCATTGTATAGGAAAACCCCACAAAACCGAATCCCCAGTATGCCGAAAACCCCTCATGATTCAAATTTTTGTTTGGTCCCGAAATTGTTCTTCTTTAATATCATAATTTTCCCCCACTAAACCAAAGCCCCTCTACTTGGAAAACCAAAACTAAAATTCAGTCCCAAATTTCAATTTTACACCCACTCACCCCAACTGAAATTCACTTCAAAGTTGGTTATGCATTTTTGCTGCTAAATTCTATAAAATGTTGATATTTATGGTCCAGAAATAGCCTCTGGTCATGCATGAAGTAAAACACACCTGACACTCACTGGTCCAGATTATTTACTGTCAGCAAATACTGTAGTAGCCTTATCGGTGAGTCAAAATGTCCAAAGGCCACACAAGGTAAAAAACAATATTCGATACACATGCCAACACTGATTGAGCCAACAATAGGCTAATCTGAACTCTTTGCACCTCAAAGAAATCGTAATAAATAAATGCTTGCAGATAAGCCAATTAAGAAAGATTATTTTTATCTGCTTATTATCTCATCATGATTGATGCTATTCATTTGTGGAAACGATCAATGGAACTTTTTAAAAGAAATTAAATACCCAGGTTTTTTAATAACCAGGCCTTTGGACTCACTTTTGATACTTCAAGGGCATCGAAACTGGGGCAGCAGTCACTGCCCCAATAATTTGGCAAGAAAAAAAAACAATCTATGCTTAAAATCCACTATTTATCTGCTATGAATAAACAGGAAATATGCATAAATATGACATGTTATTTGTCACCTTGATGATGAGCAACTTTGACTATCTATTTGGTGTGAGCATTGGTTATGAAATATTTCATCATACAGACAATCTAAGTAAAATACTGCAACACAAAGACATGTTAGCATGTCAGAGACTCACACAAAGACATGTTAGCATGTCAGAGACTCACACAAAGACATGTTAGCATGTCAGAGACTCACACAAAGACATGTTAGCATGTCAGAGACTCACACAAAGACATGTTAGCATGTCAGAGACTCACACAAAGACATGTTAGCATGTCAGAGACTCACACAAAGACATGTTAGCATGTCAGAGACTCACACAAAGACATGTTAGCATGTCAGAGACTCACACAAAGACATGTTAGCATGTCAGAGACTCACACAAAGACATGTTAGCATGTCAGAGACTCACACAAAGACATGTTAGCATGTCAGAGACTCACACAAAGACATGTTAGCATGTCAGAGACTCACACAAAGACATGTTAGCATGTCAGAGACTCACACAAAGACATGTTAGCATCTGAAGGTCAGAGACTCACACAGCTCACCATCGCAACATTGAACACCACGAGAGATGACGATGCTTGCGATAAGTTCTGGGATACTGTTACCGGGAAACTTGATAATTTTGATGTCAACAAGCCTACCTTGCCACGCCGCTGAAAGATGCCTAAACATTTTGAGACTGAAGACCCCACAACGATCTGTACTGGCAGAAATACTCTGAGGCGATTGATCTGTTAGTTGTGTGAAAGACATATTTGACCAGCCAGGGTATGTCTTACCGACATCTTCAAGCCATGCTTCTGAAATGTGTTACTGAGGATGCAACATTCAGTGACGATATGGACTATGTCGCTGCCTTCTACAAGGACAACATTGATAAGATCAACCTTGTAACACAGCTACAGTAATTGAAAGTGCTCATCAAAAGTGAAGTTGAGGATGTGAATAGACTCACTGTGCAGAACATTTTTTAAATGATAGAAGAGATGAAACCAGCCTCTCGCCAACTCTTCTCAGAAGTTGTAACTGTGCTGAAGTTGATCTTAGTAATACCAGCTACAAATGCCACAAGTGAAAGATCATTTTCCGCGTTACGAAGAATAAAAACATATTTACACACCAGCATGACTCAGGATCGCCTTAATGCATTATTTGATGATATACGTTCACAGACAGGCTACGGACAGCATGGACATACCTGCTATTGCAAACGAATTTGTTAATCTAAGGAAACACACCAGGCAATTTTGGGGAAGTTCTGAATCAGAAGTGAAGTGCTAATGTGCTATTGTAAATGTATTGTTTTAATTAAATTTTTAAAACATTGTTTTTATGGCTTTATGTATTAAATGAAATAAATAAAAAGAACCGATTAAGTTTTAATTTGAATATGCTCAGAATGCTCCATTTCCTGTGTTAATTTTTACAAGAAAATCCATGGGGGAGTACCTCTGAAGCCCCCCACCAGCAGGAGTGGGAAACCCCCTTCCACACCCACACCCGGTCCATCGCCGCCCCAATCTAAAATCTGCTTTGGCGCACCTGTACTTTTCTAACTGAGTCTGAGAAAACAGTATTCTAAAAGTCCAATTCACTCAAATGATTTTCACAGGAGACAAATCATTACATACATGTATTTAAGTAACCATGACTGTCATTTGTTTTCATTCACATATCAAGATGTCAGAAAGACCAGCTAAGCATTGTAGGACTGAACTATCCTTATAGGACAAAATTTGTCTGATCAAAGAGTATGAATCTCTGCCAAAATCTAGGGTAAAATTTCAATGATGATGTGCTTGTATATCTACTTATACATAAAAAAACATATTTTTTCACATTTGGTCCTAAGACTTTTTGGTTTTAAGGACTTTCCATTATACTAGCATAGGGGTGAAACAGCACACCTATGCCATGTATCAATACATATCACAATATACAACCTACAATATGATACATATCGTTACACATAGAGAATAAAGAACCAAACAACTAATAATTATTCACGGTAACCGTTATTGAAGATTAAATGTGACTCTTATAAGAAAAATATTGTTCTGAACTGATTCTCCAACTTTAGTATCAATATGTGTATTGAAACAGCAACATTATTAATGTATATCAATACATCAGTGAACCATTTCACCCCTATTAATGAACAGAAAATGGGTATCAAAGTACAAAAGTCAAGTCTAACTGGTGCAATAACTCGGTCAAATACTGACATAAATATCTGAAAATTGAGCCTGATCTACATATCAGTGATGTAAATCTTTCCACTTAATCTAAATCCATCCAGTGCTTCTGAATATATTTAAAAATAAAAGAGATAAAAATCAGAATTGCGGACATATGGACAAATGAATGTACAGATATGTGGGTGTATGTGCATTATCAGCAACAAAAGACTGCATGTCCCTTATCAAAGAATATGACAGGGGTATACAAATGAACCTGTTTTATGTCCCTTGCTACAGAATGTGACAGGGGTATAAAAATGTACCTGTTTTATGTCCCTTGTCACAGAATATAATGGGGGCATAAAAATATACCTGTTTTATGTCCCTCGCTACAGAATGTGACAGGGGTATAAAAATATACTTGTTTTATGTCCCTTGTCACAGAATATAATGGGGGCATACAAATATACCTGTTTTATGTCCCTCGCTACAGAATGTGACAAGGGTATAAAAATATACTTGTTTTATGTCCCTTGTCACAGAATATAATGGGGGTATAAAAATATACCTGTTTTATGTCCCTCGCTACAGAATGTGACAGGGGTATAAAAATATACCTGTTTTATATCCCTTGCTACAGAATGTGACAGGGGCATAAAAATATACTTGTTTTATGTCCCTTGCAACAGAATGTGACAGGGGCATAAAAATATACTTGTTTTATGTCCCTTGTCACAGAATATAATGGGGGCATAAAAATGTACCTGTTTCATGTCCCTCGCTACAGAATGTGACAGGGGTATAAAAATATACCTGTTTTATGTCCCTTGTCACAGAATATAATGGGGGCATAAAAATATACCTGTTTTATGTCCCTCGCTACAGAATGTGACAGGGGTATAAAAATATACCTGTTTTATGTCCCTTGCTACAGAATGTGACAGGGGTATAACAATGTACCTGTTTTATGTCCCTTGTCACAGAATATAATGGGGGCATAAAAATGTACCTGTTTTATGTCCCTTGTCACAGAATATAATGGGGGCATAAAAATGTACCTGTTTTATGTCCCTTGTCACAGAATATAATGGGGGCATAAAAATGTACCTGTTTTATGTCCCTTGTCACAGAATATAATGGGGGCATAAAAATGTACCTGTTTTATGTCTCTCACTACAGAATGTGACAGGGGTATAAAAATGTACCTGTTTTATGTCCCTTGTCACAGAATATAATAGGGGCATAAAAATATACCTGTTTTATGTCCCTCGCTACAGAATGTGACAGGGGTATAAAAATATACCTGTTTTATGTCCCTCGTTACAGAATGTGACAGGGGTATAAAAATATACTTGTTTTATGTCCCTTGTCACATAATATAATGGGGGCATAAAAATGTACCTGTTTTATGTCCCTTGTCACAGAATATAATGAGGGCATAAAAATGAACCTGTTTTATGTCCCTCGCTACAGAATGTGACAGGGGTATAAAATATACTTGTTTTATGTCCCTTGTCACAGAATATAATGGGGGCATAAAAATATACCTGTTTTATGTCCCTCGCTACAGAATGTGACAGGGGTATAAAAATGTACCTGTTTTATGTCCCTTGTCACAGAATATAATGGGGGCATAAAAATGTACCTGTTTTATGTCTCTCGCTACAGAATGTGACAGGGGTATAAAAATGTACCTGTTTTATGTCCCTTGTCACAGAATATAATGGGGGCATAAAAATATACCTGTTTTATGTCCCTCGCTACAGAATGTGACAGGGGTATAAAAATATACCTTTTTTATGTCCCTCGCTACAGAATGTGACAGGGGTATAAAAATATACTTGTTTTATGTCCCTTGTCACAGAATATAATGGGGGCATAAAAATGTACCTGTTTTATGTCCCTTGTCACACAATATAATGAGGGCATAAAAATGTACCTGTTTTATGTCCCTCGCTACAGAATGTGACAGGGGTATAAAATATACTTGTTTTATGTCCCTTGTCACAGAATATAATGGGGGCATAAAAATATACCTGTTTTATGTCCCTCACTACAGAATGTGACAGGGGTATAAAATATACTTGTTTTATGTCCCTTGTCACAGAATATAATGGGGGCATAAAAATGTACCTGTTTTAATTGGAGGCTGCCATCTAACACTATAGATCCAGTTTTCATGTCCACTTAACACCGACTCCAGACTAACAGCATACACCATCGCCTTTCCTGAAATGAAAAAAATGATTATTATCAGACCTGAGGTAATTGTAATCAGTAATCATACATTTTGGTATGCTTATTATGGAGAAAATAAAAGACAACAGGGTGCAATGCATGTGTAATTCCACAGAAGGAATCTTTAATCTATGCATTCAAATGTATATTGTCTCTCGCCACCCATTTTAACATACTGAAATCGGCCATATAAGAGCACCACCCTCCTGGTAAATGTTGTTGCCAGCTTAGCATTTTCACTCTATTCACATGACCTCAGGTGACACTGAATACAACCAGTGCAGATGTTAATTTTATTACTCCTTTTAGTTTATTTTCTGAGAGTCTAAAGTGATGGCAAATCTACCTCATTTTATTCTTCATATCAAATGCAGTTCAAAAAAATTGACCCGACTGTCTGAGGAATGAGCTCAGCATATACTCATGGATTACTAACTGACAATCAGATGTCAGTCATATTCAAGCTTGTCATATACTCATGGATTACTAACTGACAATCAGATGTCAGTCATATTCAAGCTTGTCATATACTCATGGATTACTAACTGACAACCAGATGTCTGTCATATTCAAGCTTGTCATATACTCATGGATTACTAACTGACAAACAGATGTCTGTCATATTCAAGCTTGTCATATACAGAGGAAACTCATTAATCTGGACTCCATTTATCCGGAAACCTCGCTATCCGGACATAGTTCAACGGGAACGGAATTCCTAAATGTTAATTTGCTCCGTTAATCAAGAAATCCACGTTCTGGATCCAGAAATCAAAATCAGAGACCAAGTGTAAAATTACTATAAAACTTGCCTCAATAATCTGGAAATAATCTGTCCAAAAATAGGAAGATTCAAAGAATCATATATGAAAATACAGTCAGTTGGATAACACAGATTCACCTACGCAAATTTGGAGGTGTGTCAATGTATCAATCTCTGGTCAAATTTTAGGGGCACATTAAAGTTATAATTTTATCACATGATCATGTGTATGGAAAAATTTCAAGTAGCGTGACCATATTGTAACCAGCAATTGTATAAACAATATCTATTTTTGCTAGTCGCCGATGGGGTGTTAATAATTAAATAAACACACTGGGATCAAATTGTCCACATTTTTGACATAATATATGGTTAATAAATTAAGTGTGTCATTAAGTCTCTTTGTTGTTTACCAACTGTATGTAACAATCACAGTATGTTGATGGCTGTACAAATAAAGTTGATTGATTTAAGCTGTGGACAGTATAGGACTTCATTTCAGAATAAAAAGTGACGTCAATTATTGGCTGATTAGCAGCTATAACAGTTGTAAAATATGACTTATACAAATTACTTTATTTTATTAGTTTACCAGAACACATTTAACTGTGAGATATCAGTTTGTATTTGTTGTACTTTTTACATTATTATGGTGACACAATCAAGCAAGCGTAGACGAGTAGATACCGGCCAGCATAAAAAAGAAGATTTGCCAGCACAAAGAAGATCACCCAAAAGCTACCATTTAAGATATCCACCAGCATATTATAGCTGACTCATCCTTAGACATTGGCAAATTCACAATTGCAGACATCATAAAAACAAGGACATATGGTTATCCGTACCTACCGACTCAGCAGACCTAACCTGCGCTTGCCATGCCAAAGATCAAGAAATCAATGGTGCCGTATTCATGTACAAGTGCATGTTATAATAAAGTGCAATAAATACAAGTCAATAGATGTATTTATTAATTTATTTCAACCATTATTGAATATACAGTAAATTTACAGCTAACAAATACATGTACATGTACAGTACATGTATACAGTATGATGATATCGTGAAATAAAATGTGCATGATTCAATTATCTGGAAAACTCATTAATCCAGATATATTAACTGGGAACGAAGGTGTCCAGATTGACGAGGTTCCTCTGTACTCATGGATTACTAAGTGACAATCAGATGTCTGTCATATTCAAGCTTGTCATATACTCATGGATTACTAAGTGACAATCAGATGTCTGTCATATTCAAGCTTGTCATATACTCATGGATTACTAACTGACAACCAGATGTCTGTCATATTAAGCATGCCTGTGTCAAAGGCTTTGAGATAAGTTGACAATATTTTGTTGGGGGGGGGGGTTGTGACTTGAATTGTACAGCATTTGCATCTACAGCACAAATGATGACTACAGCTGATTTGATAAAAATAAAAAAGGGATAAAATAATCTACTACATTATGTTCCAATACAGGAAATATAATGTAGTTGATGATATAATTATATATAATTAATATGGTATTAATTACACTTTTAACACAGAATTGGAAATAAAGGAACATACGAAGTTACATTCCTGTTCTGACTCTGATCTTAACCTGTATATAATTGCTATTAGTATATAAGTATGGATGTGTACAAAAAATGAAAGGGTACGAAAAATTACATGAAATACGGTGTTCTCTTTCCACATTATTTATCTCACGGTGCAGCAAAACATTAAACTCATCTTCAACAGTATTACATTGCAAGATCCATTTTGATGCAACATTTTGAGTCAATTTTTATTTGAAGTTTATGTGAGCTAATTTTTAAGGTGGTTAATTCTCTAACAGTATATTTGTGTATATTGAATTTTAGGTATGACTTGAGGCCAAAAGTCTCCACATTATTTTCTTTCAGAGGGAAAAATGTTTTGATTTAATGGAATATAGCTTAAGTAACATCAAAAAAATATTTATTTTTCAAAAATAATTTTTAAAGTCTGGAGGAAATTAGAATGACTGCATTGATACTATAATTTATACATAATAATGTGCAAAATGATAAACATCAAAAAACTGTCATGTACTACTGACGTCTATGGGATTTTCAAGTTTGGGAACTTAAAATGGCCACTTACCGTATTACCTCCTTTTCTAAATCTTCCACTACTGGAATTGTGCAGACTGAGCTTACTTCAAATGGTTCAAAGACAATTTTATGTTCATTTCAAGTGGTGTGGCATAAGGTATTCATGCAGGTGTCAGCAAGATTAGATTATAATAACATCTCAAAAGTGTTAGTAAAATTAATAATAATAATAAAAATAATAATAATAATAATAATAATAATAATAATAATAATAATAATATAAAAATAGCAACACAAGAGTCCCTCAAAGGGACTGATGCTCTACTGGCTAAAAAAAAAAGCCAGGAATTCAAGATAAGACCATTTCTTCCTTTTAACTGTGGAGTGTTGAAACCATCTTTGATATTCTTCAGCAATAACAAGATTTTCAAATTAGCTGCTATGGTGGACATATTTGATGTCAGCTTGGCACCATTTTCATTTAGGACCAACAAGACATCATAAGAAGTCTACTGGTGGAAACCCCATGTTGATATGACTTTCAGTTTTGCAGGAGCAACAAAAACAAAGAATTTCAAGATGGTTGCCATATTTGATATCAGATTGGCCCCATTTCTATTTAGTACCAAGTAGACATCATAAGAAGTCTTTTGGTGAAAGCACAATGTCAACATGACCAGCCATCTAGAAGAAGTAGTGATAACAAGATTTTCAAAATGGACATTGTGGCAATCATATTAGAAGTTGGATTGGCACAATTTTCATTTATGACCAGCTTGACATCATAAGAAGTCTTTCTGTGAAAACCCAAATTCTGATATGACCATTCATTCAGAAGAAATAGTGACAACAAGATTTTCAAGATGGCCACTGTGGCAGGCATATTCAATGTCTGAATATCACCATTAGAACCAAGTAGACATCATAAGAATTTGTTAAGTAAAAACCCCATGTTGATATGACCACTCATTCAAGACGAGTAGTAATAACAATATTTTCAAGATGGCCACTATTCTGGCCATACTGGACATTAGATCAACACCATTTTCATTTGGACCAACTATACATCATAAGATGTCTTCTAGTGAAAACCCCATGGTAATATTATGTTTCATTGATGAGGTTTAACAATAACAAGATTTTCAAGATGGCCATTGTGGCAGCCATATTGGACATCAGATCGGCACCATTTTCATTCAGGACCAACCAGACATCATAAGAAGACTTCTAGTGAAAACCCCATGGCATTATTACATTTCATTTAGGAGAAGTAGCAATAACAAGATTTTCAGGATATTGGACATCAGATCTTCCCCATGGGCCCATGGCAATATCACTTTTCATTCAGGAGGATTAACAAAAACAAGATTTTCAAGGTGGCCAATGTGACAGCCATATCGGACATCAGATTGGCACCATTTTCACTAAGGACCAACATACATCATAAAAGGTCTTCTGGTGAAAACCCCATGGAAACAATACATTTCGTTCAGGAGAAGTAGCAATAACAAGATTTTCAAGATGGCCACTGTGGCAACCATATTGGACATCATCAGAAGTCTTTTAGTGAAAATCCCATATCGATTTGGCCATCCATTCATGAGGAGAAGCGATCACAAGATTTACAAGATGGCTGCTCTTGTGGCATTACTGGCCATCAGATCAGCATCATTTCATTTAGGAAAAAATTAAACATCATAAGAAGTCTTTTAGTGAAAACCCCATGTTGATATGACCATCCAATCAGGAGTAGTAGCAATAACAAAACTTTCAAGATGGCCACACTAGCGGCCATTTTGCATTTCCAAGTGGCACCATTTTCATTTAGGAGCAACTAGAACAAGGGATGAATGAGTGTGCAAAGTTTCATGGAATTCCTTTCAAGTAGTTTAGGAGGAGTAGCGATAACAAACTTGTGCTATTTGACAAATGGATAGACAGACAATAGACAACTGACTTCAGACAACAGATCATCCCAAAAGCTTGTCTGGTCTATGACCAGTAGAGCTAAAAAAAATACAAGAAATATGAATAATTATTACAACAATAACAAATTTTGATCATTATGATTCAAAATTTAAAATGTTATTTGACTGCCATTTGCATGAAGGTGACAAAGTTAAAATGTTATTTGACTGTCATTTGCATCAAGTTGAGTAAGTTAAAATGTTATTTGACTGTCATCTGGATGAAGCTGACAAGTTAAAATGTTCTTTGACTGTCATCTGGATCAAGTTGACAAAGTAAACTGTTAATAAATACTGTCATTCATGTAATTTTTCAAACCCTCTTATTTTTTGTACACACTCTATCCGTAAAAATCAGAATTAAATGTATCATATTTTTTTGGTACAAAAGAACTTTGTATTTTTCATCAAACCCTTTAAATTTTTATATAAAAAAAGCATAACCATGTGGTTTTGGTGTGTTGTGACATTGGGTCTTGTAATTAAAACAGGAATGAACTGTTTATTAAGAGGTGTTAATTTTAACAATGAAATATAACTGGTCATTGCCCTTGTACACAAGGAAGATCACAACTGTGATGTAAATGAACAAAGGTTACAATCACCATGTAACCTCACTCTCTCTTCATTGCCAATACAACACACCATAACAACTACAAAAATATACTGCTCTGAATACATACAATTTTGTATACACCAACACAATGTTATTGTTTCATCCATCACTCTCTCTCTCTCTCTCTCTCTCTCTCTCTCTCTCTCTCTCTCTCTCTCTCTCTCTCTCTCACACACTTATAACAGCAGAAGTCATTTTTAGTTCTTTTACTTCTTATTGTAATATTCCTGTAAGATGCTTGAGGTTAATGCTACTGTAGGAACATAAGTTGCATATAACTTGGCCATCTTAATCAACTGTTGTCCAAATGGATGAACAGAGGAAGTCTCTGTTGAAATATACAGAGGTTTGCAGTTATTATTATTCAATCATGATTTATTCCTTATTACTTTAAAGGAATTGTGGCATGTATGACTAAAATAAAACAACAATTGTACCAGTTTATCTTTTATGCTAGTATGGGTCTGTCTGCAAGTATCAGAGGAAATGTCGATCTTTTTTGGGTCCAATCCCTTTATTTTTCATACACAGTCAGTACCACAAAGTTAATTATTTTGGGGTGTCATTTTTAAACTGGTATTACTATTACTCCGAATCACAGAAACTAACAGAAAAGAGGCAGCATAGCTCCTGCAGATGATATAAACCAAGACCTCAAGTGTCAAGTGTATGTAGGGAAACATGCCATCAGACATACAGTTGCAGACCTGCTACATGTACATTTATTTCTCATTGGCCCTGCATACCTCAGCCACTCCACTCCAACCTATCTTCATCCCATGTAACCACTGATATACCTCAGCAACTCCACTCCAACCTAACTTCACCCCATTCAACCCTTGACATACCTTTGCCACCCCACTCCAACCTTAACCCTTGATATACCTCAGCCACTCCACTCAAACCTTAACCCTTGATATACCTTAGCCACCCCACTCCAACCTTAACCCTTGATATACCTTAGCCACCCCACTCCAACCTTAACCCTTGATATACCTCAGCCACTCCACTCATACCTTAATTAACCCCATGCAACCCTTGACATACCTTAGCCACTCCACTCCAACCTTACTTCACACCATGCAACCCATGACATACCTTAGCCACTCCACTCAAACCTTACTTCACCCCATGTAACCCTTTATATACCTCAGCCACTCCACTACAACCTTACTTCACCCCATGCAACCCTTGACATACCTTAGCCATTCCACTCAAACCTTACTTCACCCCATGCAACCCTTGACATACCTTAGCCACTCCACTCCAACCTTACTTCACCCCATGCAACCCTTGACATACCTTAGCCACTCCACTCCAACCTTACTTCACCCCATGTAACCCTAGATATACCTCAGTCGCTCCACCCCAACCTTACATCACCCCATGTAACACTTGATATACTTCAACCACTCCACCCCAATCTTAGATCACCCAATGTAACTCTTCATATACACCACCAAATCTCAGACAACTGATAAACCCCTTCATGGTAATTAAATGTTTTATCATATCCTCAGCAACTGGAGTGTTAGCCATAATACCATAAACACATAAAAAAGGGCTACAAAACATCGGACACTGATATCTAATTAAACGTCTGACAGCTCTGAACAAGTTAAAAATGTTTCCTATGCATATAAACCAGTCTGTCATTTGACAGAATTTAACTTGCAAAACTCAGAAAAAATCCATAGTTTGTGCAGTTTTGCACAAATTTACAAAATTCTGAAAAGTAGGCCATTGTAAGCTTTCTCAGCCCTAGTGGAACTTCATATTAAATAATCGGTTAATTGGCTCCACATATGATTCATATCTGTGATTCAGGAAGAAAATCGGTGCCGATGAGGTGGATGAAATGGGAATTCATTATTTACAAATTGTGTCCAATGAATGCTGATACAATTTTAGGTTATTTTCTTTCAATGTAATAGTATACAAAAATACAAATTCATTTATTATCCCCCCCAAAAAACAAGAGTCCCTCGAAGGGACAGACACTCTAATGTCCGTAAGGAATTTCCCGGAATTTAAGATAAGACCATTTCTTTTTTTTTAACTGTTGAGTGTTCAAACCATCTCTGATATTCTTGAGCAATAAGATTTCTGAATTAGCCACTGTGGCAGCCATATTGGATGTGAGATCAGCACCAGTTTCATTTAGGACAAACAAGACACCATTAGAAGATTTTTGATGAAAACACCATGTTGATATGACCACCCATTAGGAGAATTAGTGACAAGATTTTCAATATGTTTATTGTGGAAGCCATATTTGAGGTCAGATCGGCATAATTTTCATCCAAGACCAACTAGATATCATAATTAGATCTTCTGGCGAAAACCCCATGTCAATATGACTTTCCATTCAGGTTGAGTAGCAATAACAAGATTTTCAAGATGGTTGCCATGCCGTGGTGAACATATTGAATGTTAGATCAGCATCATTTTCATTTTGGACCAACTAGACATCATAAAAAGTCTTTTTACTTAAACCCCATGTTGATATGACCATCTATTCTGGAGTAGTAGCAATAACAAGATTTCCAACATGGCAGTCAGCTCAGTACCATTTTCATTTAAGACCAACAAAACATTATAAGAAGTCTTTTAGTGAAATCCCCATGTTGATGTGACCATCTATTCAGGAGTAGCAATAACAAGATTTTCAAGATGGTCACTGTGGTAGCCATACTGGATGTACAAGTGGAACCATTTTCATTTAGGACCAACTAGACACCATAAGAAGTCTTCTGGTGAAAACCCAATGTCAATATGACTTTCCATTCAGGAGCAGTAGCAATAACAAGATAGTAGCCATATTAGACATTAGATCAGCACCATTTTCATTCAGGCCTAATTAGACAGCATATGGAGTCCTTTACTGAAAACCCCATGTTGATATGACCATCTATTCAGGAGGAGTAGTGATAACAAGATTTTCAAGATGGCAGCTATGTCAGCCATATTGGATGTCTGAGCAGCACCATTTTCATTTAGGAACCACTTGACCTTGGGATAAATGTTTGTGTAAAGTTTCATGGCAATCCTCCAAGAAGTTTAGGAAGAGAAGCAATAACAAACTTGTGCTGACAGAGAGATATTAGATGATAGACGACAAGCCATCTCACAAGCTCTTCTGGTCTATGACCAGTTGAGCTAAAAATGTTAACACAAAAAGTTCATAATTTTAGCCACAATAAAGCCATCACTGAGAATGTGATAACTGTATCTCATCACTTGCTAATGCTGGTGATACAATAAATAGTAAGATTACCTCTGTATTTGAATTTGAATGTGTCTTCCTTCATTCTAATGTCCTGTGAGAGGGGCATATCCATGATGAGCCCCTCCCTGACCCCTGTGTCTGTCTTCCTAGGGGAGAGTCTCCACATCCGGATTATGTGGTCCTGACCTGCAGAGGCTAGTAAGATGTCACCACTGTCTGCAATATGACACAGTTATTACAAATTTGCCTACTTTTATCCCACTGTCTGCAATATGACACAGTTATTACAAATTTGCCTCCTTTTATCCCACTGTCTGCAATATGACACAGTTATTACAAATTTGCCTACTTTTATTCCCACTTACTTGGCATTAAAGATATACATTTTAACATATTATGAGATGACATCAGGAATATGATGCATAATATGATTAGTTTCTATCTGTCTGCTGTATGAGTGAGGCTCAATACCACGGCACATTATGAATGTCTGCTTTATGAGCAAGGCTCAATACAACAGCACATTATGAATGTCTGCTTTATGAGTGAGGCTCAATACCACAGCACATTATGTATGTCTGCTTTATGAGCGAGGCTCAATACCACAGCACATTTTGAATGTCTGCTTTATGAGTGAGGCTCAATTGCACAGCACATTTTGAATGTCTGCTTTATGAGTGAGGCTCAATACCACAGCACATTATGAATGTCTGCTGTATGAACAAGGGTCAATACAACAGCACATTATGAATGTCTGCTGTATGAACGAGGCTCAATACAACAGCACATTTTGAATGTCTGCTTTATGAGTGAGGCTCACTACCAGAGCACATTTTGAATGTCTGCTTTATGAGTGAGGCTCAATACCACAGCACATTATGAATGTCTGCTGTATTAGCGAGGCTCAATTGCACAGCACATTTTGAATGTCTGCTTTATGAGCGAGGCTCAATATCACAGCACATTATGAATGTCTGCTGTATTAGCGAGGCTCAATACAACAGCACAGTTTGAATGTCTGCTTTATGAGTGAGGCTCAATACAACAGCACAGTTTGAATGTCTGCTGTATTAGCGAGGCTCAATACAACAGCACATTTTGAATGTCTGCTTTATGAGTGAGGCTCAATACAACAGCACAGTTTGAATGTCTGCTGTATTAGCGAGGCTCAATACAACAGCACATTATGAATGTCTGCTTTATGAGTGAGGCTCAATACCACAGCACATTATGAATGTCTGCTGTATGAACGAGGCTCAATACAACAGCACATTATGTATGTCTGCTTTATGAGTGAGGCTCAATACCACAGCACATTATGTATGTCTGCTGTATTAGCTAGGCTCAATACCACAGCACATTATGTATGTCTGCTTCATGAGCGAGGCTCAATACCACGGCACATTATGAATGTCTGCTGTATTAGCGAGCCTCAATACCACGGCACATTATGAATGTCTGCTTTATGAGCGAGGCTCAATACAACAGCACATTTTGAATGTCTGCTATATGAATGAGGCTCAATACCACAGCACATTATGAATGTCTGCTTTATGAGTGAGGCTCAATACCATAGTACATTATGAATGACTGCTTTATGAGTGAGGCTCAATACCATAGTACATTTTTAATGGAAAGAAATTAATAAACAACTTTAACAGGGAAAATGCTGACTTCAACCAACATATAATGAAAAGTTTGCAGGAACTGACAAGGCATATCTACTCATATAGGTCAGATGGTAGAGTACATGGCTCTGATTTCAAGCACAGTGCAGCTGCACATTTTTTACCTCCTGTTACATATGGCATATGTCATAGAATCACATTTAAACCTATAAGTACTAAAGAAGAAGACCTAGGGGTCTATGTGGTGAATTAACAGAGACACTAAGATGTGTCTCTGTAAAGCAGGTGGGAATGTATTGCAGGAAACAGCTGAAGCATAGGTTCAAATAGGCCATGTGGTAGAGCATTAGGTTATCATTAGGGAATTTCCAGGTTCAAGCCCCTGTTCATCCATGCTAATTTTTCCCCAGAAACTCAGGATTAAAGTATGAAGTATACAAATGAACATATTAGTATTATCTGATATCTTGAGTGGAACAAATGTGGCTAAAAAGACTTACAAACATGTGCATCAGCTAAAGATATCTTGAGTGAAACAGTTGTTGCTAATGTGACTTACAAACATGTGCAACAGCTAGAGATATCTTGAGTGAAACAGTTGTTGCTAATGTGATTTACAAACATGTGCAACAGCTAGAATGATCTTGAGTGAAACAGTTGTTGCTAATGTGACTTACAAACATGTGCAACAGCTAGAATGATTAATATATTTATTCTATCAGCCAAAACACTGTAAACAACCTATATTTATATTGGTAATATTGGTATATATACATAATTTCTGTCAAGAAAATATCCTGTTCAGCTTCTGAAAGTTTGTACTTCAATTTCTTCCCCTTCAATTTGAGTTCTTTCCACTTATTCAATTTTGTTTAATTTTGAAAGATGTAAAGTCCCTTTCAGTGTAATTTCTTTCCTTCTTTAAAAAGAAGTGAATATAAACAAACTCAATTTAAGAAGTTTGACTAAGTTCACAGAGACTTTAACATCCTATAGCTAGGTGATAAAGATAGGGACATCTCATTTGGTCATGTGCAATGCACATGCAACTGTGAAGGACACAGACCTTGACCTGTTGCCACATAACACAACTGTAGATCAGGGTATATATGCTGTTTGTTGTACTTTAATTTCAAACAAACAGCATGGAAGCTGATCTGCTCCAAGGTACAAGGCAATGAAAGAGTTAGATCTATGTTTTTTTTAGTTCACCTGATAAGACTCTATCTTCATTGAGAATGTACATATATGTTTGAGGAAATTGCAGTCAAAAATGCACCCGTTTGCAGACTGTGTCAAAACTGATACTAAGCAAATATACAACTAAAGTAATCTTATAGCATTCTTCCTGACATAAATTTTACTTTTGATCACCTTGCAGGTGTGAATTGACATGATTTCTTTTCACTATTAAATTAAATTTACCTCTGTCAATGCTCACAGCTTTGTAAGTTGTCATAAAATTTGCAGTACCCCATTTGTTTTTTTCTTTGTTTTTTCCCCCAAGCCCTCGTTTGGCTTTCCATTGCATAGCGATGAAAACTGAAGCAGGCCAGGTGACCTAGGTGATGTTGTTTATGGTTGAATGTGCATTGTTTGTGGGTAAATACAGTACCATTTCAAACTACATAATAACTTACCATCAACAGTAAAATCAACCGCTCTGACCCAATCTTCATGGCCTGGTAAAGTCATCACTGAAGTAAACTGGTAATACAATATGAGAAAAATTCTCTAAACCAAATATTAAGAACATAATCATTAAAACATAGAATTCAATATGTCAGAAAAGGTTCTATTTATTTTTAAAAATTATGAAATCTGTATGACTATTCCTAATTACATAAATTAATTACAACTGAAAAAAGACAGAAACAAAAGGCCCAAATTGGCCTGTTATTGCTCAGCTGGGTAACTGATATATATCAACTTGTGAATGAGCATTCACATGAATATAGAAACTGTGGCGTGAAAAGAAAAGATTGGAGCATTGAGTTGAAACATTCTATTAATATCAGTGTTGATTTTCTTCATTTTAAACCAAATATACTGTGTATCATTCATTAGTAATTTTTACAGACCATTTGCTTATATATGCCTAAATCAGTAACTAATAATTAGACTGGGTGAAACTCTTATCAATGGCCACACTAGGCTGACATGGTAGTAGAGACTAAGCAGGAAATGACGTACAAGTCGGCATTGTTTTCTTTGTTGGATATTGTCAATAGGCACATTTAACTGGTTTTGGTGGCAGAGATAAATTGCATTACAGAAAGGCTGGGATGATAGGGGTTTACTATATGAGAGTATCTGTGGAAGAAAGGTAAGAATTCTATATTTCCTGGAGAAGAAATCAGACATATAATATGCCAGGACATCCATTAATGGAAGCCATGTATAGGATCATACATTTGTTGTAGGAATCTGTTGTGAGATAATAGGTTAAACAAGGTTTACAAATATTCAACACAAAGTGATTTGAAAACGTTTAGCGTCATACTGCAAAGAAAAATATGCATGAATGAAAAAGACATCCATCATGCATGGACTGTCTTGCTGGTACAGTATCATAAGTTTGAGAAAACATACAAATGATGCTGTATCAATAAGAATGTATAACAGGCATTCAAAGTATTATATAGTTACAATATATAAAATTTTCTGAAAATAATTTATTAGAAACAGTCAAATTGCTTCAAGACAAGTTACAATGATAATGAAAGACTTATTGCTTGAAACAGAAATATCAAACTTTAAAGATGAGAGAGAAATAGTTCTACTTATACGGGAACATTCATAGAGGGGAACTGGCATAAATGAAGAAATGCAAATTTGCTTGCTTTCACGTTTCAAAAATGAACAGTATATACTCTGTACCAATGAGGCAGTAGATTTATAGGTGTTGACCTAAGCAATCAATTTGAAAATTTTACAGACTAGGCAACATTCCTTGCATGAACTAACTGTAGAAAACAACCGCAGTGAGTATATCTCTTAATTTTAAAGGATTAATTTTTTTTTCTTCTACAGGCAAAAAGATGTAAAACAATAACTATCTAAAACTTTTGAATAGCTATAATCAAGAATGGTGATAAAAAGTGAACCATCATAAAGTAGCTATAACCAAGAATGGTGATAAAAAGTGAACCATCATAAAATAGCTATAATCAAGGATGGTGATAAAAAGTGAACCATCATAAAATAGCTATAATCAAGAATGGTGATAAAAAAGTGAACCATCATAAAATAGCTATAATCAAGAATAGTGATAAAAAAGTGAACCATCATAAAATAGCTATAATCAAGAATGGTGATAAAAAGTGAACCATCATAAAATAGCTATAATCAAGAATGGTGATAAAAAAGTGAACCATCATAAAATAGCTATAATAGTGATAAAAAAGTGAACCATCATAAAATAGCTATAATCAAGGATGGTGATAAAAAAGTGAACCATCATAAAATAGCTATAATCAAGAATGGTGATAACAAAGTGAACCATCATAAAATAGCTATAATCAAGAATGGTGATAAAAATGTGAACCATCATAAAATAGCTATAATCAAGAATGGTGATAAAAAAGTGAACCATCATAAAATAGCTATAATCAAGAATGGTGATAAAAATGTGAACCATCATAAAATAGCTATAATCAAGAATGGTGATAAAAATGTGAACCATCATAAAATAGCTATAATCAAGAATGGTGATAAAAAAGTGAACCATCATAAAATAGCTATAATCAAGAATGGTGATAAAAATGTGAACCATAATAAAATAGCTATAATCAAGATTGGTGATAAAAATGTGAACCATCATAAAATAGCTATAATCAAGAATGGTGATAAAAAAAAGTGAACCATCATAAAATAGCTATAATCAAGGATGGTGATAAAAAAAAGTTAACCATCATGAAATATTCACAAAATCTAACCTTTTATTAATTTCCATTATTACAATTCAACATTTTTAGGATACTTAAAACAGCTAAATAATTTGTATCATAAATCAGCTATATGCAAATGTACTCTAAATAAGATTATATTTTGAACATTGATGTCACTTAACATTAACAATTTTATGGAAAACAGGATCACAACCATGACCATATAGTAATCTAACAAAGGTCATGAATGACAGGAAGAAACATCAATAACAAGAAGGGTAATAATTTATTTTACTTATAAATTTAACTCCTCTAAATTTACTCAAAATGAGGTAATCCTGTTATTTCACATATATCAACCTAGTCATCATAATAGTTTTGATACAGAGTTAAGCACTTGAGTGCCTTGTGAATGGTTGTCAATTCCTTGCCTTTATTTTGAATACACATACAGCACTCTCTCACTATAAGGCCCTTTACTATGAAACAGTTCCTGTTACAACACACTACATTATAACACAGTTCCTGTTATAACACACTACATTATAACACAGTTCCTGTTATAACACACTACATTATAACACAGTTCCTGTTATTAGTATGGTTATGGATCCCATTTCATTAAGTGGTAGTAAAATTATATGCATTATGTACTTCATTATAAGAATGTCTTACTAAGCAGTATACTCTATGGCTGCTACAGACATTATAATGTGGGAATATTATATGTGCCATGTACTTCATTATAATGCAGTCTTATTATAAGGTAGTAGACTATGACTCCCATGACCAGCATTATAATGAGGGAGTAATGTATCATTGACTTCATTTTAAGGCAGTCACACTATAAGGCAGTATACTCTATGGCTCCCATGGACAGCATTATAATGAGTACTGTATTGTGTACTTTATTATTAGGTAGTCTTACAAAAAGGCAGTAGACTCTATGGTTCCCATGACCAGCATTATAATGAGGGAGTAATGTCTCATGTACTTTATAATAAGGTGGTCTCACTATAAGGCAGTATACTCTATGGCTCCCATGGACAGCATTATAATGAGGGAGTACTGTATCATGTACTTCATTATAAGGCAGTCTTACAAAAAGACAGTAGACTAAATGGCTCCCATGGACAGCATTATAATGAGGGAGTACTGTATCATGTACTTCATTATAATACAGTCTTACAAAAAGGCAGTAGACTCTATGGCTCCCATGGACAGCATTATAATGAGGGAGTACTGTATCATGTACTTCATTATATGGCAGTCTTACAAAAAGGCAGTAGATTATATGGTTCCCATGGACAGCATTATAATGAGGGAGTATTATATGTAGCATGTACTTCATTATAAGGAGGTCTTACTATAAGCAGTATACTCCATGGCTGCCACAGACAGTGTTATAATGAGGAAGTACAGTAGTACGATTGCACCAGGCATTGCTTGTTCATACAAACTTGTCTAAAGGTTTATGAAACAAAACTATGTTGCTAAAGAAAGTGATTTACTAATAAGTAAGCATGATTATGGCACTGGCTATTGGTCAGTTAGCTAAATAACCTCACCTGCCTGCCAGAAGCTGTGTCCTGCTCTGTGTAAAGATGGACTTTCATATCATCCCCAGCACAGGCCAGGAGGACAACTGAAGAAATTATCCAACATTAAAAATGGAGATAAAATGATTCAATTTCATGCATATGTCAAACTATTATTCACAAATATAAATATAGAATTCTACCACAGAATCTACTGCATATAGGACTTTATCCATCATCATATACACCACTGTCTATTTCATGTAGGACTTTATTCATCATAATATACACCACTGTCAATTGCATGCTAGGACTTTATTCATCATATTATATACCATTGTCTATTGCATATAGGACTTTATCCATCATATTATACGCCAGTGGTCCCCAACGCGGTGCCCGTGGATGCCACAGCGCCCACCAAGGATTTTTGCGTCCCCGCGGAATCGGTTATAATGAATAATAAAAAATAAAAAAACGGGTCAAGTTAATTGGTTGGTGCCCGCCACTCTCTCATAAACTCACAAATGTGCCCGTAGGCACAAAAAGGTTGGGGACCCCTGTTATACATCATTGTCTATTGCATATAGGACTTCATCCACCATATTATACACCCCTGTTTACTGCATATAGGACTTCATCATCATATTATATACCATACTTTATCCATCATATTATACACCAATGTCTATTACATATAGAACTTTATCCATCATATTATACACCATTGTCTACTGCATATAGGACTTTATCCATCATATTATACACCACTGTCTACTGCATATAGGACTTTATCCATCATATTATACACCAATGTCTATTACATATAGAACTTTATCCATCATATTATACACCATTGTCTACTGCATATAGGACTTTATCCATCTTATTATACACCATTGTCTACTGCATATAGGACTTTGTCCATCATATTATACACCATTGTCTATTACATATAGAACTTTATCCATCATATTATACACCATTGTCTATTGAATGTAGGACTTTATCCATCATATTATACACCAATTTCTATTACATATAGAACTTTATCCATCATATTATACACCATTGTCTATTGCATATAGAACTTTATCCATCATATTATACACCATTGTCTATTGCATGTAGGACTTTATCTATCATATTATACACCAATGTCTATTACATATAGAACTTTATCCATCATATTATACACCATTGTCTACTGCATATAGGACTTTATTCATCATCATATACACCACTGTCTATTGCATGTAGGACTTTATTCATCATATTACACACCACTGTCAATTGCATGCTAGGACTTTATTTTCATATATTATATACCATTGTCTATTGCATATAGGACTTTATCCATCATATTAGACACCATTGTCTACTGCATATAGGACTTTATCCATCATATTATACACCATTGTCTATTGCATATAGGACTTTATCCATCATATTAAACACCATTGTCTATTGCATATAGGACTTTATCCATCATATTATACACCATTGTCTACTGCATATAGGACTTTATCCATCATATTATACACCATTGTCTATTGCATATAGGACTTTATCCATCATATTATACACCACTGTTTATTTCATATAGGACTTTATCCATCATATTATATACCATTGTCTATTGCATATAGGACTTCATCGATCATATTATACACCACTATCCATGTCACATACAAGCATTATATTTCTGGATGTAAAGAATGTAATCCTTTCTGTTGTGCCTTTTTGACTGTAAGCAAATAAAACAAGTCATTTCATTTTGAAATCTGTCAATCGATGACAAATTTCCAATGAAAAGGAATCAAAGTTATATCTTTTAGTACAGTATTTGAGCAAATGATAATGTTTCTATTCTGAATTTGTCTCAAACTAGATAACTGCCAGAAGTTTAAAGGCAGAGTGTTTGCCTCAGACAAATGAATGATCACCCAAACATATAAATAGATCAGAATAACATATAAATAGACAGAATAAAATAAACACATGTGAAAACCACAGTATAATGCATCTGGGTGAAAAGCTCCATTTACTAGAAAATGAGGAACTCATTACAATGTTCCCCTAATGGGTACATGTTATAAATGTAAAAATGCAACAATTTGTTTTTTTAAGCTTTGACTAAGTTAGAAACCAATTAACCTATAGAATTTCTAAGATTGACTTACTATCTGTATGGGGCACTTGTACAAGGCTGACACTGAGAATAAACCCTCTTCCATAAGTTAGTGTCTGTGTGTTCTCAATATCTACAAAATAAAGCACAATCATGTTCATTTTGCATAGATGCACTAAGGCTAAATCATTTCCCTTACTGCAAAGATCATATCAAATGAAACTATAGCAACTGCAATGACTTGCCATTGCATAGCCAAACACATTTTATTGCACATTCTAATTCTCCTCCCACCCCCATCTCTATGCCCCCAACCCTCCAGTTACTCACCCTTACCCTCGACAATGAATCAGAGACTGTTATGCAAAATCCACAATATATATGATACATCTTGCTATAACTGAATACATAAAGTTTGATCAAAATATGTTTAAAAATAACAATTGTTTTAGTAAATTATGTTTTTCAGAGAATACTTAATCAATCACATGAACATTAGAAAGAAACTCTACCTTTTAAATCCAGCAATTGTCTTTCCTGTATACAAAGGGAAGAAACTCTTCCCAACCCTTCCCCTTACCCCCCCCCCTCACCACTGCTAGGTGGCTACAGTTGTTTACCAGTTTTAGCTTGAGCAATAATTGAATGAGGTTGCTCATATTTGCAGGGAGGTGTGGGAGGGTTTAACAGTAATGTTAGAATAGGTAATTGGAGGAGGAAATGCTGAGCATCCTACCTCTACCATGGTCACCCTTGAGCGAATAAGGATTCTTCCCTGTATGAGGCTACATTGCTCGCCTAATATCAGAACAGCGTAACTGACAGTCACAACAAACGTGACAACAGTACCCGGGTAAGAGAAAAGGATGCAAATAACTGTTTCTTACCAAATCAAATCACCAGGTAAATCCATCAAAAGCGCTGTTCTATGCCTGTGATGAGGTGCAGCCAGCAAAGGAAGTTGTAGAGGCAGTTTTTGTGATGCATGTTTATGTACTTCCTCAATTTTTCCATGAAACAGCAATAGTGTTCAAAAAGATACCAACTGAAGGGCCAAGGCATGATGTGGCTTAAGGGCGGACAAGCGCAGACAGGCATCTTATCTCACGAGATCAAGGTTAGCCAAAGTTGTCAGGCTGGCCCTGTTAATCACCTTGGCAATGCAGGCTGTAGATTCCCACATATGATCGCTACCTACTTTTTTGGCCAGTTGAAAAATTTCTAGCAAAGCCTAATCTAGCATAGAGGAGAAATCAATCATGTTTCACACTAACTTGGAGACATTTCTGTCCACCTTATAAAACTGAGGGTTGGTCATATTGACCACTGCAATATTTTTGTCCAAGGATGGCAGCTCAGTGCTGAACATCAGTGAATGTGTGCAATACCAGCATGAAGAGAATGACACTAGTAGCTGGCTTTACAATTAAAAAAAGCCTTGGAATTGCCTGGGTCCTATATTATATCATCCAGGCAGTCAGAGATTTCTTTAACCTTTACCGACTGTGGAAGAAGACAGAGAAGAAGAAGGGAGAAGAACTTAATCTTCATCTTACAAATTCACTGAAGCATTGACCTTATAGGAAATTGGCATAACTCTGTAGATTTCCTCCACAGCCACTATAAAACTGTATTCTGTGCATACATTTTATTGTAGGATAGGCGCACGATAAGTCAAGATAGTCCCAGCACTCACTGTCGGGGTTGTCTTCACTGGGCATTCTGTCGACATCAGTGTAAAACATCCCAGTGGGAAAGGACAAAGCCATGAAATTGTCCCCGTCTATGGTTTGATATTTCCCCAAAGGATAAGCTGTAAAGATTTGTGCCAGCAGTTGCATCAGCAGCCGGGTAAGTGCCATGGCTTGTGTTGCCATTATGAAATGCCAGTAAGTGTGCTGGCTTGTCAGCTTGGCTATTGCCTAGATGGACAGCCAAGCCATCATCTGGCAGATTGTCTCACCTCTTGGCTAGATGGAGTGCCTGGTTGTCCACTGGACACCTGGTTCAGTAACTGCCTGGATGGTCCGTGCAGTGAAATGGACAGATCGGCTAACCAGATCTCCAATATAGTTCTGCATACCAAGGTGCGGCTGGCCAGTATACAGCATGACTTGCCAAAGTGATGGATTCCCGGTCAATGATTGTGGAGTACAGCCAGACAGACAGGCTGGACAACAGCCTGAATGGCACTATATGGCCTTGACTGGTGGCAAAACATACCATCCACATCCAAAAAATACCCCATGCATCCAGGCTTACAGACCCCAAGGCCAAGCTCAGATGTGTTGTGAATTACATCCGTTGGGCAGTCTAGAAAAGGGAGGACAGTCCCCAGTAAGCTCCAAGTCATCATTGGAGGCATAAGAGTTATGGTGGGGGGAACAAATTCATCCAAGGCCAGCAACTGTGGACCAAATGTTCTCCAACCATGATGCACAAACACTACATGTAGCTGTAGATGAACAGTTTGTACATATATAGCAGGTCCCATGCATGACCTCATGTGCCATAAATTGTTTTTAATTTTATTTATTTCGTCAACAGTTTGTCAATTTTCTGAAAGACAAGAGCAAATTTTTTTTTCATAAAATGACAAACCAAAAGTGTTCACCTGCACAAATAATCAACACTTGTTCTAAATAGGCAAATAAATATCAGCAGTGTATACAAAAACAACCATCAACAGGCACCAACGATACCATGTTGGAGCACAAGGTCAGAAAAAACCACGAAGTCCACAACTGTAAGAAATTCAGATAAATATCAACAACATCAAGAAATTCCACAAAATAATGATTGCAACATGTAGAAAATACCTTTACTCTTAATCGATGGATGGTCAATAATCTACAAGATTAACTTAGATCCTTTGTGAGATTCGAGATATGAGGTATATAATATCGGTAAACAACCACAGCCACCAAGTGGTGGTAAGGGGAGGTAAGGGGAAGAGTTTCTTCCCTTCTTCTATATGGAATTCAGACGGGAAAGATGAAATTTGTTTTTTTTTCTGTGATTGCTGGATTTGAGAGGTAGTGGAGATTCTGCTTAAATTAATGTGATCATGGAATGTATTTAACAAGAAATGATTGTAATTGAAATTTGTGTACAACTAACCTTTGACCCCTCACAGGGAACTTTGGGGGTGGGTGTCAAGGATGAACCCACTCTTGCAGATGTTTACCCAAATGGAAATACAACTACTAAGCTTTGTGAAATTCCACCCATAAGTTTAGGAGATGTAGCAATAGACAGACAGAAGATATTAAAATATACCCTGCTACAGCATGAGGATAATTACTCTGGTACTCTGGTCTGTCTTTTCTTTTTTCTCATAAGGAATGTTGCTTATCTGGGGGCTGGATAGCAAAAGGTAACACATTCAATTTGCAACTAAGTGGTCTTGAGTTTGATCACTGTTTTCAACACACACATTGATAAGTGTTGATTATACATAGACAATGGTTTCCTGTGGGTTCTCTGAGAAATTAAATTCACAGCATAAGATGGCCCAAACTTCAACGAGATTGGCAATGACAAATCAAAAGATGTAATCAAGCATATCATGTATATAGACCATTTCTAATAAGAACACATGTAGCAAATTTAGATACAAAATATGTACGCATTGCTTGTCAACAGATTGCCATTACTTTGCTTCCAAATGTTTTTTCTTCTAGGTTTCATTTTTACAGCCTCTATATAAAGGACACCAGTCCATAAAAGACATCTTCTGGAATCCCCAGGAAACAACTTTATATAGGTGTCATGTATATAAAGAACACCAGTCTACAAAAGACACCTTCAGAAGTCCCCTGGAAAAAATCCTTATATAGGTGTAATATATAAAGAACACCTGTCTATAAAAGACACCTTCAGAAGTCCCCTGGAAAAAATCCTTATATAGGTGTGATATATATAAAGAACACCCGTCGATAAAAGACACATTCAGAAGTCCCCTGGAAAAAATCCTTATATAGGTGTCATGTATATAAAGAACACCTGTCTATAAAAGACCCATTCAGAAATCCCCTGGAAAAAATCCTTATATAGGTGTCATATATATAAAGAACACTTGTCTATAAAAGACACCTTCAGAAGTCCCCTGGAAAAAATCCTTATATAGGTGTCATGTATATAAAGGACACCAGTCCATAAAAGACACCTTTTGGAGTTCCTTGGAAATATCTTAATATAGGTAGCATGTATATCAAGAACACCAGTCGATAAAAAAACACCTTCAGAAGTCCCATGGAAAAATCCTTTAAAATTATTACATAGGTGTCATGTATATAATGGGCACATGTCCATAAAAGACACCATCAGGAATCCCCAGGAAAAATCCTTACATAGGTGTCATCTATATAAAGGACACCAATCCATAAAAGATGCATATTTCACTGCATATAAAGGACAGTCACAAAAATAAAATATCAATATGTACATTATATTGAAATAGATTTGTCACAGACAATATAACACTGGTTAAAGTATGTGCATAAAGTCAAAGTGCATCTCAAACTTTCTTCATAAAAGGACACTTGTTTATAAAGGACCAATTTCCTGTCTCTTGACTGTCCTTTATAGACAGGTTTCATTGTATATATGTTATTGGACTCTGTATATTCAAATTCATTCAACACAACATATTAGAAGGTTACAATATATTAGATGGCAATAACTGATTTCAATTTCCTCTTGTTTACCTTTTCCTTCAACTTTGTTCCAGATTCTGACACTGGAATCAGCTGATGTTGTGACAATCAGTTGTCTCCCACAACTTGACTCTCCATTTAGTGCAGGCAGACAAAGCGCATCCACTGCTGTCACTGGCCCATCATGTCCAGTCAAAATATCTGATATGTTGTACTGAAAAATGGACAAGGTCTTAGCAGTATTTGATGTTATTAGTTTGTTACAATACGGGATGGGTGTTAGTAGGATTCATATCAGGCAAGATGCCAACTATTGACAAATTAAAAGGTATTTAGATCGACGGCTAAGTACACTATTATTTTTACTTTACAAAAAGCCAGATAAGGCTGATTTCATAAGGTATCAGATAGAAATATCGACATGAAGAAATACATTCATAAACATAGAATACATAAAGAACATATTAAATAACTTGGACAGTATGTGTACGTGTGTGTGTTTAAGAAGTCCAGATGCCTCAGATTATAAATGTATTCTCATGATAAGTCTTACTCAACTTAGGCTCCAATTTCTGACTGGACAACTTCAAACCACTGACCATTCAAACCACTGACCATTCAAACCACTGACCAATCAGAATTAAGAGCTTAAGTCTGAGTTAGGGTATGAGACATTTTTTATATTCTTGGGAATTTTTATTTTTTTATATTATTATTTATATTATTTATATATTTTTATATTCTGGCACCTTTCTGTCCTCTAATCCCTCTCCCATGCCTCTTCCTCCAGAACATAATAGAACCACATTAAATCTGACTTGTTTTCTATCAAATTCTAACATTTTTCATGTATATTTATATCCCCCAATTGAATTTTTTTATCTGTGTTTTTACACGACAAATAAATCTTTGGTGAGGTTCACATCAAAAGATGGAAGTCTTGAAAGAAAAAAGAACAATTATCGCTCTGCCATCTTGCTTTACTTGCTAATAAGAAAGACGTGTTGAACATTGTGATGTTATCAATGGTTAGCAATTTCCAATCATGAATTAGAAGCTATATCCATAATCATGAATTAGAAGCTATGTCCATAATCATGAATTAGAAGCTATGTCTATAATCATGAATTAGAAGCTTTTTCCATAATCATGAATTAGAAGCTATGTATGATTTAGAATCTATGTCCATACTCATGAATAAGAAGCTATGTCCATACAGACCCAACAAGATGAATTAGAAGCTATGTCCATACAGACCCAGCAAGACTCTGATCTTCTTACACAACAACAAGTACAATATAAGAGTACCTCTCCATCCTTAAATTTCCAGCATATGGCAGTTTTGTCAACAGATCCTGACACCAATTCTGTCTCTAGTCCTGAATATAAAAATATGTATTTCTTATTTGCCTGAAAAGATTATCTGGTATAACCAGCTAAAACACACTTAAAAATGCTCAGCTTACAATGTTTTTAAAAACTATTTCTTGTTTACAACTTTCTATGCAAAATTAAAAAACTAGCAATTTCACACCATTCACTTCTTTGTCCCTATTGTAGAAAAAAACTATTTGACAAGAAAAACATAACTGTTCCATTGAAGCCATTGTGTTGCCTGCATCTGTATGTTTGTCAGTATAATTCTGTATCTGACTTTCATAAACTTACATGTACACACAAAACTTTAACATTGATGACCATAATGTTTAAGTAGGCCAGACAGGCAGAAAAGGAACTCCTTACACATCAGTGTATAAACTTTAGACACAAAGAAATATTATTCTAAATTTCCTGTTGAAAGAAGCAACTGATGCTGAAAATATGTGATTTTCAAAAACTTTAATGCAAATTTAACATTGTTTGCAATGATGAACCCAGCTTTCTGCTCAAGCAGGCCAGACAGGCAAGACAGGAGTACTGTATATACTCGCGTATAACCAGGGTCCAAACGCAAACAACATAGACCCTGATCTGCCATCGCATAATGTGCTGGCAGATCAGGGTCTATGTTGTTTCTTCTACTGATTAGACTCTAAAAATTGCATAGACCCAGATCTGCCGGCACATTATGCAATTGCCGATTTGGGTCTATGCAGTTTGCAGTTGATATCAGCTTATACATGAGTATATATGGTAACTAATCAGCACAGAAACTTTAGACCCATAGTAATATTATCGTAAACTTTCAGTTGATTAAAGTTACTGATGTAGAACAGGGTTCTCCACATCCCAAAAAGTAGAAGTCCCAATAACAAGACCTTTATATTGTTGCAGTAATTCAGTACATGATATGTGTACTGTTGTGTCACCAATATAAAAACTCATCAGATTGCCAATGCTCATTCATTGTGAAATATTTAGTATTATTATCAAAGAATCGAAATCTAAGGCAATTGAGAACAGTCATAAATGAGATTGCTTGTGATGCTACAACTACAGAGGTCACCCACTCATAAGGCCACTGCTACTGCAGCTGAAAAGTGGCTTTATAAAAGGGGTGGCCTTTCTAGTGGGGGATCACACAGATGTGAGTAATAACTATATATAAAGCACAAAAGACTTTTACCGTTAACTGATTTTTAAATATTAAATATTTTCATTTAAAAATCACATGCATGTTATGGAATCAATGTATCAGTGTTATTTAAAATAATTATGAATAATCATCAATTGTGGTGCAAAACCACCTAGTCATCAATAAAATCAGGATACAAACATCTGGCTGTAACTATTCCTGTCCGTCTATTCCACTTTTCCACTGCTGCAGAATGTATAACATGTCCATGTTTATTTGAATCTTTCTGATATTAAATTTCTTAGCAGTGATCAATGGACTCTCCATATTTTTTTAGTCAAATTGCTTTCACTTTTGCTTCTAAACTGAGAATGTCTGATGACATTTTGCACCTTTTGAAACAACTTATTCCTTCAATGACAATTTGCAGTTATCACACAAAATTCTCAGTCTTTACAAAGAAAGTGAGCTGGTCACGTGATCAACTCGTTTTAGTCTGGTACACTTTCCAACACATTTTGTACCGTAATCACGGTAAGTCTTGGGACACCATAAGTCTTGGGACACCCTTAATTATTTTCAAAAGTAATTTTTTTATGGCCTATAAAAGTTGGGACACAAAGTTAAAGCAATTTTTTCATGTACTATAAGTCTTGGGACACCTAAAACATTTTTTATTTTCTACTGATCGATCAGCGTATTTTATCGATCGTAACCTCGTGTAAAATAAACAGGACTTCGTGGTTGTTAAGGGACTTTCATTATGAATTATTACATGGAAATATTATAAATTATTACAATTTGTTTGAAGAGTCAATAAATATATTGAATTTTCTGTTTTCTTATTATTTCTATCAAATTAAAGTATGTATAATTTAAGCAGACGATGACAAGAACTGAGCATTAGCGGTATGTTATACCCATTCAACATTAACTTCTCCCTATTGTGCCCTAGTTTACTATTGTCAGTTTATGCATTATTGCATTAAAATTGTCGAAAGTCACCTGTAATTATTGGGGAGTTTTTTTCCCTGAAAATGGAAATACCTAATTCATTAAAATGTGATACTAGGATGAGAACAATGAAAATGGTATTTATTTCAACTCTAGATTTATTGTACGCATGTTTACATCATGGCGTCACCACGTGCACATTGAAGATTTTACTTGTGATGAATGAAGTACATACATTTTATTCGAATCATAGGCACCACTGCACTCAACTTAAATAATATCTTTAAAATACGATAAAGAAGTTTAAGAAATAATGCTTTTAAAATAAAAACTCTGTGGTAGTTTGCTTTGATGTAAGCGGCCTTAAATAAGTCATGTTTACTCAGTTACGGTAATCGTGCTAATATTACGCAGTAGAAGCCAATCATACATCAAAGTACCGGCATTGCCGCCAGACAAAATTCCTCTTTACCCAAGCCAATTTCAGGGTTTTAACAATTAACTCACCTGGATGGCTGTCGGAAAACAAAAGACAAATCTGCCAATTATAAACAAAGGATACGCCAAAACAACCAGCTTGCCAAAATCAAAAGTGGAATGAATAATGCGTGGAAAATTATCATTTTGTGAAGCCGAAACACTAAACTAAAATGGATCAATGATGTTCTTAATCGATCTATATTCCGAATTTTAACATATATTATATATGACAAGTTATTTGAATTTATGCTGGTTATGTGCTTTATAAAATTAAACACGTGCCTTTTCATGTAGATTACATCACTTTGTAGGATCGGTTATACCACTGAAAAACAGTAACTGTTGAGCGCGTGAATACAAATAAATGAAACAGCAATGAACGTGTAGCTGAAATGTAATCTGGAAGAATGCGATTTGGTAAAAATGATGAATAAAACAAAATCTGCATCGAATATTTTTGGGAATAAACAAGGATATAAGTGACGCCAAGTACGATTTGCATTGTGTAAGTACTGTACACTATAGTACAGGTCTTCCCTTAAATGTAAGCGGCCCGTGAATTATGCAGTCTTGATTTACCATTATTTTAAATCATGTTGGAGAAATCGGAAAATATGCACATGCAAAATAATAACATAAACAATCATAGCAGTGTATAACAGTTTATTGACGAATGACGTGGTAATTGAACGAGCTGGTCACTGCTGTGTGACGTATGGCGATCTTCCCAATTTTGTCTTTACATTTTTTTGTGTCTACAAGTTTTGGGACACCAAAAATGTTATATATTTTAAAGGCATATAAGTCTTGGGACACGAGAAAAAATTATTATTTTTTCGTGTCCCAAGACTTACCGTGATTACGGTAATTTATGAGAGAGAAGCTATGATGGCTAACAAACAATGTTTACTTTATGGTGACCAGATGTCACATTGACTTGAGCTGAACAATACAATAATTCTCGGTAGTGTTAGCCAATAATTATCAAAGTGACAAACCCTAGCATCTAGGGAACACACATCAGTAATGATAATCGGATTACCTACAACTTTGTATGGATTCAAGTTAGGTACTTTATCAGCATGTTTAAACAAAATGCCAATGTGCAGAATTTAGAAATCAACAAATGTTCATGAGATTTCTATGTGTAAACCCCATTATGTGGCCAATAGTGAGAGGTAAATTTTGACAGTTTTTTACACTAATATGCTCACCGCAGGCCATGTTAGAAGGGTGGCCATCCTAGAGTTGCGGTTTGGGGGGGGGAGGGGCTACTTTTGAACACCAACTCATCAATACCAAGGGATTCTGGCCATATAAAGTGGGTGGTCATTGATCAGGGGGGTCATTCAAGAGGGGGACAACGGCGTAATAATTTTACAAAGATTTTTCATGCAGCTAGGAGGAATCAATAGGGAGATAAAAGTTTCTTTTCTATATTTAATTTATTTAACAAACTTCTCCACTGAAGGTTAGGAACAAAATCCTTCAGTTCAGGGCCTTCCTCCATAACCGTCATCAATTTCATTACAGTTCTTGTTTTAAACATCCATGGTCCTTTGTCTTGATACGATTATGTGATGAGAAACCACTTAATCAGGTACACAAAAGAAACCATACTGCTCTTGCTGATGGTTATCATGTGCAACCAATGTACCAAGTTTGATGAATTTTTACTGAGCAGCTAAGGAGGAGACGGAGTTATGGACAGTTGAACAAAAACTGATGGACAAACCAACATAGGCAAAATCACAAAATCCCATAAACTTTTTGGAAGAAATGAGGATAATGATGTTAACAACATTAAAATTCATATAACTTGAATTTCAGAATAATTTTAAAACTTTTTAATTAGAAAAGGCTATTTGATACAGTAGATAAGGTTATTTGCTTCACAGGAATTTACAAATTCACTTGCCCAACTCGTGGGACAAACTGAAATTCGACAAGCTCAAGTTTCCAAGGTACTTGCCAATGGGTATATTCAAAAAATTCAGAGAGAGAGGGAGAAAGGGTCATGTTCCATTCGTAATGCTTTATGTTCTGCAAGTTTTATACCCTGCAATCTCACTACAGTACATATATCAGTACTTTTATTTAGTGTTATATATATACTGCATTCTTCTATTACATAACTGGCAACAGTTTCTGTCATCTGTCGTATGTCATTTCCATCTTGTAGTCAATGTCAAAGTCAGTCACGCATTTTCTGGCGCAAACATGATATTGTGAATATTTATTATCTAAAGCAAGTTTTGACAAATAAGGCATAAATATTTATATTTTATCTTATCAGTTATATTGTAATCATAATATTTGTATGTATCCTGGAATTGCCAACTTTCAGGTCCTAACCTAGTCTCAAGCAGTTTGTGAGCTTGCCATGTCTAAACAATTGGCTTGTCAAAGATTGTTTTGATGCATGTCACCTGTTACGGAATTAGGTATCATCTTTTTAAATTATAATATAGTTTTATTGGGTTTATGACCTTTGTATTATAATCTAATAGCCGTTGTTTTGTATAATGCACATATACAGTATTTCAATGTGACCCAGTACATTGGTCCTGGGAAAATCAATATTGTCGGTTAAGCGTGAGTCATGTCACGTGACCTAGCGCATGAATTTTTTGTACTTTTGTTCTGACCTGGATTTCGCAATTCAAACAATGATTCATTTGTTGATCAGAAGTTAGATTGTAAGATCATAATAAGAAGATGTTTATTTAAGACGGAATTAAGAAATGGGTTTTATTTGTTTTAAAGGCGCAGTATACATTACTATAAAAGAAACGTGAACAGCATTTCCAAGTGAAACTTACACAAGCGTGCAGACGAAAGAGTTGGTCCTCTGTTTAACAATCATATATAAGCCATCAATCAGTGGTAAAATTATTGTTTTGTCATGGTGCACAAAACAAACAAAGATCTGTGATTATTTTAAGTCAGTGATGATTTCATTTATAGGATGGATTATAGTGAGCAGGATACAGTAATCTTGTGTGGAATATAAATCTGGGAGAGAACAACATATATGTGTATTTTATGATTTTGTTGAACAGTGCACACAAAACAATACTGATAACATAACAATAATAATAATAATAATAATAATAATAACGATAATGATATTCAGTACATGGTATTTGTTCAAAAATAAATTTTGAAAGGTGAACCTGTGTTCAGAGGTCACCTGTGTACAATGGCCAGTTTTGCCTTTTCCCATGGGTGGCCAATGTTGACAGGTTTGACTGTATATCTGCATTCTAACCCTTTCTAATCTACATATCTACATGTATTTCTTACATATTTTTTTATCACTTTTTAATTATCGGCATATGGTTTTAATGTGCCAACAAAGATAAAAAGAAAATAAAAGTTAAAATATATAGAAAGCGATTTCCTTAAAATATCCCATATTTTATTTTATCTTATTTCTTTACTCATGTTGGGATATTATGTTTGGGGCAAACTCAAATATTCAAAGGGCAAGTTCAATTTTCCAACCAGCTTCCGCTGGGTAAGCTGACTTTTATAAAAATTTTAAACCCCGAGAAACAGCAGAAATTAGATAAGCTATTTGATACAGTAGAAATTAGCCAGTAGAAAGGGGAGCTAACCTGTAATAGTTGCTTCCCTTTGTCTCAGAGGTAGCAGAAAGAAAGTTATCCTAATGTAATGTGATCAGGTAATGTAGTTCATGGAGAAATCTACTTTCAAAATAAACTTTTACTGGCAATATTTTAAACCCTGTTACTTATGCGAACTGGAAATTACTCTTGTACAGTTCTTCATGTCAGCAATTTTCCAGAACAGAAAACAAAAATACAGTAGTGACTGGGAACCAGTCTCATTATATGTCAAACCTCTGAGATACAAATTTATATTTCAACCCAGCAAATTTGTAACACTTTGGTATTATTATTATTATTATTATTATTATTATTATTATTATTATTATTATCAGTGTCAAGGATTTAGTTAAGTTTAAGAGCAATTTCTGTACTGTAAATTAAATAACAGCTACCATATATATTTGCTTATAAGTCAAGTCCACATGCAAACAACATATTTTATTAATTACTCCCAACAAACTGCATATACCACAATCTGCCAGCACATTATGCATCTGCAGATTTGGGTCTGTGCAGTTTGCATTTGGACTTGACTTATAAGCAAGTATATACAGTCCATAGTTTCAAGAGGCATGATGTGCACTGAATAAGAATTTTAGCACTTGCCAAAACAACAACAGAGCCTGATATTTAGCTTGCTTTTTGTAGCATGAACTTGTGAGTATGGTGTTTACTTCAAGCTGTAGCCTTTCCCATGTTAGTAGTTTGAACTGAGTAAGCTTTTAAAATTTTTCAACAAATAAATAAAATATAAAACAAATTTTGAGATTTTAAGCTTCCTATAACTGATACCATGATCAGCATGTCGGATCCATCTAACACAGTTGACTTTGTCTTTATGTCCCACCAATGTTGCCTGGATGGAGCAAACTTCATTTCTAGATGTTCCCTGAATAAAATAAAATAGAACATTTTCAGCTTTATCACTATCTTTTAAATAGAAATACATAAAATAAAAAGAAAATGTCAAAAAACAACTGTTCCTGATCTTCTGCCATGTGCATATGAGGTGTCAGTCTCTGATAGAGAAAGAAACTTCACAGCATCAACAGCAGATTTGTTTACCCTTACAGATGTCTATCAGTAGTTTCATAAAGTCCAATCCATAATTTTGGCCACCTGTCCATAGTGTGCCATGGCAACACTGACAGCTGATCTAGGTTTTGAAGAAACTTGTAAAGTATGCATGATGCATGTGACTATCTTTAGCATCACTGATCCTCTAATTGCCTGACACCATCTTTTCTATACCAACAGTCACTGGCAGGAATTGGATGAAGCAAGGTCACAATTCTTCTTGCATATCGCAGTACCATAATTTCCATTAAGACAGTGTCATCTGTTATTCAAAGTAATCATAAATCCCATTGCCTCATCTTATCAGTCAATAGTTCATTACAATGTTAAACTCATGGGATTTACATGTATTGGCCTTACTCATAATCATACAGATGCTTGAACACAGTATAGTATTCTCATGCACTTCAATGATAAGGCAGAAGAGTCTAATAAATGATTAGAACTTCGGGATGCAGCATCTTTACAGAAAAAGACTCAGCCCCTATAAATGTACATGAAACTGTAGACTGTATTTTGGTGAAATATTAAACAGAAACTATGGTGAAATCATAGCAGTAACCGGCTCTGCAGCAGCTGCATATTTTTGAATGTTCATTACACATATTCTACATCAAAGAGTGTGTCCCGCATAGGGGACATCCTTTTTCCAATGGCCTCTTTTATTTAATGGATAGCATAAAATTAAGCACAAAACAAAGCTCCATTACTATCAATGATCAATATGAAAGTATTAGGGAACATGTGTTCTTGCCATTAATAGGATATGAACCCCTGACCTTTGACACCAGAAACCACAGTGCTAAATTCTAGGTTTACATTTACAATTCATCCAAACTCCATGGCCCAATGGATGTAGCTACATGATCAATCGATAATAACATTTTCCTGGCTACTGGACCAGCACGCTTGGATGTTTGTTTTTAAACTTTATAAAAATGTCCTTGCAAAAAGCTATTTCAATCTTTACAACACTTTTCATGTGCAAAATTAACTCTCATACTTTTTTGCAGAAGAGCCATTGCCATTTTTTCATGCTAACTTCAGTCCCATTGCTGTTTCTATAAACTGTTTCCATCATGTTATAATAATGTTGACAGAAACATCACCTAGCTATAAATTTGTACATTACCTAACTGTAAGCATTACCTATAAATTGTACATCACCTTACTGTAAGCACTATCTGTAAATTGTATATCACCTAACTATAGCATTACCTGTAAACTGCACACAATCAAGATGAATATTGGCAGAATAATACAGGCATTATGTTTTAACTGAAATTATAGTGGATATTTTTTATCCAATTTTGCATTTTTATAAATAGGATTTTAATGGATTTATTTGATGTTCTATTTAATAGCAATTCATGGTCTTGCATGTAGTAGTAACATTGTTTTAGTTTAACATATCTTTTTCTTATGCTGTTAGCATTGTTATTTTTTTCAATTTCATCTTTAGTTTGAACTTGTACTGTACTATATAGAATTGTTGCATTATTTATTCCAACATTGTTTATTTGGCATACATTTTATCAGAATGACATGTACATGTATGTCTGCCACGTATGATGATTTGGTATAACAAACTGATTCATCTTTCTTCCTACTCATCTGAAGGCTTTACACTGTCCCGCTCCCAGTTCTATCTTCCCACTCATCTGAAGGCTTTTCAATGTCCCCCACCGGTATATCTTCCTCATCTGCAGGCTTTTCACTGTCCCACTCCCAGTTCTATCTTCCCACTTATCTAAAGGCCTTTCACTGCACCACTCCCAGTTCTATCTTCCTCATCTGAAGGCTTTTCACTGTCCCACTCTCAGTCCTATCTTCCTCATTTGCAGGCTTTTCACTGTCCCACTCCCAGTTCTATCTTCCCACTTATCTGAAGGCTTTTCATTGTCCCACTCCCAATTCAGAGCTCCAGATAAGCAGCATATATCCATATTTTATCAATTGACTAAAAATGTGTGAAGAAATTTTTGCATGTCTTCAAAGTATGCATGAAAGTCAAGGAAAATATAATGAAGTTCATTTTTTACTGGACCTTATTTGTAGCTACATAAATAATACAAATGAGCATCTATCAGTGACTGTCACATTCTCACTGGTGATTGGTTAATAGATTCTGGGCTCCACTGCAACAGATCACAGAAAGTAGTGGCAAGTACAAAAGACATGCAGCCACTAATCCTTTCAGTGATCTGTTGCTGTCTATGTGTGAAGAAACAATGCTTGACAATAAGCTGGTCTTTTGTATAGCCAGTGAGCTGTGTTTAAAGAGATTAAGTTGCTGATCTACTGGTGTGCTTTAGCGCTAAAGGCAAATTCAACAGTCCTGTGTACTGTAACCAAATACAACAGTTCACATTGACCAATTACAATTGTGGCTTACCAGAGACATGGGTAATTTTGGATGTGCAATAGCCTGTTAGGAATACAATATCTGACATTGCCTGAATACAATAGTGACTAAGAGTCAAACAATGACTGTAGAAACATGTTCTGGTGATGTCCAAATCAAGTACAGTAGTTTTGATGTAAAGTTTTCTGCTGATAGATGTTGAAAATTATATTTTAATTTTTTAAAATATACTTTTCATAATTTTGGTTATGGTGTCCTAGTGTCATTGCATTATATCTGGTAGCATGTTATAACGGGGGAGAGCTGTATGTGCTATCGAATCTAAAAATTTTTTTAACCAAAATAAGTATTCAATGTTTACAATAAAGAAAAGAAAGTTATTCTTTGAATGAACATCAGAAAGAAAATTGGAAACTATTCATAAATCAGGCTAGTATAGCCCACTTTCAACACTATCAAGTAATGTATATAAACTGACCCATTTCTTTTACTTATTTCTCATACAAATCATGTTTTTTTCACATTATATTTACCAAATAAATATTGTGTAAAGAGTTATTGATCAGTAACACATTATTAAAACATACTTTGTGTTATTGTTGAATTTTTATCTTGATAGTAAAATCTCGAAGCAGTAAACAAACTTACTTTATTTTCATCATAACCTATGAAAATGTTGCAAATATTAATGAACATAAATATTTCATTTAAAGCACATATTAAATCCATTAAAGCTTGATTTCTGAATAAAGATTTTATTATATATATAAAAAATAAAATCTTCCATGTAAGACCACAATGTTATTTAAAGTCAGCATAATATTTCATGTTCTAGAATTTTATCAAATTCAGTCAATTGGAAAATGAGAACAAAAGTGCTTTAATTGATCAAACATGTTTTGCAAATTGATGGTCAGATGATCTCACTAATATTGTTTACAATTAAATTAATTCAGGGCATACTGATTAAACAAAGTATTAAACAGATGGTGATAATATGATATTTGATTATAGCAGCATCAATCAATTCAGTGTTACTAATTTGCATCAAATTAAATGATACATGATAAATTCAGGGGGAAAAATAACATGCGTCTCTTAAAACAAAGATTAGTAAAATATATTTCCTCTTTCAACAGAGATAGCACCACCATTTTCATTAAAATAGATGTATGATACTGACATATGATATTATATTGATTTGACAGGACCTCAGTTTCATTTTTTAGCATGAAAGTTTTATTTAAGTACTATTAGTTTATATTACAATATAGAGTAACAAAATAAATTCTACATAAAACTAACAAAAAGCATCAACATACTTAGACCAGTAGATATAGATTAAAAAATTTACTTCATGTTTTTTTTCACAATTTCTTTTTCAGTGCGAGTAATTTAAATAAAATTAAATATGGACTATGATACTGTATTGAACTAAATCGTAAATCTGACCAGAACCCAGTTTCGTTTTTATTTTTATTTTTAGCACTATTAGTATATACAGAGCAATATACAGGATAAAGATAATTTCTACGTAAATCAAAGAAAAGCACAAAAGCAATATATATATATATATATACAATTTTTTACTGCATTGGCCTTGTTTTTACAATTTTTTCAGTGTTATTAATTGTTATATTTTTCAATAAAATAAAGTGAACTATTTCAATTTTGCACAGACTGAATGAGATGCTTTGAAAATATTTCACTATTAAATTGGTAATGCAAGATGAACAGTCTTACATTATTTCATTTGATATGTATATGGAACAACGCCATTATCTGACGTAAAATCGGGGTTTTGTTTCCTTAAATGCAGTTTTGAACTGATCAACATACCTGCGAATAATGAGAAATATCATATTTTAAACAATTGTAAATGTCACGTTTAAGTCAAAGCCAAAACTAAATAATATTTTAAATGGTCCGAATCAGCCCGTAATTTGGTCCAAATACGCCTGGTCCGATTCAGCCTGCACCCCAGGGAACGGGCTACACAACACCGTCAGTGTTCTCATGAGGGCCTTTTACCGTAGCGGGCCCACTATGCTATCGTTTCAAACTCCGATAACCCCGACGCTTTAGAACCTGCCGCTACGCTAAGCTCTTGTGCCGCTACGCTTTGATGTTTCCCACTACCCTTATAAAATTAATCTGTTAAACAAACATCCTGTCACCTAATTCAAAGCCCCACTCAAATGACACCTGTTCTTACCTCTTCTGGGGTATTTTATTAAGATAATCCAGGATAATTGCTCACTCACTTAACCATTATATATTGTACCTGGCTTGCGTCACCGCATGGGCAAACACGACTTTAATTCAATTATCAATCGCGTGACCGCCAGTGCGCAACCTTTGGTGAGGGTTTCGTCTGCACCTAGTCACATGATTGGCCAGCAACAATGGAGTCTACTGGTAGTGTGTTATATATATGTCAGTCGTTTTCATAATCAACCTAAGCAGTTACACCGATTAAATTAAATAATTGTGAAAAATGAACACACCACCTTCCAAGAAACGAAAAAATTACTCAGCGCCCGGTAAGCCCCATGATGGCCCGGTTACGACAATCAGAAATTAGCGTCACAAATAGTGGTAGTGATTCTGATTCCGATAGCACCAGCATGATTTCCAAAAAGAATGATATCAAGAAACGAAGAACGGGATTTAATAATGAATGGAAGACGTTATTCCGTTGGGTGGAAATTGCTGGATCGGATGGTAAGTTTTCCATATTGCTAACTTAAGTGAGTGCTGCCCTATTAATTTCTCTTCTGTCTATCCAAGTAATAAACGGAACAATTTTTATCTTCCAGTTTTACCTCTTTTGAAAAGATATAAATAAAAAGTATTCCTTTATAAATATAACTAAAATAATTTCATCCATATTCTTACTTATTATTCAGTGAAGTCATGACCTCAAAAGTTTATTCCACCCGGTCTATATCAAATTCTTGAAAATAAGACTATGTAATTACATATATATTTTGCAGGTATGCTGTGTAAATTGTGCCGGAAGAATTTGTCCATGGTAATTAACTTAATTAGGATTCAGGTATATTTGTCTCTTTTTTGTACATCCATTAATAAATTGTATGTTCCATTTTTTTCAGATTGTGAAAGGTCATTCTCCTCAATGAATAGAATTAAGAGTGTTTTAAGGAACAGGTTGTCACAGCGGGTAATGAACTACCTGATGACAATTAGTACTGAAGGACAACCCTTAAAAGACTTTAATTGTGATGTTGCAGTCAGTTTATATGGTGAAATTAAGAAAAGACGAATATCATTTATTTAAATTAAGAAATAAATGAGATATGCATTGTTGTTACTGTTATAACCTAGGTAAATAAAAAATACTATGTACATATATGCACTTCTTTTTATTTCATTGATATTAATTTGTTTCACTTTTATGATGTTAACGCGCTCTTTGTAAAACATTTTATGACCCAAACACGCGTACCCCGATGCTATCGAAAATTTCTGGGGAGATCACTACACCGTTGTGTTGGCAGTAAGACATCGCACCCCCACATCATACATATCTGAGTGGACGTCTTACATTGTACCTGTCTCCAAGTTGTTCTCCGCCTCTTTTTTATTTTTTGAATTACTGGTGGTTGTCAATAAATTTAAATAAAAAAAAAAGGCGGAGAACAACTTGTTTATCTACGGACAGAAAGAATGAAAAACAAATGGGCCATTTCGAGACAAGGCTGAGGTGACAAAAGTAAGAATTTCCGCCAGCAAAAATATATGTTCAATACCTCAGGAACACAAATGCCAACGGATCTACATGTTCCAAAACACAAAAGAGAATTTTGGCCCCAATCTGCAGCGTTTGGCGTTCTATTACAGCCTGCACTGATGTAACATGTGGAAATCGCAGCCATGATTAGTCTGTGTGAGCCAAAAGCTTATAAGGTGCGATAGATCTACGCGCGTCTAAACGACACCAAAAGGATAGTATAATTAAAAACTCCGATCCCTCAAAAAAGGCAGCCAGTCGTTGACATGGGTATCAAAGACGGTGTGCTGCGTGCACACATGTTTGTCAATGCGCGATGTAACAGGTGTGAGTATGAAGGTTGAAAGTCTTTCCCCGAGTGTTATATTTGTCTGTTTCCTGTTGTGTACTTCTCAGTTTTTGAACTCTTCGCATGGAACAAGCACATTTCTTGAAATAAAAAGAATTTTCCTTTATTCGTAGAATGCTTCCGCTCATTTGCCAGATTCCCAATGAATAGTATAGAAATGGTCAATGAGGGATCATTCATACTTTTAGTATCACCAACTCGTATAGGGATACGACAAAAGATAATTGAAAAAAAATACAATAGGCCAGTCAGATCTGAGCATATTTTTTCACAAATTAAAGATTTACTAGACCTCACATATTTGTTTGTATCGCCATCTCGGGTTGTGATAAGGGAACTTTCTGCACCACTCATATTTTGTGTGTTTACATCTCGTATAGGGGGATACGAAAATATTTATCAATCACTCACAATTTTGTGTATCACGATCTCGTATAGGGATACGAGAACATGTCTAGACTTCTCGTATTTGTATTTATTTATTTATTTATTTATTTATTTATTTATTTATTTATTTATTTATTTATTTATTACATCTCATCTATGGTTACTGGAAGACTTTTGGGCCACCCACTCATATGTCTGTGTATCACCATGTAGTATAGGGATACGAGCACATTAAAATCAAAATAAAAATAACTGGAGCAGCCAGACTCGACATTAGACAATTTGGATCTTTTAAGGGCTAATTTGCATGAATTTAAATTACTTTACTGGATAGGCTGCACGAAGCAATATACACCATCTAGACAAGTTTAGACAAAATTGCAGTTTATCTCAGCACCATAGTACACATTCAAAACCGTGAAAGAAAGAAATTCTTATATTGATAAAATGCAGAAGAAAATGCAATACACTCAAGACCTTTTGCAAGACATTACACGTTGCACATATTACAGAAAAAGGTAAGAGAACCAAAAAGACATTGAAAAAACACGGCACTACGTGCATTTTGCACACAGAGTTTCTGACATACAGATGTATTTGACCTAAGGTACAATTTTATACGTGCACAGTTAAATAGTCCTTGCTAAACTCAGATATATACAAAGGAAATAACAGTTTAATGAGATTTTCCATAGACATTTTAGATGGTGGCCCTATCATATAAGCAATTAGTTTTGTAGCAGCATGTTGTACAAAACTGCTTAAACGATATTTAACGATGCGTGGTAAATTATATTTACTATGACATTTTGGGTGTTTTTGGTGTCGAAAGCGTATGCGGGTTGGTGCTAACAGGCAAGGCGATGGTTGCCGTAACCCGCGGATCCGGGTTCGATTCTCCGTAGAGTACGAATTAAAATTCTCTAATCTGTATGACAATATTGTTTATCTGTAATTAAAAATTCTGTTATTGTTATCAAAGATTCTCCTGTAGAATCCAGGGATAGGACTTTCCGCTCTGTTTGGTGTATATTTGTAATTCTCTCTCTCTCTCTCTCTCTCTCTCTCTCTCTCTCTCTCTCTCTCTCTATATATATATATATATATATATATATATATATATATATATATATATATATATATATTGGGTGGCAGGTTGTCTCTGACATTTAAATAACTCATTGTGCAAAGCGAGCATGCAAAGTATCAGCTACAAAATTTGAAAGTAGTATAGAATATCTTTTTCCTGGGCCACCCACTCTATTCAGCTTTTCTTTTAAAACAACATTCCCAAGGCCACCCACCTGCCTTTCCACCAATTTATTTGTAAGAAATCTGAGCTCGCACATGTTAATATTAAAAATTTTAGTTCAAAGACCATCATGACCCTATTATATCCACCAAAATATAATTTTTTATATAAATCCCAGGCGCACCAGTAAACATTTTTTCAGACACCAATAGCCTACCTACCAGACGAAAAATATAATGAAAACAAAATCCTAGGCCAGCTCCACCAAAATTCTTTTAACAAAAATCCTAGGCCATCCCATCAAGTTCTGTCGGGAGAAAAATTCCAGAGCTTCCTCCCCGTCCCCCTCCCCTAAATGATTTTTTAGCTAAAATCTAAATTTTTCTGTAGTAATCTGAGGATATTTCGTCTATCTTAAGAACTTCTTTCTCGAGCACAACATATGTTATCTATATCTAGTAGTAATTTAATCCAGGTGAAGTAAGTGAATACAAAATGAAAATAACTAGGCTTCAGAAAGTTAACTTTTTAACTTCAGAACTAAATAACAATTGTAAACAGTTCATTAATTAACTTATTAAAATGTAAAGAAAAAGTCTTACTTTAACCGCTGAGCGAGCGACGCGGAAGGTACGTCCCCCCCCCCCCTTCCATTTTCACTTAATATTTTTATAATTTCATTTAGATACAAGTATTCTGTATACACCCTTAAAGTATCCAAGAAAAAAAATACCACTGCTATGCGATGTTACAACGTAGACACAAAGTGACACTTCGTCGCAGAGACATTATAAGAAACAGACAGAAGAGAAGACCTGCCACAACACTAATCTACTAATATATAGTTAAATACGGTATAATAATGGAGTACATTACCTATATGGCTTGGTGTGATTGAGGTTAGCATTTATTACGTGGTGCATAGTGTAAGAATTGTATATGGCCTAGTTTATTACAAAGGACTAGGGACTCTAGATCACTGTAATGGCCTCAGAAAATGTCACCAAAAATTTTTTTTTTTATTTTAAAAACTTTTTTATTTATTTTGTATAGACATACCTTTGTCTTTAATAATACGTTATAATTTTCATAGTTATCGCGTGCGATGACGTCATCGGCAGCCGCGCGTGAGGTGTAAAATGCGAAAAATGTGAAAAATTCGTCTGATTATAATGTATTTATACAAATTTAACTATTCCCGCAGTCATGAAACAACGGGAAACTTTCAATACATTTCTCTTATTAGATAAATTGTAATCTCAGAAAATTGTATGTTGTTTCACTCATGTGGGATACGGTAATTTTAAAGAAAATGGTTAGATTCTATGAGAGGCAACAGTGACGCTTTTATCGCAGCAGCAGTTTACAAGGTATGTAAATTTCATTTTACAAATATTATGCCACAATAAATGAGTAAAGTATGAAATTAAATGCAGTTATACTTTATCAGACACCTATTCTTTAGAAATTAAGGAAAATCTTCACAGTTTAAATATTTCCAGGCGGTGTTGATTTGCAGACGACGTGTTTTATGACGATGTTGACAATCCAACTTGGTTTATAACATATTTGTATCAGACTGGTATTTTGGACAAATATTTCTCTATAACAGCATTATATATAGTGCTGTGAAATACTGTGAAACTGTTGTTTCTTCGTTTTGAAATTTTTGGTAAATAAAATTACAATCTTAGAAAGCGATTGACATACATATGCATAGAAGGTCTGAAGCTGTTTCCGTCCGGAACCAGTCAGGCCTACCTCACGTTCATCACTTATTGAACACTCAATGTAGTACAATTTGAATTGGCAGAATAAATAATTAACATTCAATATAAGGTACATTTTGTATCAGCAATTACAAAAATAATCCATGAGAATTAACGATCGTGCGGTAACTGGTGCCAGGTTCTCTAGGGGACTCTAGTTCCAAACTCACTACGTTTATAACTGGAAGGGTTAGTGAGGAAAAGCGCTATGAATATATGATTTATATTGATTTGCAAACAAGTACAAAACCATATCTTATATAAACAGTGTGTTAAAGACCAGAAACATTTAGTAGAAAGAAAATACATGTGGCTGCAACGGAGTACAAGAAGATTTATATAGCTCTTATAAATACATTTTATTCACACATAGTTTCGTGGTCCAATGGTAAAATGTCCGCTTGTCTACAAAGCCGACCCGGGTTCAATTCCCTATAAAACAGGATATTATTTTTTCTTCTCATTTCAACTTAGTACAGATAGTAATCAGTAATAAATTTATTTTCCAGAATGATATGAAAAAATCTGAATGGTCACCAATTATTTAGTTTTTAAAAAAATTTTAATACTAAGTTAAGATATTAACATGTAATAACTGTATTTTCCTGATGATTATAAAACAATCTCAATAGTCACCACTGATTTTTTTATTTTTGTAAAAAAAAAAAAGACTAATTGTACATAGTATCATACATAGTATGTTTTATTCTTCAGCATTTAATTTGAAGATGTAGTGACAAAGATTACTAGTAAGGAGATTATGTGATGCAGGAAAAGATGGCTGACTCTAAAAGCAGGTACTTGAAGAAGAAAGTTCATTATTTGTTATGTCAAAAATTAATTGCCTCATGGGTAAAAAATTACATCTTGTTGCAAGGACATGTGCTAGAAAAAAAGTATATAGACTGCAATGCAGTCTCGAAATGTATTTCATATCACTAATTAATTATTTAGCTGAATATTCAAATGAATAAATAACATCTTGGACTCAAATATCAATTGAATAAGAAAAAAAATCACTAATTAAAAAGAAACTACATGTCCCGTCCTTTAGATTTAAATACAGCATGTTCACAATCAGACTACAGGTCATGAACAGCATAATTATATTACATTTTGAGGCTGATATTTGCTGATTAGTTGTCTATAGATTCCTTAAACTTTTAATCATGGACATTACAGCACTTTATAGCATAAGTTTACTTCATAACATTGATTTTTGTAAAGTGCTTGTTACAGCACTAATTTCCAACCTAACATATATTTCATATCAAGAATTCTGTACATTGAATAGTATCTTTTGTATGTATAGTTACCGTCGTCGAGACCGGATTAAGGCGGTAGGAGGACCTGTATAAATTTCAAAAAGCCCCCCCCCCCCCCATCCACCTTACCCTGAAAAAAATATTCAAAAATAAGATAAAAGATTTATTTTAAAATGCCATTTCACTGCATTGCGAGGTACTCGCTAGGCAGGGGCCCAGGGTCAACTGCTCAATTTCCTCCGCCTTTTGTCCGGCCTTGACCATCATATCGTGCACCACCAGTAGTACTAACATTTGGTCATTTTCCTTCAGATTATATGAGCCCAGAAATTACCCATGTAGTGTCTGCTCAAAACGAAATATGTTGGCTTTGAACACATAGACAGAGGATCTGTAATCTCTCAATATACTAGAAGCCTGGCGCAGGCCGTTTTTGGTGGAAATAACATTCCAGCAATTTTAGTCATAGATGGTACCTACATATACATACAGAAAAGTTCACAGTTTAATTTCCAACGTCGATCATTTAGTCTTCACAAACGACGTCCACTTGTGAAACCAATGATGGTCGTTAGTACAACCGGCTACGTTGTCAGTGTTATTGGTCCATACTTAAGTGATGGTAAAAATAACGATGCCAGCATATTAAAACATGCCCTCATCAGCAATATTGAAAAAATGAGAGAATGGCTGCAAGAAGATGATGTTTTTATTGTGAATCGAGGATTCAGAGACTCAATCGACCTACTTGAACATAGCAGCCGTCATCTGGTACCTTGGATATGCACGTCATCAAAATGCACCTTTTAATTCGATGTCTGACTGGAGTTCTTATTTGAATGATGCGCAAGACCTTCCTGAACTTAGAATAATAACTATACGGATAATTTAATAGTACAGTATTGCGTTGTACATTCCAGTCAAGTTATATACTGTATGTATTCTAGTTATATATGTGTACATAATTAGTTCTCTTAAACATACAGTGACGATGTACAACATTTAGAATTTTTGTGACGATAATTGTATGGATAAATACTCACATATGTGCTATGATGTTAGCTCATTTGTATTGAAATTGTTATCGACAAAGGGCCTGATGTCAATGATCTTCTTACCATACATTACGCATGTAAAAGTCACACCATATGTTTGCTTTTAGGGGAAATGGTAGATAATGTTTGAAAATCTGCTGAAGCAACATTCCCCAAACCCGAAACCAATTTGAAACTAATACTATTGCGAGCGTGTCCTTTGTTGATCATTACTTCGTAAAATGATTTTCTTTCTCTCTAATTCATCCAAATTGTCCATTGTGGATAGTTAAGTTTTCGTTTAAGTACTGGCATTCTGGAATAAAAGTGTTATTGAATACACTTAGTGATGTGGAAACTAGCTTTGCAAAGATTGTTAACATCCAATGTGTTTAAGTAGCTGTTTTTTTATCGTAATTTTGTTTTCTCAAATACATACTCTACACTTTATTGTGCCAACTCTCAAAGTCAATTGTGAATTGGTTCTGTATAAAGTCGCATGTGCTAGGCTAACATCGTGATACGCTTGCATGATGAACAACATCTTAGGTGAATCATTATTCGGATAACCGATTTCTCTGTTTGCAATTGACAAATGACAATTTCTATTCTTCTGCTTCTCCTTCTTAACACAGTGTATGTCTTTATCAAAGTGTATGTCTTATCACAGTGTATGTATATATCACTGTGTATGTCAATATATCACAGTGTATGTCTTTATCACAGTGTATGTCTTTATCACAGTGTATGTCTTTATTACAGTGTATGTCTATATATCAGTGTATGTATTTATCACAGTGTATGTCTATATCACAGTGTATGACTTAATCACAGTGTGTGTCTTTATCACAGTGTATGTCTATTTTACAGTGTATCTTTCACTTCAATGATTTTCTATAGGGTTAATGTCAATTAAAAAAATTAAGTTTTGGAGCATATTAAAATGATTTTTCCTCCAGTGATGATAATGTTATATACACGTAGTACTTCACAGCATGTTAAAGTAAGTGTGTTTTGTAAAGATACATAGAAAACATATAGCGATCCATTTGGGGTACAAAATTTTTAAAAAAAATAATAATAAAGCAGTTAAGTTGAATATATATTTTTTCTTATGAATGTTTTGTTGATATTTGAAGAAGTCTTTTGTCAAAGTTCTTTAGTCCCCGTGATTTGCATATATATATATATATATATATATATATATATATATATATATATATATATATATAATCAGCAAGTCTTGAAAAATTAAAATGTGCATGCATTACGTCATTAAAATCACGATAACGTCATGGAACCAGAAGTAACGTCATTTTATGTAGGTAAACTTTTGGTGCCTCCAGCATACATAATTTGATTAAATTCAACAACATTTTTATTATTCTGAACAAAATGCATCCTAAACAGTCTTTATACAAAATTTACAGCCTTTTGGTGGTTGGGCTAAATTTGACCCTTGTAGTACCTAGTCGATCAACCTTTCTAATTTTTTGAAATTTATTTAAATGTATTCGGTTCACTAACTTACACGATTTATGACAGGCCACGAATTATAGCAACAGTTAAAGAATGAAACTAACGATATATTTTTTATAAGATTGAAGGGAATAGACATGAATAACAGAAAGAAACGTTATCATCGTTATCGGCGAGAGAGAGAGAGAGAGAGAGAGAGAGAGAGAGAGAGAGAGAGAGAGCGTATTTTGCTCAATTCTGGATTTGTTTTTCAATAATAAAATATATACACGGTGTCCGGCGTAGCAGATTTGATCGAATGATAATTTTGTGGTCTAGCTATTGGGATTATATCATCTGAGCATGATTATTTTGTCTTAATTCAATCTTTAAAGTTGTCGAAATCGCCTGATATACAATTTTTTTTAAAACTCGAAATTAACCGCCGCTAACAAATAATAATAATAAAAAAATCAGTTTCTTATACAGGTCTATATTTCCTCAAAGTATTATTACTCCATATTTTGGCGATTTTGTAAAACTTTTAAGTAATTTGTAAAACTTTATTATAGAGATTCTACACTTTTACTTTTCAAAAAACATTATTTCGTATTTGAACAGGGAATCATTTAAGCAATACAAAGCAGGATGCCAAGTTGTTTATATGATTATAAGAATTCAATTGAGAAAGTTTAGTAGTATGGGAATGGCCCATTCTCAGAAATCAAAATAAAAAAAATAACTACAGGTCTTTGAGCTTTTCTGGACCACAGTGAAATTTAAAAAACAAACCAATGCGGTAAAAGCGAATTGATTCATAATTTATGTTTACAACCGAATTTTCATAAGAAAAATGTACTCAGTGGATAACAATCGCACTGACTTAGATGGACTTCTCTATACCACAACCAGTTAAAATCTGAATAGCCCAGAATCAATTTTATAGACCTCTTTCACAGAAAAAAATATGAATGTTCTATTTATTGTTTTTCAAAATCATCTGTAACATTTGTAGAGTGGAGAAAAGACTAAAACTTGGTATACAAAGTATAAAAAGATGTTACGCAATTGTGTTAAGTAGCAAATTCATCTTAACTATATTACTTACGGTTGCATTGACCAATTTTATTAAAGAAATTAATTTGCACAAAATGAAGAGGATAAAATTTCGATCGGAAAGTTTAACATTCGCTCTATCGTTATCCAATAATATCTATTTGAAGAAAATTAATTTGAACAATGGTCTTTCTGAATCAAAGTGAAATAAAGAAATTTTAATTACTCTTGCATGCTTTTCAAAAAGTGTGAGAATGACAATTCAGTATTTATTTTCGTATTTTTTTGAAAAGGCTAAAGGGGACAAAAGCGTACAAGGATTGACAAAAAATAACGAATGAGTAATCAATTTTTTTATTACTTTGAATGGTTTGTTCTGAGATCATTTTTGCTAAAGAGTCAATGAGAGTTATCATCGATTTTTACAACATTTGCATTGATAAAGACAAAATAATTATCTAATTTTGTAAATTCTTTTTTTGACTTTAGGTATTTTAGTATTTTTTCAACGTTTTTATATCTCATTCAGGGATATGACCTTTTTTCGTTCACCTTTAGCAATGTTATCTCTTGTCAATTACTGTTAGAAATATTTAACAATTCACTAAGTAAGATTTCAAAACCATTATTTAGAACAAACAGTTACGGAATGTATATGTTCAATTTGTGTTCTGGGAGAATTGCTTATAAATCGATTTGACTCAGTTTTAGTCCTTTCTTTGATGATTTCCAAAAGTTTTGGTTAAACGAAGTTTTGCTGATTGTTATCAGCTCTGCTGATAGCTGAGCCAGTCGGTGCTGTTAAATTCTTCTTCTCTGTTACTCATTTGATTTCTTCAACTTTTTTGTATTGTCCTGTAATTTTTGATCCATAGATTCTAAACTCCTATTCATGTTGTGGACAAAATGTTTATTACTGTAAAAAAAACCCAAAAAAACGTGGATAACCTGTGTTCTGTTTCATCGTGAACCTAAGATGCAACGTACTGATTTTGACACCATGGCCCTGCAGCAGTGCTTGTCCCTTTAGAACAAGGCCATTTTCTGTCATAGTTATGTTCTTCATAGTTTACATTTTGGATTGAAACTCATTCTTTACAGCTTTTGCTTCATCGAATAATTAAATGCCCCCACCCCCTCCTTTAAAATATTGATAATTGGTATTCTGGTTTTCCGTGAGCACGTCTTCACCCTTAAAATTTTTTTGTTTGCTACTTTTCTCTCTTTTTTCTCAACCGGTCGGATTTCTAAATTTTTGTCATCGTCAATTCTTTTGGTGCCAGTGTTAGTTAACACTTTCCGTCGATTTAATTATATTGTGACACATATCCCGCGCTACCATGTTGATCAATATTTACTTGCCTAATGTTTTTGCAAACATAATATTTTACTACTGATTAACTTATTCGTACCAATATTTTTCAAATTTCCTTCTATCAGTTATTTCTCTGTTTTATTTGTAATATTTTACAACTAACTGCAAATTTGGTGCAAGTTGTCTCTGACACATTGTTACAGTCTGTTGTGACACCACTTCAAACAGAGATGATACCATTTATTTCTGTAGAATAATTTCAGTTACTATTAGATGTTAGATGAAATTTCACGAAAATAATTGTGTTTTACAAAACTGTAGATCTACACACAGCTGAGCGTGTGTTTTATTTTTTGTTTCATCCACGTTTTGTAAAAAGACCTCCTACATCAATTGATTCTGCTTAATTTTGGGATAATTCTTTGTGATTGAAGGTTTTATTTAGATCAAATACATATTTTATTATTTCCTCGTACCGCACAGTTTTATGGACGTCTTTACATTGTTCATGGTAAGAAGTTTGTCAAGAAAATATGTGTAATTGAATGTGTATTTGGCACGACTGCTATACCTTCTCTAAGTAGGAGTTTTAAAGCCGTCATGATTTCATCAACATTTATGTGACTTTCATTACCCTTTATTTTGTTCAAATTATCATAGACTAACTTGTAGTCTTTATTATTTTATTTTTTAGCATATTTGGGATGTAGTTTGAATCAGCCTTATATTTTTTTTAATGTTATCTCGCTTTATTTCTTCCGTATTGTCATTAGTTATATGTGACGCTCTGGGTACCAAAATGACCCTTCTGGGTACAAGGGGAATTTAATCATTAGTCCATTGATGTAACATTAGTATGACCCTCTGGGTACAAGGGAAATTTTAACATTAGTTCATATGCCTATGATGGTTTATGAGATGGTTTTTTAAATGCATTTGGGTACAAGGGGAATAGTTAATGTTAAAAAATGTTTATAGGAATACACATGATGGGACTGTATGGGTACAAGGGGGAATATAATGTTAAAACTCCACCTAATATTAATACGCCGTTTCGACTGACCAAACACCCAGTATTATTGTATTAATTCACTATATTTGGTTGAATTTCACCTTAATTACAAATAAATTGCTTCACTCACAAGTTTCACTTTCATTTAATTTAAGACCTAAAACAACGCTCACACACACAAACATACACTATGCACTAATATCCATGGATTTAATTTAGGCAAGATATACACGGACACACACAATTTTGATGAGTGATTATTAAGTTAGTAGTAAACTCATTTCCACTCCCGGGCTCCAAAAACCACATACAACACCCACAATAACGCAACAATGACACAGAGAAACACCATCCATTTTTGAGGTGAATCATGAGTTTTTCTTTGTTTTGCTCAGTGTCATTCTCTATTTCCCTCTCCCTCCTGTTCCCATCCACGGCCATTTTTCTTTTCCTTTTCCCTCCTTTCTCTTGCTCATCTCCCTCTTCCTCCAACACTTCTCCATTTTTTCTAAAGGCTACCATCACCCTCTTCAGTTGCCTTCGATACGGATAGCATTCCATTATTCCAAGGCCACTCATAACTCCACGTTAGCAAGCACATGGCTTCTCAACTTCCCGATTCTCCATCTGTTCAAGAGATTGACGATGGAATATGAAGACTATTTGTTATGCTTCTAGAGACCTGACGACAAAAACATTTCATTCATTCACGGAGAGGCGTAGAAAAATTCAAAGACCGGGAAAATCGACACCATCAGTGTCATCAACCAAAACATAACCCTCAACCACCAAACAACATCCCTATTTTTTCAACATCAAAATACCAACACTCTCACAAAAGTAAAAAAGAATGAAGGGAGAAGACTTACTTCATTACAACTATACCAAACAAACACTGTTAAAACTTTTATAATTGAAAAATGATAGAGAATAGATTGACTTTCAAAATTCTATTAAATATCATTTTTTTTCACTCAAATGTTTTTGAATAAATGAAAACAGATTATTGATCACAAACACATTCTATCTGACATTGTAATTTCAATCATGAATAGGAACAGCCTCTTTAGGACTTTTAATAGTGAAATTATTTATTGAATGAATATTTCCACAGTATTCGATGGAGACTCAATTTTGTCTTGTGAATGTCACATTATTTGATAAATTTATGAGATAATGTTAGAAGTACCATACATTGTTTCCAAGATTTTTCAAATATAGATCGATTTGTAAGAAAAGTATATTCTCTGAATCTTTTTCTTGTTGCAAGAGAGCTGTGATTGTTATTTTCGTTTCTTCAAGATATGTCAAGGATGTGTCAACATATTCACCCTTGCAAGATGCTAAACTTTTTCGTTCTTGACGCATCGTCAGTCGTGTCGCATATGACGAGGATGATCGATTTACAACCATAGGAATGTGGTCAGGTGTGGTTCTTCCAGCCAAGTGAGCAGAGGAAATTTGTTGTGTTGTCTTGTGGTCTGTATGTGGATGGGTATGATCGTTTTTGTGATGTTATATGTCTGAGTGTCGTGTTCAAGTTTGTTTTAAAAGTCTAGATCATTCTCAGACTGTTGATTTCAGTTGTATTATTATTTTACCCATCATTTTCACTGTTTCACCTGAGTTCAAAGTTGTTCCACCTTGACCTTTTAGGGTGGAAATCCTCGTGCTCTGGGGAGTTAATCAAATCTGATTCCAAAGGTACGAATGTGGTGGTGGCTTTGGTTCCTAACTGGGCTTCAGATCTTCAGTAAGTTTCTCTCGAGTAATTTTGGGCACGTTATGTTCAAACACCCGGCAGTCTCTGGTGAAATTCTATCTTGCTAAGTGTTCAGGACTTTAGTTTGATCAACTTCTGACAGGCAGTTTGACTATTCTTCTAGTTGAGCTTTGTTTGACGAGAGACGATTTAGGCAGGTTTGGAAGAATGAATGATTTCATCTGAGAGGCACGCGGATGAACATGAAAACATGAGTTCTCGTGATCTACTCTTAGTGAAATAAACGAAATACTAATCGATGATAGACGATATCAGCCAAAATGAAACATGGTACTATTTCTTCATTCAACACCATAGTTGTAACTCTTGGAACCACATCCCAAAACGATCAATCACTTCTAAACTACGGCACGATTTTGTTTTGGCGTCACAAATTTAGAGGATCGTCAGCTTCTGTGAAGGCATTCAAAAGACACCAAGATCGAGGTGTGTTGTTCTTGTATTCTTTTCTTCATAGTGTTGGGTTCAAGTACCCAAACCACTGTTGATTTTTGTTCAAGTTGTGGAGTAAGATTGTGTCAATGACTATTACATCGTCATTTTATCGATGGACACTGACGTTTTGAAATGAAGAAAAGAAATTCTAGTTTTTTCTGTTTTTGGCATCGTTTTATGAAATCAGATCGAGTAATGTTCATGGGAACTAATAATGAAGAAATACACAGTATGCACACACTTTCTGATCTTTTTTTTTTTTTGGTACATCTTTTTTTAAAGTCTTTTTTTCTTTTTTTTTGTCTTAGTAGAAGAAATTTCGACTGTGGTCGTTTTCTTTCTATAGGGGTTCTCAGGGCGTCTGAGCAAAGCAAGAAATGCTTATATATAGTGATATTGTGGATGTTTATTTTTTTATAGCACATTTTATATATATAATATATTTTTATATTTTGCTCGTTAGATCAATTTGAAAAAGTTAGTGAAATGTCATCCCATTAAAATTCATAAAATCAGATTTCAAGTTTTATGTAATGAAATACATATGCCATGAATATATATATAAGAATATCATAAATCATAATTTTTAAGGATCTTCTTCGACACA